>JBBGZY010000268.1:6107500-7607500 GCA_037952925.1 Lithobates clamitans | reverse complement strand
CTTAAAGTCAAACAATAAAAGTGTAATATCCCTTTAAATTTCGTACCTGGGGGGTGTCTATAGTATGCCTGTAAAGGGGCGCATGTTTCCTGTGTTTAGAAAAGTCTGACAGCAAAATGACATTTGGAAGGAAAAAACTAATTTAAAACTACCCGCGGCTATTGCATTGCCGACAATACACATAGAAGTTCATTGATAAAAACGGCATGGGAATTCCCCACAGGGAAACCCCGAACCAAAATTTAAAAAAAAAATGACGTGGGGGGTCCCACTAAATTCCATACCAGGCCCTTCAGGTCTGGTATGGATATTAAGGGGAACCCCGGCCAAAATTTAAAAAAAAAATGACGTGGGGTTCCCCCTAAATTCCATACCAGACCCTTCAGGTCTGGTATGGATTTTAAGGGGAACCCCTAGCCAAAAAAAAAAAAAAACGGCGTGGGGTTCCCCCAAAAATCCATACCAGACCCTTATCCGAGCACGCAACCTGGCAGGCCGCAGGAAAAGGGGGGGGGACGAGAGTGCGCCCCCCCTCCTGAACCGTACCAGGCCACATGCTCTCAACATTGGGAGGGTGCTTTGGGGTAGCCCCCCAAAACACCTTGTCCCCATGTTGATGAGGACAAGGGCCTCATCCCCACAACCGTGGCCGGTGGTTGTGGGGGTCTGCGGGCGGGGGGCTTATCGGAATCTGGAAGCCCCCTTTAACAAGGGGACCCCCAGATCCCGCCCCCCCCCTGTGTGAAATGGTAAGGGGGTACTTACCCCTACCATTTCACTAAAAAAGTGTCAAAATAGTTAAAAATGACAAGAGACAGTTTTTGACAATTCCTTTATTTAAATGCTTCTTCTATCTTCCTTCATCTTCTTCTTCTTCTGGTTCTTCTGGCTCTTCTGGTTCTTCCTCCGGCGTCCAGCATCTCCTCCGCGGCGTCTTCTATCTTCTTCTCCTCGGGCCGCTCCGCACCCATGGCATTGAGGGGAGGCTCCCGCTCTTCTCTTCATCTTCTTCTTCATCCTCTTCTTTCTTCTTCTCTTCTTCTCTTCTTAATTTTCTTATCCGGCCGCTCCGCATCCATGCTGTGGCATGGAGGGAGGCTCCCGCTGTGTGACGGCGTCTCCTCATCTGACGGTTCTTAAATAACGGGGGGCGGGGCCACCCGGTGACCCCGCTCCCTCTGACGCACGGGACATGACGGGACTTCCCTGTGGCATTCTCCGTGACGTCACAGGGAAGTCCCGTCAAGTCACTGTGCGTCAGAGGGGGGCGGGGTCACCGGGTGGCCCCGCCCCCCGTTATTTAAGAACCGTCAGATGAGGAGACGCCGTCACACAGCGGGAGCCTCCCTCCATGCCACAGCATGGATGCGGAGCGGCCCGGATAAGAAAATTAAGAAGAGAAGAAGAGAAGAAGAGAAGAAGGAAGAAGAGAAGAGGATGAAGAAGAAGATGAAGAAGAAGATGAAGAGAAGAGCGGGAGCCTCCCCTCAATGCCATGGGTACGGAGCGGCCCGAGGAGAAGAAGATAGAAGATGCCGCGGAGGAGATGCTGGACGAGAACGCCGGAGGAAGAACCAGAAGAGCCAGAAGAACCAGAAGAAGAAGAAGATGAAGGAAGATAGAAGAAGCATTTAATTAAAGGAATTGTCAAAAACTGTCTCTTGTCATTTTTAACTATTTTGACACTTTTTTAGTGAAATGGTAGGGGTAAGTACCCCCTTACCATTTCACACAGGGGGGGGCCGGGATCTGGGGGTCCCCTTGTTAAAGGGGGCTTCCAGATTCCGATAAGCCCCCCGCCCGCAGACCCCCACAACCACCGGCCACGGTTGTGGGGATGAGGCCCTTGTCCTCATCAACATGGGGACAAGGTGTTTTGGGGGGCTACCCCAAAGCACCCTCCCAATGTTGAGGGCATGTGGCCTGGTACGGTTCAGGAGGGGGGGGCCGCACTCTCGTCCCCCCCTCTTCTTCTGCGGCCTGCCAGGTTGCGTGCTCGGATAAGGGTCTGGTATGGATTTTTGGGGGAACCCCACGCCGTTTTTTTTTTGTTTTTTTGGCGCGGGGTTCCCCTTAAAATCCATACCAGACCTGAAGGGTCTGGTATGGAATTTAGGGGGAACCCCACGTCATTTTTTTTTTTATTTTGGCCAGGGTTCCCCTTAATATCCATACCAGACCTGAAGGGCCTGGTATGGAATTTAGGGGGACCCCCCCACGTCATTTTTTTTTTTTTAATTTTGGTTCGGGGTTTCCCTGTGGGGAATTCCCATGCCGTTTTTATCAATGAACTTCTATGTGTATTGTCGGCAATGCAATAGCCGCGGGTAGTTTTAAATGAGTTTTTTCCTTCCAAATGTCATTTTGCTGTCAGACTTTTCTAAACACAGGAAACATGCGCCCCTTTACAGGCATACTATAGACACCCCCCAGGTACGAAATTTAAAGGGATATTACACTTTTATTGTTTGACTTTAAGCATTATTAAAATCACTGCTCCTGAAAAAACGGCCGTTTTTAAAAATTTTTTTTGCATTGATCCATGTCCCCTGGGGCAGGACCCAGGTCCCCAAACACCTTTTATGACAATAACTTGCATATAAGCCTTTAAAAGTAGCACTTTTGATTTCTCCCATAGACTTTTAAAGGGTGTTCCGCGGCATTCGAATTTGTCGCGAACACCCCAAATTGTTCGCTGTTCGGCGAACTTGCGAACAGCCAATGTTCGAGTCGAACATGAGTTCGACTCGAACTCGAAGCTCATCCCTACTCTCATATAAGCTAAAATATTAGCGTCAGAGAGATGAAAATAATTCCTTTTGATCGTACACGTGATGGGTTACGTGTACATGTAATTCTGTATGTCTAGCAGGTGTGGAATCCTGGAGAACCACACAAAATCGTTATATGGCGCCTGATTGCGGTAGGAAGGCAGTAATTGGTTCTGTCGCAATTGGACTGATGCGCTGGTATCGGAAATCCTGTCCATGACCCAGCAATCAGCGCCGTTCTGGGCCAATTCCACTCTGGTAGTTTCAGAACACAAAACATTCTGTGGACTGAGACAGGAACACCCCCAGGGTTGATTGGCCAAGGGCTAAAGTCCAGCCCACATCCATATTTCAATAAATTGGGTAGCCTGAGATATGGACATCATTCTTCCACAAAGCCAGTTCGAAACTGGGGATTTCCCACATGTTCCAGTATGCTTCTACAAAGATGATAGACTTCAGTAAAGTAAATTTCTGTTTTTATCCCTTTTTATTTTCATAGCAAATTGCCAATTGTGTGTCTCTGTTTTTATCTTTTTTGGTAACTTCTTTTTCTTTGTATATCTTTTATACACTGCCCACTTTCGGGATATTAAATGATAAAATGAATAAGTGACTTCTGTGTACTAAGCTAGGACTCATATCTCTGGAGAGGTTGGTGTATTTTAGTGCGTAAGTACTCGGTCTAAGGTATGTGCCAATCGGTATGCAATTGCACTGCATGTTGGCAGATTGCATGCAGATTGTAAGCTAACAGATCTTCCAGACAGAGATCTGTGTGTGTGGTGGCTCAGCAGACTAGTCTGCGGACAAACTGTTGGGTGGTGGCAGGCTATCCTTTATTGTGTGTCTGGTGTGTGGGTGTGGGGACAGTGGGAAGAGTGATTAACACCGGGGTTCAAGCTTGCAGGATAGCTGGAAGAACCCTAGAAGTGTATAGTAATTGCTAGACTGCTCCCCAACCCTTAGAGTGCACCAGATTGTATGTAAGATTCGTATCTGCCTGTGTGTGGTCAGCTAGCTGGATTGGAGTGGAGTCTCTCTCTAGTGGTGGCCAAAGGTAGTGCAGGCTGTGAAAGTACCACAGCCGGTCTTACATTCTCAGTATAAATTCCCCCTTATTCCCCTAGTTCCTCATATACCCTGGTCACGGAACGCATGTCACGGTTAGCTAGTCGCCGTGGGCGTGTGTAATCCGTGACAGGTGCCATTGTCACAAACCACCATACCTGGCTTAAGCTGGCATGGCGTCAAACAACTCTGAACCTACCCCTGCAGAGCTGACAGAATCTCTGCCCCAGTGTGGCTCCTGTCCCCCAAGCACACCAGCTCAAGCACCGCATGGCATCTTTTTGCTTGCGTGCTTGCGTAGCCCCTTGAACGCCTATGGAGCACCACTGGTTATGAGGACAAATCAGCACAGGAAGAGGCCATGGAGGAAGAAGAAGAGGAGGGGGTGGAGGAGAAAGGTGTGGCAGAATCACCACTAATAGAATTTTGGAGGTGTGGTGGCGGAACAACCTCCAACACTACTGCACCCTGTCCTGCATCCTTCCCAGCTGCCAGAAGAGTCACCCAGTGCGTGGTAAAAGATAGGTAACATCCATGTCCATGCCTGCTGGATCATGAGTCAGCGGTAATATGCACCTTACTGCTGACCGCCCTGTCTAGCGAGGCCAAGACATTGCCTTCCACATGCCGATAGAGAGCTGGAATTGCCTTCTGTGAGAAAAAGTGGCATTTGGGAACCTGCCACTGAGGAACCGAACATTCCACAAACTCATGGAAGGGGGCAGAGTCTACCAACTGAAAAAAGCAGCAGTTGAAGTGCTAGCAATTTAGCCAAGCTAGCATTCAACTGCTGGGCATGTGGATGGCTGGGAGCAAACTTCTTTCGGCGGTGCAGCAGCTGGGGCAGGGAAATTTGCCTTGTACAATCTGACGTTGGTGTACCAAAAGCAGATTGCCCACAAGTACTTGGCTGTGACACACCTAATTCTACAAATTCTACACCTTCATTCCTCTCAGGGCAGGTTTCAGAGAGGACTGAAGGTATAGTGGGGTTGGAGATCCCAGCTGATGAGGAAAAAGGAGAGGTCCACTTTGTTCTTTGGTGTGGGTCTTTTAGGTACGCTTGCCAACGAACTGCATGGTAGGTAGACATATGTCTGGTCAAGCATGTGGTGCCCAAGCGGGTGATTTTTTGGCCACACGAGATACGCTTGAGACATATGTTGCAAATAGCAGCGGTGGGATCTGATGCACTTGTCTCAAAAAAGGCCCACACCAAAGAACTTTTGGAATAAAGCGCAGAGACAGCAGCGCCCTGCACATGCGGAGCTCTGTGGTGTGATGCAGTCGGTGTGCTGCCCTTAAGCTGGCCCCTGCAGGGCATCCTGCCTCGTTGGAGATGTGCCGCCTCCTCCTCTTCCTCCTCCTCCTCCTCCTCCTCCTCTCTCCTGTCAGGCACCCACGTGGAGTCAGTGACCTCATCATCCCCTCCCTTCTCATCACTGGATCAAACCTGGCAGTATGCTGCAGCTGGGGGAACATGACTGCCAGATTGCTGTCCTTCTTGGGCACCCCCTCTCTCTGAACTCACGTTACTGCCTTCCTCTAGCTGGGTACCATCATCGGAGTCTTCAAAATGCTGGGCATCCTCCTGGAGCATGTACCCAACACTGTGGTCAAACAGTTTGGGGGACTCCTCAGGAGGACATGGTGGGACTAGGGAAGGAGTGACTGGTGCCATTGAGCCGAGAGAGGAGGCTGCGTTGGCAGCTGCTTTGCCAGACAAAGTACCCTGAGCCTGGGTGAGAGAGGATGAGGAGGATGAGGATGGCTTGGTCATCCACTCTACCAAGTCTTCCGCATGTTGCGGCTCAACATGGCCAGCTGCCAAAAAAAGGACAAGCGTGTTACCATGGCCACGTGCTGATCAGGATGCACCATCTTCACGACCAGCATTGTTGCCTCTAGACACAGAGCCTGCTTGCCTGCTTTTATTGGCTTGTGACTGTCTGCCTCTCCTTGTTGGCCTTCCAGTCATACTAATGGCCTGCAGTGAGAAGTAGCTGCACAAAGCTGGGATGTATTTATATAAACTGATACTGCAGCTAGCAGAATCAACTGCCTGCCTGTAGTATTATTAGTAAGAGAACACCAGCAATTGTCTTCAGGTAGCTTTAGGTGCACACTATGCAGAGGATGCACTACACTAACTGTAAATACTGCAGCTGCCTGCCTGTGGTATTAATAGGATCAGAACAACAGCAATTGTCTTCAGGTAGCTTTAGGTGCATACTTTGCAGAGGACGCACTACACTAACTGTAAATACTGCAGCTACCTGCGGTACTAATAGGATCAGAAGAACACCACCAATTTTCTTCAGGTAACTTTAGGTGCACACTGTGCAGAGGACACAGTACACTAACTGTAAATACTGCAGCTGCCTGCCTGTGGTATTAATAGGATCAGAACAACAGCAATTATCTTCAGGTGGCTTTAGGTGCACACTGTGCAGAGGACGCACTACACTAACTGTAAATACTGCAGCTGCCTGCCTGTGGTATTAATAGGATCAGAACAACAGCAATTGTCTTCAGGTAGCTTTAGGTAAATACTTTGCAGAGGACGCGCTACACTAACTATAAATACTGCAGCTGCCTGCGGTACTAATAGGATCAGAAGAACACCACCAATTTTATTCAGGTAGCTTTAGGTGCACTCTGTGCAGAGGACGCACTACACTAACTGTAAATACTGCAGCTGCCTGTGGTGCTAATAGGATCAGAAGAACACCACCGATTTTCTTCAAGTAGCCTTAGGTGCACACTGTGCAGAGGACGCACTACACTAACTGTAAATACTGTAGCTAATAGGACTAATAGGATCAGAAGAACACCAGCAATTTTCTTCAGGTAGCTGTAAATACTGTAAAAACACCTGCCTGCCTGTCAGTAGGAAGAGAATAACAGGAACGGATCTAGCTAAACTGAATACAGTGTTTATATATATATATATATATATATATATATATATATATATATATATATATATATATATACACACACACACACAACACCTAGGATGCATATATATACACAGTACACTGTAAGTGCAGCTAACTCACTTGCCTGCCTACTCTAACTTAAATCAAATGGCACTGTCTCTCTCTCTCTCTATCTCTCTCAATGCCGGAACACACTACACAGAGCCGACATGCAGGCCGGCCTTATATAGTGTGGGGCGTGTACAAAACCCCCTGAGCCATAATTGGCCAAAGTCAACTTGGCTTTGGCCAATTACATCACTCTGTACAGACGGTGCTGTAATTGGCCAAACATGCGGGTCATAGTGCATGCTTGGCCAATCATCATCCAGCAATGCACTGCGATGCCGCAGTGAATTATGGGCAGTGACGTGCCACTTGAATTTGGCACGAATGGCCCATATCGTTTGCAATTTGACGAATGGTCGAACATGAGATGTTCGAGTCGAACATGGGTTTGACTCAAATTTTAAGCTCATCCCTACTGGTAAGTGAACACTGAGCCCTGCAGTGTACTGTTTTGCTGAACTGTCCCTACCTCCCTCCCTTGTCTCTCCCCCTCCTCCCTGTACTTCCATGAGCTGAACTTCAGTTCCATTTGACACTTAGGCAGCCCATACATTGATCACTTTTTTTTTCATTCAGGCTGGGTTCACACCGATTCGGTCTGCCGCATTGCATGTCATTTGTTCAGGAATCGCACCAGATTCCTGTACAAATTACATGCAACTTCAATGTGGTGCGAATTGAGCCATGCATTATGTATGGCTCAATTAGCACTGGATCCGCACCAAAAATGTACAGGACCCTTTTTTTGTCTGCACCAGAATCAGATTGCATGGGTGTTCAGACCCATGTAACCTGGTTCCAAAATTTGCACTGTGTTCTGCAAATCTGGGGGTGTCATTATCATTATATTATATAGCTACCTTTTTGGCCAACTCATTACAACTGTTCTGATAATCTGGAGGTACAGTACATATGGACCATTCCGTTTGGGCTTTAAAGTGTTACTAAAGTCATTTTTTTTAAAATTAAAATAACAAACATATTATACTTACCTGCTCTGTGCAGTGGTATTGGGGTTTTGGGGTCCCCGGTGACGATCTTGGATCCTCCTCTTCTTTTCATGCCCACCATAGCCAGCCACTTGCTAAAGGGGACAAATGTTGTCCGCACGCCCCTGACCTGTGTGTCTCCATAGTCTCACACAGCGGGACTTAGGCCCGTCCCCCACTTCCTCTCCACTGCATTTGACTGACAGTAGCAAGAGCCAATGGCTCCTGCTGCTTTTCGAATGCTGTGTGAAGAGGAAGCAAGGTCAGAATAGATGCAGGCGTGCACAGCGCTGATCTCCTGCACATATACCCACCTCCATACACTCCATACTCCTCTTCTGCACATACTACCCACCTCCATACACTCCACACTCCTCTCCTGCACATAATACCCACCACCATACAGTCCATATGCCTCTCCTGCACATACTTTTTACCTCCATAGACTCCACACTCCTCTCCTGCACATAATACCCACTGCCGTACACTCCACACTACATATTCCCTATTTAACATTACCACATTCTGCAAGTCATCTCAGACTCTATTAAACCACACCTCCTTTAAGCCATGCCCAATATTTAGCACACTTTAAGCCATGCCCAAAATTCAAATTTTTCTTATTAATGCCTAGGGCCCACTTTTTATCTTGCGCACAGGCCCATTGATTTCATAATACACCCCTGGGTCTCCCAAATATTTCTGCTTACTATCATGCTGCAAACCTTGCACATTTACCAAAATACCATGCAATCAAAGAATCTCCATTATGGGTAACAATTGAGTCAATTGACTGTGACCCTATTTCAGTATCTAACATTTTTATTTTATTCACAATCCTATCATGAAACATTCTTTTTCCACCTGGGACAGATTCAAAACTTATCTTGACCTTCAATCTCATAATTTACTGCCCCTTTATTTTGTTAAAAATCCCGCTTTTTACCCTGCCTGGATCGCTCCTAATTCTTTCCTTGTCAAAAGAAGTTTATTGAGTATACAATGTTATAAAGATACATAAAGTAAGTTTACAAGGATCTATAAAGTAAGCTCATTGTTTTACAGTAGGGTTTATATAGGTAAATATGAAATTTCAAATATTAAACATTGGGTTCACGTAAACCTAAATTAAAGATATATATCATTTCCTTAGTTACTTTTGTAGGTATTTAAATGATTTATACCTACTATACATATTGTTTACAAGTAGAGTGTATATAGGTCAAATAAATTCTGATAATGAGCTTTAATCGTAAGGTGGAGAAAAGGAAAGAGAAAGAAGAAAAAGGGTTGAAAGGTAGAGGTATGGTCCACAAGGCTGTCCCGCTCGTCAGTTTATTATTCTTTTTAGTTCTCTTTGAAGACTTAGAATGGGTGTCTCTGTAAGTCATTTAATCTGTTACCATGGCAACAGGACAGAGTCATTGAAGTTTGACAGGAACTGTTGTTTTATCCAAGGATGCCAAAGTTTTTCAAATTTTGGAATTTGATTTTGATCGATGGCTACCATCTTAGCATGGGACATTGTATTATTCATTCTGTGAATTGTTTCTGCTAGTACCAATGTAGGAGATTTCCATGCCTTGGCCACTGTTTGTTTTGCAGCAGTTATTAGTTGGATCATAAGTTTGAATTGAGAGAGTGTTAACCATTCCGGTTTTAGATTAAGTAAAGTTAAATATGGATCTGGTTGTATTATTTTTTAAAATATTTTAGATGCAATCACGAAGACTTCCTTCCAGAAGGTTTGGATTACTGGGCACGTCCACCATATGTGTAAATATGTGCCTATTTCTGGGCATCCTCGAAAACAAAGAGTTGAGGTATTAGGTGAATATTTTGCCACTCTAGCGGGTACAAGGTACCAGCGAGTTAGGACTTTATAATTTGTCTCCAGTGCTAAGATGTTGGGTGAAGATGACTTAGATGTGAGCCATATGTTAGACCAGTCCGTGTCTTCTAAAATTCGTCCCAGGTCCTCCTCCCACCTCTGAACGTAAGAGGGTCTATTAAGATTTGCTACTCCATATAATTGATTATAAAGTGATGAAATTGTACCTTTAGCAAATGGATCTTTTGTACAGATTGATTCAAAAATGGATAATTGGGATAATGGTGTATCCCCCTTTAGGAATGGTGTATAGAAATTTTTGATTTGGAGATATCTAAATATCTCAGAGTTTGGTAGATCATATTTTTCTCTAAGCGATGGGAATGAAAGGAATGATTTAGAAGTCATTTAGTGTCTGAATGCCTGATGTTGTCCAAGCTTTAAAAGAATTTGGATAGATCCATGCCGGAAAAAAGGCCGGATTTCTGATAAAAGAAAGGAGAGGATTGTGTGGAGATTGTAACTGATATTTGGTTTTTAGTTTATCCCAGAGAGATAAGAAGTGTTTAGTTATGGGATTATGAATTTTAAAGCGGTCTTTAGGATCAAGCCATAATAAATTTGATATTAATAGAGGGTCATTTTCTGAAGCCTCTATAAATACCCATAATGGGATTTCCTGTTTCGCATGGTATTTGGACAGACTGGCCAAATGTGCTGCTCTGTAGTAGTTAGTAAAATTAGGGTATCCCAGGCCTCCTTTATTTTTGGGAAGATGTAGTGTGTGTATAGGTATACGTGGTTTAGAAGAGCCCCATATAAACAAAGTTGCTCTTTTTTGTACTATTCTCAAAAAATAGGAAGGAATTGGAATAGGAAGGACTCTGAATAGATAAAGCAATTTGGGTAGAATAGTCATTTTGATTGCATTAATCTTCCCTATCCAGGATAAAGGAAGTTGCGACCATTGTTTTATTAGATTTGTGATCTGTCTTAATACAGGAGGATAATTGGTTGAGAATAAGTCAGAATGAGATGCTGTTAAATGAATTCCAAGATATGGGATTGATTTTTCTGCCCATGTGAATGGGAGTGCAGCCCTAGCCGGGATCAATTCCATGTTTGTGAGTGAAATATTAAGCACTAGGCATTTCTTAGGATTAATCATAAGGCCGGATAGGGCTGCAAATCCATCAAGAGCTGGTATTAAGTTAGGACCAGAGACCTGTGGTGATGATAGAAAAAGTAATATATCGTCTGCAAATATACATAATTTGTGTGTAATACCTCCTACTTCAATGCCAGTTATAGTTTGGTTTGTTCTGATGTATTGGGCCATGGGTTCGAGTATAAGGGCAAATAATAAGGGAGATAATGGGCAACCCTGTCGGGTACCTCTTTCAATATTAAAGGCTTCAGATTTGTATCCAGCATATTTTATATAGGCTTTGGGTTTATTATATAATGCCTTGATCCATGTTAAAAAGTGGGGTCCAAAACCCCATTTTTGTAATGAATATTGCATATATTGCCAGGACACTGTGTCAAATGCCCTCTTAATATCGAGAGATAGAAAACATAAAGGGATTTTCCGTTTTTTAGCAATATGTGCCAATAACACTGCCCTGCGTATATTATCGCCTGCCTGTCTATTTGGCATGAAGCCTACTTGATCTCTATGTATTAATTTTCCTATAATGCTATTGAGGCGTTTTGCTATTATTTTTGCTAATAATTTAATATCGAGGTTTAACAGAGAGATAGGCCGATAATTCACACAGGAAGTATCATCAGAAAGGGGTTTTGGGATCATACAAACAATTGCCATTAGTGTTTCTTGCCGAAAAGAATGTCCATCTAGAAGTTTGTTAAAAGTTTCAGTGAGAATGGGAGAGAGTATTTCTGAGAATGTTTTATAGTATAAAGCCGAGTAGCCGTCTGGGCCTGGTCTTTTGTTAAGTTTTAGGTCTTTTATGGCGTTAGCAACTTCATCTATAGTTATAGGCTCATCCAAACTGCTTTTTTGATTCTGAGATAACTCAGGTAAGGTTATTTTTGAGAAGAAGGATTCAGCTTCTGTAGGATTAAATTCATTGTTTGTCTTGTATAAAGTTGCGAGATGTGAGTGAAATGTATGGACTATTTTAACTGGATTACAAGTGTAAACATTTTTTGATAATTTCAAACGTATTGGTTTGAAAGATTTGTTAGTTGAATTTAATACCCGAGCCAAATATGTACCTGGTTTGTTTGTATTCATGTAGAAATTGTGTTTGGAGCGTTTGAGGGATTTATCAACTGACTCAGTGAGAAATAGATCGTATTCCAATCTAGATTTTTCCAGATGAGATTTTGTACTCTGAGATGGATTATCTTGAAATGATATGTAGGCTGCATTAAAATTGAGTTCTAGTTTTTTTGCTAGATTTTTGCGTTCCCGTTAATAGTGCCATTTGTCTTTGTATTGTACCACGCAAGACAGGCTTATGAGCTTCCCACAGTGTTATTGGAGAGATGTCTGTTGTATTATTAATTGATATGTATTCCTTTAAAGCTTGTTCAATGGCCATCTGATGTAGTGGGTGTTTGAGCATTATGTCCGGTAAGTACCACGTTGGGTCATGTGCTTTTGGTATGGCTGAGGCTATAGTAGTGTATACTGCATTATGGTCAGACCACGGAATCGGAATTATATCTGATGCAATAATTTCTGGTATCATTCCTATTGTTAGAAAAATATGATCTATTCTGGTGAAGGTTTGATGAGGGTGCGAGAAATAAGTGAATTTCTTTTTCATTGGGTTACTTTCTCTCCATGAATCTACCAGATTGTATTTGGAAAGAAGTTGAGAAAAAGGTCATCTAGAGGTTATTTTGGATGGTGTAAAAGGTGATTTATCTAGAAATGGGAGGAGGACCTGGTTCGAATCCCCACACATTATCACTGTTCCTATTTTGTGTGTATTAATCACTTGTAATATATGTGAGAGGAATGGTGTAGGTTGTTTGTTAGGAGCGTAGTAGGAAATCACTGTGATTGCTGTATCCATTATATAACCCATGAGTATCAGGTATCTACCTTCTGGGTCTTTAATTTCTGATGATAAGGTGAATGGTGTGGATCGGTGAAATGCAATTAGAGTTCCCCTTTGCTTGGTACAGGCAGAAGCCGTGTAAATTTGTTGATAAAAAGGAGAAATATATTTTGGAGTGTTTCTTGGAGGCATACTATGTGAGCCTTCTTGTTATGGAAAGTACAGAAGGCTTTGGTCCTTTTTTGAGGGACATTTATTCCCTGAACATTCAGGGAAAGTATATTCAGTGGTGCCATGGCAATAGATCAAATAGTTTTGACTTACTTTTTGTTATGCAGAGCTGACTGCGCAGATCAACCTGTGTGGACTGAAGAGATGAATAGATAGAAAAGAAACCAGTGAATTCTGGAGTAAAGAGTAAACAAAAAACATATGAGATTAGATGATACATTGTATAAATTATTTTTTGCAAGTAATCACAATTTACCCGTGAAAGAGAATAAATATCTCTCTCAGGGGAATAAGTGCCTTTGTCACACTCCCACATAATATGGTTGGGAGAATGAGGAGGGCTAATGGGGGTACAGGGATCTTCCGCTTACAGGAGAGAAGTGCTATGTCAAAAGACATCAAAATGATGTTTCATTAATTGGAGTGCAGAATATAGTTTTTGTTGAAATTATTTATTCCAGCGTGGTTGTATATGGTTAATCTTGCCCTAGGCTAAATAATTCAGTTAGAAAGGTACTGTTAATAACTTTGGTATTGATGAAGATAGTTTGAATTATTTTGGGATTTTAACCCTTTTAGAGTAAACAATTACATATTTTATTCATATGTAACTGTTTAGATATGTTAACTCATAAAATTGAGGTTGTATTGCTTCAGATTAGAATAAACAAAAACATAGTTCTAGGAACTAGTTAGGTAATAATATATTTGTTTTAAGAAAAGAAAGAAAAAGCTTCCATTACCTCTGGATTATTGAACATATTTGTCCTAAAAAGTAATAAATCTATTGTTATTACCTGATAATATATAACTGAACAAGAATTTCCTTATTTCACTTATATATTCTAAGGCTATATGAATCAGAAGTAATAAGAAATATAACTGGAATGTAACATGATCCCACACAGTGTGTGACTATCAGAATGCAGTTACATTCAGTTATAAATATAGGTTTTTTATAGAGAACCATCTCTTAGTATAATAAATGAAGAGATATCAGGAATTAGGATGTCAGTCCATTGAATCTTCTTGGTCCATGGATGATGTGGTATAATGGCCTCTTTTGTGAGAATGATGATTCCCATTTTGTTCTGAAATTTTCTGGGTGCTGCCTGAAGGTGAAGATGATGCCATTCTTCTGCGTGTGGGAGAGTTGCTGCTTGTGGGTTCTGTCAGATTTAATTTTAAAAGGGTTTGTTGTAGTTCATCTGCTGATCTGCTTCTGTAAATTGTACCTTGGTAGTTAAATCTGACTGAAAAGGGGAAGCCCCATTGATACATAATGTTGTGGCGTTGCAGTTCCATTAGTTGGGATTTCATGGATCGTCTTTTAGTAATAGTAAGTTGGGATAGGTCAGCGAAAATTTGATAATTGTGTCCTTGAAAATTAAGTTCCTTTTTTTCTCTTGCAGCAATTAGTATTTGTTCTTTCGTTCTGTAATAATGAAATTTTGTGATTATATCACGTGGGGGTCCATCTTTCTTTTTGGCTGTGTGTACTCTGTCCAGTTCTAAACGTTCAATAGGGATATCTGGCTTTAGTTCTTGTAATAGAGCAGTAATAGTAGATTGCAGGTCTGTCACAGTTTCAGGTATTCCCCTTATGCGCAAGTTTGAACGTCTGGCTCTATTTTCGTAATCTTCGAGCTTAGTTTGAAGTATTAAATTCTCTTTTTTTAATTGTTCCAATTCTGTTATATTTTCTTGGGTTGTAATTTCAATTTCATCCATTTTTATTTCTAAGGCTGCGGTGCGGTTTCCCAGCTCTCTTATTTCTTTGGTTAGGCTTTTTGTTATTTGGTCTGAGGTTTGTTTTAAAGCCTTATGAAGCATCTTTTCAAATTGTAATAATATTTCTGGGGATGCTGAGGAGGCTTGTGGAGAAGTTTGTGAGAGGATTTGTTCTGTATCTGACTCAAATGGAGAGTCTTGCTGTGACATTTTCTGTCTGTGAGAGCGCCCTGATGCTGTATCTTGTGAGGTGACTGGAGCTGCTTCAGCTGCAGTGCGTGCCTGTGAGCTCTTTGTGAGGTGATTTTTATTTCTGCCACGGTTTCCTCCCAGTACCATATTTCCTGCCCAAACTTTCACAGTTTGTTCCCTGGGGCAAAAAGGTTCAAATGGATACCTTTTGAGCCTGCAGGCTCTGCTTTGTCCTTCTCTTCTCTCCTCAGCGGTGTGGAGCTCTAACAATGCATGTCTGCTCTGCTAGGCTCCGCCTCCTGCCCCCCGCTCCTAATTCTTTCAAAGCATGGAATACAGCTAATTTATTCCATTTATATAATTTGGTATCTGCCTCCTCCATATATTCTTTTCCTACTGTTTGTGATACATTTGGACTCCCTCAATCGGAACTGTTCAGATATTTGCAAATTAAACATTTTTTCCAGCCTTATCTCATTTCCATCTCCCAACTATCCCAGATGTCGCGTTTTGAATGCATATGTATTTCTGACCCTCATGCTAGAGGACTTGTTTCGTTTTCTCTAAGCAAATTTTAGCTAGTACTAACATTGGTCCTCCCTCATATGTCTCCAAATGAGAACTAGACCTTAATCACTCATTTAATGCTACTGAATTATCCAGCATATGGTCCACCACTAAGTCTGCTTCTTCTAATATTGTTGGTGTGGAAACTAACTTGAAGGTGCCAACCCGTGGGTATTTAGTGCCCGCTTGAATATAGAAATATGCTTCTGATTACTCTGGAGCTTGTTTTTGAGGCTGTTCAGAGTCTGGCACTCAACTTCATATTTGATGGGATTGCCCAATTGCCCAAAAATTCTGGAGGGCAGTTTTTGCCTCCAAAATTTTTGATACACATATACAGACAATCCTGCTACAGCCCTATTAAACCTGAAACCGGATCACACAGAATCAATTTCTCCTTCGTTTACAGCTCCTAACAGCTGCAAAACAAACCATTGCTAAGGCATGGAAAACTCAATATTTAATTCTAGCTGTAACCATACACAGAACTAATAAAGCTCACATTCATGCTAAAATGGAAGCAATCAAAAGAGATTGAACTGGTCAATTTGAGAACCTCTAGCTTCCTCCGGTTAAGCAGTGTTTACTTCCAGATTTTGATGACACATTATTTTTGCCTTGGTCATTTTACTCTATTTGCCTTGACTATACTTTCTATTCATTTGGGATTGCATCACTACTTGTAACCCCCCCCATCCCCTCCGTCCCCTTTTTCCTCCCCCCCTTTTTCTACCCTCTTCTCTTTATCGACTCCTTTTTTTTTTATTTCTACATTTCTTTTAATATTGTGTGGTACTTATAAACACATTATCTATTCTGTTTTCAATATATACCTATTAGATTGATCTTCTAATTACTGCTCTTACAAAACCAATAGTCCCTAGCTTACTTGTTTCCTTCTGATGAAATTTTCTAACGCTTTAGATGTAATACTTTATTGGTTTATTAGTTGCTCTACTCGTTACATTTTTACATTGTTATGTACTCATCCTGTTCATAAATCAATATGTTTGCTTTATTGCTATTTGAATATTGTACCACCATTCTTGTATGTACTCAATTTGTCAATCTTTGTTATATTTAAAAAATAATAAACAAATTTGACGAGAAAATGAGCTACGCATATATATCCTTCTAGTTGCTATTATTCATATAAAGTACCATGTCGCAGAATTAAGTAAGGTACTCAAAAAAGAGGCACATACCTTCTTTCACTTGTCTCATGCAGAAGTCAACACCCCCTAAGATCCTCTGGTGCCCCCTAAATGTACAAGTATTCAAAAGTTGACTGAAACATGGTCCCAAATATTGGCATATACTTAAGATATTGTGCTCACAGTGTATCTTCTACTGTCTTATATTCTTTCATAGGACAAAAATTCTACACAGACTTTTCCTAAAGGTAATTTTTATTAAAAAATACAAAATACGCGTGACCTCTGAATATAACCTTCCCCCTCCCGAATAGCATTCCTCTCTTTCAACTAAGTGCTCATTCTATCATCCATTTCCCCAATGCATACTCCAAAAGCAACACTTTTAGCTACCTTTTTGGCCAACTCATTACAACTGTTCTGATAATCTGGAGGTACAGTACATATGGACCATTCCGTTTGGGCTTTAAAGTGTTACTAAAGTCATTTTTTTTTAAATTAAAATAACAAACATATTATACTTACCTGCTCTGTGCAGTGGTATTGGGGTTTTGGGGTCCCCGGTGACGATCTTGGATCCTCCTCTTCTTTTCATGCCCACCATAGCCAGCCACTTGCTAAAGGGGACAAATGTTGTCCGCACGCCCCTGACCTGTGTGTCTCCATAGTCTCACACAGCGGGACTTAGGCCCGTCCCCCACTTCCTCTCCACTGCATTTGACTGACAGTAGCAAGAGCCAATGGCTCCTGCTGCTTTTCGAATGCTGTGTGAAGAGGAAGCAAGGTCAGAATAGATGCAGGCGTGCACAGCGCTGATCTCTTTACACAGGGAAGGGGGGCACAGGGAAATTGAAAACGTTGTTTACCTTAATGCAAACAATGCATTAAGGTAAAAAATGTTTTTAGGTTTAATAACACTTTAACTCTATCACCCAAACCTATGTCAATCTGCTACTTATACCGTCATTTTACCCAAACTAACTAATTCATTACCGCATTATGGCTACTAGATGAAGATGAAGAGCATATTTTTTTCCTATGATAGTCAGTGCCATTTTATGCCAATTATGTGGTATTTTTTCCTTTGTCAATTGTTATTCATTGTCAATGAATAACATTTGACCTGCAGAGACTGTAGCATAAGAACCTTTGCTATTTACCCAATTACACAGCACACATTTGCATACAGTTTCAATAAATGAACACTTATGCACAATTTCTTATTAATGCACCCCATTTTTTCTTTTTGTTGTTTGTTTTCTTGTTGATAAATTTGTGTGCACATGTGTGTAATTAAAACTGTTTTGAATTTAGTTGTTCTTTTAAATGCATAGTTCAGCAGATCTAGCTTCTGTAACTCTGGGTGGTTTTTGAACTTTTCAAATCTACAGTTTCGATTTGGCAAATTTCAAAGCAAATGCAGCCGTCAAAACTGTCAAGGGAGAATAAATGATGACAAATGAAGGTTTGGAAACCCAATGGTCTATAGAATTGTTTAATTTCCTCTTTTGTTTTTTTTCTCCCTGTTTAGGTTATTTAAATAAATTTAAAACATCAAAGATGCAGAGAAAATAGATGAGCTGTCAGCTACCAGCATTAAGTGACTGTGATGAAACACGAATCGCACCATGAGCTATTAACAAATTTGAAAATGCCGTGAATATATAGCAAATATGCTAAAGCTGTGCAACCTTATTTTATTGAAATGTTTAATAATGTATTTAGATTAACCACTTAAGGACTAGCCTCGTTTTGGAATTTAGGTGTTTACATGTTTAAAACAGGTTTTTTGCTAAAAAAATTACTTAGAACCCCCAAACATTATATATTGTTTTTTTCTAACACCCTAGAGAATAAAATGGCGGTCATTGCAATACTTTTTTTCACACAGTATTTGTGCAGCAGTATTACAAGCGCGCTTTTTTTGGAAAAAAATTCACTTTTTTGAATAAAAAAAATAAGACAGTAAATTTAGCCCAATTTTTTTTTTATAGTGAAAGATAATGTTACGCTGAGTAAATTGATACCCAACATGTCATGCTTCAAAATTGTGGATCGTGGCTCGTGGAATGGCGTCAAACTTTTACCCTCAAAAATCTCCATAGGCGATGTTTAAAAAATTCTACAGGTTGCATGTTTTGTGTTACAGAGGAGGTCTGAGGCTAGAATTATTGCTCTCACTCTAACGATTGCGGCGATACCTCACATGTGTGGTTTGACTACCATTTTCATATGCGGGCGCTACTCACGTATGCGTTAGCTTCTGCACCCGAGCTCGTCGGAACAGCTTTTTTTTTTTATTATTTATTTTTATTATTTAGTTTACATGATTTTATTTATTTTTACACAGTTTTTTTAAAAAAAATTGTGTCACTTTTATTCCTATTACGAGGAATGTAAACATCCCTTGTAATAGAAAAAAGCATGACAGGACCTCTTAAATATGAGATCTGGGGTCAAAAAGACCCCAGATCTCATATTTACACTAAAATGCAATAAAAAAAAAAAGTCATTTAAAAAAATGACATTGAAAAAAATGTGCCTTTAAGATGTATTGGCGGAAGTGACGTTTTGACATCGCTTGCACCCAGCAGTGTCATGGAGACGAGTGGGCGCCATCTTAGCCTCACTCGTCTCCAGGCACAGTAGGGAGACAGACGCGATCACCACTGCCGCTACCAATGCCTCCGGTAAGCGGCGGAGAGGGGGGCCCCTCTCCCGCCACCGATAAAAGTGATCTCGCGCCGAATCCGCCCCAGAGACCACTTTTATTTGAAAGCTGCCCGCCGCATGAAAACGGGGATACCAGCTAGCTGCTGCCATAACAACGATATCCGCCGCCAAACTTTGGACGAACATTGGCACGAGGCGGTCAGCAAGTGGTTAAACTAATTGGTATTTAAACTTATATTTATAGCAAGCCTTATGTAACATTTATACAGTATATTTTTTAAAAGGGTGGTCTAAAAAGGTATTCAATTTAGCTTTTTACAGGAGGCCAAAGGACACAGTAAAATAGTAATTTTATCCAAAATTGATATTTGTGTTTGCAAAGGACTGAAAGTACATCACTCCTCCTCCCATTAAGCCCTACACTTCACCTTCACAGTGCATGGTACATATCCCTCTCTATGTGACCACAGTAATACATTTGAAGAAGAAACCGACACACAGCTTCTCCTCCTAAAGTCTTGTTTTTTTTGTTTGAAAGTAACAAACATGTTGTACTTATCTGCTCTGTGCAGTGGTTTTGCACAGAGCAGCCCAGATCCTCCTCTTCTTGAGTCCCTCGCCAGCACTTCTGGCCCCTCCTCTCTGCCAAGTGCTCCCCACAGCAAGCAGCTTGCTATGGGAGCACATGAGCCGAGCCGCAGCTTGTGTGTTCATTCAGACACAGAGCCGTGGCCCGGCTGCCCCCTCTATCTCCTCATTGACTTACTGACTTTGATTGACAGCAGCTGGAGCCAATGGTTCCCATTGCTGTCTTAGCCAATGAAAAGGGAGAATTTCAGATAGCCGAGCCTCTTGTGCTACATTGCTGGATTGAGATGGGCTCAGGTAAGTATTAGGGGGCTGAGGGGGGCTTCTGCACACAGAAGATTTTTTATCTTAATGCATAGAATGCATTAAGATAAAAAAAAAACCTTTTGCCTTTAGAACCACTTTAACACATCTTGCACACAAAGTAACAACCATTAATACTTCAGACTGCAAAAATGTAAGCATAGCTGGTTCTTCTACTAAAACACTGCAAAAGCATTCTCCCATCAATACATAGGTGGGTCAGCAACTAATTACATATACAGAACCTGATTACAGTGGGGACGGAAAGTATTCAGACCCCCTTAAATGTTTCACTCTTTACTATATTGCAGCCATTTGCTAAAATCATTTAAGTTCTTTTTTTTTCCCTCATTAATGTACACACAGCACCCCATATTGACAGAAAAACACAGAATTGTTGACATTTTTGCAGATTTATTAAAAAAGAAAAACTGGAATATCACATGGTCCTAAGTATTCAGACCCTTTGCTGTGACACTCATATATTTAACTCAGGTGCTGTCCATTTCTTCTGATCATCATTGAGATGGTTCTACACCTTCATTTGAGTGCAGCTGTGTTTGATTATACTGATTGGACTTGATTAGGAAAGACACAAACCTGTCTATATAAGACCTTACAGCTCACAGTGCATGCCAGAGCAAATGAGAATCATGAGGTCAAAGGAACTGCCTGAAGAGCTCAGAGACAGAATTGTGGCAAGGCACAGATCTGGCCAAGGTTACAAAAAAAATTGTGCTGCACTTAACGTTCCTAAGAGCACAGTGGCCTCCATAATCCTTAAATGGAAGACGTTTGGGACTACCAGAACCCTTCCTAGAGCTGGCCTTCCGGCCAAACTGAGGTAAAGAAAAACCCAAAGATCACTGTGGCTGAGCTCCAGAGATGCAGTCGGGAGATGGGAGAAAGTTGTAGAAAGTCAACCATCACTGCAGCCCTCCGCCAGTCGGGGGCTTTATGGCAGAGTGGCCCGACGGAAGCATCTCCTCAGTGCAAGACACATGAAAGCCTGCATGGAGTTTGCTGAAAAACACCTGAAGGACTTCAAGATGATGAGAAATAAGATTCTTTGTCTGATGAGAGCAAGATAGAACTTTTTGGCCTTAATTCTAAGCGGTATGTGTGGAGAAAACCAGGCACTGCTCATCACCTGTCCAATACAGTTCCAACAGTGAAGCATGGTGGTGGCAGCATCATGCTGTGGGGGTGTTTTTCAGCTGCAGGGACAGGACGACTGGTTGCAATCATGGGAAAGATGAATGCGGCCAAGTGCAGGGATAACCTGGACGAAAACCTTCTCCAGAGTGCTCAGGACCTCAGACTGGGCCAAAGTTTTACCTTCCAACAAGACAATGACCCTAAGCACACAGCTAAAATAACGAATGAGTGGCTTCACAACAACTCTGTGACTGTTCTTGAATGGCCCAGCCAGAGCCCTGACTTAAACCCAATTGAGCATCTCTGGAGAGACCTAAAAATGGCTGTCCACCAACATTTGCCATCCAACCTGACAGAACTGGAGAGGATCTGCAAGGAGGAATGGCAGAGGATCCCTAAATCCAGGTGTGAAAAACATGTTGCATCCTTCTCAAAAAGACTCATGGCTGTATTAGATCAAAAGGGTGCTTCTACTAAATACTGAGCAAAGGGTCTGAATACTTAGGACCATGTGATATTTCAGTTTTTCTTTTTTAATAAATCTGCAAAAATGTCAACAATTCTGTGTTTTTCTGTCAATATGGGGTGCTGTGTGTACATTAATGAGGAAAAAAAATTAACTTAAATGATTTTAGCAAATGGCTGCAATATTACAAAGAGTGAAAAATTTAAGGGGCTCTGAATACTTTCCGTCCCCACTGTACATGTAAAAACATTTGTATTTTGTAACCTAAAAGAAAGTAAGAGAACTAGTACAAAAAGTAGGAGATGTGGGTAACAGTACAATACAGTATCATTTTAAGTACATACTCATAGCCCGTCTATGGTTAAACCCATGGGACCCTTGACTGCAATTAAAAAAATCAGAGTGCCTGTCCACTGCCAGAATGCCATAGAGAAGGACCATTGCTCTTTAGATGAAAGCAGTGGTCTTTCTGAAGAGGTCTGACATGCCCTAGTCAGATGCCTGAGTCAGAGTAACAGCCCTCCAATCAGCAAAACCTATGCTTCCTGCTATTTGAGAGCTCTAGCCCTGATTGCATGTATGTGAGACACAGGGGGGGCAGGGGCATTTTTTTATCATTATAGATTACATTTTTTTTACACTTTTTTTCTACCTAAGTTTATTGCTTTCACGAGTTGTGAACAAGCATCTTAATTAGTTTTGCATGCTTATATATCCTCCCAAACATTCTCTGCTTTGATACATCATGTGAATGTAAATGAGCTTTATGCCTCTTTTACTCAATATCTGACGGTTTATATGGCAAGCTAAAAGATCTAAAAAAACTGAACTAAATTTCACTGTCCCAAACCACATCTTCCACAATTCCCTGTAAATAACCCCATCACAAGCTACTATCACAACATCAAGCTATTTCCCATAGCGTCCATGTTGATATACATTGCCTAGACATATTCCACTGTTTTCACCATTTATAAAAAGGCCTGTGAAAAAACAAATGCAGCTTGTTATTACTTTAGTGACTGTGGACATAAAAAGGCTGTAAATAGGCTATAGGACACAATCTGTATTAGGATGTAACCAGAGCCAAGACAAGCAGGGGGGGGGCATGGTCACAGCTCCCTCAATTGGAGTTGGTGGGAAACATGATGAGCACCGCACTGTGTGCACACTCCAGATCAGTGGTGGGCGATTGGCAAATCACATACCCCTTCTATGTCATGAGTTCGCAGTTGGGATGGAGGGGGGTGCAATTCTACATCTTTCTTCTGGGTGCTGGATGACCCCGTCCAGGCACTGGATGTAACAAAGGGTGAAATTTTTTTTAAAAATATCCTTCTCTTCTCCACTCCACAGTTCTCTAAGATGCACAGCATTTTGATACCTACAGGTCATTGAGGGTTTGCATCTAATTTAGGAGGAGATCTACCAGTGCCTAAAAGCCCTACACTAATTTCTTTCTATGCAGTTTGTCAGCTGCACTCCCTATATTTTCCCTGCTGTGACCTCAACCTTTCAAAGTGAGGGGGGTGGACAATCTAAAGCCTTTATTGGCCTTTTTAAGCTAGCTCACTTAGGCCTAAAGACCAAGCAGTGCATTAATATTACAAAGAATGTGGTCTTGCGAATTCCTACCACAAACCTCAAACACACAGGATTTGCCTTGAACCTCATCCCTAATTTAGAGCAAAGGTTTTACACTGACATTGTGTCAGGCTAGAGGATATAACAGGTAACAGTTCAGGTGTTCTGATTATGCAAAGAGTTCAAAGAACAAGAGCACATACCATGAGCAGGTCTGAGCAGAGCAGGTCAGCTGGGACTTGTAGTTCACAGCTGTAGATGTAGGTAGATGTTTGCTGGACCTTGTAGTTCACCGCTGCAGATGAGGATAGATGTCTGGTGCTTGTAGTTCACCGCTGCAGATGAAGGTACTAGTAGAATCAGGAAAACGTAGTCTAGGCAAGCTGGGTCATACACAGGAAGATCAGAGTCCAAACGGTACCAAATCAGAAGCAAGCAAACAGGGTCAAACGAGCCGGGTCATACACGAAATACACATAGCAGATATCAACTGGATCAAACACAAGGTAAACTCTAACACGAGCAATGATTGAATGCTGATGCAAGTTATTTAAAGGTGAGCTGGCCAATCATTGTTGTTTCCCAGGTAAAGGCTGTGTCAGGTGAGTTGTGCTGGGTCCTAAAGGGATCCTAGTACTGACACATTGTACTGTAAATATTCCCAATATGTTTTTTTTTCTCTGAAATGTAGAACTGTGCTATGTCACACAGCCTAGCTCAAGATCGAGCCAGCAGGTGTGCCCCCATAACAAGTGGCCTGCTATGAGGGCACGCAAAAAAGAGGAGGAGCCAAGAGTGCTGGCGGGGGACCGAAGAAAAGAAGGTTTCAGGGCAGCTCCATGCAAAACCATTGCACAGATCAGGTAACTATAACGTTTGTTATTTTAATTTTGTTATGTCATGAGCATGTGGATTCTGTGATTTAACCACTTCAGCCCTGGAAGATTTGGCTGCTTGATTACCAGAGCACTTTTTACAATTTGGCACTGCGCTGCTTTAACTGGTAATTGCGCGGTAATGCAAAGTTGTAACCAAACAAAATGTGCGTCCTTTTTTCCCCACAGGTTCGTATTCTGAGCCTGAATCTGACAGATGGGTGAGTTCCGCTTCACTCAAATATGTGGATGCTGGAGCTTGCCTGCAGTAGGTCTTTTCTGGATGTGGAGTGATTCCCTTACCCTTAATGGTCTTACATGAGGTGGAGCAGCTTTAACAGCAAGTGGAGTGGAACAGTGTTTGTAGGAAGGATTGATGGTGCTGCTATTCAGTATATTTAAAAGTGTATACCCCATACACTAATGGTAAGAGTCAGTACTATTGGGTGATGGTGATGGTCTATCTTTCCTTCCATATATGAAGACACCTTAAAGGGACTTTATACTGATTGATCAAATGTTTTTTGATTAATTTTATTATTGATTTTTATTTTTAAGCGTCACACTTCCTTTTCCAAGAGTACCTGAGTGCCTATCTCCAGCCAAACAGAGTAACCGACTACCTATCTGCAGCCCATCAGAGTACCCAAGAACCTGTCTCCAGCCCATCTGAGTACCTATCTGCAGCCCATCAGAGTATCCAAGTACCTGTCTCCAGCCTATCTGAGTACCTATCTGCAGCCCATCAGAGTACCTAAGTACCTATCTGCAGCCCATAAGCATACCCAAGTACCTGTCTCCAGCCCATCAGGGTGCCCAAGTACCTGTCTCCAGCCCATCAGATTTCCAGAGTACCTGTCTCCAGCCTATCAGAGTACTCAAGTACCTGTCCCAAGCCCATCAGCACCTGTCTCCAGCCCATCAGAGTACCCAAATACCTGTCTCTAACCTATTAGCGTACCGAGTACTTATCTTCAGCCCATCAGAGTACCTGAGTACCTATCTGCAGCCCCTCAGAGTACCCAAGTACCTGTCTCCAGCCCATCAGAGTACCTGAGTACCTGTCTCAAGCCCATCTGAGTACCTGTCTCCAGCCCATCAGAGTAACCAAATACCTGTCTCCAGCCTATTAGAGTACCCAAGTACCTATCTGCAACCCATCAGAGTACCCAAGTATCTGTCTCTAGCCCATCAGAGTACCCGAGTACCCGAGTACCTGTCTCGGGTCGTTTTGTGGGTGTTTCCATTGTCCTAGTGCTCCAGGGCCTTTGAAGGTGTGATAGGTTGTCAGGAAATTAGATGTGTAATTTATGCACTCAGAATACCTGAAGGTGCTACTTGGATGTTGGGCCTCTGCATGTGGCCAGGCTGTGAAAAAGTCTCACACATGTGGTATCGCATACTCCGGATGAGTATCAAATTTTTTTTAGGGTGTAATTTTTGCTATGTAACATGCTATGTGTTAAAAATATCTCATAAATTTACTGTTATGGTTTACGTTTATCTATTACGGTTCTTGCGGTAAAACCAAGGAAGCTTAGACTTCTGTAGTGTATCAATGCTTACTAAACAGAAAAGCTGCACATACAACTGTAGGATATATAATACAACACAACTCATAGTTTACAAAAATATACCTACAAATATAAGCAATAAGTAAACAAAACCGTTACTCAAATTAGGGTTTAAGATGTTCTTCATGGTTCCTTTCTCAGTTCAACTCAAAAGTTCTCCAAAACTCTCCAGCTTCTGGTAGCCATGTCTTTCCTCATTATCCCTCCAAACACATCCGTTGTCCAACCACATGTTTCTTTCAAAAGACCCCAAGCCCCTTCCACCAACTTCCTGTATATCAACTTCCTATCTCAGCTCCAAAACCTATCCAACTGGTTTATTTACATATCAATAGAAGGGAAGAGCCTCTGTAAACATATGCTCATAGCCTTTTGTCTAGGTAAGGGTGAAATAACCCCCCCGTATTTTAAATGGGAGGAAAAAAATCCATTTTGACCCCCGTATTTTGTTTTGTTGTCCCTGGAAGGCTGCTACATTACTTTAGAGCAGGTTAACAATGTCTTTGGCAGTTTGTGTAAAGACAGTCCCAGATGAAAGTCTCTTGTCCTCTTGGTCATAAGGAAGTGCTCAGATGAAAGTCCACTCCAATTCAGCCACCATCAGGAAATCATCCGCATCTTCCTCAGGCTGTCTTCTGGTCTGCCTCCTCCCATCTAGCATGGTCATATGCTCTGCCTGCTCCACCTCTCGATGCTCAGTACCTGAAAAGAGTAAGAGACAAAGCAGATTATATATTCCTTCCAACTGTGCCAAAAACATAGCTCGCTGCTCACATTTCTCTATCTGCCCATTTCTAACTGCAAAACTATTGTAGGGTGCCCACTGTTGCTTTGAAACACTTTCACGGAAAGGCATTGACTTCCAATGTAACAAATAAACTTGCATGCCTCTCCATACTGTCCTGACAAGAACACAGGCCTGCTGTTGTCCAGTCTTCACAACATGGCAAATTTTTGCAAAATGCCCCATTTTATGGCAACAGAAACACTTAATGTGACTGAATCTACCATTCCCAACCACTTGCTTCCACTTCTTAAGCAATGCTGTTGTAGGAATCCCATCTACTTCCTCTCTAGGGACCCCCGCCTTAAGTAAATCAATCCACATGTGTCTCCTGGAGATCATAGGCCTTGCCTTCCTTGTATCTGACTCAACTCGGCCATTTGAACTGATCAAATCCTCAGCTTCCCGCTTATGGGAACTAACAGTGGCAAATGTCCTATTTCTGCTTACAGGCTTCGGGCCTTTGTACTTTCTTAGATTGTCACTAGACTTGTTCATGAGGGCTGCACACTGCTCATTCATTACTTCAGCTCGGCCTACAGGGGTTTGAACACACTTCAAAGCCACTGCAGGTTTAACTTTGATTACCCTACTTTCTAAATCTTTTGCCTTGCTTGCAGTTTCTTCCAAACACTTGGATGCTACTGCAAGCTGCTCCTTCAGTAAATCTCTTTCTAATTCTACCTTTTCCCTCTTTTCAGATTCAATTAGTAGAGCACGCAGGAAGTGCAAACCAAACACAACAACTGGCCGCATCTCTAACTTACTGAACCCAAAACTTTTGAGATTAAAATCTGAGGAAAGATCCATCCCCCCAAACTCTGTTCAAATTAGAAGCTTATCCAGCCAGCTCCTTTACAACAGACATCCACTGACTATTTCTGGCCCATGTAGGAAGGGTGCACACCTTCAAGTCCTCCTGGACACCAGAAACCTTTGCAGCCTTACTTTTCCTAAATAGTGTACGCAGCATTTTCCCCCAGTACAAGCAACAAAACACACCACAGAAAACAGTTCTGCTTCAGTTGAGCTTTTAGCATAAATCCTGGCATGAGCCCTCAAATGTTATGCTTTACGTTTGTCTATTATAGTTCTTGAGGTAAAACCAAGGATACTTAGACTTCTGTAGTGTATCAATACTTTACTAAACAGTAAAAAAATGCGCATACAACTGTAGAATACATAATTCAACACAACTCATAGCTTACAAAAATATGCCTACAAATATAAACATGTAAAATATGTACGCATTAAGTAAACTAAACAGTTACTCAACTTAGGGTTTAAGATGTAATGTCCTTCATGGTTCCTTGCTCAGTCCAACTCAAAAGTTCTCCAAAACTCTCCAGCTTCTGGTAGCTATGTCTTTCCCCATTGTCCTTTCCCAACACATCTGTCGTCCGACCACATGTTTCTTTCAAAAGACCCCAAGCCCCTCCCACCAATTTTCTGTATACCAACTTCCTGTCTCAGCTCTAAAACCTATCCAACTGGTTTATGTACATACCAATGGAGGCGAAGAACCTCTGTAAACATATGCTCTTAAAAATTGAACCAGCCATAGCAACACAATTAAATAGCCATAGCAACACATTGACGCTTTTATTTTCCTTCCACATTTTCCAAAAACGTGTGGAAAAAAATGATATGTTCAAAAGATTCATTATGCCGCCTAGAATATATGTTGGGGTGTTTGCTTTCATAAATAGGGTCATTTTGTGGGTAATTCCTTTGTCCTGGTGCTCCAAGGCCTTCAAAAGTGTGATAGGTAGTCAGGAAATTAGATGTGTAATTTATGCTCCTAGAACGCCTGGAGGTGCTACTTGGATGTTGGACCTCTGTATGTGGCCAGGCTGTGTAAAAGTCTCACACATGTGGTATCGCCATACTCAGGATGAGTAGCAGAATGTGTTTTTGGGTGTCATTACAAGTATGCATATGCTGTGTGTGAGAAATAACTCGTTAATATGACAAGTTTGTGGGAAAAAATAAATTTCTTCATTATTCTAAGAATTATGGGAAACAATTACAACTTCAAAAACTCACAATGCCTCTTACTAAATAGGTTGGACTGTCTACTTTCCAAAAATGGGTAATTTGGCGGGTATTTGTACTGTCTTGACATTTCAGGGCCTCAAGAATAGAGATGAGCTTGATGTTTGAGTCGAGCGTAAGTTCCAGTCGAACATCGGGTGTTCGCCCGTTCGCCGAACAGCGAATATTAGGGGGCGTTTGCGGCAAATTCGAGCGCCCTATAAATGCACAAGAGAGATCACAGTGCAATAATGTCTGATGATTTGCCAAAGCATGCACCTGACCTGCATGCTTTGGGCAATCACAGCACGCTCTGCTGCGAGAGCCATAATTGGCCAAAGGCAGGGTGCCTTTGCCAATCATGGCTCAGGGGGACTAAGTCCACGCCCCACATTATATAAGGCTGCTTACATAGTGGCTGTGTATAGTGTGTGACTGTGGACAGAGATAGATTGAGCTAGATTAGGCAGGCAGGTTAGTTAGTGGCAGTGTATTTAATACTATATATATATATATATATATATATATATATATATATATTCTGCATTTAGTGTATACTAGATATTCAGTGTAGACTCTATATTCAGTCAGTGCAGTCAGTGTAGTATATATAACACAGTGTATTGAAGTGGTTAAGGGGAGCCCCAACCCAAATTTGTTTTTTAAAACTACATACCAGGTCCTTCAGGTCTTGTATGGATTTTAAGGGGAACCCAGTGGTAACATTTAAAAAAATGTTGTGGGGGTCCCCCCCAAAATCCATACCAGACCCTTATTCGAGCAAGCAGCCATGGCAGGCCAGCAAAAGGGGGGGGGGGGCGAGTGAGTGCTCCCAGATCCCGTCCCTCCCTATGTGAATGGGTAGGGGCACATTGTACCCCTAACCATTCATTAAAAAAAAGTGTCCAAAAAGTAAAAACGACAGGAGACAGTTTTTGATAATTCCTTTATTAAAAAAAAAAAAAAAATTCCTGCAATGTCCATCCATCTTCAATCACGGCGCAGATGAACCCGAAAAATAGAAAAAAAATCTCTGCCTCGATGGGAGGCGTCCCGTTGACTGCTGTCTCTTGGCTGTGATAGCTGATATATAGGCAAGGGTGGGGTCACCCGTTTACGTCACCCGGTGGCCCCACCCTTGCCTATATAACAGCTTTCACCCCATACCCATTCCCATAGGGGGGTCGGGATTTGGATAGCGGGGAAGAGGCCCTTGTCCCCATCAACATGGGGACAAGCTTCTTTGGGGACACCAAAGCACCCTCCCCATGTTGAGGGCAAGCTGCCTGGTATGGTTCAGGGGGGGCGCTCGCTTGTCCCCCACCATTCCTGGCTTGCCATGGCTGCTTGCTTGGATAAGGGTCTGGTATGGATTTTAAGGAGACCCCCACATCATTTTTTTTTAATTTTGGCGTACCAATATCCATACCAGACCTCAAGAGCCTGGTATGGACTGAGGGGGATGTCACGCCGTTTTTTTCAATGATTTTTCATCTATATTACGGGGAACCGAGAATACATTACAGCCGCAAGCTATTTTAAATGACATTTTTTCCTTTAGAAATTTAATTTTCCTTAGGCAAAGTAAAACACATGAGAAAGATGCACCACTTTACAGGCAGGCTAAGGGGACCGACCCCCCAGGCACGATATTTAAAGGAATACTTCATTTTTATTGTTTTACTTTAAGCATTATTAAAATCACTGCTCCTGAAAAAAATTCCATTTTAAAAACTTTTTTTTTTAATTGAATCATGTCCCTTGGGGCAGTACCCAGGTCCCCAAACACTTTTTATGGCAATAAATTGCATATAAGCCTTTAAAATGAACACTTTTTCACCTTTGTGTTCCATATACTTTAACAGGGTTCGCATGTTCGCACACATTTATTGTCTGTTCTCATGTTCTGGTGCGAACCGAACCGGAGGGGGTGTTAAGCTCATCCTTACTCAAGAAATGAGATATGCTGTCATTACATCAGGTGCGATCAATTTTCAATGATCAGTACCATAGCTTGTAGACTCTATAACTTTTACACAGACTAATTTGGGTTATTTTTTACCAAGGATCGGTAGCAGTATAAATTTTGGCCCACATTTAGACCCTTTTCACACTTGGGCATTTTTCAGGCGCTTTTGGGCTAAAATAGCGCCTTAAAAATGCCTCCCCTGCAGCCCCAGTGTGAAAGCCCGAGTGCTTTCACACTGGAGCGGTGCACTTGCAGGACATTAGAAAAAGTCCTGCAAGCATCATCTTTCGGGTGGTGCGGGAGTGGTGAAATGGTGTGTGGTCCCCTCCAAAATCCATACCAGACCCTTATGCGAGCAAGCAGCCATGGCAGGCCAGAAAAAAAGGGGGGCGAGCGAGTGTCCCCAGATCCCGCCTCCCCCTATGTGAATAGGTATGTTGCCCCCATGTGAATGGGTAGGGGTACATTGTACCCCTACCCATTCACCGAAAAAGTGTCAAAAAAGTAAAAACAACAGGAGACAGTTTTTGACAATTCCTTTATTAAAAAAAAATAATCATTCCCACAATGTTCATCCATCTTCAATCACGGCGCCGACAGACCTGAAAAATAGAAAAAAAATCTCCGCCTCGATGGGAGGCGTCCCGCTGACTGCAGTCTCTTGCTGTCTCTCAACGCTGTCTAACGCCCCCCGCCCCAGTGTGAAAGTAGCCTTATGAGCAAGTGGTGATTAAATACCACCAAAAGAAAGCTCTATTTGTGTGAAAAAAAATTATAAGAATTTTGCTTGGGAACAGTGTAGCATGACTGAGTAATTGTCATTCAAAGTGTGAGATCACTGAAAGCTGAAAATTGGTCTGGGTAGGAAGGGGTAAAAGTGTCCTGTATTGAAGTGGTTAAGGCGCATACAGATGCACAGGTGCAGATCTGCGGGTGCTCACCTTGCTGTGCATAGACTTGCACATATGTGTGTATGCACATGCATACACATATGTGTGTATGCACCCACACACTAACACTGGCGCCAAATAGAGAGAAGAGATATGCAACAAGTGCAACAAGAACCGCCTCCTTGGACTTTTAAGGCAGGGCTGCCTTGCTTTCACACCTCCCGTCCGGTAGGCTCCACCTGCACAGGGCTTATGGATGACAGGGGGTTCCCCTGCCTCCACACCAGGTCATATGTGTGGGGAGGAGCTCCTACCTGTCCCCAATGTGTCTCTGATGCGTATGGGGATTTCTTTTTTGCCTGTGACACGCCGGCGCATGACATCATCATGCCCCGAGGGGCGGGGCTACGCCACGCACCTCCTATTCAGAGAACCACTCTGAATCCGGCCTCAGTTGTTCTCTATGCAGCAAATGAGGCCGGACACCCAGCACTATCCCCTGTGAGGATTGGCCCCCTCATTGGGCTACTGCTCATTTATAGTGCTCACACACAGCTGGCATGTCTCAGTTCGAGCACGGCCGCTGTGATGTCTGCACTGTGTACTAATCTTAATACATTTAATTATTCCCTTTCATTTTTCTCTGGCCTCTTAGACATTATTACTTTTTTGCTGGTGCAGCCATCAGGGTGTTTCTTGTGGATGTGAAGCAGTGGCTAGTCCGGGGTTGCATGCCTGTTCACCTATGCTGTCCATGCAGACTCTCTCAACCAACATAGATCCCCTGTAATTGATATTATGTAAAACTACCTGTTCTTATGTACTATAGTGCAAACACTATGCAACTATACCCATGTTTCAGATAAAGATAAAGTCACCCAAATGTAAACCTACTCTGCTGAAGGAAACTACATACCAATACATTTCCAAAACATGTTGGGTTACATGCTATAAATCTTCAGGGACTGACCTCAGCTTGATTTTGGCAGTACCTGGATTATCCACCTTGGGTTTTATATATACATTTATGTATTAATTGGTTCACTGGTATACTTTGTATATTTTTATGTTATTGTTTATGTTCACAAATTGTATTATATTGTGTACTCAATAAAAGTGGCACTTTGTTGCCTTTTACCTACTCTGTTACTCCCATTTTTGCCTTGCTGTCCAAGTGCTCTTGCTGCACTTGTTGCATATCTCTTCTGTCTATGTTCAGGATTAGGGATGAGCTTCAAGTTCGAGTCGAACTCATGTTCGACTCGAACATCGGCTGTTCGCCAGTTCGCCGAATAGCGAACAATTTGGGGTGTTCGCGGCAAATTCGAAAGCCGCGGAACACCCTTTAAAAGTCTATGGGAGAAATTGAAAGTGCTAATTTTAAAGGCTTATATGCATGGTATTGTCATAAAAAGTGTTTGGGGACCTGGGTCCTGCCCCAGGGGACATGGATCAATGCAAAAAAAGTTTTAAAAACGTCTGTTTTTTCGGGAGCAGTGATTTTAATAATGCCTAAAGTGAAACAATAAAAGTGTAATATTCCTTTAAATTTCGTACCTGGGGGTGTCTATAGTATGCCTGTAAAGAGGCGCATGTTTCCCGTGTTTAGAACAGTCTGACAGCAAAATGACATTTCAAAGGAAAAAAGTCATTTAAAACTACTCGCGGCTATTAATGAATTGCCGGTCCGACAATACACATAAAAGTTCATTAATAAAAACGGCATGGGAATTCCCCACAGGGGGACCCCAAACTAAAAATTTTAAAAAATGACGGGGGGGGGGGTCCCCCTAAATTCCATACCAGGCCCTTCAGGTCTGGTATGGATATTAAGGGGAACCCCGGCGAAAATTAAACAAAAAAAATGGCGTGGGGTCCCCCTCAAAATCTATACCAGGCCTTTCAGGTCTGGTATGGATTTTAAGGGGAACCCCGCGCCAAAATTTAAAAAAAATGGCGTAGTCGAGTCAGGAATTGATGATAGTTCCAACTACTGCTGCTTTTTCCTCTTCTGGGATGGAGGGGATGAGTCTATTTAGCAGGCGGAGGAGATGGTGAGATCCGCTAACTACTGATTCTATTTGTGCATTCATTTTCTGTCAAAGGTTACTCCGAGACTCTTGGCTTTGGTGCTTGGAGACATGGTCTGTCCAAAGATGGTGGGAGGTGTCCACGAAGTCTTGGTTTTGGTATTTTTGTTAGCGTGTAGGAGAAGAAGTTCTGTTTTTTTAAAAGTGTATCAAGACACTCTGTTTGAAATCTTTACACCTGTGATCATCCCAATATGAGCTTCCTTGATCTCTGTAATAGGGATCCATCAGATCTGCTCATCCCTGCAAGTGCACTGGGGGTTATTTACTAAAAGCAAATCCACTTTGCACTACAAGTGCAAAGTGCACTTGAAATTGCACTGAAAGTGCAATCGCTCTAGATCCGAGGGGGACATGCAAGGACAATAAAAAATAGCATTTTAGCTTGCACATGATTGGATATTAAAATCTGCAGAGCTTCCCCTCATTTCAGATCTACCCCTCAGATTTCAGTGACTGCACTTCCAAGTGCACTTTCACTGCAATTTCAAGTGCACTTTGCACTTGTAGTTTGCACTTGTAGCACAAAGTGGATTTGCCTTTCATAAATAACCCTCACAGTTTGAAATTTTCACACCTGTGATCATCCCGGCATAAGCTTTCTTGATCTCTGTAATAGGGATCCATCAGATCTGGTAACAGGCTACTTTCTTTTCTTGTGGATGGAACACTTTGCTGTTTTTCTTGAACACTGGTAGCTACGGAGTTGAATACCATTTTCGCTTGTCACACCCTTTATTAAGTGTATGGATTTTCTTATGGACTTAAACTTTTTCAAATTAAGTACATTTTTTTACACACTGGAATTTCTTGCAGTTATTTGCACATTGACATTTTGAATAGTGCATTTGTTATGACATCTGTTGTTTGCATCATTAAGTTGCTATCATATTGTTCACACACACAAACACATACTTTATGTTTGAACACTTAGGTAGATATCTTGTTTATTCACTTTATTTTGTTCATTATCACATCAGTTCACTATTTAACCACTTCAGCCCCGGAAGATTTGGCTGCTCAATGACTAGGCCATTTTTTGCAATAGGGCACTGCGTCAATTTAACTGGCAATTGCGCGGTCGTGCGATGCTGTACCCAAACAAATTGATGTCCTTTTTTCCCACAAATAGAGATTTCTTTTGGTGGTATTTTTTTTCTATTTTGCGCTATAAACGAAGAAAGCGACACTTTTGAAAAAAACACAATGGGGGTTATTTAGTAAAGGAAAATCCACTCTGCACTGCAAGTGCACTTGAAAGTGCACTGAAAGTGCACTTGGAAGTAAAGTCACTGTACATCCGAGGGGGACATGCAAAGAAAATAAAAAACAGCATTTTATCTTGCACATGATTGGATGATAAAATCAGCAGAGCTTAAACTCATTTCAGATCTACCCCTTAGATTTAGAGCGACTGCACTTCCAAGTGTACTTTCAGTGCACTTTCTAGTGCACTTGCAGTGCAAAGTGGATTTGCCTTTTGTAAATAACCGCCAATATTTTGTACTTTTTGCTATAATAAATATCCACAATTTTTTTTTTTAAAGCAACTTTTTTTTCCTCATTTTAGGCCAATATATATTCTTCTACATATTTTTGGTAATAAAAAATGCAATAAGTGTATATTGATTGGTTTTTGCAAAAGTTTTAGCAGCTACAAAATAGAGGAAAGATTTATGGCATTTTTTCTTTTTTTGCATTAACATTTTATTAAAAGTTTTGCAGATAATACAAAGGTAAACAGATTCCATGAATCCTCCATACTCACATGTAGTACAATAGTAGTGTGAGTTAAGAGAAAACAAGGATCAACCACATAAACAAAAAAACAAGGAAAGCAAAGGAAAGAAAAAAAAAACAAGCAAAGGCTTTTTGTTTAGGGATCCTTGTCAGATCCCCTTGATCATAAACATCAAATATATGTTTGATGGTTCATCAAAAAACGTAATCTAATAGTACAATATCTAATAAGAAACTAGGAGAGCTGCTGCTTCACCTCTCTGGGGTACCAAAAAAAAGGAGAAGGGGGGAAAAAGGGGGGGGGGGACTAGGTAGAGAGGGGAAGAAGCCGTTGAGGGATGAGCGTATGAGAACGAAGGAAAGGGGGTGAGGCTATCACCAACTGCCCTCTCCAACATCTATTTATTGGAACAATAATGTGCGTATCGCCTTTAGTGTGACACTGAATTGACCCTCAGGATCTGGCGTTAAGGGCCCCTAATCAACTTCAGGTTGTATTTTTTGTGAGCTCCTGATATAACCGGGAGTTTCTAAAGGTCGCCCAGGCTTCCCATGTAGCAGTGAATTTAGAAATTTTATCCAGTGAGATATAAATCAGCTCCTCCATCTCCGCAATCAGGTTAATCTGACAGACCCATTCAGTCATTGTCAGTGGAGACACGGACCGCCAGTGAACAGGTACGCACATCCTAGCAGCGTTGACCATGTACATCGCAACTGACTTGTAGTACCACTTTTTAGGTATCTCAGACAGGTGCAGGAGATATTGTGCTGGAGAATACTCCAGCGGGGGGGACACCTTCATTATCACATGTACTTAATGCCAGAAGGGTTGAAATGATGGGCAGCTCCACCAAATATGGAGGAATGAGCCCGTCTCTCTGCCACATCACCAGCATTGCACCGATACGGAGGGTGAGAATTTATGTATCATGTCTGATGTTCTGTACCAGCATTTTCTCAGTTTTTAGCCATTTTCTTGTACTGACACATTTAAAGAACCTTTGTGAAGATAGAGATTAATACAGTCCCAACTTCCCTCATCTATCTCTGTGCCCAGTGCAGATTGTTGGGGTTTTGTTTTCCCAAACAGTGAGGTGTAAAGCGCAGAGATAACATGTTTCTGATGTTTCTGAGGGGTTGAGCTATAGTATAGTGACTCCAATACTGTAGGGGTCATGGTAAAGCCTTCTCTGTGTGCTGGGTCATCTAAAAAGTGTTTGAGTTGGATATAGGGCCAAAACGGAAACAAACCCATATTGGAGAGATCCGCACGTTCGGTTTGGAGTAAGAAGCGGCCTCTACGGAAAAAGTGTTTGGCCAGCATCTCCGCGTACGGCCATTCCATCTTCACAAAGACTTTGGCTAGGCCTGGGGAAAAATCCAGGTTGTTCTGGACTGGGGTAATGGGGCAAAATTTAGCGGAAACTGCATGCGTGGAACAAGCCCCACTAAAGGCTTAAAGAGTGGGTCCAATTAGGGGATGTGTCAAAGTGGAGGAAGGCACATGTGCCCTATAAATCCAAGGGAGATAGCTTAATTCAGAATTTGGTACCAGATTCTCCAGGTACATCCAATCTTTACATCGTCTATGCACTTTCCAGTCAATAATACATGCGAGATGAACCCAGTAGTAGCGATGTATATCAGGGAGGCCGATGCCTCCACCAGATTTCGGCAGCACTAGCTTTGTCCAACTTATTCTTGCAGGTTTATTGTGCCAAAGAAAGGTTTGACATATGGACCTGTATAGGCCAAAGAAGGAGAGTGGCAAACGTTTTGGTATGGTTTGGATTTTATATAGCAGGTGTGGAAGAATTGTAATTTTAAAAATGGATGATCGCCCAAACCAGGAGATAGTGGATTTGTCCCATATCTGGATATCCTGCCTTATCTTCTGTAATTCATTTAGAAAGTTTCTATTGTACAACTCTGAAAGATCAGCGGGCAGTTGGATACTTAGGTACTGAATGACATCCACTTTCCACTCAATTGGGAAGTTAAGTTGGCATTGGTTGGCCGAATCTAAGGGTAAGGAGATATTCAATGCGAACAATTTAGTATAGTTGATTTTTAAATTTGAAAATTTTTGGAAGTGATCAAGGACTTGCAAAAGATTGGGTAAAGAAGTTAGCGGGGAGGAGAGAAAGAGGAGGACATCGTAGGCAAAACCTGCAGTCTTGAATTCCCATTCGTGCACCCGTATGCCCTTAATGTCTGGGTTGGCCCGAATACAGCGGAGGAGGGGTTCAAGTGTGAAAATATATAGCAAGGGAGAGAGGGCACCCCTTTCTAGTTCCATTATGGATTGAGAAGGTGTCCGACAGTTAACTTTGACTTTTGCTCTTGGGTTGGCATATAGTGACATAATAAAGGCCCGCATACGAGGCCTAAGCCCTATTGAGCTCAGAACCGCGGCCATATAGTCCCATGCCACTCTGTCAAATGCCTTCTCAACATCCATTGCAAGGAAGAAGCCCTCCTGATGGGAGGATGTAAGCCAGTGATGTAAGTTTAATGCTTTGATTGTGTTGTCCCTGGCCTCTCTACCAGGGACAAACACCACCTGGTCCAGACAAACCCAGGCAGGCATGTGGTAGGACAAAGGGGTTGCCAAGATTTTGAAAAAAAGCTTCACGTCTATGTTTAGAAGGGAGATCAGACGGTAGATGTTACATTAGTGGGGTCTTTCCCTTCCTTGGGGATTACTGCAACATAAGCTTCCAATAGCTTCTCCGATGTGCCAGAACTGGTGGAAAGTGAATTAAACCTCTGAGAAAGCCTGGTGCTAGGTCTGAAAAGCTCTTATAATATAGGGCCGTGAAGCCATCTGGGCCTGGGCTCTTGCCTGGTTTGGTGGCTTTCAGTGCCTCAACAAATTCCTTCAATGACAAGGGAGTCTCCAGCGCCTGGGAGTCAGCAACTGACAAGGCAGAAGGGCTAAAGCGATTTAGAAAGTCTTGGATTAGCATAGAGCGCATAGTAGATGAGGCATAATCCAAGTTTCCGGACTGGAGATTGTATAATTTACTGTAAAAGTGTTGGAACTGTCGGGCAATATCTTCATCCCTAGAATGGATCCTGCCCGACGTGTCTACAATATGGTGGATCGTGGAAACTATCTTACAATGCTGAATAGCCCTGGCCAATAGTTTACCGGGTTTGTTTCCCTGCTCGTAGAACAGTTTTTGATACAAGATATTACGGCGCCTTGCTCGCTTGAACAATTCGTCCAGTAAAAGTGAACGTGTTTCCACCAATTCCTGTGATGCTTTAATTGCTAAAGTACATTTATGTTGGGCTTCTAATGTGCGTATCCTGGAGGATAGCGCCAATGCTAATGTTCTTTTTTGTTCCTTGCTGATATGGCCAGCAACTGACCTCCAATGAGTCATGAGAGAAATATCAGGAGTAGGTATGGGCTTTATGTTCGGGTCGAACATGAGTTCGACTCAAACATTGACTGTTCGCCCGTTCGTCGAATGGCGAACAATTTGAGGTGTTCGCGGCAAATTCGAAAGCCGCAGGACACCCTTTAAAAGTCTATGGGAGAAATTAAAAGTGCTAATTTTAAAGGTTAATATGCAAGTTATTGTCATAAAAAGTATTTGGGGACCTGGGTCCTGCCCCAGGGGACATGTATCAATGCAAAAAAAGTTTTAAAAACGGCTGTTTTTTTCAGGAGCAGTGATTTTAATAATGCTTAAAGTGAAACAATAAAAGTGTAATATTCCTTTAAATTTCATACCTGGGGGGTGTCTATAGTATGCCTGTAAAGTGGCGCATGTTTCCTATGTTTAGAACAGTCTGACAGCAAAATTACATTTCTAAAGGAAAAAAGTCATTTAAAACTTTAAAAGTTAATTGATAAAAATGGCATGGAATTGCCCTACAGGGGAACCCCGAACCAAAATTTAAAAAAAATTTGTGGGGGTCCCCCCAAATTCCATACCAGGCCCTTCAGGTCTGGTATGGATATTAAGGGGAACCCTGCACTAAAATGTAAAAAAAAAATGGCGTGGGGGTCCCCCTCAAAATCCATACCAGACCCTTCAGGAGTATCATTGTGGAGAAACAAGTCCCACAGCTTGGTGGAAGTGACTCCGGATGGAGCTGGAGCTTATCCTAGAGTGAAGCGGGGCAGGGACAAAAAACACGAAGTTCACCTAAAATAAGGGGAACTCATAAATTAACTACCAGAAGTGGGAACAGGCCTGCTAACCCACCTAATTGGGAGAGGTTCAGGAAGATGTGGGAAGGAGAAGGGAAGCCAGATACTTTCAAAGGGGAACCTGGAACCCTGAGGTGGGAGAGAAGACTTAACACAGAACTTTCCAACAATGTCGGCAAACTAAGGGGTTCAGCCAATAAAACATACATATTAGAAAAAGCTTCATTAGTTAGGAATGAGGGGGGAGCTGAGAGGAACTCTCTCCTACCAAAAACAGGGGTAGAAGAGGCTCTGGTCTTGGACCCCCCATTATTCAGTATTACAGGTAAGGGAGTAAACTTGAAGGCGGACCAAGCTGTCTGTATTGCCGTGAGTCCTGCCACCCCAGGGATCTCCTCAGAAAGGAAGGCATGTGTCAAAGTGCGCAGAGGCATGTCTCCAGCAACCCATTACCATATTCCCTAAAACATATACAAAACACTAGTGAATGACATTTTGCATACATAACTAGCTCTAACCTTGTGAAACAATGTTAGCATGGTCCAGCTATATAGGTGTTTCCATTGGGGAGAAACAAGTAGTTAAACCTAAGATTCCATTTACTCAAGACCCCAGCATTCAAAGGAAATTCACAGTAGGCCTCGGCAGAGTGGTTAAATATGACTGAATTCAGTCTGTGCATGAAGCCCAGGTACTCCCCCAGAATATCCAAGATGCACTCCTGGACAGTAAGGGAATCCTTTTCCTCCGTTACTGAGTCAATGTACTTCTAAGTTCCTATATAATATGCAGATACCCAGAGTCATATATACATTCCCGGTCCTATCTGCGAGACTTATACTCGTTGTCACAAGGTTTATTCATGCTGACTAGTATGAAAAGGAGATGCATATTGGAAACAAATACACAAAAAAAGGAAAAAGAGGGGGAAAGACCTCACAGTCCCCCTAACAACCTTCCGCTCAATCTGGTGATTGTTCCCAAGCCTATTCAGACAGGAGCTGCCTCCGGGTGTTACTGAATACTTAGTCACTTGGAAGGCACAAGATAGTGTAATACACCCCTTTGGGCCTGTGTACTGTAATCCTATTGAGGAGCAAACCGCTGCAGGTTTTGGGATGTCAATAAACTGAGTGTCTTTTGATAACATAAGAGTCTCACCTCCAGCTAGTAGAGAAGTGCTTTTTCAAGGCAAAAAGTAGATAGACCACTAGCAGTTAAAGATTAAAACAGCACAGTCAAACTTGTAAACAACGATCATGGCAAACTTGTCATGGGTCAACCAAGAAGGGCATAGTATTTGTGCTCTGCTGAGTCAGGATCCTTATTAGTGTAATGAACATACTGCAGCATTCGTGGGAAGTAACAAAACCTGCCAAAGAGTAGGCAGAAAGCCTCCAAAAGAAAGCATCTCTCAAGACCTGATAGTCTGGGCTCAGTTATCTGTTCTCCAACGGAGAGATGAAGGCACAGCTCCAGGATCACGATCTGTGATGTCATCTAGACCTCTCTGCGAAGAATTCGAAGCGGATCTGCGAGGTCTCTGCCTGTTGCGTTGCGAGCATGGGGTCATCTCTTGTTGAACATGGATCCAGGGCTCTGGTCGCATAAATGCACTATACCACTCTGGAACAGCAACCCTAAGTATGCCCAGGGTATCACAGAAAGCTTGTAACTCCATTGGTGTGCATACGGAGGCCGTTCATTTTCCCATGGTCGCCATCAAGCAGAAGGGAACTTCCAGCGATATATAATATGCCTTTCCCTCAGGACATTAAGAATACCCTCATGTTGTATCTGACCCTGGTTGCGAGCTTGCTGCAATATGTCCTCCTTCTGACTGAAGCTGACCAGACAGCCCACTATGTCTCTGGGGGGATCAGTATCACAACTTTTAGGTCTAAGCGCCCTGTGACATCTCTATAGGTGGATCTGGGGGTCTGCCCAAGAGAGTATTACAGAGTGCCCATATTGTTTGCTGCAGCTGAGGGCAGACTCAGGGATCCCCCTAAATCTCAAATTGTGTCTCCTACCCCTGGTATCCAGGTCCTCCACTTGGCGGTGCATAACAAGCATAATCTGGTCATGGGAAATGGATACCTGCTGTACTTGCTGTATAGCTGCTCCAGGTGTCATGGCCACCACTTCCATGTGCTCTGGCTGGATGCCACCGCTCTGAGATCTGTTTTGAGATCTGAGATCTCTGCGGAGAATGTGGTCTTGATGTCCAAAACCACTAGCTGTAGATCCGCAAAGCTGAGGAACAGTGAGGGCTGAGGGCAGTGTGTGGAAGTGCCCGCTTGCTCCGAGGGATTGAGTGTGCTGCGCAGGCTAGCTGCATCTGAGGCCTGAAAGGAGACCGGCAACTCCACCTGCTGGGTCCTGAATAACTCTGGAATAGTCTGGCTGAGCTGTGTGCTCGGGTACACCTGTGAGCGGGTGGCTGAAGTGCTTCTCCCGGCCATCTCCTCCCTCACAATTCAAAGCTTTTCTGCTTATGAGACGCAAGTGCTGAAGCCCTATATGCCGGAGCTCTCCTCCTAAGCTGCCATCACGGACCAGTGTTAGGCCACGCCCTGATTTATGGCATTTTTATTATTTTATTTTTTTTACTAGTAATGGCGGTGATCAGTGATTTTTATTGGGACTATGACATTATGGAGGACAGATTGACACTTTTGACACTTTTTTGGGATCATTGGCATTTATACAGCAATCAGTGCTATAAAAATGCACTGATTACTGTGTAAATGTCACTGGCAGGGAAGGGGATAACACTAGGGGGCGATCAAGGGGTTATCTGTGTTCCCTAGGGAGTGATTCTAACTGTGGGGGGAGGGGACTGACAGGATGAGGAGACTGATCGTTGTTTATACTTAGTATGAACAACAGATCGCTCTCCTCACCCTTGACAGCACGGAGATCTGTCTGTTTACATTGACAGATCTCCATTCTGTCTCTGTGTGGAGTGATCGCTGGGGTGCCCGGTGGTCATCACGACCACCGGGCACACGCATTTGCCCCCAGCGTCGCACCTAGTGGTCAAAAGACGAACCAACGTACAGTTACATCGGTTTGCCCAGGGGAGCCAATCTGCCGCAGTACAACTCCGGCAGCTGGTTGGGAAGGGGTTGAAGGAACAGTGCAACATTAGCCATTTCTATTACTTCATCCCTTCCAAGATTTGAGTTGTAGCCAGGGGCATGCTGGGCCTGGGAGCAGGGATGAAATTTTCCCCCAGGCCACTCTGATTCCCTGTAAAAAGGCTCATGTGCTGCCATCTGGGAACTGAGCATGTGCAGTTAGCCAAGTGTTACTGCTCGGGTAACTCTGGAGGGAGGCTGGCAGGGCTGGATAACAGCCCAGAAGCATGCAGGAACGTTAGTGCTGTGAGCGGACATCTGTCCTGTCACAGTGCTGTTCCCTGCTTCTGAGCTGACAGTCTGTGTCCATTCAGAGCACAGCTGAATGGAAGAGGGTGGATCTGCTCTGCCTCCTCCAGCCCCCTCTCTCACTGTGCCCGCCCACACTCCAGGCAGCCGGTGTGCTGCTTCTGTGAATAGAACGTCTGGGCGGGAACGTTCAAACTGAGATCCATCCGACGGTAATCTGTATGGGACGCTCTGGAAGCTGATAACTGAGCCAGTGAGCCTTCTGCCTGCTGGGTCCTTCCTTCCAAGTGAGTGAGCTGTGACTGGCCTCTCCCTCTTCTCTCTCCCTTCTCTCTCCTAAAATCCTCTCCCCCTCCTCCCTCTACAGATAAGGAAGTTTCTTTCAGCAGCCAGTGCAGTATCTGCTCCTATGTACTATGATGTGGACTCACACTGGTCTGCTGCAGTGTTGGTGATCTCACTGTCTTCCTGCATGTCCCATAGACTTCTATTAGTTTGCACATCGTTGCTGCATTTTCTGAAAGTGCACAAAAACGGCTGCATCTTTGGTGCGCTATAAAAAAAACTGCAGCAAAAACGCACAACCTAAAAGAAGCCTATGGGACTGCGGCTAAGGAAAACTGTGTACATAAGTACTGCGGCCAAATCGCAGCACACCAGTGTGTGCCCAAAGGCTTGTACACATTTGCAGCAGGCACTGCTACTCCGCTGAAAAGTGATCAATGTTCAGGTCACTTTTGCTCATGCCAACCAGAGCTGTCAGTTTTTTTTTTTTGTTCAATTCACTGGTTTGAGCAAAAAAAAAAAAAAAAACTAGTGGTGTGTACAAGGCTTTACTATGTTGATAAAGGAATCAAGCAATTTTCTTGAGGAGTGGTCAATCTCTGTGGACAATTTGGAGCGATGTCTCTCTCTGTCAGTGGTGGCTGGTGCTCAAAATGTTTTTTTTTGGGGGGTGCAAACTAAAAAACTATCAATTGCAGCCTCACTCTACCATTAAATGCAGCCACTATGCCCATCAAATGCAGCCTCACTGTGCCCATCAAATGCAACCTTACTGTGCCCATCAAATGCAGCCTCACTGTGCCCATCAAATGCAGCCACTGTGCCCATCAAATGCAGCCACTGTGCCCATCAGATGCAGCCAATGATACCCCCCTGTCAGCATTTACCCAGCACCCCACCTTGCCCGCTGTCTGACTGGCACTTACCCCATCTTGGTGGTGGGTCAGGCAGCGGGTCAGGCAGCGGGTAAGGCAGCGGCTCCTGTGTTCTCTATGCTTCCTCATTTGCTTTTCTAACACACCTGGGTTAGCTCTGAGTGCAATGCTCTGTGCTCCGAGTCCACCCTATTTTGAAGCCTATTAGAGCCTCTGGTCAAGCAGCCTGAGGTGAGGTTGGGAGCAGTGAATGAATTAGAACATATGTGTGTCATGGGAGCATGAGCCGGGAGCAGAGGAGGAGATCACATCCTTAAATCTCAGCCAGGGTTCATGTTGGGACTTGTAGTCCTTTCCTTTTGGGGATGTGACCCAAAAAGTGAAGGACTAAAGGTCCCAGCATGAACCCTTCAGAGCTCAGGATGTGTCACACACCCCTGCCCCCCCACTAGTGAAGGACTACAGGTCCCACTGTCCCAGCTTAAACCCCTCAGAGCTGAAGATGTGTCACCCCCCTAATTAGTGAAGGACTACAGGGCACAGCATGAACCCATGGGATCTAAGGGGACACATCCTTAGATCTCAGGGGTTAATGCTTTGACTGTTCGTCACTAGTTGGGGAGGGGGGCAGGTCCTCAGCTCTGAGGGATTCATACAGGGACCTGCTTGCAGTTTAATTCCTGGAGGCCATGGTAATAAAAGTCCCCCACAGGCCCTGGAGGGCCAAATTGTCCTCCCTGCCCCCCCCACCTTTGTGATCATGAGAAACCTTAGAGACTGTTTTCCCGATCCATCACTTTGCCACCACCAGTTCTATGGGACACTTGACTGGACTTGCCCCCCCAGGCCTAAGGCTGCCAGCCCTCCCCTGGTTGTAGCAGTTCCATACCAGACTAGCGCAGAGATATTTTTATTTAGAAATACCTAGGACTGTCTACTTTCCAAAAATGGGTCATTTGGGGGGTATTTCTACTGTCTTCACATTTCAGTGCCTCAAGAAATGACTTAGGCGTTCATTACATGAGATATGGTCAGTTTTCAATGATTGGTACCATAGTTTGTAGACTCTTCTTATGATTCCCCACTAGTTTCCTAAACTTTCACAAAGACTAAATAATATACTGTACACTAATTTGGGTTATGTTTACCAAGGACTTGTAGCAGTATAAATGTTGGCCCAAATTTATGAACAAAAATTACTTATTTGCAAAATGTTATAATAGAAACTAAAAAAAAAGTGTTTTTTTTTTCGAAATTTTCTGTATTTTTTTGCTTATATCACAAAAAAAAGAGTGGTGAATAAATACCACCAAAAGAACGCTCTATTTGTGTTAAACAATTATACAAATTTTGTTTGGGTACAGTGTAGCATGACTGAGTAATTGTCATTCAAAATGTGAGATCACTGAAAGCTGAAAATTGGTCTGCGCAGGAAGGGGGTAAAAGTGTCCTGTATTGAAGTGGTTAAGGCACATACAGATCCACAGGTGCAGATCTGCAGGTGCTCGCCTTGCTGTGCATAGACGTGCACATATGTGTGTATGCACGCTCACACTCTTGGCTGGTGCCAAATAGACTATTTAAGCGCTGAAGCTGTACTAGTCAGTGCTATCTGATCTACAGCGATTCACATGTTCCTGCATCTGTTTCTGTGATTGACCAGGCTTGTCCTGACCACGCTTGAAAGCTACCTTCTCTGACCTTGGCTTGTCTCTAGTTTCTGCTCTGCCTCCTGCTCTTCTGCCTACTTCGATGTAGCTGACTTCTGCCTGTATCCTAATCATTCTCTGCCTGCATCCTGACCATTCTCTGCCTGCCATCCATGCTTGCATCTGACCATCTGTTGCTGACCTGGCTCATCTAACCACGCATCCAGTTATCCGTCTGTCCTGCTTTGCATGCTACCTGGTCCCTGCTGGTCCCTCACCTGCTGTCTGCTGTCAGACTCTCCAGCATCTGTTACCAGCCAGCTGCCTGCCAAGCACTTGCCACCTGCTGTCCGCCCAGTCCATGGTCTACTGCTCCTGCTGCCATCTGCTGTGCTGGCCAAAGATGCATACTCATGGGTATGGTCAGCTGGACAACTTACAGGCACTCATACCTCGCTGCACTCTTGCGGTCACTGTCTCAACATCAGCATTCCCTGAGCCAGGGCTGTTAGAGAGGCCTCCCTCTACACATCAGGCTTTGCTGTAAGGTACATGACAAATAAAAACACACAGCCATGTAGTCTAGGATGGATAGGAACCCCTCCCTTTTCTTTCCCCCTCCAGACTGGCTGGAGACTACATTGTCCACTGTTAACTCTTTTCTGTGAGCACCAGAAATTCAGGGAAGCAGCACAGAGAAAGCAGGAACCAGCAGTACTGAAAGCTGTAAACTGCAAGTGCTGTCTTAACCACTTGCCGACCGCCTCACGCCTATATACGTGAGCAGAGCGGCACGGGCAGGCAAAATCACGTACCTGAAACGTGATTGCCTTCCCGCGGGTGGGGGGTCCGATCGGACCCCCCCCCGGTGCCAGCTGCGGTCGGCATTTGGTTGGGAGCGATGACAGACGAGGGGGAGGCCATCCGATCGTGGCCCCCCCCTCGCGATCGCTCCCAGCCAATGAGAAACATCCCCTGCCTCTGTATAGTACACAGAGGCAGAGGATGTGATGTCATCTCTCCTCGGTCTGGCAGTTTCCGTTCCAGCGCCGAGGAGAGATGACATGTAAGTGCACCAACACAAACACACACACACAGTAGAACATGCCAGGCATACATTACACCCCCGATCCCCCCCCGATCGCCCCCCGATCCCCCCCAATCACCCCCCCCTGTCACAAACTGACACCAAGCAGGTTTTTTTTTTTTTTTCCTGATTACTGCATAGTGTCAGTTTGTGACAGTTAGCAGTGGTAGGACAATGAGTGTTACCCCCCTGTAGGTCTAGGGTACCCCCCTTACCCCCCCTAATAAAGTTTTAACCCCTTGATCACCCCCCCTCACCAGTGTCGCTAAGCGATCATTTTTCTGATCGCTGTATTAGTGTCGCTGGTGACGCTAGTTAGGGACGTAAATATTTAGGTTCGCCGTCAGTGTTTTATAGCGACAGGGACCCCCATATACTGCCTAATAAATGTTTTAACCCCTTGATTGCCCCCTAGTTAACCCTTTCACCACTGATCACCGTATAACCGTTACGGGTGACGCTGGTTAGTTCGTTTATTTTTTATAGTGTCAGGGCACCCGCCGTTTATTACCGAATAAAGGTTTAGCCCCCTGTAGGTCTAGGGTACCCCCCTTACCCCCCTAATAAAGTTTTAACCCCTTGATCACCCCCTGTCGCCAGTGTCGCTAAGCGATCATTTTTCTGATCGCTGTATTAGTGTCGCTGGTGACGCTAGTTAGGGACGTAAATATTTAGGTTCGCCGTCAGTGTTTTATAGCGACAGGGACCCCCATATACTATCTAATAAATGTTTTAACCCCTTGATGGCCCCCTAGTTAACCCTTTCACCACTGATCACCGTATAACCGTTACGGGTGACGCTGGTTAGTTCGTTTATTTTTTATAGTGTCAGGGCACCCGCCGTTTATTACCGAATAAAGGTTTAGCCCCCTGATCACCCGGCGGTGATATGCGTCGCCCTAGGCAGCGTCAGATTAGCGCCAGTACCGCGAACACCCACGCACGCACCGTACACGCACCGTACACCTCCCTTAGTGGTATAGTATCTGAACGCATCAATATCTGATCCGATCAGATCTATACTAGCGTCCCCAGCAGTTTAGGGTTCCCAAAAACGCAGTGTTAGCGGGATCAGCTCAGATACCTGCTAGCACCTGCGTTTTGCCCCTCCGCCCGGCCCAGCCCAGTCCAGCCCACCCAAGTGCAGTATCGATCGATCACTGACACTTTTTTTTGTAGCGTTTTGGTGAACTGGCAAGCAACAGCGGCGTAGTACACCCCGGTCGTAGTCAAACCAGCACTGCAGTAACACTTGGTGAATGTTTTGAACGCTACCATGCACTAGTTGAGTATTAGCGTAGGGTACAGCATTCCACAGACTAGGCACACTTTCACAGGGTCTCCCAAGATGCCATCGCATTTTGACTCGAACCTGGAACCGGTTACAGTTATAAAAGTTACAGTTACAAAAAAAAGTGTAAAAAAAAAAAAAACACAAACAAAAATAAAAAAAAATAGTTGTCGTTTTATTGTTCTCTCTCTCTCTCTCTCTATTCTCTCTCTATTGTTCTGCTCTTTTTTACTGTATTCTATTCTGCAATGTTTTATTGTTATTATGTTTTATCATGTTTGCTTTTCAGGTATGTAATTATTTATACTTTACCGTTTACTGTGCTTTATTGTTAACCATTTTTTTGTCTTCAGGTACGCCATTCACGACTTTGAGTGGTTATACCAGAATGATGCCTGCAGGTTTAGGTATCATCTTGGTATCATTCTTTTTAGCCAGCGGTCGGCTTTCATGTAAAAGCAATCCTAGCGGCTAATTAGCCTCTAGACTGCTTTTACAAGCAGTGGGAGGGAATGCCCCCCCCCACTGTCTTCCGTGTTTTTCTCTGGCTCTCCTGTCTCAACAGGGAACCTGAGAATGCAGCCGGTGATTCAGCCAGCTGACCATAGAGCTGATCAGAGACCAGAGTGGCTCCAAACATCTCTATGGCCTAAGAAACCGGATGCTACGAGCATTTTATGACTTAGATTTCGCCGGATGTATATAGCACCATTGGGAAATTGGGGAAGCATTTTATCACACCGATCTTGGTGTGGTCAGATGCTTTGAGGGCAGAGGAGAGATCTAGGGTCTAATAGACCCCAATTTTTTCAAAAAAGAGTACCTGTCACTACCTATTGCTATCATAGGGGATATTTACATTCCCTGAGATAACAATAAAAATGATTTAAAAAAAAAAAAATGAAAGGAACAGTTTAAAAATAAGATAAAAACAGGCGCATGCGCGGCGGCACCTAACATGGACGCCTAGTCCGGGAGCTCCGTCCCGCTCCAGCAGCTACGGCCTCACAGAGAGCAGACCGAACGGCATCTGCCGACTGGATTCACCCCCCACGTGTGGGAGACAACCCGGGGACCGTCCACATGTACTCCGGAGCGGTAAGACGCAACCTACAGCCCGCTTTTGAAGCCTCACCGGCCCGGCCTGAAACAGCTAAGATGGCGGCGGCCCCTTACTGTGTCACCTCAGATACTACACAGAACTCGCGGCCCGCGTCCTCCCCCTCTCTACTGCAGCAAGACAACCTTGCACACAGCACTGCCCTGGGCCTCAACTCCCCTGCCTCTACCGAATCCCTATTAGGACGCTGTACGGCAGGTGCAGACTTCTCCCCTATGGAAGCAGGCCCTCCCCAGTCACAACAACTACTACAGCCCGGGGACTCGGGCCTACCTCAGCCTGTTGATGTTGCGGATCTCTTTGAGAAATTTGCAGTTCTCCTGGACAGGGGATTAATTAATACTGCTAATAGGATCACTAATGATATCAAAGCAGATCTACAGAATATTGGATCCCGCATAGAAATAATTGAAACACACCTGGAAGCCACCTCATCCAGAACAAATCAGAATACTGCCTGCATACAGATTCTCCAAGAACAGCTTGAAACTGCGCATGCAAAGATTGACGACCTGGAGAACAGGAATCGAAGGTATAACTTCAGAGTGAGGGGAATCCCTGAGTCTTATAAAGACATACCAGTCACAATACAAGCTTTCATTAAGGAATTACTTCCTGACACCCCACAACACAAATTGGAGTTAGACCGGGCACATAGGGCTCTCAAACCACCTAGAGCAGACGGTCTTCCACGTCACGTCGTGGTCAAACCACATTTTTACTCCATCAAGGAGGAAATAATGCGGAAATCCAGAACAATGCCTAAAATCATCTTTCAAGGCCACCAATTGCAAATTTTTGCAGATCTCTCCCCATCCACTATACAGAAGAGGAGAGCCTTGAAACCACTCCTGCAAATCCTAATGGACAAGGATATCAAGTATTGGTGGTTATTTCCGTTTCAGCTAAAATTAATCTGGAAGGGCAAAGCATACACTTTCGGTTCGCTTCAAGAGGGTGAAAAGGTTCTGCTTCAACTGGGCCTCATCAGCCAGGACTTTAACTCTACAGCGTCGGGATCAAATCCAAATTCAACGAAAAGACAACTTCCAACCAGCCCTCTGACACCAGTTTGGGAATCAGTGAAGTCCAAGAAACATAAGGAGACAATCCCTCCATGACTCTTTTGAGTTTAAGGCCATCTGGGCCGTGTCCGGTCCTCGTGGACTTTTTCTTTTCTCTCAGGAGAATGGGGGGGTCTCGCACCCCGGGTTGGTCCCTCGTGTGATGGTCACCCCTTGGCCTGAAAATTTTTACTGGGCCGAGGGGATCTCACGGGGAATCCCTGCCGGGATTGCGAGCCCTATCTAAAATATACACTTAACACAATTTATAGTTGGGGCCCCCCTCTCGGCCACGTCCCTATGGAGGTGTCTGAGAGGAGGAGGAGGAACGTCAATACCCACATTTCGTTCGGGCCCATCCGTGTGAACTGCTCCCCCTATATCCCTATCTCTGAAAATCTACCTAGAGTACCCGTCCCATCTGGAATACTCTTCCTCCCTACCCCCTCCACCATGGGCATCTATGCCCACACGGATCCAGTTTATTATTGCCATCCTAAAAAGGCTCACAGTTTTGCGTTTTCTTTTTTATTCCTTTTTGCTCTATTTTCAAGGCTATATGTAGTCCCACCTACTGCTCATTTTTTCATTTCCTTTAGTTGAAGCTACCTAGGGTGGAATATTATGCTAGTTATTAATGTTTGAGCCTAACGTTTATAAGTCATCCTTTTTTCGGTCTTATTTAGAGATATAGATTTAGCGGCCTGTCTGCTGGAGTGGTGCTCATGCACCCCCTCTTGTCTGTGAGATCAGATTTTGGTCTCTTCTCTGGACAAGTGTAGTCCCCGTCGTTTAGAGGGACTCTAAAGTTCACCCTTAACATAGATGGGGGATCCTGTCACCTCCATCCCTCGGAAGACTCCCTTGTCTTCCGTCTTTCCTTTCATCTCTCTTTCAAAAGACGCTCATTATATTCTCTTTTCAGAAGTCGACTGGGGGAAAACTTCCCAAGGTTTTATACTGATATCCGAGGACTCTGATAGGCCTACGAGGTACCTTGGCCTCACTGCACTCGATTGGGTAAGTGTTGATTTGGCCCCGGATCGCTCCCCACCTCTGCTCAATGGCTAATACACCACAGATACAAACTACTATCAAGGTAGTTACGCATAATGTACAGGGATTGAATTCTCCCATTAAAAGACGTAAAATTTTTAACTATATGCACTCACAAAAAGCTGACGTAATTCTCATACAGGAAACACACTTCCCTAAAAATTTCTGCCCTTCATTCATTCACGCTAACTTCCCCTTCTTTTCTTTGGCCAATGCCAAGACTAAGACTAAGGGAGTAGGCATCTTTATTTCAAAAAGAAACAAATTCACCTTAAAGTCAGAACACAAAGACCCCGATGGGAGATATCTATTACTGGTGGGTGAATTAAATGGACAATTATACTCTTTGATCTCATATTATGCCCCCAATACTGGCCAATTAGCTTTCTTCCAAAACATGCTGCAGACCCTGAATCCGCTAACTGAAGGCACGGTGATCTTTGGGGGAGACTCCAACACCGCGTTTGACCAGGGATTGGATAAATCTAGACCCCCGGGCGCACGCTTAACCAGACCTTCTAAACAGAGCCTCCGTTTGGCCAAACTACTATTTCAACATGGACTGATCGACATTTGGAGGGAAGTCAACCCCACTGCCCGAGACTTCACACACTACTCCAACCCACACGGAACCTTCTCTAGGATCGACCATATTCTCCTTACATCACCCTCTATCCCACTGACCAAAAAAGCTTTTATTAAAGAGGTGGTCTGGTCGGATCACTCCATGGTAGTTTTGACACTCCTCCGCAGGGAAAGCCAGCTCCCTGATAGACGCTGGAGACTTAATGAATCCATCCTGAGTGACCCGTCCAGAGCAGCGGAAATCGAAAATCTTATCAAATCCTATTTTCACACTAATGACACACCAGATATTAGCCCCTCTTGCCTCTGGGCAGCCCACAAGGCAGTCCTTAGAGGCCACTTAATTCAAATAGCTTCACACATTAACAAGACCAATAAAGCGGAAATCGCAAAACTAGATAAGGAATTCTCTGATTTGGCCAAAATGCACAAAACTAACCCTAACTCAGTACCCATAGCCAAATTAGACGCAGCTCGTACAGCACTGAACCTGGCCCTCACTACCAAGGCCGAAAAATGGTTGAGATGGAATAGATCCAAATTTTACTGCCACGGAGACAAATTAAGCTCAATGCTAGCCAGTAGACTCTCTCCAAAACTCAGGTCTCAAGCTCTCCCAAAAATCAAAATCCAGGGGGGCACACTCTCTCAAAATCCCCAACGTATCATGGGTGAATTTCAGAGATACTACGAAGCCTTGTACAGAGGGGATCAGAACCCTCCTCAACGGGAGATGGACAGTTTTTTAAATAACATTAAAATTCCTAAATTACAAGATACCCACCGTCAAAAATTAGATGCCCCTATCTCAGCGGAAGAGGTATGCACGGTCATTAAAAACTCTAAAACTCTCTCAGCTCCAGGCCCAGATGGGTTTTCTATACCTTATTATAAAACTTTCGCCATTACACTTGCCCCATATATGGCCCGCTTCTTCAACGCCCTTAGACAAGGGGGTCAACTGGACTCCTCACTTAATATGGCTCACATCACAGTCCTCCCTAAACCCAACAAAGACCCCAGCTCTGTAGGCAACTACAGGCCTATATCTCTTATCAATAATGACCTGAAGTTCCTGACTAAGATCCTTGCACACCGCCTGGCTTCCTTTATTAGTTTATACATTCACAAAGACCAAGTAGGATTTATTCCTGGAAGACAGGGTCCAGATCAAACTAGACGTGCAATAGATATAATTTCCCTCCTCAACTCAAATTGGGATGGAGGCTCTTCCAGACAAGGCTGCATATTGTCCCTAGATCTCCAAAAAGCTTTTGACTCCGTAAATTGGAATTATATTTTCAACATTTTACATAGATGGGGTTTTGGGGACTCCTTTCTGAATGTTCTGCATGCTCTATACTCATTCCCCACAGCCCAGGTACGTCTGCAGGGATTTTACTCTGAGTCTTTCCCCATCTCGAAAGGTACAAGACAGGGGTGCCCCCTCTCCCCTTTGATTTTTGCCATAGCAATCGAATCCCTAGCAATCGCCATCAGAACCAATCCGAACATTCAAGGGGTTCAGTGTGGTCCCCGTCACCACAAATGTGCATTGTTTGCAGATGACATCCTTTTGTTTATTTCATCCCCCCTGACCACCTTCCCCAACATATGCCGGCTTCTTGACGAATTCGGATCTATCTCAGGACTTAAAGTAAATTATGACAAGTCTCAAGCGCTCAACATCAACCTTCCTACCCCTTTGCTGGCCAGGATAAGAGAGAGTTTCAGGTTCACGTGGAACGATGCGTATATCACATATCTGGGGATTAAATTGACCCCCGAGATAGAACTCCTCTATCAAGCCAACTACCCTCAGCTATACCAAAAACTGGAAGAGGACTTGACTAGGTGGTCTGGGCTCTCTCTATCCTGGCTTGGCAAAATAAATTCAATTAAAATGACCCTTCTTCCCCGCATCCTATATTACTTTAGGGCCCTCCCAATCCCTATTGACAAAGCTCGTCTTAAAAAATTCCAAGCCAAAATTATACAATTTGTTTAGGGCAAAAGAGGTCATAGATTCTCAAAATCAATCTTGTTTAGAGCCAAGACCGGTGGCGGACTGGGCTTACCTAATCTACTCTGGTATTTCCAAGCAGCCCACCTTGCTCAAATATCATCAGTTTACTCCCGCTGGGAAAAACCTGACTGGGTGCATATTGAAAGGCTGGCAGTACCACTCCATACAATAGACTATCTCCTCTGGTGCCCTAAAAAACTACGACCTTCAATCCTATCCCCGACGCTTTCACACTCCTTCCATCTCTGGGATTGTTTACGGTTAAACAATCAGATCTCATCTCCTATAGAACCTCTTAAACATATATTTCATAATCCTGACTTCCCACCTGGGCTAGACATTAAAGCCTTTCAATGGTGGCTAGACAAAGGGCTTTACAGGATAGGCCACTTTCTTAGGCCTTTGGGCCCGATCTCCAAACCATATTGTATTAGTAACTTAGAAATGCCCTCCTCAGAATTTTTCAGATTCTCTCAAATTTCAAACTTTTTACAGAAAAAGTGCAAGACATCTTCCCACAAATTATCAATAACTGAATATGAATCTTGGTGTGGCCGGGCCAGTGAGCAGAGGGGGGGAATATCGGTGATCTACAGGGCCCTATCATCAACACAATCCAAGGCACCTTACATGGTGCAATGGGAGGAGGACTTGGCACAACAATGGAAAACCGACACTTGGCACCGAAACTTTGCAAATTCCTTCAAGGGGATTCTTAATACCAGCCTCATGGAAGCTAGCGCTAAAGTTATAACTAGATGGTACCTAGTCCCTTCTAAATTAGCTGCGATTTTCCCATCCTCCTCTCCTCTCTGCTTCAGAGGTTGTGAATTAAGAGGTGATATGATACATACGTGGTGGTCATGTCCCAGAATACGTCAGTTTTGGCACAGGATATTCACTTGGATCAACAAAATCACGGCCTTATCCATACAAGCGTCTCCCCTAATAGCACTCCTCAACTTCCCAGTCCAGGGAGCCTCCAGGATCACGCAACGCCTCATACACTTTATCCTTTTAGGAGCTAAGCTCACGATAGCCAAGGCTTGGAAGCAACCATATGTTTCCACCCTTATGGCCAAACGTAAGATATCCTGGATTATGAACCAGGAAAAGATGGCGGGCGTGGTTTTGGATCGCACAGAAAAATTCAAAATGGTGTGGGAGCCTTGGGCAGATTTTGTGGGAATCTCCCTCTACTAGAGCCCTCAAGAGGCGACTACTGGACTCTGGGCTTCCCCCAGTCGGCTTCCAATATATACTCACATTTCTTCTTCTGTCTCTTGCCTTTCTTTTCTCCTCTTCCCCCTCCCACTATCACGCTCCCTAAGGTCCCCACCCCCCACTTCTTTCTCAAATAATTTTTTCAACTAGACTAAACTAAATTACTCTTTAATAATGTGGTCTAGCATTATGTTGGTATACCGCACACTTCTCAAAAATGGAAAAACCAGTTACTTGTTAAGAATATCATTTCTTCCAATTTTTTTTCATTACATTTAAACTAGTTGCTTGTCAGGGCGGTCAAATACATGCCATAATTACTGGTCTATGGTTATTCCTAGACATATGATCTGCCTTGTCTGCCAAAAAAAAACTTATTACCCTCCACGGATAGGTATGGAGGGTTTTCTTTTTTATTTTTGTGTATTTTTGTCTTTCTTCACAAATGCTAAGTACTGCAAGATAAATATCGGGATGGGGGGTCTCGCGGGGGGGGAGCTCTGCCACAGAATGATCCCGATTGGGGTGGTGGGGCTCCCTCCGCCTGAGATCAACCACCATAACATAAATAAAGGTGTCCCGAGTTCAAATAATAAAGGACTAGATAATTTGTTCTTTGCTCTTCGGGGTTTCATCCATACCTACATGAAACTGTTTATGTATTATTACTCTCCAAGTTATACTCATCGCTTTCTGACCACTTTAAGAATTTCCTGTACTATATGATGCTTTTTTCTCTGTAACTGCTGCATCATTCTCAGGTTTGGCGGGGCTGTGGACCTGCTCCATGTTTATTGTCTATGATGTATTTACTTTTATTTGAAAATAAAATATATTGAAACGAAAAATAAGATAAAAAAGCAAAAAAAAAATAAAGAAAAAAAAAAAATAAATAAAAAGCACCCCTGTCCCCCCTGCTCTCGCGCTAAGGCGAACGCAAGCGGCGGTCTGGCGTCAAACGTAAACAGCAATTGCACCATGCATGTGAGGTATCACCGCGAAGGTCAGATCGAGGGCAGTAATTTTAGCAGTAGACCTCCTCTGTAAATCTAAAGTGGTAACCTGTAAAGGCTTTTAAAGGCTTTTAAAAATGTATTAATTTTGTTGCCACTGCACGTTTGTGCGCAATTTTAAAGCATGTCATGTTTGGTATCCATGTACTCGGCCTAAGATCATCTTTTTTATTTCATCAAACATTTGGGCAATATAGTGTGTTTTAGTGCATTAAAATTTAAAAAAGTGTGTTTTTTCCCCAAAAAATGCGTTTGAAAATCGCTGCGCAAATACTGTGTGAAAAAAAAAAATGAAACACCCACCATTTTAATCTGTAGGGCCTTTGCTTTAAAATAATATATAATGTTTGGGGGTTCAAAGTAATTTTCTTGCAAAAAAAAATAATTTTTTCATGTAATCAAAAAGTGTCAGAAAGGGCTTTGTCTTCAAGTGGTTAGAAGAGTGGGTGATGTGTGACATAAGCTTCTAAATGTTGTGCATAAAATGCCAGGACAGTTCAACCCCCCCCAAATGACCCCATTTTGGAAAGTAGACACCCCAAGCTATTTGCTGAGAGGCATGTCGAGTCCATGGAATATTTTATATTGTGGCACAAGTTGCGGGAAAGAGACAATTTTTTTTTTTTTTTTTTTTTTGCACAAAGTTGTCACTAAATGTTATATTGCTCAAACATGCCATGGGAATATGTGAAATTACACCCCAAAATAAATTCTGTTGCTTCTCCTGAGTACGGGGATACCACATGTGTGGGACTTTTTGGGAGCCTAGCCACGCACGGGACCCCGAAAACCAAGCACCGCCTTCAGGCTTTCTAAGGCCGTAAATTTTTGATTTCACTCCTCACTACCTATCACAGTTTCGGAGGCCATGGAATGCCCAGGTGGCACAAACCCCCCCCCAAATTACCCCATTTTGGAAAGTAGACACCCCAAGCTATTTGCTGAGAGGTATAGTGAGTATTTTGCAGACCTCACTTTTTGTCACAAAGTTTTGAAAATTGAAAAAAGAAAAAAAAAAAAATTTTTTCTGGTCTTTCTTCATTTTCAAAAACAAATGAGAGCTGCAAAATACTCACCATGCCTCTCAGCAAATAGCTTGGGGTGTCTACTTTCCAAAATGGGGTCATTTGGGGGGGTTTGTGCCATCTTGGCATTTTATGGCCTTCAAAACTGTGATAGGTAGTGAGGAGTAAAATCAAAAATGTATGCCCTTAGAAATCCTGAAGGTGGTGCTGGGTTTTCGGGGCCCCGTACGCGGCTAAGCTCCCAAAAAGTGCCACACATGTGGTATCCCCGTACTCAGGAGAAGCAGCTGAATGTATTTTGGGGTGCAATTCCACATATGCCCATGGCCTGTGTGAGCAATATATCATTTAGCGACAACTTTTTGTAATTTTTTTTTTTTTCTTTTTTTTGTCATTATTCAATCACTTGGGACAAAAAAAATAAATATTCAATGGGCTCAACATGCCTCTCAGCAATTTCCTTGGGGTGTCTACTTTCCAAAATGGGGTCATTTGGGGGGGTTTTGTACTGCCCTGCCATTTTAGCACCTCAAGAAATGACATAGGCAGTCAGAAACTAAAAGCAGTGTAAATTCCAGAAAATGTACCCTAGTTTGTAGACGCTATAACTTTTGCGCAAACCAATAAATATACGCTTATTGACATTTTTTTTACCAAAGACATGTGGCCGAATACATTTTGGCCTAAATGTATGACTAAAATTTAGTTTATTGGATTTTTTTTATAACAAAAAGTAGAAAATATCATTTTTTTTCAAAATTTTCAGTCTTTTTCCGTTTATAGCGCAAAAAATAAAAACGGCAGAGGTGATCAAATATCATCAAAAGAAAGCTCCCTTTGTGGGAAGAAAAGGACGCAAATTTCGTTTGGGTAGAGCATTGCATGACCGCGCAATTAGCAGTTAAAGCGACGCAGTGCCAAATTGTAAAAAGTGCTCTGGTCAGGAAGGGGGTAAATCCTTCCGGGGCTGAAGTGGTTAATAATTGCAATAAATAGTTTACTAGGTAATGTTTCTTTATGTCCTATTTTTAATACTACTACTCTAATTATTAATTAGAGTATGCAACCTGACGGGTCAGGAAAGGGGGGGGGGAGAGTGCAGCCCACCACTTTTGAACCATTCCAGGCCACCCTTGCAAAGCATCTTGTCCCCATATTGATGAGGACAAGGTCCTCCTTCCCACAACCCTGGCCTAGTGGTTGTTGGGTTCTGCAGGTGGGGTGCTTATCAGAATCTGGAAGCCCCCTTTAACAATAACAAAGCACCCAGATACAGCCCCACATGTGAATGAGTATGGGGTATATAGTACCCCTTTGCATTTACAAAAAAGCAACCTAGAAATAAGGACACCTAACAGCGTGACAAGTCCTTTATTAAAAAGAAAAAAAAATGCCAAAAAATGTCCATCCTTGCAAATCCATTATCAATTACATTGTCCAGTCATGCAGATCCATGTCAATCCATGTTTTCTTGTAATCCGCCGAATGACAAGTCCAGTGGATGACAGCAGTTATATACAAGAGGGCGGGATATCCCAGGTTATGCCATTGATCATATATGGACATGACCTTATATAAGCAACAATGTCAGTTACCTTTGGGAGTCCATAATAGCCTCTAGGTGGTACAGGGGATGAGAACGAACTAAGTAGAGTTCCAGACTATGTTTTAACACAGTATCGTATGAGTTGTCTTGGTGTGAGTTAAGCCTAGATACAAGTTCAACTGTTGTTTCATGAACAACATTCTGTCATAAATTTATAAGAAAAATTTGATGTAATAGTTAATAAATCTAAAGGCCCATAATTACATTTGTAATCTATTCTTTTATGACAGCAACAGTAGTAAAACTCTTTTATTTGTTTTTACTAAATAGGATGATTCAATCTCTAGCCAAATACATGTTAGTGTAAAATGTGAGAGTGCTTTTCTTGTAGATTGCAACTGTTTACCAGATTTTAACATCTTTTCTATTACCACTTTCAACATTTTTATATTCCACATTATTTCCTATAAAGGGTTTTATTTTTGGAAATACATTCCCATGCTGCAATAACACTTTTGTGAGGCTTTTTTATTATTATTTTTAAAAAAGCTGGTTCTGGTTCATGACGAAGCACTGTTCTTCTGACTTGTTCAGAAATCCAATAAAAATGCACTCATTGCACATTTACTGGTATTTATTATTGTGCTTTCTCTCATTAAAATTACAACTGCAAACACATTAAAGGAAACTAGTGGGGTATCATAAATAAAGCTTAGCTCTAATGGAGCTTATTTTAGTAAATGCTTCTGAATGATAAGTGCTGTTTAAAATTATGGTTAAGGCTCCATACAGCTGAACAAATCTGCTGCACCCTCCACATTTAAATTTTGCCTTTGACCTGATATTTTAGGTAGGGAATATATTTATGAAGGTGTGAATGTATTGTTTATACTCTGGATGCTGTGTTTTTATTGAAGTTTAAAATGTTTTTGTATGATAACAGGTACAACATATGAAAGACTGAAATCCCCATTCATTTAACAAAATGTCTCCATTCAGTACCAGTTTTTTTGAAAATCTTACTCTGAATGCACATTGCAGATGGTCCTTTTTTCCCTATACAATGATGCTGCTCTCTCTGACCATTGCTCCTATTGTTGACATGCCTCTTTGAAACTCAATGTTTGAGCTGGGTTCTTTGTAGCCCAAAGTAAAGAATGCTGTATGTTTTCTGGTCCTCTGTGTCCTCTTTCCATACTGCCTCAAAAAAAAAAGGGGGGGAGGTGGTGAGGGAAGTAAATTGAAAAGACCATATTCAAAGCAAAGGATAACTACTAGCTGCACATAGAATTGAAATAGAATTGAAGAAAAGAGCAAAAGTTAAAATAAATTAGATAAATAAAAACCATGGATACAAATAGTTACACCATTTGCAGTATTGTAATGAAGTGTGATGTAAATAACCATTTACATGTGACGTTGCTAACCTATACATTTTACAGAAAAAAGTAATGCCTCTATTTGTTTTATGAAAATCAGTAGAATCTAGAAAATTAAATAAAATGATTATTGTATCATTCTTCATTCACTTGTTTTGGGGATTGGTTTATTGGTGATCCAGTGTTTTATGAAGTGATTTATGTCATTAATCATCCCTTTTTTCTGCCATGTGTACATTTGTTGTTAGATTGGCACTCCTAATCATGCCTAGTGACATCCTCTTTGACCCAGGAAGCAGTTTATCTGTAGGTATGAGTGAATCAATCAAAGTGCTACATAGCAAACCCAGCTGCAAACCCCAGACATAATGCCCAAACTCTATATAGTCTACTGTTATTGTTGTCTTGCCTTTTTCAAGGCAAGTTTCCATGATTTTGTAAAAAAAAAAAAAAGAAAAAACAGGGGGTAGGAGTAGCTGGACACTGCCATGGTGAACATGCACTAATTCAAAGTAAATTGAAAAGAAAATACAGTTTAGCAGGGAGGCTTAAAGGGCAGTATTAAAAATATACAACTCATTTAAAAATAAATATGGTTGGAAATGTCCTAAAAGAAAACAAGTGGGGGGGGCGTGGCTTGACCTCGTAGAGAATGGCTGCTTAACTTCAGAGCTCTGCTGACAGGGATAGAAATCTGAATTTTAAAGACGGTCAACGGCCTCCCAAACACCCGAAAAGCGATGGGTACATCCTCTAGAACTTCGTCGACCTCCCGGTCCCGTTCTCCCCGTGAAATACCGGCAAGATCCAGTCAGAACATCCTGGAGATGTTCCAGGCACAGATGGGAACTTCGGCGCCGGCTCCCACCTCACGGAGCCAGCATCAGCATCCTCCTCACTCTAATGCTGCTGCCTCTCCATCTCACGCTGAACTCAATGACAGGGGAATTCTCCTCACTCCTCATCAGCATCCGAGCCTGAGCGATCTCAGATCCGTAGCTGAGGACATTAAGGACACCCTGACAGCAGCAATCTCAGATTTAAAAATTGAAATCCAAGCTATTACAGGCAGAGTTCAGGCGGTGGAACAAACGACTGCCCTTCATTCATCCAAGATCCGTCACCAGCATCTGGCAATTGACACACATACACGGCAATTAAGAGATGTCAATCGCCACTTGGAAGATTTAGACAATCGCGGCAGACGCCATAACCTCAGGCTGAGAGGTTTCCCTGAAACCGTGGATGCGGATCATCTTCAAAGTGAAGTTATCCATATCTTTAATAACATACTCGGCAGACCCAGAGAGGTTCCTATTGCGATGGAAAGAATCCACCGTGCCCTGTGACCGAAGGGAAAAGACTCTGACCCGCCTAGGGATGTGGTATGCTGCATTATTGACTACCGTTTGAAGGAAGACATTCTGAGGGCTGCACGTTCCCTGACCCCTTTACTACATAACGGCACAGAACTTCGTCTATTCCAGGATTTATCAAACATAACCTTGCAGCGCAGAAGGGAATTGCAACCCCTTCTGACAGTACTCCGGGCTAAAGGTATAATTTACCGCTGGAAGTTCCCTTTTGGTTTGGCGGCAACAGTACAAGGACGCTCAGCTCTCCTCAGAGTCCCTGAGGATCTACATTCCTTCTGTGACACGCTCGGAATCCCTCTCATGGAGGTCCCAGATTGGTACGCGGAATTTCGTACCCCTACAGCATCTAAAGCACCTTCCAGGAGTGAAGCAATGGAAACCCAACACACAAGCTACCGAAGACACCGTTCGCCATCGGAACCGAGAATTCATCAACCCGACCCGCAGTCTCCTTCCATCTACAGCCCGACGAAACCTCCACGCTCCAGAAGAGCTAGAAGAGATCGGTGAACACAGATGGCATCTGCAACATAGACTGAAAGATTTCCTCTGACTGTTCATGTGCCGTTTTTAGAGTATTGAAAGTTCATGCCCCGGCTGGTAATATGCTCCTAAAGTATTTCAATATGTTAAGTTTAGTTTATGTAGATCATAGTTCATACACACAGGCATATCTATATCCCCCTTAACGCTGATTATCAAAGCAGCGCTGTGTCTGCATGGTTTATTCTGTCACACCTTACTCTCCAATACAGCCCTACACTAGCAGTTCCACCCTTCATTAGAGCTTTATTATAATTAAATTCTTATGTGGCTGTATTTTCCAATCTAGTGAGGTATAGGGTCATCAGAGATCTCCAATCTACTTTATCTCTCCCTCCTCTAGCTGATCGGTACACTGACAGTTTAACAGGGTTTCATCCCGCTCCGATTACATGGATTGATAATTATAACTGCAAATATGCCCTTCTTTTACACACAACAGGCTGCTAGTAATATTCATTGACACCCCTATTTTGATCCTGTATTAACTCTCTGTTCCTCTTAGATAGCAACTACATTAGTAGATAACTACTAGAACTACCACACAATCTTATTGCCATGACAACCAGCTGTTCATCGCTCTATTGGTTGCTGTCTTTCGGCGCGAATTCATGAGAGGAGCCAAGGTCTGAGGTAAAAAGTTCTCCCCCACCATGACTCATGCAGTCGCTCATTGGCTCTCACAAGGTTAGAGACCTGACTTGTTACCATGGTGACACACTGCAGACCTCTCTCCCCTGCCTCCACACACGCACCTCCCATAGGAGGATGCCTGTGTCATCCCAGTCCGAGATGGTTGTGACACATGATCCATCTTCTTAGTAGTCCTAACATCACCTTATCTGTCATGAATTATGCAAAGATTAGGGCACTCACTACCCTGTATGGTTTTATAGAACTTATCCTTGCGAGTGCCTTTCCCTGACTAGACAGCTGTCTACACACCAAAAACGGAACTGACAGGCTTCCCAGATAAAGGCACTCTAAGGGACTTTCACAGATACTGATCTTTCTCATATATTCGTCCCCTCCTATCCAATGAGATATGCTCCTAAATAGCATAACGATCTACATGGATACTTCGTTTTATTAATTATTTTGACAAGCTTCTTCATAGCCTTCAGGGGTAGTTCATTATTAATTAGTTCAGGCACGGTTTATCTATCTTAAGAGATAATACTTTCTACCTATGTTGAATACTCTGATCTGCAAACTGTTCAAGTTTTCTGGCTGACTGTTTAACTGAATTATTACATAGACTTTTGCGTTATGAATATCTGCGCCTCACCAGATGTTTATTTTATGTGCTACTCATAGGGATTTTTATTTCTTTTATTTCTTTTATTTTTCTGTTTCTTTTTGGTTTTTTTTCTCATTCTTTCCTCTCACTTAACGATCACCAGGGGAACGATCTCACAAAATATGTCATTAACTTAATGTTTCATCTGACCATACACCTAATTCTTTATCTGCTTTTCGCAAATCTGACCCATGCTGTTTCTCCAAATCCACTGAGAAAGTTAATAGGCGGCATTCACAGCAATCTAAATGCAACCATTTCACACATGGACCGTCTTCAGTCCATGCCTTCTTCCTACATCTATCCCATATGTCAGCGGCTCTTGTCCCTTATTGACAGGTTTTACTTTTCTCTACGTTACCGTTTGGTCACCTTCCCAAACAGTGGTTTCAATTGATTACCTGATTTCTTCACTCAACCCTCCTTTAAACCACCACTGACCCATTCCGGTACCATATATCACGAGTGTATACTCGTACATAGCCTAGCGAGCAGGCATCGCTAGTCCCCGGATTACTTTTCACTACCTATAACCCCTAACAACACTACACAGTGGTCTTCACAGTTTCCTCTCCCCCGCATACCCAATATCCCTCACATCACTCTCTATTCCTGAACAATCTACTCTCATCCTGAATAGAATCTCATCACTCTCCTAGAACGCGCCTTCCACACATAAGAGCATAAGGCACAAGTCCAACTACTGTTCTTTTTCTGCCACACATACACCTGCACCGCGGACTATTTTCAGTAAACACCACTCCAGTCTAACTCACAACACCTCCCAAATTACAGAATGACACCGGTCTCACACAATTCTACACCAATATCTCACCACAAAGCCACTACTAAACTAGTCTCGCTCAACGCACGGGGACTAAATGTCCCTGAGAAACGTACACAAGTTCTCCTTTCTATGCATAAACTCAAGGCAGACATTATATACATCCAGGAAACGCATTTCAAAACGGACTCTATCCCCAAATTCTCCGACTTACGTTATCCAACAGCTTTTCATGCTACCAACAAACAATCAAAAACAAAAGGAGTTTCTATCCTTATCTCAAAACAGTGTCCACTCATAATCAAAGACACTCTAGCGGATGAAGATGGAAGATTTCTTTTTGTCAAAGGTTCACTTTTCGGTAAACCTTTAACCTTAGCAAACATATACGCCCCCAACATTAAACAAGTCCCGTTCTTCCGACACACACTGCAATTGCTCGCATCGTTTCAAGAGGGTATACTATTAACTGGAGGAGATTTTAATGTTCCCTTAAACCCAATACAGGATACATCTTCGGGTGCATCCAAATTACCCTTCTCAGCGTTACGAGCAATTAAACAATGTTTTCAAGAATTGACATTACATGACGCATGGCGTACTTTAAACCCCTCAACTAAAGATTACACTTTTTTCTCCAACCCACATGGCAGCTACTCCAGACTTGACTATTTCTTTATTTCACAAAACGATCTCCCCATGCTCAAGCACACCTCCATCGAACCAATGTACATATCAGATCACCACCCGATAACCATGTCCTTGGACTTTCCATCCAAACATACTCGCTCACAAATATGGCGTCTTGATCCCTCACTGCTGACAGACATTTTAATTGTGTCTACTATACACGACAATCTAAAACTTTATTTCTAGGATAACGACTCCTTGGACATATCCCCAATGATAAAATGGGAAGCCCACAAATGCACCATACGGGGAAAATTAATAGCTATCGCTTCCAAGAGAAGACGAGAAAGACAAGCGCATATTTCTATCCTTTCCAAACGCATACAGAATTTAGAAAAAATACATAAGAAAACTCGAGCGCTCTCCGCGCTTGAGGAACTTACTCAGGTGAGGACAGAGTTGAAAGAAGTGTTACATAAACAAATAAAACGCAAATACATATTATCACAAAAAAAATTTTACGAACATGGCAACAAATCCGGTAAAATTCTAGCCAGAGCCCTCCGTGCAAAACGATCATCTACAACACTTCATTCCATTAATGACCCTTCGGGTTCTAAAGTAACGTCTAATACACTGATAGCAGACCAATTTGTGAATTATTTCTCGCAGCTCTATAATATCAATCCTCATCAACCCACAATAAACAATGATCGTAGAACACACTTGATTAAAGAGTTCCTAGCCCAACATGGTCCCAAACCCATTTCTGATGCAGAAGCTTCGCATCTAGAACGTCCCATCTCTAAGGACGAACTAGAGACTGTGCTCAAACAACTCAAAACAGGCAAAAGTCCAGGTCCAGATGGCCTAACAGCAGGATACTATAAGGAATTCATAGCTACGCTTTATCCTCACTTCTTAAATGCTTTCAACTCCCTTTCATCCGAGAACCCCCCTCCCAGAGATCTTCTCACAGCTCACATAGTGGTTATTCCAAAACCTGATAAAGATCCAAATTTAGTTCACAATTACAGACCAATATCTCTACTAAATGTTGACCTGAAAATATATGCAAAAATTTTGGCTAATAGACTTTTACCCCTTCTCCCTGGCCTCATCTCCTTGGACCAAGTTGGTTTTGTCCCAGGTAGAGAGGCAAGGGACAACACCCTAAAGGCAATTAGTATTCACAATTGGCTGACTTCAAAGAAACAACCGGGATTCCTTCTCTCCCTTGATGCGGAGAAGGCATTCGACAGGGTAGCCTGGGACTACCTAAAAGAGGTCCTAACACACATTGGCATACGAGATCGCATGCTACAATTTATTCTTGCTCTATACTCCACCCCAACTGCCAAAGTCCGGATAAATGGACACCTGTCGAATGCCTTCTCCATATCTAACGGTACAAGACAAGGATGCCCACTCTCTCCGCTTATTTTTGTCTTGGCACTGGAACCATGTCTAACGCATCTAAAAAACAATCCAAACGTTAAAGGAATAACCATCGCAAAATCTACCTATAAATTAGCGGCATTTGCGGATGACATCCTACTATTCCTGAAAGAGCCACACATTACGCTACCCAATCTCCTCAAAGATCTTACTCTCTTTGAAAATCTCACATATCTTAAAATTAACTTCCCTAAATCAGAGGCCCTAAATATCACTCTACCACCAGATATAGTGAAACAATGTCAAACTAATTTCCCTTTCATATGGAAACCGAGCGCCATTAAATACCTTGGGGTCTACATTCCAACCTCGCTATCGGACTTATACAGCAAAAACTATACTCCCATTATCCAAAATATTCAAAAAGACCTCAACACTTGGTCAACGGGTTTGTTCTCATGGTTTGGCAGAGTCTCCATTATAAAAATGACTATAATGCCAAAATTACTATACCTGCTCCAAACAATCCCAGTGTCTCTACCACAAACTTTTTTTAATGCGTACCGCAAATCCTGTATGAAATTCATCTGGAACGATAAGCGACCTAGAATGAGTTTCAACAGAATGACCGTACCCAAAATGAAAGGTGGATTAGGTCTACCGGATCTTCGAAAATACTATTGGGCCTGTCAACTCTCTCGAATAGTGGACTGGAATGTTCACCCTAAAACTAAAGCGTGGATCGCAATTGAATAAGCCTTCTCACAAATCCCGATCCATAACCTACCCTGGATTCACCCTCGCCACATCTCTCCACATTGCAAACAACATCCCCTTATCGATACGACACTGAATTCCTTTAAAAAGACATCTAAAAATTTGCACATTTCCTCCTCTCCAGGCCCTCTCACGCCAATCAAACATAACCCAGACTTTCCACCAGGCAATGATGATTCGTTCCTTCATCAAATAGGATCCCAGACAAGGATGACAGCGGGAGATTTCTTCGCTAAGGGGAATATTAAACCGCTGTCCTCATTGAACTCCCAAGAAACGAATCACCAGATCCCTTTCTGGTCTTATATGCAACTCAGACATTTTCTTCTTGATCCCCAAACTAGGGCTGCATACTCAAGAAACCAATCACACTTTGAATCCCTTTGCTCTGCCACTGAACCCCAAAGACACCTGATATCCACCATATACTTGAACCTCTTTCTCGAGCATACTCCTAAAACAAATATAGCTAGTGCAAAATGGGAAAAAGATCTTTCCATCCACCTCTCTGATAAGGAATGGGAAAAGATATACTCTAACATACACAAAGGCTCCATTAATGTAACAACTCAAGAAAACGGATACAAGCTTTTCTCCAGATGGTACAAAACGCCTCTCAAGTTACACACCATTATTCCAGAGATCCCATCTAATTGTTGGAGATGTAATGACAAAAACGGATCACTCCTTCACATATGGTGGGACTGCCCTGCGATTTCTGCCTTCTGGACTAAAGTTTTTCACCTCTCCTCCCAAATCACTACACTTCAGCTAGAATTCTCTCCAGCACAAGCCCTCTTACACCACTCCTCCCTACCGATGAAAACTTATCACAAATCCCTAGCACTACATCTAATCAATGCTGCCAAACTCTGTATCCCAGTTCTCTGGAGATCTCCCAACCCACCCACAATCGCAGACTGGTTCAAAAGAGTAAACAAAATAGCTGAAATGGAGGAACTTGTACATCAAGCACAGGATTCCTATACTAAATACAGGAACACTTGGGCCTGTTGGCTACATTTCCGCACAACATCTGAATATATCCAATTAATCAATTAGGAACCCTCCTCCAGCACACCATTAGACACATCATACATCCCATCCCAACTGTCTATAGTCCTCCCTATAGTCGTGCATGAAACAAAATTCAGGAGGTAACTATATCATTACGCATACAGAATCCACTTCAAAAGCTCTATTATGCTTTTCTTCCTGGGACTTGGTCCTTCTGTAAAGATATTTCCCGTTAGACCCATGGCTGAGCCAGGGACGGGAAATAACTTTCCCCTACCTTCCCTTTGTATTTCTCACTATATTTTGACCACCATTTAATCGAAACTTTGCTATGTTAGATATCCATGGTTGTATGCTATGATTATATCTCTATCTACAGACATTACCCGACTTATGGACACCACGCACCAGGATCAATTTCACACTCTCACACAGACATAGTAATTAACGATTATTCCAAACACAATCCAACAAAAATCTCAGACTCATATACTAAGGCTATCATAGGCAATCTATTATAATACGGTTTTTACTCCTCTCTCCCTTTTTAATCTTTTTCGCCCTCAAAAATCAACATGTTTAAAAAATGTTTTACCTGCTTTACTATATGTTCTTTATATTTTCTGCCCACACTACTCTGTAATCCCATTTATCCACACACCAGATGTAATGTGTTTTTCAACAAATCCACAGTCGTAGATTTGAATACTTGTTAAAATACAACGTTGTACTCTCTGGACTGTTCCCTCTGTATAACACTATTGTCATTATATCTCAAACCTTGCTTTTATGTACTACTTTTCTGTATGGATTTAACTTAATAAAGCTTTATTTGGAAAAAAAAAAAAAAAAAAAAAAAAGAAAACAAGTGATAAAAGAACCAATATGAACTCTGCGTTCAAGTGTTATTAAGACAGACTAGGGATGGTGTTAGCCAAGTCTGTATAGATTAGAGACTGCTGCTATCACCAGCCAAATGTGGGTGTGTTCCTCTGAATTCAAATAGCATATATCAAAAAACAAAAGAAAAAGGGGAATTCTTTAGTGAGGAACATGCAGTAGTCAATTTTATAAATATAAATGTAAATTTTATTGAAACAATCACAATAATCACCAATCCAAAGATACACTGTAGAGACAGGTACCATCACCGATTAAAAAAGACAATATTGTCATAGACATACGCAGATGGCCACCTCTCACAGCCAAAATTTCACACCAAGCAGATGAACTTCATTCATAAATTGTGCATAATGAATTACAACAATAGATTTAAATGCACTAGTATGCTAAAAGTCCTTGGTAATCAGAAGAGGGCAGCTGGTTGGGGCAGATGAATGATGCTTGGGCAGTAGGGGAGTAAGGGAACCGGCCTGGTAATCAAGATGAACGCCTCCTGATATGAGGAGACCTAGAGCACGGAAGAAGAGAAGGTGCAGGGGGTGTAGAGGGTCTATGGTGGGGAAACCATATTTCCACAGCTATTACCCCCCACTCCTGGAGAGGACTGCAGTCGACACTGGGTGAGATTTAACCTACATATATCCCAGCTCTGGGACAGCTATTATAATCATACATCTTGTGTCCGCTACGCTGCATCCATCCAACAGAGCCAGTCACCCTGTGCAGCTCTGTGTAAGGTGCAAGCTGCCTACAACATCCCTAGCAATCAGTTGTCTAGAGAGACATTTAATATACAGGCGTGTATACTCACTACAAATGCTGTTCTAACAGCCCTGGGTCCCACGATTTGGTGGTTTCCCCACCATAGACCCTCTACACCCCCTGCACCTTCTCTTCTTCCGTGCTCTAGGTCTCCTCATATCAGGAGGCGTTCATCTTGATTACCAGGCCGGTTCCCTTACTCCCCTACTGCCCAAGCATCATTCATCTGCCCCAACCAGCTGCCCTCTTCTGATTACCAAGGACTTTTAGCATACTAGTGCATTTAAATCTATTGTTGTAATTCATTATGCACAATTTATGAATGAAGTTCATCTGCTTGGTGTGAAATTTTGGCTGTGAGAGGTGGCCATCTGCGTATGTCTATGACAATATTGTCTTTTTTAATCGGTGATGGTACCTGTCTCTACAGTGTATCTTTGGATTGGTGATTATTGTGATTGTTTCAATAAAATTTACATTTATATTTATAAAATTGACTACTGCATGTTCCTCACTAAAGAATTCCCCTTTTTCTTTTGTTTTTTGGAAATGTCCTAAACCTGCATGTGAAGTTATGTACCAGTAGAATGTACACTTGCTAAAGCGACATTTAAGGAGAACAAAATCTATTGCTGCTAAATGATGGTTTTCCGCCTGGTTTGTCCTGTTTGTAAACAAATCGTGTGGGGCCCCCCTCATAATTTTTACCAGTCTAATATGTATGAATTTTGAGGAGGGTCCAAGAACATTATCTGCTAACTGATGTTTTACATTTCATGGCAGGACTCCCCTGGGCCCTGGAAAGTTTCTGCCCTCACCCAACTCATTCCACATGTAGCACCCTTGTCTCTGGAATAGGGCTAAGGCTAAATATAGTTGTGCTGGGTGGTAGCCAGCCTGGCTAATTTGTAGTGTTTAGTGATTACATGACTTCTGTTTAATTCCATTGAATTGTGGCTTCTCCCTTTTGTCAGTAGGTGGCACTGTTGCCTTTGACATTAATATGATGAGCTACAGTATACTTAAATTATGGATAAACATACTTTTCTCAGCCAATCATATTTGCAGCTAAACATGCTGGGAAAAGCTATTTAATGGTAAGAAGTCAAGTGATCAGGGTCAGCCTTCCTGCCCAGGGCTTTGGCCTGGGTGGATGTGTGTACAGTTCCTGGCTGCTAGGCCTAAAGCCTGAGGCTAATCCAGGTGACTTCTGGCTGCAAGGCCTGTCTGAGGCCTATCTGGGTGTTCAAGTTTATGCAGAGGAAATCCTGCCAAAGATCCAGAAATTATTCTAGAGGGATGGAGCTCTGAGGAAGCACCAGAGGTGACTCTTCATGTAGCTGGAGGCTACGAAGTGGCTGGGAGGTCTTTAAGAGTGTCAGGAGAGTTAGTAGACCAGACTATGTGGACTGCACAGAGATAGCCAAAAACGCATGAAAAGTGAATAGTAATAATTTTTATTTAAGATAGGTGATAAATAAGAAAATACAAACAGTGCACAACCAACCCAACAAACCCACCAACAACAACAGTATATACAGCAAGTGGCAGTACCAAAATCACAGATGTCAGCCAGGCCAGGATCATACACAGCAGATCAGCAGAAAGACAAGGGATGTTCCAGAAATGTAAACATTAGCCAGGCCAAGGTCATACACGGGAGATCACTAGATGAGGGACTGGGAACCAACAGGACAGGGAGGGGATGGATAGGGCTGAAGGGTAAAGGAAAGGGTACAGGAACACAGGAGGGACCGGGTCAGGATAAGCACGGAACAAGGTCAGATGCAGGCTCAGGATTGGGTAACAGGCGAACAAGGTCAGGGCTCAAGGAGAGAGATACCAAGGCAAGCATGTGAGGGCTTGCCGGTATTTATGGGACTGACAATAATAGTCTTCATGTAACACCTGAGCACAGGGAGTGTTGTCTGCTCCATACTGCCAGGATCCATCCACTGGTGGACGTCAGTACTGCGGCCAAAAGATGAAATAACACCAGCAGGGAAAGATTCCCCTAACAGTTTCAAACTGCCAGGAGATACCTGCTGGTGGACCCCAGTACTGCACGCCAAATGATATATCTTACCAGCGGTCGGACCCTTTCCTTAAAGTACCCCTCCTAAAGGAGCGGCCTCCGGATGCTCCAACTAGTCTTAATTGTCCATAGTCTATGGCATCAGCAAAACGATGGAAGAGAGTATTTCAGGCTGGTCGTCAGGCACATCCGGGCAGGCAGCTGGCACATCCGGGTCATTGAGCTGGGCAGTGGGCATCAAGACATCAGGCTGAAAGGCAGGCATCGAGACATCAGGCTGAAAGGCAGGCATCGAGACAACAGGCTGAAAGGCAGGCATCGAGACAACAGGCTGGAAGGCAGGACCGAGACAACAGGCTGGAAGGCAGGCCCCGAGACAACAGGCTGGAAGGCAGGCACCGAGACAACAGGTTGGAAGGCAGGCACCGAGACAACAGGCTGGAAAGCTGGCAAATCAGGTTGGAAAGCTGGCACATCAGGCTGGAAAGCTGGCACATAAGGCTGGAAAGCTGGTACCAAGACATCAGGCTGGAAGGCAGGCATTGAGACATCAGGCTGAAAGGCAGACACCGAGACATCAGGCTGAAAGGCAAGCTTCAAGACAACAGACTGGAAAGCGGGTACATCAGACTGGAAAGCGAGCACATCAGACTGGAAAGCGGGCACATCAGGCTGGAAAGCGGGCACATCAGGCTGGAAAGCGGGCACATCAGGCTGGAAAGCGGGCACCGAGACTTCAGGCTGGAAAGTGGGCACATCAGGTTGGAAAGCGGGCACCAAGACTTCAGGCTGGAAGGCAGGCATCAAGACATCCGACTGGAAAGCGGGCACATCAGACTGGAAAGTGGACACATTAGACTGGAGGGTAGGCACATCAGGCTGGAAGGCAGGCACCGAGACATCAGGCTGGAAAGCTGCCACATCAGGCTGGAAAGCGGAGACATCAGACTGGAAGGCAGGCACTAAGACATCAGGCAGGAAGGCAGGCATCGAGACATCAGGCTGAAAGGCAGACATCAGGCTGAAGGGCAAGCTTCAAGACATCAGGCTGGAAGGCAGGCACTGAGACAACAGGCTGGAAAGCGGGCACATCAGGCTGGAAAGCTGGCACATCAGGCTGGAAAGCTGGCACATCAGGCTGGAAGGCAGGCACATCAGGTTGGAAGGCAGGCATCGAGACATCAGGCTGAAAGGCAGACACCGAGACATCAGGCTGAAAGGCAGACACTGAGACATCAGGCTGAAAGGCAAGCTTTGAGACATCAGGCTGAAAGGCAGGCACTGAGACAACAGGCTGGAAAGCGGGCACTGAGACAACATGCTGGAAAGCGGGCACATCAGACTGGAAAGCGGGCACATCAGACTGGAAAGTGGGCACTGAGACATCCGGCTGGAAGGCAAGCATTGAGACATCCGGCTGGAAGGCAGACACAGAGACATCAGGCTGAAAAGCAAGCTTCGAGACATCAGGCTGAAAGGCAGGCACTGAGACAACAGGCTGGAAAGCGGGCACTGAGACAACATGCTGGAAAGCGGGCACATCAGACTGGATAGCAGGCACATCAGACTGGAAAGCGGGCACCGAGACTTGGGGCTGGAAGGCAGGCATTAGAACAGACTGGAAAGCGAGCACATCAGACTGGAAAGCGGGCACATCAGACTGGAAAGCGGGCACATCAGACTGGGAAGCAGAGACATCAAGCTGGGAGGCAGGCACCAAGACATCTGGCTGGAAGGCAGACACTGAGACATCAGGCTGAAAGGCAAGCTTTGAGACATCAGGCTGAAAGGCAGGCACTGAGACAACAGGCTGTAAAGCGAGCACTGAGACAACATGCTGGAAAGCGGGCACATCAGACTGGATAGCAGGCACATCAGACTGGAAAGCGGGCACCGAGACTTGGGGCTGGAAGGCAGGCATCAGAACAGACTGAAAAGCGAGCACATCAGACTGGAAAGCGGGCACATCAGACTGGAAAGCGGGCACATCAGACTGGGAAGCAGAGACATCAAGCTGGGAGGCAGGCACCGAGACATCTGGCTGGAAGGCAAGCATCAAGACATCCGGCTGGAAGGTGGGCACCGAGACATCAGGCTGGAAGGTAGGCATCAGAACATCAAACTGGGAGGCAGGCACATCAGACTGGATAGCAGGCACATCAGACCGGAAAGAGGGCACTGAGACATCAGGCTGGAAGGTAGGCATCAGGACATCAGACTGGGAGGCAGGCACATCAGACTGGATAGCGGGCACATCAGACTGGATAGCGGGCACATCAGACTGGAAAGCGGGCACATCAGACTGGAAAGCGGGCACCGAGACTTCGGGCTGGAAGGCAGGCATCAGGACAGACTGGAAAGCGAGAACATCAGACTGGACAGCGAGCACATCAGACTGGGAAGCAGAGACATCAACCTGGGAGGCAGGCCCCGAGACATCTGGCTGGAAGTTGGGCACATCAGACTGGAAAGCCGGAACATCAGATTGGGGCACAGGAACTTCAGGCGGAGACACTGGCTGGATAGCAGGCAGAGGTTTGGCAGAATCAGGTGGGTTATCAGGTTTAGCTGGCATGCAAGCAGACTGGAGTGGGTTGGTTGGTGTGGAAGCAAGTTAGGTTACTGGCAGGGTCATGTGGGTAGGAAAGAACTTTCGTTTCTTTTTTGGTTTAGCCAGTACAGCCTTGTAGGTAATTGCAGGGCTGTAAGAAAGGGATGTAACTGGGCAAAAAAAAAAGACCAGGGAATAGTGGCTGGAGGAGGGGTTTGTGGGATTGTTACAGGTGGAAGAGAAGAAGCAGGTAGATTGAAAGCAGGATAGGTGCAGTGAGTAGAGACTGTGTAATAATACTTAGTGGGAAGCTGTGTATACTGGACTGTAGCTGAGGTTGCCATGGGCGACTTGGATGAAAGATTCTTAGGAAGGTAGGTGACTAATGGCAGGGCTGGATTGCTGTGGCTTAGCTAAATGCAGGAGATCTGACCATGCTTGTAACACAGGTTGAACAACAGTTGGTTTACATACAGCCTGTCTAATCAGAGATTGTACTGAACAAATGCAATCGGATAACACCTGCTAGGAACAAGAGGAATAATGTTCATCAAAAATAGCTGGATCATCCTCTAACAACCATACCAGGGATTCAACCTGGTCACAACTGAAAGGAGGGGAGAAATCGTCACTTCCTTCGGGAAAGCATGACAAGGCTGGCTTTGCGCATAATTGGATCAAGGCTGAACATCCTCAAACAACATATGACCCTGATCTACTAGAAAATGGGCTGAACTAATCTTTTCCAGCAGTTGGTCCAATCTTTAAGAGTCTGGCGGCAATATTCATTATCCTCTGCCGCCAGCAGAGAATAATAGACAATTTTATTGTCTAAAGTCCATCTTTTGCGTGCCCACCGTACCAGGATGGTTTCTCAGTGCAGTCACGTCCATCCAGTCAGGGATGGCCTTGGTATGGCCTTGGTATACTGTCAGGAGAGTTAGTAGACCAGAATATGTGGACTGCACAGAGATAACCAAAAACGCATGAAAAGTGAATAGTAATGATATTTATTTAAGATAGATGATAAATAAGAAAATACAAACAGTGCACAACCAACCCAACAAACCCACCAACAACAACAGTATATACAGCAAGGGGCAGTACCAAAATCACAGATGTCAGCCAGGCCAGGGTCATACACAGCAGATCAGCAGAATGACAAGGGATGTTCCAGAAACGTAAACATTAGCCAGGCCAAGGTCATACATGGGAGATCAGTAGATGAGGGACTGGGAACCAACAGGACAGGGAGGGGATGGATAGGGGCGTGGTCATAGGATGACATGACCACGCCCCTTATGACCTCACAGTCCCAGCATGCCCCGGGACTGTGATGTCATAGGGGGGCTGGGTCACCGCCTATATAAGTCCGTTGCGGAGCGCACAGAGAGCATTCCGACTGGAGAGAGCGTCGTGTCAACATCTCTGGAAGAGACGAGGGAAGAAGACGATCCAGAAGTCTGGGCCACCGCTGGCAAAAGAGTGGCAGAATATAGCGGTGGAGCCGGCAGAAGATGCAGACACCCGGGAGAAGACGCCGGAGAGACCCCCGAAGTCGGAAGAAGACCCCCGAAGTCGGAAGAGGACCCCCGAAGTCGGAAGAAGACCCTGGAGCTGCCTAATAAATTACTTTAAAGATTGTGAATTTAGGGCGCTCAGGACTTTATTAGTCTAAGAAACGTCTTTATATAAATAGTCCAAAAGGTGCTGGTGATAACAATGATGTGGTGATATCTTCAACACAGAGGGCTGCAGCTTTAACAGACTGAAGCAGGATCTATAGGAACATAAGCAAAACAAAAGGTGGCTCTAAGTGTAGAAGAAAAACTATTTTTAATGCCCCAACTGGGTTAAAAACACTTACAGGATAGAGGAAATAATCAGGCACATCATAAACATGGCTGCATTGGAAGGGGTCACAGTGGAGGAAAGCCTTCAGGGAGATGGATGTATGGCTAATTGGATTTGTCACTGCCTGCAGCAAGATGGAACACTGGAAGCCGATGTGGAGCCGGCGTCGTCAGCGAGGAGAAGAGACAGACCCGGAAGTGATGTCATCCACTGAGAGACTCTGTAACCAGCCTGGACCGCAAACACACAGCCAGAGGGGGTATGTGGGGGGGGGGGGTTGGCTGCGCTGATCCTGTCTATAATAAATTGGCCCTAGTATGTATTTGTATGTCTTTGTAAGTGCGTCGGGACCCTACAGGGTAAATGACCATGCTATATCAAGATGAAACTCAACTCAACTCTTCCCAACTTTATTCTAAATATAAAAAAGGAAGTTGAACGAGCTTTCATGGCAGGCTGACAACACTGCGCTTAACTGCAAGGCATTGATTTTGTGCGGTCAATCTGAAACAGGAACTGGTGTTACTGGCAGGTTTTCAGCATGACGCTAAACATACTAAAAAAAACGATCTAGGCTTTACATACACTTTAAGTTACACTTACCTTTTTTTTTTTTTAGGAATGCTTACACTTTGTGCTTATTCCTGCATTATTTTAATTTGATCCCCATAAAACCAAGCCACTGCCACACAATTAGCAGGAACATTATGAACCTGCCATGTGCACTCAGTTGGCCATTAGGTTACCTATCAGGTTTAACAGATAGATGGCCTATTGGCCAAATATGTTTGTTATTTTTTTTAAAAATGGGCTTACAATCACTAAGTTGTGCAAGCTATAGTTCAACCTCCCTATTGAACTGCAGCTTCAAACTTTTATCTAAGATTTAGCTATCAATTAATCTAAGATTATAGCAAACAGGTTGCACCCCATTTTACAATGCATCATCACCCACGCCCGATCAATATGGCTTTGTATCGCTTAGAGAAACAAATGATAACTCCACACAAATCATTGTTCAATCAATCTGTTGGCTAAGGAAAGAGCAGAAAATATTCTCATCAGTCCACAGATGCAGAAGAAAAGACTTTGACAGGATGGCCTGGCAATTTTTAGATCAATCTCTAGTCCATATCTGTATCCCTCAATTGCTGCATGCTTGGATCAAGGCCCTCTACTCAACTCGCCTAAACTTCAGTATGAATTCTTCTCTCCCTACCCTTCACAATTCAAAATTATATGAGACAAGATAGGCCCTTTTCCCAAATTTGTTCTTGCACAAGAACGATTTCTAGAGTGAACCCAAAACAACCCTAATTGTAAAGGGCATGGTATTCCGATGACCCCCTCTTTTACAAGTCTTTGCAACTTCATACTTATGGATCCTTATCCAATTCAGTCCACATCAGTTTACTTTATTAAACCATGCTCTACATTTGCTCCATCCCAATCTTCCATTTAAATGCTTAGACAGGGTACAGATTCCTGCTGACTACCCAAAAAAATTCAAACTGAACTTTTCTCTTCTCCTCTGTGTTCTATTATGTGACAGGGTAAAATGGAGAAACCTGGCTGTCTCCTGGTTTGGGCAGAGTAATGTGCTGCTGCAACTTCTTTATATATTGTAGATCCTTAGGTCACCCAACATTATTTCCTTTCCATTTGTTTATATGTTCATCACGTTCATCTGGCTGGGAAGCCCAAAGGAATGAGCAGAGATAACTTGCTGCTACCTAAATCAAAGGAGGAGGAATAGAGTTTCCAGACCCTGCTCTATATTATACGGCTGTTCACATTGCCAGAAAGCCTTCAGGGAGATGGATGTATGGCAAATTGGATTTGTCACTGCCTGCAGCAAGATGGAACACTGGAAGCCGCTGTGGAGCCGGCGTCGTCAGCGAGGAGAAGAGACAGATCCGGAAGTGATGTCATCCACTGAGAGACTCTGTAAGCAGCCTGGACCGCAAACACACAGCCAGAGGGGGGATGTGACGTCATAAAGAAGGGACGCGTTTCGGAACTGTCAATCGTTCCTTTTTCAACCTATGGCTATAATGATGACTGAATATAATATATATACTGGCGGTGGACTGGCCATGGGCGGATGCAGCAATAAACAGAAATTAAACAATGACAATAAGAACATTTAAACACGATGGGAAATAGAGTTTATGTAATAAAGATGTGTGATAGCGTTCTGAAAACGCTAAAAAGAGCAGTAGCAGCATGAATAGTCAGTTTTAGAAAAGTAAGAAGATTAAAACGATTAAAGAGATTTAAAAAAGGACTCAAGCAGGGCATATAACAATCAATGGTAAAACAAGAATATGCGTGCACGAATGCATAGTATAGGCTAATGGATTGTATCCGAACGCGCAAACACATATGTATAACAGTTTAAATGTAGAATTAAAATAATGCAAGAGGGGCATATGTATAAAAGATTTTTTACACTGAAACAGACGTGAGTAAGCACATACAATCATATATGTGTAGGGTGGTAGCAAAAATAGAAGCATAGATAAATGTCCATCCTGTCGGGTTCAGGCTCTCCCGATTCAGAAGACCCCCCCCATATAGGCTGTAAATCTCCTGAGGAGGAGCCAGTAAGGTGAAGCTCCCTCCTCACTGCGGGTGGATGACCCCGGATTGGGCCACTGTGAACTGGAAGGACACCGGCACCTGGAGATTAACAGCTCACGCTCGCACCCCTGCAGGGGTAGGGCGCTCCGGTGAGTGTAACTACATAGGGGGATACCACCATCTGTAACTGCGTCTCCCCATTTATATACCATTGTAAAGGAGATATTCAGATATATTGGAAGAAACGTCAAGTCACCTCTATGAACATTTTAATTTAATTTTATTTTTATTTTTGTTTTTATACATTTTTGGTTGATGCACAACAAGTGGATGAATTGTATATTATTTCTCTGTTGCTTCTTATTTATATTGATTTTTATGGCACAGAGTTTCATATATTAAGACATATATTTAGTATACTTTTGCACTTGTCACTTTGGATATACAAACCAAATAACTAATTTATATTAGATGTATAAGCACATGTCACTTTAGCCTTTTAAAGTTTTTTCACTTATATGGTATAGTGATTGGGGTACCATTATTTGCATATTGGTCACAGTTTTCTATTGCACTATCTTGCACCTATCACTTTATATTCATAATTATTGTATTGATATATTTGATCAAATCTAATTTTTGCACCTGTCACTTTATAATTCAAAGAAGACTTATCACTACATTGACATACCCGTCACTTTATTTATTTTTTCAAGGAGAATTATTATACTCCCTTTCCTTTTCCTATAACAGCGCCACTCCCTATTTTTTAGTTTTTCACTTGTTTTTTGGGTTTCACTTAGGTGTTCCCTGTTTCTCTAAACAGCCTGAAGTGCGGATCTATTGAGAAACAATTATTTGGAGTATTTAAAGTTGTGTTAAAATATATACAACAGAATGGTTTGTAGTTTTTGTCTCAGCTCCGGGAGCTCAGATGCTTGCTTTTGGGAAGAGGATGTTTTATTTAGTTTTTCCAGTTGAGCTATTTGGGACATGACCTTGTCAATCTGCTGTTTTTTTTGGCGTCTAGCTCTCTTATTTATTTTTATAATAATTCCGCGTAAGTAGGCTATGTAAGCTGACCATAGCATAAATTTGTTTGTGTCTGGCAAGGTGCTCAGCCACAATGTCTAGTAGGACTTTGGAGTACTTTTGACTGCAGCCCGCTCCCACCAGAGGAAAGAAACTCATCAGTTTCTGAGGGTTATTTTCTCCACTTGGACATTGTACCCTGACATTGTGCCATTTGTGGCTGTGTAAAGCTGCTAAAAGCTGGATGGAATGCAGAGCAGTGGGATTAAGCAACCCTCCGCGGTGTCGGCAAGCCATGCCCCACCGAAAATAGAAACATCTTACATGACTATGTTTTATTCAGTGTCTGATGGAGTGGATGAAAATAACAATGAATGAAAACACCTTTGATTTTTAAAATACAAAATGGGTTTGGTTATAAATCTTGCCTTTTTGGTTTGTTAGGCCCACCTGCTGTATACCTTCATCATGTCTGATTTATTACATCAGCAGTAGGTTTATACATCATACATTCGGCTCATCCATTTCCCCCACTTTATCTAAAATGTAAAGGAAAACATTACGGCTGGATATGCACTTTAACTAATACATAAATGTTGCCACTGTTATGGGGACCATGGACAGTTTCAGTCCCTATTATATCTTTCAATATTTTTTAAAGATAAGAATGAGGCATTTTATTAAACAAGTGCCCGGTAGTGCGCATGCGCGCGGCGCCGAGAGCGGTCATGAACTGACTGGGCTCCGCTCACCTCCGGCTAGAAAGCTAAATTAAAAGCTACAAGGGACGATCGGACCGCCACCCGACCTCCACAACAATACTCGGGAGCGGATTATGCAGCGGAGAGCAGCGGGGAACATAAAACACAGCCACAAACCCCCCAGAACGACTCGGGCCTCCAGGGCCCAGCAGCTGCAGCCCTCCTCCTCACCTAAAATGGCGCCGGGGAAGAGAGACACTGCACGCGGTGGCGTGCAGAAGCAAACCCCGCAGAATACGGCACAGCCAGCCAAAGGGAATACAGAGCGCAGCAGCCCCTCAGCCATCCACCAGAATAGGACAATTCACCAGACGAACCAGGGAACCGCAGAACAGGTCAGTCCTCAGACACAGCACAGTCCCCTCCAGTCCAAGATGGCGTCAGCTACAGGACATACTCTTTATGGGGAAGGACAGAAACAGCAGGCTGTGGCAAGCTGCCCTACAACCACCTTCCTGGCTGAAGTACACAGGGACCCCTTCTCATCTCAATCTGAGGAGGGGCCTTTATCCCCATGAAGCGAGCAGCCACAGCTATCCCCCCCTGTCAGGCTCTCTGGACAGACCCCTATTCACTGACTCCCCAGCGTCCTCCACGGACAGACATATGGCAGAGATCGCTGAAATAGCCCTAAGCCAAAGCAGTGCGGCTTCCTTACAACCACCTGCACCCACAGAGGGATACTCAGGAGACACAGTACTACTTGCTAGATTCTCGGCACTCCTGCAACAGGAACTATCCAAAGCATGCACTATAATCACCACAGGAATGAGAGATGATTTTCAAAACATAGGAGAGAGATTGGACATGATCGAATCTAAGATGGACGGGACCGTAAAACGTGTGAACCAAAACTCCAAAATGATAACATCCTTACAGGACCAATTGGATCAAGCAAACGCAAAAATCGAGGACTTAGAAAATAGATCAAGGAGGTATAACTTCCGCGTGCGGGGCCTCCCAGAATCGGAAATGGATCTAGAAGAATCGATTTACACCTTAATGAAACAATTGATACCAGACATCGCCCCTCATCAGTTAGAACTCGACAGAGTACATCGGGCCCTGGCGGCCCCTCGATCGGATGGTTTACCACGCGATGTGATAGTAAAGCCTCACTTCTACCGTATTAAAGAAAAAATTATGCAAGAGGCGAGAAACCAAGGAGACATAAATATCTCAGGATACCCGATCCAGATCTTCGCAGATATAGCCCAGACAACGATCCAGAAAAGGAGAGCATTGAAGCCGCTTCTTAACCAACTCATCGCTCGCCATATTAAATACAGGTGGTCGTTCCCATTTAGACTGTCGTTTTTCTACAAAGGCAAATCTCATTCCTTTGCTACCTTCCAGTCAGGGGAAGCTATACTCCAGGATTTGGGACTTATCTCCTCAGAACTGCAAGAGAACAGTGCCCGGATGGACGAAGGACGACCTGTTTCTCCCCTGTGGTCCCAGCAGAAAAGATCAAGAGCCAGGAATTCCCCATCAGGCACCTGAAGCCACCCTAAGACATTCATCTCACAATTAGGTCCAAGAGACCGCAATCCACATTGGTGGCTGGCAAGCACACTTAAAAATCCAGACATCTGTATCTGGTAGTTCCTGAGTTTCCTGTTCTACACTGACTTAAAAGTAGACATTATTAGAGGTTATAAACTAGGTTTAAAATGTTTCCCAGATGGGAAGATGGCTGCTATTCAAATTTACACTATTGAATTTTTTCTTATTTTTCTTTTTGTTTGATCCCTGAGTGGAGAGAAGGGGAGAGAAAAGAGAGTTTTTCTCTTTTTTCTTTGTTTGTTATTGTCTTTTCTCTTTTTTTCGCTCTCTCTCGCAATTTGATGGCGGGTGGACCCGTTCGTCCCCCCTTGACGATAAAAAAATCTGAGCTGGAGGTGAACCACATGCCACTTAAGGTGAACTTGTCTCAACTGGATAGGGGAGACAACTTCACGACTATTACACAGGGGAAGTACAACCCCTGCAGTCACACTGCGATGCGGTGTGCAGGCGCCTTTTTAGCGCCCCTTCTACTTTATTTGATTTTTTTCTTTTTTTCTTTTTATTTCTTGGAACTCTCTTTTTTCTATGGGTTCTATCTGTTAAAACAATTAAACATAATGCATCATTATAAATGGTTTGATAATCCTAACTCTGTCTCTTTTTCCTCCCTTTATCCCACCTACTCCCTGGATGCACTCCTATCCCAAGGAAAGATCCACGAATATAATTCTGCAGACTTACAACCAGATATCTTGCGACATCTAAAACGTGAGTACAGCCTTCCACATAAACACCATGATGAGTAGGAATAAAATAATTTACACTATAATGACACATAACGCACAGGGCTTGAACTCCCCCATAAAACGGACCAAGGCCTTCCAACAATACCACAAGATGATGGCAGACATTCTGTTTATACAGGAGACACACTTTTCACGAACTTCAGCCCCAAAATACCTCAGTGCAAGATATCCGACAGTCTTCTTGTCTAACGGACCAGACAAAAAAAGAGGAGTAGCCGTTTGTTTTGCCAAACGGGTCCCCTTTACACCCACCAACGTGATAAGAGACAGAGAGGGTCGTTACATAATGGTCGCTGGTAAGATTGATGAGAGTGTGGTCACATTTCTCTCCTATTACGCCCCCAATGTCGGTCAGATAAACTTTTTTCAAAATATGCTGGAAGTTATAGTACCCCACTTAGTGGGACACGTGATACTAGGTGGAGACAGCAATACCTCCCTGGACCAGATTCTAGATAAATCAGACCCCCGAAAAGCGATCCTGAAACATACCCCTAAACAAAGCAATAAGTTAGAATGCTTATTACATAGCCATGATCTTATCGATCTCTGGAGGGACACTCACCCCACAGTTCGGGATTACACATTCTACTCACATGTCCACAAAACGTACTCCCGCATTGACCATCTCCTCACGCTGTCCTCCGTGTTACCTTATATCTTGACAACTAAAATAACTCCCATTGCGTGGTCGGATCACTCAGCAGTCCAAGTTACTTTATCAGACCTCTGGTCTAAGCCACGTCATTCGACCTGGTGATTGAACGAGTCGTTACTGAATGATCCTGTAATATTCACAGAAGTGGAAAAAGCAATACAACAATATTTTCAAGACAATAAGTCGTCAATCTCCTCCCCAGAGATGATATGGGCAGCCCACAAGGCTACCATACGTGGCAGACTAATACAGCTAGCTACTAAGGTCAAAAGGGAACGCACACAAGATATCGAACAACAAGAGGAAGAGTTGTACAGACTAATGTGAGAACAAAAATCTGACCCACACACAGATTTGAGGAACAAGATAGACATAGCCAGAACAGCATTAAACCTTAGTCTCACTACAAAAGCAGAAAAATATGTAAGATGGACCAAACATCGCTATTACACAAAGGGAGATAAACCCAATAGGCTATTAGCAAGAAAACTCAACCCTAGACCATACAACCCCGCGCTCCCCAAATTAAGACTACAGACTGGACAAGTGACACAAAACCCTCAGCTTATATTACAGGAATTTTATAAGTTTTATTCAGAGCTTTATGACTCCCCTAAAAACAACTTTTGTGAGGATAAGGTAGAAGGATTCCTAAAAGATATCCAACTCCCCACACTATCTATTGACCACACAGAGGTGATGGGGGCAGAGTTTACAGCGAATGAAGTGGCGGAAGCTATAAAATCCCTGAACCCGTCGAAATCACCGGGCCCTGACGGATTTTCGGGCCACTATTACCACAAATTTGCGGAAACTCTGGTTCCACACCTTTGCTCTTTCTACAACTCACTAAGAAAGGGATCCCCGTTACCACTTCACGAAAACAAGGCCTTTATACATGTTATCCCTAAGCCTAATAAAGGTCACGGAGACTGCACGAACTACCGCCCCATTTCGTTGATTAACGTTGACCTTAAAATACTGACAAAAATATTGACAACCCGCATGAACTCGCTTATATCACAATACATACACCCAGACCAGACAGGATTCGTTCCACATAGACAGGCCCCGGACCAAACCAGACGCATTATCGATATAATTTCTGCCTTGAACTCGGGCTGGGATGGGGGGGGGGGGGAAGGAGAGGGGCATTATTGGTTTCACTAGACATACACAAAGCGTTCGATTCGCTATCCTGGGACTACCTTTTTTTCATCCTAAGGAAATACGGGTTTGGACCGCAATTCCTGACCACACTTAAAGCAATCTATTGCGACCCCACGGCAAATCTTGTAATAAAAGGCCATCAATCCCAAAACATAAAAATACTCAGAGGGACTAGACAGGGCTGTCCTTTGTCCCCCTTACTATTTATCTTGGCCCTAGAACCACTGGCCATCAAAATTCGTGAACACCAGAATATACTGGGAGTGCGCTGCGGCGAGCGCGAACACAAATGCGCATTGTTCGCGGATGATATACTATTACTTCTATCATCCCCGGTCACCTCCCTGCCTAATTTGCAGGTAGTACTGAGACACTTCACAGAATTTACGGGACTCAAAGTAAACCACTCTAAATCACAGGCACTTGGGGTCTCTTTGCAGACACATATAATTCAAGCCCTGCAACAATCATTCCCATTTAAATGGCAGAGAGAGACATTACCGTATTTAGGTATATACCTGACTCCTACTCTGACAACATTGTACAGACATAATTACCCCCCCCTTTTTAAGAAAATTTTAGAAGATCTTAAAAAATGGTCTAATAATCCCCCGTCGTGGCTTGGAAGGCTGTACTCGATAAAAATGAATGTTTTGCCAAAGGTACTATATTTATTTAGAACTCTTCCGATAGCAATAATAAAAAAAGACATACAGAAATTCCAGAATAGGCTGTTGGACTATGTCTGGGGACATAAGAGACCTAGGGTGAACAGGCGAACACTATATACCCCAAAATTGAACGGGGGCCTGGGAATGCCTGATTTACCTAAATACTTTCAGGCGGCACAAATGTCCCAATTAATCAGATTTCACACACAACAATCTAAACCTCTCTGGATGTCGATAGAATCCTCTCCATATCCAGACAAAGAGATTAGTCACTTTATGTGGATGAAGGCGAAAGACAGGCCGATAATCTTGTGCCCAAGTTTGTCGTTCTCATTAGAGTTATGGGATCGACTGGCAGTTACCTACAAGTTCAAATCCCAGCACACCCCCCTAGCTCCGATATTTGGAAACGCTAGGTTCACCCCGGGTCTCCACCCCAAAAATTTCTCGTGGTGGACTAACAAGGGCTTGATGCATATAGCAGACTTTTGTGACCATAGAGGTGCTTTGTCGAGAATTTCCTTACGAGAAAAATTTGACCTACCAAATTCGGAACTTTTCCGTTATACACAGATATCACACTTTTTGGCGACACTGAATCGCACCTCAGATCTCACTACCTTTTCCTCAATGGAAAATCTCTGCAGGACTTTCGATAAGCACACGGGTCACATGTCAATGATATACAACATCTTGGCCTCGACCTCCCAAAAATTATTTTACATGCAAAAATGGGAACAGGATATGGACACAGTCCTATCACCTGAAGAATGGAGCAAAATAATACAAAACGCATCTAAATCGATTATTAATACCTCCTTGATAGAAGTGAACTATAAAGTTTTGATGAGATGGTATATGGTCCTGGAAAGGATAGCGACCTTCGTCCCAGGGGCGTCCCCCCAGTGTTTTAGGGGATGTAACACAGATGGCACTATGTTCCACACCTGGTGGACATGCCCCAAAGTGAGGAGATTTTGGATACGAACATATAACCTTATTTATTCCCTCAAGCAAGTGAATCTAATTAAATCGCCTCTGCACGCACTGTTGGGACGCCCAGTGGAGGGGGCATCAAAATCAATGCGCAGACTTATAGCATTTATATTTATGGCGGCCAGAATCTCGATAACAAAATCTTGGAAGTCCTGCTCGGTTCCCTTTTACTTATTAAAAGCAAAACTCTCGTGGATAATGGTAAATGAACGCCTTTCGGCAATTTTGAAGGATAAGTTAACTGGGTTCAATAAAATATGGGAACCCTGGATCGGATATCTTACAACCTCATAAGACACCTGGTAGGTGAAACATTACACACTTAGTAGGAGTGCATCCACCCCATACACCACTCTCTACCTCCCCTCTCTACTCACCTCTCTTCTTCTTTTCCTCTCTCTTTTATTAACAGTTCTTGGATTACTGCATTTTCTGTCCTTTTCTCCTACCTCTCTTTCATCTTACTCTGTTAGAAAAATGGGCATCGTGGGCCCCTGATGCCTCGAGGAGGTGGGGGGCATGCGCGAGCGCCCAATTATTGGATTAAAGAGCTGGTCTAGGTATTGACCTGACTAAACGGAAATTATAACAAGTAAGCTAGACAGTACATGTAAACCAACCGCTCTGCGGTTGAACTATGGAGCATTAACCATGTATCAATACTCTTCTTACTTGTACAGTTAAAAGCACTTCCTTCTTCTCCTAGGTTATATCTGGAGGTTTAATGGACAATAAGCAAAGATGGAATGGGGGGAGGGGGAAATAAAAACAAAACGGATATGTGCAAGGATTTATGGGGATGACTCCACCACCAAGTCACAGTGAGTTCCCAAGGGGGTGACTGGTGATAGGAGACAACATTTATCATCCCACATGATAGCCCTTATGGGCCATGCATAGGTGTTACAATTGTAGGTTTATTGCATGATTTTTCTGGCTGTAATTAGCTTTATCACAGTTTATGTTGCCTTTCGATGTATGATATACGATGTCCACCCCCCTTTCTTTTTTTTTTTTTCCCTCTTTGTATTCAGAAAAACTGACGGAGGGAGGAGCCTGGTAATGGCTCTGTGCACGGCGTGAGGATCCTGAGAACCCTCTCCCTGCAGCTGAGAGGAATGATCGGCCTGATGAGAAGGTGTAGGTAACTTCCCTCCCCTCCCCCCCTGCTCATCACTCACTGAGCTGTCTTGTGGTGTAAGCCAGAGGAAGCAGAGAACAGCTGAGACTTCAATGGGTCAGACAGACCTGGGCAGATTGATAACATCAGAGACAGCACCTGAGCGTTCGCAGCATCAGAGAGCTGCAACAAGCAGTAGTGAGCATCCCTTTTTGTCCCAACTTCAACAACAACTAAAAGATAAGTACCGTATTTTTTTTTTTTTCCTCTTTTGGCTTTTTTCTATTGCAATTGTCTTGAAGTGAACAGGCAAAGGAAAAGTAATAGAACAAAAGAAAGGGAAAGGGAAAGAACACATTGAAATAAAATGAAATGAAAAGCGAAAGTAAATGAAAGTAAATGAAGGCGAAAGAGCTGAAAAAGTAGAATCAAGTGAGCTAAGAAAAACAATAAAAACAGGGGGGGGAACAGGGGAGAAGGAGAAGGTGAAAGAGAGACAAGCCAACGGAAGAGTTGTCTCCCAGCCCCCACCTGCTTGCTGCTGCTGCTGCTGCTGCAGTATCTCCCTTTATTGTGATTTTTTTTTTTTTTTTGTCTTTTTTGGTTTTTGTTTTTTGCAAATGGTATTAACTATAGGCTCGATAGTACAAACTATAGAATAAGAAGAAATTTCATAGTAACAAAATGTGGAACATATAAGCTCATACTGGAACTATACTGCTGAATATATAAATCATCTTGTTGAATACTTGAATTAGATTGAATTATTTTGCTGAGCACCTGGGCCCTCATGCACACGGGCTGTTGGGAGAACGTTGTGAAAACGCCAGTGTCTTTGCAGTGACTTTTTTTTTAACTTTTTTCAGCAATTTTGCAATAGCGTTTTTGAGCATTTTTTTTTCCTCTTCTGGCTCTTTTCTATTGCAATTGTCTTGAAGTGAACAAGCAAAGGAAAAGTAATAGAACAAAAGAAAGGGAAAGGGAAAGATCACATTGAAATAAATGGAATGAAAAGTGAAAGTAAATGAAAGTAAATGAAGGCGAAAGAGCTGAAAAAGTAGAATCAAGTGAGCTAAGAAAAACAATAAAAACGGGGGGGGGGGACAGGGGAGAAGAGAAGGAGAAGGTGAAAGAAAGACAAGCCAACAGGAGAGTTGTCTCCCAGCCCCCACCTGCTTGCTGCTGCTGCTGCTGCTGCTGCTGCTGCTGCAGTATCTCCCTTTCTTGTGAGTTTTTTTTTTTTTTTTGCATTATATCGCTAAAACATTTGAATTATTTTGCTGAGCACCTGGGCCCTCATGCACACGGGCTGTTAGAAAAGCGCTGTGAAGACGCCGGTGTCTTTTTTTTAACTTTTTTCAGCTTTTTTCAGCATTTTTGCAATAGCGTTTTTGAGCGTTTTTTTTTTTTTTTTTTTTCTTTAATGGATTAAAAACGCTGGAAGACATTGGTGAATGACGTTTTTGAGCATTTTTTAGCGTTGGAGCGTTTTTGCAGCTGAAAAACGTCTCTCAGAACCTATTGGGCCTGGGTTTTTTTTTTTTTTTTTGCAGCTTAAGAACGCCTATGCCACTTGCAGCTCGGAGACGCCTAGGTGGGCATGAAGCCATAGACTAACATAGACAGGCCTTTTTGAGCTGCAGAAAGGGCTCAGAAAAGCAGCTGTGGAGACGTCCGTGTGCATGGGGACTTAATACTATGGTTTAAACAATTGAACAGCACCAAGGAATGCTTAATGTACTTAAGGTAGTAATATAACTTCTGGAAAACGGGGACTACTCATATCTCATTAATTATTTCTATTATTGGATTGTGGGGAGGATGCCGGGTATGAGAACGGAACAAAAGAAATATTAGTAAAAATAAGTCAATTTAAGAAGGCTGGGAGATTTTTTTCATCATTAAGAGACCCCAATCAAAGGGTATTCTGGAAGGCAGCTTCGAAGATCTTATAAATCCAGCCATAGAAACAAACATGAAGGGGAAAACAACAAGAAGTGCGGGAGCAATACGGAAATCACCTAGGACCAGCCTAGGCCCAAGTCCAGGCCCTATGAACAGGTATATACAGCAAGGAATCGGAGAAGGAGAGAAACAAGTGGGTTCAAAGAGCAGACAAATAGATACAAAAGAGAAGGACAACAAGGATAAAAAAGGCCAGTATAAAGTACAAACAGAAACCAGCCACCTCTCAGAACCCAGAATGGAGCCAGAAATGGGAGAGGAAGACAGAGGAAAGGAGGAAGGACAACAAGGGCCACAGTTGCCAACAAAACAGGATATGGAAAAAATGTTCGCGGCACTAGAGAATTCCCTAAAAGCAGAGATGTCAACACTCCATAAAGATATGGGATATATGTTAAACAGAGTGGAAGAAGTAGAGATCAAAGTAGACCTACATCAAAAAAACATAAAGGAACTGGAAGATGAAATAAAGAAATTAAAACGGGAACAACAGGAACAATCATATAAAATAGAAGAGCAAGAAAATAGAGATAAAAAGAAAAACTTGAGAATACGTGGGTTACCGGAAACAGAACAAGCAGAAAATCTTATAGAAAAAATGAACAATCTCTTCAACCAAATCTTGGGAAAGGAAACAACTAACACAATAGGAATAGAAAGTGTCTTTCGAGTAAAAAAACCTCAAAGGTTCGCAAGGGAAACACCTAGAGATGTAATCGTACGCTTTGAAAAATGGGAAGAAAAAAAACAGATCTGGATAAACCTAAAGAGGAAAACACAAATAGAGTTTGCGGGAGGTAAATTACAAATATTTCAAGATTTATCTCAAGAAACGTTGAAAAGACGACGGATACTAAAGCCATTATTAGAAATCCTCCGGGAGCAAGAAATTCAATACAACTGGGGTTTTCCAGCATGTCTAATAGCAAGGAAAAATGGAATAAGTGCGAGGCTAAGACATGTGGAGGAGATTCCGGACTTTTGCAACAAACTAGAAATCCCCTCCCCAGAACTGGAAAAATACGCAAATAGTCAGGAGCGAATAATGGCAGGAGATGACCTGCAGTGGCAAGTAAATTCAAGGATCAGACATCAAGATGTGGACTCTCGAGGAAATTAATATCTGAGAAAATACCACACAACGGTGCAAGGGGCCTTAGAGTGGAAAGGGGGGGGGGCTGGGGTTGATGGGATGGGAAAAAAGGAAAGTGAAAGGATTGGTAAAACACAACAAAAATGCAGGGAGAGGGAGACAGGGACTCACGGAGTGGACAGGGGGTCGCCCTATTAGTGCTTAGGCAGGGGGGGAATAGGGTGTCTTACAGAGCTCCGCCTCACAATAAATAGAGCAGAGGGGGCAGAGCGTGCCCCACAAAACAAAGTAAAACGCTCTCAGCTCTGGAGAATATGGGGGTAAAAAACCCATATCAGAAAAAAGGGAGGGGGAGGGTGGGAGGAGGGAAAAGGGAGGGAAGGAGGGTGGGGAGGGAAAGGTCTGAGTCACATGAGTGGTTACATAGGCGCACCTATTTTGAGACAAGAGATGAGGAGACCCCGTGCGTCCGCTGGGTGTCCCCTCCATCCGGTCTCCTAGGGGGACCGCGTGGGGGGGAGGGCCGGAGGACGGGCGGGGAAGAAAAGGCACAAGAATGGAAAACGTAAACAGCATAAAAATAATCTCTTACAATGTCCGAGGACTAAATTCCCCAGGGAAGAGAAACATCATTCTCCGAGAACTAGAAAAAAGTAAAGCAGAAATAATTTTCCTACAGGAGACGCATATAACCCAAAACTCAAATGCCAAAATTTATTCAAGAAACATACCAAGATGGTATCAAGGAGACTCCCCAATAAGAAGGGCCAAAGGAGTAGCCATCGGTATAGGGAAAAATGTACGTTTTCTAATAGATCAAAGGAAAATAGACCCGGAGGGTCGATATCTTTTTATTACAGGAACTATACACAGGGTAAAATATACATTGGCCAATGTCTACTGTCCTAATAAGAACCCTAAAAAATATTTGATAGATATAATTGAAATACTAATAGAATTCAAGCAAGGAAAATTAATACTAGCTGGAGACTTCAACTTCAGCATGGATAATAAAATGGACAGTACCTCAAGAGTAAGGGACAAAGAGGTAAATCAACTAAAGAAATTAAAAAGAACATTATATGAACAGCAACTAATAGACCCTTGGAGAATTCAGCACCCTAGTACAAAGGACTACACATTCTATTCAACAGTACACAAAATTTACTCCAGATTGGATTACATCATGGTCGAACATAGAAACTTGGAAGAAATAGAAGAAACAAAAATAGGCATAATAACCGCTTCAGATCACAGCCCAGTAACCTTGAGAATGAAAATAAAAGGAGAAGTCCTTGAAAGGGGTCCATGGAGAATCAACAAAACTTTATTAGAAGACAGTGAGACCGAAAAAAGCATCATAGAAGAAATTAAAAGATATTTTGAGGAAAACGATACACCAGAGGTATCGAAAGCAACAATATGGGAGGCGCATAAATCTGTTATTAGGGGCAAGTTAATAGCCATAGGGGCAAGAAAAAAACAGGAAAGGAAAACAAACATGCAACAAATAATTAAAGAAATTTATGAATTGGAACGAAAACACAAAAATCAAGTAAACAACAAAATCTTCGGCCTACTATCTCAAAAGAGAGAGCAATTAAAAGACTGGATGGAACAAGAAGAAAGGAAGGACTACAACAGAGTAGTACAAGAAAAATATAAATGGGGTAATAAACCAGGAAAATACCTAGCAAATCTGGTAAAAAAAAAGAAGTCTTTGAATTACATTGAGAAGATCAAAAATGAAAAAGGAGAAGTGGTAAATAAAACTACAGATATAGCGATAACATTTCAAAAATACTTCAGCTCCCTTTATACAATAAAAGGACAGGAAAGTTGGAAAGAAGCGAATACAAGAACAAAGAAGATACAAGAATATTTAAAAAAGCAAACTTACCAAAACTAAAAATAGACCAACTAGAAGAATTGGAAAAAAATATTACGCATGAAGAGGTAAAACTGGCATTAAAGGAAACTCCCGTAGGAAAAAGCCCAGGACCAGACGGGTTTTACGGTCAAATACTATAAAAAATTTGAAGAACAGCTGACTCCAAAACTATTAGAATATATGAATTCCTTAGGGGAAGATGAAGAAATAAGAAGTGAATCGTTATTAGCTCATATTACAATACTACCAAAAGAAGGGAAAGACAAAGTTAACTGCTCAAGCTACAGGCCAATAGCCCTATTGAACGCCGATACGAAGCTGTACTCCAAGATCCTGGCCACTAGGATAAAAAAACTAATCCCACTGTGGATCAACCCGGACCAAACTGGTTTTGTCCCGGGGAGAGAGGGGCGGGACAACAGCCTAAAATCATTATTGATGTTGCACAAGAAGGTGCAGAATGAGACCCCAGTTCTATTCCTGTCATTGGATGCAGAAAAAGCATTTGACAGGGTAGACTGGGGTTTCATGATGGATACATTGCGGCACTTGGGTATCGGGACAAAAATGATGAAGTGGATAACAAATTTGTATAATGGCCCGACAGCAGTCGTAAAAGTAAACGTTAGACTCTCTCCAAAAATTAAGATGCAGAATGGAACACGGCAAGGCTGTCCACTGTCTCCACTATTATATGTATTGGCTTTAGAACCACTATTAGCAACACTCCGCAATAACAAAGAGGTAGAAGGAGCGAAACTAGGAGGAAAAGAGCATAAGATCGCTGCTTACGCGGACGACATCTTGATGTACGTATCCAACCCAAGAGTGTCACTCCCAAACATACTGAAAGAAATTAAAAAATACGGAGAACTGTCAAACTTCAAAATTAATCCAATAAAAACGGAAATATTAAACATAGGTCTAGAGAAAAAGGAAGTTCAGTTTTTACAAAAAGAATTCCCATTCACTTGGGTAAAAGAACTAAATTACCTTGGAATTAAAATAACTCCTAGAGTCGAAAAAATTTATCAGGCAAACTTTATTCCACTGATCAATGAGGTCAAAGAAGAAATGAAAAAGTTAAGAATACAGCCACTTTCATGGATTGGAAGAATAAATATGTTTAAGATGACGATATTACCTAAAATAAACTACAGATTACAGATGTTACCAGTAAAAATCCCGCAAAGCTTTTTTAAAATAATTAAAACAATTCTGCTAAAATACATATGGCTTAATAAAAAACCAAGAATTAAATACACGCTGATCACAAGGAAAAAGGAGCATGGAGGTCTTGCCGCCCCAGATATAAGTAGCTACTATAAAGCCATAGTTTTAACACGAATGTTAGAGTGGACAAATGAGAAAAATGAAAAAAAATGGGTGGAAATGGAAAACACAATAAGTGGAGCCACACTACATAAGAATATTTGGATTCCATGGAAATATAGAATATTGGACACCGACACGCACGAAATAACAAAAAATGTATTTAAAATTTGGGACACCATCCACTTAAAGAATGAATGGAAATATAATTCACCACTGTTAGCACTCACAGGATCGAATCTCTTCACCCCTGGGAGGGAAATATTTGAAATCCAAGGAATAGGTAACCCACAACTGAAAGATATCACTAGAAATGGCAAAATAAGAACACAAGTAGAAATAGAGGAAAGGAATGGATGGAAGATGAATGGAATTATACTCAACTAAGGCACCTAGTAAGCACAATACCACACCCACTGAGAGATGAAACAAAATTAACTGCACTGGAAAAGCTATGTAGCAATGAAACACCATTAAAAAATGGAACATCAAAAATTTATAGTATACTGACAGATTTGGAAGCACAAGAAAGACCAGAATATATAAATCAATGGGAAAAAGAAATGAATTTAAAAATAGATAACCAAAAAGTGGAAAAAATTATAGAAATGGGATATAATAAGGCTTGGGACATGAAGACCATAGAAATGAATTATAAACTAGTATCAAGATGGTATATGACCCCAGTAAGAATACACAGATTCCATCAAGATAGAACCTCCTTGTGTTGGAGAAAATGTGGCCAAATAGCAATGATCACACACATATGGTGGGAATGCCCAATAATAATGGAGTACTGGAAGGAAGTGTTGAATAACATAAAAGAAATAACTGGAGAAGAAATAGAACAAAATATTTGGACTTGCCTCTTCCATATCTACAATAAACCTAAGAAACAATATAGAAAATCAATAATACCTAACCTCCTGAATGCGGCCAAGGCCTTAATTCCCAAGAATTGGCTAAAAAGTGGAAAACCAGACATTAGAAACTGGCTAAAGGAAATAGATTATCACTACAAAATGGAAGGAGGAGAGAAAGGGGATAATAGTAGATGGGAAAGTTGGGAAAACTACAAAGTCTCGGATATTTATTTAGATAGGATAAAAGAAAGAATAGATGCAGAGCCAAGTGGATAAATAAACAACATAAAGGAACGGACCAGACACAGGGGAGGGGGAGGGGGGGCGAGGGGGGGGGGCTAAATAAGAGGGAATGAGAGAGACTAAGATAATAATAGGGTTTATAATTATAGAAGGCGTTTTGTCGTCGGTTTTTAAAATTATTTAAGAATATCCTTGAAGGGAAAAATAATAAAGATGTGACGGAAACAATCCACAATGATGTGAAAAAGCAGAAGAGATAAAGTTTGACACATAAAGTTGAAATAATGTCTCTCGGAAAACTTACGCTGAAGTGGATAAAGGAAAAAAAAAAAAAAAAAAGAAAAAAAAAAAAGAAAAACTAAATAAAAATTATTGTTTTAAAAAAACAAGTGCCTGGTAAAAAAAAAAGTAAAATAATTTTCAATATAAAAAAAATGTCCAAGGGCCATTCAAAAGCCTTCAAAATCATGGACTGTCCCTAAAACATCATGTACTGTGAAAAACTATTCATTAATAGGATAGGAGTTGTAGAATAAGCAGAATGATAGACAGTAGACAGACCAAATATCAATCCTTTTATAGACTAGCAATTGTAGAGCCAGCCCTTGAAAGGTAATAATATTATACATTAAATAGTTAAAGTATGCCCATATAAGCAGAGTACATACCAGAGTGGACCAATCTTAGAAGTGTGCAATTGGTTTTTACCCCAAACCAAGAAAAAAAAATACTATTATTAGACTATTGCAGGCTAACTTAAAATATTAGTAACAAATAGACAAATATTGTAAAAATGATACAAACTTGTCACAAGCAATGTCACCTCTATGAGCATGTATTATACAAAAAAGTATGATAACACACAGGTAAACTTATCCCCATTAAAACCAAACCCCAGCATAAGGTATGGTACCGCATATAGATTAATATTGTACTGTATACTGACTTTTTTGTGCATTTACACACAGCTTCAAGAATTAGCTGGTATATGAGATTCCATACACCAGTACTTTAAATAAAGATTCAAGCAATAAATAACCATTCAAAAACTGCATTTGATCCTACAACTGTATAGGGTTTTTGATGTGTCGGTTAGCTTAGCAATTGTGCATTTCATTGCTTAGTAAGCCAGTCATATTCATTTTCTTTTCATTTTAGGCATCATTACCTAACAAACTAGGGCCATACTGTATGCACTAAAAATCACTGTATGATAAGCTAGATTATTTCAAAAATCACTATTGCTGTGCAGTGTGAAAGCATACATCTATGCAGGCACAGGGCCCAAAATTCAAGTGTACTTTGACAGTTTATCTCTGTTTTTGTTACCGTAATTTGCTTTAGGTAAACAGCCCAAGTGAGCACTTTTTTATTTAATTTGTGAATGTGAACATTTCTGTTATTCACAAAAGTGGTGCTTAACCTGTATTCCACTGTACATACCCTTTTTTTTTTGGTCCGTACAATTCAACCCCATAAGTAATTTTAAGAAAAAGAATGTAGGAAATATTCAGTGAAGTGGGTGGCACATAGGCAAGTGTTGTCCATAGTACTTCAAGAGGTAGGGAGCTTGTAGAGAACTTTGGCTCTGATTTTATATTTAGATATTCAAGGTCTGAGCTTATCATTTGTCATTAAGTCAAAGAGAATTGTGAATAATAGGCATATGAAGGTTAAATGTGTCAGAGAGGACAATTACATTATGTTCTGAGTGTTTTAACACTCTGAATTAGTAAGTAGTTGTTTCTAGAATGTCTTTATTAAAAGCAAATTAATGAACCATGTGATAAAGTATAGATAAGAGGTTTTAGAAAATATGTTATTGTAGGCCTGAAAATAGACACAGGGTATTAAAAAAAGTAGGTTTTATTTTCTTTCATTGTTACGCTTTTGTAGCAAGACAAATAATATTTTATATTTTAATACTGAGGTGAAATCTCCCAAATATAAAATGTTGTTTTTCTGCATTACTGTAATAGTAGATAAATATTCAATTTTCATATCAAGTTACTTAACCTCAAATGCATTGCAACCAGGAGTTCAATTTACAGAGGAACTGCCTAACAGAACAGTAGTTACTCTGACCAATCCCTTCCATGATAAATTAAGTAGTCTGGAAGACTTAGAGGAAGATGCTGAGTTGTTTCCTTGAGATGCCAGTCAATTAGCGATCATATGAAGATCTGTACATTTACTTAAGAGTTTAAAAAGCCAAGCACTACAAATTGTGGCAGTGGTGGGATTCCTAATTTCAGATCATGAGATCAAGCCCAAGCACTACAATTACTAAAACATCTTAACACAGTAGTATTCCTGACACCTTCATACTTACCCAGCTTTATTGCTTCCAGTCCATTATAGCATCTGTTCACATAATTATCTGCTGCCCTTTCAATCTCCTTACCTCACTAATCATCACAAAAACTGATTGATTAGCACTCACTTTGTACAACCGATTTGCTAATTTTTACACTTGATCCATTGCAGAGTCTTACTTACTGTAGTACACACTGAAAAGAACATTGAAGCAATCGGCTACTGTTCCATCATTAGAAAAATATCATCACATTGCACCGATAGACTCTCTCCAACTCCAACTGGGATCTATTTTACAAACTCACTATACTTGCCGAGTGCCTGGCTGAGTAAGCTTTATGGACATTCAACACCCGATATTTGCACTCTTTCTTTCCAAACAAGCAAAGCTGTAACATAAAATCTGTCACCCACAATGTCAAACTTAATATGTAACCAAATGTTTAGATTTAAAGTAATTGTAAAGATAAAATCTTGTTTTAAAATAACAAATATGTCATACTTACCTGCTCTGTGCAATGGTTTTGCGCTGAGCAGCCTTGATCCTCCTCTTCTTGGTTCCCCCACTGATGCTCTCGGCTCCACCTCTTCTCTGTATGCCACCTGAGAAAGATGCTCCTTATGGTGGCACACATGTGGAATTGATCCCACACTTGCTCCCTCATCACTATTTGATTGACAACAGCAAGAGCAAATGACTCCCACTGCTCTCACTGAGTCCAGTGAGGAGGGAGAAAGAGAGCAGCGCCACTGCACTGTGGCACAGTGCTGGATTGAGATCTGGCTCAGGTAAGTATTTGGTGGTGCTGGAGGGAAGAGCTGACAATAGGAGCAGTACATTTGTAATGCTGTTGACAGTTAGAATTCACAATTTCGGCCCTGGTATAGCCCCCCTTTTTTATAGGTGCATTGTATGAAAATAGCATAGAGTTTGAAGGGGAAGCAAACACCATGTTTGAAAGACTGCATATAAAGAAGGCCAGAAAAAGAAGACAACAGAATATATCTGCAGCAAACCAACAGACAGCCTGATTTAGTTTACATATAAAAGCCAAGGCATCCATTGTGCTTTGACGAGAAAATTGTACCATCACAGAATTTAAGCTGTACCCACAGCTGGTGGGGCTGGAGGGAGGAGCGAACAATAGAAGGTTGTTTACCTTAATGCAGAGGATGCATTAGGGTAAAAAATCTTCAGCCTTTACAACATTTTTCATTACTTGCCTACAGGGGGAATTAAAAAAAAACTTTTCTGGATGTCAAAAAATGCCTTGGGCTGCTGAATATTCAATATGCTATGATGTATCCAGCTAAGCTTCAAGTGGACGCAAAAGGTGAAACTCACTTTTTTGATAATCCTACCATAATCTGAAAATGTATGGAATGACTCCTTAGTGAACCCTCCACAGTGTATCATATGTCTGATGAATGGGTCCTGCGTGGCTCTGAAACATTGTACTTATCCTGTTGTGATGTGATCTTTCTGCAATAAAAGCTTTGGACTGCAATTTGAGATCCATGGTGTGCTAGTGAACACGTGTATTTATTCCCTTCACAGTGTAATTGTTCAACCTACTCAAAGGATTGGTGACAAGCTGAGGCTATTTTTGAAAAGCAGTTGTGTATTCACAGAGCACACAGTGCTACCTGCATTTTCCCTTTTTTGTTTTCAGATATTTTCTTGGAAAAGTGGACACTTAGAAAAGGTCTTTTGACAGACAAGCTACATTTAACCCACAAACAAATGGTCCTGCGAGGACACTCTTATGTTTTCATTCCTTTGGTCATATACAGTACTTACTGTTGGCCATGATGGCCTTTAAGATTCCGCCCAATTACTACTGGTGGTTTTCTTTGCTATGCTCCATAACAGGTTGAATATATACTGTATATGCCACAGAGCTTACCCATCTAATGGTCAGCATGCTCCCTACGGCTGGGTATTTTTTGAACTAGAAACTTGTTACTCTGCCTCAGCAATGTACAGTTTTTTTTTAAGACATTTTCCAGAAATGAGATCTACCTTGGATGGACATATCTCCTGGTATCATATTGGGACTGTGTAGCTAGAAAATACATTCTAGGGTTCGGTACCGCCAGCAATACTTGTTCTTTGTAAAACTGTAGGGTAGTCAGCCTGATCCTAGCTTGCTATTTCTTCAATATTAATGCCCTAAACTGAATGTCTATATGTCTGCACTGACGGGCACTGATAAGGCTGCACTGATGGGCACCGATGAGGTGGCACCAATGAGGTGACACTGATGAGGTGGCACTGATGGGCACTAATATGTGGCACTGATAGGCGGCACTGATGGGCACTGATATGCAGCACTGATGGGTACACATAGGTGGCACTGATGGGCACTGAAAGGCGGCACAGATGGGCACTGAAAGGCAGCACAGACTCAGAGACTCTTTACCTAGATCGTTGTTGCGGTGCGTCAGACTGACACACCGCAACAGCGATCGCCGTGATGCGCGCCCCCGGGGGCACGCAGCGGCTTGATATCCTGGCGACATCATATGACATCCGGTCAGGATATTGAAACCACTTTGCCGCTGTCATTTTACTATATGGCGGGCGGCAAGTGGTTAATTCATTACGTTCCATTCGTTGGATAAATTTGTATGCGTTACGTTCACTAACAGCCAAATTTGAAAGGAAATTCCAATACCTATAATTTGTTAGTAATAGTTAAGTTATTGTTAGTTAGTTAGATTTTTTAATTTTTGGATTTTTGTTCTTCTTTTGAATTTTCGTTTATTTTCAGATTTTCGAACTTTCGAATATTCGAGTTTCTGAATTTTCGGCTTTTTGAATTTTCAGATTTTCAAATTTCAAATTTCCAAATTCTCGGATTTTTGAATTTAGAATTTCTGGATTTTCGTAAGTTTGGAAATTCAGAAATTCAAAAGTTCGAAATCCGGAAATTTGAAAATTCTAAAATTTGAAAATTGTAAAATTTGTAAATTCGTAAATTCAGAATTTTTGAATATTCACATTTCCGAATATTTGGAAAAATTTGTTAAATGGGTTTTCATTAATTCGGATATTTGTTAAAAAACTAATTCAGAACAAAACGAATTGCACATGTCTATTATAAAATATGTAAATAAGTTTAGGAAGAAGGTAGAGTAAATTAAACTCACTATACCCACCACTGAAAAAGGTAATTTGTACTAACAATGAAACTTGATTTTAAACTTTTGTAGTAAAGGTCAAAGTTTGAAATTCAAATACAAATGCGGATCGAGAGTAATCCTAACTTCCAGGTATTTGAAAGATGGAACTATTTGCATTTAATGAGCACATGGAGGTATATGTTGGCGTACACGGTCCAAAGGCAACAAAGCTTCAGTTTACAGAAAACCTTAAGAATGTACAGAATCTATCTACAAGAGACATGGTGCCATGCAGGCCCGGACTGGCCATAGGGCAAACCGGGCACTTGCCCAGTGGGCCGAGGCTGCAGGGCCGCAAGTCCTTGCTGGGCCCGAGGCAGCTGGGCTGCTCTTTGAGCCAGCGCCGTTAATGCGGCCTCTCCACAGCCGCCCGGCTGCTAGTTTAGCTCAGCCATCGGCACCGGGGAGACAGAAACATGCAGGGGGAGGAGCTCTCTGCAACTGCACGTATAGTGAAGCCTTCTGTGCCAGGGGCATGACCACAAATGGGGAGGAGCTAGATGAGACACCTACGCGGCCGCACATATAGTTCAGCTGTCTGTGCAGGGGGCCTGACCACGAAGGGGGAGGAGCTAGAGGAGACCTGCTGCAGACACCTTGGAGCCAGATCATAGAGAATGTGAGTGCAGTCCCCCTGTATCCTGGATAGGAGGAGCAGTGGGGGCGGCTGCATATAGAAGAATCATTCTCTCCATCTTCCTCCTGCAGTCTTTGAACCTGCAAGAGGGAGAGGAGAAGCAGGCATTCAAAGACTGCAGGAGGAAGATGGAGAGAATGATTCTTCTATATGCAGCCACCCCCACTGCTCCTCCTATCCTGCTTATTTCTGCTGCCCCTCCTGTGCTCTCTGTCCTACCCATCATCTTTGCTCCCTCATGCTCTCCATCTCCCCTAGAGAGATGCTCTCAGCCTCTCTGTGCTCCTCACCATACTCTTTGCCCCCCGTGCTCTCCACCTCCCCCATGCTCTCCAGTGCTCCATGTGCTCTCCACATCCCCCATGCTCTCCACTGCCCCCTGTGCTCTCCACCTCCCCCCATGCTCTCCGCTGCCCCATGTGCTCTCTACATCCCCCCATGCTCTCCGCTGCCCCCCTGTGCTCTCCACCTCCCCCATGCTCTCCACTTCCCCATGTGCTCTCCACATCCCCCCATGCTTTCCGCTGCCCCCCTGTGCTCTCCACATCCCCCACATGCTCTCCGCTGCCCCCCTGTGCTCTTTACATCCCCCATGCTCTCTGGTGCCCACTGTGGTCTCCACATCCCCCCATGCTCTCTGGTGCCCCCTGTGCTCTCCACATCCCCCATGCTCTCCACTGCTCCCTGTGCTCTCCACACCCCCTCATGTTCTCTGGTGCCCCTCTGTTCTTTCTACATCCCCCCCATGCTCTCCGCTGCCCCCCTGTGCTCTTGCCCTCCCCCAGGCTCTCTGCTGACCCCTGTGCTCTCCACCTCCCCCCATGCTCTCCACCGCCCCCCTGTGCTCTCCCTCTCCACCCTGGCTCTCAGCCTCCCCATGCTCTCCACCTTCCCCCATGCTCTCTGCTGGGCCCTGTGCTCCCTGCTGCCCCCTGTGCTCTCCACCTCCCCCCTGGCTCTCAGCCTTCCCCCATGCTCTCCGCTGCCCTCCTGTGCTCTCCACATCCCCCACGCTCTCCGCTGCCCCCGTGCTCTCCACATCCCCCACCCCATGCTCTCCACCTCATCGTGCTCTCCAGCCCCCCCAGTGCTCTCCAGCCTCCAGTGTTGTCCACCTCCCCCAGTGCTCTCCAGCCCCCAGTCCCCCCACTGTTGGCTGCCTCCCCCAGTGCTCTTCACCCCCCTCTGCCGGGCACCCCCCTCCACTCTCCCTGGATCTGTCAGGGTGGAGAGTGGGGAAGGGGCCGGATAATATGTCATGGGCTGCTGAGTCCAAAATGCCCAGGCCTATTTTTTGTCCCAGTTCGGGCCTGGTGCCATGTAGAAATTCAGACGTGTCCCCAAGATATCATTTGCAAACAGAGAAACTTTTTCCTCGATTAGACCTCTGTGAAAACCTGTAGTTTCAGTGGATTCAATTGTTATAACACCAAGGCAAACAGAAGAGGTGACAGCAGGCATCCCTATCTTATTCAACTCTTTGGTGGGAGGGAGATAAATCTCTATTGAAAACAGGAGTGCAAAAATTAGCTTTGGCTGTACTTCTCTTTTAATGTATTGTGTCTTTTGGTTGAAATCTATTTTTAAATCTAATTATGAAACTAAAAATGTATGATAGACTCAATGGGATTGATTGCAAAATCTGGTGAAGCTCTGCATAGAAACCAATCAGCTTCCATGATTTTTTTTGTCAAAGCTTAAAGGCTAAGTTCACTTTTTTGGGCAAATTTTTATTTTTCATAAGAAATAGAAGCCTTTTGTCATTTAATTTCTGCCCTAGCCCTCCCAATATGTTTATCTCTCACTTAACTCTTTAAAAGCTTTGAAATTTCATATGTTCATTCAAGTGTTTGAAAACATTTTTTTGCTTCTATTACTTTCTGTAGGTCATGTGACATCCAGGAAACCTTGAATCCTAGAATGAACTGCCTTACTGTATCACAGTAAAGGGCTTGATAGGGTGTGTTTACCACTCTGGACCACACCTCCCTCATTACTATACCACCTTTCACCCATTTTCTGTACAATCTGATTTTACAATCTTCTTTAGGTATACTATCAGCTAGGCAGTGCAAGGGCCTGTCTGATTTGATACAAATTGAATAGATTGTTCAGGTGGGTCATTCTTTTCCATAGCTCTGGTAAATCTAAATAAAACTGTACAGAGATTGTACAACCAGATTGCATAGTGTATGTTCAGCTTTATACAAGTACATAGGAGGGAGTGGACAGAGACAATCAGCTGTCAGGCCCTGTTCACATCTCTACATAGCGGGAACTGACATTCCTGCATGTGTTGTTTTTTTTTTGCATTTTGGAGCATCTTTGCGCAATGTACATGAGGCAGCCCATTCAGTTGAATGGGCTGCCCTACAGACAACAATCACCCCAAAGAAGCTCCAGAACTTTTTTGTAGAGTAAAGTGTAGTTTGTTTTCTGCTATGCAAAAACAAAAAGAAGTGGGATTGGGACTTTACATGAGGCATGTTGCTGTGTATAATAATGTATGAAATAAACATTAATAAATTGAATGTTACAATCCCCTAGGGGTAATTCATAATAATGATAATAAGCATAATAAAACCGATAACGGTGAAACATTTATGATACAGAATGTAATCATAAAGAAAGAATGTATATATGTATGTATATATATATATGTATATATATATTACATTTAATAGTGAAAAAATAATTAATAAACATGATTTGTGACAGACAAAATGAATAATAAACAATCAAATATATACAAATAATTGATACATGATTTACATTATATGAAATTGATAAAGATTGTAATAATGATACGGTTATCAGGGCAAGCTTGTACTTGGTACCCATAGATGAACACTCAACTCGTTTCATGGCCTGTTGCCAACCGTCAGGAGTTGGATGTATGAATGAGCTAAAAGGTAATAAATTATTAAATTATCTATAGGGATCCACTATTCCCCATAGATGGGAAAGAGGCAAAAAAAAGAGAAAATAAAAAAGAAGAAGCACTTTCAGTATTAATTACAAAGCAGCCTATAGATTATGGCCAGCTCCGGGGGATGGGAGAGAAAGGAGGCCCGGCACAAATGGCCCCAACCGGGGTTGAGGTGGGAGATTCTCTGAACAGGATCCATGGGGAACAGTAGCCAGGGAGCAGGTTGGACAGCCCCTACACAATGCCATATAGTAAAATGTGTGCATAATTGACATCTGCCAAAATCTGTGTATAAATATAAAGTAAAATAGTAAGAAGCAGTCAATAAAAATGATGAGTTGCTTGATTGGGTGTGGATGTGGGGTGAATGTGAGTATAAGTGCATGCAAGTATAATTGAGTATGTGAAATGACAGGGAATGTGCAAATAATACAATTGATTACATTAATTAAGAGCTATAAGTATCCATTATGTGTACATATACATGTCAAAAACAAAGGAATGTGCCAGTAGATAATTAATGCATATGCAATGGTCATGTATATAAATGTGTCTATGTGAGTTTATGTGTGTGTGTTGATGTATATAAATATATATTGTATGTATGTAGGTGTATGTGTATGTATGTTAGTGTATGTATGTGTGTGTGTGTGCGCGTATAAAGTATGTGAAGTGATAAAAGAGATTCACAATTACTTGAACTGAAAATAGGTGCCAGCTAGCCCCGGGCCAGATATACCCCCAGTCCTGGGCGGATCCCTGCCAACGTCATGTACACCATGTGGCAGCCAAAGAGAAGAGCATTGGACCCCCATCAAACCTGCGGGTGTCCACTCCCCTCCGCTAAAACGTGGGATGGAAGAAGCACGTTCTCGCACCATGGCATCACATGGTGCTGAGCATGGGGTGCGCTCACATGACGTTGATGAGCCAAGGTTTGACCCTGCCCCCAGGACCTGAGCTCATCGCAACCCTGTAGCATGAGACGCAGTTAACCAGACTCACCGCTCATAACCTAGAAAGTTGATAAGGTGGAGAGCATGAGGATGGAACGGTCTCTATAAAAACTATTATGGGGCAGTGGTGTATCGATTGATGATTAGTTAAGAATATTAGTAAGAATAATGACGGAAAGTAAATGAAATGTAATAAATATGGGTATTGAGTAAAATCAAAAAAGGAGAATTTTGCAAATGAATAAATGAAGGGAATGAATTAATATAAGGTGGGACAGGTCACAAGGGAGAAAGTATCTTCCACCCTAAGTTATAGAAAACTAGAAATGAATGTGACCTGTCTCAACCTAGAGCAACAACACCAGGATACCTCCATCCCTGAATGCTATGCGAAAACAAAAAGAAGTGGGATTGGGACTTTACATGAGGCATATTGATGTGTATAATAATGTATGAAATAAACATGAATAAATTGAATGTCACAATCCCCTAGGGGTAATTCATAATAATGATAATAAGCATAATAAAACCGATAACGGTTTTCTGCTATGCTTTTTGATGCGTTTGCGGCTTGTTTCTGAAATGCATGGCAAAGTGCGCATTTTCTGAATGGTTTACCATGCGTTTGGAAATGCACAGATGTGAATAGGGATGGACCCCCCGGTTCGGTTCGCACCAGAACATACCGAACAGGCAAAAGATTCGGCATTACACACGAACACCGTTAAAGTCTATGGGACACAAACATGAATAATCAAAAGTGTTCATTTTAAAGGCTTATATGCAAGTTATTGTCAAAAAAAAAAAAGTGTTTGGGGACCCGGGTCCTGCCCCAGGGGAGCAGTGATTTTTTTAATGCTTAAAGTGAAACAATAAATATTAAATATTCCTTTAAATATCATGCTTGGGGGGTGTCTATAGTATGCCTGTAAAGTGGCACATTTATCCTGTGTTTAGAACAGTACTACAGCAAAATTACATTTCTAAAAGATGTGATTGTAGCCCTATTAGTGCAATTGATTTCTAAATTCATTTCTAAAAGAAAAATTGTCACTTAAAACTGATCGTAGCTGTAATGAATTGTCTGGTCTTGGCAATATAGATAAAAATCATTGAAAAAAAGAGCATGGGATTCCCCCCAGTCCATTACTAGGCCCTTTGCGTCTAGTATTAATATTAAGGGGAACCCCAAACCAAAATGTAAAAAAAAAATTGTGTGGGGGTCCCCCTAAAATTAATACCAGGCCCTTCGGGTCTGATATGGAAATTAAGGGGAACCCTGCGACAATTTTTTATAAATGATGTAGGGGTCCCCCTCAAAATCTATACCAGACCCTTATCTGAGCAAGCAACCTGGCAGGCCACAGGAAAAGAGGGGGGGCGAGAGAGTGCCCTCCCTCCTGAACCGTACCAGGCCACGTGCCCTCAACATGGGGAGGGTGCTTTGGGGTAGCCCCCCAAAGCACCTTGTCCCCATGTTGATGGGGACAAGGGCCTCATCCCCACAACCCTTGCCCGGTGGTTGTGGGGGTATGCGGGCAGGGGGCTTATCGGAATCTGGAAGCCCCCTTTAACAAGGGGACCCCCAGATCCCGGCCCCCCTGTGTAAATTGGTAATGGGGTACAAGTACCCCTACCATTTCACAAAAAAAGTGTCAAAATGGTTAAAAAGACAATAGCCAATTTTTGACAATTCCTTTATTAATAATGTCTTCTTCTTTCCCCCGCTTCTTCCTCCATCTTCTTCTGGTCTTCCTTCGGTTTTCTCCTTCTTCCTCCATCTTCTTCTTCCCCGCTTCTTCCTCAGTCTTCCTCTGCTTCTTCCTCCAGTCCTCTGCTTCTTCCTCCAGCTTCTTCTTCTCTGCTTTATCCTCCGGATGATCCGCCTCAATGGGAGGCTCCCGCTGTGTGACACTTCTGTGCTTGTGACAGTTCTTATATTAATAAGAGCGAGGCCAACCAGTGACTTCCCTATGGCTTTCCCATGGCGTCAGAGGGGGCGGGGTTACCTGGCAAAATGTGCATATGCTTATGCATTTTGTGTGCCTTTAACAATTATTGTCACTGAAAGCACAACTAGTTAATTTTTGGTGTATAAAGGTGGCCATAAACACTACAATCTGATTGCACAATCTCTGTATGATCTCTTTTAGATTTATCATAACTATAAAATAGGAGGACACACCATCGACCCAATCATTCTGCATTCATTCAGGCAGGCTCTTGCACTACATAGTTTGGGGTAGATCTAAAGGAGATTGTACAATCAGATTGTATAGCATATGGTGAGCCTTACAGAACCAAGGGCGTACTTCTTCTGTTATCAATACTACAGCTCTGAGCCACATAGGCTGTTATGTGATTGCTCAGCTCCTGCACACTCTGCCAAATGAAAGCTCTATGCAAGATGAAAGTAAGGTAGAAAAAAATAGATGTCTGAGTATTTACTGAGAATGGTGATCACTGACTGCATTGAAAAAACGTGCACCTGAGGTGGTGGGTGAGAGCCATCTCCTGGAAGGGCAAGACTAATGCAGAGCATGTGCTAATGAGGTCAGTGAACTCCTTCCTATGTCTTAACAATTTTTACAACCCAAGGTCTGTCCAGGAATTAATGTAGAAGTATTTTTTACAACAAACTGGACACCAAGGTAAGGACTGTGTAGGATAAATAGAGCACTTTTTCTTTTCTGCAGAAGAAGTACATTGAATGTATATTGTACATAGGGGATCTGGAATTTGGAAAAAAAGAGGAACTTAGACTTTATTTGAACAAGCTGAAGTTAGAAGCTGATTGGCTACCATGAACAGCTGCATCAGATTTTTGCACTCTACAGTTTTAGTAAATCAACCCCAATGTGCCTAAATATATTGTGGGCTAACTACAGACTTATTAACAATAACTTTGTCCTGTGTATGGACCTACAGCACTACTTCCAGCTGGTGAGGTCCGTAAGTCGAACAGAACTGACATTTCCTTATTGATAGACACAGTTTGACATATTATTGCCTGCTCAATTTAAGGTTTTTATAATGTAGAAGGTTCTTCATCACAACTATAAAAGGTATGGTATTTCACTAACTGTAACCATTTTTATCATAACTTGGGCTTAATAAAGATGCTGACATACTAGAGAGCACCTGTCCTGTATAATAAGATGTGTCTACTAACCTGTGTTTTGCTGACATAAGCAGAATACTGTCTAAGTTTTTTGAGTCATTGTAAAAATGTTCCAAATGTACGCAATTGACCTTTTAGTTCATCACACAGTCATTCGTTCACACTGCTGCATCTTTTGTTCACTAATTAAGGTTTCATCTCAGAGATTGTGCTGCAATGGCATTTTGATAATCCCTTCTCTCAGCACTATCAAGTAAGTTATTTGTTCCAGGCTAAGAGGCACTTACAGTTTTCCTAACATATATGAAAATATAAAGTAAATATTTTATGTACAATTGTGATGAAGTTTGTAAACCCTTAGAAATCTTGGACTAATAGAGTTAGGTTAGGCACATTCGACCTTTTTGCTATTGTCTCTATAATATTGAATCTTTTCTCTCTATGTCAAATCTTTTCTCTCTATGTAGAATAATCTTGGACTAATAGAGCTAAGGTTAGGCACATTCGACCACAGGCTCGATGGACACAGATTGCTTTTGTCAGCGTCATGTTGAATCTCCTATCTATATCAAACTGTTGTCACAATGAAAATGAAAATAAAGCATTTGTTTATGTCGGATCTTTCGGTTTTCGGATTCTGCAAGTTCGTTATGGTTTATTAAAATGATAACGAACATACCCGAAATTCGGACGAAAATGCATTCGGTCGAAAACTAATGCACATGTCTAGTCTTTATTGCTGTTTCTGTCCCCATTGGGGAGATTCACCCCTCTATTTGTAAAATGCATAGCTGTCTTAATAGCAAGAGGTAAGGGGAAATCTTCCAATGGGGGCAAAAGTTTTGGGGACAACTGTCTAAGAGGGGAATTCCCCTCATTTTGAAAGATTTCCTCCTTTTGCATCTCTGGGGCAGCAAATGAAGGGAATCTTCATTTATGGTACACAGGAAAAAAATTAAAAATAAACTGATAGGGATTTTAACCATTCTCTACTTCAGTGTTTCTCGATTCCAGTCCTCAATGCGCCCCAATAGGTAATTTTTTCAGGATTTCCCTCAGATGAAACGGCTGTGGTAATTACTAAGGCAGTGAGACTGATTAAATCACCTGTGCAAATTAATAGAAAAGCCTGTTGGGGCGCCTTGAGGACTGGAGTTGGGAAACACTGCTCTACTCTATGCTAACTAAAAAAAATGGTTTGGCTATACATATACTTTAGATAAACTATTTTAAATCAGTGCTTCCATCAGGTTCTAGTAAAATGTTATGTTTCTCAGATACCTTCAAACAGTCTGTGTAAGTGTAGCTTTCAAATGCTTATCCACCTGTATACACCCCTTTGTATTCAAAATGTCATGAACAATAGTCACACCACACTCCGAAAGGTAAATAAACTGTTCACTTTTAAAGTGAAGTTGCACTTTGCAAAGAGATTTCCCCAGAGTTTAGTGAATATAGTAAACCCTGCTGACTTCCATAGTCCAATCATGTGCAAGCAAATATGTTGTTTTTTGTTTTTTTTTTTCATTTTCCTTACAATTGAGTATTCCTTGCAAAGTAAAATGTTACTGCATTCACTAAGCTCTGGCAAAAATTTCCTTGCAAAATGAACAGCGTATTTTTCTTTAGTGAATCAAACATACAGTTTTCAATGCATATGGCATGCACACCCCATGCCCACCGTGTGTAATAACAAATTTACTGCACACTGACTACATAAAATTTGGCTTTTGTTCATTATATTAAGTTCCAATGAGTGTACATCTTTTAAAATGTAATTATTTAACACAAGCCTAGAAATTTAGTAAACACATAGGATCTCATTTATAATGGAGGCTCGCTTTCCTCCAGACCTTTTCCTTATTTTATTTTTAAAGTCAATTCATTTATATTGCACTTCAACTCCAGAAGCCAACAGAAGCACAATGTTTATTTGTAAAGCACATCTTTGTGCTTTATGAATGTGCAAAGCTTTCTAAAGCAGCTGCATGGTTGGGGTATGATCATAACACTACCCTTTAACCCTTTTGCAGCCAGGTACCTGTGTCCTGTGTATGGACCTACAGCACTACTTCCAGCTGGTGAGGTCTGTATGCCGAACAGACCCGACATTCCTTATTCTACTATAAGTTCATGGTCACCCCGGTGACCATGAACTTATAGCAGAACTGATCAGCAGACTCTGCTGAACAAAACAATAGCTCTGATTAGCAGCTAACAAGCCACTGATCAAAGTAAGGCCCCTTTCACACGATCGGACCGTTCAGGTCCGCCTGTCAGTTTTGACGGCGGACCTGAACGGGCGCTCCATGTTAGCCTATGGAGCGACGGATGTCAGCGGAGACATGTCCGCTGACATCCGACCCGGTCCGATCCGCTGAAAGCAGATGGATGGCCCTACGTCCAGATCCATCGCTGGCGGATCGGGTGAGGTCTGATGAAAACGGACATGCTGTCTGTTTTCATCCGATCCCTCCATAGGCAGCAGCAGCGCCTGACAAGCCCCTCCCCGCTCAGTGAGCAGAGAGGGACCTGTCATCCGCCGGCTCAGTGGAGATCTCCCGCTGAGCCGGCGGACCAAGGCGGGCTCCGTGGAACCGAAATCTGCCTCATGTAAATGAGGCCTTATACACCTAAAATCTGACCCACTGCTGCAGCTTCCTGCCTCTCCACATATGGATGCCACCTCGTCCCTTTAAACCCGAACACATATTAATTACACAGGTTCTGTGGCTGATTAAGGTGGTAATTTAACTCACTTGGTGCCTTATCTGCATTTAATTAGCCTCAGAACCTGTGTAATTCATATGTGACACATCTGGGCTTGTATCATGTATATTGTTATATACTGTAGATGATTTGTATTACTTTTTTCAGTGTCTTTGTACTGAATGTATTTATATTTAATAAAATTGATTATATTGTTATTCTGACTATACTTTCTCAGGTTTGTTGTGCCTCTAAAGTCCGCCCAGGGTGTCCTTGTTGACCCCCCTTTTTTTCTTTTTATGACATGCAATTTATTCCGATGTGGCTATAGGAGTGTCCCTTTTTTTCTATTTTGTCCTCTCCATGCAGGCAGTTCCATTGATGTCAATTGGGACACAGCGGCTGCACGGGAATGCACAGGTGTTCTGTGCATTCCGGTGCAGGCAGTCCCATTTATGTGAAAAAAAGTGAAAAATCCACAAGAAAATAAAAAATGATAAATACAAAAAATAAAAAATAATACATATTAAATAATAAATATATTGAGCTGCTATTCCCAACAACTAAATTATATAATCACTAGTGCAAATTGAAATGGAAATGGATGGGAAGCACTAGTTGTGAACTAAATGAACTAGAAAATAGTTAGAGAAAAATTTTGATTTGATAAAAATAGGAAAAAAAGAAAAAAATAATACACACCAGTCTACCTAATTGAATTAAACTAAAAAAACATAAATCAAATGAGTAAACCCAGGAAAAATTCCTGAAAGTGTACTATAGTAATTAGGACCATTAGATACAATGTCTATATATGTACTATGGTAATAGCATCGATTGTGAGCAACCAAACAATAGGTATATCGTGATCATAAAAATAAAAAAAATAATAAAAACCCTATTGGAACCACGGATAACTAAATCATATGAGGTACACAATAAGCATATATAAAAGTGAGATAAAAGTTCATATACGGTAAGTGAAAATAAGTCCATATAGGTGATGACTCTTGTGACCAAATCTTGGTAGTAATGGTACTGTGAAAATTAAAAACTTTCACCGTCTATAGATATCACCCAAAGTGCTCAGGAGATGGGTGTCAGCTTACCAGATGTAGTTGACCTAATTAGTGAAAAAAAGGTCAAATGAGCTTTTAGCAAGATATTGCTTGCTGCATTGGAGAGGACTGTAGACTGGACTCATTCCCTCACACCATGAGGAGCTCACGATAGGAATACAAAAAAAAATGTAGAAGGAAGCAAATAGTGTAATCCTGTTTAATTAAAAAATATTAAAAACAAACATAGCCAAATGGCTGCTTACATTGGTGGTGCCATCGCCCGGCACTGAGGCTGGATACCATGACAAGGTGGATGGATGGATATCCTGCAATAAAGCACTGGAAGCTGGTGTGCGTTCCACCTACAACGGCAAGCAACCAGAAGGTCCTTTTAAGGAACTTTTATCTCACTTTTATATATGCTTATTGTGTATCTCATATGATTTAGTTATCCGTGGTTCCAATAGGGTTGTTATTATATTTCTTTAATTTTTATGATCATCACGATATACCTATTGTTTGGTTGTTCATAATCGGTGCTATTGCCATAGTACATATGTAGCGCACTACCCCCGAAGGAGCTGCAATTTGTGTGTTCTATCTGTAATCTAGCCCATCGCAGCCCATAGAAATAAAAAACAGTCCATATTGTAATTTTCTCTTGCTTTTATTGATATAACGTGAACTGGGATAGGAGAAGGGTTTTCTGAGATGCTCTTATACTGCTTTATAATTTTTTCCTTTGCCTGTTTCATGCAAAGACTTAAAACAATGCGAACTATAAGAAATCACTCTGAATGATTTCTTTAGTGGGGAAGACAGAAGTAGTTTTACTAGAGAATATATGGTGAAGAGTCACTCTGAATAACTTCTTCATCTGCAGAACTTTTTAGAACAGTCTGTATCTCTATTTGTGATTGGAGCTTTACCGCCACCTTTTTACCACTACTTCCCGTCTGTATGGTACTTCCAAGCTGAGCTAAAGAAAAGATTCCTCTGAATAATTCCTCCCACCTGACTGATTGGAATCCCGGGGCATTGTTGAACCCAAAGTCACAGGCCATCACCACCTGTTTTGCTGATCCCTCAGCCTCTGGTAGTACCCTTCCCCTGGGCTTTCACTCACTTGATCGATAGTCCATGTTCCACTCACAAACAATCGACTGCCCAGATGTAGTCCGCTTAGTTGCTACTTCTTCCATAAGTGTTTCTCTGTCCCTTCTCTCCAGTCTGGCACGCTCCCTTCCCCACAGGGGCGTCCAGCGATACCCACGACTACATGCTGTCCGGTGTCATCAACTCCTCTCCTCCGTGTGTCTCGGTCCCCCCCTCCTTCCCCGTAGGGAGGGGGCTCCGCTTGGCTCCCCGCAGGGGAACCTCTCTCTGCGGGCGCTCCCTTTCTGGAACTCCAACAGCACACCCTTTCTTGTCATGTGACCCCAGCTTTTATGAGAGTCCCGCCTCCTGCCAAATAAATTAATGATTGGCCAGAACTCACCTACAAGCTGCCTGTCACTCAGATCCCAAGTACAACCTCTCTTCCAAAATCATTTCCTTGAAAGCAAGAGGAGGCATCTCTGGGTCCAAGCACAGGTGGCCACACCCTGTACTATACTAACATTCCCAGTTCCCCAAATAAACAACCAGGCCTGATATAATAGTACAAGCCTGTCTAAATTTTACCTGAAACTGTACTTTATCATTTAAACTCAGAAAAGGTCACCTACATAAAAGTAGGTGCCCGCTACACATATATAGACATTGTATCTAATGGTCCTAATTACTATAGTAAACTTATAGGAATTTTTCCTGAGTTTACTCGTTTGATTTATGTTTTTTTTTTGTTTAATCCAATTAGGTAGGCTGGTGTTTATTTATTTTTCGTATATTCCTATTTTTATCAAAAAAATGTTTTTCTTGAATTATTTTCTAGTTCATTTAGTTCACAACTAGCGCTTCCCATCCAGTCCCATTTATGTCAATTAGGGCAGCAGAGGCTGCATGGACACAGCTACTGCTCCCAACTTGACATCCATGTGGGTGCATGTCCCTGAACTAACGCTGTCTGCGTTTTGGGCCATTCATCTACGCGGCATCCTTGCTGATGCCGTGTCCCAATTGACTTGAATAAGATTGCCTGCACAGGGATGCAGAGAACACCTATGCATTCCCGTGTGTAAATATGACCCTCCATGGGCATATGCTTTAGTACACCCCATGTAAACGGGGCCTTAGTAGGAATTTAGTAAATTATGTTTTGTTTATCTGTGCCAATAAGGATTTTAGTGTTTTTTAGTGAAAAGGCTGCCTATAACCCTCTCACTTCAACACAAGCTCTTCATTTCAGCAGCTTCTTTTGAAGCTCTAAGTCTTTGCTTGAACACATGTCACATGTACTGGCAATACATTCATTTTACTCAAAGATCTTTTGAAATATCTCAGGCAAAAATTTACACCACTAAAAAACATTCTTGTATCTTTGCTTACAAAACCTTCATTAAAACAAACAAAAAAAATAAAATCATTATGTTGGACAGCAATATTATTATTAGGCCAAACAATAAGTGTTCGACCAGAACTGTGCAAATCCACTGAATTTACAAAGTCTTGAGGTATATGCCAAACAGAGGTGTGCGCAGCCTCTTGCATTAGGGTGTGCACCCCAAACCTCAAATACATATGCATGTGTATATGTACTGATGGTGTCAGTAGGGTAGTGGACAGTGTAATTTTGTTTATTTTATTTTTCTAAAAATTATTTGCTTTTGTAAAATTAGTTTTGGGGATGAAATATCAGTGGTCTAAACAGGGGGGAATATGCACCACACAAGGCGATTAGGGTGTGCCCAGGCACACCTGGCACACCCTGTGCGCACGCCTATGATGCCAAAGGAACTTAGATGTCCCATCTCACTTTTATACACACCGCTAAACATCTCCTCATCTTAATTTCAATAGTTTTTATTGATTTTTAACATAGAAAAGAAAAGAAAAAGAAGGAAAAGTACAAACAGCAGTACTTGTAATAAAGGGCAGTATTATACAATTTGACATTTCCGACTTATCCACTAGACAATTATATTACTAGACATTACATGGTTTTATGCGTTATTATACTCTGAAAAAGCCACATTGTAGTTAAGTGGAAGTAGATAAAGAGGCATACATATTTTAGGAACCCTCCCTCCTCCGACACCCCTATTGGGAACCTGCTGTGCCCTAGGGGGAGGGGGCCCCATCGATTTAACTCAAACAAAGAATCTATAATCAGTATAGATTTCACATGTCCTGCAATACTTTGGACCAGTTGTAATGGTTGTTGTGTGGATATGAGCAGAAGAAACAGATTAAAGATAAAACATATAAAGTAAAATAAATAAAATAAATACTAAGAACATAAACAAATTATATCAAATAATAATAATAAAGAATAAGGAATGGAGCAATCCATTTTGTGAGGTGTGAGCTTAAGCTCATCCAGTAAGTGCGCATATGTCAGTTTTGTTTTTAGCTTCTATGCCAATCTTGGTTTATACCACTCGGTCCACGGTTTCCATTGTTTGCATGATATCAGGAATTTACCTTGGGCTGATGCATACATTTTTTCATATGTGATGTGCGTGTTGGTGGTTAGAATTATTTCTTTTATTTTGGGGGTTTCTTGTGTCTTCCAATGTCTAGTTATTGTTAGTCTAGTGCTTAGTAATACATGAGATATTATTTTCCTATATGTTTTAGGGAACAGGTCTATGTCTATAGAGAGAATAGTTAGTTCTGGTGTAGCCTGGATCTGCTGATTCATTATTTTTGTGAGTATATCAAATACCTTTTCCCATAAAGTACGTATTTTAGGGCATTCCCAAAGTATATGGTGTAAGGTACCTACATGATTGCAGTTCCTCCAACACAGTGGGGAGGTCATGGGGTCAAACTTGGAAATCCTGTACGGTGTTAAGTACCAACGCATAAGTATTTTTTGTGTTAATTCCCATAGGTTGATACACCTGGAAGTGGTGTATGTAGTTTGAAGTGCTTTTTGCCATTGTTCTGGTTTGAAACATTGCTTTAATTCACGTTCCCAGGCATCAATATAGGAGTGTTTGACAAATGTTAATTTATTGTTTAGAGTATTGTAAAATAGTGAAATTCCTTTAATATTCCTGTTTTGTTTTGTAAGGTATAGTACTATTCTCCAGGGGAGTTGTACTGAGAGAGAGGGGTTGGTTCTCATGAAATGGCAAATCTGTATATATCTGTAATACTCAGAATGCTCTAAATTGTATTCAATTTGTAGTGCTCTAAATGTTTTCATCATGGGTCCTATTCTAAGATCTTCTAGGTTTACAATACCTAATTTAGCCCAATGTTTTATGCTAAGGTTAGGAATAAGTTCGGATAAACTGGTGATGGGTATCTTTATCAAGGACATAGGCGAAGTGTATGATTGTTTTTTTACCAAAATATTCCAGGCTCTGAGTGACGCTTTTATTGGTGGTGCTAAGTTCTGGGTGTGGGAAGAAGTAATTGAGTTACACATTAGATAGTCGTATAAGTTTTTGTTAGGAGTTTGGTCTTCTTCCAACTCCTGCCACCTAGTGTCGGGCGATTCTGGGAACCATGTTCTCAATTGTGCTAATACAGATGCTAGGTAATAGTCCTTGATTACAATGTTGCCTACCCCCCAACTTTCCTGGACATCACTGAGTTTTTAAACGCCCATCTCGCTTTTTTCCCTTTCCATAGAAACCCATTTAGCATAGATTGAAGTTTGGAAAAATAGGAGTTAGGGACAGGGATAGGGAGTGATCTAAATAGGTATATTATTTGGGGTAGAATTACCATTGTAAAAGCGGCCAGGCGTCCTGACCATAGAAGTTCTGTTTTGGCTAATTTTTGCAGTTTTGTCGGTAAAGCGTCAAGAAAGGGGATATAGTTAGCCTTAAAAAGATGGTCCCGAGATGCTGTTAGGGTGATTCCTAGATATTTCACCCCCTCCTTACACCATGAGTATGGAAACCGTGAACCGAGAACCCCTTCTTCTTGCGGTTCTATACCCATACCTAGTATATAAGATTTGTTCTCATTGACCTTATAGTACTTTAGAACTTTAGAAAACATTTGTAGTGTGTCATGTACTGAAGCCAGGGAGGTTGTTGGATTTGTGAGCATCAGGATAATGTCATCCGCAAATAAACTAATGACATGTTCCGATTTATGGGTCAGGAAGCCTGTTATAGATTGGTGTTGTCTGATAAACGTTGCTAAGGGTTCTAAAATTAAATTGAAAATTAATGGAGAGAGGGGACAGCCCTGGCGGGTACCGTTGGTTATGTTGAATGGCTTAGAGAGTACTCCCGATGTATATACGTGGGCTGATGGCTTTGAATACAATGCCATGATTGCTTTTAAGATAGGTCCAGAGAATCCAAATCTCCCCAGAACCAACTCCAAGTAGCCCCAATGGACTCTATCAAAGGCCTTCTCTGCGTCCAATGCTAGGAGCAGAGAAGGCCTTTGCTGGGCTGCAGCAATATGAATAATATTCGTTAGTCTCCTGGTAGCATCAGAGGTCTGACGTCCCCTGGTGAATCCGGTCTGATCCGGGTGTATTAAGTGAGGTAAGATGTCTATGAGTCAGTTAGCTATTGTTTTAGCATAAATTTTTAAATCTGTATTTAATAAAGAAATGGGCCTAAAATTTGCTGGGGTGTCTGGGCTTTTCCCTGGCTTGGGCAATGTCACTATCAGTGCAGTTAACATTTCAGATGGGAAGGACGAGGAGGCAGCTGCTGTATTGAAAACTTTGTTTAAATATGGGGACAGTAAATTTTTGAACGTTTGATAGTATTCCCCTATAAAGCCGTCTGGACCTGGGGATTTATTATTTGGGAGTGATTCTCTAGTTTTATGAATTTCTTCAGTAGTAAATGGTGCATTTAAATACTCCATTTCTTGTTGAGAGAGTGTTGGTAATTTGATGTGGTTTAAAAAATCAGTTATCGTTGTTGGTGTAGGTTGGACTGTGGTTATATCATCTTTCAGGTTATATAACTTGCCATAGGCGTCTGCTATATCTTGTGGATGTTGTAGTTTAGTGTTATTTGTGTGATGTAATATATATGGAATTTTAGTTTTAATTCTATGGCCCTTAATTTGTTGTGCTAACAATTTTCCTGCCCTGTTACCGTGTGCGTAGTAGTTCATTTTAAGTCGTTTCGTGTTTTTTTTCAAACTCCTCTAGTAAAAGGAGTCTTAGATCATATCTCAGTTGGTTTAGTCTTTTAGATAGTGTAGGAGAAAATTGTTGTTTATTTTTGGAATCAATACTAAAAATTTCATCTGTGATATCCTGAAGTTTCTTTTGCCGCTGCCTCCTCGCCCTGGCCCCCAATTTAATGAATATTCCTCTAATGAATGCCTTATGAGCACTCCATAGAGTAAAAGAACTCTGGACAGAAGACTCATTAATGTGAAAGAATTCTACCAAGTGATCTTCAATAATTTTTTTGGATTCTGGTTGTTGCATGAGAAAAGAGTTGGCTCTCCACATTGGGGTGGCATTGACTATTGAAGTGTCTTTAATAGATAGGGTGATTGAGGCGTGGTCTGACCACGTGATGTTGTTGATGGTTGAAGAAGCTGCTTTGATCAGAGTGTGTTGGTCTACCAAAAAGAAGTCAATCCTGGTGTACGTGTGGTGTGGGGCGGAGAAAAATGTAAAGTCTTTCTCTCCAACATGAAGACACCGCCATACATCATATAGGTTCTCCTTATGAATGGACTCTTGTAGAGATGACATTGCTCGATTCGCCTTTCTTGTTGTGTCTATGGATGGGTCAGGTATAATGTTGAAGTCCCCACACAATATCAAAAAACCTTTTCTCAGGGAATCAATCTTGTGGACAATCTTGTGAAAAAAGCGGATCTGATGCTTATTTGGTGCGTAGACGTTTACTATGGTGTAGGTTACTTGATTGATATCGCACACACGCGCGTCAAGTATCGCCCCTGTGGGTCAATATATTTTGAATGAAGATTAAATGCAACGGTATCTCTTATGGCAATCATTACTCCTTTGGATTTTGATTCAGCGTTTGCAAAAAAGATGTGTGGAAAGTTCTTGTGCTGACATAGTGGGGCTGCTGTGCTACTAAAATGTGTTTCTTGTGCGCATAATATATCAGATTTATTCACTAGTGCTTCCTTCCAGAGGGATTTTCTTTTTGCTGGGTGATTAAGCCCTTTGGCATTAATAGATAAAAATTGGATAGCCATTAGGTTGGATTTTTATGAGTGTTGGTTGTGGTTTGTATTCAGATCTGTGGTATCTGAAAATCACCTTTAGTGAAGGGTGCGGTACGTGCGTATATTCTCTTGTGGTATAGGTACTCACTGTGATCCTTGTAGTATCTGTGTCATAGCGGTTGTTGTACTGGATATTTTCAGATGATTGATGTTCATATGCTGCGAAGAGCTGGATGCTGGGTAGGTTGTTGTGGTGCTCCATTTGCAGACAAAAAAAGAAAAGGCAGAAAAAATATAACAAAACAAAGTTAACATAGTAGGTATAGTTACCATTCAACTTTCCAGAAACTTCTGGATGACCCATAAGGGAAACTTCCTTCTCATGGGGTTTAGTGGGAATCACCAGTGTGCAGCAAATTGCTGCTCAAGAAACTTGAGGGGTTAAGTTCTAGCCTATCGGCTACTCCGGCAATTTAGGTGGACATACAATTTTTCCGAATTTCCAAAAGAAATTATTTATGCGACTTGGCGTTCTTTGGTGTTACTTTCTTCCAGTCAGGTGTAACTGACTGTCGGTTGCCTTTAGGGCTTCCGTCGTTTTCGGAGTCAGGAAGGATATTCCATGATTTAAGTAAGGCAATGCCTTTATCCATTGAGTCTACAATGAACGTTTTATCTTGGTTGGTGATGGTTATTTTAGTAGGGTACCCCCATCTGTAGGGTATGTTGTGGTTCCTGAGCACTTTTGTGATAGTGTTCAAGTTCCTTCTCTTTTGTAATGTATGCTGAGAAAGGTCAGCATAGAATTGTAGTTGTTGAAAGCGGGATGGGATATTCTCCTGTCTCCGCATTGCTTGCATTAATTGCTCTTTGACATGGAAAAAATGCAGGCGTAAGATCACATCTCTGGGGACAGTGTCCGGGAGATAAGTTGGTTTTGGTAGGCGGTGTATTCTGTCAATAGTAATGTCTATTTCGGAGAGGTCTGGTAAGAGAGCAGTGAAAAGGTCCACAACATATGGTCTCAGTTCAGATGCTTGTACTGATTCCGGGATCCCCCTAATCTTGAGGTTGTTCCGTCTGGACCTGTCCTCAATATCTGCGATTTTATTTTTAATCCATACAGATTCTTCCTCTCTCTCTTCATTTGCGTCTACCAAGTCATTAATGGTGGATGCATAATCCCCCATTTTATTTTCCACATGCTCCACTCGGGCCTCTACTGCGTTTAATTCCCCACTAAATCTGTGCATACAGTGCATCATATCAGCCTGCAAAGTGCTTCTTAGAGACACTAACATATCTTTTAGGACAGTGTCCAGTACCGGTTGATTCATGGTGGGGAAGGTGGTAATTGATTCAGGGAGCTCCCTGGTGTCATCCCCTGAGTCCGTTCCTGGGCTTATTGCAGGACTGCATCCAGCTCCATCCAACTTTTGTTTGGCTTTTGCTGGACTCCCTGATGGAGAGAATGAAGGGAGGGATCTTTGGCTGCTACAGGAATCATTTTGGTTAGGGGATGATGTGGCGGTGAGCGGAGCGGGGTTGTTTTTATGTGGCAATGCATGTGGATGGTCGGCGCCATCTTGCCTACCTCCGTGTTGTGGCTGTGAGAAGTAGTCCGTCAGCCGTTGGGGCTTAGATGTGCCTTTTCTCTTGCCCATCATATCCTCCTGGTGTGCCCGGATCGTTTCGCCAGCCAATGGGGGTGAAATCCGGTTGCCTTTAGCCGTTTTTGGTCGCTATTGTCCGCCGGAGTGCCGGAGCTCTGGGATCAGACGTCCATTCAGCTCTGTTGCAGGCCACGCCCCCAACATCTCCTCATCTTAATGACGAGGAGATGTTCAGGCTCCAAGAACTAGGCTCAATATTGTCTAGAATGACAATGGTAAAGATGTACTAAAACTGCAGCACATACAATCTGGCACAGCTGAACCAATCAGCTGTTAGGTGTTATTGTTCAAGCTTTATAGAACAAGCTTAATGTAGAAGCTGATTGGTTAGTATGACCAGCTGCATCTTCTTCTCTGTGGCCCAGTTCAAAAAGCACACATGTGCCAAGATATAGCAATTACTTTGTCAAAAAGAACATCCTGAAGGACTTGAAAGTGTAACTAATGGCAAAACTGTTTTTATTTTTTCATTTTGGATACAGTAAGGGAGTGTTAATACCCCTATCATTCTGTTTTCGCCATCTGGCCGATTGGTGAGATTCATCCTCTATTGTTTGAATAAGACAAAATATAGACATCAAGAAAAAAGGACAGCAGTTCTAACCCCTCTCCCTATTCTCTCTGTCATCTTTAGTTACATTTTTTTTTTTGCAGTGCAATATCAACGTCACATTTAAAAAAGACACTTTAGGCAAAAAATTGGTGGTTAGAGGTCAACTTTATAAAAAGGCAACAGCAGAGGTAGAGACAAAATTGCAGTGAATTAACTCCAGAAAACGTGTTAAGACACTATCCGAGTAAGTCAAGTTTCTTTTGTTGTACTTGTAAAGAATTCCTGCACACATGCCTTCATGCTCATAATTTCTACTTCAATGGCCTTTAAACGACCCTCTAAGATTTCTCAAAAACAAGTTGCTCTCGGTCAAAATTATATGTGCGACATATAGCATGTGCACATCATATGTTAATTGGTGGAGTGGGCGAACCCAAATTGGCATTACCATCTGTTGAATTTTGGCTTAAAGTGACACTAAAGGTTCGATTTTTATTTTTTAAAAATAACAAACATGTCATACCTCCACTGTGCAGCTTGTTTTGCACAGAGTGGCCCCGAATGGCGTTTTCTGGGGTCCCCCGGCGGCTCTTCTAGCTCCTCCCTGTCTCAGATAACACCCTGGGAGAAGCGCTCTCCCGGGGGTTACTTTGCGGGCGTGCTCCCGAGTCCTACATTTGGCGGTCCCGCCCCCTGGTGCTGGCGTCATTGCATTTGGCCAATGGCCAATTGCCAATGGCTACGCTGCTATCAATCTATCCAATGAAGAGCCAAGAAGACCGGAGAAGCCCAGGCAATGATCGAGCATGGGACTTTCGAGGGCTCAGGTAAGTAAACTGAGGGGCTGGGGGGCCAGTAATCATCAGATGTTTTTTCACCTTAATGCATAGGATGCATTAAGGTGAAAAAACATGAACCTTTACAACCCCTTTAAATTGGTTTCTGGTTTGGGAACTTGAAGATGGTGGCAGAAGGCTGACTGCCTTAACACTGGCATTAAGCTGCTGTTCTTGAGACTGACTGATGTCATCATTCTTGTCAGATGCAGATAAGCCTAGATCTTGAACATCTGCTGCCTCAGAAAATAGTAGGATGTTGCCTTCCTCTGTGGGGTTATCTGCAAGAGAACAGATACTGATTATGTCAAAGTTGGCCCATGGCTTTCCCTTGAAAACTCACCCAAGTCCAGGATAAATCCAGCGCTGGGCAAAGATGCTCCATGGTCACCTCTAGGGAAAGTTTGGAAGGAGGGGGAGTTCCTCCTGCTAGCATACAATAGGGCTGCTGTCATGATCACTTTGTGCCCCTGTTCCTCATTCCAGCACCTGGGTGTTGGCTGTTGTTTTTTCCATGTCTGTGTTCACCTGCAAGATGATTGATCTGATCAGTCACCTGATGTAAGCAACTCAAACACTCTTCTTGCTTGTGATAGAAACAGTTACCTGCATTGTTCCTGATCAAGCCTCCCATTTGTCTGCCTTGCTTTCTGTTGGATTTCCCTGCGTATGATCCTGATCAGATATTGGACTATTCCCTGAACTCAGCCTGCCTTTCACCTAGACTGTCATTGGATCGGATAGTAGACTATTCCCTGAACTCAGCTTGCCTTATTACCTGGACTGTCTTAGAAACACGCTATCTGTGTGCTAAACTGCAAGTAGTCTGTTGTTTGCTCTGTTCGCATCTGTCCTGGTGTGGTGGCCAGGCACTATAGCATTGTGTATAAGTGCTGGGGGCAACCAAGTACCGATAGGCCTGCTTGTCTTAAGGGAAAGGAGGCTGCTATAGTTGAAGCACACAGTAGCTAGCTATACTGTCTGACCACCTGTATCGAGGTAGACGTGGCATTTGTGACATTATCACAAGCCTTTAACAAAAAATTTCTGTCAAGATGGACACTGCACAGGCCCGTTTATTTGCTGAAGAAATTTGCAAACTGACACACCAAGTCCAGAAACTGTCTGCGCATGTAAGCGCACCTCCAGCAGTAACGCAGGAGCCAGAGCCCAAAGTTAACCTGCCTGACTGTTTTTATGGTGATCCCATGTGTTTTCTAACTTTAAAAATAGTTGTATGCTATACTTTAAGCTCAAACAACACTCCTCTGGTTCTGAAGCACAGCGGATCAGCCTAATTATTACATGGTTGCAGGGGCAACCCTCAGTCTTGGGCTTTTAGTCTCTCCGCAGATGACCCAGACAGAGGGCCAGTTGAAGAATTTTTCAAGGCCCTGGGTTTACTCTAGGATGATCCTGATCGTGCCCACTCAGCAGAAGCTAACCTTAGGTAATTACGTCAGGGTAAACGCACCACTGAGCAATACTGTTCTGATTTACACCGCTGGGCACCTGACTCAGGGTGGAATGACCCTGCTCTAAGAAGCCAATTCAGGTTAGCTTATCAGACTCTATCAAGGACTCCTAAGTTCACTACCCTGAACCAAAGTCATTAAATGAAGCCGTGCAAGTAGCCATCTGTATTGACAGGAAAGGTTTGTTTCTTTGCCCCAGTACACTGCCCAGTACACTGGTGAAAAGGTTAGGAGATCTCAGGGACTCTGTTTATATTGTGGCAACCATGGGCACTTTGTCGCTGACTGTCCTAATAAAACGAGAAACGCAAAGAGTCTAGTGCGGGTAGGGTCCGCTTCTATAGACCATGCTGTCTCTGTTTCCCTCAGAAATGGATTATTTGTTCCTGTACAACTTAGGTCTGCCAAGTTCTCTCACCACCTCTCCGCTTTCATTGATTCTGGTGCACACAGTCTACAGATTCTGGTGACAAAGGTACACAGACCCTTCTCAGTCTTAGCCGTTGATAATTCTCCCTTGTCCATGGGTCCAGTGACCTTGTGTACCCTGACCATTGGGGAATTTCACAGGTAGACAATCAGCTTCTACTGTACCTGATCTCTTCTCCTGCTTATCCCTTTATCTTGGGGTATCCCTGGCTTGAATTATACAACCCGCACATAGACTGGGCTGCAGAGGAGAGTGGGTCCTGCTCCCAGACCTGCATCCAGAATTGCAATAAAACTGCTGACCAGTTTCCCATGTATGACTCTTGTGTGGCCAGTACCAGTCACGTGCCTTTTTTCCAGTCCTATTCAGATCCTGTTCATGACAACATTTCCAAATGTGACTACAGTTTACATAACCATGTACCTTTTATATGACTGTTATAACAAAAGACGCTGACAAGTCTATTGAATTCTCTACAGTCCACCTCTCCAGCCAATGGCCACAGCCTGAACCCTCTCCTCCTAGAAACCGAGCTTATCTGTTGTCACGTAGCCTTGAGCCCTGTTTGGAAACTTCCTCTAAATCCTCAGAAGTCAGGCCCCCTGGATTATCCCTATCTTTGCCTGTCACTAAACTCCCTTGGATGCACAGCCAGGCTAACTTGTCCACAAGTTCCACTGTCGCTACACCTGGTGATGCGATTCAGACAGTTGCCACACCTAGTGATGTGATTCAGACAGTTGCTGCACCTGGCGATGATATTCAGACAGTCGCTACACCTGGTGATGCAATTCAGACAGTCGCTACACCCGGTGATGCTGTTCAGTCGGCCACTGCATCAATTATGCCAGTCCAGCCCATGTCCATTGAACTTTCTGCTTTTTCTTATTCTGGTCTTTCTGGCGATGCGATTCAGGCAGTTGCTACACCTGGCGATACGACCCAGTCGGCCACTGTATCTACTATGCCAGTCCAGGTCATGCCCCTTGAACTACCTGCTTTTTCTTACTCTGGACTCTCTGGTGATGTGATTCGGACAGTTGATACACCTGGCGTTGCGGCCCAGTCGGCCACTGCATCAGTTATGCCAGTTCAGCTCATGCCCATGGAACTTCCTGTTTTTTCTTACTCAGGACCTACTGGTGATGCAATTCAGACAGTTGCTGTGCTTGGCAATGCGGCTCGGTTGGCCACTGCATTAATTGTGCTGGTCCGGCCCATGCCTATTGTGCCCCCTGCTTTTTCTTAGTCAGAGCTTTCTGTAACCTAACCTCACCCTACTTCTCTAACCAGTCTAAGAGGTTCAATCTACCCTTTGGATAAACTGCCTCATTCGACCAGGTGGGGCTTTCAAACCTTTTTTCAGGGGTTTCTGTATTCTGCTCAAGTTTCAGCTCTCCAGCTTGGCCCCTGTGACATGTCCCCTGCTAACCAGACGACGTCTATGAGGACGAAACGCGTCGGGAAGGACCCCATTGTCGCCACTTTTCCTCACAGCGCTGTTTTATGTTTTGGATCTACATGTGAGTGTACATCTATTTATTTTAAATAAATACTTTTTGTTTTTTGGATTTACACTATGTGGCCCTTTTTTTCTTTCCTTATCCTACTACATCATTTCTTGGTTCGTGGAATGTTGCTTTGAGGGGTTCACCTACGGAACACCCCACCACCTCCTTAAGATCTACATGACCTCCCACATCCGGGAGATTACGTACACCTCTCAAGTTCCTGGTGCTATCTGGAGGAATACAGCAAATCCGCGAGATTACATCCTTCTTGGAGTATACACAGCCACTCACCACCTAAGCCTTGTCCGATGCACAGTAGAAAAGATAAAGTGTCATTTGTAGTCATGCTTTTTAATATCAGTACGCCCAGACTTACCTTTTTTTCCTGATCAAGGCCATTTTCTTCTTGTTGTTGCCCTTGGTGTCTTGGTATCTCTTTTTAACGTTTTCTTCACTACAGGGTGCTTCTCCCACTGCATTTACAGCACTTGTAATTAGTTTCCATTGCTTTTCCTTCCAAGCTTGGTCACTCCGAAGCATGCGTGGACCCAGCAACTTGTCATACACAGGACCCAAATTTTCAACCAATGTTACATTCTCTGCATACGTAAACTTTAGATTTAGTTGTTGACCATCTGAATGTTTCCTGTTTTTAGGGGTACTGGCTACTCACTTGACACTGATATCACTGGAACTTTCATGAGGTCTGCTTGTTTGGATCTTGAGAGAGCGGTCTTCGTGCAAGCATCACTGCTGTCAGTTGAGGGTTCCTCCACACAGGCCATGTAAGTTTGGTCTGCCCCCCCATCATCCACTTCTATACTACTATCTATGTAGTTGACATGATTCAGAGTTAAATGGCGTTTTCTTCTCTCTTGAGTAGTGGGCCTTTGGGACTTATCTTCTTTGTCACTTGCCAAGATAGTGGAAACTTGCGAATGACAGATCTACTAAGAGATTTACAGGACATTAAGAACATGGTTTACTTGTTTGACTTTAGCATGCTCAGAGGTTTAGACTAACCTTGCTTTTGTTTTTTCCAGATGAGCGAGACTTTTTGGGTGACCTGTGGATTCCATGATTGCTTGCTTCTGGGACAACGTTGTCTTTGGGGGACTATGAAAAACACAAAGATACTTTTAATTCACTTTACATTTGACATTTAAAAATACTACCTTTTTGTTTACCATAAACTTCGCTGGTTTTACCAAGCTCATCCTTCCTACATTTTGTTTTGAATAATGCATCCTTCAACTACAAGAGAATCACAAAGTTAGGCACAGTTAGATGTAGAAATGTGAAGTATTGGTTAGACAGGAGTAAATACCGTCACAAGGATGCTATGGCACTTAGGTTCTGTTTCCACTACTGTGAGTTGTTGTGCAACTTGACACATGTGAAGTCGCATGACAAGTCAAAACCCATGCATTTCAATGGTCCCCATTCTAATTGGTGCAACTCAGTTCGCAGCAACTCCAAAGAAGGTTCTTGCACTACTTTGTTCCTAACTTGGTGCGACTTGTTCTCACATGGCTTGACATCGCAACACAAATTGCAAAGCAAAGTCGCAGTGTAAATCGCACGACTTTGGGGACGCAATAGTGGAAACATAGCCTTACTTTGGGAATTAGCCATTTGGAGGTGTTTTCCCCTTGGTATTTCCTGTGCTGAATATTTTAGATGTCTACAAAGGAAAGAAAATGAAGATGCTTATTTCAACATGAAATTCCTTCAAACAATACTAGGTGCATATTTGTAGCCAGCTAGGCACATTGGACATGTGAAAGCATTTCAAGACATGTTTTAGGGTTGAAAGGAAGCTATCATGACTTACCTCAATAACATTGTTTCTTGTTCTCCTGTCTTGCTCGTAGCCCAATTTGAGATGTAGCTTCTATTAGATACAATAAAACATGTTAGTCCCAAATTCTGAACATATGCATGTGTAGGTGTGAATAATAAGTATATACTTACATTTGACCATGGATGCTTTAAGGATGCAGCAGATGACTTGAAAAGAGCAGAGAAAACAAATGAAGCACATTTAAAGGGTTACTAAACCCACAACAGTAAAAACAGTCTGCATATGCAGTAAAGAATGCTTATTATACTCACTGTGGAACCTAAGGTGTTAATCCTCTACATTGTGTATAAAGGCTGTGTGATCCTGTCTCTCTGATCCTCCTCTTCTTTAACTGACTCCAACCCATCTCCTGGTAGAACAGAGCATTAGGAGTCAGGCTGCACATGCTCAGTTTGGTGTGTATTGCTAGAGAGTTATTTTTTTTCTTGGGAGAGTGCATACCAGCACAGGGCCAATCAACCCTGTCCAAACAGAGGATCAGGGGAAAATGAAAATTACATAGTTAGTCAGGTTGAAAAAAGACACAAGTCCATCCAGTTCAACCTTAAAAACAATAAATAAATAAAATAAAAACTATTGTACAATCCAATATACCCAATTTTATACCCTCAGTTGATCCAGAGGAAGGCAAAAAACCCCAGCAGAGCATGCTCCAATTTGCTACAGCAGGGGAAAAAGTTCCTTCCTGATCCCCCAAGAGGCAATCAGGTTTTCCCTGGATCAACTTTACCTATAAATGTTAGTACCCAGTTATATTATGTACATTTAAGAAAGTATCCTGGCCTTTCTTAAAGCAATCTACTAAGCTGGCCAGAACCACCTCTGGCAGGAGTCTATTCCACATTTTCACAGCTCTAATGTAATGCCCTGTACACACGGTCGGACATTGATCGGACATTCCGACAACAAAATCCTAGGATTTTTTCCAACGGATGTTGGCTCAAACTTGTCTTGCATACACACGGTCACACAAAGTTGTCGGAAAATCTGATCATTCTAAACGCGGTGACGTAAAACACGTACGTCGGGACTATAAACGGGGCAGTGGCCAATAGCTTTCATCTCTTTATTTATTCTGAGCATGCGTGGCACTTTGTCCGTCGGGTTTGTGTACACACGATCAGAATTTCCGACAACGGATTTTGTTGTCGGAAAATTTTATATCCTGCTCTCAAACTTTGTGTGTCGGAAAATCCGATGGAAAATGTGTGATGGAGCCTACACACGGTCGGAATTTCCGACAACAAGGTCCTATCACACATTTTCCATCGGAAAATCCGACCGCGTGTACGGGGCATTACTGTGAAGAAACCTTTGTGTATTTGGATATGAAATTTTTTTTCCTCTAGACGTAAAGAGTGCCCCCATGTCCTCTGGGTTGACCGTAAAGAGAATAATTCAACACCAAGTTCACTATATGGACCCCTTATATATTTGAACATGTTGATCATATCCCCCCTTATTCTCCTCTTCTCAAGAGTAAATAAATTAAGTTCCTCTAATCTTTCCTCATAGCTGAGCTCCTCCATGCCTCTTATCAGTTTGGTTGCCCTTCTCTGCACTTTCTCCAGTTCCCCGATATCCTTTTTGAGAACTGGTGCCCAAAACTGAACTGCATATTCCAGATGAGGTCTTACTAATGATTTGAACAGGGGCAAAATTATATCTCTCTCTCTAGAGTCCATACCTCTCTTAATACAAGAAAAGACTGCTCACTTTGGAAACCGCTGCTTGGCATTGCATGCTATTATTGAGTTTATGATCTACCAAAACCCCCAGATCCTTCTCCACCATGGATTCCCCCAGTAGTGCTCCCCCTAGCATGTATGATGCACGCATATTCTTAGCCCTCAAGTGCATAACTTTACATTTCTCAACATTAAACCTCATCTGCCACATAGTCGCCCAATTAGACAGTGCATTGATATCGGCTTGTAAATTGGAGACATCCTGTAAGGACGTTATTCCACTGCATAGCTTGGTGTCATCTGCAAAGACAGAAATGGTACTTTCGATCCCAGACCCAATATCATTTATAAAGGTATTAAAAAGTAAGGGTCCCAGCACTGAACCTTGGGGTACACCACTGATAACCTTAGATCATTCAGAGTAAGAATCATTAACCACTATTCTCTGAATTCTGTCTTTTAGCCAGTTTTCTATCCATTTACAAACTGATATTTCCAAGCCTGTAGACTTTACCTTACACATGAGCCGTGTGTGGGGAACTGTGTCGAACGCTTTTGCAAAATCCAAGTATACCACGTCCACAGCCACCCCTCTGTCCAAGGTTTTAATTGCCTCTTCATAAAAAGAAATCAGGTTGGAGTGCGCATGCACGGGGCTCGCAAGATGGCCGCTAAAGCCTAGAGCTCCGCTCCCTCATGAACTACCGGCGCCCACTGCACTGACCACAGCGCACCCCCACACAGCTAAAGCACCTGGAGACGTTCCCCAAGGTCCCAGCTACACCCCCATATGACCGGGGCCCCGGTGAAACGAAACCTGTGGCCACAGTTGGAGAGAGCAGGAATGGCTGGGACTCCCAAGATGGCCGCCGCTACACAGGCACAGACACAGGATCTCAGCTCCACAGGCCCGGCGGACTACAGGTCATAGCAACCCCACATTCCCCCTCACTTCACCCCAGGAAGACAACCGGGATACCCTCCTCTGCTGACCCCTTCTCCAGCCTCTACAGGATCCCTGCAGGATCGCTCCCTCTGTGAAGGCCCTCTGTCCCCCCTGGGATCTGTCTCAGGTCACTCAGGCTTCCCTCCACATGCCTTCCCTGCCAGTGACCCTGCATCTCACATGGACTCCCTCTTCCACAGATTCTCTGAACTTTTGGACAGAGGCCTGGCTCAAACGGCAGCTAAAATTACAGGGGACCTGAAGGCAGACTTTATTAATTTAGGGGCCCGAATTGATACGATCGAACACAAAATGGAGAACACTATAGCTATCACTAACCAACACTCGCAGCACATCAGCACTGTGCAAGATCAATTGGACCTAGCAATGGCTCGTATTGACGAACTTGAGAATAGGTCAAGATGATATAACATCAGAATCCGCGGCCTACCAGAAACGATTCTTAATGTTCCAGAAGCAGTCCAGGACCTGATTAAACAGCTAATCCCTAATATCTCCTCTCAACGCCTTGAATTGGACAGGGCACACAGAGCCTTAGGGCCCCCCAGAAAAGACGGCACCCCAAGAGATTTTATCGCTAAGCCCCACCACTACACAGTTAAAGAGGAAGTGATGAGACAGGCCAGGTCCTCTCACTCAGTGCAGTGCATGGGACACCCAGTACAGATCTTCGCAGACCTCTCACCCTCTACGATCCAGAAGAGGAGATCATTGAAGCCCCTGCTTCTCGCTCTCACCCAAAGAGACGTAAAATACAAGTAGGCCTTCCCGTTCGCGGTTAAATTCTCCGTCAAGGGGAAACAATATGCCTTCTCCTCCCTCCCAGAAGGAGAAAAACTTCTCCTGCACCTGAAAATCATCTCCCAGGAAGCCGAAATGGACACAACCAATGCCGGGACCAACTCCAACAAACGACAGACCCCCACCAGCCCTCAATCTCCCCTGTGGTCAACAGGAAAACCTAAGAAGGCCAAAGACAATGTTTTGGGCAACGTTTTCTGACTTTTCAGAACTTTTTGTTTTTTGTTTTTCTGGTTCCAAGGGGGTTTTTTGGGTTTTTGTTCAAATTTTCCCTCTATATTTTTTGCTGCTTTTAACTGGCCCATTGCCATATCTACTAAGTTCAAGGGAGCTGTACCTCTCCGGATTGAGAGGGACTGTATCCTCACGCCTATCTATGGGGGGGAGGGGGATTTTAACCCCCATGATTAGGGATTTATTTAGGTCTAGTCTATGGACGCTTTGCTGTGATAGCGATTGAATAGAGACCTAGGAGGTTACTACACTGGGCGGAGGTTTAGGGCCACTAGTCGGTCACACTGTTGAGATAACCTGGTATACACCGGTAATGGTTTCAAAATTTTCTTTATTTTTTTTTTTTTTTTTTTTCCCTTAAGGGAACAAGTTTTCTGTTGGGCGTTCGGTTTCGTGAGGAAACACATGCACACCCACCTAACCCTTAGACACCCGTAGGTCTCTAGGGGCTAGGCTGTTTGAGCCCAGATGGGCCAGACATACTCTAATTTTTTTTTAAAAGACATAGGGGGTTTCTCCTTCCCTACGTCTTTTCTTTCTTTCCTAGGAGACCTTTTCTTTTCTATCCTGCACCCCCACCCCTCCTCCCCGATCACTACAATGTACCTAACCACATCTTGTGTTTCAGATACCACACACACCCCCACGGAAGTTCCTGATATCTTCCCACCAAGAAGGAAGAATGATCATCATCCTAAGGTCCAGGTTCCCCCGCATCAAAGGGTAAGTGAGGGCCGTTGCACTTCACTCCAACTGCTCCATGGCTAACGACCCTACAGCTGAAGGCCACATAGCCTCCCACAATGTCCAGGGAATCAATTCCCAGATTAGGAGGAGAAAGGTCCTCGATTATTACAAACATCTCAAGCTAGACATTGTTATGCTGCAAGAAACGCACTTCCCCTCCCGGTATAGCCCTAAGTATCTCCACCCTCACTTCCCACAGTTTTTCTTAGCGAGCGCTGACAACAAAACTAAGGGAGTTGCAATCATCGTTTCCAAACATCTTACATTTGTAAAGATCTCTGAATTCGCCGACCCAGAGGGCAGGTTCATCCTGGTCAAAGGCACAGTGGGGGACCACCTGTATTCCCTGGTCTCCTACTATGCCCCAAATAGAGGACAAGCAAAATTTTTTGATTCCCTATTGCGCAGCCTCGCTCAGAAACTGGAGGGAACGGTCATCTTTGGCGGAGACTCGAACGCAGCGTTCGATCAGGGATTGGACAAGTCTAAACTGCTGCCGACTCAACTAACACGACCCACCAAAGAGAGCCTCAGGATCGCAAAAATAATCCATGCCCACGGCTTAGCTGACACTTGGAGGGAACTTAACCCCAACAAAAGAGACTATACCCATTACTCTCCCCCTCATAACACCTATGCGAGGATTGACCACATTTTAATCCCATCCTCCCTACTCCCTTTGATCCACAGAGCTCAAATCAGGGAGTCGGTCCTCTCGGACCACTCCATAGTCACCATATCACTCAAAACAGGTCCCCTGGGCGGATCCAGGGGACATTGGAGACTAAATGAGTCGCTATTATCTGACCCCATCAGGGTCATTGAACTTGAAAAAGCCCTACAAGAATACTTTAAACTCAATAAATCAGAGGACTTTTCTCCCGAAATGTTATGGGCTGCACATAAAGCTTTATAAGGGGTAAACTCATCCAGATTGCCACTCAAACCAAACGAGCACAAAAAGCAGACCTAATTCGGTTGGACAGGGAATATACCACACTGAAGGCTTCCCACAAAAAGGACCCCTCCAAGACCCCTGTTTCCCTTATCGATAAAGCTAGACTAGATCTCAATCTAGCACTCACATCCAAGGCCGAAAAGGCCGTTCGCTGGAATGGACAAAAATTTTACACTCAGGCAGACAAAATGGGTCCCCTCCTAGCTAAAAAACTGTCTCCCCCCATCTAGACCCAAGCCTTCCCCAAACTCAATAAATGGTCAACCCCCCACAAAAACCTTCAAAGATACTAGAAGCATTTCGGGGTTTTTACTCTAAATTATTTAGCCGAACAAATACGTCAAACGCGAATTTAATCCCTCAGTTTCTGGAGGGTATCCCTCTACCCTCCCTAAAAGATGCCCACAAACAAAAGATGGAAATACCCATCACAGAGGAGGAGGTTCTGGGGGTCATAAAAGATCTTAGAGGGGGGTCAGCTCCGGGTCCTGATGGTCTTTCGGTAGCATACTACAAGTCTTTTGCAGCCATACTGGCACCTCACCTGACCTCCTTCTATAACTCCAAAACCAATGGAACCCCCCTAGACATCCAACTTAATACTGCTTTAATCACGGTCATACCCAAACCTGACAAAAACCACGAAGACGTTAGCAACTACAGACCGATCTCACTCATAAACAATGACCTAAAAGTACTCACCAAAATAATGGCTAACAGGTTGTCATCCTTTATTACTCAATATATACATAAGGACCAGGTAGGATTCATACCCGGGAGACAGGGTCCTGACCAAATAAGGAGGGCGATAGATATTACCTCGATTCTTAAAACTAACTGGGAAGGGGGCCAAACCAATCGGGATTCCTTCTATCATTAGACCTGCAGAAAGCCTTTAACACGGTCTCCTGGCAATACATCTTCACTGTGCTGGAGAGATGGGGATTTGGCGACCGTTTCCTGGGACTTCTGCATGCTCTCTACTCACAACCAAAGGCCCAAATACGCCTCCAAGGACATAACCCCAAACCAATAGCCTTTTTACGTGGCACTAGGCAAGGGTGCCCTCTATTCCCCCTAATCTTCGCAATAGCCATAGAAACCTTAGTGATCGCAATTCGACAGAACCCGGATATAAAAGGGGTGACCTGTGGAGACCAGATGCACAAATGTGGGCTTTTCGCCGATGACATCCTCCTTTTCCTGACATCCCCCCTCACTACACTACCTAATCTCTGCCTAGTGTTAAGGAACTTTGCTAAAATTTCTGGACTCTAAGTCAATTTCGCCAAATCTCAAGCTCTTAATGTCTCCTTACCGCCACAACAGTTGACTCTCTAAAACAATCCTACCACTTCAAATGGGGCGACACCTCCATTAGCTACCTAGGTATCACACTGACGGCCACGACGGAAACTCTATATGCACAAAATTATCCTTCACTCTTCAGGAAACTGGAGGCAGACCTTACTACATGGTCAAAACATGAGCTATCCTGGCTGGGTCGGATCAACTCCATTAAGATGACCTTACTCCCCAGGCTCCTCTACTTCTTTCGCTCCCTTCCTATCCCAATCAGAAAAGATCACCTGAGAGCTTTACAGAGTAAAATACTCCAATTTATTTGGGGTAAGAAAGGATATCGTATTCCTCAGAGCACCCTATTCCTTCGCAGACGCAAGGGAGGGCTGGGTCTTCCAAATCTACATAAATACTACTTGGCTGCTAGATTAGCCCAACTGTCCTCAATTTACTCACGCTATGAAAAACCAGACTGGGTGAATATTGAAAGACAGGCCATCCCCAAACATACGCTAGACTACATACTTTGGTGCCCGACTAAATCTAGACCGCCCATCCTATCACCCACTTTATCCCACTCCTGCGCCCTTTGGGACTCCCTCTGGCACTCCACAGCCCTGGTCTCCACGGGTCGTCCCCTAGCTCACTTATTCCACAACCCTGACTTTCCACCTGGACTTGACATCTCAGCATTCAAATGGTGGCTGGACAAAGGGCTATATCGGATAGGGCACTTCTTCACCCCCAATGGACCAATCACCCTCAAATTCTGTATTAAACACCTGGACCTCTCGGAATCGGAATGATTCCGCTTTCACCAAATCGCTCACTTTCTCCACACTATTTGGCAGGAGAAACCGCACCCCTCTAAATTTACTGTATACGAACAATGGTGCGGACAAGCCATGGAACAGAGGGGAGGCATATCAGTGATATATTCGGCCCTCACTTGCCCTACAGACAAAACCACATACATGAAGGCTTGGGAGGCCGACTTCCAATGCAGCAGGGACATAGAGATTTGGCAAGCAGCTCTAACTAAATCCTTTAAGGGGAACCAGAACATCTCCTTGATGGAGGCAAGCATCAAACTGATAACCAGATGGTACCTTACCCCTACCAGGTTGGCAGCAATCTATCCCTCAGTGAACCCTTTATGTTTCAGAGGATGCCAATACCTGGGCACAATGGCCCACATTTGGTGGGAATGCCCCAAACTACGCACTTTTTGGAGAAAAGTTTTCTCTATGATTTACAAGGTGACGACTTGCCAGATCCCTAGGTCCCCAGAGGTGGCTATTCTCAATGCTAACCTATCTGGAATTTCTAAGGCTAACCAAACACTGATCAACTTTATATTACTGGGCACTAAAATCTCCATTGCCAAAGCCTGTAAACAGCCGAGGCCCTCGTTCAATGCAGTAAAAAGGAAGGTTTCATGGATTATGGCCCAAGAAAAACTTTCTAGCATCCTGACAAACACCTCCACGAAATTCCAAACAATATGGGAACCTTGGGCCCAATATATGGGAACCTCCCTCATAAAAGGGGTTCAGGTGCGCAACAACACCTAACCCACACCTAGACGAATTCATCCTTCAGTAATATTAGAGGTACACAGATGTACTCCTTCTCCCTCCTCACCCACCTTGAAGAACCCCTCCACCCCACCTCCCTCCTTACTCTTCTCTCCCTCTCTTTCAACTCTTCTTCCTGTCTTCTACCTCACATTGTCTTCTACCTCACATCAGTTAGCTAACTGGTGGCAATTCAATATGCAGCTACCATACGGTAAACTACCTAGCTTACGGGGATTCATAACCCCTCAATACTCCTGATGGCTCAGCCCAAATGGGCAAAGGAGAAGTTAGGAGATTTCCCCACCTGGCACAGCTAGATCCCGTCAGGGGTGCCGGGGTTGGGGAAAGATCCCGTGATGTTTTAGGGACAATACATGGAGACTGATTATTTAAAGCATAGACATTGATATATATCAGGTTGACCCCACCAATAGCCTTTAAGGCTGAGAAACCGTATGGTATATGTTATTTCTTACTCAAATTGTAGCCTTTATGTCTCATGTTCAAGGAGGCGTTCCCTCCTGTGTATTCTAATATGTCAATGCATAAACTGTATGATGTAATTGAAAATAAAAAACATATTGAAAGTAAAAAGAAATCAGGTTTGTCTGACAACTTCTGTCTTTCATGAATCCATGCTGTCTGTTGCTTAAAATGTTTTTTTCCAGCAAGAACTCGTCTATGGGGTATTTTATTAAACGCTCCAGTATCTTCCCGACTATAGAAGTTAAACTAACAGGTCTATAGTTACTTGGAAAAGACTTTGATCCCTTTTTAAATATAGACACCAGGTTCGCCCTGTGCCAATCCAGTGGTACTATTTCCGTCATTAATGAGTCCCTAAAATTTAGATACAATGGCTTTGAAATTACAGAGCTCAATTCTTTTAGGATCCGTGGGTGGATGCCATCAGGTCCAGGCACTTTATCCACCTTTATTCTGTCTAAATAATTCTGGACCATATCACTTTTTAGCCATTGTGGATCATTCGGGGCTGTGTCACTACCACTCCCATTATGGACATGAGCTCCCCCATGCTCTTTTGTATACACAGAGCTGAAGAAAGTATTTAATAAATTTGCCTTCTCTTTGTCCCCAGTCACACACTCTAGATTATTTTGTAAAGGGCCTACATGCTCAGACCTGGCCTTTTTACTATTAATATATTTGAAGAATTTTTGGGGTTTGTCCTACTATCTTTTGCAATCTGTCGTCATTTTGAATTTTTGCATCCTTGATTTCCTTTTTACATATTCTGTTAAATTTTTTGTAACATTTGGCGGCGTGGCCAGCAGCCGAGGAGAATGGCCGCAGTGTAAGAGAGCTTCCACGGACAGACATACCGGAGCACACAGTGCAACTCCTGAGCCTTGGAACGTGGCGATTTTTGCCTCTGACAGGTTGGGCACACCCTGCGGTCATGTCCAGAAAACGAAAAGAGAGTTGGAGGCTCAGCAGAATGACGGACTTCAACACGCAGCCCCGCAGCACACAGGCCCAAGATGGCGCCAGTAAGCACAATGACAGAGAGCGTGGCAGGCTCTCTAGTCACAGCAGCACTGCACAACAATCCCTGTCTCACCCACAAAAGGGACACAAGGGACAATACAATCAATCCCAGTCCTCCTCCTCCTCATCTAGTCCTGTTTAGGCAAAACAGCAACATATACAAGGGGGAAATACGGAGGAAGAGGAGATAGATACCTCCCTTAATGATACCAGGGAACTCCAGGACTCCATTTTAGAATTCCCCACCAAAAATCAGCTAGTGATTGATACAACTTTAAAGGACATGCTAGTGTCTCTCCGCAGTACCATACATGCAGACATATTAACCCTTACAAGTCTCTTCAAGGTAGAAATTAAAGCTGTCGATAACAGGGTTACCCACATAGAACACAAGATGGGAGAATTTGCTGGCACCATTAATGAAGTAATTGATGCCCACAATGAGAAGGAAGATCTACTACAATAGTTGAAAGCTAAAATGGCCGATCTCGAAGATCGTTCCGGAAGAAATAATATAAAATCCGTGGGATACCTGAGTCGGTTAAACCACCAGAATTGAATGCCTATTTTCAAACAATCCTCCAAGCAATACTTCCTGAAGCTACCTTAACAGACATATCTATGGATAGGATTCATAGACTGCCGAAACCCAAACAGTTGCCAGATCAAGAGATACGATCGCACGGATCCATTTCTATCAAACCAAAGAAACATTTCTCCAATGCATGAGAAATCCTGAAAACACACCAGCCTGTATCCAAGGCCTCTCCTTCTATCCAGACCTAGCAGCTTACACAATGCAGAGGAGGAGAAATATGGCCACTATTACTAAACCACTGTGGAATAATCAAATCACCTACAGATGGGCATATACGGCAAAACTGCTGATCACAAAAGAAGGGAAAACATTCCCTATTAATTTGGTGGAAGACGGCATACGGCTTTTGAAAGAGTGGAATATCCTAGACAAAGAAAAAGATCCTCCGTCCACCTCTTCTTCACCTCGACCTCAATCACCCACCTTGCCACAGGACACAATCGACTGAAAGCTCAGGATACACAACACCACTACGGGGGAATGCCTCTTGAGGGCGTCTCACAGCATCGCTCCAGAGAACCTTTGAGGTTACAGCTTGGTGAATGCAACTTCCAAATTTCAATTATGTTCTCCAATATCAATTGTGTACCTCTTCTGATAACTGCTTATTTATTCTTGCTTGTCATGTTGATACTGTATTGTTACCCTCATCTTTATAGATTATATACTACCAGACGCCTCCTGAAGAGGCGGCTGTGACCGCGAAACTGTAGAGGTCACGTCTGCAAGTATCATATTATATAACCTCTGTCCATGCATCTGTGTGGGCATCAGTTATACCAACTTAGTGTCAACAATGCTGTAACAATCACTATTTTTTTGTGTATGCTAAATCATGATATTGTATAGTACATGTCCCTTGTAGGACTTTTTATTATCATTTTTAAATAAATTTACTATTTTTTAAACAAAGTCTTTCTCTCCTCATGGTACCGCAATAGTCCCTCTCCCTCCGAAAGAGGCAGGACCCTATTGGAGAGGTCTCTGCTCTTTTTTCTCTTTCAATCCCATTTTCTGCACTACTACAGTATGCATTTTTACGCTCCGGTACACCCGTGGAACTTTTTCATTTTTATTTCACTATTTATTATTTATTATTTAGTATTTATTAATTTTTATTTTTTATTCTTTATTATATATTTTTTTCATTTACATTTTCACTAGTAATTTCTCATTGCATACTTTTAATTTTAATTTTTGTCTCAATACAGTATTGTATATTTTTAATTTTAATTTTTGTTTCAACACATTATATATCTTGCATAATTGATTTTCATTTTACCAAGTTTTAATTAAATTGTTGCATATATACCGTCAAGATAGCATATCCTGTATGCTAACATGCGGTGATCACTCATCACTTATATATTCGGGCTAATATCCTCCATCTAACCATTGGATATACACAACCATTCAAAACCACTTTTGGATGCTGATAATGACAAATTGGTTGTGTCACCGACCCGGATATCAGTCCAAACACCAGTACGGAGAGAAGAACTGACAGGTCATAACTGGAGGCTATTTCCATCCTTTAAGCGACACGGACTTCTGTCCGCAGTATCCAAGCCAAGATGGCCGCTGTAAAAATCCAGTGCGCAACCGCATTAAGCACACAGCATACTATTTAAGAGAAGGAGGTGTAGCAAGATGGACGCTCCTGTAGACGTCCAATGACGAAACATGTAGGATGGGACTTACGAATGTCTTGTGTCACCTCCAGTCAGACGAACACAGGCCTTTTGTGACGGTTCTTATCCTTTCATGCTTATATTAACCTTTCAAAATTCGCTAGACAACAATTAAAGTACAGACTGGAGCCATCCAAGGTTGCTACACAGTAGCAGATACTGTGACCGCATATGCCCCTGCAGGGGTGAGGCTATCCGGTGAGTGCAAGCACATTAGGAGCATGATTAAGAAGCACTATCACCAAGCCAGCACCTGGATAAGAAGATTTTTTAATTATATTGTCTCTCAATCAGGATTCACCCCTTTTTGAGCCATATAAAAAGACTTTTAAAAAAAACAAAATTGTCTTTCCAGCAAGTACTGGTTTTTCTTTGGAGCACAAGTCACTTTGTCAATTAATCTTTTCAGCACTAGTCACTTTGGTAATGAATAGGTGCTAAATTAGCACACATATTTTTATCACAAGCACTTTCTGCACTTTAAAAAATTCATCAATGCAATTGTATGTGATATAATACTGGGTATATTTAATGTGATTCTATCTTTACATTTGCAAAATAGTATATAATATTTGTGATCAACGGAGTGTAACCCACACCACTTTTGGTTTAACAACACACATTTGAAACACATTCTAGGACTATTGAAACCATATTGTCTAGCAGCTGCCAGAGGCTGTAGCACAATCCAAAACCCACCGCAAACTGGGCTACAGAGGTTGTAACACTCGTTGATTCTTATATTTTATATATTTTTTATTTTTTATTTTATTCATCCACCCATTTTGTGTTTTGAATCAGTTTATTTGCCAAAAGGACACTACAAATCTGTAGCACCACATTGTGATATATATGCACACACACAATGTTTAAGGCATTTGCCATTAATTTATAGCATATATAATTTAAGCTATCTAGCTTCCATACCTAGCCTAGGAGACTACATAAGGTATAAAACGGCGGTTTACCATTAATAATCTACTCCACTAGAACAGCACCATATCTGCACTTGTTTTCTATACCCGTGGAACTTTATTTAGTTCTCTTTTCGTCCCTTTGAGAGTTACGGGATTATATCCCTACAGATTCGGTTGAATCGTTTTTTTTTATTTCTCTTTTGTGTTTCTTGTTCATATCGGAGATTATATGTTTTTTGTTTTGATCTCTGATAAACTCTACTTATTACAGTACAGCACTTCGGACTCTGGCTCACTATTAGAGCGCCACATTCACAGATTTTCCTGCTACAGTCTACATATCTACAAGAACTGAGGACCCAAGGACTACAGTGACTCTCACCCTTTACAGAAGGTACCATGGGGTTTAAATTCTCTTCATTTAATGTTCGGGGGCTGAATAGCCCACAGAAAAGAAACATGCTCTGGAAGGAAACACGACTTCTACAATATCGTATGGCTACAAGAAAATCACTTTTCTACCTCAAAACCCCCAAAATTTTCTCATCAATGCTTTCCAACGATTTTCTGTTCTAATGCCCCTAAGAAGAAAAGAGGGGTGGCTATCCTCATCAAAGATACTGTATCTTTTAAACATATCTATACAGAGACAGACAAATTGGGTAGATATATTATACTTGTATGCAAGGTAAACAATACAGTCTATACCATAGTGAATGTCTATTTACCTAATGTGAAACAAATATCTTTTCTAAACAAGGTTTGGAAACGGGCTCATGCAGTGCGGAAGGGATATACCATAATATGTGGTGACTTCAACGCTATACCAAACAAATCCTTAGACGTCTTGGCTGAGACCCCAAAATTATGGGAAAGAGCAACCCTTTCACGCTTCATGGCCTTAGAAAACCTACATGATGTGTGGCAATGCCAACACTCGACTGAGCGGAATTATTCCTACTTCTCGAGTGTGCACCGCACATACTCAAGAATTGATCTCTTTCTGATTGATAAGTTTCTTTTGCAGAACATTAGTGCATCCACTGTGCACAACATTATGTGGTCAGACCACGCTCCAGTCTCCATTGATGTGGAGGGATCCCACACTGAAACACGGGAAAACAGATGGAAAAATGATGTCTTTCTTTTCACACATCCAGACCATAAGCACAAAATTACTAAAGAACTCCGTGAGTTTTTCCTCACTAACGCCCCGTCTGTGTCGGATCCCTTCACGCTCTGGAACTGTCACGAAGCATATATGAGAGGAATTCTCCTGAAAATAAGCAGTGTTGCGAAGAAGCAATGTCACCAGCAGCTAAATGATCTACTTCTTCAAATAGACAAATTGGACTTGGTAAACAAGAAATCACCTGACCCTACCATTAGCTCCCAACTAGATAAACTTAGACATGATCTTAGACTGCTACTTATTTCCCAACACAATCACACGGCCCGGAAATTGAAAGCACATTTCTATAGTCAAGGTAACAAAGCTGGTAAATTATTAGCGAATCAAGTAAAAGAGAAAACAATCAAACAAAAAGAACCGTTTATTTTCCACCCAACCACGGGCATCAGACTTTCTAATCCAAAGGAAATTGCTAAAGCATTTAGGGATTACTACAACATTCTCTATAACTTAAAAGAAGATACCTCTACCCAACAACCCTCCCCAGAGATGATCCAGAATTTCCTGGATTCAATCTCCATGCCCAAGTTAAATCTTGAACAACTTAAAACTCTAAACGAACCAATTTCCATAGCTGAACTTCAAAAAAAAAATTATGACTCTCCCTAATAACAAATCTCCAGGCCCAGATGGATTTTCGTCTGAATACTACCGCACATTTTATTCCATAATAAGTCCACATCTATTAAGAGTATATAAACTGCTGCCTCCAAAGCTTCCTTCTCTCCAGAAATGTTAACGGCCACAATTGTAACCTTGCCCAAACCCGGAAAATCAGCCGATACCCCACAAAATTTCAGGCCTATATCATTATTAAATGTAGACTTGAAGATATATGCCAAGATCATAGCAAACAGATTGGCCTGGTTCCTGCCCGCCCTCGTAAAACAGGACCAAGTTGGTTTTGTCCCAGATCGGCAGGCACCGGATGCAACACACAGAATTATTAATCTGCTTCACGCTGCAGAGTCATCGAAGGTCCCTTCTCTGCTTCTGTCACTAGATGCAGAGAAGGCTTTTAATAGAAGTCACTGGGGATATTTAAAACAAGTATTGGGCAAATTCGGAATATCAGGAATGATTAATTCAGCCATCTTAGCACTATATACTAATCCCTCCGCAATGGTATACACAGAAGGAATGTTTTCTGACAGTTTCAATATTACTAACGGGATGAGGCAGGGTTGCCCCCTGTGCCCCCTGATATTTGCCCTTTTAATGGAGCCCTTGGCCAAAAAAATTAGGTATCATCTAGACATATCGGGCTTTCAATTTCAAAAGAAGCACACACCATTTCTCAGTTTGCAGATGATGTGAACCTGTCCTTCTCAAATCCCAATACTTCTCTACCAGCAGTACATAACACACTAAATGACTTCAACCAAATCTCATATTATAAAGTAAACGCAACAAAATCTAATCTACCTGCCATAAATATTGATGAGAACCTCCAAAAAATCATTTCTTCGTGTTACCCATACCCGTGGGCTGACAAACCCATTCAATATCTGGGCATTCAATTGACAACCCCAATCTGTAATCTATTTAAAGTAAATCTCATACCCCTCATTTCCTCCATCCAACCGGAATTAAATAGACTGAGAACCATTTGTTTGTCTTGGATGGGAAGACTGGCGGCATACAAAATGCTCATTCTACCAAGAATCCTTTACTATTTCAGAGCCCTCCCAATCTTTATACCAGCAAAATTTTTTAAAACGGTACAAACTCAGCTACACAAATTTGTATGGGCAGATAAAAAGCTGAGATGCTCTCAGTCTTCCCTATCAAAACATAGAAAAGCCGGAGGGATGGGACTTCTCATTCTACGAGATTATTTCACAGCCAGCATACTAGATCAAACAAAATTTTGGTTCCAAAACCAATCATCTAAACACTGGGCAATTATAGAAGATACCTGGTTACGGTGCGCATGCGCGGGACTCCCGAGAAGACGCTCTAATCGAGAGCTCCGCACCGCTCCGGCCCTTCTTCTCCCCCAGAGCTCTCAGATCGAGCGGAACCGGCACCAATACCTCCCCTGGGCTCACCGAACCCCTCCAGCCCACTTTTATATGCTGAGCGGCACGCAGAAGAGTGAGGTGAGCCGTCAACTGATCTTTAATCAGGCGGCCCCTGACCCGTCCAAGGTGGCGACCGCAGCTTCTCTGAGGGATGGCATGGAAGTCACTGAACACTCATCCCCCTCCCAGCAGCGCGCTGACATTCTGACAACAACTGTAAGTCACAGCATCACTCAAGGGATCCCCCTGCTAACAAAGACTCCCTCCTAAACAGGACCCTGGGTGATATCATTCACCCACCCAGGCTTCAGTCTCCTCTAGGCCTAGCAGGGCCCATCCCTCCCTCAGCCTCACAGCAGCCCCAGACCCAGGACATGCAGCTCTTGCTACAGAGCTTTTTAGATATGCTGGCAGCAGGCCTAGCTCAAAATGCTACACAGATTACAGCCGTTATCAAGGCTGATCTACAAAATTTGGGCTCCCGCATAGATGCGATTGAGCAGGTGGTGGATAACACTGCTGCACGCACCAACCAGAACACGGCCTGTATTCAGTCTTTACAAGACCAGCTAGATACTGCCTTATCTAAAATAGACGATTTGGAAAACAGAAATAGACGTTACAATTTCCGTATCCGTGGAATACCCGAAACAGTAATGGATATACAGAATACCGTCCAATTATTTATCAAAGATCTCATTCCAGACATCCAAAGTCACAGACTTGAACTAGACAGGGCACACAGAGCCCTCCAGCTTCCCCGCCAAGATGGCCTCCCGAGGGACATTGTAGTCAAGCCCCATTTTTATAGTGTAAAGGAGGAGGTCATGAGAAGATCCCGCAACATGGATAACCTATATATAAAGTAGGTGCAGCGCTAAACAAATAAAAGAAAAAAAAAAACTTCCAGGGATAAAAAAGAAGGTAACAATATAGCAGAAGTCCTTCAAAATATACAGCGCATTGATAATGTCCAAATTTCCTGTGAAATTCCACCGAGCAAACGTGATTTCACAGCAATAATATGTGACTGATAGAAGTGCCCTTCACCAAATACTGAATGGCCTCTCACCTGATGACCAGGACCCTTAAATTATAAAGGGTCATGAAAGCATTCCCATAAGGATCATAGAGAGTGAAGGTTCAATCCAGTGACAGGAGACTCCTCCAGGTAACCACGTAGCAGGGGGTCAGCATAATTCATATAAATAGAAAGGGACAAACATAGTGCTCTCCGTTTGCCAAACTTTATTATAAAAGTAAAGATAAACACTTACATATCGGGCACTTCACAAGTGCCAGGACGGTAACAGTGCATAAAACACAGAGGAGTGTATACAAGCGATGGAGCATGCGCAATGGCCGCGGATGATGTCACGACGTCACGTTCTGGACGCGTTGCGTCCCAGTGGGCGGGGACTTCCTCAGCAGATGATCCAAAGTCACAGACTTGAACTAGACAGGGCACACAGAGCCCTCCAGCTTCCCCGCCAAGATGGCCTCCCGAGGGACATTGTAGTCAAGCCCCATTTTTATAGTGTAAAGGAGGAGGTCATGAGAAGATCCCGCAACATGGATAACCTGTCTTTTCAAGGGCATAAGATTCAAATCTTTGCAGACATCTCGCCAGCCACAGTTCAAAAACGAAGAGCGCTCAAGCCACTGTTGGTAATACTCGCCCAAAACTCCATCAAATATCGCTGGTCATTCCCTTTCCGCCTTCAATTTCACTTCAAAGATGTTCCCTACCACTTCTCCAACTTCCAGGATGGGTAGCACCTGCTCCTGCAACTAGGCCTGATCTCACAGACCCTGGCTCCTCTGCATGAAACACCTACCCCGGGTTCTTCCAAGAGGCCCCCCCGGGCAGCCCCCTTACTCCACTGTGGAACAAGCAGCTACCAAAGCGGCTACGGGACTCTCGCTCCACAAGATGAACGTTCTTCCTCATGTCTGGAATGGAATTTCTTCCTCCAACCTACCTGTTGGACTGAGGACCATGTTTTTTTTTTTTCCTTTTGAGTAGGGACGTCCCTACGTTAAACTAACCTCGGCAACCTCTTCAAGCCAGACTATGCCCACAGTTAGGCCCCTCTAGCCCTATTTATGGCTATGGGGGATCCCTTTCCGGGCTACACTGTATTCTTCCGACGAAGATATCTACTTTACAGCATGTCACAGTAGACAATATAAAGGATACCCCCCCGCAGTGACTTTCCCCTTCCTTTATTGCATCTTGATCTCGGTTACATAATTTATACCTATTGACCTACAAACAACTTGCAATTTAGTTTACACTCCCTCCTGGTGACCGATACCACATTTTTTCGCCTTTCATTGGGGGATCCAGACGGCCGGAGCGGCCCTGCATTCCACCTTCTCTGTTGTGACTCGAGGGGACACAGTGCCCCTCTGGTCACATCAGGTAGACAACCCTATTTGAGGTTGCCCTCTCCCCTTTTTTTTTCTCTGGGGTCCCCCGTTTAGGGGAATCCGGACTAGGACTAGTAATCCTAGTCCGAGTTTTGATTACTTCTTTTATATACTGTTTCCTAGTTTTGATCTCATCAACTGTTGGTTTTGCACTTAATGTTTGCGGTATTGTTATGCCTGATTAATCTACTTGTCCTACATTCTTCTCATTCCCTTCTTCACTCTCCCTTTCCTTTCTCCTCCTCTCCTGTGTCTCCTCCCCACTCCCCTTCCTCTCTGTCCCATTCTCTCCAGGAACCCTCGCGGAACACATCTACCTACCCAGCCCTCAGGAAGAATTTTGAATTTATTCCTCTTCGAGCCGATGTCCACTTCCGGATGGTGCGGGTAAGCTCCCTTTGCTTCATATCGTTCCAAACTCCTTGCACCCATGGCTGACCCGACTACCCAGACACGTTCATTAAAAATAGCTTTGCATAATGTCCAGGGACTCAACTCTCCCTCTAAATGCCACAAGGCATTTCAGAGCTACCACTCTAGGGGCCTCGATATTGTTCTACTCCAGGAAACCCATTTCCCGGCCAGTTATAACCCCACCTTTCTACACCGCACATTCCCGACTTTTTTCCTGGCGAATGCTGACACCAAAAAAAGGGGTGTCGCCATTCTCCTATCTAAAAGTACTCCCTTCACACTCACACACATGATCAAAGACCCAGAGGGCAGGTATATTTTAATAAAAGGAACTATAGGGGGGATTTTGTACTCTATCATTTCATATTACGCTCCCAACCAAAGACAGGCACGTTTCTTCACCTCTATGCTGTCGACTCTAGCCCCGCATCTGGAAGGCAGGGTGATCATGGGTGGTGACTCCAACATCACTTTTGATCAACTGCTGGACAAGTCTTCCCATGGGAGATCTCGGCTTAAGAATCCGCCCACTCAAAGCCTCAGAATTGCCCGCCTTTTACATGATATGGGCCTGATAGACGTGTGGAGAGAACTAAATCCCACGGCTAAGGACTATACCCATTTCTCAGCACCTCATAATACCTACGCCAGAATTGATCATATATTCCTCCCAAATTCAGATATCCACACAGCATCCCACGCCTCCATACAGGAAGTCCCCTGGTCAGACCACTCCTTAGTGACACTTAAAATCTCCTGCTCCCTTTCACCCTCTGGGCCTCCACAGTGTAGCCTAAGTAAATCTCTTCTGTCCAACCCTGTCCACTGCATAATTCTAGAAAAAGAAATCAGGGAATTTTTCTGTTTTAATGACACAGGAGACATCTCTCCTAGTATGCTATGGGGGGCACACAAGGCTGTCCTTAGAGGGAAAATGATCCAACTGGCGTCTCAACTCAAAAAAGAAAGGAAAGCGGATATTTTGCAAATGGAAAGGGAATTCCATTCCCTCAGCAAATCCCATAAAGCTAACCCATCTTCCACAACCCTGACCAAACTAGAAACCTCCCGAGTAGCGCTTAATCTGGCCCTTACATCTAATGCAGACAAACATCTGACTTGGCTCAGTGGCAGATTCTATATCCAAGCAAATAAAATTGGTCCCCAGTTGGCTGCTAAACTATCCCGTAAAATAAAAACCTTCTCGCTGCCCAAGATCAGATCCCAGTTGGGAACTCTCACCCAAAATCCCCAAAAGATCTTGGAAACCTTTCAGGCTTCTTATTCTAAGCTATACTCAGCCCCCGACAATCACAACTCAGACTCTATTGATTCCTTCTTGAATAGCCTTGATATCCCTACACTCTTGGACTCCCATAGGTCCATTATGGAATCCCCCTTCAGAGTGGAGGAAATTCATGAAGTCATAAAGAACCTCAAAACAGAATTAGCCCCAGGCCCCGATGGCTTCTCCGCACATTATTATAAAGCTTTCTCAGATGCCCTCTCTCCTTATCTGGCCCGCCTCTTTAACTCACTTTGCGCGGGGTCCCCCCTGGAACCGTCAGCCAACTTGGCATACATATCAGTGATCCCCAAACAGGGCAAGGACCCCAGTGACGTTTGCAACTATAGGCCAATCTCGTTGATTAATAATGATTTAAAGATTATGACGAAAATTCTAGCAAACAGACTGGCTTCCTTCATTGCTAACTATATCCACAAGGACCAGGTGGGGTTTATCCCCGGAAGACAGGGGCCGGACCAGATCAGGAGAGTGGTAGACTTAATTTCCCTTATGCAATCATCATGGGATGGGGGCCCTTTTCAACCAGGATATGTCCTTTGAATAGACCTCCAAAAGGCCTTCGACACGGTCACCTGGCCATACCTCTTTACTGTTTTACGGAAATGGGGCTTTGGCCCGGACTTCATTACCACCATATCCTCCCTTTACTCCTCCCCTAAAGCACGTATTAAAATACAAGGTCACCTGTCCGAAGAATTCTCTATCTTGCAGGGTACTAGACAAGGCTGCCCTCTTTCGCCGATCCTATTCGCAATAGCGATAGAAACCTTGGCTCTATCCATAAGACAAAACCCTGACATCCATGGAGTGCAATGCGCCCTCTTTGCCGATGACATCCTCCTGTTTGTCACCTCCCCCCTAATATCCACCCTAAACATTCTACAACTACTTAACTCGTTTGGCGGCATCTCTGGACTTCAGGTTAACATGGCTAAATCAATGGCTCTGAATATCTCCACCCCCCATGAGCTGGTGGAGAGGCTCAAGACCCATTTTCCCTTCACCTGGTGCGATTCCTCCCTTCCCTACTTAGGTGTTTTTTTATCAGCAAAAATAGATCATCTCTACCACCACAATTACCCCCCAATGCTCAAGAAACTCTCCGATGATCCCGCGCATTGGGCCCGGTATAAAATGTCCTGGATAGGTAGAATAAATTCTGTCAAAATGACATTACTTCCTAGGATCCTATATCTCTTTCGCTCCCTACCTATCCGGAAACACACACTAGACAAACTACAGGCTTCAATCACCAGATTTATCTGGAGGGGGAAGAGACATCGCTTTTCCAAACAGGTGCTACACCGTGGGGGCATAGGGCTCCCTAATTTATGGTGGTATTGTCAAGCTGCACAACTCTGCCAATTTTCAGCTATTTACTCTAAAGGCCCTAGGCCTGATTGGGTTGATATTGAACGCCAGGCCACTCCCAACCACACTCTAGACTTCCTGGTTTGGAGACCACAAAAGGACAGACCCCCGATTCTTTCCCCCTCCTTGTCTCACTCAATGGCCCTGTGTGACACACTATATAAAAAACATTACCTCACCTCCCCATGGTTGCCCCTGGCACACATTTTCCACAACCCACAATTCCAGCCGGGCATGAACATCGAGGCCTTTAGGTGGTGGCTCAACAAAGGCCTTTACAGAATAGGGCAATTCTTCATTAACTCTGGTCCCATTTCACTTAAGTACTGCATCTCTAAATTGGAGATGCCAGCATCAGAGACTTTCCGCTATTACCAATTATCACATTTTTTGCGGGGGGGTCTGGAAAAGCTCGTCAACCCCACTATCGGTTACTCCCTACGAATTCTGGTGCTCCTCAGCCATGGGTGTAAGGGGAGGAATTTCCCTAATATACTCTGCACTAGCGGAGCCCCTGGAGAAAGCAAATTATATGTTGCAATGGGAGCGGGATCTGCAACTCAACTGGGACATGGATACCTGGCATACATGTGTCTCAGGATCCTATAAGGGCATGCTTAGTTCCTCTCTGATGGAGGCAGATCTTAAAGTCATGACCAGGTGGTACCTGGTACCCACCCGAATTACTAAATTTTATCCACATTCATCGCCCCTCTGCTTCAGAGGTTGTGGCCATATAGGTTCCCTACTTCACACATTTTGGGAGTGTGCCAAAATTAGAGGGTTTTGGAATGGAATTTTTTATCTCATCTGCAAAACCACAGGCTTTGCAGTTCAACAAAGCCCCATCATAGCTCTACTAAATGACAACATCCCGAAAGTACCTACTGTAAATTGTCTCGGTCTCTGATTCACTTCATTCTGCTTGGGGCCAAGATTACGCTTGGCCCCTTCGGTTTCCCTTCGCCAGGCCAAACAGAAAATTTCCTGGATTATGACACAGGAGAAGGTCGCGAGCAGAATTTTAGACACCTCGGATAAATTCAGACTTATTTGGGAGCCCTGGGCTCGTTTCTTGGGCATACCACCTCTTACCTTAATCTGTATAAGGGGCAGGTATCCCCCAAGCTCTGGTCAGCTCCGGGCCCTTAATCTTCTCCTACCTCTTCCTCTCTTCCCCCACTTTACCCCTCTGTTCTTCCTCCTTCTCCCCTTTTCTTTCTACTGGCTTCTTTCTAAATTCCCACTTAATGTGAGACACAAAGGTTGAGAGTAATGTACCTTGCAGAACTCTCCTTCACTCTTTCTACTTCCATTAATTACATGTTAAGGCTGCACAGTCTAGCATGTACCGTCTCTAATTTTTGGGGATAGCCCCCTGTATAAGTGATACTATCTTCTACATTATTGTTGGGCTCCTATCATTGTTAATTATTATGACAGAATTCTTGTTTTGTTTAACGATGGGTGGTCCGTGAGTTCAGGACGGGACCAGGGAAGGTCTTTTGGATCCCCCAGCGCTCTGCTCGGTTGGTCTGCGCACAGCAGGTTCCCATTTGGGGTGCGCGGCCTACCCTTGAGGATCCCTGGTACCTGCGAGCTTTAGCTTCCCTATCCTGACCTCCGGCTGCCACTATCTAGGAGAGTTAGAGTATTTAATGATGCCCTTGAGTCTATAAGTGTTTGTGCCTTTATTTTGAAGATGACTCTGTGGCAGGTACATGTACATCTCGATTCTAATGTTATTGACATTGTTGTGTCATCTCGTTTGGTCTCTGCCAATTTGATACCTTTGTACTGTTATTTATTTTCCAATAAACAGTATTTAAAACTAAAAAAAAACAAAAAAGAAAATACCTGGTTAAGGCCTAACTCCTTTAGATCCACACTACTATCTAACTCATTTTCAAATACTCACTTTAAATCCACTTACCCCATTATACAACTAGTAATGGACACATGGAAAAAATTCTGCTTCGATTCGAAACAAACCACAAATCTTACAAAGGTATCTACCCCTCTGTCTTCAATTTGCACCCACATTAGTGACCTCATGACAACAACTTGGGAAAAATAGGAATTACCTCAGTTACAGACCTTCTAAACCATGGAAAGGTCATTTTCTTCAATACATTAGTCCAAAAATATTTACTTCCCACATCAGATTACTACATGTACATGAGAATTGCAACATTCTTAAAAACACATCCTCTGCAACCTACTAAGATTCCACATAAAGCATGAACCTATTGGAACGACACAACTAAAACCAAGAAGGGGATCTCCCTATTTTATATTTTAATACAACAGAAAAATTCTTTCACTAAACTACCATCACTTTAAAAATGGGAATCAGACCTCTCTACATCCTTTTCAGAGGATAGAGGCGATTAAATCCAATCATTGCTACACAATATCCACAACACACTGGGAAACAGCTCAAAAACTACTCCTTAGATGGTACTATACTCCCTATATTACTGCAAAGTTCTCTACGGATAGCCCCAACGAATGTTGGCGTGGTTTTGGCAAGGTAGGCACACTACTTCATATGATATGGGACTGCCCCAATCTTTGGAGTTTTTGGAGAGCTGTATTCCGATTAATATCTAAAACTACAGGCTTCATAAAGATAGGGAACGCTGAATTTGCCATACTAAGTATCCATATGGATCAATAGCCACCATCTCTTAGACCAGTGGTGTTACAGATTTTGATGGCAGCCAGACTGACAATCACTAGCAGGTGGAAATCTATCAATTCACCAAATATCAGTGAAGTTATTAAAAAAGTAGATGAAGCTTATAAACATGAACAGATTATAGCAAATATAAAGGTGAATACACCCCATTTCTATAAGCAATGGGATCCTTGGATTCGCATTAGGCAAATTAAATGAAAGATTTGTTGCCTACAAGCTAATGCACGTTCCACACCTTCTTTTTAATTGCTTCCCTTTTTTTCCTATGATAGGGAGCCAGAGTCCCTACTCTTCGGGTTAAAATTTCTTTGCAATCTAATATTTTAAATACATATCTATCAGCTCATGTTTTTGCATAGCAGTTTATTAATATTAACACTCAACCTTCATGTGTTTACATATCAGTTATATGCTATAGTTTTCAAAGTTCTGAAGATATGTTTCATGACAATTATAAAATTGTAATATTGGTTAAAGAATACCTTGCATGGTATATTTCTGTGAATTGTATACTGAACATTTAAAAAAAAAATAATTAAAAAAAAAATTCTTTGTAACATTTAAACGACACTAGTGTTCCTTCATTTTTATATTTTTTAAAAGCTCTTTTCTTATTATTTAGAGCTTCTTTAACTTTGGCCGTGAGCCACATAGGTTTTGTTTTTAGCCTTTTAAACTTATTGCCCATGGGAATATACTTTGCAGTGAGGTCCTAAACAGTTTTTTTGAAGAATTCCCATTTCTGTTCTGTGTTTATCAATGCAAATATTCCCTCCCAGTCTAAATCCTGGAGAGCAGCCCTCATCCTTGGAAAATTTGCTCTCTTGAAGTTAAGTGTTTTTTTTAATTCTTCCTACAAGCTTTATTCAGACATTGATACAGGTCACATGACTGCTCTAAGTGCTGATGAGAAAAGGTATTTAGTCTTTTATATTTACTAAAACTATTGCATTTCCATATCCTGTGTACTGTGGGAGACCAGGTATAGTGAATGCAGTGACTTTAAGAACACTAAGAACACTTTAGGAACAAGAGAAAAAACTTTTCCAATGGATGACTTGATATGTATATTGACAGTAAAGAGAACATAAAAAAGGAATACATAGACATGTACTGTATATACTGTATGTACCTCTGCTGTTTATAAGTCTGCCTTAACATTGGATGTTTGGACCTGGAAATAAAGACAATTTCTTGTTAAAATTACATGTAGTTTGTGGTTATCTCCTTTTCCTATTCTAAAACATATCAAACAGATGCGCAGAAAACATGTTGGGGCATGCTTCACAAGTCAAAACAAATGGGAAAGAAAGGCTGAACATTCACACTGGGGATTTTTTGGCTAACATTCACAAAAGATGTGTGCAGCAAGCAGTGAGGGACATAGCAGAAGTTTACAGATAAAAAGGGGTCTATGCATGCAGAAATTAGCCATCTAATACAGAACATCATGTGCCACAAGCAAGGTGTTCAACAGAAATGAGGCAGAAAATACATATCAAAACATAGGCCACAAGCCAAGCATGAAAGTGCATTAACTGCTAAGACAAATGAGGCTGTTGAAAGGATTACCATATGCTCCACCAGATCCAGAATTTTTGGCTTTTCTTCTGTTGAGCTCTTCTCTGCCATTGCTCACTTCTACCAGGTACCTGAGCAGTGTGCACCAAAAAAGAAGGGCCACCCGCTGGATTTGATGGCACCTGTAGTAAATTTCCACACACCTGTGGTAAATGACTGCACTGTTTCATGCAAATTTCCACATGTGATATTTTAGGAGCATTTTTGGGCAGTGCCCAGCCAGTATTAGCCGTGCCTCCTATGCAGATTCATGTTGCCGAGCAAGTACCAGAGCAGCCATCCAGGCCCCCTGTGCAGGAGTCTTTGTCATCTGCACCTGCTGAATTGCAAGAAGGTAATTTAACGCCTTCTGTTCTTCAGGTTCCTCTTCCCCAATCTTTGCCTATGGGTTTCTTGCCTTTGCTGGATTCCTTGGTGTCTTCCTTTTCCAAGATCGAAGAGGAAGTTTTTTCCCAGCAGTCTGCATTAAATTCCCCTGTGTTAACTCCCTCTCATGTGTGGGCTCTTGGTCATATTATTCCTGTGCCAGCAGTTAATTGTTATAATTTATCTGGAAAATCTTCAAATATTGATTTAGTTAACCAACCGTTAACTGAAATTGGGATCTGCCTGCTGTCTCTGTGTGTGTGTGTGTGTGTGTCTCTGGTATGTGTCAGCTCATCCACATCTTCCACCGTTAACTGAAATTGGGATCTGCCTGCTGTCTCTGTGTGTGTGTGTCTCTGGTATGTGTCAGCTCATCCACATCTTCCACCATTAACTGAAATTGGGATCTGCCTGCTGTCTCTGTGTGTGTGTGTCTCTGGTATGTGTCAGCTCATCCACATCTTCCACCGTTAACTGAAATTGGGATCTGCCTGCTGTCTCTGTGTGTGTGTGTGTCTCTGGTATGTGTCAGCTCATCCACATCTTCCACCGTTAACTGAAATTGGGATCTGCCTGCTGTCTCTGTGTGTGTCTCTGGTATGTGTCAGCTCATCCACATCTTCCACCGTTAACTGAAATTGGGATCTGCCTGCTGTCTCTGTGTGTGTGTGTCTCTGGTATGTGGCCTTCTCTATCTATTGCCCTGTGCGAACAACCATGACATTATTTGTTTTTCTGAACTGTCTTACCTAAGTTTTATGTGTTGATCTTGTCTTGGCCTCTTGCTATTCTGACTTTTGAAGAAAAAAGTTCACTTTGATTGCTAGGCACTCTTATAGTCACTCATAATTAATTAACAAACTTCAACCCCACCCTTATAACAGTATATATTTGAGCATCCTTAAGGGGTGAGCACATTGCTCGGGGGAGCACATTGCATGGGGCTTCTATCTTTAAGGCTTCTATCTCTAAGTGATTCTTTCTACAAGTGATATGCACTTCATTCTCTGCACTTCAGCGATTGCACGAAGCAAACAAATACAGCAATCTGCACTGGAAAGCAGCTAACAGACTGCAGGTGACCCTGTCTCTCTATTAAGCTCTCCTTCCACTCTGTAACATGCACTCTCTACCACTGCTTCTGACACTCCTGTCCTCTCTCCTCAAATTCTCTTACCTTCACCCCCCTCTCCACCCGCCTGCTTATACATATCACCCTGCCTTCTGTCTTCCCCCTACTACTGCTCTTACCAACTCTCGCTCATTCTACATCCATACACTGATAAAACCTCCAGTACTCTGAGACATGCCCCTTCACATAAATCACAGTCCCACATTACCCCCCTCACCCTCCTGCTTCTCCTAATCTCTGGTGACATATCCCCAAACCCTGGGCCACCATCATCTGTCTTTGCCCAACGCTCCCATCCCCCTACACCCTCTGGCAGGAGCCGCAACCCACAGAACTTGGTCTCAATTCCTCTTTCCAAAACCAGCCCCCCCTTTTCCTGTGCCCTGTGGAATGCACGTTCTGTCTGCAACAAACTCACCGCCCTCCACGACCTCTTCATCACAAATTCCTTTAACCTACTTGCCATTACTGAAACCTGGCTTCATGAATCGGATACTATTTCTCCTGCTTCCCTCTCCCATGGGGGCCTTCTCTGGACTCACTCCCCCAGACCAAGTGGACGGAAGGGAGGTGGAGTGGGAATCCTTCTAGCCCCATGCAGCACCTATCAGGTTCTTCACCCACCTCCCTCTCTGACACTCTCCTCTTTTGAGGCACACTGCATTCGTCTTTTCTCTCCCATTTCTCTAAGAATTGCTGTCATCTACCGGCCCCCTGGACCAGTATCAGTCTTTCTTGATGACTTCTCTGCCTGGCTACCCTACTTTCTCTCTTCTGAAATCCCCACAATTATTCTTGGGGACTTCAACATCCCTGTCAACACTAACACTACTATTACTTCTAAACTTCTCAGTCTAACCTCATCGCTTGACCTGAAGCAATGGATACAGGCTCCTACCCACTCCAATGGCAACACCCTTGACCTTGCCTTCTCCTATCTGTGCACTCCGTGCAACCTTTCCAACAATCCACTCCCACTCTCTGATCACCACCTTATTAGTTTTGCTCTCTCCTTGTCTTCCACCTCTTCTCCCTCCAACCGCCTAACAGTTACACGCAGAAACCTTCGCCACCTCAACCCTTCTCTTCTCTACTCTGCTACTGATCACCTCTATGACAAAATCTCCCCCCTGTCCTGCCCCAACCTAGCTACTTTCATTTACAACAGCTCACTGTCTTCCTCCCTAGACAAGCTGGCCCCCCTCACTACACGCAGAATTAGGCCCCGACTGCTACAACCCTGGCAAACAGATGACACCAGAAGTCTCAGAAAACGTAGCCGCGCTCTTAAGCGCCTGTGGCATAAGACTAAGACCCAGGAAGACTTCACACAATATAAATCTGCCCTCCTAAAATACTACTCCTGCCTTCACACTGCCAAACAGACCTACTTTATCACACTCATCAACACCTTCTCATCCAGTCCACGTCAACTCTTCTCTACCTTCAACACTCTACTCTGTCCTCCACTGCCTCCACCCACCAACTCACTCACTGCCCAGGAGATTGCCAATCACTTCAAAACTAAGATTGATACAATTCATGAGGAGATCGCCAATGCGCAAAAACCTTCCCCATGCAACACCCCATGTCCACAGATACAATCATTACTTCCCTCATTCAACCCTGCTACTACTACTGAGGTTGCTAAACTTTTATCTAGCACTCATCTAACCACTTGCCCCCTGGATCCTGTTCCCTCGCAAATGCTACGCTCACCCTCTGACTCGATTCTACACTCTCTAACTCACATTTTCAACCTCTCCCTCTCTTGTGGCATCTTCCCAAACTCTCTAAAACATGCGCTAGTCACCCCCATACTAAAAAAGCCCTCACTGGATCCCACCAATCTCAACAACTTACGTCCCATCTCCTTACTCTCCTTCTCCTCCAAACTTCTTGAAAGACTGGTCTACAACCGATTAAGTGACCATCTGACCATGAATAAACTTCTTGATCCCCTTAAGTCCGGTTTTCGCCCTCAACACTCCACGGAAACTGCTCTCCTTAAACTCTCAAATTACCTACTAATGGCTAAAGCCAATGGACACTATTCTGTACTACTTCTCCTGGATCTCTCTGCTGCCTTTGACACAGTGGACCACCCCCTCCTCCTCAAAAAACTCCACTCCTTTGGTCTCCGTGACTGTACTCTTCGCTGGTTCTCATCCTACCTATCCCACCGCTCCTTCAGTGTCACTTACAACTCTACTTCCTCCTCTCCTCTTCCTTTTTCCGTTGGGGTCCCCCAAGGTTCTGTTCTCGGACCTCTCCTTTTCTCAATCTACACCACCTCCTTGGGTCAGTTGATTGCCTCCCACGGCTTTAAATATCATCTCTACGCTAATGACACCCAAATCTATCTCTCCACCCCCCAGCTCTCTCCATCTGTCTCCTCACGCATTACCAACTTATTAGCAGACATATCAGCCTGGATGTCACATCACTTTCTCAAACTCAACCTATCCAAAACCAAGCTCATGATATTTCCTCCCTCAGGTGCCACTTCCCCTGATCTCCCTGTCAAGATCAATGGCTCAACTATCAACCCATCTCCCCACGCCAAGGTCCTAGGTGTAATCCTGGACTCTGAACTAACCTTTCGACCCCACATTCTATCACTATCCAAAGCTTGCCGCCTCTGTCTTCGCAACATCTCCAAGATACGCCCCTTCCTAACCAATGACACCACAAAGCTTCTAATCCATTCCCTGGTCATCTCCCGCCTTGACTACTTCAACTCCCTCCTCATTGGTTTACCTCTAAATAGGCTATCCCCACTTCAGTCCATCATGAACGCTGCGGCCAGGCTCATCCACCACACAAACCGCTCAGCGTCTGCTACACCCCTCTGCCAATCCCTCCATTGGCTGCCACTCAGTTACCGAATTAAATTCAAGATACTAACTATAACTTACAAAGCCATCCACAACCTGGCCCCTAGCTACATCTCTAACCTAGTCACAAAATACCAACCTAATCGTTCTCTTCGCTCCTCCCAAGACCTCCTGCTCTCAAACTCCCTTATCACCTCATCCCATGCTCACCTTCAGGACTTCTCCAGAGCCTCCCCCATCCTCTGGAATGCTCTTCCCCAATCCGTCTGATTTTCTCCTACTTTATCCACTTTCAGACGATCCCTGAAAACTCATCTCTTCAGAGAAGCCTATCTGGCCCCCACCTAACAACTGTACATTTATCTTCTCAATCAGCACATCACCCACAGTTATTACCTCTTGTATCTCTTGACCTTCCCTCTTAGATTGTAAGCTCTAAGGAGCAGGGCCCTCTGATTCCTACTGTATCAAATTGTATTGTATTTGTACTGTCTACCCTCAAGTTGTAAAGCGCTACGTAAACTGTTGGCGCTATATAAATACTGTATAATAATATAATAATAATATTATTCCTGTGCCAGCAGTTAATTGTTATAATGTATCTGGAAAATCTTCAAATATTGATTTATTTAACCATGCTGTGCCCGAGACTTCTATTAAAGAGGTACTGCCCTGTGAGATGTCCCCAATTGGGTTTTCACTTTCAATATCTGTAAAAGACAAAATTTGGAAGGGGGAATTTATTGACATTTTGTCATTACTTCCTTCTTCCAAGGAATTTCTTAGATTGGAAAATAAATCAGAGGACAAATAAGAGGAAGATAGAAGAAGGCCTGTCTCTAAGACCTTCTTTAATCGACCGCAGGCCTTTTGTATCTTCTCCAGCATTATGGGCGAGAAATTTCCTGACCACTGCAGTGGCCTTTTTCAGCATTTAAAGATAATTCAAGATGCCTATACAAGTTTTGGAGGCCTTGGATGGTTCTATTATGATGAATCAATTCTTCAAAAGCGGGCCATTTACCCCAACTTATAATGGGGTATGAAAGATGCAGGCCTATGGGTGAATTTGATTATCCCTCAAAAATCTTTGCCGCCTAAGCAAGCGCCCTCTACTAGCAGTTTACAATCTATGTACAGAAAAGGGTATTGTTTTTCTTATAACAAAGGTCAGTGTAAGTGGGGTGCGTCTTGTCGTTATAACAAATACAAAAGCTCTTTTTGTACTGGTCCTCATCCTTTGTCTAGGTGTTTCAAAAAATCCACTTCTAATGCACAAAAATATATTTTTCCCAAGAGTCTGCATGCCGGTGAGGCTGGAAAGAATGCTGCATTGGCTTACCCAGACAAGGAGAGGGACAGTTTGGTAATTAAAGGTTTCGGTGAAGGTTTTCCTTTACTAACACTGGATCAGGTTGCCTTCCAGTTAAAAATTTGATGTCTGTGGAACAATATCATGACATTGTTAGGGAAAAGACCTTGAATGAAGTTAGGGAAGGACGCGTGGAGGGATCTTTCTGTTCTCCGCCTTTTGACAATTTTTGAATATCCCCCCAGGACATTGTGCCCAAGAAAGAAGCCAATTCATTCAGAATACACCATTTGTCCTTCCCAAAAGGTGATTCCTTAAATGATAATATTGATTCTTCACTTTCTTCAGTTTCTTATTCATCCTTTGAGGACACGGTCCGGATTATGAAACACAATGAAAACGTGTGTTTTATCCTTACGGGCTTCACTATTGTCGCTTTCTTTCTATTGGGTACCATGCTGTTGATCGCACCATTCACTCACCGTCCCATGTGAAATTTGAGCTCCTGGTGATACGTGACAACTGTATCTATGTTTGATGGAGTGTGCCAACTGGATGTACTGATTGAGCCTTTGTACTGCATGCTTACTTCGCTTGTTTTTTACATCTTTCTGGTAAGCAGATTAACAAGCACCTGAATGTGGTGTGCTTTTCTCCTGCACACTGAAGTTTTGGTGGAGGTTTCATCTCAGCTCTGCTCTTCATTGATTTATATGGACTATCATATTTTATTCAGCGCTGCATTTATGACTTTTTATCAAACACAATGGTAAAGGCACTTTGCTATCTAAAGCAGACATAAAATCCGCTTTTAGACTACTGCCTATTTATCCTTTATCTTTTTACTCTCTTGTTTTTTGTTTTGAAGGGCTTTATTTCTTTGATATGTGCCTCCCAAGGGGTTTTCTTTAATTTGCTCCTACTTCGAATCTTTTGCTTCCTTCTTACAATGGTCATTACTGGGGAAACCGGTCTCAACAGCATTATACATTAACTTGATGATTTTCTTCAGATTCTTCTATTTGCCTTGTTCTTTTAAAATCTTTTACAAGCATCACTGATTATTTGGGCATCCCTCTGGCAGCTGAGAAGACTATTCTGCCATCCACATCTCTTGATTTCCTAGGCATAACCATTGACACGGTAGCTATGGAGTTTAGGCTTCCCAAAGCTAAGATTGCTAGGTTAAAATTTTCCATTTCCATTATGCCAGTAGGTCGAATATTTTCTCGGCGCTTATCCTTAGCATCAGCGGGGCTGAAATCATCTCGCTCGCATATTCGATTTTCCAGGGAACTAGAAGAGGACATGTCCATGTGGTTCCAATTCTTTAACCAATACAAAGGGAGATCAATTTTTCAAGACAATTTTGTTTTTGCTGCAGACTTGGAACTCTTTACTGATGCTGATGGCTCAAAAGGTTTTTCAGCCATACGGTGCACTAATTGGCTGTGCGGATCTTGGCCTGAATCTTGGGTTTCTAACAAAGTGACAAAAAACTTTGTCTTGTTAGAGCTATTCCCTGTAGTAGCGGCTTTTGAGCTTTGTAGTTCGGACTTTGCCAACAAAAGAATTATGATTCAGACTGATAGCAAAGGCGTGCTTTTCTCTATAAACTGCTTGTCATCAAAGTACCTGTTTGTAATTAATTTGATTCAATACTTTGTATTGCTTTGTTTAAAAAATAATATTTGGGTTAAAGCTCAATATTGTCAGAAACCATGAAATCAGACCAAGACAGAAATACAGTTAAATCACACTTGTTTATAATAAAAGAAAAAGAACAAACATAGTCAAAACATACCCAAAGTTCAGTAACTCGAATGAAAAGTCAGCCAAGCCAGAAGTCAGGGATCAAAGTAGTGGAATAGCAAGCAGGATCTGGAGCCAGGAAGGGATGTCAGCAAAGCAAGTCTTTGAACAGGAACTGTCACATCCATTTCAGCTGAGTCCGAAATGACGAGGGTGGCCTCTTGCACGGTCCCGGTCCTAGTACCCCTGGAGGTTGAGACAGGGCTGCTAGGGCGGCGGAAGGGTGCAGGTGCCTGCTGGCAGGATCAAGAAGCGCCTTTGTGGAGGAGGTGGGATGCTGACCACAGGATTGGTTTAGGAAAAGTCCAACAGGAACACTTGCAGAGTCAGGGGCAGGCAGGAGTTGGCAACGTGCTGGCAGTAAGGTACACAATCGGCAGGCAGGCTCGTAGTCGGGAACTGGCGGTGGTTGGCAACCGGCTGGCAGGAAATTACAAGATCAGGAGACAGGGCCGTAGTCAGAAGTCCAAGCTGGGGTTGGTACAGGAAGCAGAGGCAGGCAGAGATGCAGGGGTAATCCAAGAGAGTAGTCGTGGAAGCCAGAAGTTCAGGATCAAGGTAACTCAAACAAGACAGCAGCAAGGATACAGAAACAAGCTGAGACAATCCAGCACTGACACTAGTAGACTGATCATTTAAATAGGGCGCCTTGCGCCGTGATTCGTTGGCATGCGGACATGCCCGCGCAGACGTGCACTGGTCCGGGGCTCACTCGTTCTTGCCGTACGTTTGAGCAAAGACTGCTGGCTGGCACATGGGAATGAGCATTTGTTGCGATGGTTCTTTGACATTGCCCCTCCTTATCTGGGTCCTCCTTTCCGGATGAGAGAGATGAAAGGCTTGTATAAGTCTTGGAGCATGGAGGTTTGTCTCTGGTTCCCAGGAATTTTCTTCTGGACCAAAACCTCTCCACTTAATTAGATATTGATTCTGTCCCTGCCTTCACCTGCAATCTACAATGGTCTCAATCTCAAACTCCTCCTCTCCATCCACCATTATAGCTTCTGGGGGCCCCACTTCATGACCCGGAAAGGGATTAACCACATCAGGTTTCAACAGGGAGGCATGAAACACAGGGTGGATCTTAAACGAGTCGGGAAGTTCAAGTTCATAAGCCACTGGGTTCATTTTTATCTTGACTGGAAAAGGTCCCAGGTATTTAGGTCCCAATTTCCTGTATGGACAGGCCAATTTCAGATTTATTGTTGAAAGCCACACACGGTCACCAACTTTTAAATCCAGTTCTCTTCTCCTCCTGTCAAAGAACCTTTTATTATCTTCCTGTGTCCTGGAAATGGTCTCTCTCAGCACCTGGTTATTGGTAGCAAGGAAGTTTAGTCTGTCCTGAACAGCTGGCAAAGGAGAATCCAGAATCAGCATTGGCAAGAAAGAGGGATGAAACCTATAGTTTGAGAAGAAAGGGGATTGATTGGTGGCTGCATGGGCAGAGTTATTAAATGCGAATTCCACCAAGGGCAGTAGTGAGGCCCAATCTTCTTGGGTAAAGGAGGTGAAGCAGCGCAGGTATTGCTCCTGCGTTTGATTGGTACACTCAGTCTGCCCATTGGACTGGGGGTGGTAAGCCGAAGAGAAATTGAGTTTGATGCCCAGCGCTTCGCATAGTGCTTTCCAAAATCTTGAAGTGAACTGCACTCCACGATCTGAAAGTATGTCACTAGGAATTCCGTGCAGTCTAACAACCTCTTTAATGAAAACATTAGCAGTTTCTGTTGCTGATGGGTTCCCGTTCATGGGGATAAAATGTGACATCCTGGAGAGGCAATCCACCACCACAAAGATGGATGAAAACCCTTCAGATGGAGGGAGCTCTACAATAAAATCCATCGCGATTTTATCCCAGGGTCTTTCAGGAATGGGTAGTGGTCTTAATAAGCCCCATGCTTTGCTTTTGCTGTTCTTATTTCCAAGGCAGATTGAGCAGGAACCAACATATTTCTTGCAATCCCTTGCAAGGCTAGGCCACCAAAAATGTCTCTGGATCAAATCCATGGTCTTTTACCCCCCGAAATGGCCGGCCAACGGGTAGTCATGGCATACTTGTAGGATGGTAGTACGCAGATTCTGTGGTATGCAAACTTTATTACCCTGCCAATAGAGTCCATCATTTTCCTGAAGGTTCATATCTGGGGGCATAGAAATTCCCCTGGATGCTTGATGAATCTGTGACATTAGGTCTGCTTGTGTAAGCAGAAAATTTCCAGCCTGTAGGATGGTATCCGTTTGGGGTGGACCTTCAATTTCTGTGAACATACGCGATAGCGCATCAGGTTTCACATTCTTGGACCCGGGCCGGTAGGTTATATGGAAACTGAAGTGTGAAAAAAAGAGCCCAAGTTTTTGTGATCTGTGAAGATCAGTATTGGGTGTGTTGCTCCCTCCAAGAGGTATTGCCACTCTTCCAGGGCTGATTTGATTGCCAACAGTTCTCGGTCTCCCACATCATAGTTCCTTTCTGATGGCCCTAATTTCTTCAAGAAAAAGGCCACAGGGTGCATCAGAACCTTAGGTCCTTGGGTCTGGGACAAGATGGCCCCTACAGCGCTTTCTGAGGCATCCACTTCCAGGATGTATGGAAGAGCAGGGTCAGGGTGCTTCAGTACCGGGGCAGAGGTAAAAAGTCCCTTTAATTTGTCAAAAGCAGCTTGAGATGCCTCTGTCCATTGAAAACGGTTCTGTTTCTTGGTGAGTTGAGTGATGGGCATGTTGATACCAGAGAAGTTTTTAATTAATTTCCTGTAGAAATTAGAGAAACCGATGAACCGTTGTACCCCTTTCTTATCAATTGGAGATGGCCAGGACATTATAGCTGCGACCTTTTGAGGCTCCATTGCCATACCTCCCGTAGAGATTACCAGTCCGAGAAAGGGAATGGTCTGCCGGTCGAATTCACATTTCTCAGGCTTGGCATAGAGTCATTTTTAATCTAAGAAGAACCTGTTTTACATGGTCACGATGCAGTTTTAGAGAGACCAAGAAAATTAGAATGTCGTCTAAGTAAACGATCATGAATAGGTCTAGGAAGTCTCTGAAGATATTATTTACAAAATGCTGGAAGGTTGCCGGAGCATTGCATAACCCAAAGGGCATAACGAGGTACTCAAAGTGGCCAAAACGAGTCCGGAAGGCCGTTTTCCACTCATCTCCATTTCTAATCAAATTGTAAGCACCTCGTAAATCCAACCTAGTGAATATCCTTACAGAGCGGAGTCTCTGGAGCAGTTCTGGAATTAGAGGCAAGGGGTAGCGATTTTTAACGGTAATCCGGTTTAATTCTCTGTAATCCACACATGGACGGAGTGAGTGGTCTTTTTTCTTGACGAAGAATATTCCTGGCCCGGCTGGAGAAGTAGAGAGTCGGATGAACCCTTTCTTGAGATTCTCATTGACATAATCTTTCAAGACCAAGAGTTCAGGCTCTGAAAGTGGGAAAATCCTTCCAAATGGAATTTCTGCCCCTGGTAAAAGTTTGATTGGGCAATCGTAGGCCTGGTGGTGGGGGGGGGAGTGTCTGCTTTCTGCTTATCAAAGACATCCAGGAAGTCATGGTACACAGATGGAATAGGGTCTTGGGATTCAGATACTGGTTTAAGACAGCCAACAACTGGGGCCGTATGGTGGAGAGTCTTGAGACAGTTGTGGAGGCAATGCAAAGACTGGAAGACCACCTTGCCTGTTGTTCAATCTATCTGTGAGTTGTGTGCTTGCAACCATGGCATCCCCAGAATGATTGGAAAAAGTGGTGAGGAGATAACATCCAAGCACAACAGTTCTTGGTGGTAAGGAAAAATGTCAGAGGGCAAGGGTTGAGTTTCTTGGACGATGGGCCCAGATTTGATGTTGGACCCATCAGCTAATCGTATGGACAGTTTCTGTTGCTTAGATCGCAGAGGAATATTGTGTTGCAGGATGAAGGCATGGTCAATGAAACAGCTACAGGCGCCTGAATCAATTATGGCCTGGACCTGCAGTACCCCTCCTGGAAGCTGTAGGGAAACAGGAACAGCAATGTGAGTAGATCTTGATAGAGTCAATGCACAAGGATCAAGAGGAGGAGAGTCACACTTACGAGTCTTGTCCGCAGTAGAGACAGAGATTATTCATGCGACGGCGCTGCTTTTCCTCTGGTGTCAATGGTGAACGAAGCAGGCCTAATTGCATTGGCTCTGAAGCTTCAGTGATGGGAGCAGGTAGTGGGGTTGCAGAGGTAGATGGGTGGCTAGGTACCCTGGGTAGCATCCACATGGGCCGGTACTGGCTGGTCCTTTCAGATCTTTGCTCCCTCAGTCGACGATCGATTTGAATAGACAGTTGGATCAGCTCTTCTAGGGAATTGGGATCCCCACACCAGCCAGTTCATCTTTAAGTGCCTCCGAAAGTCCTAACTGAACTGAAAACAGAGAGCAGCGTTGTTCCATTGTGTGTCGGAACTCCACCGTTTAAAGTCTGTAACATAGTCCTCCACAGGCCTACGACCCTGCTGGAGGGTGTGGAGGCTGGTCTTGGCTGTGGTGGTATGTTGAGGATCATCATAAAGCTTAGCCATTTCTTCCAAGAAAGAGTCCATAGCATTCAGCAAGGGACTGGCTTGTTCCAGTAGGTGATGAGACCAGGTCTGGGGTTCTCCCTGCAGTAATGAAATGATGAACCCCACCTTGGTTCTTTCTAAAGAGAAAGTGCGGGGTTGTAGCAGGAAATACAAATAACAGGCATTTCTGAAAGCGCGGAATTTGCTGCGATCTCCCATAAACCTCTCAGGAGCAGGGGCTGGTGGCTCTGGGGGTGGCACCACTACTGTGGATGTAGAAGCTGAAACAGGTGATGCAGGTGCTGCGGCTGTCCGGTGCGCTGAGGTGCTTGGAGAGAGAGACTCCACTCTTTGTTCGAGCCGTTGGTAGCCATCTTGTAGGCCCTGGACGGCTTGAGTGAGGTTTGCAATCTGTTGGCACAGAGCATCCATAGTAGAGGCCCCCCTTTCGGACTCCATGTGGCTGGATTGTACTGTCACGTTCCTTTCAGCGGAGTCTGAAATGACAAGGGTGGCCTCTTGCACGGTCCCGATCCTAGTACCCCTGGAGGTTGAGACAGGGCTGCTAGGGCGGCGGAAGGGTGCAGGTGCCTGTTGGCAGGATCATGAACACCGGAGCCTTTGTGGAGGAGGTGGGATGCTGACCACAGGATTGGTTTAGGAAAAGTCCAACAGGAACACTTGCAGAGTCAGGGGCAGGCAGGAGTTGGCAACGTGCTGGCAGTAAGGTACACAATTGGCAGGCAGGCTCGTAGTCGGGGACTGGCGGTGGTTGGCAACAGGCTGGCAGGAAAGTACAAGATCAGGAGACAGGGCCGTAGTCAGGAGTCCAAGCTGGGGTCAGTACAGGAAGCAGAGGCAGGCATAATCCGAGAAAGTAATTGTGGAAGCCAGAAGTTCAGGATCAAGGTAACTCAAACAAGACAGCAGCAAGGATACAGGAACGAGCTGAGACAATCCAGCACTGACACTACTACACTGATCATTTAAATAGGGCACCTTGCGCCGTGATTCGCTGGCGTGCGAACGTGCCCGCGCTGATGTGCACTCGTTCGCATGGGTGCGCCAACGTGCGTGCCTGGTCCGGGGCTCGCTCGTTCTTGCCGTATGTTTGAGCAAAGACTGCTGACTGGTGCACGGGAAAGAGCATTTGTTGCAATGGTTCTCTGACAGGAATGCAGGTGATCGTGTCTTTGATGTTGACCAAGGCGAAGGCAGAGATCCACTGGGCTGAACAGCTTAAGTAGGCAGGAGTGACGAGCGGGATATCATCAACAGCTGAGTACCTGTGGAGAGATAGGAGCTGGCAATTAGCCGACAGCTGAGCAGCCAGCTCTGAGAAGGAAGGGCTGAGACCAGCCATGACAGTACCCCCTCCCCAATGACCCCTCCCCCTCAGAGGACCACCAGGCTTGAGGGGAAAACTTCTATGGAAATCACGGAGGAGGACAGAGGCATGTACGTCTAGGATGAGACCCAAGAGCGTTCCTCCGAACCGTACCCCTTCCAATGCACCAGGTACTGTATGTGCCCATGGAACCTATGGGAGTCAACAATGGACTGTACTTCATACTCCTCATGGTTCCCAACCTGTACAGGGTGAGGACATGGCACTGAGGTGGTAAAGCAGTTGCAGACCAAAGGTTTTAATAAGGAGACATAAAATACATTTGAAATATACATATTAGAAGGAAGGTCTAATGCGTAAGCCACTGGGTTAATCCTGCGAAGAATATGGAAAGGCCCAATAAACCGAGGTGCGAACTTCAGTGAGGGAACACAAAGTCGGAGGTTGTGATATGACAGCCAGACCCTGTCCCCAAAATGGTAGGAAGGCACAGGCAGGTGTCTGCGGTCAGCATGGAGTCTGCACCTATTATTAGCATGTCGCAAAGCCTCCTGGTCCTGTGCCCAAGTGGAACAAAGACCACGGAGATGCTCCTCCAATGCAGGAACACTCTGCGGAACAAATGAGGCAGGTAACATGGAAGGTTGGAAACCATAGTTCGCCATAAAGGAGGACAATCGGTAAGCAGAATTAAAGGCACTATTGTGAGCAAACTCTGCCCACAGTAATAGGTCTGACCAGTTATTATGATGGTCAGAAATATAGCAATGTAGGAATTGCTCCAAGGACTGATTGGCTCGTTCTGCGGCCCCATTAGACTGCGGGTGATACGCAGAGGAAAAGGCAAGCTGAATTCCCAACTGTGCACAAAAGGCTCGCCAGAACCGGGACACAAACTGACTACTCCTGTCCAAGACAATCTCCTTGGGTAGCCCATGTAAGTGAAAAATCTCCCAAGCCAGTTCCTTAGAAGTGGGCAACTTCTTAAGTGGAATAAAATGAGACATTTTTGAGAACCGGTCAACCCTCATAAGGATAACTGTGTTGCCCTGGGAGTCGGGTAACTCCACAATGAAATCCATAGACAGGTGGGTCCAGGGCCTCTCCCCATTGGGTATGGGTTGTAGGAGGCCAACTGGAATGTTGAATGGATGTTGTGGAGTCTTATTCTGAGCACACATAGAACAGGCAGTTATGAATGCGGTTACATCAGCATGTAGACTAGGCCACCAGAATTGTTGAGAAATGGCCCAAAAGAGTTGATTCTTCCCAGGGTGGCCAGCAGCCTTGGAAGAATGGTAAGTCTGGAGCAAGGCAGTACGGAGACTCTCTGGAACAAAGCAGCGGTCACAAGGTTTCTCAGGAGGAGCATGGACCTGAGCAGCAAGAATGTTGTTGCCTAAAGGAGATGTGAGATCAGTGCAAACCGTAGCCAGAATATGATCAGGAGGAATCACAGGAACCAGAACCAACTCCATCTTGTAACTTTAGGAAAATTGTTGCAACAAAGCGTCAGCCCTTACGTTCTACCCTGTTTCCCCGAAAATAAGACCTAGCGTGATTGTCGGTGATGGCTGCAATATAAGCCCTACGCCCCAAATAAGCCCTTCCCTGTTTCCCTGAAAATAAGCCCTACCCTGGAAATAAGACCTACAAGGACTTTAACTAGGGCTTATTTGTCGGGTAGGGCTTATATTGCAGCCATCACAATCATACTAGGTCTTATTTTCAGGGAAACAGGGTAAGTACCGGGTAAAAATGAGACAATGTAATTGAATCTTGACAAGAATAGAGCCCATCGCGCCCTTCTGGGAGAGAGGTGTTTAGCCTCAGACAAGAATGTGAGATTCTTATGGTTAGTAAGAATGAGAACCGGCACAGTGGTACCTTCGAGGAGATGTCTCCATTCTTTCAGGGCTAAAATGATCGCCAACAGCTCTATGTCACCAATTTCATAATTGCACTCTATAGGTGACAATTTCTTGGAAAAGTAGCCACAAGGATGCATAGCACTCTCAGAGGTAGGATGTTGAGACAGAAGGGCGCCAACACCAGTCTCAGAAGTATCAACCGCAAGGATAAAGGTAACCTAGGATCAGGATGTGCCAACACAGGAGCAGAAACAAAGGCAGCCTTGAGACTCTCAAAGGCCTTAATGGAGTCCGGAGACCAACTCTGTGGGTTACCATCCTTTTTGGTCATATCAGACAGGGGCTTGACCAGAGACGAGAAGTTACGAATAAACTTCTGATAATTGTTGGCAAATTGCAGGAAACCCTGCAGAGGACGTAAAGCCACGGGTCGGGGCCTCTGTAGGACTGATGAAAGTTTCTCTGGGTCCATCAAAAAACCAGCAGTGGAAATGACATAACCCAGGAATTTAACCTGTTCATGATGGAACTTACACTTCTCCAGTTTACAATAGAGATTGTTCTCCCATAGTTTCTGAAGCACACAACAGACATCTGTGTGGTGGCTCTCCAGGGACTTGGAAAATATGAGGATTTCATGGAGATAAACCACCACACATAACTGCAACAAATCTCAGAGGACATCGTTAATTAATTCCTGGAAAACTGCCAGGGCGTTACAAAGGCCAAAAGGCATTACGAGGTACTCATAATGGTCTGTTCTGGTATTAAAATGCAGTTTTCCACTCGCCGCCCTTCTTAATCCTCACAAGATTATATTCCTCTCTCAAATCAAGTTTCGTGAAAACCGTTGCTCCCTTGAGGCGGTCAAATAACTTCATAATCAACGGAATCGGAGAGGCATTCTTAATCATGAAATGATTGAGACCCCTATAATCAATACAAGGTCTCAGTTCACCACTCTTCTTCTTCACAAAGAAGAAACCAGCACCAGCAGGAGATGAGGATTTGTGGATGAAACCTTGAGAAAGTGCGTCTGTAACATACTCCTCCATGGCCTTATCCTCCAAGACTAACAAAGGGCAAACCCGGCCACGTGGGGGTATGGCACCAGATTGAAGGTCAATTGCGCAATCATACGGCCAGTGTGGAGGCAAACTACTGGCTTGACTTTTGTCAAAGACGTCGCTAAAATTGCGGTACTCCTCCGGCAGGGAGGAGAGTGAAGAGGCGCACAGGACCTTGGTTACTTTCTGTAAGCATGTCTCACTGCATTGTGGTGACCAGGAGAGAACCTCAGCATGGAGCCAATCAAAAGAGGGGTTGTGCCTCCGTAACCAAGGATAACCAATAACCAGTGGAAACTTAGGTGAGGAAATAACTTGGAATTGGATTATCTCATGGTGAAGAGCCCCTATGGCCATGGACAACGGAACCGTCTCATGAGTCACATGGGCAGGCTGTAGAGGTCTCCCGTCAAGATCCTCAATGGCAAGTGGAGTGTCACGCAGCTGCAGCGGAATCAAGTGCTTCAATACAAAGGCAGCTTCAATGAACAGGCCTGCAGCCCCAGAGTCGATTAGAGCCTGTATCTCGACGGATGACTCAGCCCAAGAAAGGGTGACTGAAACCAGGGGCTTATCCTTCTGGATAACTGGGGATGAAACAATGCCACCTAAGGTCTGTCTGTGACAGGACCTCAAGGTTCGGGCGTTTCCTGGACGGGTAGAACAAGACTTCAAAAAGTGACCTGCCTGGCCACAATAAAGGCACAATCTCTCCCTTCTCCTGAAGGTTATCTCATCCACAGAGATACGCGTGAAACCCAAGTGCATGGGTTCACCTTCACTGACCAACTCTGTTCCAGGAGGCATGGTACCAGGAGGCACGGGTGGGACTGCAAAACTCAGAGGCAAACGTACAGGAGGCTTCCACAAGCGCTCCTTAAAAGAGAGTCTGGAGTCAATGAGGATGGCAAATGTGATCAACTTCTCCAGCTCAGTGGGTATATCTTGGGCTACTATCTCATCCTTGATGGTATCCGAGAGACCATGAGAAAAAGCAGCCACAAGGGCCTCATTGTTCCAAGCAACCTCTGCTGCCGCAGTATGGAATTCAATGGCGTAGTCAGCAACAGTTCTCGTACTCTGTTTAATGTACATGAGGCACTTGGCAGCAGAAGCAGGAACATCAAATACCCTTTTAAATGAAATCACAAACTCAGGGTAGCTCAACACAATAGGTTTTTGCGTCTCCTATAGAGGGTTTGCCCAGGCCAAGGCTCTCTCAGAAAGCAAATATATCATGAAACCTACTTTGCTTCTGTCCATGGGAAATGCCTGGGGCAGCATCTCAAATTATATTTCAACCTGGTTGAGAAACCCTCTGCATTGGACTGGATCGCCCACAAATCGCTGAGGAAGCAGAGCGGAACCAGACATACCTCCTATAGAGGTAATACTTGAGGCGGGTGCCTGCACAGAGACTGGAGCAACAGCAGGGTTGGCCTGAGACACAGGCTGTACCGGGGCGGCCACAGTGGCAGATTCCAGTTGAGCTGTGTGACTCAGGAGCATTTATAATGCCACGCCAAATTGATCCATTCGGTGATCCAGTTCATCCAATCTGGAAAAAATATTAAATAGAAACACGAAAGATGTGGAAAAAAACTTTAATGTGACCAAAAAAAAAATTAAGGCAGAGTCTCATAAAGATAACAGCATAGATCAATGGTGAGTAATCATATAAACATAAACTTTGTGAACAATAATATGTAAACATATGAAAAACTTTACAAGTGAAATATATGAACAAAAATGCCGTTAGATATCAGTCCATGAATGAAGAAAATAACACCCATCCATGTAGATGCAGGAAAAGCAGCAAAAAGAAGGGATATCCTCCATGTGACTTCACATCTAAAGTGAGTAATATAATCCGCTTACCAGACGGCGATGACTGCTATTACGGCAATCTCGCCCAGCACAGGGAATTCAGTCTCCCCAAAACCCAAGACAAAGTACCGGAACAGCAACTGGCGCAGATAATTCTCGGGAATATGAAACGAAAAACTACAGCGAGAACAGCACAAAGATACACAAGTCAGCCTTCGGGCTTTGTGTTTTTGGAAAAAATATTACCAACATCTGAATTCATGGCCTTCGCCTACTGTCAGAAATCATGAAAACAGACCGAGACAGAGGTACAGTTAAATCACACTTGTTTCATAATAAAAGTAAAAAGAACAAACTTAGTCAAAACATAGCCAAAGTTCAGTAACCAGAATGAATAGTCAGCCAAGCCAGAAGTCAGGGATCAATGTAGTGGAACAGCAAGCAGGAGTAAGATGGAGCCAGAAGGGATGTCAGCAAAGCAAGTCTTTGAACAGGAACGCACGTGATAGTCTCTGTGATGTTGACCAAGGCAAAGTCAGCAATCCACTGGGCTGAACAGTTTAAGTAGGCAGGAGTGACGAGCAGGATATCATCAACAGCTAAGTACCTGTGGAGAGATAGGAGCTGGCAATTAGCCGACATCTGAGCGGCCAGCTCTGAGAAGGAAGGGCTGAGCCCAGCCATGACAAATATATCCCTGGTAAGTCTAACTTGATGGCGTATGCTTTATCCCATTTTTAGATTTTGTGTTTTTGTCAGCTCCTTCCCCAAGCGGAACTCAAGGGTTGCGTTTTTGTCCGGGCCATATCTGGAATCTAATCTAAGCACTTCAGCTATGGCAATCAAGAATTCTCTGTCGCCTTATACATGGTCAGATTCTTCGTCAGCCTGGAATAGGTGGTTTCTGTTCTGCAGGACCTTTAATTTTCACTGTTATCTACACTCAGAGAGTGCGGTTCTGTCTTTCTTATGTCTATTGATGCATGATCATTTGTCCCAATGTCAAATAGTCAAAATTCTTGCTGGGATATCTTTGTTTTTTAAACTACATGGTTTACCTATGGTTAATATCTTCTTTTCAGTGATGCGAGCATTGGAGGAGTATAAGAAATGCACCTATGCTACCAATAAGCGTAGACCCATATCTTTTGTTATACTAAAACAACTTTGTTTGTCCACCTGGGAGGTGTGCCACGACCACTTTGAGGAGTAACTTTTTCAGGCAGCCTTCTGTTTAGCTTACTTCACTGCACTTAGGGTTTCAGAACTGGTCCCTTCTAACAACGTCCGGGCTGAGATGGCAGGATGTTATTACCACTGATACCGGTATCAACATATTTATCCGCCACTCGAAGATAAATGAATTGGGCAGGCGTTGTTGGATTCAACTCTATTCTTGTGGTGATCCCATAATTTGCCCTACAGTAATGATCTTAAGGTATCTGGCCATCAGGCCCAGATTGGTAGGTAATTTCTTGATCCATCTTGACAGTCTACCTCTTACCAAATTTCAGTTTTCCTCTGTGTTTAAAAAATGTTTACGGGTTATTGGTTTGTCTGATGCTCAGTTTTCGACTCATTCTTTCCATATCGGTGCTGCCACTGAGGTGGCCAGAATGGATCTGTACGATGCAATAATGAAAATAATCAGATAGATTTAATGTTTATGTTCGCCCTAACCTTTCTATTTGATTTCTTCAGGTTCTAAAATGATCATGTGGATTATTGGCCATTCTTTTATTTTCTGGGCACCTAGGCAAGCATCCCAGCATTTCTATATGGAAAACCTTTCACTTGCCACTGACTCAGTATCAATCTTTTGAAAAGGTACTAAAGTTTTGATTTGGAGTCAACTCAGTTATGTACGCAATGGCCTTCATCTTCAATAATTACAGTACATGCTGGTGGTAATGATATAGGCCGTATGAAATCCCTAGATTTATTGTTCATGATCAAGCACGATTTTCAGCGCTTTAAACTTTCCCCACCTTCTTTGGTTCTCCTCGCCACAGTTGAAGCCTCTAGAGAAAGTGAGAAGGCAGGTAAACAGGTCTCTTGAAAAATTCATGCCAACTATTGGTGGCATGTCCTATCGACATATTAACTTGGAGGGAGGTATAACTGGTTTTTATAGATGTGACTCCATTCACCTGTCTGAAGTGGGTCTTTATCTATTCAATCTAAGTCTCTAGTCCAGTGTGGAAATGGCTGCAGCTGTCGGGTAGGCCACTTCTGTTTACAGTCTTACGACTGAGAAGGTTTTTTCATGAAAATATACTCATTACTCAATGTGTGGTTAAGCTAATTGATGATTAAAATGTTTGTATATTATTACCAATAAAAGTGCTGCAGCCATTATTCAAGTCATATGTTTGTTGTCGGTGTTTTATTTGTTAAGCTGGGGGGAGGAGGGGTGTTGTGGCCTGCTATCCCATGACCTAACTGGACACAATATGTGTCTACATGCATGGGTTCGCAGCCGCTCCCCCTCCCCCTCCCCTGCCTGTTGGTTAATTAAATGTACATATTACTGCTGGTTGTAATGTATGTGGTACTGTCTCTTTAAATTTTGCTGAAGTTACCTGTACAGGTGTTACCTGAATGATCCAGGTAAGACATGTGACCTGCAGAAGATTCCAGAACACACCTGGCCAGGTATAAAAGGCTGCACATACCTGGGCCTCTTGCTGCTGGTTGGACATTGGACCCCCCTGTCACTTTTTTAGTGTGTCTTTTGGTGGTGTGTCACCCTTGGATCAAGGGGGGACTATAGTTGAAGATCGTTTTTTTGCTCGAGTACTATGACTGAGCAGGTTTTTTCATAAAAATGTACTCATTATTATTATTCATTATTCAATGTGTAGTTAAGATAATTGCTGATTAAAATGTTTGTATATTATTACCAATAAAAGTGCCCCGGCCATTATTCAAGCTATATGTTTGTTGTCAGTGTTTTATTTGTTAAGCTGGGAGGAGGAGGGGTGTTGCGGCCTGCGATCTCATGCTGTTTACATTGCTAGCAAGCTATAGCTTTACCCATTTTGCTCTGTTTGTAAACAAAGCAACTGCAGATTCTCTTCATTTATACCAGACCTTTATCCTAGAGGATGTAGTATAGATGTTAAAGCAGAGTTCCACCCAAAAGTGGAACTTCCACATGTTGTACTCCTTCCCCCCTCCGTTGCCACATTTGGCACCTTTCGGGGGAGGGGAGAGGGGGGACAGGATACCTGTCTTCCACAGTTACCCTGTCCCCACTTCGGGGAGCCTCAGCTGTGGGTATTTGCATCATCGCTGGGGCTCCCCCCTCTTCCCTCCTCCTTCCCCGGCCACCGGGCCAGTAGGAGAGAGGAGCAGAGCCTCGCACATGCGCAGTAGGGTTCCTGGCGTGAAGCTGTAAGGCTACATTGCCGGGTTCCCTTACTCGCAATGGAGGCGGCATGCACCCGACAGCTGATGGAAACATCAGCTGCGGTGCCAACATCGCTGGACTCCAGGACAGGTAAGTGTCTAAATATTAAAAGTCAGCAGCTGCAGTATGTGCAGCTGCTTGGCTTTTAATTTTTGCAGCGGTGGATGGACCTCCGCTTTAATGGAGTTCCCCAAACAAAAAAATAACATGAGGTGCCCCCTAAAAACATAACAGACCTTTATCCTCAATGAGTGTCTGGTATGGCTGTCAAGGGGGACCCCATGTAAATAAAAAAAGTGTTTTTGTTTTTATCAAGCTCCATACCAGGTCTTTTGGGAATTTTAAGGGGTAATGCCACAGAAAAAAAGTGTGAGGTACCCCTCAAACATTATCTGTGCATGCATCCTGGCATACAAGGCAAGGGAAGGGGGGGATATACGCACATGCAGCCCCCTTCCTGAACCAAACCAGGCCATATAACCTTATCACACTGATGCACCTTGCCAGGGGGACCCCCCTGGCATTGCACCCTGTCCCCGTGTTCATGGGGACAGGGGCCTTTTCCCTATGGCTTGGTTGTTGTGGGGGTCTGTGAGTGGGGGCTTCTTGGAATCTGAAAGCCCCCTTCAACAATAAAGGAGCCTCCAGATACTAACTCCCCCATATGAATGAATAAAAGGTATATAGTATCCATAAGTATCCATATCCATTACACAGAAAAAGTAAACATCCATTGTCAATCATGATGTCTAGCGATGCAAATCATGATGAATAGCACCTAATGCTCTTTGAATGAAAAAAAAATCACACTGACCGCTGGACTCATCCAATTCTATCACTGTCTCACCATGAATGATATTTCCCCTGGCCCCAAAAATATACAACGGGCCCATATGGCTATTTTTGGTCACTGATGTCATGTTATCTTTGCCTCTTTGTTTACATGGCTGGGGATTCCCAGCTAGCAAATGAATGACACTTGGAAATCATTGACAGAAAATAAACTGTCACATATAGTATAGTAAGAAACATTATATATTACATTCGGCTCCTGCCGAAAGAGCAGAAAACTGCTCTGTCGAATACGCATAGGGGAGAGGCCAGGACGGAGCGGACCGCACAGAGCTGGGTTGTGAGAATCTGATACCCTGCAGCACGCCGATCGGCGATTTTAAACCTATATTGTATGGTGCACAGAAGCACCTGAAAAATGTGAGTACCCCATTGTGGGGAGTGGGTATTTTTTCACTTAATAAATATTGTTTGGCGGTATTACACTATATAGTCTTTTTATTTTCTGGTATGATGTCTATGGAGCCATTGAGAGCCTGATTGGAGGTTGTATCTTGCTAGCCACACAGAGCCCGGGGTGGCTCCACAGCGTGATTTGACACAGCTGAACACTGTGTCACACGCTCTAAGGTGAACGCAACCACTTTGGGGGTCACTGAGGCACATCATGGCATGTTTTATGACACCTGGACTCAGCACGTTGGATAAATCGGACATTTAGTTTACCCTTTGAACACGTTATGCACAGAATCTCCTTTTGGGAACTTTTTCTGAACACTGTTATATGAAGTTTTTTTCTGAATGACTTTTCACTATTAGGAATTACATTGATTTATTTAAGAATCACTTGTCACTCATATGAATGTATTCAAGTATTGCATGTTACACTTTGTGTGAAGTATTGCAAATATTGCACATCTTTTTATTTTTTAATTATTTATTTATTTATTTTATGCAGAGTATTTACTAATAGGTGTTTTTTCACTTCTGATTATTTTATCTATTTATGTACACATAGTATATTATATGTTGAGATAACCTATTTATTTGCACATTACACTTAGGAGGAATTAGAGATATATTTTTATATTTTTATTGTTTATGGTATCACTATGGTGAACAGTCACATATGATACACACCTAAGCGCAGCGCAATTTTTTATTTATACAAGAGTAGAGATACCGGAGTGCACAGAGGAAGGAGGAAGAGGAGAGCCGCAGCACCTCTCTCAATCCAGTGCTGCGCCGAGTCCCACCCTCTGGCGGGTTGTCACCCAGGTGCCGCCCACACCCCCGCTCCCCCCTAGCGATGCCACTGTGTTGAGAGGCATTATATCAGGCCCTAAACATTCTTTTCAGGTGTATTCAATTATCCCACAGTGAGTGGGTGTTTAATGACATGTATTTTTTTCTAATAGTTGTCACTTAGTCTTTTGTAGGCATTTTATGCATTAAAGACCTCACAGATGTGGCCCAGCTGTTTTTACAATCACATCCTAATAAAATATGGAAAAAAATAATTTTATATATGGACTCCTTTACATTGTTTTTATAATTTGGCAGTTTACATTGTGCTTGTATGTAGTCTAATAACCGATGTTAGTTTTTTAAATCATTTAACCACTTCAGCTCCTGAAGGTTTACTGGCTTCATGACCAGGCTAATTTTTGCGATACAGCACTGTGTTACTTTAACTGATAATTGCACAGTCATGCGATGCTGTACACCAATAAAATCTATGTCCCTTTTTTCCACAAATAGAGCTTTCTTTTGGTGGTATTTGATCACCACTGCGGTTTTTATTTTTTGCGCTATAAATAGAAAAAAACTAAAAAAAAAAAAACAATAATTTTTAATTTCTGATATAACACAACCAATAAAAAAATGTAAAAAAATGTAATTTCTTCATAAATTTAGGCCAATATGTATTCTACTACATGTTTTGGAAAAATAAAAAATCCCAATAAGCGTATATTGATTGGATTGCAAAAAATTATAGTGTTTACAAACTATAGATTATTTTTAAGGAATATTTATTTATTTATTTTTTTACCAGTAATGGCGGCAATCAGTGACTTATAGTGGGTCTAAAACATTGCAGTGGACAAATCGGATACTAAGTGACACTTTTGATAATTTTTTGGGGACCAGTGACACCAATACAGTGATCAGTGCTTAAAAATATGCACTGTCACTGTACTAATGACACTGGCATGGAAGAGGTTAACAGGGTTAAATGTGTTCTTAGGGAGTGCTTTGTAACTGTGGGAAGACAGAGATCAGTGTCCCTGCCCGCAGGACCCACTGATTGGCTCCCGCTATGTCCAATCACATTAAGAGTGGGACGCCGGCAGCGCAGACCCAGAAGTGCAAAATGTTTTTGCGCAGAGGAGCCACCGCCCTGCAGTAAATGTACATGTGGCAGTCCGTAAGAGGTTAAACACAGTAAAGTTGATGATTCATTGATTATGGTTATGGATCACTCAGGTGCACTAATTACTGTGTTGGATAAAAGTAGGAAGGGGGGACACTAAAAAAAAGTAAAGCATTAATGAACCAAGCTCAGTCAAGCCTCCTAAATTGCATTGTCCCCTGCTTTAGACAAAATGCTGATGGTTAATGTTAACTGTTTTAATTCCCAACTCCAGCATGTAAAACTCCATAGCACACAGCTGGTATACAGTATTCAAATCTAGAGTAGGAATGAGCCGAACACCCCACAGTTCGGTTCCCACCAGAACATGCGAACAGGCAAAAAAATTGTGCGAACATGCGAGCATCATTAAAGTCTAGGGGACACGAATATGAAAAAATAAAAAGTGCTCATTTTAAAGGCTTATATGCAAGTTATTGCCATAAAAAGTGTATGGGGACCCGGGTACTGCCCCAGGGGACATGTATCAACACAAAAAAAAGTTTTAAAAATGACCGTTTTTTCAGGAGCAGTGATTTGAAGAATGCTTAAAGTGAAACAATAAAAATGAATGTCATGGTTATATAATAGAGTTTTGTCTGTTAGCTTACCTGTCTCCATGTGTTCATCACTAGAGACCAGCTGACTCTCACCTGACTGCTTTTATAATCTCTCCTCTAGCACGGCTCCACCCCAGCTCCTATCAGAGAACTCTATATTAACCTCTGCACTGCAGGCCAGCTCTGCTGATCAACCTTTGTGTGTTTTGGCTTCCTGTTTCCTGCCTGTTGTGTGCTCTACGTTTGTTTCTGTTACCGACCTTGGCGTGTTCTCAACTATTCCTGTCTGCTCGTGACCCTGACCTTTGGCGTGTCCCCGACTATCCCTGTTTGCCTGTGACCCTGTGAACTCTGCTGTCCTTGTCTGCTTGTGGCCCCGACCTTGGCTTATTCCCTTACTATACCTATCCTCCTCTTGCCTACTGTGGGTTTGAGCTGAGGGACCCTGGGGGTCGCGACCTGGAGCCAGATGCAGCCCAGTCCATCCTTACCACTAGAGGCTCTGGTGAACACCTGCTGGCTCTTAGACTCCGCGCTCCAGGGAATCTTACGCTCCAACCCCGGTGTGATCTGTGTTGTAGTTCCAGCGGCCCTGCCTTCCTTACCACCCTGACTCCCATCCGCAGCAGTCAGCCGTAGGGTCCACTACCTTGCGGTGCACTCCTGATCCCAATGGTGTGCATCTGTTACCTAGCCTCAAGGTGATCTGACAATGAAATATTCCTTTTAATATCGTAACTGGGGGTCCCCTTAGTCTGCCTGTAAAATGGCACATCTGTCTGATATGTTTTACAGTCCCACAGCAAAATTAAATTGCTAAAGGAAAATTTTTCATTTAAACTTGCTCGCAGCTGTAATGTATTACCAGATCCCGCCAATATAGATAAAAATCAAGGAAAAATCAGTGTGGGGTCCCCCCCCCAGTCCATTCCAGGCCCTTTGGGTGTGGTATGGAGATTAAGGGGAACTCCACACCAAAATTTTAAAACAATACAGTGTGGGGTCCCCCCCAAAATCCATACCAGGCCCTTTGGGTCTGGTATAGATTTTAAGAGAAACTCCACGCCAAAATCTTTTAAAAAATTGGCATGGGCCCCCCCAAAATTCATACCAGACCCTTATCCGAGCATGCAGCCTGGAGGACAGGATAGAGGGGGCGAGCGAGCATCCCCCCTCCTCCTGAACCATACCAGGCCACATGCTCTCAACATGGGAAGGGTGCTTTGGGTTGCGAGCAAACCAACAGACGATGTTCAAGTCCAACTTACGTTCAACTCTAACCTCGGGCTCATCCCTAATCTAGAGCAGTTTTTATAAAAAGGCTTAGATTGTCAACATACACCACATTGCTTAACTGTTTATATTAAATATAGAAGAAATTACTTCTAAGAGTAACTCCACTTTTGTTGAGAAAAAAAACATTCCCCTCTGTGTGATCTATGTACATTGCAGGGATTTTAACAAACTTTGCTGCAGAGTCCTACCTTTTGTTATTCTGAAGATATTTTTGTTTGTCTGTGTCCATGTGATTCTGTATGGGAGGGGTTTTGTAATTATCAATCAGCTGCTGGACCTGCAGAGTTCTAATGAGGAATGTGGCAGCATCTGAATCATTATAGACATGATTTCCCTTTGGTAGTATCTCATCAAAAATCACATTTTTAGTTGCAGAGGATGCCCAAAATGTGACTTGTATCTTAGTACAGACTATTGATAGCCATATTGCATTGCATTTTACAGTGATGCAGATGGGAAAGAAAAGGTCATTTTTAATAACTTACAATTACAATATGGCTTGTGTCGCAATTGTATACACTATATTATTGTTTTTTTTATTTGGTCATTTTTTTTCCCACAAAATTACAGTTAGCATTTAATATTACTTCATAGCATTACAATTTTCAAAAACCAAAAGAACTGGTATCTGATGTACATGTAAAGTCAATCTACATGATTAAAATTTGATAAAACAATGAAACAATAAATAACTTCCAGAAGTATAGAGCACCCTACAGATTACCTCATTACAGTCACATTGCATTCCATAACCAGAGTATTAAACTGACCCTGCTGTTTGCAAATAATAAGTTGTCCATTTGCAGGGTTGAGAGTACTGTTCTTTGATGCATTTCTCAAGCTCTGCAACCCTCTTCATCAGGAAGTGGTAGAAAACAGCATCCGTGTCCTACTTTAAAAAAAAAAAAAAGACTTACATGTATACAGTATATGTGGGTAGGATATACCCTCCTGGTGGTATGCCCTGGCTCTGAATAATACAACCAGATAAAAGCAAGAAGAGGTATGTGAGCTATCCCCCTAGGCCCTAGATATAAAAAGGTCACTAAGAAGGAGCTACTGTTAAAAAAAAACTAATACATCTAAATAAAATAGAAAACAAGCTTTCTATATATTGTTTCTTAAAAGAGAGATATGTATCTATCAACAAACATATAAGTTTTAGGTAGCTCAATGACACCATAGATCCATTTAAACTCATCAATTTTAAATCAGAGTTTGCAACAACTCCCTATAGGAACATCTTAAAAATTGTAACAACCAAATGTATCAAATAAGGTCTCATTAATCTATATCTATAAGTTACCAAAACAATATACTGTATATCTACATATATGCCCCTCACTTTTGGAATACAAATATAAAGAAAAGAGAGATATAGCAAGACTATTCTCAAAACAAACGACCTTGTAGGCAAATTTCAAAAAAGTATATATATACACTCTCTTATCCTAGAATTAACAAAATAAATGTGTCAGTTTAGAAGTAGTTTTTTTTTTTATCTCAAAGCAAGGTTTTATTGAAAAAGAAAAAAGGTACAATACATCAATACCTGGCATCAGAGCAAAACATGTTGTTGTACAATAACAAATCTTTCTTCCATACATGGTACTACAGGTATATCATGTGTATGTAAACTGTTTGCATCTTCACTCTAAATTCTTTAAACAAAACTATGAGACAGGTGTGCGGTGGGTTATGCAAACTCCTTATAAAAAAATCCAGCTATATATATAGCAACAGTTACAGTATTCGATCCAATACCAGCTCCACCAGAGCTAGCCCTGGTACATTCAGCCATGGATCCCAATGAAACATGTAGCTTGGAACAGCGCCACAGCAGGTGTATTAGGTCACCATGGTCCCACATGCAACGAGTGCATGAGGGATCATCAAGTACTCCCATCCTAACCAGCCTGACAGGAGTGTAGTGGACTCATAAAAGTATGTATAATTGGAACAGGCGCTGTGTAACATTCAAAAGAGCATTGAGATACCGCTAAGAGTGTCTCCTCCCACTGTTCCTCTTCAAAGGGCCCAACATCACCCCCCATTGGGCCTTTCGGGTCAGATCAGGTAGAAACATGTAAAGTAACACAGCGTAACTACAAGATATGAAGCCCTTATAAGAAAATAACCCTGTCGTATAGTTAAAGATAGAAGTGCTGTTTTGAACCGAGGCATCTACCCCACTTTTGGCTTTTATAGTATGCTCTAATTGGAAATAGTAAAATTGCATGGACCTGGGGAGGTGGAATTCCTCCTGGAGAGCGGCAAACGTCCGCAGCTCACCATTACGGAATATTTGATATAGGTAGTTGATTCCGTATTGCTGCCATTTTTTGCTATACTGTAATTTCCCTATTTCCGTGTAACGTTTATTTTGCCATATAGGACTATATTTAATAAATCCCTCTACCTGTTGTAATGTTCTGACTTTATTCCAAACTTTCTGCATTAAATTATATGTGGGGTACAATTTGTTGTATTTACCAAGTTGAAGTGTTTCCAACTCCTCTGCCACCCCCCACCAATAGTAAATGTAAGAAGTGGGGTGGTTGAATCCACCAAATTCAACTCCGAGGTGGGTGCCGGATTAAGCTTCCTGGCTATGTGTTGTAACTGGGAGGCCAGATAGTACAACCACGGGTTTGGCAACACTAATCCACCTGCCTCCTTGAGTCTTTGAAGCTATTCCAATCTCACCTTAGCCATAGAGGAATGCCATATAAGGGATCTGAACATTGAATTGATGATTCAAAATTGTTTCAAGAGGATCACTAGCGGGGAATTATGCAACACATAAAGAATTTGGGGCATAAAAAACATTTTTATGAGGTTGATCCTACCTACTGGTGACATTTTCAGCCTGGACCAGTCCTTAATCCTATCACAAATACGATTTAGCAGGGGAGTGAGATTCAGCCTAAGATAATCCAAAGGGTCAGGGGTGACTTGTATACCGAGATATTTAATAGTCTTATACGCTGGTATATTAAGAAGTGTTGGCAGTTGCTGGTCTGTGCTAGCATAAAGGAACATGAGTGAGGATGTATTCCAGTTTACCACCAACCTTGAATACAAGCCGAAGGTCTACACCACCCCCATGGCTTCATCCGGTGACTTCCCGGTATCCCCTAAGAGTAGCATGGTATCTTCCACATATAACATTATCTTCTCCTGTATCCCCCCAAATCGGAAGCCCTGAATATCAGTGTTGGAACGGATGAGTGCCGCTAGGGGCTCTATGGCTAGAGCGAACAGAAGAGGGGACAGTGGGCACCCCGTCTAGTACCCCTATGTAGCTGAAAGTCTTGTGATACTCTACCCGCCTCCCTAATGGCAGCCCTAGGGGCGTGGTACAACAGTTGCACCCAGGCAACAAATTCCTCCCCAAACCCAAATTTTTTCAAGACTGCCCACAAGTATGTCCATTCAATACTGTTGAAAGCCTTGTGGGCGTCTAAGGACAGTAGTGCTCAGTCTCCCTTGTTGTCGGCCTCAGTCTGAATATTAGGGAAAAGTCTGCATAAGTTTATTGCTGTAGATTTTTGGTGCATAAACCCCAAGATTTTTTGGTCGCCCGCCGGAGCTCCTCCAAAGTAAGCGGAGCATCGAGCTGCTGTCTAGCAGATTCTGATAACATTGGGAGTATCACTTCAAGGTACATTTGCAAGGAATTCGCTGAATAAGTCTGTTTGGACTGATATAAAGTAGAATAGTAGGAAACCAGCTCAGACATTATGTGATCAGGATTATTGGTTGCAACTCCCGCCGGAGTCCTAAGTGCACTAATGGAGGGTGAGTTCTGTTGCGAGTGGGCAATTTTTGCTAGCAGGCGACCGGTCTGTTCCCCCTCCTCATAATAGGCCAGTTTGTTACAAAAGCGTTTCCTCTCTGCTGTGGAGGTAATACTGTGACTGAGCGCCGCACTGGCGGCCAACCAGGAGTCCTTATGTCCCTCTGTGGGATCAGACATAAACTTCGCCTCCAGATCACCCACCAGTCGCTCCAACCCCTCCTTTTGGGCACTAGTATCCTGTTTGATTACATTGATCTCTCTAATAAATGTACCACGGAGGAAGGCCTTGAAGGCCTCCCATACATTCTCCATTGCAGCCGGATCTCTATGTACCCTCCAGAACTCCTCAATTTTGGTCCCTATTTGGGCATGCGATAAAAACAGATTAAGCCAAAAGGCATTCAGTTTCCATGGGGCTCTTACCATACTAGAGATGGGTCTCGCCTCCAAGTTGGTAATCACGGGCGAGTGATCAGATATGCTGTGGACAGCATACGTGATCTCTGATACATGTCGTGAGGCTGTTGCTGAGCAGATACTGAAATCTATTCGGGATAGGGACATACGTGATTTAGTAAAACAGGAGAAGCACTTGTCCCCAGGGTGCCTATCACGCCAAGGGTCAGTCCAGCCTAGTTCCTCCATAAGTTTACTCAGAGGTGTGCGGTATGGATCATGTAGCATACCTACAGGAGGATGTTTATCTAGAGCAGGGTCCAGAAAACAGTTGAAATCTCCCATGGGCGGAGCCGGCGCGCAGCATGTGAGGACGTCTTGAGAGGAGCTCTCCCTGCAGATTCCACATCCTGACCTAATCCTGTGAGCAAAAGCCGGCGTTTTGCCCTGGACTGCTGGGGCATGAATGGCGGACCCTCCAGAGAGCCTCAGGGGATGTGAAATACGGGCCTCCGTGGCCAAAAACACCGGGGGAGAGACTGGCCCGTTATGCCTGGGGGTCTCAAGATGGCGCTGCGACGCTGGGCAGAGAGGAGGATGAGGAATGGCCGCCGCTCCAGCAGCAGCATGAGGACACAGAAAGACCACAGCCTGCTTCCTCTGGTCAGGTGAGTCCCAGAACACAGAGAGACTGCACTATACGCAGGGGGAGATCACTGGACAGGGACGATGTGCTCCTACATGAGGCAGACAGGGCCCTGGAGGAGGAGGGAGAACCGTCCCTTAAGCAAATAATGGCTGCCATACAGGGGTGTCAAACTAAGCTGCTAGATCACTTTGGGGAACTGCAAATGGAATTCTCCTTTATAAAACACGATATGCAGAAGCTTAGAGAAAAGGCCCAGGCTACTGATCATCGCATTGTTGCTCTGGAGGACACTGTTAGACCTATGACCACTGATAACCAAGTCATTAAAAAGACCCTCTCTGAGCACACTTTTAAAATGGCCGACATGGAGGACCACATGAGAAGAAATAACATAAGGCTGGTGGGGTTCCCTGAAGGAGTGGAAGGTAGTCATCCTGAGGAATTCTTGGAGGACTGGCTGAAAGAGAATATGGCCCCTGGAACTTTAACTGCTATGTTTGCCATAGAGAGGGCGCACCGTGTACCAGGTAAACCCCCACCAAAGGGAACAATTCCCAGACCCATGATAGCAAAGATTCTGCACTTCAGGGACAGAGAAAATATCCTAAAAGGAGCCAGGACAGGCCCTGAGCTAAAGTGTCATAATTATCGGATATCTATTTATCCTGATTTCTCTGCCACCACGCAAAAACAGAGGGCTTCTTTCTATCCGATAAAGAAACGGCTTAGAGAACTGAACCTGATGTACAGTATGCTATATCCAGCAAAACTACGCATTGTGGATAATGGCAAAGCACATTTTTTTACCACCCCCACGGAGGCTTCTGATTGGCTGGATGCGAGGGGACGACCGAGAAGAGGGGGCTCTCCAAGATCACCTTAAATTCCTACATACAGATAGAGAAGATGTTGGGGGATAAGGGATGTCAGGAGAAGGAAATATGGCGGACGCTGAGCTGATCTTTTACCGCCCCTTTTTTCCCCCCAACCCTCTTTACAAGGTGTCAGGAGGCACTGACTGGGGCCCTCGGATGTGGCCTTATACACCTGACAGCCCGGAGGACTACAGAAGATCTATGCTTGCTGCTTTCAAATGCTCAATTATACTTTTAACACCAAAGGAATCTGCAGGTTTTTTCTCCTTTCGGAAACAAAGGTTTTTTTTGTTGTTTTTCTAATTTCACTTGAAACCTGAGGAGTGGAACAAGAAGTCCTCCTCTTCTCCCTGAACACATATAATTTTTTTATTTTTGTGTTGTAGGTTTTTTTTCTTGTGGGGGTTTTTTTTTTCTCTCACAATTGAACTCATTCCTCACAGTGCTGGAGCCTGTGTGATTTTTTGAAATCGCACATCCGTTATAACCTCTTTTGGGTTAAAGGTTTTGGGAATGAAGTGCCTTGCAAGTTGGGGGCGGGTACAGGGTGGGGGGAGGGGGACAAGGGGGGGGAAGTATTAGGGAAAATTATCATTATGCTTTGTGTATGCTCATGATTTCAAGCTCATTTTCGATACCTGCTGTCTGCCTTATATGTTGCTGCTCACCAGGGCGGAGAGGGGGAGTGCTGGAGCCCTGGAAGATACCCTACCTGAATGTTGGGAGTGAGGGGGAGGGGGAGGGGGGGAGGTTCTTGCTTTATCCAATATGGCTGTGAACCTTAGAGTGATCTCCTGGAACATCAGAGGCCTTAACTCCAAATTTAAAAGATTGCTGGTCTTTGATTATCTAAAAAAATACAAACCTCATTTAATATTGCTACAGGAAACACATCTGCCGGGCTCCAGGACTCTCTCTTTAAAAAGGGCGCATATTGCTGGGGCTTACCATGCAAGTTATTCTGCATTTGCTAGGGGAGTGTCCACACTAGTAGCTAAATCCCTACCCATATGTGTTCATGCAATTAAAATGGATATAAAGGGTAGATATGTTATCATAGTGATAAAGGTGCATAATAAATTCATGACCTTTGTGAACTTGTCTGTCCCGCCTCCCTTCTCCTTGTCTCATCTGGATGATATGCTTCAAGCAACTTTTGAGATAGCGGAAGGGAGGATTTTCATTTTGGGAGACTTGAACGTGGTGGTGGATCCGACAATGGACAAGTTGGATGCACCGCCAAGAACGCCAACACCACTAGAGAAGTAGATGTCAGCCCACGGCTTCTATGACGCATGGCGGGCGAGACACCAAGAGATAAGGGAATATTCCTGTTACTCTGAGACACATAAAACACTGTCCAGGATAGACACTGTATTGGTTGAACCTGAGGGACTGCAACTGGTGACTGGGGCGAGGTACTTATCTAGAGTGCACTCGGACCATTCACCTATACTGGTGGATATTGTAGTGGGACAGAGACAGGGAATCAGACACTGGAGGATGGAGGCTAGTTGGTTACAGGAGGAATATGTTAAAATTAAATGTAATGAGACTATTCAGCTGTTCTGAAAGGAAAATAAGGAAGCTGGCTCAGATCTAATAAAGTGGGAGGCATTCAAAGCTACTCTACGAGGGGTGTTCATGGCGGAGGTGGGTAGCTTCAAGAAGCAACTAGCCTCTTCAATAATGGACAGGGAACGAGAGGTATCCCTAGCTGAGGCAGAATACGTTAGGCAACCAACTAGGGGGGGTTTGTGTACTCTCCAGGATAAGACACGGGCATACAAGGAAATACTGACTGACCAGACTACCAAACTCAGACTTGCGCAACGTAGACGCATCTTTGAATTTGGGGACAAAAATAGTAGACTGTTGGCATATTTGGGATATAAAAAACCCCAAACAGGGTAAAAACTGCGCTCGGATATCAAAAGACAAAAAATAAAAAAAAAAGAGAAAAACACAAGCTGCCAGCACCCTAAAAGTCCAGTATCTGACTCCTAAGTATATGGTAAACAACAAAGTGCAGCGCTAAAATACATATATGATATAAGCAAAAGTGAAATCCCACTATGTGACTATGACATGAATCAGTGAACATAAATTGTCAAATCAAAAAAAATATTGAACAAAAAGTATAAATTACAAATGCATGTGAGATAAAAATAGAAAAGGATCTGAAAAAGATCTGAAAAAAAAAAGTCCAAACAGATATATTTAATCCACAGGTAGATATAAAGCACCCATCTAGGAAAAATGTGACAAAAGTGCCAGTAGATGATCCACCATGAAGTGAGTAAGTAGAATATATGTTGGCATATTTGGCACGACCAGAATACACACCCATATGTATAACGAGTATCTATGACCAAGGTGGGGTAGAGGTGAGTGATTCTGAGGGTGTGCTACAGGTCTTTGTCCAGTTTTACAAAGAACTTTACAAGTCATGCATCCCACCAGGAGGTAACACTCTAGAAAATTATCTGAATGATATTGATCTTCCTAAGTTAACAAATCTAGACCGTGAAGAATTGGAAGCTGACATAACTGTGGAGGAGGTTGCGGGGGCGATAGCTTCTTTTGCCCCTAGGAAATCTCCGGGCCTAGATGGTATACCCTCGGAATGCTATAATACCTTTAGGGGTGGACTGGCGCCCCGACTATTGTGAGTGTTCCTGACTGTGAGGCGGGAGGGGAAACTTCCTCCCTCTATGAGAGAGGCCTTGGTGGTCCTGATACATAAAGGGGGAAAAGATCCTAAAGAATATGAATCCTATTTCATATGGCCCATTTCATTGATGAATGTTGACACCAAAATACTAGCGAGTGTTGAGAGTGGTGGCCTCTTTGGACACCAAGAAGGCCTTTGATTCGGTGAAGTGGACCTATCTGTTTGGTCTCCTGGAGATATTGGGATTCGGGCCTATATTTATATCCTGGGTGAAGCTGTTATACACTGACCCATTGATCAGGGTGAGGGTAAATGGAATTATATCTGAGCCCTTCTCTGTCCTCCGGGGGACCAGACAGGGGTGCCCGCTATCCCCCCTTCTTTTTGCTTTGGCCATAGAGCCACTTGCGGCAAAGATAAGGGATGCTCCCCATCTGAATGGACTTCGGGTGGGGGGGATTGGGGAACGAGTCTCCCTTTATGCGGATGACATGCTTTTGTATCTGCAGGATCTGGGTGCTTCGTTGTCTACGGCCTTCCGGTTGATACAGGAATTCGGAGATTACTCTGGGTTCCGTATCAATTGGAGCAAATCATCCCTGTTTGCTATAGATGACACAGTGGCGGTCCCGGCGGAATCCCCCATTCAACTATCTCAATCCTTTAAGTATCTGGGAGTTGTGATTCAACTTCCCATTTTCGGGGACCTTAATCTGAGAATGGTAGTAGAGGCTCTTCGTGAGAAGGTGCAGCGGTGGAGGAATATGCCATTGACAGTGATGGGTCGTAAAAACCTATTTAAAATGATTGTCCTTCCAAAGCTGTTGTACGTTCTATCGAACTCGCCTGTATATGTCTCGGTGAAACTGTTTAAACGCATAGACTCCATTGTGGTGGATTTCCTGTGGGGAGCCAAGGCTCCCAGTTTATCCCTAGCAATCCTGAAACAGCCAATAACTCGGGGGGGGGGGGTTGGCTATGCCAGACATGAGATCCTATTTCTTCGCATCCCAAATGACATTCTTGCATTGGCGGTGTTTCCCCCAGATACCTAATGCCACTACTTTACTGGAGGCAGCTGTTGCCACATCTCAGGAAACTTTACTGAACATCCTGTTTAGAAAAGAGATACCAGGGAGAGGGATGGGATCTGTTATGGCACTACCAGGTAGGGTGTTCCATCTTTGTGCGCAGAAAATAATGGATAACCCACTATGGTTATCACCTAATTGTCCCCTCTGGTACAATAAATCCCTAAAAGAGTTCTGTAAAATAGAAGATGGGCATGGATGGGCCAAATTTGGGATTAAATATCTACATCACACATACCAGGATGGCAGGCTAACATCCTTTGCACAACTGAGGGAGCAGTTTGGTGTACCTAGGACCTGGCAGTTCAGATATACCCAACTGCAGCATGCAGCGACAGCCCAGTTCGGGAGGGGGGAGGTGAAGGTACAAAACACAGCCTTGGAAAGGGTCCTGATTGACCCGGAACCGACTAAGCGTATATCTAGATACTACAAGGAGATTAGATTGGGAGGCCCTAACCTGACCGCTAGGACCAGAAGTAGGTGGATGACTTTCATTCCGGAACTGACTGAGGAATTGTGGCAGGAGGTACTCGATACATATTTTGTATAGGTGATTTCCTCCATGGATAGAATGATACAGCTTCGATATCTACACCAGATGTACTACACTCCAACCAGACTATTTAAAATGCACAGAAGGGACAATCCAGAGTGTCATAAAATGTAGGGGTAATGAGGGAACTTTCCTTCACATGGTGTGGGATTGCCCTAGGATAAGATCTTTGTGGTCTCAGGTGACCGAGTTCATATCTGACCACTTTGGTCTTACAAACATATGCTCTCCTATGAGGTGTCTGTTGGGGATTTTTGATCAGGAAGAGATGAATACAAATACTAAACTGTTCCTTAGACTTCTCTATTTTGGGGTGAGAAAACTTATCGCTCTACGATGGATTCATGGTGAACAACTCATCTTGGGAATGTGGATAAAAATAATAAATGCTGATGTACTTATGTATAGAATGACATACGAGGCGAAAGGAGCGCCCAAAAAATTTAGGAAAGTGTGGTGTAGGTGGACTGAGTCCAAAAATATCTTATCGGTAGAAGAGGAGGGGTGCAATAGAGAGGGAAGAATATAGGCAATGATGAGGGTGGATGGTAGAGTGTTGAAAGAAAGGATGCATACAATATTATGAGCAGATAAATAATGAGGGGGGGGTGGGAAGGGAGGGGAGGGAGTCCATACAGGGGGGGGTATGTTGGGAGTTTGTTTTTCTCTGGTTGACACTAAGTTTCCAATGTTTATGTTGACTGTCCAGACGCTCTTCTTTCTGAGCGGTTCTTCAATAAAATATGATATATATAAATAAATAAAGATTTAAAAGGGGGAGTGGAAAAAAAAAAGAGAGAGCAAAACAATCAGGTTGAATGAAGTAAAGGCATTTTTACTATTGAAAGGAATAACTGCAAAACATGTGAAACTGGATGTGTTATATGTGTAGAGGTAACATGTTATCTTCAATAAGATGTACAACGACTTATTGATTACAGAATGTGATGTAACATGCCAATATGCTCAATAAAAAATCTTGTTTAAAAAAAAAAGAAATCTCCCATGATGTATATGGGGATGTCATGATGACGTAGCTGATATTTTAACACTATCTTGAGCACCTGGTGGTTGTATGGAGGCGGAATGTAAACAAATGCAAGAAAATATATCTAAGTATATATACGACACAACAATATGACAAATCTCTCCTCTGCATCTGGCACACACTCTATCTCCTGATAGTCCAAAGATCTATGTATCAGTACACTCACACCCCTCGAGCAAGAGGTGTGAGTGGAGTGATTTGACCATCCCACCCATGATAGCTTTAGACATGACACCGACTCAGGGATCAGATGGGTTTCTTGCAACGCGCAAATAGCAGGCAAATATTTGCGAAGGGAGGTGAATACCATGGTGCGCTTCAGGCTATCATGTATCCCCCTCACATTTCATGAGGTCACCGGAACCGTTGCCATTTTTGATCTATTTGTATTACCATACCCATGCAACCTAGAAGCACACTGTCCCTTGCTAAGTTTACTAGAAGATGTACATACAAAGTTATTAACTCTGGGAAAATGTCTTATAACGGAGACATTGCTCTGAAAAAAAATAACAACATAAAAAAAAACCCAAGATTGAAAAGCGGGGTGCAACTGCAACCTCTTGAAAGTCTGTCCATTGACTGTAACCAGCTAGCTGATCGCAACCCAAAGGCTGCCATACACTGAGCCCAAACTCGGTCCATGGGGCCCGCCGGTCGGCTCCTGTAGTATTTGTTAGCACCTTCCAAACTGTTTTGGCGGCTGGCTCTGCTAGTTTTTGAGCGTAGTATCTCATGTCCCTGGGCTGGTCATTAGGGGCCGTTTTCTGTGGTTTTAGCTGTTTACTCACAGTGTCCTTCTTGCCTGTGCTTCTCTGGCCACGCTGCTGCGGAGTCCTGGGGGCGCCATGTTGGATTTCGGCCAGTCCCTTCCCTCCTTGTTTTTCCTGGTAACCATCATCTTGTTTAGGTACCAAACGGGTCAGGGTGATCAGCGGGTGTTCTGGTACTAGTTGGTACTAAATAAATGGTCCCACGGATCCGGGAACAGGGTTGAATACAGGATGTCAGTTGGGAGCTCTGTGAAAAGCGGCTGCTCACATTCCGATCCTGGCCACGCCCCCGGAGTAAGTTTGAGTAATGGTATGCTTCATTACTTAAAAGAAAGAAAGAAAGAAAGCCTCTAATATTGACATACCACTATCCACAAGTGTGCCCTGCAATAATCCTCACAAATTAGGAAAAGCACATATGGGGGTATAACCTTGGTCACCTGTGTGAAGAGCAAATAGCCCCTCTGCTCACCCAAGATATCTAGGGCAAACAGGAGTCTTTTGTACACACTTCTACTTTTGTTTTGATGCAGTATTCTAAAAAGACAGTTTACTTAGAAGTATCCATCTGCTATACAAACTCTTATCCATGACACCGGCTTCATTGAAAGTTAATAACATAATACATTATTGTAAGTGCATTTTAGAAGCAGTTTTTTGGTAATATTTCTATTTTCAACATATTGATCCCAAATGCCACTAAATGTCACTGGCAAGAATCATTCAGTGTCTCAGGAACAGATTATTTTTTAAAAGTTCATGTTGCCTTTAAGTACTTACTGGCTATATATACATATATTGACCCTTTCTTTTGCTAAATTACATGATTATTATTGGTTGATTTTGTTCAATAGTTTACCATTAAATTAGTAGCTTCAAACATATTTTCTTAGATTATGCCTAAAAATGTTATGAGTAAAATTTCCATGCAATGTCTAACATGCTTTTTTTTTTTATGATGTACTATGTATTCATGTTTGCTTTACTACACTTAAATGCATGGGCTTACAGAAATATGTCCTATGTATTAAGCATAGCCTAGGTAAAACTTTAGCTCTTCATCCTTGTATAGCACAAATATTCAGAAAAAAAGTATTTACATAGATACTAACTGAACAGAAATTGCAACTGGTTAATCCCCTAAAGAGCACACTAAAGCGGAAACAGTGGCCACCTCAAATAAATTATTGTCAGGATTTTTCATTGTTAAAAAAGAAAACGTTGTATAATATCTTCAAAGTTCTTTTATTTAAAAAAATGAGGCTCTACTAGAAAAGTTTACAAAGCGTATCACATGGATCAAGACTTATCAGTAAACCAAGACTCCAGTGCACAAAAGAAAAGATATGGCACCTTTCCGGGACTGGTCAGAAATTTACTCAAACTAACAGAGCGCAGCAAGTCAGAGTCAAATACAGGTAACACTTCATTGTAACATGTACCAGTACAATATCCTACTTTGCACCTGTAAAAAAATAAAAGTTGCCTGTACTAAGAGAAACATGTAGGATGCCATTTAGGATGGTCTTCTACAAATGCTAGTTATCTAGTTATCTCTGTTGTAAATACTTTGCATCATTAACCTAGAACAAACATGTATCAAAGGAAGTTAAACAGTGCAGAGGGTAGCCACTACAAATGAGGTAAATTAAGTAAATGTCCAGTTGCTCCCCCACAAAGAAATCCATACAAATCCAAAACTGGTATATACGGCTCTTGCAGAAGCAAAAGAACACAGCAGCAGCAGCATTCTAATTGTCAATGTTTCATTGACATTCCCCATAACGTCAGAGGGGGCGGGGTCACTGGTTTACGTCACTGCGTGGCCCCGCCCTCAGCTATATAACAGCTGTCACCCAGAAGAAGCGTCACTCGATGGGAGCCTCCTATGGAGGAGGAAATGTTGCGGCTTTTTTTCTTTTCGGTTCGTCGGGCGGTGAAGATTTACATCGCGGGACATTATTTTTATCTTTTAATAAAGGACTTGTCCCAAGCTGTCTATTGTCTTTTTTACCATTTTTGACACTTTTTTGTGAAATGGTAGGGGTACAATGTACCCCGTTACCAATTCACATAGGGGGGCTGGGATCTGGGGATCCCCTTGTTAAAGGGGGCTTCCGGATTCTGATAAGCCCCCCGCCCGCATGCCCCCACAACCACCGGGCAAGGGTTGTGGGGATGAGGCCCTTGTCCCCATCAACATGGGGACAAGGTGCTTTGGGGTCAGACCCCAAAGCACCCTCCCCATGTTGAGGGCATGTGGCCTGGTATGGTTCAGGAGGGGGGGCGCTCTCTTGTCCCCCCTCTTTTCCTGCGGCCTGCCAGGTTGCGTGCTCGGATAAGGGTCTGGTATGGATTTTGGGGGGACCACTATGCCATTTTTTTTAAATTTTGGCACAGGGTTCCCTTTTAATCCATACCAGGCCTGAAGGGTCTGGTATGGATTTTGGGGGGGACACCTATGCCATTTTTTTTTAATTTTTGGTTCTGGATTCCTCTTAATACTCATACCAGACCCAAAGGGCCTGGTAATGGACTGGGGGAGACCTCATGAGTTTTTTTAATGAGTTTTATCTATATTGCCGAGACCCGATGACCCCATTACAGCCACAATCAGTTTTATATGACTTTTTTACTTTAGAAATGTCATTTTGCTGTGGTACTGTTCTAAACACGGGAAAACTGTGCCACTTTACAGGCATACTATAGACACCCCCATGCACAATATTTAAAGGAATATTTCATTTTTATTGTTTAACTTTAAGCATTATTAAAATCACTGCTCCCGAAAAAACGTCTGTTTTAAAACTTTTTTTTGCATTGATACATATCCCCTGGGGCAGAACGCATGTCCCCAAACACTTTTTATGACAATAACTTGCATATAAGCCTTTAAAATTAGCACTTTTGATTTTTCATGTTCGTGTCCCATAGATTTTAACGGTGTTCGTGTATTCAAACAAATTTTTTGCCTGTTCGGATGTTCTGGTGCGAACCGAACCGGGGGGGTGTTTGACTCATCCTTAGTTGAGATTTGGAGAGATGGATCTGGGTGTCATTAGCATGTAGGTGATATTGGAAGCCATGGGAGGTTATCAACTGGCCCAGGGAAGAGGTATAGAGAAAAATAGGAGGGGCCCAAGGATGGAGCCTTGGAGTACCCCAACAGAAAGAGGAAGAGGAGCGGAGGAGGTGGTGTTATATGTGACACGGAAGATGCGTTAAGATAGGTAGGAGGAGAACCAGGAAAAAGGTAAATCACAGAGGCAAAGGTAGTGGAGTTTGTTGAGGGGGAGTGGGTGGTCAACTTGTGTTAAAGGCAACAGAAAGGTCCATGAATATGAGTATGGAGTACTGGTTGTTGGTTTTAGCAGTTAGTAGGTCATTGGTGAGTTTTAGTAGAGCAGTTTTCGTAGAATGTTGTGGGCAGAAGCCGGATTGTAGGGGATCAAGAAGATTGTTGTAAGTAAGGTATGAGCTCATACGGTTGTGGACAAGGTGTCCAAGAAGCTTGGGGGCAAACAGGAGCAGGGAGATGGGTCTTAAGTTATTCAAAGAGATGGCGTCCAGTGAGGGTTTTTTATGTATGGGGTAACCAGTGCACGTTTGAACGGGGAGGCAAAGGTTGCAGAGGAGAGTGAGAGGTTGAAGATGTGGGTTAGAGAGTTTAGGATAGAGCAGGAAGGTGGTTGCAGTAATTGTGGGGGACAGGGTGCAGGGTACAGGTGGTGAGGTGGGCCATGGAAAGGAGTTTGGCAATTCCCTCAGTGGTAACAGGGCTAAAGGAGGAAAGTATTGCGTGTGGTCTTGGACCTGGTGTGCCATTTTGGGGAGGAAGCTAGGCGCTGGATATTATTATTATTCAGGATTTATATAGCACCAACAATTTACGCAGCACTTTACAATATAAAAAGAAGATAATACAGTTATAATACAATAAAATACAAGAGGATTAAGAGGGCCCTGCTCAGAAGAGATTACAATCTAATAGGGTGGGGCAGGTGGTACAAAAGGTTGTAAATGTTGGGAATGAGCTGATGGAAGTGGTAGAAGATTAGTTGGAGACGTGATAGGCTTTCCTGAAGAGATGAGTTTTCAGGGATCACCTGAAGGTAGCAAGAGTAGGGGATAGCCGGACAGGTGGAGGTGGCGAGTTCCAGAGGATGGGAGAGGCTCTGGAGAAATCCTGGAGACGAGCATGGGAGGAGGAGACGAGAGAGCTTGAGAGTAGGAGGTTTTGAGAAGAGTGGAGAGGACAATTTGGGTGATATTTGGAGACAAGATTGGTGATGTAGCTCGGGGAAGAGTTGTGAATGGTTTTGTATGTTGTGGTTAGTATTTTGAATTTAATTTGCTGGGTGATTGGGAGACAGTGTAGGGATTGGAGGAGAGGGTTGGCAGACACTGAGCGGTGGGTAAGGTGGATAGGTCTGGCAGCAGCATTCATGATAGACTGAAGAGGGGATAGCCTATGGAGAGGCAGGCGAACGAGAAGGGAGTTGCAATAGTCAAGACGAGAGATAACAAGTGAGTGAATGAGGAGCTTGGTGGTTTAATTTGTTTAAAAGGGGGCAAATTTTAAAGACGTTACGGGGGTGACCTCTCATCACGAATTGTGTTGATTTTGTTTTTGAAATGAATGGCAATCTCCTGGGCAGTAAGCAAGTTGGTGGGTGGGGGAAGTGGTGGTGAAGTAATTAAGGGTAGAAAAGAGTTGACAAGGTTTGGATGAGAGGGTTTTGATGAGAGTGGTGTAGTAGGTTTGTTTAGCAGAGCATGTCATCATCATCTTCATGCTTTTCCCACTTTTACAACAAAATAGTAATCTATCTCTTGTAGGTTTGGCAGAAAAAAGAAATAGGAACCCAGTCATCCACTTGTCTTCCTTATTGAGCATTGCATTGGCCAAAACATTGGTGGCACAGTCACTAAAATAATGGTTAGCAGTTATGAACATTTGGAACAGTTTGTGGTGCGCTTAAAAAAAACACTGTTTATTAATATCAAGAACACAACATGATCCTTGTATATTTTGCCATATTACAACTGGAGCACAAACTACACAAGCTATTTCCAGGAATATTTCACAGCCCATTTGGTCAGCATTGTAACCTTCAGTGATAATATTGTGTCACATCAATGATGGCAGGAAGTGGAACTCGTAACACTCTCACAAATGTTGTCACATTGTCGAACAAATGGCCTGGTCATTAAGGGGGTAAATCCTCCCGGGGATGCAGTGGTTAAACATAACTTTAACAGTTAATAGTAGCACTAACTCACAGTGGAGCTGCTGATTTTTAGCGGGCTGTTACCGTCACCTTTTTTCCTGTAATTTCACCAGTACCGGGTCTAGGGTCCCGTTGAGCTTATTATCAGACAATGTAGGCACCAGTCACTTGAGTACTTTTCCAATGCTTTAATGGGAGATAACTGGAAGAAGTAGCAGGAAAGAGGTAGAAGAAGAGTTGCAGGGAAGCTCAAATACCTTTTCTTGGCGCAGCACTAAGAAATTGAAATCTTTAGGATGAATATATCCTCAGCTCAGGAATAAATCTTTGCCCTCCCAGATAGGTCTCTCTCACCAACCTAGCAGCCGGAACGCAGCACAAACAAAAAGTCTCTGCCACAGACTTGGATGAAACAAAACTGCACGATCCCCTGCCACAGGATGTAGTAGTTTTCGATGAACAGCAAACACAGTACCAGAACCTTTATGCTGACCGGCAGTACTTGTGCGGTAGAGTAGTTTAGGATGCGTCCTCCAATCGAGTCACCAGGCCCTTCTTAAGACCAGCCTTGCATGGTCCCTTCCAAGATGGGTCCTCCCCTGGATCTTCCCGATTGTCTGGCTTCCTCCCGCAGGACAGACAGCACAGGACCATCCCAGCAAGAGCAGGCCCCAGACAGGCTTCTGGGTCTACCCGCTCGGCTGCCGCCATGCAACCCTCCAGGCCGGAGGGCCGCGAGAAAGAACTCACTAACACATGCCTCTAGGCCAGGAGGGCCACGAGGTAAAGCTTTTTGAAACATGGCATCTGTCCCATTAATACTCTCTCCCAGAATGCAACCCGGAGGACCACTTCCGCCGAGTTGTCTATGGGACAGAAGAGCACTCATATACCTCAGCCTATTGCTTTCCAACACCGACCCATGGTGACAACGACACCCACAGGCAGAATGCGGAACTGCACGCAACACAGCCAAACTAGAACAGAGGCCAATCTAACTGTAAATCAAATCTGAACTATATACAGAACAGATGACCCACTAAATGTACCTAGAAGCGGTAGATTAAAAAAATCTACCAGCGCTATACAAGTAGGAAATAATCATAAAATAACCCTCTCCTCTGAGAAAGAATGGATTACAGTTAATAACCAGTCAATTAATCAAAAGAACAATATGATGACTAGATACTTCTGGTAGAAAGACTCTGAAACACACGTGCAGATCTCTTGACCAGAATTAAAGTTACTATAATGCTGAAATAGCACTTTTCTTTCATAGTATAATTTCATTTGAGGTTCAATTGTTTTTTCACTTTTGCTTTTATATAGTTTTTCATGCTGTTATGTTTTGATACGCATAAGATCGTTAAGAATATGATTCAAATTTTATGAAACCTGGAGGCTGTACCTCCCCCCCATTAACTGCAGGGTTGTTAATAACCTGACATACTCCAGATTCTTAACTCCGGACTACAGAATGGTAAAATCTCCCTTGTAACACCTTCCACCTACCCTCAATAGAATTCAATTACCATTAACTAAGCTACATCACCAGAATCTCTACCACCCACCACATCTCTTGAGACTTCAGAGACGTCATGGTCCTTACCTTTGATTCCTTCTCCTTTTTATCCTCTTATCATTTTTACTACTTTCTACCTAATTCCTCCTTTCCCCTGACCCTCCTACCCTTCATTGTCTTTCTATTTTTTTTCGGACTATTCTTTTTCTTACAAAATAAACAATGGCATATGCAGGACAATTCATCTCCCACAATGTTAACGGCCTTAATACACCCGAGAAAAAGAGCAAAATTATATACGAATAAAAAAAAAAAAAAACCCAGATAGTCTTCCTTCAAGAGACACATTTTAAAGGCACACAGATTCCAAAAATTACAAACAGATACTTTACTAAAGCATTCCATGCTACAAAATCACAAGCAAAAACTAAAGGAGTGACAATTCTACTCAGTAAAAAATCAACTTTTCCACCGACACATAATTGAGGAGCTCAAAGGATTCGCTAAAGGCTGCATTCTTCTAGGCGGTGACTTTAACATAAATATTGTAAAGAATTTTTGCGCAATATTTTGGTGAGTAATGAAAGATAAATAAATAAAGTGCATTAAAGTGGACACCATACAAATCTAAAAATAATAAAAATATTAATGAAAGAATGTTAAATAATATTGATAATTAATATTAATTAATACCAATTACTCTTAATTATAGTGGCATATACAGCGTTTACTGCAAGGACCAATAGTCTCTAAACTACAGTTGTTGCTGCGGCCACCATCACCTGATAATTGCTACAATGTGTGCAAATCGTGCAGTGAAAAGGATAATGTGACAAACCCACAGTATAGTGAAAAAAATGAACTATAATGTATAATGCACACTTGTGCTAAAAAAACAGTGAAATACTTTCAATGTGATAAAGTCCACTAAAAAAATGTGACAAAAGACTATATATGAAAATAGGAGAGTGTCTTAAATAAGGAATATGGCAGATAAAGACCATCACTGGCTGATGTTCAATGTGGTGTAATGACCTAGTGGCCCTCCTGGTGGTGTCTTACACCTTCAAGCTGTGGTAAAAAGGCATTAAGGGGTTGTAAATCGGATGTTGTGATTTCTGATAATAGCGCTGTCAGTGCGGTCCATACATCTTTCCCTTGTATTCCTCCATCGCTATTCCAACAAAACTCCAATCTTGTCACCACTACACGTCCAGGTGGAAGGCCCAACCCCGGGGACTCAGGTTACTCCAGCCTGGGACTGTCTCGTCCCCTTCCTCGCACCCACAAGTCGTTCTCTGCTCCCAGCACCAGACGCCTCCGCTCAATACTCAAAGCTTTACCACGTCCAATCTCCCCCACACAGATCCCGCACACTGCGCATGCCCACAACATGCGCATGGAGGTCCTGTTGTTGTGGGCATGTGCAGTGTGCTGGATCTGTGTGGGGGAGATTGGACGCGGTAAAGCTTTGAGTAGTGAGCGGAGGCGTCTGGTGCTGGGAGCGGATGAAACTTGTGGGTGCGAGGAAGAGGATGAAACAGTCCCAGGCTGGAGTAACCTGAGTCCCCGGTGTTGGGCCTTCCACCTGGACGTGTAGTGGTGACCAGTTTGGAGTTTTGTTGAAATAGTGATGGAGGAATACAAGGGAAAGATGTATGGACCACACTGACAGCGCTATTATCAGAAATCATAACATCCGATTTACAACCCCTTAATGCCTTTTTACCACAGCTTGAAGGTGAGAGTTTTGTGAGACTACACATAGAAGACACCACCAGGAGGGCCACTAGGTCATTACACCACATTGAACATCAGCCAGTGATTGATCAGAAGATCAGAGGGTCTTTATCTGCCATATTCCTTATTTAAGAGACTCTCCTATTTTCATATATATTCTTTTGTCACATTTTTTTGTGGACTTTATCACATTGAAAGTATTTCACTGTTTTTTTTAGCACAAGTGTGCATTATTCATTATAGTTCATTTTTTTCACTATACTGTGGGTTTTTCACATTATCCTTTTCACTGCACGATTTGCACACATTGTAGCAATTATCAGGTGATAGTGGCCGCAGCAACAACTGTAGTTTAGAGACTATTGGTCCTTGCAGTAAACGCTGTATATGCCACTATATTTAAGAGTAATTGGTATTAATTAATATTAATTATCAAAATTATTTAACATTCTTTCATTAATATTTTTTATTATTTTTAGATTTGTATGGTGTCCACTTTGATGTACTTTATTTATTTATCTTTCATTATTCACCAAAATATTGCGCGAAATTCTTTACAATATTTACTTATTTAGTGTTGGTGTGAACACCCTCATTTTGCTGCAGTATAATTTGTATATATGTGATCTTCACGTTTGCACCATCCAATATCTTTTGAGATTTTACTGATTTTTTACTTTACCATCCGACGAGCATGAAAGACACCCTTTATCGGTGACTTTAACATACCTTTAAATCCCAATCAAGACACCTCAACAGGCAAAACTTGTATCACCTATAAAATTCTCAAAAAGTAAAAACCCTACTCAAATCCTTTTCACTGATTGACACATGGGGGACATCACACCCAACAGAAAAAGAGTTCACGTTTTATTCGGCACCACACAAACAATACATCAGAAAAGATTATATCTTTATCACTCCAAGAGACCTCACTGACCTTGAAAGAGTCGAGATAGGCTCTTTTCCACTCTCAGACCATGCCCCAATTTCTTTCTAATTTAAACCACTTCCCGCCCGGCCCATAGCAGATGACAGCCGGGCGGTGGTTCAGTTATCCTGACTGGATGTCATATGACGTCCAGCAGGATAACATGCCACCGTGCGCCCGCGATGGGGGCGCGCATCGTGGCGATCGGTGGAGCGGTGTGTCAGTCTGACAGATGTGAGTAGAGGAGAGCCGATAGGCGGCTCTCCTGACAGGGGGGATCTGCGCTGATTGTTTATCAGCGCAGCCCCCCTCAGATGACCACACTGGACCACCAGGGATCGCCACTAGGACCACCAGGGAAGGGGGCAACATGTGGATGGCCAGGTATGTACCCCATGGCCATCCACATGTGCCCAATGTGCCCAGTCAGTGCCCAATCTGTGCCAATCAGTGCCCACAAATGGGCATTGATTGGCACCATTATATAGCAGTGATGCCCAGCAATGCCACCCTTAGGGGCATCAGTGCCATCAATCAGTGTCATCAGTGCCACCCATCAGTGTCCATCGGTGCCACCTGTCAGTGCCCATCCATGCCCATCAGTGCCCACCTATTAGGGCCCATCAGTGCCCATCCGTGCCACCTATCAGTGTCACCCATAAGTACCCATCAGTGCCACCCATAAGTACCCATCAATGCCACCTACGAGTGCCCATCAATGCTGACTATGAGTGACAATCGGTGCCACCTATGAGTACCCATCAGTGCCGCATACCAGTGCCACCTATCAGTGCCCATCAGTACCACCTATCAGTGCCCGTCAGTGCCACCTCATCAGTGCCACCTCATCGGTGCCCCTCAGTGCCGCCGTATCAGTGCCCGTCAGTGCAGCCATATCAGTGCCCATCATTGAAGAAGAAAACGTACTTATTTACAAATATTTTTAACAGAAACAAAGAAAAACTTGTTTTTTTTCAAAATTTCTGGTCTTTTTTTATTTGTTGCGCAAAAGATAAAAACGGCAGAGGTGATCAAATACCACCAAAAGAAAGCTCTATTTGTGGGAACAAAATGATAAAAAATTGTTTGAGTACAATGCAGCATGACCGCTCAATTGTCATTCAAATTGCGACAGCGCTGAAAGCTGAAAATTGGCCTGGGCAGGAAGGTGTCTAAGTGCCTGGTATTGAAGTGGTTAACACAGCTGGAAAAAAAATCTGCAAAAATTCAGCTGGAGATTAAATGCCTCTCTATTGATAGACCCCTCAATTCAAGCCCAAATCCAAAACTCCCGCTTCACATTAGAAGCGGCACGACTTGCAGGTCGCCTCACCGAGGCGACCTGCACACGACTGCCGCGGCGACTTGCAAGACGACTTCTGTATAGAAGTCTATGCAAGTCGCCCCCATAGTAGTACAGGAACCTTTCTTCTAAGTCGGAGCGACTTGCGTCGCTCCGATTAGAACGGTTCCATTGTACAGAACGGGAGGCAACTTGTCAGGCGGCTAGGTCGCCTGACAAGTCACCCCCGTTTGAACCGGCCCTTAGGGATTACTTCCATATAAACAATACCCCAGATGTCTCACCCATGACCTTATGGGAAGCCCAAAAGAGTGTGATGCGGGGGGAACTGATCAAATGGGGGGCTGGGAAAAAAAAAGGATATTACAGATCTCATGACCAAAATTTCAAAACACTCCATAAACAATCTCTTGAAAGGGAAGTAGAACAAGACTTAATAGCCAACAGAAAGGCACTGCAACACTTATTGGACTCCAAAATTAAAAGATGATTTTATCTTAAAAAGTCTATACATTACGAATTTGGAGATAAAGGTGGCAAATACCTAGAAAAAGGCACTAAAAGAGACAATATTGGCAAGAACAACCATCCGCGATTCAAATAAAATTGCTAAACTTTTCCACAGTTATTATACAAAACATACCCCCCAGTCTAAACTGACAGATCTTACTGGTGATAGCGAACAGATAATTCCAAGAATACTTAACTAAATGTAACATGCTAACCTTATTTCAGACAGAAATTGAACGATTAGAAGAACCCATTTCCTCGGAAGAAGTTACAACTGTCAAGTCAGGCAAAAGTCCAGGTCCAGACAGACTTACATCACAATATTACAAAATGTTTGAACTTCTACTATCTAAACCACTAACTTCTGCACTTAATTACATCAATAAGGCCCCAAACCCATCTAATGATTTAATTTTGGCATATATCACCAGTAACAGTTGCTATCAAAAAAGAAACCACAACACAACTTCATAAAATATGGAGACCATGAAACATGTTCAAACTAACTGATCCCTACAAGAGTCTAACAAATATATATGCTTATATGCTAAATCAGTCCATAACACTGAAATAATTGTCATTTAGAGTAATGCCCCAAACACACGGTCGGACATTGATCGGACATTCCGACAACAAAATCCTAGGATTTTTTCCGGCGGATGTTGGCTCAAACTTGTCTTACATACACACGGTCACACAAAGTTGTTGGAAAATCCTATCGTTCTGAACGCGGTGACGTAAAACACGTACGTCGGGTCTATAAACGGGGCAGTAGCCAATAGCTTTCATCTCTAATTATTCTGAGCATGCGTGGCACATGTGTGTCGTATTTGTGTACACAAAATCGTAAATTCTGACAACGGATTTTGTTGTCGGAAAATTTTATAGCCTGCTCTCAAACTTTGTGTGTCGGAAAATCCGATGGAAAATGTGTGATGGAGCCTACACACGGTCGGAATTTCCGACAACAAGGTCCTATCACACATTTGCCGTCGGAAAATCTGACCGTGTGTACGGGGCATTAGTCTACCATGATCCAAACAGCTCTACCCCTCCTTTTTGGGTCCCCTATAAAAAAAATAATAATTTCATAAGAACTCGCCTAGTCCATATACCACATAGACCTTCCTCCATGATACTGTTACAAACTACTCAGACGCATAATAGCCAGAAGCAAAAATAAAAACAGAAAACCATAATAACCAGTATTTTTTTCTTGCATATTTATATGTCTGATTAGTAAGACTGTAATATGCATTTGGATACAGCCACTTTATAGCATATGAACACCTATCATTGTTTATATATAGATATATTTTCATACTCTGTTACTGTACTTTTGTAATTTTACATTTACGTAATAAACCTTTATTGTGTGAAAAAAAAGAAAAAGGCCAGGGATTCCCTTCATCCATACCAGACTCTTATCTTACATCAGGGTCTGGTATAGATGTTAATTGATGACCTTACTAAAAAAACAGAATGGTGTTAAAAACCAAGGTAACAAAATGGTACAATATACATAGATATACAGTAAATCAAAAAATCAAAACAAGTCAAAAACAATTTCTTAAAAGTGAGTATATTTCTCACATGTTCGTAAATATTTTATTATATTTTTTCATGTGACAACACTGGAGAAATGACACTTTGCTACAATGTAAAGTAGTGAGTGTACAGCTTGTACAACAGTGTAAATTTGCTGTCCCCTCAAAATAACTCAACACACAACCATTAATGTCTAAACCACTGGCAACAAAAGTGAATACACCCCTAAGTGAAAATTTCCAAATTGGGCCCAATTAGCCAATTTACCTCCCCATTTACAAAAAAATGTGAGGGGTGTACTCACTTTTGTGAGATACTGTATTAATCTTAATTTTATTCATAAAAGCTTGCTTTTTTCAGGGTTAGTGCTTTGGGACTAGGGATGAGCTTTGTGTTCAAGTTGAACCCATGTTCGACTCGAACATCGTCTGTTCGCCCGTTTGCTGAATTGCGAACGATATGGGCCGTTCGCACCAAATTCGTGTGGCGCGTCACAGCCCATAATTCACTGCGGCATCGCAGCGCATTGCTGGCCGATGATTGGCCAAGCATGCACTATGACCCGCATGCTTGGCCAATCACAGTGCCGTCTGTAGAGAGAGCTGTAATTGGCCAAAGCCAGGGTGGCTTTGGCCAATTATGGCTCAGGGGGTTTAGTACATGCCCCACACTTTATAAGGCTGCCTGCACGGCGGCCCTGTGTAGTGTGTTTCGGCATTGAGAGACAGAGAGACAGTGTCATTTGATTTAAGTTAGATAGATTAGGCAGGACAGTTAGTCAGTTAGCTGCACTTACAGTGTATTGTGTATATATATGCATCCCAGGTGTTGTGTGTATATATATATATATATATATATATATATATATATATATATATATATATACACTGTATTCAGTTTAGCTAGATATGTTCCTGTTATTATCTTCCTACTGACAGGCAGGCTTGTGTTGTTACAGTATTTACAGCTACCTGAAGAAAATTGCTGGTGTTCTTCTGATCCTATTAGCACCACAGTCAGGCAGCTAGACTATTTACAGTTACTGTAGTGCGTCCTCTGAACAGTGTTCAGCTAAAGCTACAAGTTAGTGTAGTGTGTCCTCTGAACAGTGTTAAGCTAAAGCTACAAGTTAGTGTAGTGCACAGTGTTCAGCTAAAGCTACAAGTTAGTGTAGTGCGACCTCTGCACAGTGTTCAGCTAAAGCTACAAGTTAGTGTAGTGCACAGTGTTCAGCTAAAGCTACAAGTTAGTGTAGTGCGACCTCTGCACAGTGTTCAGCTAAAGCTACACGTTAGTGTAGTGCGTCCTCCTCACAGAGTTCAGCTAAAGCTACAAGTTAGTGTAGTGCATCCTCCTCACAGTGTTCAGCTAAAGCTACAAGTTAGTGTAGTGCGTCCTCCTCACAGTGTTCAACTAAAGCTACAAGTTAGTGTAGTGCGACCTCTGCACAGTGTTCAGCTAAAGCTACACGTTAGTGTAGTGCATCCTCCTCACAGTGTTCAGCTAAAGCTACAAGTTAGTGTAGTGCGTCCTCCTCACAGTGTTCAGCTAAAGCTACAAGTTAGTGTAGTGCGTCCTCAGCACAGTGTTCAGCTAAAGCTACAAGTTAGTGTAGTGCGACCTCTGCACAGTGTTCAGCTCAAGCTACAAGTTAGTGTAGTGCGTACTCCTCACAGTGTTCAGCTAAAGCTACAAGTTAGTGTAGTGTGTCCTCTTCACAGTGTTCAGCTAAAGCTACAAGTTAGTGTAGTGCGTCCTCTGAACAGTGTTAAGCTAAAGCTACAAGTTAATGTAGTGCACAGTGTTAAGCTAAAGCTACAAGTTAGTGTAGTGCGACCTCTGCACAGTGTTCAGCTAAAGCTACAAGTTAGTGTAGTGCGTCCTCTGAACCGTGTTCAGCTAAAGCTACAAGTTAGTGTAGTGCACAGTGTTCAGCTAAAGCTACAAGTTAGTGTAGTGCATCCTCCTCACAGTGTTCAGCTAAAGCTACAAGTTAGTGTAGTGCATCCTCCTCACAGTGTTCAGCTAAAGCTACAAGTTAGTGTAGTGCACAGTGTTCAGCTAAAGCTACAAGTTAGTGTAGTGCATCCTCTGAACAGTGTTCAGCTAAAGCTACAAGTTAGTGTAGTGCGTCCTCTGAACAGTGTTCAGCTAAAGCTATAAGTTAGTGTAGTGCGACCTCTGCACAGTGTTCAGCTAAAGCTACACGTTAGTGTAGTGCGTCCTCCTCACAGAGTTCAGCTAAAGCTACAAGTTAGTGTAGTGCGTCCTCCTCACAGTGTTCAGCTAAAGCTACAAGTTAGTGTAGTGCGTCCTCCTCACAGTGTTCAACTAAAGCTACAAGTTAGTGTAGTGCGACCTCTGCACAGTGTTCAGCTAAAGCTACAAGTTAGTGTAGTGCGTCCTCCTCACAGTGTTCAGCTAAAACTACAAGTTAGTGTAGTGCGTCCTCCTCACAGTGTTCAGCTAAAGCTACAAGTTAGTGTAGTGCGTCCTCCTCACAGTGTTCAGCTAAAGCTACAAGTTAGTGTAGTGCACAGTGTTCAGCTAAAGCTACAAGTTAGTGTAGTGCATCCTCTGAACAGTGTTCAGCTAAAGCTACAAGTTAGTGTAGTGCGTCCTCCTCACAGTGTTCAGCTAAAGCTACAAGTTAGTGTAGTGCGTCCTCCTCACAGTGTTCAACTAAAGCTACAAGTTAGTGTAGTGCGACCTCTGCACAGTGTTCAGCTAAAGCTACAAGTTAGTGTAGTGCGTCCTCCTCACAGTGTTCAGCTAAAACTACAAGTTAGTGTAGTGCGTCCTCCTCACAGTGTTCAGCTAAAGCTACAAGTTAGTGTAGTGCGTCCTCCTCACAGTGTTCAGCTAAAGCTACAAGTTAGTGTAGTGCGACCTCTGCACAGTGTTCAGCTCAAGCTACAAGTTAGTGTAGTGCGTCCACCTCACAGTGTTCAGCTAAAGCTACAAGTTAGTGTAGTGTGTCCTCTTCACAGTGTTCAGCTAAAGCTACAAGTTAGTGTAGTGCGTCCTCTGAACAGTGTTAAGCTAAAGCTACAAGTTAGTGTAGTGCACAGTGTTCAGCTAAAGCTACAAGTTAGTGTAGTGCGACCTCTGCACAGTGTTCAGCTAAAGCTACAAGTTAGAGTAGTGCGTCCTCTGAACCGTGTTCAGCTAAAGCTACAAGTTAGTGTAGTGCACAGTGTTCAGCTAAAGCTACAAGTTAGTGTAGTGCATCCTCTTCAGTGTTCATCTAAAGCTACAAGTTAGTGTAGTGCATCCTCCTCACAGTGTTCAGCTAAAGCTACAAGTTAGTGTAGTGCACAGTGTTCAGCTAAAGCTACAAGTTAGTGTAGTGCGTCCTCTGAACAGTGTTCAGCTAAAGCTACAAGTTAGTGTAGTGTGACCTCTGCACAGTGTTCAGCTAAAGCTACAAGTTAGTGTAGTGCGTCCTCTGAACAGAGTTCAGCTAAAGCTACAAGTTAGTGTAGTGCGTCCTCCTCACAGTGTTCAACTAAAGCTACAAGTTAGTGTAGTGTGACCTCTGCACAGTGTTCAGCTCAAGCTACAAGTTAGTGTAGTGCGTCCCCCTCACAGTGTTCAGCTAAAGCTACAAGTTAGTGTAGTGTGTCCTCTTCACAGTGTTCAGCTAAAGCTACAAGTTAGTGTAGTGCATCCTCTGAACAGTGTTCAGTTAAACTACAAGTTAGTGTAGTGCACAGTGTTCAGCTAAAGCTACAAGTTAGTGTAGTGCGACCTCTGCACAGTGTTCAGCTAAAGCTACAAGTTAGTGTAGTGCGTCCTCTGAACCGTGTTCAGCTAAAGCTACAAGTTAGTGTAGTGCACAGTGTTCAGCTAAAGCTACAAGTTTGTGTAGTGCATCCTCCTCACAGTGTTCAGCTACAGCTACAAGTTAGTGTAGTGCATCCTCCTCACAGTGTTCAGCTAAAGCTACAAGTTAGTGTAGTGCACAGTGTTCAGCTAAAGCTACAAGTTAGTGTAGTGCGTCCTCTGAAAAGTGTTCAGCTAAAGCTACAAGTTAGTGTAGTGCGTCCTCTCAACAGTGTTCAGCTAAAGCTACAAGTTAGTGTAGTGCGTCCTCTGAACAGTGTTCAGCTAAAGCTACAAGTTAGTGTAGTGCGACCTCTGCACAGTGTTCAGCTAAAGCTACACGTTAGTGTAGTGCGTCCTCCTCACAGAGTTCAGCTAAAGCTACAAGTTAGTGTAGTGCGTCCTCCTCACAGTGTTCAACTAAAGCTACAAGTTAGTGTAGTGCGACCTCTGCACAGTGTTCACCTAAAGCTACAAGTTAGTGTAGTGCATCCTCCTCACAGTGTTCAGCTAAAGCTACAAGTTAGTGTAGTGCATCCTCCTCACAGTGTTCAGCTAAAGCTACAAGTTAGTGTAGTGCGTCCTCCTCACAGTGTTCAGCTAAAGCTACAAGTAAGTGTAGTGCGACCTCTGCACAGTGTTCAGCTCAAGCTACAAGTTAGTGTATTGCATCCTCCTCACAGTGTTCAGCTAAAGCTACAAGTTAGTGTAGTGCGACCTCTGCACAGTGTTCACCTAAAGCTACAAGTTAGTGTAGTGCGTCCTCTGAACAGTGTTCAGCTAAAGCTAGAAGTTAGTGTAGTGCATCCTCTGAACAGTGTTCAGCTAAAGCTACAAGTTAGTGTAGTGCGACCTCTGCACAGTGTTCAGCTAAAGCTACACATTAGTGTAGTGCGTCCTCCTCACAGAATTCAGCTAAAGCTACAAGTTAGTGTAGTGCATCCTCCTCACAGTGTTCAGCTAAAACTACAAGTTAGTGTAGTGTGACCTCTGCACAGTGTTCAGCTAAAGCTACAAGTTAGTGTAGTGCGTCCTCCTCACAGTGTTCAGCTAAAGCTACAAGTTAGTGTAGTGCGTCCTCCTCACAGTGTTCAACTAAAGCTACAAGTTAGTGTAGTGCGACCTCTGCACAGTGTTCAGCTAAAGCTACAAGTTAGTTTAGTGCATCCTTCTCACAGTGTTCAGCTAAAGCTACAAGTTAGTGTAGTGCGTCCTCCTCACAGTGTTCAGCTAAAGCTACAAGTTAGTGTAGTGCGTCCTCCGCACAGTGTTCAGCTAAAGCTACAAGTTAGTGTAGTGCGACCTCTGCACAGTGTTCAGCTAAAGCTACACGTTAGTGTAGTGCGTCCTCCTCACAAAGTTCAGCTAAAGCTACAAGTTAGTGTAGTGTGTCCTCTTCACAGTGTTCAGCTAAAGCTACAAGTTAGTGTAGTGCGTCCTCTGAACAGTGTTAAGCTAAAGCTACAAGTTAATGTAGTGCACAGTGTTCAGCTAAAGCTACAAGTTAGTGTAGTGCGACCTCTGCACAGTGTTCAGCTAAAGCTACAAGTTAGTGTAGTGCGTCCTCTGAACCGTGTTCAGCTAAAGCTACAAGTTAGTGTAGTGCACAGTGTTCAGCTAAAACTACAAGTTAGTGTAGTGCATCCTCCTCACAGTGTTCAGCTAAAGCTACAAGTTAGTGTAGTGCATCCTCCTCACAGTGTTCAGCTAAAGCTACAAGTTAGTGTAGTGCACAGTGTTCAGCTAAAGCTACAAGTTAGTGTAGTGCATCCTCTGAACAGTGTTCAGCTAAAGCTACAAGTTAGTGTAGTGCGTCCTCCTCACAGTGTTCAACTAAAGCTACAAGTTAGTGTAGTGCGACCTCTGCACAGTGTTCAGCTAAAGCTACAAGTTAGTGTAGTGCGTCCTCCTCACAGTGTTCAGCTAAAGTTACAAGTTAGTGTAGTGCGTCCTCCTCACAGTGTTCAGCTAAAGCTACAAGTTAGTGTAGTGCGACCTCTGCACAGTGTTCAGCTCAAGCTACAAGTTAGTGTAGTGCGTCCCCCTCACAGTGTTCAGCTAAAGCTACAAGTTAGTGTAGTGTGTCCTCTTCACAGTGTTCAGCTAAAGCTACAAGTTAGTGTAGTGCATCCTCCTCACAGTGTTCAGCTAAAGCTACAAGTTAGTGTAGTGCACAGTGTTCAGCTAAAGCTACAAGTTAGTGTAGTGCGTCCTCTGAAAAGTGTTCAGCTAAAGCTACAAGTTAGTGTAGTGCGTCCTCTCAACAGTGTTCAGCTAAAGCTACAAGTTAGTGTAGTGCGTCCTCTGAACAGTGTTCAGCTAAAGCTACAAGTTAGTGTAGTGCGACCTCTGCACAGTGTTCAGCTAAAGCTACACGTTAGTGTAGTGCGTCCTCCTCACAGAGTTCAGCTAAAGCTACAAGTTAGTGTAGTGCGTCCTCCTCACAGTGTTCAACTAAAGCTACAAGTTAGTGTAGTGCGACCTCTGCACAGTGTTCGGCTAAAGCTACAAGTTAGTGTAGTGCATCCTCCTCACAGTGTTCAGCTAAAGCTACAAGTTAGTGTAGTGCATCCTCCTCACAGTGTTCAGCTAAAGCTACAAGTTAGTGTAGTGCGTCCTCCTCACAGTGTTCAGCTAAAGCTACAAGTTAGTGTAGTGCGACCTCTGCACAGTGTTCAGCTCAAGCTACAAGTTAGTGTATTGCATCCTCCTCACAGTGTTCAGCTAAAGCTAGAAGTTAGTGTAGTGTGTCCTCTTCACAGTGTTCAGCTAAAGCTACAAGTTAGTGTAGTGCGACCTCTGCACAGTGTTCACCTAAAGCTACAAGTTAGTGTAGTGCGTCCTCTGAACAGTGTTCAGCTAAAGCTAGAAGTTAGTGTAGTGCATCCTCTGAACAGTGTTCAGCTAAAGCTACAAGTTAGTGTAGTGCGACCTCTGCACAGTGTTCAGCTAAAGCTACACATTAGTGTAGTGCGTCCTCCTCACAGAATTCAGCTAAAGCTACAAGTTAGTGTAGTGCATCCTCCTCAAAGTGTTCAGCTAAAGCTACAAGTTAGTGTAGTGTGACCTCTGCACAGTGTTCAGCTAAAGCTACAAGTTAGTGTAGTGCGTCCTCCTCACAGTGTTCAGCTAAAGCTACAAGTTAGTGTAGTGCGTCCTCCTCACAGTGTTCAGCTAAAGCTACAAGTTAGTGTAGTGCGTCCTCCTCACAGTGTTCAGCTAAAGCTACAAGTTAGTGTAGTGCAACCTCTGCACAGTGTTCAGCTAAAGCTACAAGTTAGTGTAGTGCGTCCTCCTCACAGTGTTCAGCTAAAGCTACAAGTTAGTGTAGTGCGTCCTCCTCACAGTGTTCAGCTAAAGCTACAAGTTAGTGTAGTGCAACCTCTGCACAGTGTTCAGCTAAAGCTACAAGTTAGTGTAGTGCGTCCTCCTCACAGTGTTCAGCTAAAGCTACAAGTTAGTGTAGTGCGACCTCTGCACAGTGTTCAGCTAAAGCTACAAGTTAGTGTAGTGCATCATCCTCACAGTGTTCAGCTAAAGCTACAAGTTAGTGTAGTGTGACCTCTGCACAGTGTTCAGCTAAAGCTACAAGTTAGTGTAGTGCACAGTGTTCAGCTAAAGCTACAAGTTAGTGTAGTGCGTCCTCTGAACAGTGTTCAGCTAAAGCTACAAGTTAGTGTAGTGCGTCCTGCTCACAGTGTTCAGCTAAAGCTACAAGTTAGTGTAGTGCACAGTGTTCACCTAAAGCTACAAGTTAGTGTAGTGCGTCCTCCTCACAGTGTTCAGCTAAAGCTACTGTTTTGGATTCAGAATAAAAGCTCTGAAATTATTATATCTACCCCTTTATCAAATTAAAAGCATGCATGCCATTAAGAAGTAATCACGCTCTGACACTTAGTTCAGAATAAGAAACTTCTAGTTTATTTCCATTTTTTTAGTTGGTTTTATACCCTCGCAAAACAGTACAGCATATGCAAAACATGTTGAAAAGTCAGCAGTTTTAGTAAATTTAGCAATAATTTCAACAAACTTAACAATTAATCAAAGCTATTATTATATGTTGACGTCATGTCTGGTCTTGATGCAATTTCTGGGAGATGAATGAGGTAGCAACAGGAAGCTGCAGTCTATTGATAACTCAATGCGGTCTGGCTCCAGACAGAAAAAGAGGAAGTAGCAAAATATCTGGAAAGTATTACGTTTTTTAACATTCAATGTTTCTGATACAGATATAAAGCGTTTGGAATAGACATTTTAATATACCTCACCTAGTAACCTAGTAACACCTGATATCATTATTATTCACATCCATTACAGTTCCCCCCTTGAAAATGTCTATTTAAGAATCTGTCCCTCACACTAAAAAAAACCTACTCCACCCGGCCAATTTACCTCTACAACTCTTTTAAGCTGTATGTAGAGAAGGGGCAGTGACTAGCTCCCCACCCCCCTCGATACAACTGGCGAAATGTGGCCAGGTGCTATCTATCCCTATAGCCCAACGGTGTTGCATCCCGAGGGGAGTTGACTGTAACGGAGTGCGTTTCATCATTTTCATCTGGTATTTCCTGATTCACAAAACCGAAAGAACATTGGTTAGTAACTTTCCCTACACACCTTTTAAAACAGGGGAGAATACAGCAAACTATGACAGTCAAGGTCACCAAGATTATTAGGATAGTTATTCCTATCTGTATTAGTAATCCCTGCCACCCTCCCCTAACCCAGGTGAAGTATTGGTCCCAAGGGTTGGTGAGCCCTGAATTCCTTTTTAATTCTTCGGACAAATCCTCAAGTTTCCTGATGGCCAAAGTCACCTTACCATTTGGACCAGTGTTGTCTGGAATGTAGGTACAACATCTACCTGCTTTAGGCACCATTTTACACACACCCCTTTTCAGCTAGGACCATATCTAAGGCCACACGGTTTTGGAATATCATGTGTGTGATATGGCTTCTAGTTGTTCGGCTAAACCTTGGAGTGCATCTCTGGTGTAATTAACAAATCTTTGTTGGTTATAGTAGATGTAATTTATCCAGTCTACATTTTTATTTACAGTGGTGATGGGGATCACAAATTCAAATCCTGCTGCTCCTGGGTCTCTTGCTTTGAACTCATCTGGGACCCCTCTAGGGACCCCTATGTTGTCTATGTATACATAAGGGTCAAAGCCCCCTGCTGGGGCACTCCTACGTTTCCTGTTAAGTATGGGTATGTCGTTTAAATCTGGTTCTATTTGTGGAAAAATGTGTAGCGGCATTATGGCCTTGGCCAATGCACATTCTCCTGTCCACTGCTCTGTTAATCTGCTTCTGATTTTCATGTCCCCGCAAATCCAATATATGTCTCCCAAGGACTGGACTTGATTTTGTACTAGATCTACGGAGGCCTCACTATAAGATCCACAGTAACCCCTAGTGAAATTCCCAAAGGGTTTCCCCATTCCCTGATACCGTCCATGGCATGTGTAATTGCCAGGGTATGTATTGATACTTTCTCCTAGCTTGGGAGTTTTGGTAACTATGGGATATTCCTCCTTCCAATGTTCACACAGGGAGTGGTGTGGTTAGTGGTTGTGTTGGTAAACAGGCTAAGGAAACATGTCTCATGTTCGGGGGGTATGTTTAGCGGTACTGTTCCCAGATGAGGCCTAGCCCCTCCACATACATAACAATTGGTCTTGTTATGTTTTTCTGCATTGTACCTCATCCACTCTAGCCACAAGTTGACATCTGAGAACCCAGTCTCTGCGGCCATCGTGTCCTTAAAGGTAGGGTCTGCTATGACCACCATGTCCCCTAACGTCTGTATATGGGGCCTCAGGGAGTTTGAGCTAGATGTGGATTGGGGAACTCCCCACTCAGGATTATTGAACATATCTTTCAGTTGGAAAGGCTTTCTAAAACCGGGATGCCCACCTCCCCACCATAAGCTCAGAACATAGGTCCCACTGTCTTCTGGGCTAGGATTCTCAATGGTCAGCCTGAACTCTTTGGTGTAAGGCTGATCTATGTGTTTGTTGATTGTCATTCTATCTAAGAGTGACTTCCCATTTTTGTCTTTCCTATTTTGGGCGTTTTCAGGTTTGTACCCCCAGTGTTCCAACCCACTGCTCCAATGAAAAGGATATACAGAATCATTTGGTTCCTGTGGCCTCTTCCTCAGGTACAGAAACTTTCTTGCAGTGTGTAATTGAAATTTGTATGTTCTGTACATAATTGTATTCTATTTTGTATGTATTGCACACTGCCCTCACTGTGCACACGGCATTAATAATGTTTTCAGTACATGTTTACATTCTTTCCAGTCCTGATTAGAATTAGCCTGCCTATGTAATGCCCCTTGTTACCATAAACGTACAGTTGTAATATTAATGTGATACCTACATAATCATGTGCATAAAAACCTTCAATTGCATCATAATAAAGCAGAACAGTTATTTGGAAAGATGCTGAGCGTATCTTTTGTGTCTGTTCCCTACTGCAGTAGTTATTATTAATTTGGAACCACTAATCAATATGAGGATAGGAGTTGCCTATCATCAATTTAACCGAGTCAGCATGGCGAGCCAGCCAGGAGGGGATTCCAGGTGACCCTGAGTATCCGAAATGAGGAGCTTGAGACGATCTGGGAATTTCTGATAATCAGTAGGCTGAGGTAAGCCTTTTGCTTACATTTGAGTTATCAGACTTCCTTGATCGGTAAGGCATTTTCGGGACAAAGGGTACCTATTTTACTCCCCTTAATCGAACTGTATTGATTGGTGGTTATATGTTATGTTGTCCCTGTCTATTGTCCATCGGAGTGTTATAGATAAGAAAGGGAAGAATAGTGCTGTTCACAGGTATATGTAGTAAATCTGCTAGATAAAGTAGTTTAGAGGCAAGAGGGTATAGGCACACGTAGAGAAGACTGGCCAGTCATAATGGGCTTTGAATTAAGTAAGGGAATGAAGGGTAAGAGACCCTCAAAAATGCCCAGCACAAGAGGAGCGCTATATATGAACCGAAGGTGCGGTTCTGCCTATACTGAGCCCCTAGATTAATGGTTAAAGTGGACAGGGATCCACAATGGGTAACTGGGTTACCAAGGTCCACAGGGACTAAGAATCATGCAGAGTAAACTGCTAGAGAAACAGCAATCTATGTGAGCAGGATGGATCAAGGGTGACATTAACATTAGAGTCAGAAACAGAGAAATGAGAGGTAAAACAGAATACTTTATATGTTGTCAGAGAGGGAAGATGGGATGAGCACTCTGGCTGCCCGTCTGATCATAGAAGCTATATATAAAAGATATCTAAACAAAATAAGGAATGTAGAATTTAAGGCAGGGAAATATTAATGAGAGTTAAAAGAAAGTGAGAGAATGATATGTATGTGTTGTGTACAAATGGGAAAAATTTAAGCGATTTTAGAGAGATATTCGTGTATGTGTGAATGCTGGGAGCTTTAGTTCTATCTCTTGTGTGTGTCATGTATGCAGATGTGACCCCCTCCTTTGTGAATGTGGCTGAGATGAGAGGTCAGTATAAGCTGGTAGGACACCATGCCAATTCCATTTTTTTTTAGACAAAACATTTATAACAAAATGTGCCAGGTTAATGAATCTAATGGTAAACAATGTGATCACAATTATTTTGAATCTGTTTTCCAAACATGGTAGAATGAAGGTTACATTTAACCATGTATTACACAAATTGAATATCCTTTGATAGTGGAAACAGTGCATTTAAAAAAGGGAAATTAAGTAAAATTAAGTAATAATGAGTATTCATTTCTAATATGACTTTAACAATTTTATTAATAATATAGATATATTGAAACTGGTTTAGACAACCTTTGGTTGGAAATGAAATCTAGGTTATTGGGGAAATTTGAATAAATGGGATTAGTTTAGATTAAGATAACAATTTTGTAATTTTACATTTATTCAATAAGCCCTTATTGAGAGAAAAAAGATTAAGATGAGGTTGTTTTTCGGAATACAGCTGCCATAATATTTAACAAAGCCAAGATGGATGGGATACATAAGAAGTTTTTCTACAAAAATGAAATTTTAAGGTTTTTAATGATAACTTGATGTGCGGTCCATGATGTGAGAGTTATAATAAATAAAATTTAAATATAACAGACCCATAACATCAAGTCCACACACCCTGTTAGGATAGATGCCACCTGCAGCCAGTTGTTTTATAGTTATTGATGCTTTCTGGTCCATCATACAGATTGCTGGTCCTTTTGTTTTATTTATTTTTATTTTTGAAATCCAAAGCAGAATGTGTGGATTGTGAAATGATGTGCCCCTTTTCCTTGTAAGTGCAGTGGTATAAGCAGAAGAATATTTTGAATTTATGGGCATCTCTGACCGCAGGGTATTGTTATAATTTATTATAATATTGCCAGGAAAAAGTTGTCTTTTTGTAACATGAAACTGGAGTTCTTACACAAACAGTATGATAGAAAACAAGCCATTGTAATATATTTATGTAAGCTGGACCCAGTAATGAAGGGTTCACCCCGATATATCAGAGCTGTAGCTTTTATGCAAAGGTGCTATTAGACAAAGTTAGATATTTTTTTTATTCAAACATTTACTTTGTAATGGTCCGACATTCTGCGCAGCAGATATACAGCTAACTAAATGTTTGTCTAATGAAAGGTTTAAAATATGAGTTTGTTTATGTACAAATCTAACAATGAAAAACGCGTACATTTATTCAAAAGAAAGGAAAAACCACCTGTGTTAAATTGATGGTGTAGGAATCATCTGCTGTTAGCCCAGTGCAGGACACACTCCCTGAAGACCCAGATATTACATTTTTTGTAGATTTGAGTATGCAGTTTATCACCCAGAAGGATACTCTGTATTCAAAGTCATTGAATCCTTTTTTCCCCAGCTCAAGAAGCAGAGCTCTATGTTTTAGCAAAGCCTGTGAGCTAAAAAAGTGTATATTTATATAGATAGTCGAGATATAGAGAGCTTTTGGTTCCATTTGAAGGGCCAGAAGTTTGTTTTTACTTCGGCAGGTAAACCAATCAAGCATGCCAAGATAAATTGATTGGCTGTTTTCAGCCTTCCAGGTTCTTGCTGAGGTAGCCATATTAACTTTAAAACTCACACATGGAAGCAGACCAGGCGGCTCTAAGGATGCTGCATTTACAGCCCCGGACACTTGATGGATCTGTGCAACTCACAGATTCCACCCTAGTTCTGGCCCAGTATAGCTGGGATTAATAATTCAACTTTAAGGACCCCAGAACGAGAAGAACAAGTGGTCCACAGGGGGCAACTTCCTATGAAACAGGACTTTGGAAAAGGTGATCATTTATGTCTGCCAGCCACTCTTTTCCCTCCAGCTTGACACATGGACCGTGTCATCAGTCACAAGCAGTTATGGCTGCCTTAGTAAATGAGCATGGAATAGAGCCAGGGTTCTCCACAGTTGTTTTATAACATACCACTTCTTGTTTTACCTGTTACCAAAGGTGTTACCAAAAGCTGAACATCCCTTCCAGAGATTACAAAAACATATATCTGAGTGTATGCATTTTGTCTGTATGGACATGTTTTCTGGATGTCCAGTGGCAAATGCTACTGCAAAAGCCACAGTAAAAAGTGTTATCAGAAGTAGTTTGTAAGTACAGAGTGGCAGAAAGTACAGAGAGTAACAGAGGAAATCATTTTTATAGAAGAGTCCTTACTAGAAGTTTTGAGGTTTTATTTTTACACCCCCTACTGTCTACAATGTAGCGGACAAAGTAGAGTAAGAAACTAGAAAACTTTTGCCTGAATGTTTTCTTATATTTTATCAAGCCCCTAAGGGGGATGTTGGACTCTCTCCCTATGGGATTTTGTTTGGGAGTGTGTTACTCACTTGCTTATATTTTGTCTCAGCAGCTGAAGTCCTCCATTTGGATCGCACAGAGAATGTTGCTGATCTTTTAAGGTTTTTGACAAACTCATTTATGTGTTTTTTCCCCAATTCCAGATCCTAAAGGTTTGGAAGGATCTAAAACTCAAGCCAGGTGACTTTTGGATTGTAAAGAGACATTTATATATAAGGAAATGTTTGGAGACTCAATACAGCATCTATTTCATGTACAGTTTTTGCAAAACGTGAATTAAAACTCACCTGGATCCACACCAAACACTGAAAAAATGACTTAATTAAAGAAATCTCTGTGTTTGAATTGTTTCCCTCTTGTGATCACAGTCTAGGGTACTTTTTGATTCAATTACTTTAATTATAAGGGATATATGTATTTGAAAAGTAGTTTAGCCATGTTGAAGCCATATTTTGTCATTTTATGTAAAATTGTCTGTGTTTACATATGCTGATAAGTCAGCATGCTCACAATTAAGCTGGAAGGCCATTCTGGCCACAGAAGTGTACAGCAAGTACTCTGTAAATATGTCTTATCAATCATTTGTTTTTCACAAAGAAAAGTCTTTTGGTAATGAAAAAAGTTGCTCAGCTATTATTTTCTCCACAGTGGAGTTTTTTTTTTTTTTGCCTCTTTGGCCAGGACTACCTCCACCTAAATGTGTGGAGGTTCCAGGTTAAAGGTGATAGCAGGTGTGGTTAGTAATCAAAATATTGATCAAAAGAGGGGAGACTGTAATGGAAATTTGTACGTTCTGTATATAATTGTATTCTATTTTGTATGTATTGCACACTGCCCTCACTGTGCACACGGCACTAATAATATTTTCAGTACATGTTTACATTCTTTCGAGTCCTGATTAGAATTAGCCTGCCTATGTAACGCCCCTTCTTACCATAAACGTACAATTGTAATATTAATGTGATACCTACGTAATCATGTGCATAAAAACCTTCAATTGCGTCATAATAAAGCAGAACAGTTATTTGGAAAGATGCTGAGCGTATCTTTTGTGTCTGTTCCCTACTGCAGTAGTTATTATTAATTTGGAACCACTAATCAATATGAGGATAGGAGTTGCCTATCATCAATTTAACCGAGTCATGTGTTCACGTGTTCTTCCCGGCCACCTTTACTGATGTGGCACTTGTTAGGAGAACCTGGAGAGGACCATCATATCTGGGTTCAAGGGTGTGTTTTCTCACAAACTTCTTTACCAGAACCCAGTCTCCGGGGAACAACTTGTGTGATCCTGTATCTCACTCAGGATCTGGAATGGAGGAGAATACTTCCAAATGGACATAGATTAATTCTCAAGATAAAGCAGTCACATAATCAGTTAATACATCAGATTGGAGTTACAACTTTTGTAGGAAATAACAACCTAGTCCTGGGGGCTAAACCAAATATTATCCCATAGGGTGACAGACCATGGTTTCCCCTTGCAGTGTACCTAACACTGAATGAGGCTATGGGCAGGCTATCTGGCCAACTCATCCCTGTTTCCTGAGACATTTTAGCATCTTCAGCGTTCTAAATTTTATTGTGCCTTCAATCTTTGCACCTTCCCAATGCTCTAAGGGTGGTATGGGGTGTGGAAAGATAACGTGACTCCTAAAGCTGCCCATTATATATATATATATATATATATATATATATATATATATATATATATATATTTTTTTTTTTTACTGAGGCCGTGAAAGCCGGCCCCTGGTCACTCTCTATAACCTCTGGGACACCATACCTGCCACTGTTTCTGTTAAAAGTCTTTTTCGCCGTGGTTTTTGCTGTCAATTATTGCATACTCATATCGGCCACACTTTGACATCTGGATGTGGTTGATCTGTATCCTTTGAAAGGGGTCCTGGGCCTTTGCTAGATACTTCAAAGGTACATTTTCCGTTCTTCCTGGGTTACATTTAGCACAGATAGAGCATGACTTGCAAAAGTTGTTGGTGAGTGGTGTAATCCCCGGGGCTAAGTAGTATTTATTGATCAGGGCATTCATCAAAGTTTTTTGATAGATGAGAGGCACCGTGGGCCCACTGCACTACTGCAGGAAACATTGATCGTGGCAGACTCGGCCTCTTGTCTAATTCCATGAGTTTCTGTGGCTCCTTTCTTGATTCATACTTCTTCTTTTTCTTTATCAGCTGCTTCTTGCTGCTCCTTGAGATGGGTCCTGCTCACAGAAAAGTCTTGTAGGATCATGGTGGTCTGTACCGTTTCTTCAGGGGTACCCACTGTACCATCCAGGATGGGTGCATCCACTCCACTGACAACTTCTTGTGTTCTGTTTGCAGCTTGTTCTGCAGCAGTATCTGCCAGGTGATTGCCTTGTGCTTCTTGGGTATCCAGCCTGAAGAACTGTATCTTTGGTGGTGACTGCGTGGTCCTGTGTGGCACCGTCCAATGCTGTCAGCATACCTAGACCCATCCACAAAGATTGTCAAGTCAGGATTCTCAAGGGCTGTTTCACTGACTGTCGGCAAATGTGAAGTCTCCATTTTCATCACCTTGAAACAGTCATGAGCGGTGAGACGAGCATCTTTCTCTAAAAAGGACCCCCCCTCGAGAAGTGGAAGTAGAGTGGATGGGTTGAGAGTATCACATCGGAGGAGAGTGATGTTGTCAGGGATGAGCAAGGCACACTGGAGTTTGAGGTGTCTTACTGAAGACAGGTGCTTGGGCTGTACTTGGTTTAGTATGGCAGCTACGTCATGAGGGGCATTGTACTTCAAAGACGGCTCTGAAGCCACTGAGTCCAGTTGACAGGAGTAATACCCAATGGGTCTGAGTCTGTTGCCATGGGTCTGAACCAAAACTCCCGTGGCATGTTCTTGTCTCTCTGAGACAAACAGTTTGAAAGTCTTTTAGTCCCAAAGCAGGGGCTGTTGAAAGGATCTCCTTCAGAGTTTCAAAATAGTCCACAACTTCTGGAGAAAGCAAGAAAGGGCATCATAGAGGGGTTGCATCAAGAGGGAGGCTTCTGGGATTCATTCTTGAGGTGAAGGGATGGCTTTGATTGCAGAAACTCCTTCTTCAGTGAGATGTCGGGTACCTTGGGAGATGCAGAGGCCTAGGAAATTCACGTTCTCTCTGGACTTTTTGCTTTAAGGCCTTGCATCCTTGCTCTGCCAAGTGTTGAAGGAGACTTTCGGAAAAGATTAAGGGCGTCCTCAAGGGTATCTGCACAGAGCATTAAGTCATCTACATACTGAAGGTGTAACTTCATCCAGTAGTCCAGAATGAGGGCCATTACCTTGGCGGATTGGGAAGGGGAGTTCTGGGCACTTTGTGGCATAACAGTCCAGCTAAGTCTTCTACTGTAAAGTATTTTGCTGTGGGCAGTATTCCTGCCAGAAAGGTGTGTGGGTTTCCCACCCAGGGACGCCACAAGTGTCTCCAATACAGTAACTTCATTCACAGCCTTAAGGTCTTGTACCATTCTGTGTTTTTCTGGCTCTCCTTTTGCAGTTTGTTTCTTTGCTGGGGACAGTGGTGTGGTGCACGGAGATGTGCAGGGTATCAGAACTCCATTTGACAGAAGGGTTTCGATTTGCTTTGAAATAGATACAGCTTGAGCTGGCTTCAAGGTTTACTGTGGTCTTCTGGGCAAAGGGGGCCCCAGGCTTTAGCTGCACACAGGCTTGTAGGGACTTGATCCAGAACCTCTTTTGGGATTCCAACCTCACATTATGCATCCAATGATAACAAAAAGGGGAACAGAGCACAGTGCTGAGGCATCATCGATGGTCAACGGTGGGGAGAACAGAACACCACCATCGGGTTGGAAGGAAATAGAAGCCTGGAGTCTGGATAAGACATCAGCCCCTAAAAGATTTAAGGGGCATGTGGAAGAGACCACAAATCCTGCTAGTAAATCAGGAAAGTTGCCCACTTGTAAAGGGCATGTAAGGGGGTTTTTCCTGGGTGTTCCATCCACCCCTACGCATGTTATGTCAATGTCTGATAAGAACAAGGTATCAGATAGTTCTTCTGTCCTAAGTACACTTCTGGTAGTTATTTTTTTGAAAGAGGACTTCCTGAATCTTCAGAGGATACCATTGTAGGGGTAAGTGACACAGGTTTGCCAGAATCCTAGTGGAGAAAGTCTATATGGTCTGGAGGGGGTAGGGGAGGAATGTCATGTCTCCTATTGGACATCTTCACGTGGGTCACAGTTGTGGCCTGTGGGCAAGCTTCTGCTGTCCTCGGTATTCTCTTCTGGAACGGCCAGGTCTTCTGCAGTTGTAGCAGACATGTGGAGTTGGTACTAATGGGCGTAGATAGGGTGTGTCAGAGGCTATCCTGAGAGGAGCTACTCTCTACTGCTCTGTGAGGACTCTAGACCTAACAACTACTAACTCCATTAGCTCCACTAGCTACTAGCGTCTCAAGCTCCATTAGATCTATACTCTATACTCAGACCCTTTCGGATTAACTCTTTAAGATCTGAAATAAATTTATATGTGTCTTTGTTCAGCACACTAAAACCCAAATCAGTAAACTTCTTGTGCTATTTCTCAACAAATTTGCCTTTCCTCGTGTGATCTCCTATACACATATAGGCGTCAGACATTTCAGAGTGCATATATGAATACATACAGAATAAATGTTTTCTTTTCCTTTTTCAAAATACTCAAATGTGAATGAGCCTGGAATCTAGATACAGATTTGAGTGAGGAAAACACTTCCTCTTTCGCTCTTCTCCTGGCATAACGCCCAGAGCATAAACTTCCTCTTATAATACTGTTAAATATATTCTCAATTGAATTTGAACATTTTAAACTTCATTTTAAAACCAGTTATTGCTAATACAATTACATAACTACAATTTGCATAACTATAGCATATTTGTTACATTCACTGTTTTAGCGAAACTCCTTAAAGTCAGACTCTCAGACTCTCAGGGATGAAAGGAAAGGACCGCATTGAAAATGGCCCTTCATATAGACATACATTTTTGGGTACTTTAAATATATCCCCAAAAACTGTGATCAGGCTCTGTTGCCGCTCCACTGTGTGCTGGCCTGGATCCCCCAGCAGTTCTTTGAGCTGGGGATTGTGGGGGGGATTCTTTTGGGGTTGTTGTCTTTGGTGGTGTGAGGGTCCAGGAACCCATTTAAAGGGGGTTCAGGGAAAGTACTGGGTAATGGTTGCTGGATTACAAGGGGTGTAAGAGCGGCTATAAACGTATGTCACCGTATAGGCGGTCAAATGGAATGTTGGACAATGGCACAAAGGAACCCATTCCCCCAGCTTATGAGTCATACATGGAGATGGATCCAATGCAGGGTGTGCCTTACAATGTAACAGTCTGTCGTTTTGGGGTTGTACCTGTTCCAGCATGCCTGTCAGCTTGGTGCATCCTGGCTGGGCCGGCGTGACCCTAGTCGGGACTTTAAGAGGAGGGACTGGGTTGGGCCTAAAGTTGGGTCCCCTAGTCTATTAGCGTTAGGTCGGGTAGCGTCTGAGTCCTTAGTCCTAGGTCTATTAGGGCAGGACGGCCAAGGGGGTGGTTAAACTCCCCTCAGGAGTTTAACCACGTCCTGACGCCTTCTCCTAGTCCCAGGAGAAGTTTAACCACGTCAACTAATTTCATCTGTCATCCAAGACTATATAAGCAATCCCCAACTCCCAACAGCCATCACAAAACACAGATCGATCAACAAAACAGAACAGAACAAAACAGGCGGTAGATATAATTTGCAGGTTTTTTAACTTATCAATAGACTCGAGGCAAGATTAATACCTGTCTTTGAGGGTCGCAGGAAGCCGATATGGGCACAGAGATTGACCAGCCACGGATATAGGATAAACAGTAGACTAGATATACAAGCTATCAAAAGTGTCTTACCGTTTCTAGAGTTGATCATTCTCCTCCTGCATCCGCGTTGGCTTTTCCTGGTCCTCTTCTTGAGATCGGCTACCTGGCGATCTTAGCCCCGAGCCCCACTTTTGAGCGCCAAAATGTTTTGGATTGAGAATAAAAGTTCTGAAATTATTATGTCTACCCCTTTATCAAATTAAAGCATGCATGCCATTAAGAAGTAATCACGCTCTGACACTTAGTTCAGAATAAGAAACTTAGTTCAGAATAAGAAACTTCTAGTTTATTTCAGTTTTTTTAGTTGGTTTTATATACCCTCGCAAAACAGTACAGCATATGCAAAACATGTCGAAAAGTCAGCAGTTTTAGTAAATTTAGCAATAATTTCAACAAACTTAACAATTAATCAAAGCTATTATTATATGTTGACGTCATGTCTGGTCTTGATGCAATTTCTGGGAGATGAATGAGGAAGCAACAGGAAGATGCAGTCTATTGATAACTCAATGCGGTCTGGCTCCAGACAGAAAAAGAGGAAGTAGCAAAATATCTGGAAAGTATTACGTTTTTTAAACATTCAATGTTTCTGATACAGATATAAAGCGTTTGGAATGGACATTTTAATATACCTCTACAAACAAGGCCTGGGGAATGCCCAGAAAAAAATTCCAAGCCTACTTACCACCAGCTCGCAGACAACCAAATTAACCTGTCTAACAGTATGCGTTAAAAATAGGGAGTTAGTCCGCACGCATTTGCAAATGCATATGTAAGCCACAGAGCCTCGTCACGGCACCCTGATATCTGTGGTCCTAACACTAAAATATGAGTGTCCCCACAGTGGAGGCACATGCATTCTGATGGATAAATGAGAGCAGGTGGACTGAAGGGCAGCCCATCCCTTCTTAAAGGTACAGGAGCACACCAGACACCCAGCAAATAGCACAATGGCTGCAAAGGTGCTGGTGCGTTGCTGGACCAATACACACACCAAGGTGATCTCAAAAAACTTGCCACCACCCTCATTTATAGCTGGCTATCGCAGTAAGCGGCATTGGAAGGCTACAAACAGATACAACAAAAGCCTGGAGAATGCCCAGGAAAAAATTCCAAGTCTACTTACCACCAGCTCGCAGACAACCAAATTAACCTGTCTAACAGTATGCGTTAAAAACAGGGGTTTAGTCCGCACGCATTTGCAAATTTTAATATACCTCACCTAGTAACCTAGTAACACCTGATATCATTATTATTCACATCCATTACACTACAAGTTAGTGTAGTGCGTCCTCTGAACAGTGTTCAGCTAAAGCTACAAGTTAGTGCAGTGCATCCTCCTCACAGTGTTCAGCTAAAGCTACAAGTTAGTGTAGTACGTGCTCCTCACAGTGTTCAGCTAAAGCTACAAGCTAGTGTAGTGTGTCCTCCTCACAGTGTTCAGCTAGAGCTACAAGTTAGTGTAGTGCGACCTCTGCACAGTGTTCAGCTAAAGCTACAAGTTAGTGTAGTGCGTCCTCTGAACAGTGTTCAGCTAAAGCTACAAGTTAGTGTAGTGCATCCTCCTCACAGTGTTCAGCTAAAGCTACAAATTAGTGTAGTGAGTCCTCCTCACAGTGTTCAGCTAAAGCTACAAGTTAGTGTAGTGCGTCATCCCCACAGCGTTCAGCTAAAGCTACAAGTTAGTTTAGTATGACCTCTGCACAGTGTTCAGCTAAAGCTACAAGTTAGTGTAGTGCGTCCTCTGAACAGTGTTCAGCTAAAGCTACAAGTTAGTGTAGTGCACAGTGTTCAGCTAAAGCTACAAGTTAGTGTAGTGCGTCCTCCTCACAGTGTTCAGCTAAAGCTACAAGTTAGTGTAGTGCGAGCTCTGCACAGTGTTCAGCTAAAGCTACCTGTAGAAGGTTGGTGGTGTTTTCCTGATCCTATCACTACCGCAGGCAGCTACATTATTTACACGTTAGTGTAATGTGACCTCTGCACAGTGTTCAGCTAAAGCTACAAGTTAGTGTAGTGCGTCCTCTGAACAGTGTTCAGCTAAAGCTACAAGTTAGAGTAGTGCACAGTGTTCAGCTAAAGCTACAAGTTAGTGTAGTGCGTCCTCTGAACAGTGTTCAGCTAAAGCTACAAGTTAGTGTAGTGCGAGCTCTGCACAGTGTTCAGCTAAAGCTACCTGTAGAAGGTTGGTGGTGTTTTCCTGATCCTATCACTACCGCAGGCAGCTACATTATTTACACGTTAGTGTAATGTGACCTCTGCACAGTGTTCAGCTAAAGCTACAAGTTAGTGTAGTGCGTCCTCTGAACAGTGTTCAGCTAAAGCTACAAGTTAGAGTAGTGCACAGTGTTCAGCTAAAGCTACAAGTTAGTGTAGTGCGTCCTCTGAACAGTGTTCAGCTAAAGCTACAAGTTAGTGCAGTGCGACCTCTGCACAGTGTTTAGCTAAAGCTATCTGTAAAAGGTTGGTGGTGTTTTCCTGATCCTTTTACTACCGCAGGCAGCTACATTATTTACACGTTAGTGTAGTGTGACCTCTGCACAGTGTTCAGCTAAAGCTACCTGTAGAAGGTTGGTGGTGTATTCCTGATCCTAAAAAAAAAACAGAAAAGAAAGAGGGCGCACCAACCTAGTGCATTACCACTGATAAACTTTAATGCAGCATAAAAACAGTAAAAATTATACCCACAAACGAGCTAGTATAAATAGCTTTCAAAAGGGCGCAAAAGCCCTGTTTCTGTGGATCGACACCCCAGGACCTGTTGCCGAGAGGATAAGACCAGCGCAAATGGCTGATGGCTTACGCATTTCGGGGGAGCACCCCTTTATTCAGAGCCTAAGCGGGCAATGGTTGGTCTCTCGAATTGCTCTCTCTATAAATATATGTTTGTGCCTGTGTCTACCCCACCCAATTAGTGACGACGCCCCCTCCCACAGATATTAGGCACCACCCACCCATTCAGGTTAACCCTCTCTATCCCATCCCTCTGAGTGTGATTCCCCATTTGTAGCCAAAAAATAGAGGGCAAACATCACTCTATGTAATCTGCTAAAAAGATAATGGTAGTAGTAATACTAGTACAAAAAGAAATTGATTAATTGAAAAAATAAATAGATATAAATAAAAATATAGAAACACTGGACCAGTAGATCAATTTCACTCTCACCATATACTATGTGCAACAGGGCAGGGGAAGGGGGATTAGGTGCGCCAAAACAAAGACACCTCACCTCCTTCATGCAGCTCTAATTGTGTCCCCATGCCTCCGATCTACTGGGGTGGATGATGCCAGGCTCCTCCGGCTCCCAGGAGCCATAAAAGTGCCGCATGCCATGTGTGGAACGCACACCATTCAAAAACCTGCGTTCCACCCGCAACTTCCGGCCGATCGTGGCGTCATTTCCCCCTCCTCCACAGGCGTCAGAGGTCACTGTGCGCCAGGAACACGGTCCGGAAGCGCGGGTGTGTTTGCGTTCCACCCACTGCTTCCGACCGTCAACCTGTGGTGAGTAATGCGCGTGCATCTCAGTACGGCCGCGCGCTCTCTACCAATCGCTCCACTACCAACATTATCATTGGCAGAGGCGCGATCTGGCTAAGCAGGACAGGCAGCATTCTGGCGGGGGCTACTAGCAGTGCTCAACCCACTTTTCTCTAAAGAAACATTGATGAAAAATGGAGGGGAAGAAGGAATGTATAATTTAAAAACTTAATTAGTTAATTAAAAAAAAAAAAAATTATTAATAAAAATAAAAATTAAATTAAAAATATAAATATAAAAATATTTTAATGTAAATCTCGATTCCCAAATAAGGAAGTGGAAAAGAAGGGGATAATGGAAAAAGGAAACCAAATCTATATGTTGATCATAATGTAAAATTGTTAGAAGGAGTCCGCAGAAGTATCCCTCCAAGGTACAGTAGATCATACCATATCCATAAAATTCATAGATTGAGGGGGGCGTGGCTAGCCGGCGGAGACGATGGACGCATGGTAGACTAGCTCCGCACTATCCTGGGCTCTAACGGGGGATTACAGCGACTAACAGCCCCATCTCACTTCACCAGATACCGGGTATAAACCGCCAACCTTCCCGGATGCCTTCCCGCAAAAGAAAAGGCACGACAAGACCAGGGAAGATGACTGATTTTCTCATACAGCCGCGCCATCTCCCTGTCCAAGATGGCGCTGGCAGACATGCAGACGATACGCGCGGCCTCAGCTCCGGCACACAGAGAAGCCAGCATGGGAGACAAGGATCCAGCCACACATCCACCAACCCTTCTAAGGGACAAGGTCAGTACCCACCACCCCCATCTGCATCATCTAGCCCTGCAAAAAGCAAGATGAAAATGTCCTCAGTTTCTGCAAAGACAGCAGACATCAGTGGCTTTGAGTCCTCCCTTGATGACACTAGAGAACTACAGGACTCCATTATAGACTTTTCCACACAAAACCAGCCAGTTATGGACACAACGCTTAAAGACATTCTGGTGTCCCTGCGTTCTACACTACATGCTGACATGCTAGCATTCACACAGCAATTCAAAACAGAAGTGGCAGCAGTGGATTCCAGAGTAACTCACATAGAATCAAAGATGGGCGAGTTTACATCTACCTTCAATGACCTAGTAGATGCACATAACGACAGGGATGATGAAATCCACGCCATTAAAACAAAATTAGCAGATTTGGAAGACAGATCGAGACGTAATATGTCAAAATTCGGGGGATACCCGAATTGATCAAGCCCCCAGACCTAAAAGAATACTTCATAAACATAATGAAAACTGCGCTTCCAGAAACGCCCCTGGAGGAACTGATCATCGATCGGATTCACCGCCTTCCAAGACCCAGAAATATCCCGGACCATCTCCCCAGAGACACAATAGTGAGAATCCACTTTTACCATATAAAAGACCAATTTATGATGATAATCAGAAGAAGAGAAAACCTTCCACAAGAGCTACAGGATCTTTCCTTCTATGCTGACTTGTCAGCATTTACAATGCAACAGCGTAGACAGCTTGCAACAATAACTAAACCACTAAACAACCATCACATCCAGTACAGATGGCTGTACCCAGCTAAGCTACTAATCACAAAAGAAGGCAAATCACACGTGGTTACAAATATTAAAGAGGGCATCCGCCTCCTGAGAGATTGGCAAATCATTGATCCATGCAACAACGGGAATGACAAGCCACATTCCCCTTCTTCCACCCGAGCCAGTTCTGACACAGAAACAGGCTGAAATCCAACAAAATTAACAACAAGGAACCCCGATTGGCCCAGGAACAGCCACTTAGCCATTGTTGCTTTACCCCCCGAATTAAAAACGGAATAATATCTGTACAGATTCCTTACGGGATCCCTCTTTTTATTGCTTGGTTTGGTTACTCTATCTTTCTTGCACTTTTTTTTTTCTCTTTTTGTTTTTTTTTTATATTATCTACAGGAGCAGAAGTACGGACACATAGAACAGATATACCCGGATGCCAGAGCCCTTTGCCGTACCATCTCCATCACGAGGATAATCAACATCATCAAATCAACCTACTGTCTTCCTACATCGCTCACTCTATTAAAAGGTACGACGCACAAAATACATCAGAATGTCTTTTACTATCACATCGCTAAACGTTAAAGGTCTGAATAGCCCTCATAAACGACAAATGGCCTGGAAGGAAGCGTCAAGGTTACAAAGTGACATCATATGTTTTTAAGAGACTCACTTTATAGCAGACAAACCCCCAGCATTCAGTAATCGCAGATTCCCTCAAGTTTTTAAAGCAAACGGCCCAAAGAAAAAAGGGGGAGTTGCAATTGCTATAGGAGACAATATCTCATTTTCAGAAATCACAACTCATCTGGACACTTTAGGTAGGTATATCATACTAGTATGTAAGATCTTTGCAGTGAAGTACACTCTGGTTAACATATACCTGCCAAACAACAACCAATTATGATTCCTTAAAAAAATATGGAAAAAAGTTGAATCCCTGAAACAAGGACATATAATCTTGTGCGGAGATTTCAATGCAGTACCTGACAAAACCATTGACTGTACAAACCCTAAACAAGTAACTTACCGAAGAACAACACTGGAAAAATGTATTAACACATCGGAACTATTCGACGTATGGAGGTGCCAACATTCCTCAGAGAAAGATTTTACCTTTTTTTCTAATGTACACAACACCTACTCGCGCATAGATCTATTTTTGGTAGACAAATTTTTATTGCAGAGAATTGTAAAATCAGACATTGATATCATATCTTGGTCTGACCATGCTCCAGTTTTCATAAGCGTGGGAGGGAGGAAAACCGAGACAGGAGCGAATAGATGGCGGAACGACATTTTCACTATGTCCAAACCAGAAAATCTTAAATTACTTAGAAGTTCACTAAAATAATTTTTTGAAATTAACGCTCCATCGGTGTCTGACCCTTTCACGCTGTGGAACACTCATAAGGTGGTCATAAGAGGTTTATTAATACAACTAAGTGCTAGGGCCAAGAGACAAAAGGCGGCGAGGATCAATGACCTGCTAAATAAAATAAAGTCCCTAGAATCATCCAACAAACAGAATTCTACCCAAAAGACAAGAGACCTATTATTCTATGGAAGACAAAAACTGAGAACTACCCTGGTTTCTCCGCCTTCGCACCTTAAAAGCATAAAACTACCGCTGCAGCAACAAGGCGGGGAAACTGCTGGCAAACCAATTAAAAGAAAAAATGGCAAAACAAAGAATTCCGCACATAGAGAACCCTAAATCTAAAAAAAAAGTCTTTAACCCCAAAGAAATAGCAGACGCCTTTTGTGATTACTATGAGGCATTATACAACCTCAAAGATGACCCTAATACACCCCAACCCTCAGACAATCTGATCTCAGAATTCCTGGAAGCTATAAACCTTCCAAAAGTCCCACAACCAGCACTTACTAATCTAAACTTACCCTTCACTACCCATGAAATTGAGAAAACAATTCAAAACATGCCTCATGGTAAGTCAACCGGAACAAATGGTTACTCATCTGAATATTATCAACTGTTTAAAACTGAATTATCCCCTTACTTAAAGCAGGTCTTTGATACCGCAATGTCCAATGCCTCGTTCCCAAAAGATATGCTAACTGCTACTATTATAACGCTGCCAAAACCCGGTAAAGACTTCTCTGTCCCACAAAACTTTAGACCCATTTCTTTGTTGAATGTGGATGTGAAATTGTACGCTAAGATTATAGCCAATAGAATGTCATCATTACTACCAGATCTCGTCAACCAAGACCAAGTAGGTTTTGTATCAGGCAGGCAAACAAATGATGCTACTAGAAGAATGGTAAACATAATTCATATTGCGGAGGAATCTCGGAGGCCTTCTCTGCTCCTTACTTTGGATGCGGAGAAGGCCTTTGATAGAGTTCACTGGAGATATCTAACCAAGGTACTAGAGAAATTTGGTTTGATAGGCCCAATCCAACAGGCAATTTTGGCTCTATACTCATCCCCATCTGCATATGTTTTCACTGAAGGTATGTTCTCCAGAAATTTTCAAATAACAAATGGGACAAGGCAGGGGTGCCCACTGTCACCCTTAATCTTTACATTGATTATGGAACCACTGGCAGAAACAATTAGAGAAAACACAATGATCAGAGGCATCCCATCTCAAGATAAAGAACACAAAATATCATTATTCGCGGATGATGTTATCTTAACTCTATCTGACCCGTATAAATCATTAAAAGCAGCACACGCGACACTAACACAATTCAGCAAAGTAGCATATTATAAAGTTAATGCCTCCAAATCCAGTATTTTAGGAATTGCAATTGACAAAACCACTAAATCAACCATGCAAAAAGATTTTCCATACCCATGGTCTACAGATTCTATTTCCTACTAGGATTACAACTAACAACACCTGTAGCCAAATTATTCCAACTCAACTACCAACCCTTATTGAATGACTTCAAGAAAGATATCCTTAGATATCAGAAACTTCACCTATCATGGCACGGCCGCCTAGCAGCATATAAGATGCTACTTTTACCAAAACTAATGTACCTTTTCAGGGCCCTCCCAATACCTATCCCAACCCCCTTCTTCAAAGCTATGCAAATACAAATGATAAACTTTATCTGGGAAGGCAAAAGAGCAAGATTTCCGGCTCAAATGCAAGGGAAACACAAAGAGGTGGGAGAACTAGGAATTCAAAATTTAAAAGACTATTACGCTGCAGCAATCCTAGATCAACTGAGCAATTGGTTTAGCCAAAAAGATATAAAACACTGGTGCCAACTAGAACAAAATTGGATTCATCCTAGATCTCTTCAATCACTTATACTAGCACACAACATACATCCAATCGTAGCTCAAATTAACCATCCCACTATACAGGCTACTTTACAGGCATGGTCTCATCTAAAAATGTTCACCAATCCCAAAGTAAGCCATACGGAAACTCCTATCCCACTAGAAGCACTCTACTGGCTGATTCCGATTATCTCTTTGACACAATGGCACAAAGTAAACATTCTTTTAGTGAAGGACATAACATGTACAGGCAGTGTGGTACCTTTTAATGTACTGCAGGAAAGATTCAATCTACACCCTTCAGAGTTCTTGACACACCTACAAATAGTTTCATGGTTTAAGACATGGAAAGTATCTGACTCTCAAATCCCAACACAAGCATGGAAATATCTTCAATCCTCCAACCTTAAAGCAAAAGGCATATCCCAGATGTATGCCCTAATCAATGCTAAAAGAACATTCACGAAATTCAACATATTAAACAGATGGGAATCAGAATTGGGCCAAAAATTCACTGATAAACAATAGTCACTAGCATTCCAATGTAATCGCAGATTCTCGAGGTGCTCTAACTATGAGGAACTGGCGGCAAAACTATTAGCAAGATGGCACTACACACCGTACATGATGGCAAAATTCTCTAGTGAAAACTCTAACCTGTGCTGGAGAGGATGTGGACAGGTAGGAACATTGGTCCATATGCTCTGGTCATGCCAGCATATCAGAAGCTTTTGGTCAGAAGTGTTCAAATTAATAGCGAAATCCACGGGTGTTTTTACCACACCCTCGGTTGAGAAAGCAATTTTAAGTATAAACATGGTAGAATACCCAATACTAGTCAGATCAATAGCGATGCATATTCTATTTGCTGCCAGGTCCTTATTAGTGAGCAGATGGAAGTCCAATGAAATTCCAAGCGTAAGAGAATTGAAAACATAAAATTCATAGATTGAAATATAACATATAATATACTTAATGTTAAAAGAACAACACATGGGAGTCCATAACAATTAGTCATCATGATATCAGCACGATACTAATCTAGAGGAGGAAGGATTATAAAATAATAAATAGTACATAGTATAAAATACTAAAAATACATATGGGATCTCAAAGTGAATACTGTACCTCATCAGCCTATACCAATATTAATCACCATTAGACACAGCAATAGAGTGTTCCTACTGGAAGGCTGCACCCCACTCCATGTAGATGTAAAATATATATAAATCTAGTGACAAATAACTATGTAAACCATATAATAATAAACCATACTGTGCCAAATGACAGTGATACCCATCACTTTAGCATATACCCTGGAAGATACTTCTGCGGACCGGCGTACCATAGACTAGAGAGAGAGAGAGAGGCACCATTGCCCGCTAGCATCTGGTGGGAATAGACACTAAACTCCAATGGCGGTAAATTACATTGGTGGTAAATTGCATAAAATTACAAAACGTACATCATGTAGTCAAATAGGCCAATAGGCGACTATCTGAAAGCAACCACAACCTAAACCTAATAACTAGCTTCTAAACAAATACCTAGCGGCTAAAACCTATTACTACACCTGCCAAATGGTCTACCCAATTCCTAGTCCTTGACCTTAGTGCATCCCATATACCCCAAGAGTGAGCCCCTACCAACATAGTGGAGGCGAAGGACACACAAGAGAGGTCACATCTGAATTATCTAACTGATGTTAACAGTGGCTCGAAAGCTTGGACGGGAACTGAAGGAATTATGCTACATTGTGTAGTTCAATTTCCTCGTTCAGACCTTTCGGGGCCAAAGTTCCTAAGGAAAATATCCAGAAGGCCTCTCTACTACACAGCATTTGATATTTTTTACCACTATCTAGGTCGCTCGGCATTGCTTCTATGCCAAACACTTTGAGGCCCTCTGTACTGCTACTGTGGGTTTCTTTGAAATGTTTCGGTATTGAGTAGTTATCCTTTTCTGTCAGGATACTACTCCTGTGCTCGTTCATTCTTATCCTCATAACTCTTGACGTCCGTCCAACATAAAGGAGGCCACAGGGGCACAGAAGACCGTAGATGACATACGGGGTACCGCAGTTGATGAACTGCTTAATCTTGTGGACCCTACCGTCTGTTCCAAAGACTTCTTTCTTTCTGTGGCACATATGCACGCAGTTCCCACAGTTGCTGCTCCCACATCTGTAACTGCCCTTCTGGTCAAAAATTGTACTCCAGGTGCTGCTGAGTCCTCCATTTCTTTGTTTTCTTACCCTACTAGGGGCAATGATGCTCCTAAGGTCCTTCGGTCTCCTAAAGACCAAATTAGGATGCGAAGGAAGGCTTGACTTTAAGATGGGATCTGATTCAAGGATTCTCCAATTCTTTTTGAGGATTTTTTGTATTATGGGGGCCTTGTTATTGTACCTAGTGCAAAACCGTACTAGTGGTTGTTCGTCCACATGTGGGTTTATCTTTTTTTCTTCGCCAACACAAGTGTTGTCGTACAACACAAGGTACTTTTGGAATGCCTCCTCTATATGCTCCTCTTCATAGCCCTTTTCCTTGAACTTATTCTTAAGGATAAGGCTCTGTTCTTCATAATCTTGCTTCAGGGTGCAGGTTCGCCTAAGCCTGCAAAACTGCCTGCATTCCTAATCCATCTAGGGTGATGGTGGCTCTGGGCGTGGAGATATGAATTCCCGGCGCTCGGTTTAAAATGGGTTTTTGAGAAGATGGTCCCAGTGTCGTCCACCTGTAGCTCCAGGTCCAGGAAAACCAGGGACTTGTCGTCCACCACATGGGTAAAGGAAATCCCATAGGGGTTTCCTGCACAATGTGCAAGAAATCCTTTCAGCTCCTCATCGGTACCACTCCAGATGATAAGAATATCGTCTATGTACCGCGAGTACAACACTAGGTTCTTCCCATAGGGGTTATTGGCCCAGATGTGGTTGAGTTCCCAATAACCCATAAACAGGTTCGCATAGCTGGGGGCAAACCTTGCACCCATAGCTGTACCCTTTATCTGCCTATAGTGCCTGTCCAAGAAAGTGAAGTAATTGTGGGTCAAAGTTAACTCGATGCATTCATAAATGAAACGAGCTTGCCTGGGATCAAATATGTGTGTTTCTGCTACATAGTATTCAATAGCTCTAAGACCGAACTCATGCTGGATAGAGGTGTATAGAGATGTCACATCGAGTGATAGGCATCTATAGCCCTGCTCCCAAGTGTAAGCACTAAGTACCTCTAGAGCATGGCCTGAGTCCTTGATGTATGATGGCAGGTTAACTACCAATCCCTGGAGAAAATAATCAATATAATTGCCCAGATTGCTAGTCAGGCTGTCGATCCCTGCTATGATAGGTTTTCCTGGGGGCTTCTCCATATCTTTGTGTATCTTTGGGATATGGTAGAAGTGGGGGACCACTGGGTGCTTGGAATACAAAAAGTAGTACTCGTTTTTAGTCAGGACTTGATCTAATAAAGCTTTATCCAGAAGCGCTTTTAATTCCATGTTATAGTTAACTGTAGGATCCCAAGTAAGTCTCTCATAGGTGTTGGTATCACCAATCAGTCTATATGCTTCCTCCAGATATTGATCTCTATCTTGAATCACCAGACCTCCACCTTTGTCTGCTTTTCTTATGACTATTTAAGAATTCTTTTTCAAACTATCCAAAGGACCCTCCAAGCTAGCTCCGTGGTCTTTAGTATACTTCCGTTTCTTGTCCCCACAGATTTTCCTGAATTCCTCCATCACTACTTCATAGAACGTAGGTATAAAATTCCCCTTGTTCCAGTGGGGATAGCAGCTGGATTTTGGTCTGAAATTAGTGTTGATAGTCCCCCCCTCTAGGATTGAGGGAAGAAGGACTCCCACAGATTCTTGACCTCCTTCCAAGCTTTCAAGACACTGTTAACATCAGTTAGATAATTCAGATGTGACCTCTCTAGTGCGTCCTTCGCCTCCACTATGTTGGTAGGGGCTCACTCTTGGGGTGTATGGGATGCACTAAGGTCAAGGACTAGGAATTGGGTAGACCATTTGGCAGGTGTAGTAATAGGTTTTAGCCGCTAGGTATTTGTTTAGAAGTTATTAGGTTTAGGTTGTGGTTGCTTTCAGATAGTCGCCTATTGGCCTATTTGACTACATGATGTACGTTTTGTAATTTTATGCAATTTACCACTAATGTAATTTACCGCCATTGGAGTTTAGTGTCTATTCCCACCAGATGCTAGCGGGCAATGGTGCCTCTCTCTCTCTCTCTAGTCTATGGTCCGCCGGTCCGCAGAGGTATCTTCCAGGGTATATGCTAAAGTGATGGGTATCACTGTCATTTGGCACAGTATGGTTTATTATTATATGGTTTACATAGTTATTTGTCACTAAATTTATATATATTTTACATCTATATGGAGTGGGGTGCAGCCTTCCAGTAGGAACACTCTATTGCTGTGTCTAATGGTGATTAATATTGGTATAGGCTGATGAGGTACAGTATTCACTTTGAGATCCCATATGTATTTTTAGTATTTTATACTATGTACTATTTATTATTTTATAATCCTTCCTCCTCTAGATTAGTATCGTGCTGATATCATGATGACTAATTGTTATGGACTCCCATGTGTTGTTCTTTTAACATTATGTATATTATATGTTATATTTCAATCTATGAATTTTATGGATATGGTATGATCTACTGTACCTTGGAGGGATACTTCTGCGGACTCCTTCTAACAATTTTTCATTATGATCAACATATAGGTTTGGTTTCCTTTTTCCATTATCCCCTTCTTTTCCACTTCCTTATTTGGGAATCGAGATTTACATTAAAATATTTTTATATTTATATTTTTAATTTTATTTATTTTTTTATTAATAATTTTTTTTTTAATTAACTAATTACGTTTTTAAATTATACATTCCTTCTTCCCCTCCATTTTTCATCAATGTTTCTTTAGAGAAAAGTGGGTTGAGCACTGCTAGTAGCCCCCGCCAGAATGCTGCCTGTCCTGCTTAGCCAGATCGCGCCTCTGCCAATGATAATGTTGGTAGTGGAGCGATTGGTAGAGAGCGCGTGGCCGTACTGAGATGCGCGCGCATTACTCACCACAGGTTGACGGTTGGAAGCAGTGGGTGGAACGCAAACACACCCACGCTTCCGGACCGTGTTCCTGGCGCACAGTGACCTCTGACGCCTGTGGAGGAGGGGGAAATGACGCCACGATCGGCCGGAAGTTGCGGGTGGAACGCAGGTACGCCCGCACTTCCTGGCCTTTTGAATGGTGTGCGTTCCACACATGGCATGCGGCACTTTTATGGCTCCTGGGAGCCGGAGGAAATAAAAAAACGATCAAGGGGTTAATATGGCGCACAATGGAGGTAGCCGAGTACATATAACTAAAAATGGTGGCGGGAGGGGGGTGGGTTGGGGGTTCCTGAGAGGGGGAACTTGATGGTGGTAGTTAATGTTTCACAACAAGTTCAGGTATTAGTCCATGTAAGGATAAAATGATGCTGAATAAATGGAAGGCAGCCAGTCTATAAAAGCTAGAAGAAGCTCTGGAACAAATAAAAAAGAGGGCGCCGTCCTTCTTTCTAAGTGCAGCATGTATGTTAAAAATATTTATTACAATAGATAAAAACACTCACATTTGAGTTGCTAAAAACCAGCATGTAAAGTAGTTTCATCCGCGTGCTCTCTGGGGATGTGGGTGTCACGGGCCAGTGGAGGGGTTCCTGGGATGTGAGTCCTGTAACCTGGGTCCTGGTAGCTGTTCCGGTGGTGCCGAGGGTCCTCAGAGCCTCTGGGCGGCCAGGATATCGGTCATGGATCCTCCGTGGAGCGCCGTGCTGACCTGCGTCTTCACTTCCGGGAGCGGGGTGAGGCGGGCGGTGCTTCGCGTTTGGAGCATGCGTGCTCCTTCATCAGGCTATGCTCAGCTGAGTTTTTAGCAACTCAAATGTGAGTGTACATGAGTACACTTTTGAGTACATGGTACCCCTACCCATTCACCTAGGGAAAAAGTGTAAATAATAAAACACTACACAGGTTTTTAAAATATTTTATTAAACAGCTCCGGGGGGGGGATCTTCCTCCGACTTCGGGGGCCTTCTTCCGGCTTCGGGGGTCCCTCCGGTTCATCTTCTCCCGGCGTCCGGTTGGTTCTTCTCCACTCTCTTCTCCCGGTGTTCCAGTTCTTCGGCCGGCTCCTCTGCTGTCTTCAAGTAGCTCTCTTGCCAGCAGAGGTCCGGACTTCTGGGCTTCTTGTCTTCTCTTCTCCAGATGTTGACACGACACTCTCTCCGGCTGGACTACTCTCTGAGGGCTGCGTTGTGACTTATATAGGCGGAGACCCCGCCCCCTTATGATGTCACAGTCCCTGGGCATGCTGGGACTGTGACGTTTTAGGGGGCGAGGTCACCAGGTGGTGTTGACCTAAGGGCCTGGTATGACCCGCGACGGGGCTCGCAAGGTGTCAATCTCGCCGATAAAAGCGACAAGATTGACATCCTTTTCTAGTCCCGTCGCACCTGAGTCACATTCAAAATGAACGGACTTGTCCGTGTGTGGGCAAGTCCGTTCATTCTGAAAGTCCGCCGTAACTCCCGCGAAAGTCCGTCGGAAAAACGGGCGGACATAGCCCACCGCAAAGTCCGGTCGTGTGTGGGCAAGTCCGTCCGTTTTAAAGTCCGGCACACCTGGTGGACAAAGTCCATCAGAAAGTGTGCCGGGCCAAGTAGGACAGAAAGTCCGACCGTGTGTACGCGGCATAAGAAGTTTATTTACTCTAGGACCCACCCCTACACCACCTAAAATGAGTTTTTTAGTTCAGGTTGGTGATGAGTTAGACCGAAACCCAGACTGTTTGCAGTTCAGTGAATGGGCAGGACAAATATGATATTTATCCAGTCTTCCTGCCCTCCTGAACTTCTGGCTAATACAGCCAGAAGTCATGAATTTAGAGGTGGTATTATTATCACCACATATTGACAGATTCCCGATGGTTACTTCTTTGACCAAATATGGTCATGAACATACTTGGTCAACTACATCACCCAGCATCTCAAGCTGTTTTGTGTAGATTTAGCAACCAAATGGGGATTGTTATTTTCAATGGGAGTAGCAACTGATTAATTGAATAAGGATCTGTTATGGAATTTGTTTACAAAAAAGCATACCGTCTCTTTAAGAAAAAACAGTGTGGGGCCCCCCTCAAAATTCATAACAGACCATATAATCCAAATAAGCAGTCTGGCTGTCCAGGATGGTGGGGCAGTAAGTGTGCTGTTTAGCAGCAGGGGAAGATTGTTGCTGCAGAAGGTCAATTTGTTGGTTGTGCTTGACTAGATCTACATCACTGAATGACATGATTGACATTATGTATTTACATAAGCGTACATTGTTTATTTTTTATTTTCTGCTTTATTTATTTTTTTACAATGTCTGTATTTTCTATTTACTTTTCCATGTTTGGTTGTGAAACAAATAATCCTGATTAATTCACATGAAGGGGGAAGATATCTGGTAGCCCCTTATTCTAAAGGGGGCTACCAGATTCTGATAGGTCACTACCTACAGACTGCCATATTCACCAGACCAGGGATGTGAGGATGATGTCCTTTTTTCCATCAACATGGGGACAAGGTGCCTTTCAGGGGCTGGCTTTGCACCCCCCACATGCAAGGTACCCTCCCAATGTTGAGGGCATGTGACCTAGTATGGGTCAGGAGGGGGTTACATGCTTGCTGTGCCTACTTTCCTGGATATTCATTCTGCATGCATGAATAAAGAATTTAGAGGGGGACTCCATGCCATTTATTTTTCATTTGTAAACAATGTATACTATCTCCTTAAGAAAAAATAAAATGGTACATGGTTGCCTTCAAAGTCCATGCCAGACCCTTATCCAGGTATGCAGCAGATCAGTAGGTCTAGTGTGAATCCTGAGGGGAGCCCCACACCACGTTTACAAATGGAATGATGCCGGTGGGGAACTATTTTTTAGTTGTAGTAGTTTTTGTAAATGTTGATTTTGAAGGAGTACGGATTCACATGCAGGGGTAAGGCATCCCCCAAGCATGTTATTTAAAGAATTTGGGAATTTTAGATATTGCTCTTTAAGCCTCATTAAAATATCCACTCCCTGCTGAACAGTAGTTTTTAAATATTTTTCTGCATTGGTAAATGTCCCCTGTCGCAGTAGGCATCTGCCTATGTATTTTTAATAAAATCTTGCAAATTGGCCTTGAAAAAATTAATTACAAGATTTGACTCCCAACATGTCCCAAACAGTGTTAATCCAAATTAGTCAGTGCGCAACTGCTAAAGATAAAAATATAAAAAGATTCACAGTACGTTACGCATACATTTTAAACATAAATACATTTTAAACATAAAGTCCTTTGAATCAATTTTTGTAAATGTCTATACAGTTCAAAGATATGCAAAAATAATTTCCATACACGTGAAAAAAAATCTTCACATGTCAATAATCAATCCACCTCAGTGTAAAAGCACAACAACTTCACTTTCCAAGAAATTGTACTGTTCATAATAATGCGTGCCGCGCTTTTTTTTTTTTTTAATATTGAATTTCTGTCTATTAACCTATTTATTAAAGCGGAACTAAATCCAACAATAACAAGATACTAATTATTAGTTAAAAAAAAGCAGCTTTTGTTGCAATATTAAATTTCAGTCCAGAGCTCCCCCCAGCAGTACTTCTTTTTTATCACAAGGTGCATTATTTAGACATCATTTAATAATCATTCTAGCCCAGACTGTCCAGGACCCCCCACCTGCCTGTGACTGCACAGCAAAAGCAAGAGCAGCACAGTGATGAGCGGATCTCTCTGTTATTTTCTCTTTCCCCCTATTAGCGAGCTACTTCCCAGCACATGAAGTAATTGGCTCCTTTCGCTACTTCTTCCTCTCAAACATGTGCTGTAAAAGGTTGATACTAGGTCATTGACTGACACTGCCTGCTTTAAAAAAAATATGCCTAATGACAGTGGCGGCCGGTGGAATTTTTTTTTTGGGGGGGCAAACACTATATAACCCCCCTCCAGGTCAGTCAGTAGCATTTATCCCATCACTGGCAGCTTCCCCTGCTCAGTGGCGGTTTCCCCTGCTCGGGGGCGGCCTCCTGTTCTCCTGCTGTTCTCCTGCAGCCTCTCATTCTCTGGGTCATCACGATGGCTTTTGTTCCCTCCCTCCTCCTCAGCGGCCAATCAGGAGTCTTCTCTTTTCGGCCAATCGGAAAACGAGTCTAACACCCACTTCTGATTGGCCCGATTGAGGATCAGTGTTTCAGCAGCGAATATCCATTCACTGTTGTAACACACATGGGTGGGATCAGAACGCATCCTCTGTGTCCCAAGCCCATTCGATTTTGAAGTCTTTTAGAGCCTCTAGCTCTAATCAGGTGCTAAAAAAAAGCCCATCCACTATAATTTGTGCACCCTAGGCCCTGAAAGGGGCTGGACACTTGAATAGAGGGTGTCCGCAGTGGCCATGAATAGATTCATGCAATGCATGAATCGATCCATTACCATATAGGGGGTGAAGTGGAGAGAGGGAGCAGCGCCTGGTCACCCCTAATGGAGGAGCTGCCACTGCTTAAAGTGGTTGTAAACCCTTTACAACCACTTTTTGTTACAGGTAAGCCTTTAATAAGGCTTACGTGTAGCTACACTGGATATCTCCTAAACCTGTATGGTTTAGGAGATATCCCCTGTATTTGCATGTGTCGACATCATCGGCACATGCGCACTGAAGCAACAGCACGTACGTGCCATTGCTTTAGTTAGACTGTGCCGTTACCTGTGGCTCCCGCACGCATGACATCATTGTGGCTCCGGCCAATTACAACGCCGGAGCCAGCGATACCCGGAAGTAACTCTGGGAGCGATGTCGGTCTCCGGGGCGGGGTACGAGGACGGCTGCAGGGGCTTCGATCTCAGGTAAGTAATCCATAATGAGCTAGTATGCTATGCATACTAGCTCATTATGCCTGTGTCTTGCAGAGTTTTTTTGTTTGTTTTTTTAGGGTTTACAACCACTTTAATGATGTGTTACTGATTACAAAGCTGCATTAATTTATGTCTATTATATAAGCCTGGAGTTTAGCTTTTACAGTATTCCTTGCTACCCCCCAAAAAAAGTTCTAATTAATATCTACCTTGCTATATTTTAACTGAAGGCTATAGATATATTATTTCCATTTTTAAAACAATGTATCCAAAATGTTTGTGCTTTTGTTTGTTTGTTTTTCAGCATAAAAACACATATGAAAAATTTACATAAATCTATTTATTTTGTGATCCATGATTACAAATCTCCCACACAAAAAGGGGAAAGATTTTGTTTAATCACAATTTTTGCTGCCCTTTATTGTGTGGCACACAGGTCTATCCTCCATGGATGAAAGTGCTGCATCATGTAAAATGTTTGGTCAGTACTGCCTTTATGCCGCTGGATTATTTCAAAATAATGATGCTGTTCACTTGAATGACATCCATAACAATGTTTGAGCTTGCTTTTTGACACATCTGTGCTCTTAGCAAAAAACCTAATGTACAATGGATTCAAAGACCAAAATAGCAAAGGTCAGGTTTAAGTGACTCATTAAATAGTGAAGCCAGCATCTGAATGACAGCCCTGAATCCCACTCATTTAATAAACAAGTCAGTGATGGCAGCTCTCATATTTTTATTATTGCAGCTTCTATTTAAAAGTGTATGTTAACTCTAACAAAGGGTTGCATACATTTGTGGTCTGTTAAATAGATTGTCCAGCATTTTGCTTTATGTGTTCAACAAGTGCAAACAAATCTGTATGTACAGTAAATACTTGAAAGTCAATATCTGGTTCAGTTTTATTTTAACATATACAAAATGTGTTATAAAAAGTTAGAGTGCAAAAATCAATTTTTAGAATAAATGTGCATTTTTTTTTGCGTGAGTTACCGCCTTAAAATACATACCAGACTTAAATTGTAATTTTGCATTGCATGTTGAAGGGGATTCTACACATTTGTTTTTATTCCTGCTCCAGGATGTGCAACAGAAAATGTGACATTTACAAAGAAAAAAACGGTTTTATTTGATGGCAAATACAATCTCATTGCCAGCTTCTTAAAAAAATAAAAACAGCAAAGGTCCTCCATAATACATAACAGACCCCTAAGCATCTGTCTTCTCTTGTGGGGACCTCTGGGGGTCTGTGATGTCTTTTTAAAAAAAAGTCAGGAGGGAGATGTAATTTATCATTCATTTTAAACTCTTTTATCCTTTTTAAATGTCAGTGCTTAAAAAAAAATCACTGCTCCTGGCTGCATGAATTTTTTTAAACATTTTAAGATGGTACATGTATCCCAAGAAAGAGCCCCCTTGCCTATTAGCCCAAAAAATTGACATTTTCCATGACAGATTTAGATCCTATTAATTTCAATTAAGCTTAGGTTTGGCACCCGAACTTCTTTGAAGTTGGCCAGGCAATACCTTACTGATCCTAGTTAAATTTGGGTCTGCTATGGATTTTAAGGGAAATCCCATGCCAAAATTGAAAAAAAAAAATCATGTGGAGTCCCCCCAAAAATCCATACCAGACCCTTATCTGAGCACGCAGCCGGGCAGACCAGGAAAGAGGGGCGAGCAAGCGCCCCCTCCTGAACCATACCAGGCCACATGCCCTCAACATGTGGGGTGGGGGATTTGGGGCAGGGGGCTCTTCCCCCCACCCCAAAGCACCTTGTCCCCAGGTGACATCACCAGGTTACCTCGCCCCTTACCTATTTAGGAATTGTCAGGCAGCAGAGGAGGCATTCGGCAGTCTGCCTTTGACGAGTGTATAGCATTTTTACATTTTTTTCTGATTTGCAGTGCAGTGGGCATCATGATTGATGATGGAGCTACATCGGAGGATTTTTTTTTTTTTTTAATAAAGGACTTGTCAAAAACCCTTGTAGTGTTTTTATTTATTTTTGACAGTTTTTTTGGTGAATGAGTAGGGGTACATTGTACCCCTACTCATTCACATGGGGGCAGGGATCTGTGGTAACCCCCTGAGGGCAGACCCCCACAACCACTACCCAGAGTTGTCAGGGTTGTTGGGAAGAGGCCCTTGTCCCCATCTACATCGGGACAAGGTGCTTTGGGTGGGTGGCACCCACCCCCCCATGTTGAGGACATATGGCCAGGTATGGTTCAGGAGGGGGGACACTCACTGCTCCCCTCTTTCCTGGCCTACCAGGCTCTGTGCTTGGATAAGGGTCTGGTATGGGTTTTGGGGAGACCCCGCATCATTTTTTAAAAAATTTTGGCGTGGAATACCTTTTTTTCTTTATTTTTTAAAATAGCCAGGTGCCGGCAATTGCAACCGTAAGTCAATTTAAATGTGATTTGACTATTTTTTTTAACTTCATTTTTGTTGCAGCAGGTCCTATTCATGCTACAGATGCACCACTTTACAGGCAGACTAAGAAGACCCCCCAGGCACTTAATTAAATGAGTTTTTCATTATTATTGTTTTACTTTAAGCATCATTAAAATCACTGCACCTTTAAAAATGATTGTTTAAACAAAACATTTTTTTCATTGATTTATGTCCCCCAGGGCAGTACCCAGGCCCCTATAGCCTTTTTAAGGCCAATTACTTGCATATAAGCCTTCAAGTTGGGGACTTTTGATATATCACGTTCGGCTCCAAAAGACTTCAATGGTATTTCAGGACAAGCTTTTCCCATGTTCGGGAGTTCTGCTGCAAACCGAACAGGGGTTATTCGGGGCCCATCTCTAGTTACCACTCTACATCAGTCTACAGATTCTTGCTGCAGCTTAACCAGATGCCAGTCTGGATCTTTAGATTTAACAAGAATATCTAGGAAAACAAATTAAGGCACAATTTGATCATTGCTGAATAAGACTTCATTTGAATCCAAGAAAGTTTAAAAAATTGATATTTCCTCTAATGCATTTCATACTGTGTAATTAGTGTGCTAGACATGGTTTGTGTTTGCATCCATTTCCTAGATAAACCAGCTCCATCTTGTTTTAAATCTGTGGATTTTACTTCAAGTCCAGAATAATAATGAGCTTTGTGTTCACTGTCCCAAATATTTCTTGTTCAGTGAATGAATAAAAAAAATAGGGTGTTCATCTGCTGAGTGCTGAAATTCTGCTGCAGTAGAAACAGGGGCGGCGCCAGGTGGGTGCTTGGGTGTGCTAAAGCACCCTCAAACATTGTTTAAGCACCCTCATAGCACCCCCAAAATGTACACACTTGAATTTCCAATATATGTTACGGAATTCTTTTTAATATATTTTTACCTGTGTGCTCTGTGTGACAAAAAAAGTCTGGGGATTCTTCCATATAGAAGGAGGGATACTGCAGCTCTGGCCACATAAGCCGCTGATCTTCAGTGAGTTCCGGCATCATTAGTGGCGGATTGATCTCAGTACTGTACAGAGGTGCTAGGTTTTGAAAGCATTGGGACATGTGGCGCTTATGTACTTGCCAGCCGCACTAAGGAAAGGAAGGAGGGAGAGGCTCTCAGCCCAGCAGAGCTGTGGAGGAAGTCTCTCTCTCCTTGCATGGAAGCCACGCCCACCCCTCCTCTTTGTCACAACCAGGCAGACAGGAGTTGTGTGTGCTTCTATGGAGCTGCTGTGGGCTGAGCCAAGATCAGGACAAGAAGGGAGTTTCCTATCCCAGCCCCGGAGGAAGAGGGATTTCTTCTGGAAATGTAAGTAGAGTGCACCCACCCCCTCACCATCACATTATCACCTGTCTGACCCTCATCCTTATTATAGAGCTGCTGAGCTGGGAGGGGAGAGGGAAAGGCAGTGGGACTCCAGTCCTAATTAATGGAGGAAGGATAAGCATTGTTTTTCTGTCAGTAAGCTGTGCCAACCCTCCCCACACCAGGCAGTGCCAACCCTCCCCACTCCAGCCAGTGCCAGCCCCTCACCACACCAGGCAGTGCCAACCCCCCCACACCAGCCAGTGCCAGCCCCTCCCCACACCAGGCAGTGCCAGCCCCTCCCCACACCAGGCAGTGCCAACCCTCCCCACACCAGGTAGTGCCAGCCCCTCCCCACACCAGGCAGTGCCAACACCTCCCCACACCAGGCAGTGCCAGCCCCTCCCCACACCAGGCAGTGCCAGCCCTCCCCACATCAGGCAGTGCCAGCCCTCCCCACACCAGGCAGTGCCAGCCCCTTCCCACAGCAGGCAGTGCCAGCCCCTCCCGACACCAGGCAGTGCCTGTTCCTTATGGAGCACCTGAGCTGAGACAAGGGAGTCTGGGGGGCACTCCTAATCTCCTCTATGGTGGTGGCAGGCACTGATCTAGGGGCATACCCAGGGGTCAAGTCCTGGGGAAAAAAGTGTGGGAACTCACCCAAGATTCCACCCCACCTCAAAAATAAATGTATCTGCATCCCTTTCCACAATGTATCCCCATCCCTGCCCAACATCATCCATCCCTCTCTACAATGTATCCCCATCCCCGCCAGAATCCTGGAGAGGGATGGATGATGCTGGACGGGGACGGGGATACATTGTAGGGCAGGATGGAGGGGGTCACTCTACTGCTCTAGGCACTCTGAGGGGGTCACTCTCCTGCTCTGGGTACACTTAAAGGGTCACTCTCCTGCTCTGGGAACTCTGAGGGGGTCACTCTCCTGCTCTGGGTACACTTAGGGGGTCACTCTCCTGCTCTGGGTACACTTAGGGGGTCACTCTCCTGTTCTGGGTACACTTAAAGGGTCACTCTCCTGCTCTGGGAACTCTGAGGGGGGTCACTCTCCTGCTCTGGGTACAATTAGGGGCTCGCTCTCCTGCTATGGGTACTTTGATGGGGTCACGCTCCTGCTTAGGGTGCACTTAGGGGCTCACTCTCCTGCTCTGGGAACTTTAAGGGGTCCCTCTCCTGCTCTGGGCACTCTGAGGGGGGTCACTCTCCTGCTCTAGGCACTCTGAGGGGGTCACTCTCCTGCTCTGGGTACACTTAGGGGGTCACTCTCCTGCTCTGGGAACTCTGAGAGTGTCACTCTCCTGCTCTGGGTACACTTAGGGGGTCACTCTCCTGCTCTGGATACACTGAGGGGGTCACTCTTCTGCTCTGGGAACTCTGAGGGGGTCACTCTCCTGCTCTGGGTACACTTAGGGGGTCACTCTCCTGCTTTGGGTACACTTAGGGGGTCACTCTTTTGCTCTGGATACACTTAGGGGGTCACTCTCCTGCTCTGGATACACTGAGGGGGTCACTCTTCTGCTCTGGGAACTCTGAGGGGGTCACTCTCCTGCTCTGGGTACACTTAGGGGGTCACTCTCCTGCTCTGGGTACACTTAGGGGGTCACTCTTTTGCTCTGGATACACTTAGGGGTCACTCTCCTGCTCTGGGTACTCTGATGGGGTCAATTTCTTGCTCTGGGTACACTTAGGGGGTCACTCTCCTGCTCTGGGTACACTTAGGGGGTCACTCTTTTGCTCTGGATACACTTAGGGGGTCACTCTCCTTCTCTGAGTACTCTGATGGGGTCAATTTCTTGCTCTGGGTACACTTAGGGGGTCACTCTCCTGCTCTGGGTACACTTAGGGGGTCACTCTCCTGCTCTGGGCACTCTGGAGTGGTCACTCTCCTGCTCTGGGTACTTTGATGTACTTTGATGGGGTCACTCTCCTGCTCTGGGTACACTTAGGGGGTCACTTTCCTGCTCTGGGTACACTTAGGGGGTCACTCTCCTGCTCTGGGAACTCTGAGGGGGTCACTCTCCTGCTCTGGATACACTTAGGGGGTCACTCTCCTGCTCTGGGTACACTTAGGGGGTCACTCTCCTGCTCTGGGTACACTTAGGGGGTCACTCTCCTGCTCTGGGTACACTTAGGGGGTCACTCTCCTGCTCTGGGAACTCTGAGGGGGTCACTCTCCTGCTCTGGATACACTTAGGGGGTCACTCTCCTGCTCTGGGTACACTTAGGGGGTCACTCTCCTGCTCTGGGTACACTTAGGGGGTCACTCTCCTGCTCTGGGTACACTTAGGGGGTTACTTTTCTGCTCTGGGTACTCTGATGGGGTCACTCTCCTGCTCTGGGTACTGTGAGGGGGTCACTCTCCTGCTCTGGGTACACTTACGGGGTCACTCTCCTGCTCTGGGTACACTTAGGGGGTCACTCTCCTCCTCTGGGCACTCTTAGGGGATCACTCTCCTGCTCTGGGTACTGTGAGGGGGTCACTCTCCTGCTCTGGGTACACTTACGGGGTCACTCTCCTGCTCTGGGTACACTTAGGGGGTCACTCTCCTCCTCTGGGCACTCTTAGGGGATCACTCTCCTGCTTTGGGCACTCTGAGGGGGTCACCCTCCCACTCTGGGTACACTTAGGAGGTCACTCTCCTGCTCTGGGCACTCTGAGGGAGTCACTCCTGCTCTGGGCACTCTAATCTTGACAGTCTATGGGGGAAGCTCTAAAGGGGCATGCCTAATTGTGGCACTTTTAAGAGGGAAGTATGGTCTATATGGGCACTGATCTAAGTGGTCACTCCTGCTCTAGGAACCCTGATGGGACACTCCTGCTCTGGGCATTTGAAGAGGACATTCTGCTGCTCTGGGTACTCTGAGGGGACACTTTTTCTGCTCTGTACACTGAGGAGACACTCCTCTTCTGGGCATTCTAAGGAGCAAGCCTGATCTATATGGGCACTGTGATCTTAGGGGTCATTCCTGCTCTGGGCAGTCTAAAGGGGCATTCCTGCTCTGGGCATCCTAGGGTGTCACTCCTAATCTAGGCACTTATGGTGACCACATATAGTGCTGACTTCTTCACTGTATATTCTCTGTTGTAAGTTTTACAATAAAGGGGGCTCACTGACTGCTATTATCCTGGAGGTTAATTATTGTACAGTGTTGGGGGTTAATTGTATAGTTCTGGTAGTTATTAATGCATATTCTTGGTGGTTTATTGCTGTGCTACATTATTGTGCCATGCTGGGATTTAATTGTTCTGCCATGCTAAGGGGCTAATTATTGTGCAATATTGGAGGTTTCTTGTTAAATATATTTATTGAGTTTTCACAGAAGAAGAAATAAAATGATACAATACATGGATACATATCAGTCGTCAGAAGATCTTTGCAGTATGATAAAAAAAGATAAATAAATAAGTTAATAAAATAAAGTAATTTTAGAGATATCTTACAACCATATTTACTATACACTAGTTGGGATTCTAGATGTAAGATTAGAGAAATAAATCAAGTTATTAGACTAAGTATCCACAGGAATATTTTAGAAAATAATAAAAGAAAAGGAGAGGGAGGAGAGATAAAGATGGAAAGAAGGAAATAAGAGAAAAAAAAAAAAGAGAGTTTCCCGGGATGATGATCCAGCTCTCATTAGGTATACAAATATAATATATATTTCAGTAATAATATGATATATATCTTAGTGTGGTAACAACAGAGATTGGTCAAAATCTGTAGGGAGGTAGTTTTTAACCCATGGTTGCCAAATTTTGCGAAATTTATTTATTTTCTTTTCTTCAATAGCTGTCATCTTGGCGTATAAAAGTGCTCTGTTCATTCTGTGTTTAGCTTCAGCAAGAATTAGATTTTGGGACTTCCACGCCTTGGCAATCGTTTGTTTAGCTGCAGTGCTAAGTTGGATAAACAATTGGAATTGAGTATGGGTGAGTATTGTGGGTTTAAGGTTTAGGAGTGCCGTTGCAGGATCTGGAGGAATTGTGATTTCCAGGGCTTTAGAAGCCATAAGAAATATATTCTTCCAGAATTCTTCAACTATGGGGCATTGCCACCATATGTGAAAATGTGTTCCTGCTGTGTCACATCCTCTAAAGCAATTAGGTGAATATGTGGGGACAAATTTAGCTATTCTAGCTGGTACAAGGTACCAGCGTGCTAGAACCTTGTAATTAGTTTCTGCAGCAAAACAATTTGGAGAGGAAGTTTTGGTGGCTGACCATATATTCGACCAATCTTGTTTATTAAACACTCGATTCATATCTTGTGCCCATTTAGTTGTGTATGAGGGTAGAAACTCACTAGATATCATATTAAGTTGGAAATATAATATTGAGATAAGTCCTCTAATGTGTGGATCACTTATACAAATCCGCTCAAATTGAGTCATTTGATTAAGAGTTGAGCCTGTACTAAGAAGTGGTTCATAAAAAAATTTTAATTTGTAAATATCGAAATATTTCAGTTTTAGGTAACCCAAAGGTTTCACATAGTACAGGAAATGTATAAATAGCTTTAGTTGAGGAAAGATTGTATAAACGAGTCAGGTTCGTAGAGGTCCATGCAGCGAATGATTTTGGGAATTTCCAGGCAGGATAAAAGGCTGGATTATTAAGAAATGAAAGCAAGGGATTATGTGTTGATTGAAGATTATGTGCAAATTTACATTTATCCCATACTGCTAGGGTCTGTTTCGTGATAGGATTAGAAAGATGTATTCTATCAGCAGGACAGAGCCAAAACATATTTGCCACTGAGATAGGGCCACTTTCCACTGATTCAATAGCTACCCATAGGGGAGCTTCTACAGAAGTATGATACTTGGGTATAAGTGCTAGCTGTGCAGCGTAGAAATAGGAGGAAAAGTTGGGCAATCCCAAACCACCACTCAATTTATTAAGGTAAAGCGTAGATTTAGGTATACGAGGTTTGGTGGTACCCCAAATGAAGGACATAACTCTACATTGAGTAAGTCTAAGAAAGTAAGATGGTAAAGAAATAGGGAGTACCCTAAATAAATATAAGAATTTTGGCAGGATTGACATCTTTACCGCATTAATCCTTCCCAACCATGACAATGATAGAAGAGCCCATTGCTTCAGGAAGCCGGAAGTTTGTTTAAGGAGGGGTAAGTAATTTGTCGCAAAAAGGTCTTTAAGAGAGATTATGAGATTTATTCCTAGGTATGGAAGCTGCTTTGGAACACAAGTAAAGGGTAAGGAAGTTTGTGCCTGCCAAAGTTCTAATTGAGATAAGGAAATATTTAATGCATTTGATTTTGTTGGATTAACATGTAGTCCTGATATTTGGGCAAAATTATCTAGTGTTTTTAGTAGATTAGGGGTGGATATATGGGGATGAGACAAAAATATGAGAATGTCATCCGCAAAGAGACATAGTTTATGGTGATAACCACCTAGTTCGATACCTTTAATGTCAGGATTGGTTCTAATAAGGTGTGCCAGGGGTTCTATTGTTAGGGCAAAAAGTAGAGGGGAAAGAGGGCATCCTTGTCTAGTGCCTCTTTTGATATCAATCATTGTTGACTTATAGCCTGCATATTTGATATATGCTCTAGGATTATTGTATAAGGATGAGACCCAGGTTAAAAAATTGGTACCAAATCCCCATTTACCAAGGACATATTCCATATAAGGCCACGTAACCGGATCAAATACTTTCCTTATGTCTAAGGATACAAGGCAAGCTGGGATTCGTCTAGTTTTAGCCGCATTAATAAGTAAGAGTGCCCTCCTGATATTATCTCCAGCTTGGCGTTTAGGCATAAAGCCTGTTTGGTCTTTATGGATTAGTAGGCCAATATTATTATTCAGTCTAGTGGCCAAAATTTTAGAAATTAATTTTATATTGAGATTTAGGAGGGATATAGGACGATAATTAGTCCAGGAGGTGGAGTCAGAATGTGGTTTGGGGATCATTGCTATTATAGAGGTGAGAGTCTCTGTTCTAAATGAGTTACCTTTAAGGATCGAATTGAAGGCTTTAGTTAAGACAGGTGTTAAGATTGATGCAAATTGTCTATAATATGTTGCCGAAAATCCATCTGGGCCTGGTCTTTTACGTAATTTTAAAGATTTTATTGCGTTAAGGACTTCAGTATCTGTAATTGGACATTCAAGAAGATCTTTCTGTTGTTGATCAAGGTTAGGAAGCGTGATATTGGAGAACAGTGTGTCTGCTTTAGTTTTATCAAAATTTGAGGCAGAAGAATATAGTTTAGATAACTTAGAGCGAAAAATTTCAAGTATTTTCACTGGGTTACTAGTGTAAGATTCCCGGGATACTTTCAATCTGATAGGCGTATGTATATGTTGTGAATTTTTTAAAATTCTGGCCATAGGTGTATCAGGTTTATTTGCCCTGCGATATTGAACATGCTGGCGTTTACTTATAAGTTTATCTGCGGTATCAGTAAGAAAAAGATCTAGATCCAGGCGGGCTTTTTCTAGTTTGGTACTGTTGGTAGCATTCGGGGAGGTTTGAAAAGTTTGATGACAGTCATTAAAGGTAGATTCAAGTTTTGCAAACAACAGTTTGCGTTCTCTTTTAAGGTTAGTTGCTTGTTGTATCAGTCTACCCCTAATGACTACCTTGTGCGCCTCCCATAATGTAATAGCAGAGACATCGTCTGTATCATTGGATTTTAGGTAATCAGAAAGTGCTTTTTCAATCTCAACACGATGAGAAGGGTGGCTCAGAATTGAATCGTTTATACACCAAGTGGTATCGTGTGATCTAGGAATTGTGGAAGCAATGGTAATGAATACTGCACAGTGGTCTGTCCATGGAAAAGGAATGATTTTGGATGATATGATTTCTGGTAGCATACTTGACAGGATTAGAATATGATCTATTCGTGAAAAAGAGTTATGCGGATAAGAATAATGAGTGAAGCGCCTACTACTAGGGTTCATCTCTCGCCAAGTATCTACCAGGCTATGAGTGGTGAGTAGATGTTGAAAAGTTAGGTTTATTGAGTTTGTGGTAGGTCCAGGGGGAGATTTATCTAAGAACGGGAAAATAGTAGCATTAGAATCCCCACAAATAACAACAGTACCAAACTTATGTACTTCTATAAGTTGAAAAAGGTGGGATAAGAAAGCAGTTGGGCGTTTGTTAGGGGCATAATAAGACACAATAGTAATAGGATTATCAGAAATAAATCCTGTTAGGAGAACATATCGTCCTTCAGGGTCTGTTATTTTGGATACAAGGTTAAACGGAGTGGAATGGTGAAAACCAAATGAGAGTTCCGCGCTGTTTAACCGTAGCTGAAGCAGTATAGAATTGTGGATATGATGATGAAAGAAATTTGGGATAAACTTTGTCAGTAAAATGTGTTTCCTGCAAACATATAATATTAGCTTTTTTCATAGCAAAAGAGCGTAAAGCCTTGGTTCGCTTATGTGGGGTATTAAACCCCTGTACATTTAATGACAAGATATTTATAGGAGTCATAAAACAACGAATGCGAATATTATAGCATAACAAGCAGAGTACTCACTGAGAGCCAGGATCACCAACCCGAGAGTCAGGAGGGAATAGCAAGGATTAAAGAAAGAAGCAATAGAATAGAAAAAGAAAAAAAGGAGAGGAGAATCGAACAAACCCAATATGAAGACAATTTAGCAGTATATAAAGGCTAAATAATAGGGTGTAGGAGCATCTCAGGAGAGTTTTTAGAACTCTCTGAGAGGGTCCGGGACCACCAATAGAGACCCCCATAACAATGGTAGGAGTCCTTAGGTGGAATAAAGGGCAACAAGAAATTCCTAAGGGATGTATAACATCGGAGGACCACAGGAACTATTCCATTACTATCATGGAAAAATTTCGCTTAAATTGTTACAAAAAAAGAAAAAATAAAGTTCAAAAACTTGAGAGGAAAAAAAAAACAGAAAAAAGTTAATATATAAAAAAATAAAATAAAAATGTTTGTAACATAACAGTAGTATGTAGCCATAACTCATTTTAGTCATGAATATGGCCAGTTAATTAACTCTGTCAGCATACTGTGCTGGAAAAAAGTAGCAAGGACAAATAACTAGTCTGGCTTAGATTGTCAGTCCATTGAATCCTCATTGTTTGGTGGTGAATGTTCATATCGACCTCGCTTATTAAGATTTTGATGGGAAGATGTGGAATAGCTGGGTTTTGGGCCTCTGTTTTGCTGTGTAGAACGAAAAGCTGAGCACCTATGAGACTGGTCATTTGGTAAGATTGCTTCGGCTAGGCCCATATCAAATAAGGCTGACTTCAAGTCCTCTGAAGAGCGACAAACATATTTTGTTTCCAAATGAGTAAATCTGAGACAAAAAGGAAATCCCCATTGATAGGAAATTTGATTTCTCTGGAGTACCTGGAGTTGAGGTTTAAGTGCACGTCTTTTTGCAACCGTTAGTGGGGACAAATCCGTGAAGAGTTGATAGGTATTGCCCTGGAAGCTAAGAGATTCTCTCCCTCTGGCAGCTGTTAGTATCTGTTCTTTGGTTCTGTAAAAGTGCAATTTAGCTATAATATCCCTCGGGGACCATTTATTTTGCATGGGGCTAACGCTCTATGCACTCTATCCATTTCGAACCTGTCAATAGGAGTTCCAGGTAATAATTCTTGAAAGAGCGCCGTGATATTAGCCTGCAGGTCTAGAACAGATTCAGGGATTCCCCTGATTCGCAGATTCGATCGACGATCTCTGTTCTCTTGGTCCTCTAAACGATTTTGTAATGTAAGGTTTTCCTCTTTTAGTACCTTCATCTCAGACATGTAGTTCTTTGTAAAATTATCAATTTCATCAACCCTCAGTTCTAAGTCAGCTGTTCTCTGACCTAGTTCTCTAATTTCTTTAGTCAGTTTGTCAGTTATATGATCAGAAATCTGTTTGTTCTGGCTTTCTGAAGCATACATTCAAATTTTTTGAAGATGTCAGACTGTGTAGCAGCTTGTAATTCACAGTATTCATATTCAGACTCAGACTCACCGTTAGCAGCCTGTGTCTTCTGACTGTGAGGTAAAGATTTTTCAGTGTATTCACCGCTGTGCTGACTGTGAGGTAAAGATTTTCCAGTGTATTCACCGCTGTGCTGTGGGGGAGAGGATGCCGCAGCCATTCCAGCCGCCAGCCTGTGTGCCGTTTCCTTCATTTTTCCTGCTTTAATTTTCGTTTTAGGAGCTCTCAAGACCATTGTCAGTGAAGCTGATAGTATTAGGTAGGATTTTCTGCAGTTTTGGGATACTTGCTGGTTCACTGGGACCTGTAGTCCTCCAATGAAAACTCCCGAGGAGCGGAGCTCTAAGGTAACATTACCTTCACCTCAGGCTGCCGCACATGTGCCCAATATTGGAGGTTTATTGTGTCATACTTGTGGTTCATTTTTGTGCTATGCTGAGGGTTTATTTTTGTTCTGTGCCGGGGGTTAGTTATTATGTTTTGCTGGTTGTTATGGCTGGCCCTGACATGTACTGGAGATTATCTGGCCCTTATACTTACTGGGGAGCTATTGCTGACCTTGACACTTGCCGGGGGTTATCATTGTTATTCCCATTTGGGCTTGTTTTACTCCAACAATCAATTCTGTGTGTCCAAAGGCACTATTTTGTCTATATAAAAAGGGGAAGGGCTGTGAAGAAACACCCAATTTTCAATCATGCCTACCATTGGCCACACCCACTTCTGGCCACATCCACGAGACCGTGATTCACTGCGTGCTCTGCATTAGCTCCACCACTTTTTCTTACAGCACCCACACAGCACCCCCCAAAAAAATTGTATGGAGCCGCCCCTGAGTAGAAAGTGGCACATTTAGCAGCAGCTGCTATAGGGATAGAGCTACACACCAATGCCCCGTACACATGATCGGAAATTCCGCCAGCAAAAGTCCGATGTGAGCTTTTGGTCTGAAATTCCGACTGTGTGTCTGCTCCATCGTAATTTTACTGGCGGAGTTCCCGCCAGCAAAAGATTGAGAGCAGGTTCTCTATTTTCCGTTTGTCTCTATGCTATTTCGACGCGCAAAAAAAACATTTTGGGAGGAGGAGCCACGTCCCGACGACACCGCGATTCTCATACCCGGAAGACACGGGATACTTTGGAGCCGGCCGGCTTTTTTTACATGCTGTTTACTACAACCTGCTTGTAAGTGCAACTCTTATTTTTACTTAATAAATCGCTGGATTTTATGCTATGTGGAGCATTTTGTGTCTTGCATGGTCTCATTTCCTTATCTGCTGATGCTGGTGGAGAAAGTCCCTGGAGTTGAGCGCTGAGTGTTCTGTTTAAAGACCCCTGGCTGGGGATGCAGCCATCCGCCCCCTTAGGTCTCCTGTAATTAAGAGACCAATTCCATCTGGTAAGAGGCAGTTATTCCCTAAGAGGTGGAGGTCTTTTTACACACTTTGGTTTCATCACAGCAAGATTTTCGTTTTAACTATCCACAGAGCACCTGGAGACAAGCTACCATTTATGCATGTTTATTTGCACTGATGAACTAATATCAATTTTTCTAGCCATGGACTTTTTTTGGGTTCATTTTCCCCTTATGGTTATTTTGGTTTAGTTGCCACAGCCACTAATTTATTTTTCTCATCACTTTATCATTACTTCAGATATTGGTTTGCTAATTGTGTCACTTATTATTTACCAATTTCACTTTTAGCTTCATTGTGTTTGTTTAGTGCTTTCATTATTACTTGGCACTTTTTTCTTTTTTTCTTATTTTTATTCATAATTTATTCACTTATTGTTCACTCGTCACTCTCTCATCCATATGAGTGCTGTTTGGGCATTAGCCTGCTGCCATGTTTTCCTTTAGCGCGACTTTTTGATTCTTATAGCGCAAAAAAACATGCATGCCCAGAATCGAGTACGAGACGGAAGCGCTCGGTCTGGTAAAACTAGCGTTCGTAATGGAGATAGCCCATTCGTCACACTGTAAATTTTTGGATCTTTTAATGCAGCGCATTCTTTTGTTCTTTCTAATGCTAGAAGAATGAAGTTGTTTTGCTGCTGATATTCACACAGAGTTCTGACAAACTTATTTCTTGTGATCTCCTTAATAATATTTTTAGTTGTTAAAGCCAGATCTCCATAATAATGTTTAGAATTTTTTTTAGTGATTTTTTTTCTTTTTTTATTTAAATCAAGATCTCCTTTTTTTGATTATCTCAAAATTATTTTCTAGTGATCTCCATAATTTTTTTAATTTTTTTGTGTGTCAAGTTACCGCAACAACATTATTATCTTGAATGTTTTACCCTCAAGGAGGTTGGTGTCCCTTGTTAATTTGACATTGTATTTTTGAAATGTACCTGCCTACTCACAAACAAACTGTCCTTTTTTAAATAAAAAACACATAGCCAAGTATTAGTTGAAAACAAAATTACCATTTATTCTGGGTCATAACAAAAGAAAGAGGTAAGGCAACTCTGGAGAAACTGCAGACATTTGTGAAGCCTTTGTACCCCAGGGCAGACATCAACTATTTGAAAATGAAAATTGGTAGCCTGAGGAGTCCATACAATAGGGAGCACAATCTGGTCCTGGACTCCGAGAGATCAGGAACAACAGCAGATGACACATATGTCCCTAGGTTGTCCCTAGGCTGTGGTACTACCACAGCCTGCATCTTCTGTCAGACCAGACTGCACCCAGGCCATCACTCTCTTGTCTTCCTTCCACGCTTCCCTGCACGCTGTGGCTTTGTTTGTCGAGTTGTGGCAGGAGGTGGAGGAGGTGGGGGAGATGTAGGAGGAGGAGGAGGTGGAGGAGGAAGAGGAGGAGGAGGAGGAGGATGGACGAACTCAGAAAAGTGTGTATTTTCTGTCACTTGTTCACTCAGCCCCTTATTTAGGGTCTGTAAAATTATGTTCTCACATAAGAGGTGTTGTCCTTTCTCCATTTACTGCATTTTCGCTGCTACTATGCAGCCATAGCCCTCTTGAACGCTGGGGTGTCTCTCAGGGTCACATGAGCATCCCAAATGAGGGCAAGTGCTGCCTCCTCCACGTTCCTCCCCACTTTTGGGTGGAAGGCAGAGAGGAGGAACCTGCCACCTCCTGGCTGCCACTTCCCCCTGCCACCTCCTGGCTGCCACATTCCAGACCCTCATCCTGGCTGAGGCTTTCCTGTGTATAAAAAAGGGACATAGTTTTAGTTTTTACTTCATCAATCACACACAATTTTCAGCTCATGACTGTTGCAAATTGAATGTTAATAAATAAAAAAGACTATAATTCTGACCCCAGCATTTTTCATTCTTGTCCCAATCATTTTTGCCCACTACGGTCTATTGATATGTAAAGCACTTTTTTGTTCAATCATTAATTTCTTAGCAACAATAACATCTAGTTAACATCATTAATTTTAGGACAAAAAATATGTAGAAAAATACTATACCTGCCTCAAGCTGTGCTCCTCCACTTCTTCCTGGCTGGAAGGCCAAGGCTGGTCCTTGGAAGCCTCATTTGGGGTGGAAGGAAGTGTGGAAAGTGATGCCCTCACTTCAGTCTGGTCTTCCAGAAAATACATTTTCAGTTGTAGTACCACAGACTGGGTACATACACGTTCTCTGCTATTGCTCCTGACCTCTGGGATGCCAGGACCTTATTACCATCCTTCTTGTATGTGCTCCTCAAGCTACCTATTTTCCTGTCCAAAAACAATCGCTGTCTGCGTTGGGGACCTCTGTCTTCACAAATTCCAGCAGTTTCTCCAGTGCTGCCTTCCTAGCTGGTCTGTTATGGTATAAATTATGTTTGACTTGCAACAAACTGGGCAGCTCCCTGTACTCTGCGTTTTTTATTTTTTGCGCTATAAACAAAAAATAGCGACAATTTTGAAAAAAAAAAACGCATTAATTTTTACTTTTTGCTATAATAAATATCCCCCAAAAATATATAAAAAAAAACATTTTTTCCCTCAGTTTAGGCCAATACGTATTCTTCTACATATTTTTGGTAATTTTTGGTATATTTGGAGTTTATTGATTGTTTTGCACAGAAGTAATAGCGTCTACAAAATAGGGGATAGTTTTATGGCATTTTTATTAATAATTTTTTTTTACTAGCAATCAGTGATTTTAATCATGACTGCGACATTATGGCGGACAGATCGGACACTTTTGGTGCGATTTTGGGACCATTCACATTTATACAGCGATCAGTGCAATTAAAAATGCATTGATTACTGTGTAAATGTGACTGGCAGTGAAGGGGTTAACCACTAGGTGGCGCTGTAGGGGTTAAGTGTGTCCAAGGGAGTGATTCTAACTATGGGGGGAGGGGCTATGTGTGACACGACACTGATCACTGCTCCCGATTACAGGGAGCTGTGATCAGTGTCCTGTCACTAGGCAAAACGGGGAAATGCTTGTTTACAGTAGCATTTCACCGTTCTTCCTCTCCGTGAGACGATCGTGGGTATCCCCGCGGACATCGAGTCTGCGGGACCCGCAATCACACTCACGGAGGTCGCGGTGCACGCCCGCAAACTGCTTTTTAAAGGGCAATGTACAGGTACGTTAATCTGCCTGTACGTGCCCTTCTGCCGACATATATCAGCGTCAGCCGGTCAGCAAGCGGTTAAACAAAGGGACAGGGAAGGTGGCTGACATCATTAAAATATGATTGCCATATTTGGTTAAATGGAACTTACAGTATGTTAAAAAAAAAAAAAAAACAACAACAACAACAACAAAAAAGCTAGGTCTCCTCAAATTCCACACCAGACCCTTATTAGGTGAGGATGGGGGAGCAGCAAGCCCTTCCTGAACCATACCAGGCCACATTTCCTCAACATGTGCATACTACATGCAAAAAAAAAAAAACTCATGAGATTGCCAAAAGTCATACCTTATCTGAGCATGCAGCATGACACTTCAGGAAAAGAGTAAAAAACATGGAGGGGCACCTTGTCAGGAGGCCCCACTAGCAAAGCAATGTTCGACTTGAACATCGCCTGTTTGACCGTTCATCGAATTGCGAACATTATGGGCCGTTTGTGCCAAGTTCAAGTGGAGTGTCGTGGCCCATAATTCACTGCGGCATCGCAGTGCATTGCTGGCTGATGATTAGCCAAGCATGCACTATGACCCGCATGCTTGGCCAATCACAGCGCCGTCTGTACAGAGAGCCGTAATTGGCCAAAGCCAGGGTGGCTTTGGTCAATTATGGCTCAGGGGGTTTAGTACCCGCCCCACACTATATAAGGCCACCTGCGTGGCGGCCTTGTGTAGTGTTTTGTGGCGGCGGAGAGATGGACAGAGAGACAGTATCATTTGATTTAAGTTAGAGTAGGCAGGCGAGTCAGTTAGCTGCACTTACAGTGTATTGTGTATATACAGTGGGGACGGAAAGTATGCAGACCCCCTTAAATTTTTCACTCTTTGTTATATTGCAGCCATTCGATAAAATCATTTAAGTTCATTTTTTTCCTCATTAATGTACACACAGCACCCCATATTGACAGAAAAACACAGAATTGTTGACATTTTTGCAGATTTATTAAAAAAGAAAAACTGAAATATCACATGGTCCTAAGTATTCAGACCCTTTGCTGTGACACTCATATATTTAACTCAGGTGCTGTTCATTTCTTCTGATAATCCTTGAGATGGTTCTACACCTTCATTTGAGTCCAGCTGTATTTGATTATACTGATTGGACTTGATTAGGAAATCCACACACTTGTCTATATAAGACCTTGCAGCTCACAGTGCATGTCACAGCAAATGAGAATCATGAGGTCAAAGGAACTGCCTGAAGAGCTCAGAGACAGAATTGCGGCAAGGCACAGATCTGGCTAAGGTTACAAAACAATTCTGCTGCACTTAAGGTTCCTAAGAGCACAGTGGCCTCCATTATCCTTTAATGGAAGACGTTTGGGACGACGAGAACCCTTCCTAGAGCTGGCCATCTGGCCAAACTGAGCTATTGGGGGAGAAGAGCCTTGGTGAGAGAGATAAAGAAGAACCCAAAGATCACTGTGGCTGAGCTCCAGAGATGCAGTCGGGAGATGGCAGAAAGTTGTAGAAAGTCAACCATCACTGCAGCACTCCCCCAGTCAGGGCTTTATGGCAGAGTGGCCCGACGGAAGCCTCTCCTCAGTGCAAGACACATGAAAGCCCACATGGAGTTTGCTAAAAAAACACCTGAAGGACTCCAAGATGGTGAGAAATAAGATTCTTTGGACTGATGAGACCAAGATAGAACTTTCTGGCCTTAATTCTAAGCAGTATGTGTGGAGAAAACCAGGCACTGCTCATCACCTGTCCAATACAGTCTCAACAGTGAAGCATGTTTTTGGCAGCATCATGCTGTGGGGGTGTTTTTCAGCTGCAGGGACAGGACGACTGGTTGCAATCGAGGGAAAGATGAATGCGGCCAAGTACAGGGATATCTTGGATGAAAACCTTCTCCAGAGTGCTCAGAACCTCAGACTGGGCCAGAGGTTTACCTTCCAACAAGACAATGACCCTAAGCACACAGCTAAAATAATGAAGGAGTGGCTTCACAACAACTCCGTGACTGTTCTTGAATGGCCCAGCCAGAGCCCTGACTTAAACCCAATTGAGCTTCTCTGGAGAGACCTAAAAATGGCTGTCCACCAACGTTTACCATCCAACCTGACAGAACTGGAGAGGATCTGCAAGGAGGAATGGCAGAGAATCCCCAAATCTAGGTGTGAAAAACTTGTTGCATCTTTCCCAAAAAGACTCATGGCTGTATTAGATCAAAAGGGTGGTCCTACTAAATACTGAGCAAAGGGTCTGAATACTTAGGACCATGTGATATTTCAGTTTTTCTTTTTTAATAAATCTGCAAAAATGTCAACAATTCTGTGTTTTTCTGTCAATATGGGGTGCTGTGTGTACATTATTGAGGAAAAAAATGAACTTAAATGATTTTAGCAAATGGCTGCAATATAACAAAGAGTGAAAAATTTAAGGGGGGGTCTGAATACTTTCCGTCCGCACTGTATATATATATGCATCCTAGGTGTGTGTATATATATATATATATATATATATACATACATACACACATTGTATTCAGTTTAGCTAGATCCGTTCCTGTTATTTTCTTCCTACTGACAGGCAGGCAGGTGTTTTTACAGTATTAGCCACCTGAAGAAAATTGCTGGTGTTCTGATCCTATTAGTACCACAGGCAGGCAGCTACAGAATTTACAGTTAGTGTACTGTGTCCTCTGCACAGTGTGCACCTAAAGCTACCTGAAGAAAATTGCTGGTGTTCTTCTGATCCTATTAGTACCACAGGCAGGCAGCTGCAGTATTTAAAGTTAGTGTAGTGCTTCCTCTGCACAGTGTGCACCTAAAGCTACCTGAAGACAATTTTTGTTGTTCTGATCCTTTTAGTACCACAGGTAGGCAGCTACAGTATTTACAGTTAGTGTGCTGTGTCCTCTGCACAGTGTGCACCTAAAGCTACCTGAAGAAAATTGGTGGTGTTCTTCTGATCTTATTAATACCACAGGCAGGCAGCTACAGTATTTACAGTTTGTGTACTGTGTCCTCTGCACAGTGTGCACCTAAAGCTACCTGAAAAAAATTGGTGGTGTTCTTCTGATCTTATTAGTACCACAGGCAGCTGCGGTGTTTACAGTTAGTGTACTGTGTCCTCTGCACAGTGTGCACCTAAAGCTACCTGGAGACAATTGCTGTTGTTCTGATTTTATTAATACCATAGGCAGGCAGCTACAGTATTTACAGTTAGAGTGCTGTGTCCTCTGCACAGTGTGCACCTAAAGCTACCTGAAGAAAATTGGTGGTGTTCTTCTGATCCTATTAGTACCACAGGCAGGCAGCTACAGTATTTACAGTTTGTGTACTGTGTCCTCTGCACAGTGTGCACCTAAAGCTACCTGAAGAAAATTGTCGGTGTTCTTCTGATCCTATTAGTACCACAGGCAGGCAGCTGCAGTATTTACAGTTAGTGTACTGTGTCCTCTGCACAGTGTGCACCTAAAGCTGCCTGAAGACAATTGCTGTTGTTCTGATCCTATTAATACTACAGGCAGGCAGCTGCAGTATTTGCAGTTAGTGTACTGTGTCCTCTGCACAGTGCGCACCTAAAGCTACCTGAAGACAATTGCTGGTGTTCTCATAGTAATAATACTACAGGCAGGCAGTTGATTCTGCTAGCTGCAGTATCAGTATATATATGCATCCCAGCTTTGTGCAGCTACATCTTACTGCAGGTCATTAGTATGTCTGGAAGGCCAACAAGGAGAGGCAGACAGTCACAAGCCAATAAAAGAGGACAAGCAGGCTCTGTGTCTAGAGGCAACAGTGCTGGTCGTGGAGACGGTGCATCCTCATCAGCACCTGACAGGTGGGACACGCTTGTCCTTTTTTTCGGCAGCTGGCCACATTGAGCCGCAACATGAGGAAGACTTGGTAGAATGGATGACCAAGCCATCCTCATCCTCCTCATTCTCCTTATCCTCTCTGACCCAGGCTCAGGGTACTTTGTCTGGCAAAGCAGCTGCCAACGCGGCTTTACAGGAATCAGTCACTCCTTCCCTAGCCCCACCATGTCCTCCTAAGGAGTCCCCCGAACTGTTTGACCACAGTGTTGGGTACATGCTCCAGGAGGATGCCCAGCGTTTTGAAGGCTCCGATGATGGTACCCAGCTAGAGGAAGGCAGTAACGTGAGACCAGAGAGAGGGGGTCCCCAAAAAGGACAGCAATCTGGCAGTCATGTTCCCCCAGCTGCAGCATACTACCAGGTGATCGGAGGTGAGGGGGAGGCCATCCGTTCATGGCCCCCCCCTCGCGATCACCGCCGGCCAATCAGATCACTTCCTTTGCTGCTGTATGCTAAACAGCAGCAAAGGAAATGATGTCATCTCTCCTCGGCTCGGTATTCCGTTGCAGCGCCGAGGAGAGAAGACTTCACTGTGAGTGCACAACACTACACACACACAGTAGAACATGCCAGGCACACAAAACACCCCGATCCCCTCCCCCGATCCCCCCCCAATCACCCCCCCCCTCCCTGTCACAAACTGACACCAGCAGTTTTTTTTTGTTTTGTTTTTCTGATTACTGCATTGGTGTCAGTTTGTGACAGTTACAGTGTTGGGACAGTGAATATTAGCCCCCTTTAGGTCTAGGATACCCCCCTAATAAAGTTTTAACCCCTTGATCACCCCCTGTCGCCAGTGTCACTAAGCGATCATTTTTCTGATCGCTGTATTAGTGTCGCTGGTGACGCTAGTTAGTGAGGTAAATATTTAGGTTCGCCGTCAGCGTTTTATAGCGTCAGGGACCCCCATATACTACCTAATAAATATTTTAACCCCTTGATTGCCCCCTAGTTAACCCTTTCACCACTGATCACCGTATAACCGTTACGGCTGACGCTGGTTAGTTCGTTTATTTTTTTATAGTGTCAGGGAACCCGCCGTTTATCACAGAATAAAGGTTTAGCCCCCCGATCGCCCAGCGGTGATATGCGTGGCCCCAGGCAGCGTCAGATTAGCGCCAGTACCGCTAACACCCACGCACGCGGCATACGCCTCCCTTAGTGGTATAGTATCTGAACGGATCAATATCTGATCCGATCAGATCTATACTAGCGTCCCCAGCAGTTTAGGGTTCCCAAAAACGCAGTGTTAGCGGGATCAGCCCAGATACCTGCTAGCACCTGCGTTTTGTCCCTCCGCCCGGCCCAGCCCAAGCGCAGTATCGATCGATCACTGTCACTTACAAAACACTAAACGCATAACTGCAGCGTTCGCAGAGTCAGGCCTGATCCCTGCGATCGCTAACAGTTTTTTGGTAGCATTTTGGTGAACTAGTAAGCACCAGCCCCAGGCAGCGTCAGGTTAGCGCCAGTACCGCTAACACCCAGGCACGCAGCATACACCTCCCTTAGTGGTATAGTATCTGAACGGATCAATATCTGATCCGATCAGATCTATACTAGCGTCCCCAGCAGTTTAGGGTTCCCAAAAACGCAGTGTTAGCAGGATCAGCCCAGATACCTGCTAGCACCTGCGTTTTGCCCCTCGGCCCAGCCCTGCCCAGCCCACCCAAGTGCAGTATCGATCGATCACTGTCACTTACAAAACACTAAACGCATAACTGCAGCGTTCGCAGAGTCAGGCCTGATCCCTACGATCGCTAACAGTTTTTTTGGAAGCTTTTTATTGAACTGGCAAGCACCAGCGGCCTAGTACACACCGGTCGTAGTCAAACCAGCACTGCAGTAACACTTGGTGACATGGCGAGTCCCATAAGTGCAGTTCAAGCTGGTGAGGTGGCAAGCACAAGTAGTGTCCCGCTGCCACCAAGAAGAAGACAAACACAGGCCCGTCATGCCCATAATGCCCTTCCTGCTGCATTCGCCAATCCTAATTGGGAACCCACCGCTTCTGCAGCGCCCGTACTTCCCCCATTCACATCCCCAACCAAATGCAGTCGGCTGCATGAGAGGCATTTTTATGTCCTCCCGAGTACTCCTACCCAACGAACCCCCCCAAAAAAGATGTCGTGTCTGCAGCAAGCGCGGATATAGGCGTGACACCCGCTATTTTTGTCCCTTCTGTCCTGACAATCCTGCTCTTTGCATTGGTGAATGTTTTGAACGCTACCATGCACTAGTTGAGTATTAGCGTAGGGTACAGCATTGCACAGACTAGGAAACACTTTCACAGGGTCTCCCAAGATGCCATCGCATTTTTAGAGACCCGAACCTGGAACCGGTTACAGTTATAAAAGTTAGTTACAAAAAAAGTGTAAAAAAAAATATATATAAAATAAAAAAAATTGTTGTCGTTTTATTGTTCTCTCTCTCTCTCTCTCTCTCTCTCTCTCTCTCTATTCTCTCTCTCTATTGTTCTGCTCTTTTTTACTGTATTCTATTCTGCAATGTTTTATTGTTATTATGTTTTATCATGTTTGTTTTTCAGGTATGTAATTATTTATACTTTACCGTTTACTGTGCTTTATTGTTAACCATTTTTTTGTCTTCAGGTACGCCATTCACGACTTTGAGTGGTTATACCAGAATGATGCCTGCAGGTTTAGGTATCATCTTGGTATCATTCTTTTCAGCCAGCGGTCGGCTTTCATGTAAAAGCAATCCTAGCAGCTAATTAGCCTCTAGACTGCCTTTACAAGCCGTGGGAGGGAATGCCCCCCTACCGTCTTCCGTGTTTTTCTCTGGCTCTCCTGTCTCAACAGGGAACCTGGGAATGCAGTCGGTGATTCAGCCAGCTGACCATAGAGCTGATCAGAGACCAGAGTGGCTCCAAACATCTCTATGGCCTAAGAAACTGGAAGCTACGAGCATTTTATGACTTAGATTTCGCCGGATGTAAATAGCGCCATTGGGAAATTGGGGAAGCATTTTATCACACCGATCTTGGTGTGGTCAGATGCTTTGAGGGCAGAGGAGAGATCTAGGGTCTAATAGACCCCAATTTTTTCAAAAAAGAGTACCTGTCACTACCTATTGCTATCATAGGGGATATTTACATTCCCCGAGATAACAATAAAAATAATAAAAAAAAAAATGAAAGGAACAGTTTAAAAATAAGATAAAAAAGCAAAAAAATAAGAAAAAAAAAAAAAAAAAAGCACCCCTGTCGCCCCCTGCTCTTGCGCTAAGGCGAACGCAAGGGGCGGTCTGTCGTCAAATGTAAACAGCAATTGCACCATGCATGTGAGGTATCACCGCGAAGGTCAGATCAAGGGCAGTAATTTTAGCAGTAGACCTCCTCTGCAAATCTAAAGTGGTAACCTGTAAAGGCTTTTAAGGGCTTTTAAAAATGTATTTATTTTGTTGCCACTGCACGTTTGTGCGCAATTGTAAAGCATGTCATGTTTGGTATCCATGTACTCGGCCTAAGATCATCTTTTTTATTTCATCAAACATTTGGGCAATATAGTGGGTTTTAGTGCATTAAAAATTTAAAAAAGTGTGTTTTTTCCCCAAAAAATGCGTTTGAAAAATCGCTGCGCAAATACTATGTGAAAAAAAAAAATGAAACACCCACCATTTTAATCTGTAGGGCATTTGCTTTAAAAAAAAAATATATTGTTTGGGGGTTCAAAGTAATTTTCTTGCAAAAAAAATAACTTTTTCATGTAAACAATAAGTGTCAGAAAGAGCTTTGTCTTCAAGTGGTTAGAAGAGTGGGTGATGTGTAGGGATGAGCTTCGAGTTCGAGTCAAACTCATGTTCGACTCGAACATTGGCTGTTCGCAAGTTCGCCGAACACCGAACAATTTGGGGTGTTCGCGGCAAATTTGAATGCCGCGGAACACCCTTTAAAAGTCTATGGGAGAAATCAAAAGTGCTAATTTTAAAGGCTTATATGCAAGTTATTGTCATAAAAAGTGTTTGGGGACCCGGGTCCTGCCCCAGGGGACATGTATCAATGCAAAAAAAAGTTTTAAAAACTGACGTTTTTTTCAGGAGCAGTGATTTTAATAATGCTTAAAGTCAAACAATAAAAGTGTAATATCCCTTTAAATTTCATACCTGGGGGGTGTCTATAGTATGCCTGTAAAGGGGCGCATGTTTCCCGTGTTTAGAACAGTCTGACAGCAAAATGACATTTCGAAGGAAAAAACTCATTTAAAACTACCCGCGGCTATTAATGAATTGCCGGTCCGACAATACACATAAAAGTTCATTGATAAAAACGGCATGGGAATTCCCCACAGGGAAACCCCGAACCAAAATTAAAAAAAAAAAAAAATGACGTGGGGGGGTCCCCCTAAATTCCATACCAGGCCCTTCAGGTCTGGTATGGATATTAAGGGTAACCCCGGCCAAAATTAAAAAAAAAAAAAATGACGTGGGGTTCCCCCTAAATTCCATACCAGACCCTTCTGGTCTGGTATGGATTTTAAGGGGGACCCCGCGCCACAAAAAAAAAAAAACGGCGTGGGGTTCAGACCCTTATCCGAGCACGCAACCTGGCAGGCCGCAGGAAAAGAGGGGGGGACGAGAGTGCGGCCCCCCCCCCTCCTGAACCGTACCAGGCCACATGCCCTCAACATTGGGAGGGTGCTTTGGGGTAGCCCCCCAAAACACCTTGTCCCCATGTTGATGAGGACAAGGGCCTCAACCCCACAACCGTGTGGTAGTGGGGGTCTGCGGGCGGGGGGCTTATCGGAATCTGGAAGCCCCCTTTAACAAGGGGACCCCCAGATCCCAGCCCCCCCCTGTGTGAAATGGTAAGGGGGTACTTACCCCTACCATTTCACTAAAAAAGTGTCAAAATAGTTAAAAATGACAAGAGACAGTTGTTGACAATTCCTTTATTTAAATGCTTCTTCTATCTTCCTTCATCTTCTTCTTCTTCTGGTTCTTCTGGCTCTTCTGAAGAGAAGAGGATGAAGAAGAAGATGAAGAGAAGAGTGGGAGCCTCCCCTCATGCCATGGGTGCGGAGCGGCCCGAGGAGAAGATAGAAGACGCCGCGGAGGAGATGCTGGACGAGAACGCCGGAGGAAGAACCAGAAGAGCCAGAAGAACCAGAAGAAGAAGATGAAGGAAGATAGAAGAAGCATTTAAATAAAGGAATTGTCAAAAACTTTCTCTTGTCATTTTTAACTATTTTGACACTTTTTTAGGGAAATGGTAGGGGTAAGTACCCCCTTACCATTTCACACAGGGGGGGGCCGGGATCTGGGGGTCCCCTTGTTAAAGGGGGCTTCCAGATTCCGATAAGCCCCCCGCCCGCAGACCCCCACAACCACCGGCCACGGTTGTGGGGATGAGGCCCTTGTCCTCATCAACATGAGGACAAGGTGTTTTGGGGGGCTACCCCAAAGCACCCTCCCAATGTTGAGGGCATGTGGCCTGGTACGGTTCAGGAGGGGGGGGCGCACTCTCGTCCCCCCCTCTTTTCCTGCGGCCTGCCAGGTTGCGTGCTCGGATAAGGGTCTGGTATGGATTTTTGGGGGAACTCCACGCCGTTTTTTTTTTTTTTTTTTGGCGCGGGGTTCCCCTTAAAATCCATACCAGACCTGAAGGGTCTGGTATGGAATTTAGGGGGAACCCCACGTCATTTTTTTTTTTTTAATTTTGGTTCGGGGTTTCCCTGTGGGGAATTCCCATGCCGTTTTTATCAATGAACTTCTATGTGTATTGTCGGCAATGCAATAGCCGCGGGTAGTTTTAAATGGCTTTTTTTCCTTCGAAATGTCATTTTGCTGTCAGGCTGTTCTAAACACGGGAAACATGCGCCCCTTTACAGGCATACTACAGACACCCCCTAGGTACGAAATTTAAAGGGATATTACACTTTTATTGTTTGACTTTAAGCATTATTAAAATCACTGCTCCTGAAAAAACGGCCGTTTTTAAAACTTTTTTTTGCATTGATCCATGTCCCCTGGGGCAGGACCCAGGTCCCCAAACACTTTTTATGACAATAACTTGCATATAAGCCTTTAAAATTAGCACTTTTGATTATTCATGTTCGTGTCCCATAGACTTTAACGGTGTTCGCGTGTTCGAGCGAACTTCTTTCCTGTTCGCATGTTCTGGTGCGAACCGAACAGGGGGGTGTTCGGCTCATCCCTAGTGATGTGTGACATAAGCTTCTAAATGCTGTGCATAAAATGCCAGGACAGTTCAAAACCCCCCCAAATGACTTTGGAAAGTAGACACCCCAAGCTATTTGCTGAGAGGCATGTCGAGTCCATGGAATATTTTATTTTGCGACACAAGTTGCGGGAAAGAGACAAATTTTTTTTTTTGCACAAAGTTGTCACTAAATGATATATTGCTCAAACATGCCATGGGAATATGTGAAATTACACCCCAAAATACATTCTGCTGCTTCTCCTGAGTACGGGGATACCACATGTGTGAGACTTTTTGGGAGCATAGCCGCGTACGGGACCCCGAAATCCAAGCACCGCCTTCAGGCTAAGGGTGTGAATTTTTGATTTCACTCTTCACTGCCTATCACAGTTTCGGAGGCCATGGAATACCCAGGTGGCACAAAACCCCCCCCAAATGACCCAATTTTGGAAAGTAGACACCCCAAGCTATTTGCTGAGAGGTATAGTGAGTATTTTGCAGACCTCACTTTTTGTCACAAAGTTTTGAAATTTGAAAAAAGAAAAAAAAAAAAGTTTTTTCTTGTCTTTCTTCATTTTCAAAAACAAATGAGAGCTGCAAAATACTCACCATGCCTCTCAGCAAATAGCTTGGGGTGTCTACTTTCCAAAATGGGGTCATTTGGGGGGTTTTGTGCCATCTGGGCATTCCATGGCCTCCGAAACGGTGATAGGCAGTGAAGAGTAAAATAAAAAATTCACGCCCTTAAAAACGCTGAAGGCGGTGATTGGTTTTCGTGGCCCCGTACGCGGCTAAGCTCCCAAAAAGTCCCACACATGTGGTATCCCCATACTCAGGAGAAGCAGCTAAATGTATTTTGGGGTGCAATTCCACATATACCCATGGCCTGTGTGAGCAATATATCATTTAGTGACAACTGTGTGCAAAAAAAAAAAAAAAAAGTGTCACTTTCCCGCAACTTGTGTCAAAATATAAAATATTCCATGGACTCAATATGCCTCTCAGCAAATAGCTTGGGGTGTCTACTTTCCAAAATGGGGTCATTTGGGGGGGGGGGGTTGTGCCACCTGGGCATTCCATGGCCTCCGAAACTGTGATAGGCAGTGAAGAGTGAAATCAAAAATTTACACCCTTAGAAATCCTGAAGGCGGTGATTGGTTTTCGGGGTCATGTACGCGGCTAGGCTCCCAAAAAGTCCCACACATGTGGTATCCCCGTACTCAGGAGAAGCAGCTGAATGTATTTTGGGGTGCAATTCCACATAGGCCCATGGCCTGTGTGAGCAATATATCATTTAGTGACAACTTTTTGTAAATATTTTTTTTTTTGTCATTATTCAATCACTTGGGACAAAAAAAATAAATATTCAATGGGTTCAACATGCCTATCAGCAATTTCCTTGGGGTGTCTACTTTCCAAAATGGGGTCATTTGGGGGGGTTTTGTACTGCCCTGCCATTTTAGCACCTCAAGAAATGACATAGGCAGTCATAAACTAAAAGCTGTGTAAATTCCAGAAAATATACCCTAGTTTGTAGACGCTATAACTTTTGCGCAAACCAATAAATATACGCTTATTGACATTTTTTTTACCAAAGACATGTGGCCGAATACATTTTGGCCTAAATGTATGACTAAAATTGAGTTTATTGGATTTTTTTTATAACAAAAAGTAGAAAATATCATTTTTTTTCAAAATTTTCGGTCTTTTTCTGTTTATAGCGCAAAAAATAAAAACTGCAGAGGTGATCAAATACCATCAAAAGAAAGCTCTATTTGTGGGAAGAAAATGACGCAAATTTCGTTTGGGTACAGCATTGCATGACCGCGCAATTAGCAGTTAAAGCGACGCAGTGCCAAATTGGAAAAAGACCTCTGGTCCTTAGGCAGCATAATGGTCCGGGGCTCAAGTGGTTAAGGGCAGCACACCGACTGCATTACACCGCAGAGCTCCGCATGTGCAGGGCGCTGCTGTCTCTGCGCGTTATTCCAAAAGTTCTTTGGTGTGGGCCTTTTTTGAGACTAGTGCATCAGATCCCAATGCATGCTATTTTGCAACATGTTCACAAACAATGAGAAATAAACATAAACAAAGTATTTCTCCCTCAGCGCTCATGCAAAAAAAAATATGATAAATAAAAATATATATATAGCTGCTACTATAAAAATGTAAATAGAATAGATAAAATACCGCGCCTGTCTAGTAAGTGGAAAAAGCTGCCAACACTACAGAACGACTAGGACTGTGTAAAAAATATAGAAAAAAGTGTAGCGCTAAGGTAAATATAGTGAAAAGAAGGTTTTTGGAACAAGGAGATGTAGAACCACAATTTCAAGTGGCCCGTAACCTCAACCAGGCCAAAACCAGATATGTGTATACACAGACAGTGTGATACAAACAAAGTGCAGTGCTTTTTCTTTAGAAAAAAAGTGCAAATGTGCTTAAAAATAAAGTGAAAGTAAATCAGCAATTGATAATCTCAAAAGTCCACATTTTGCTAGTGAAAAAATATAAAAGACTGTCCAAAGTAATGGTGGGGAAGTGTTAATCCCATATAAATGATAAAAACTTATTATTATAGTCCATATGTTGCATGGTGCAGTTGAAACGGGTACAGCAAGGAGACCCGACGCGTTTTGTCTGAAGAGACTTCTGCTGGGGTAGCGTTTCGTCTGAAGAGCAGAAGTCTCTTCAGACTAAACGCGTCGGGTCTCCTTGCTGTACCCAAGGAGGAGGACGTCTTCTGGTGTATCATCCATCTTCATACTGTCATTTATCACAAGACAGTACAAGCCCGTTTGACTCACCGCCCACGGCTTGTGAGTCCACCGAAGTTGGTAAGAGTATTCTACCTCACATTTTCTGAGTCTCTGTGTTATAAGGATATCTGCCTTGGGTCCCCTCTGAGTTGGAGCTTCTGTATTATAAGGATATCTGCCTTGGGTCCCCCGTTTCAACTGCACCATGCAACATATGGACTATAATAATAAGTTTTTATCATTTATATGGGATTAACACTTCCCCACCATTACTTTGGACAGTCTTTTATATTTTTTCACTAGCAAAATGTGGACTTTTGAGATTATCAATTGCTGATTTACTTTCACTTTATTTTTATGCACATTTGCACTTTTTTTCTATAAAAATGTAAACTGTATCAAAAAATATGTTAAAAAAAAACAAAGTCTTTTAAACATTAGCAGCGCTTAAGAAGTTCATATGCGAAATAAAATATAAATAAAGATGAAAATTTCCACTTGTGTATTAATTGTGTACAGCAGGGTGTGGGGTGGTAGCTGATCCGTTTATAAAGAATGTTGAACACCAACTCTCTGCTGATCAAAATCCCAGATAAATCCTTCTCCACATTGCTTTTATGAAAATCCTCTATAGGTAATTCACTTACTAAAAGGTGATGGGTTAGCAGCGTGCCTCTGCACACTTCTATCTAAATTAAGCTCATAACGAGCAAAGAAATAGAAGTGCCCATAGCGTAATCCAGTAAATTAAAATACTTTTATTTAAAAAAACAAAGTGATCCCATATAGATGTACACTTACAATATATTAAAATAATATAAGCATGTATTATAGATCGTTGAATCCCGATATACCTTACTACCCCTGAGAGCGGTATTCCCGGGTAAGGTATCACAGAAGATCAACGGTGTGGGTAGCTCTATGGTCATACCCTGACGCGCGTTTCCTCAATACTTTCATCAGAGGACGTGACCACACAGCACAATTACAACCAGTAATTGACCCTTTCATGCTCATATCTTTACTCATGACACCACACGGCCATTCACCGTCCTTATGCCAATAACAAAGCAGTAAGTGTCTATCATAAGTATTAAAAATTACCCGACTTTAAAATACACCTCCAATACCAATTTCCATCTACAACGGATGGATTGGTATTGAATCATGGTTACCCGGTGAGTGATAAAAAACCTAGGCTGATCGTAAGCATGATTGATCGCTCAATGTGTGGAGCCAGCTGCTCTCAGTATGCAAATGAATGCAATAATCAGAACTATATTTGAGTTTGTTATACAGTAATTGAATACCCCCACTAGTATTCACTCGATATCAGGATAATATCAATGCAGTAAGTTTAATACCAAAATGAATATCCTTAAGCCGAAAAAATACATTATTCTGCAAATAAATGCATTAATTATTTTAAACAAACCTCATACATTAGGCAATCACGTATTAAAATTCAGTAAATGCAATCAACTATTAAAACATAAAAGTTCATAAAAATACATGTTTAGATATTCCAAAATTGCACTAGCCCATTATATATTATTAATTACATTCTGTCCTCATTAATCAATTGATGGACCAATCATGTTTGTTTAAACAATAATAAAATATTATACATAATACTACAAAAAAAATATAAAACCCAATTCTTTAGGCTATGTTTCCACTATTGCGTCCCCAAAGTCGTGCAATTTTTCCGCAATTTCACAGCGATTCCTTGCCGCGACCCAAAGCAACGCCTGTGCACTCTCAAGGTCCATGGACCTCAAGTCGCATCAAAGTGGGACCACTCTGAAGCCGCTGCGACCCGAAGTCGCACAGACACAAATGGCACTCATCGAAAATCATTGGGTGCGACCCATCATGCGACCTTTCAGTCCCAAATCGCATGAAAAGTCGCACTAGTGGAAACCTAGCCTCAAGGACCAAATATTCTAAAACATGTTTTTGATATGTCATTCTTATAATAAATTCATAAAATCAATAGTCGCTAATAAAACAATTTAAGTCCAGCTCGACGTTCATTCCTTTTGGGGTAAGAGAATCTGTCAAATATATCCATTTGGTTTCACATTTGGATAATTCCCTTACCCTGTTACTACCTCGTCAATCGGGATTCATTTTTTCTATCCCCCAGAATATCAATCCCGAGGGATTACTTTTATGTTTCATTTTAAAATGCATGGAAACGCTATGTTCCTTGCAACCAATCCTGATGTTATTAATATGTTTTGATACTCATTTACTTAAAGTGCGTTTAGTGCGTCCTTTATACATGAGTTTACAAGGGCACTGGAGCGCATATACTACATGAGTGGACTTACATGAAATAAAATCCTTTACTTCAAATGTTCTAAGATTAGCCGTTGATTGAAACTCAGTTAATCCTCTTAATCTTGTGTGTACTTGTCGGCAAGATATACATCTCCGACAAGCATGAAAACCTGGGCTGTCCCAGAACATAGTTGGTCTTAATGGTGGATTTAATATTTTTTTAACTACTCTGTCTCCAAAGGATAATCCTTTTCTATAAATAAAGACCGGGTTATCTGGGAGAGCTTTAGTTAATATATTATCTGTGGTTAACAATGCCCAATATTTTTTTAAAAATTGCTTCCACCTCTTTATATTGTGTGTGGTAGGCACTAATGAAAGCCCACTCATGTTTACTATCCCTTTATTTGGCTTTTTCCATCAGACATCCACTTTGAGGTATTTTTTTGTATTTCCTTCATAGTTCTGTCTAACATTGTGATGTTGTATCCCTTTTCAGCAAAACGTGTTTTGAGAACCTGAGCTTGTATTACATAATCATCTTGCGTGCAATTCCTCCTGACGCTTGTGAATTGGCCCTTCGGTATATATATTTTTTTTTCCATAAAGATTTTATTCAAAATTTGCAAGATAAACAATTGTATCACTTTTAAGTTTACATGTATTCGTATAGACGGATATAAATACAAACAAAAAGGTAACACCACAGAAAGGGGGGAAACAACGGGGTACACATATCAAAAATGATACAATCAAAATTGAATCTGCTTATAGGCCTCCTCCAAGGATGTCAAGGTGCACTTTCCATTTATTAATGCATAAACAGCGTCTGGGGGCAGAGGATCGTAATCTCAATTTTCACCTTCCCCCTCTTCCTCCCCCTGCAAAATACAGGGGGCAGGAGGGCCTATTAAACCAGTGCTTGTAATCCAACATTACCGAGCAGGAACTCAGTCAGTCCGCTCGGGTCCTGGAGGGTATATGTAGTACCGTGCTCCCTCATTAAACTAAATATCTGTTTCCAAAGAGAAACCAATGATTTACCAATGTTTCCAAACAGTCAGGGGGTAGAGAAAAGATATAAACTGAAACACAGAGGATTAGGACTAAGAGAAGAAAACAACAAAAAAAAAAAAGAAAAAAGTAGAGAGGGAAGGAACAGACACGGGAAAGGTCTTAGGAAATCTCCGCTCCTCGCCCACCCACCACGGGCCACCCAAGATTCGGCGTACTCGTCCCCCAATATTTTTATTGGGTGTATTGACGGTACCTGTCTGTGGTTGTGAATTGAGACCAGCAAGCCCATATAATTGAAAATTTGTGCATTCTGTCTTGGGAGATGTGGATCAGTTCCTCCATATCCCTGATCATGGATATTCTTGAGAACCATTCTCTGATTGTCGGTATGCTCGTGGAACACCAATGTTTAGGGATGCATAATCTTGCTGCGTTTACCATGTGCATGGCTAGGGACTTGTAATATGTTTTCCTGGAAAGCGAGGTGTGATGTAGGAGGAATTGAGCCGGGGTATAATCAAGGGAAAATGTGGTGACATGAGAAATGAGGTCGTGGACCTGTTTCCAGATCGGTTAAAGTTTTTCACATGTCCACCATACATGGAGCATAGTGCCCACCTCCCATTCACAGCGCCAGCAGATATCAGGGATATCAGCCAAGAACTTGTGGAGCCGGGAGGGGGTCCTATACCACCTAGTGACAATCTTGTAGCCATTTTCCTGAATGGCAACATTCAGGGAGCTCTTATGAGCATATTCATGAATTGTGGTCCAGTCCTCATTTGTCAAGTGTGCTTGTATTTCGTTGTTCCAAGAGGTCTGAGACTGGGCTGGGACATGGTCAGGATCCTCCGAGAGGAAAGAGTAGATGAGTGAGATCAGATGTCGTTGTTGGGTTTTGTGTTGGTAAAGGGTCTCGAAGGGGTTAGGGGTCTCGACCAACACACCTGGTGTGCTTGAGTTTCTAAAAAGTGCCTAATTTGTCTATAGGTCCAGAAAGAGAAAGTGGATGATACTGACATTGTTTTGAGTTTCTCTAATGTAATGTGTTTGTTATCACTGTAGAACTGCTGGGCCAGAACCTCTTCAAAAGGCCATTCCTTATGCAGGAAAGAGTTAAGCTCCCCAGGGGGGAAGGCAGGATTCCCTCTTAGCGTTGTCAGAGGGCCCGGGATAGTAGTGAGATTCGCGGTCCGACCTGTCCTCTTAAATGCTAGGAGAGAAGGATGAATAAGTGGGTGTGTAGATAGGTTCTGTGGCCAACTGTTTGGATGCAGCCAGGGTAGCAGATGCAAGGGTCGAGTAGAGAAGGCTTTCTCTAGGAAGACCCACGCTTTCTCACTAGCATGGATATTCCAATCTGCGATCCTGGTAAGGTGGCAGGCATTATAATATTTATGTAGATCTGGTAGATCTATACCTCCTCTCTGTTTGGCCAGTGTCAGACGGGCGAATTTGATACGGGGGGGCGTCTTTCCAGAGAAAAGCAGAACAAGCTTTTCTGTAGACACACACTCACTCAGGTTGAACTGGATGGACTGGTGTCTTTATTCAACCTTACTAACTATGTAACTATGTAACTATGTATAGGTAGAGAAAAAGCCAGCTGGTAGGAGAATCAGAACCGCTTGCATCATGTATTGCAGTCGGGGCAGGATCATCATTTTGAGCAGCGCTGCTCGCCCGAACCATGATACATTTAAAGTTGCCCACTCTCTTAGAAGTTTTTGGACTCTGAGAAGAGCCGCATGGTGATTCAAAGAGTAAAGTTCTGACATGTTCGTGGGGATCCTAATTCCCAAGTAGGTAATTGCCCTCTTCTCCCAGTGAAATGGGAATGACTCCCAACAGTGGGCGACTTCTTGAGTTGTTAAAGTAACATTAAGGGCATGGGATTTTGCGTAATTTATTTTAAGGTTTGATATCTTCCCGAACTTGGATAGCTCTCTAAGCAGGTTCGGAAGGGATGTTCTAGGTGCTCTCAGGGATAGTAAGATGTCGTCGGCAAACGCTGCTACTTTAAATTCCCTTTTATTCACTGTCACTCCCTGAATGTCCGGGTTTAGTCTAAGTTTATTAAGAAGAGGTTCCAGGGTTAGTATATAGATTAAGGGGGAAAGCGGACACCCCTGGCGTGTGCCATTGTTGATGGAGAAGGCGTTCAACAGGTAGCCGTTGGTCCTCGAGTATAGGGCCATGATGTACGCAAGCATACGACTTCCCAGGCCAATGGCTAGGAGAGTTTCCCGCATATAATCCTAGGCCACCCTGTCGAACGCTTTCTCGGAGTCTAGTGGTAGAAAGAAGCCTTGTGTTTTAGTTGATGCAAGCCAATGGTGTAGGTTAAGGGTATGAATCGTGTTGTCCCTGGCTTCTCGTCCAGGAACAAATCTCACCTGGTCTGGGGAGATGAGTTCTGGAATAAGGGGCATTAATCGATTAGCTAGGACCTTTGCATAAATTTTTATATCTACATTTAGTAGGGAGATTGGTCTATAATTTGTCACTAGAGACGGGTCTTTGTCTTCTTTAGGAATTACGGTAATATGCGCTCTAAGCATCTCATTCGGTCGGGAATGAGAATCTGAAAAACTATTGAGAGTCGTCAAGAGTCTGGGGAACAAGCTGTCCGAGAAGGATTTGTAATATTGAAGGGTAAAGCCATTGGGGCCCGGGCTTTTCCCCACCTTCATTTGTTTAACAACTATTTCTATTTCCGTGATGGATATTTCACTTTCTAAGGCTAAAGCTTGTTGAGGCTTCATGGGCGGGGGGCTGAAGGAGGAAAGAAAGTCTTTAAATTTGAGCGTAATTCGGGTGTAGTTCGGGAGATATGGTCAGTCTGCAAGTTATAAAGCTTGGAATAATATCTCTCAAATTCTTAAGCAATGTCCTCATTCTTGACCAGGAGATCTCCCCTGTTGTTGCGCAAAGAGTGGATCTTGGAGAAAGATTCAGAAGCTTGAACTGAGTGGGCCAATAGACGGCCGCACTTGTTGCCATGTTCATAAAAGATCCTCTGGCCAAGAATGTAATGTCTTTTCGTGCGTTTATCTAACTCCTCCAAAAGGAGAGAACGGGATCGTATTAAGTCCTGGAGTGTAGATTGGGCTTGGGTCTGTTTGTGGGATGTTTCCAGAATTTTAATCGATGGATAAGGGAATTGATGGTCTCTTGCTGCAGTTTTTTGAATTTCGATGTTAGGGCCAGGAATTCACCCCGGATCACACACTTATGTGCCTCCCATAAAGAAATTGGAGATACTTCTGGGTTTGTGTTTTCCTGGAAATATTGACGGATGCGTGTGCGAATGTGTTCAATTGTAGGGATGTCTTTAAGTAGGGTGGGGTTCAGATGCCAAATTTTCGACTTAGTTTCTACTTCTGGAAAGGCGAGAGTTACCGTGATCGGATGGTGGTCTGATAAGAACATGGGTTCTATTGTTGCTTGTTTTAGATATGATAGATCTGCCTGGGAGAGGAAGAAGTAGTCTATCCTCGAATACTTTTGATGTGGGGCCGAGTAGAAAGTATAATCCTTTACCGATGGTGACATAGTGCGCCATGTGTCATGTAGAGTCAGGTGTTGTAAGTTTAGCTTGATCTGTCTTAGTGCTTTGTATGTTAGGTTGGAGGACCCCGTGGAAGAGTCTAGCAAGGGATTCAAGGGTATGTTGAAGTCCCCCCCATTAGGACCAAACCCCTCTGAAAGGCTGCTAGTTAGTCACATACTTTTTGAAAGAAGGAGACCTGATGGTCGTTTGGACTGTAAATATTGGCTAACGTCAGTGGCTTTGAGGCGTAAGTACCCTTAAGAAAAATGAACCTACCCTCCGGGTCAATAAGGGAGTCTGTAATGAGGAAGTTAGCATGTCTGGAGATTAGTATGGAGACACCTTTGGTCTTGGCTTCGGCATTAGTGGCGTGAAATACCTGGCGATATATGTGGTTTGACAATTTGGGAACGGCATCTGATCGAAAATGGGTCTCTTGTAGAAATATGAAATGAGCTCTGTGTTTAGACAGAGAAGAGAGGACTTGCAATCTTTTTTCAGGCAGGTTCAGACCCTTTACATTCAAAGAAATGCACTTCAGTGACAGGGGAGTTCTAATATCCTTGTTATGCTGCATCATCGCAGGCGAACAGGGGGATCGAGCCGACTTATTAGCAGAGGACGAGTTAGGCCTCACCTAGTCTTAAAACACTTTCCCCCTCAGGCGGGAGGACGAGGGCGGAGCCAACCCAGAAAAGGGGGAGGTAAGGCAAGAGGGGTAACTCAGGGTATGAGGGTGGAGAGGGCCAAGAAGGACAGAGAGGGAAGTAAGGGTAGAAGGGAAGGGAGAAGGCGACAGAGAGGGAGAAGCAGAAAGGAGAGAGAGAGAGAGAGAAGGACAGATATATAAAACCAGAGATGGATATAGAGATACTAATCCACCTAGGAAGAAACAGGTCTGGAGTGTCAGCCTATGTCCTATCAGGACTGCTGTGTGGGGTAGAGAGAACGGACGGAAACCACAGGGTATGTGTACCGTCAGGGTCCAAGAAAATAGTCTGGTGGTTGTGCACGTCAATGCACCCCACTTCAAGTGAGAGGGCGGGGAGCCTGCATAGGGTAACAAACAGAGCGTAATTGCATCCTGGTCTTAAAAATAGAAAAAGAAAAACCCTTTAAAGAAACAAGAACCTTTATGAAAACTCGAGTACTGAACATCACAAAACCCTAATGCTGGACACCATCTTACTTTGCACGTGAGCTTATGGTGATCATACATTATAACCCACTGTGTATCCTCGGCACCTTTTACTTAATCAAGGGGTAGAGAGAAGGGGGAAGGAAAATAGGGTTGGATAAGAGTGAAGGGGTTGGCAGACAGGATAGCGTGGTAGATAAACCTGAAGAGGATAGAAAGAGGGCAACAAATGGAATGGAAGAGGAGAGGGAATGATCTGCAGTATAAGGGCAGCAGATGCCCAAGGACAAGGGGGGGGAGAGCAGGTTAGGGTACGCGGGTAAATGAGATACACACCTTAATGCTATAAAGAGGGTAAACTAAGTTGATCTTACATAGTCCTCACCTGTAGGTATACCCTAAAGTAAATAGTTATAACCCTCTGCAGTGTAATCGTGTCTGAGTCAGCTATAGTATCTAGGCTACATAAGCTACATATAGTCACTGACAACCTAACTGAGTTAAGTTACTGCAACCCTTGTTTGGAAACTCAGGATGTCGGGATGAAACCCACTGTATCCCAGGTGTCCAAACCAAAACAGTTAGCATCACAAACCTCCATCACCGCAAATCAAACTGCTCTTGTGGCAGTCCTCAGTGCTATTAGTGTTATGACAAAACTGAGTCTCCCTGTGGAGGGCTGGAGGCCGTGATGGCAGAGTTCCAAGTGTTCCGATGGAATCCTCACAGGGTTCGTTGTAGTTCTTCTGTGGTGATGTTGGAGGAGGCGATGAGGATGTCTGCTGGGGAAAGTATTCTATGTCTTCAAGATCCGTCGTGCATGCTGTGTCCACTCTCGTACGCATCTTGCTTGCAGATCACAATCATTCACAAACCAACCGAGCGGAGAGCCTTACTGAAAGTCTGGAGGTATAAGAGCGAATGCATGGCGTCATGACGTTCTAAATCTTCTTATAGTTGCTCAGTCTCAGAGGTTTCATCCCATCAGGGATCATTTGCATTAAAGTGTGTAGAAGGACTGGGAGAATAAGGTTAATGAAAGTGCCAGAGGATAGTGTTCTAAATGGGACTAGGCAAAAGTCACAGCCAGGGTTAATGATATATCCAAAGTGTGTAAAGCAGTCAGCTCCCAGAAAAAAAAAACAAACAACGGGTCCAGTATGCGAAGGGCAACTCTGGGCTTCCAGGCGACCTCTCCTCGCTGATGGTGAGGGAGGTGATCCCGGGCTGCGTGCATAAAGGTCGCGTCATGATGCACGGGTACTTGGGGAATCCAGGTCTCCTCTGTGTCTGCGTGTTCTGTGTCGCTGGGCTTTTGGGGATGGATTGAGGGACACTGGGAGCCATGGTTCCGCAGGAAAGAACTGCGCATACCAATCCGGTAATTCTATAATTGGAAGATCCAACTGCTTGCAAAAGGTCTGCAAGTCATCCGGCGTGCGCAATAATGCAGAGCGACTTCTGGATGACGCTGACAATCCGAACGGGAACTTCCAGCGATAAGTGATATTGCGGGCCCTTAGAGCATCCAACAGGGGGCGCAGAGCTCTCCTGTTTTGGAGCGTGATTTGCGACAAGTCCTGAAATAGTTTGACTTCTGCTCCATTGTGTAAGATCTGTCCTCTCTCTCTTGCTTTGCGTAGGATTTCTTCCTTAAGTTGGAAGTTAACCACACAGCACACAATGTCCCTAGGCGGTTCATTTTCACGCGGCTGTGGGCGCAAGGCACGATGTACCCTCTCCATTTCAATAGGGGAGTCAGCCGGGCGCTCCATTAGGTCATTAAAAAGTGAGCAGATGTTCTGTTGTAAAGCTCCAGGGTCCACACTCTCAGGGATCCCCCGCACCCTAATATTATGTCTCCGGCCCCTATTATCAAGGTCCTCCACATGTCTATGAAGGTCAAACATTTGGGAGAGCTGGGAGTCGTACACAGATTGTACTTGGCAAATGGCGGCTGCTTGTGTTTTAGAGGTTTGCTCTACAGCCTTGATGCGGTGTGCTACCGCCTGAAAGTCATTTTTCAGGTCCGCTATTGCCGCTGTCACCGAGCTCTTGATGTCTAAAGCGAACTTCTCTAAGTCTAGAATGCTCGGCAGTAAGTCTCGGCCCGGGGCTGTGTCAGGAGGGGCCATTGTTAGAGAGCCGGATGGTGTGATAGGCGAGAACGTGGTCTTGGCCTGCAAGGCCGCGGCCGTTTGGCACTGGGTCCGGAACAGCTCCGGAATGTTCTTGCTCAGTTGCATACTGTATCCATGATAGCCCGGGATGCAGAAGAGCTCCTGGTGGTTCTGCTCATGCTATTTTGGACGTGCACGCTCCCCTATAAGCCGAGTTTGGACTGCGGTACACAGGAGCTCACAGATTACGCTGCCATCTCGGTCTCTGTCCAGGCCATGCCCCCCCTTCGGTATATTTTTTAACCATGTTGGATAGTGTCCACTGTGGATTGATAGATAACTGTTTCGATCTGTTTGAAAAAAAATTTAGTCACTAACTGGTGGTTCTTAAGCATCACTGTCACATCCAGATAGTTGATAGTTTCTTGACTCCATTGACATTCCAATTTAATATCGTTGTCGTTGTTGTTAAGATCATTCACAAAAGAGATAAGGGAAGATTCAGAGCCAGTCCATATAAAGAAGAGATCGTCTATGAATCGTCTGTAAAATAAAAGCTTTTTTCTACGTTGTCCATATATGAATTTATCTTCCCATGCACTCATAAAAAGGTTCGCTAGTGACGGAGCGAATTTTGCGCCCATAGCAACACCTTTTTCTGTGTATAGTATTTTCCCGAATACCAAAAGTAATTATGGCTTAGACAATAATCCAAAGCCATGCCTAAAAATTTCTTTTGAATGAATGGTAGGTCATCGCGTGCCCAATTTAAGGCCAATAAGGCATCGTCATGTTGTATAATTGTATACAGCGAAGCTACATCCAAAGTCACCAGAAATAAATCTTGGTCATCCGGTATCTTGAGATTATTTAAAAAGCTGTAAAAACTGTCTTGTATCCTTCAGATATGCTTTTGTCTTGGTCACACTGTCTTGTAAAAAGGAATCCAAGTATTGACCTACTCTGGATGACACAGAGTTATTACTATTAACTATAGGCCTTGCAGGAGAATTTTGTGTGTCTTTATGTATTTTAGGTAATGTATACACAGTTGGAACCCTTAGATGGGAAGTATTCCCACAGGATGGTTTGAATGATGAGGAGTTTATGAGTGAGTGGTTAGACTTTTTCAACGGAGTTGGTTTTAAGTTACAACAATTAGTGTTGAAAAGGAAACAACATAAAATGAAGCTATTAGAAACTAAAATAGCGGATTTACAAATGAAATTAGTACCAATTAAGGACACACAGCAAGTTTTAGACTTTAATGCTGACATGAAAAAGAAATGAGAGAAAATAGATAGAGAAACACAAAAAAAGAAAATTTAAAAGTTCCACAGAGATATGGGCGAGTTTAGGAATAACACCATTTATTTATGGCAATCCACAATTTTTTTTTTGTTTGTTTCAAATAATTTTTATTCAAGATAATAGAGAAACAAAATATGTGTTGTTTACATGGCATTAGAGTACATAACAAGATACCTTCAGGTATAACAAGTACAATATTGAATACAACAATAGCAATATACATGGAATAGGGATCTATAAGTACTAGGTTAATTTGGGTAAAACTTGTAGTTAGATCGAGCATGTATCAGGGATAGGTAATTTCGGCAAACAGTAAGAGTGAAGAATATCAAATAAATGAAAATTCTATAAATTCTGTAAGGCTAGAATAGACTAATACTTCTATCTGAGAGTGTAATGAACTTATTAGTACGATAGCCTGACCGGTGAGGTATAGTAAAGGGAATATTCTTTATCCAATTGAGGACCAAGGCGAGACCAATCCCAACCCTTACACCCAAAACGGGAACAAACTGTGCAGGGGGGGATGGTGACTAGTACTTATAATGAACTATCAATAGTGTTTGTCCGTAATGGCGGGTAGAATAATGACCATGTCTGTTGATGTGTGTGGATTTTCTAAAGTTCAGGACAATTTCAAGAAAATTTGAGGAGGGGGTAATTTTCTGTAAGGGAAGGGGGGAAAATAGAAGTCACAAGTTTTAGAGAACAGACCGAGTCTAAATCCGAAGCCTGAAGAGAATGGTGTGCAATTGAGAGTATCCTGTGGGGTTTTAACTGGGCTTAAGGATGTCAGATGAAGTTCATGTACTGTTTGCCAAAATGGTTTTATGTGGACACAGCTCCACCAGACGTGAAGAAGAGAACCAATTTCTGAGTTACATCTCCAACACATCGGGGAAATGGCAGGATGAAATATATGTAAACGTTCTGGAGTATGGTACCATCTGGAGAACAGTTTATAGTTGTTTTCTTGCGTTGTTGCGTTTAGAGAGCCTTTGTGTATGTGATCATGTATGTTTCCCCATTCTTCCGAACTGAGGTTCAAATTAAGCTCACTTTCCCATTTCTGATTGACCGGTATCAATTTTTGATCTATCTTTCCGAAGAGCAAGGAGTATATTGTTGAGATTAGATGATTTTGAGGACTAGTAGAGGAGCATAGGGCTTCAAAAGAATTTAGGTCTCTACACCATTGAGAGATGGAATGATTGCTAGTAAGAAAATGTCTTATTTGTAGAAATGTGAAGAATGGGATGTTGAGATCTGGGAATTTACAAGGTAGGTCAGAGAATGAAATGATTGAACCGTTGTGAAAAAAGTGATGGGCTCTTAGAACAAGATCCGTCTTTGCTAAGAGTGCATTGTTTTCCAGGAGGCCAGGGGGAAAATCAGGATTGCCAGTCAGGGGAGTTATTGGGCTTGGTGAAGATGTTAGTTTAAAAGAGTGACATACTTTTTGGAAGCTTTCTAATGTAGAACCTATCAATGGATGCATGGAAAGTACCTTGGGAATGGCCTTGTTGTTAAACCATGGAGTATGGGACAGAGGGATTTGGTTGCAAGAATCTTCAAGGGAAATCCAATCTTTTGATTGTGTGTGGATATGCCAATCAAGGCAGGCCTCATGATATTTGTTAATATCCGGTAGGCCTAAACCCCCCTTGAGTTCAGGGAGTGTCATTCTATCCCATCCTATTCTGGGCGATTTGTGGGCCCAGATAAAGTTTCTACATAGTCTTTTATATGTTTTAAAGAATATTGGAGGGATTTTAAATGGGACAGTCTGGAAGATGTATAAGATGCGGGGTAGTATGTTCATTTTTAGTATGGTAATTCTTCCAAACCAAGAAAATTGCCTTGACGACCATTTGGAGAGATACGTTTTTATTGCTTGGAGAATGGGAGAGTAATTCCTGTCATATAGCTCGTTCAGATTAGAGGGAATTTGAATGCCCGGGTATCTGAGAGCATGTGGCTCCAAGCTAAAAGGGAAATTTGCTTGGCATTGGGCTACTAAAGAAGATGGAAGGGTGATATTGAGGGATTTTGTGAAGTTTATTTTCAAATTAGAGAGTTTGTTGAAAAGTTTAAAATCTTGGAGGAGATTAGGTATAGTGATTAAAGGATTGGAGAGAAAAAGAAGAATATCGTCGGCGTAAGCTGCTATTTTAAAGTTTTTGTGTCTAATATCAATGCCCGTTATATTTGGGTTATTTTTAAGCTTGTGTAATAACGGCTCTAATGAGAGTACAAAGAGGAGGGGGGAAAGAGGGCATCCTTGTCTAGTGCCGTTTGAGACAGAGAAGGCGTCCGACAGCCGGCCATTGACTCTAATTCTGGCAGTGGGAGAGGTATATAGTGCCAAGATCATTTGGAGGAAGTGTGCTGGGAATCCCATTGCTTGTAGTACTGCTATTATATAGTCCCAGGCCACTCTGTCGAACACCTTCTCCACGTCGAGGGATAGGAAGAAGCCTTGTTTAGGGGAAGTGGAGAGCCAATGATGTATGTTAGTAGCTTTAATAGTATTATCCCTAGCCTCCCTGCCAGGGATAAAGCCTACTTGATCTAATGAGATCAATTTGGGAAGATAAGGAAGTATACGATTGGCGAGAATTTTGGCGTACATTTTAATGTCAACATTGAGAAGTGAGATAGGTCTATAATTAGAAACTAATGTATCATCTTTTCCAGGTTTGGGTATAAGTGTAATGTGGGCTTCGAGGAGGTCCTTGTTTGCTTGTGTTGGAGAGTTGAGAGCGTTAAAAGTCTTGACAAGGTGGGGAGTAAGTGTATCTTGAAAAGTTTTGTAATAACCCACAGTCAGACCATCGGGACCTGGGCTTTTGCCTGTTTTAAGTTGTTTTAGAACTACTAGTACTTCTTCCGTACTAATGGGGCGAATTCGACTATTTGAGTCTTCTGGAAAGATAGTGGATGGGCAGTGTTGTGTTAAAAAATATTTAATGATCTCCTGTCTGTCTGGGAAGTCTTCCCTGTCTTTGGGTGAGGGTAAGTTGTAAAGGTTAGAAAAATACTGCACAAATTGGGTGGCTATGTCTTCTGATGTGGCATATGCGGTACCTGATAAATCTCTGATTGTGTGTATGGTGTAGGAAGCTTTCTTGGATTGTAGAGCTCTAGCTAACAATTTGCCAGATTTGTTCCCCATCTCATAAAACAATTTTTGAGTAAGGGTGTATTTGCGTTTTTTTAGGGATTTGCCTAAGATTTCTAGAAGTTCTTCTCTGGCTGTGATTAGTTCCAGATGAGATTTAGGGGCCAACGAAAGTTTATGAGTTTGTTCTAGGTTGTGGATTTTTGTTAATAGTGCCGTTAGGTGTTTCCGCCTGGTTTTGTTTCTATGCGCTGTCAAAGAGATAATTTCACCACGTATGACGCATTTATGTGCTGCCCAAATGGTAGATTGTTTGGTGTCAGCTGAAACATTTTCCGTAAAGTATTGTATGAGGCGTGTGTTGATTTTTTGAGTGGGATCGGTTAGGATTGAGTTATCCAAGCACCAGATCATATTTTTGGATCTGGCTTCTGGTATGTCTAAGGAAATAGAGACAGGATTATGATCAGAGAGGATCATTGGGTCAATGGAGGCTTTAGTAAGGAGTGATAAGTCATTTTGGGATATAAAGAAGTGATCAATTCTAGTGTACTTATTGTGGGGTGCAGAATAGAACGTGAAGTCTCTGTCGTTCGGGTGGAGTGTACACCATGCGTCATGCAGTGTCAGGTCTCGGAGAAGTTTTTTAATGGCTTTTAGGGCTCTGTATGTCATAGAGGACATCCCTGTGGAGGAGTCTTGTGTAGGAGATAGAGCTACGTTAAAATCACCCCTGACAATGAGGACTCCAGAGTAAAATTCAGTTAGTAACTGGAGAGTGTTTCGGAAGAAAGGGACTTGTTTTGTGTTTGGAGCGTAAAGGTTTGCTAGTGTGAAGGGTTTGTTATGTAACGTCCCCTTCAGGAATAGATATCTACCTTTCGGATCGCTCTTTACTTCCAACACTTGGAAGGGGCAAATTTTAGCTATCAAAATTGATACCCCTTTCGCTTTAGAGTCCTCATTGGAAGCATGATATACCGTAGGAAAATGGTGGTTCGAGAGTTTGGGGATGTTTTCTAAGCGGAAATGTGTTTCTTGGATAAATGCTATCTGGATTTTGTGCAGTCTTAGGGTGTATAGCAGTTTCGATCTTTTCTCGGGTATATTGAGCCCTCGCATATTCAGCAAGCAAAATTTCACTTGTGAGCAAAGTGGAGGCTTGAGATGGCCTTGTGAGCCCCTGGTTGGAGTGTCTACCTGTGATGGGATAGGAAGAGCGATCATTTCAGATTGTGGGTATGGAGGTGGGGAATAAATGAGGTATGTGGCAGCAAATTAGAAGGTATCTGTTCTAGTGTTGCAGTGAAGTGGGTGGGAGAGGGTTGGGGGATCTTACGTTATTCGTATATTCTCCTCTGTTAGGAGAGGAGTATGTAGTACAGTGTGATGTCTATGAAAAGGTGAAAGGTGACCTTAACCAGGGTCTGGTCAGTTTCACAGCACTGTGTGAGGGTTGTGGATAACCTAGCGTAGAAGTAAAACTAAGATCTTAAATGAACCTAAATGAATTTGAGGGGGCCTACCTTCACCAGTCAGTGATTGAAGTAGAAGGATGGAGGGGTGATAAAGGAGTTTAGCAATTAGTTAGAGGGTAGACCAGTAAGAATAGCCGGAGAGATTGGGAGCAGGTGAACCAGTGTGCAATAGTGGGAGAAACCGTAAGGTATTGTGTCTGGTACGATCTCATTGGATAGTGTGAGGCCAGAATAGCACCATAATTATACCATGGAATGTTGAGAAGTGATGTTTGCCATGTACGAGGGCAAGCGTGTTGGTTTCATTCTTGGTTGTGAGGTATACATACATAGCTATGTAGGTCAGTATTCTCTAGTCCCTCTTACAGAGCATTAAATCACTAAAATATAACAAAAAACATAACTGCAAGGCAATCACAAAATGTTAACAAAAACAGTGCAAGGAGGAGAGCAAGATGCAAATATCAAATGATCTGAGATCTCTAAGTTTTCGGGAATTAGAGAGATCTGTCAATGTAATGGTGAATTAAGATAATTTTAGTTTTTAAGCTCAGTGCGTCATATCATAAAATTCCCTTCCATTGTTAAGTAGTAGTTATTTTAATGTACTTACGTAAGGTGTTATGTAAATTATAATAAATTACAATAAACATAGCGAGGAGGGTAATGGGTGTTAAGAAGACTGAAAGAACAAAAAGGTATATTCCCATAGTTCAATAGTTCAATGATGTGTTCGGGAGCCCTTAAGGGGAGGTGCATTGTAAACATCACGAATGTGGATGGACAACAACCCTGTATTGGTTGGCTGCAGAATATTAATGCGGATGGTTTCCGCCAATACTGAGACCTTATGATCTGCATAGTCGGAGCTACCATAAATTTAAGTGTGTGTTTTAAGTCCGTTTGGGAATAATATGTTATTCGAAAACACTTTGGAGGTGTATGTCTGCATCAAGTATGGTCCAAGTAAGGAAGTAGGTGAGGCCAAAACTTATTGATGATATGCATGGGATTTTTAGAGTTTAGGGTACTTCCTAAGTTTGTCAGTTAGGGAGGCGGGGTCGTGGGCTTGTGGAGCAGTATTTAATACGATGTGATAAGGTTTGTGTAAATTATCCAAAGGACGTGGGTGGTATGAACGATTATTGGGTATTAATCGCTATGCAATTACATTTTACTTGTCAGGTATAAGAGAATGACCGCACTAGAGCTATGGACTGACAAAGAAGGCTTAATAATGTGTGAATAGCTGGGTTATAGCGTAGCTTACAGTCTTGTCAGTAGTAACAAAAGTATACCCATTTTAAGAGGAGTGCTAAAATCATCTATTATTATGTTCTAAAGAAGAGAATCTGTTCACCTGGAAGAATATACCTCTGTCTACCGGAATGTAAAGCTAACGTATCTTACCCAATCTTATGAAAACATAGGTAGTGTTATTCTCCGAAAGCCTATAGAAATAGGCATGTAGTTAGGAATTGGCATGGAAAATCAGAGTCAAACAGGATAAGCTGGACCGTATTTGTCCCTCTAATATAGGCTTATTCCGGTGGCTATAGGAACGGGCAATGCGAACCGGGTGAGAGCCCGTGTGAAAGTCAGCTTACAAGGGATATGACACCTTGGCAGACAGATGTTGTGAAGTCCTTGGTTGATTGGAAAGTCTGGGTAAGAAAGCCAAGTCTAGAGCATGGAGCAGAACAAGGATGTACAGCCGATATTCCGAGGAAGCACAGTTCGTTCCTTTCTCAATGGGCATTGAGGGATACAGACATCGAGGTGAGCAGGAGCAATGAAAGTAAACTTAGGTGTGTTAAACGAAAAAAATAGTAGTAATGAGCCGGAACATGGCTATTTAAAATCCCATGAGGAGTTATAGAGGGAGTCTCCATTAGTATTCCCTCCTAGCTCTCCGAGATTGTAGAGAGTCAGATGGGCTGGAGCAGCGGAGAGTGTAGTGGCGGGGATTGCGTTGTCTGTTGCTTGAAGGGGATCTCCGTCCATGAATTCTTGATTCTTGTGCCTCCATGGGTTCTTCATGCGGGACTTGTTTCCTCGTAGATTGATAGCAGAAATCTGCATACCAGTTGGGAACTTCTACAGGAGGAATGTCCAGAACATCGCAGAATGAATACAGATCCTCTGGAACTCTTAGCAGGGCAGTGCGTCCCAGGTGGGTGGCCGAAAGGCAAAAAGGGAAACTTCCACCTATATTGGATCCCTCTGGTACGTAGGAAATCAAGTAGAGGTTTGAGATCACGGCGGTGCTGCAACGTGATACTAGACAGGTCTTAAAAAAATCTGTATGGTATGGCCGTTGTGTAGTAGTTGTTGACGGCTTCTGGCTTGTCGTAGTATCTCTTCTTTGAGCTTAAAATCCACTATGCAGCAGATTATATCCCGGGGGGATCTATGTCCCTGCCTTTGGGGCGAAGGGCTCTATGCATTCTTTCCATATTGATTTGTGTTAGAGGTGGTCTGTTCAGCAGATCGTTGAATAGGCTGGTTATAGCTGAAGAGAGATGTTCTGAAGTCACCGTTTCAGGCATACCTCGGATTCTGAGGTTGTGGCGGCGTCCTCTGTTGTCGAGGTCTTCGACATGCCGCTGGATTTCTCGTAGTTGAATGGTGTGAGTGTCAATCTTCCTGGTGGCTTTGCGCAGCACTTGATCATGCTTTGTGGTCACTTGTTCTACCTCATGAATCCTGTCAGATAATGAGTGAATGTCAATTCGTAGATGCGCAATGGCCGCTGACAGGGTATCTTTAATGTCAAGCAAAAGAACAATAGAAAGCAGCGCAGGTTTCAATGTTCACAATATATCTCAATGTACAACAACAAAATGTCCTTTTGAGCAATCAAAAGCTCTTTTTGAGATGCATGCAGTCTATAGGAAGGGCAGCCTTTTGAAGCTAGCTTGAGAAAGGAGCACGCTTCAATGCGCATGCTCTGAAATGCGTCGCTTAACAACAGTACAGCACATACCTTTGGATTTGCGTTCCAGTGTCCCAGCACTCCAATCGATTGCTCGGCAGATGTCCAAGCCTCGTTCTGGATTTCGATTGAATGCCGGAAGCTTACGCCGTACACACCATTAGAGGATGCAATCCTGTATGCCTTTACTGAGACTTCCCATGCCGGACTAACAAAGTTTTACATGTGAGTGCTTTTAATGGAATTATGTCATTAAATATACAGTTTTACTAAGAGGCGCCTTTGCTGTTTTATCTTTAATGTCAGCTGCTATTGACCGTAGGTCGTGGATATTGAGGTAGGGCTGAGCGGGAGCAGGATAGCTGGCAGTGTCCATAGCCGTTGATTCTGACGATGGAGGTATAAGCGAGGGACTAAGCTGTGTTACCTCAGAGGTCTGAGGCGGTCTGTGGCGGGAAGGCGCCATATTGCTTCTTTGTGCCCGGAACATTTCTGGTATATTCTGGCCGTTTCCGTCAATTTGTCCTCTTGGGGAGCGAGATCTAGATGCGGACGAAGTTCTAGAAGCGGTCCCCATTGTTGGGAGTTGTTTTTGCTGCTGAAAAACCTCCGGTTTTAAAGTGTGAGGACTGGTGAAGGCAGGAGCTCTCTAGTTAAGCGGCCATCTACCTGCTTGACCAAACCACGCCCCCCGGCAATCCACAATTAATGAGGTAAAAGATGTGGATGGGTAGGCCAAACTAGTGCCAGCAACAGTGAGAATGAACTTGAACGTAAAAATAAATACTGACCCACAAACACCTACATAGACACAGGTGCCAAAAAAGATTACACAAAGGAGGAAGAGGAGAACAATGAGGAAAAAGAGGGAGAAAAAAAAAAAAAAAAAAAAAATCAGATAAATAAGAGTAATGATCAAAATCTGAATTCACATTACCAGTACCCACCTTATTCTTCTGATCCCTCACAAAGGCCTCCCTCTTTTAATTAGGTTAATAAAATATGGACCATTATAGCCCATATCCCAATAGAGAACGACAATGAAATAATGGGCAGCCTAATCAACAGACTTATGATGATAGAGAACAATGGAGCCCATATCCAATACCAACCTTCAATTATTATTAGAGGTTAAATGACTACAGTAATAGCAGTCCTAAACCAAATAGGCCTTTTTTAGGGCAGGGGTGGAGGGGGGCTCAAAGAGGTTGGAGAGGGAACCAGTGGAGAAACAGACCCCCAGGGAATATCCAACAACTCAAAGAACAGGGATGGGTAAACCCTCCACAACGCAATCAACAATCCAAAGAACAAGGATGGTGGAACCCTCCGCAACGCGATCAACAATCCAAAGAACAGGGATGGTGGAACCTTCCGCAATGCGAACAACAAACAAACCTACTAACAGTCAACAGAACACAAAACATAGAGGCTGTAGAGGTGGGCGGAGAGTCCAAAAAAAGAAGATGGGAAGCCGATTAGAAGGAATTTTTAATATAGCACAAATTCCACTCAACAAAAAAGAAGTGGATATTCTGAATGCAGGACTCAAATGAGCTGCAAATAAACCAATTAATAAGTTCAGTGTCTACATCGATGTCCAGAAATATATAAGAAAAATAAATATGAAGAGATATTTTCTGGGCATGAATTCAGCAACTACTTTAAATAGACGACACTACTATAGGTGTGGCTAGTGGATTAAAAAATAAATCACTATTTAAACCTCCCCAACCCTCTAACAAACATGTGGAAGTGTTCAAGCAGATGCTGTTAAGAGAAGTGGAGAAACTAAGACCCAAAAAAAAAACGTGAACCCGAAATATATTGAGGATGGTTTAAAATCTCTAGAAACAAAGAAAGATGTCTTTATCAGGCCAGCTGATAAGGGAGTGGGGGTGGTAATTTTGGATAGTACTTTTTACCACTCACAATTGAATGATATGTTGTCAGACACAAACAAACACTTATAAAGAGCTAAAGAATGATCCCACCAAAAATTACAGGAAGGACCTAACTAATCTGATTGAGCTTGGTTACAGTATGAGAGTGTTAAATAAAAAAGAGAAAAGATACTTGGTGCCTAGTTTCAGTCGGGTTCCAACAGTGTATACATTACCTAAAATACATAAAGATGCACAAAATCCTCCTGCAAGGCCTATAGTTAATAGTATTAACTCTGTGTCATCCAGAGCAGGCCAATACTTGGATTCCTTTTTACAAGACAGTGTGACCAAGACAAAAGCATATTTGAATAATCCGAGACAATTTTTACAGCTTTTAAATAATCTCAAGATACCGGATGACCAAGATATATTTCTGGTGACTTTGGATGTAGCATCGCTGTATACAATTATACAACATGTCGACGCCTTATTGGCCTTAAATTGGGCACTAAGCAAACAAGATGACCTACCATTCATTCAAAAGAAATTTTTAGGTATGGCTTTGGATTATTGTCTAAGCCATAATTACTTTTGGTATTTGGGAAAATACTATACACAGATAAACGGCGTTGCTTTGGGCGCAAAATTCGCTCCGTCATTAGCGAACCTTTTCATGAGTGCATGGGAAGATAAAAATTCATATATGGACAATGTAGAAAAGAGCTTTTATTTTACAGACGATTCATAGACGATCTCTTCTTTATATGGACTGGCTCTGAATCTTCCCTTATCTCTTTTGTGAATGATCTTAACAACAACGACAACAATATTAAATTGGAATGTCAATGGAGTCGGGAAATTATCAACTATCTGGATGTGACAGTGACAGATGCTTAAGAATCACCAGTTGGAGAAATGTTTTTTCAAACAAACAGATCAAAATAGTTATCTATCAATCCACAGTGGACACTATCCAACATGGTTAAAAAATATACCAAAGGGCCAATTCACAAGAGTCAGGAGGAATTGCACGCGAGATGATGATTATGTAATACAAGCTCAGGTTCTCAAAAACACATTTTGCTGAAAAGGGATACAACATCACAACGTTAGACAGAACGATGAAGGAAATACAAAAAAAAAATACCTCAAAAAGTGGATGTCTGATGGAAAAAGCAAAACAAAGGAACAGTAAACATGAGTGGGGTTTCATTAGTGCCTACCACGCACAATATAAAGAGGTGGAAGCAATCTTTAAAAAATATTGGGCGTTGTTAACCACAGATAAAATATTAACTAAAGCTCTCCCAGATAAACTGTCTTTATTTATAGAAAAGGACCATTCTTTGGAGACAGTAGTTAAAAAATATTAAATCCACCATTAAGACCAACTATGTTCTGGGACAACCCAGGTTTTTATGCTTGTCGGAGATGTAGATCTTGCCGATAAGTACACACAAGATTAAGAGGATCAACTGAGTTTCAATCCACGGCTAATGTTAGAACATTTATGGTAAAGGATTTTATTTCATGTAATATATATGCGCTCCAGTGCCCTTGTAAACTCATGTATAGAGGACGCACTAAAACGCACTTTAAGTAAACGAGTATCAGAACATATTAATAACATCAGGATTGGTTACAAGGAACATAGCATTTCCATGCATTTTAGGATGAAACATAAAATTGATTACTCAGGATTGATATTCTGGGGGAAAGAAAAAATGCATCCCGATTGGCAAGGTAGTAACAGGGTAAGGGAATTATCCAAATGTGAAACCAAATGTATATATTTGACAGACTCTCTTAGCTCCAAAGGAATGAACATCGAGCTGGACTTAAACTGTTTTATTAGCGACTATTGATTTTATGAATTTATTATAAGAATGAAGTATCAAAAACATGTTTTAGCATATTTGGTCCTTGAGGCTAGGTTTCCACTAGTGCGACTATTCATGCGATTTGGGACTGAAAGGTCGCATGATGGGTCGCTCCCAATGATTTCCGATGAGTGCCGTTTGTGTCTGTGCGACTTTGGGTCGCAGCAGCTTCAGAGTGGTCCCTGTACTGCTTTGGTCCCACTTTGATGCAACTTGAGGTCCATGGACCTCGAGAGTGCACAGGCGTTGCTTTGGGTCATGACAAGGAATCGCTGTGAAAACGCGGAAAAATTGTGCTACTTTGGGGGCGCAATAGTGGAAACATAGCCTAAAGAATTGGGTTTTATGTTTTTTAGTGGTATTATGTATGATATTTTTTTATTGTTTAAACAAACATGATTGGTCCATCAATTGATTAATGAGGACAGAATGCAATTAATAGTATCATATGGGCTAGTGCAATCTTGGAATATCTAAACATGCATTTTTATGAACTTTTATGTTTTAATAGTCGATTGCATTTACTGAATTTTAATACGTGCCTAATGTATGGAGTTTGTGTAAAATAATTAATGCATTTATTTGCAGAATAATTTAGTTTTTCGGCTTAAGGATATTCATTTTGGCATTAAACTTACTGGATTGATATTATCCTGATATTGAGTGAATACTAGTGGGGTATTCAATTACAATAAACGCAAATATAGTTCCAATTATTGCACTCATTTGCATACTGAGAGCAGCTGGATCCACACATTGAATGATCAATCTTGCTTACGATCAGCCCAGGTTTTTTATCACTCACCGGGTAACCATGATTCAATACCAATCCATCCGTTGTAGATGGAAATTGGTATTGGAGGTGTATTTTAAAGTCTGGTAATTTTTAATACTTATGATAATAGACACTTATTGCTTTGTTATTGGCATAAGGATGGTGAATGGCCGTGTGGTGTCATGAGTAAAGATACGAGCATGATAGGGTCAATTACCGGTCGTTAATACATGTATAAAAGCTGGGAGCTGTGCTGTGTGGTCACTTCCTCTGACGAAAGCATTGAGGAAACGCGCGTCAGGGCATGACCATACAGCTACCCTGTGATATCTTACCCAGGAATACCGCTCTCAGCGGTAATAAGGTATATCGGGACTCAACGATCTATGATACATGCTTATATTATTTTAATATATTGTAAGTGTACATCTATATGGGATCACTTTGTTTTTTTAAATAAAAGTATTTTAATTTACTGGATTACGCTATGGGCACTTCTATTTCTTTGCTCGTTATGAGCTTAATTTAGATGGAAGTATGCAGAGTGCGTTGACAGCTATCCAAATATCCATTCACGGATCCAGTTCTATTTGAGTGAACTAAGTCCGTCGATATTAAACCAGTGAAAAGGCACGCTGTTAACCCATCACCTTTTGGTAAGTGAATTACCTATAGGGGATTCTCATAAAAGCAATGTGGCGAAGGATTTATCTGGGATTTTGATCAGCAGAAAATTGGTGTTGAACATTCTTTATAAACGGATCAGCTACCATCCCCACACCCTGCTGTACACAATTAAGACACAAGTGGAACTTTCATCTTTATTTATATTTTATTTCGCATATGAACTTCTGAAGCGCTGCTAATGTTTAAAAGACTTTGGTTTTTTTAACATATTTTTTGATACTATTTGCAACATATGTCTCAAGCGTATCTCGTGTGACCAATACATGACCCGCTTGGGCAACACATGCTTGACCAGACATACGTTGACCTGCCATGCAGTTCATTGGCAAGCGTACCTAAAAAGACCCACACCACCAAGAACAAAGCGGACCTCTCCTTGCTCCTCATCAGCTGGGATCTCCAACCCCACTATACCTTCAGTCCTCTCTGAAACCTGCACTGAGAGGAATGAAGGTGTAGAATTAGGTGTGTCACAGCCAAGTACTTGCAGGCAATCTGCTATCGGTACACCGACGTCAGATTGTACCAGGCAAAATGTCTTTGCCCCAGCTGCTGCACCGCCGAAAGAAGTTCACTCCCAGCCATCCACATGCCCAGCGGTTGAATGCTAGCTTGGCAAAATTGCTAGCACTTCAACTGCTGCCTTTTCAGTTGGTAGACTCTGCCCCCTTCCGTGAGTCTGTGGAATGTGCGGTTCCTCAGTGGCAGGTTCCCAAACACCACTTTTTCTCACAGAAGGCGATTCCGGCTCTCTACCGGCATGTGGAAGGCAATGTCTTGGCCTCGCTGGACAGGGCGGTCAGCGGTAAGGTGCATATTACCGCTGACTCATGGTCCAGCAGGCATGGACAGGGACGTTATCCATCTTTCACCGCGCACTGGGTGACTCTAGCAACTGGGAAGGATGCAGGACAGGGTGCAGTAGTGTTGGAGGTTGTTCCGCCACTATGCCTCCAAAATTCTACTAGTGATGATTCTGCCACACCTCTCTCCTCCACCCCCTCCTCTTCTTCCTCCATGGCCTCTTCCTGTGCTGATTTGTCCTCGGCACCAGCGGTGCTCCGTAGGAGTTCAAGGGGCTACACAAGTACGCAGGCAAAAAGATGCCATGCAGTGCTTGAGCTGGTGTGCTTGGGGGACAGGAGCCACACTGGGGCAGAGGCAGAGATTCTGTCAGCTCTGCAGGGGCAGGTTCAGGAGGTGGTTGACGCCACACCAGCTTAAGCCAGGTATGGTGGTTTGTGACAATGGCACCAACCTCCTCTCCGCCCTCCAACAGGGACAACTGACCCATGTGCCCTGTTTGGTTCACATCCTTAACTTGGCGGTGCAGCGGTTCTTGGGCAGGTACCGGGCTTACAGGATGTCCTGAGGCAGGCCAGGAAAGTCTGTGTGCATTTCCGCAGGTCATATAATGCCAGTGCTCGGCTGGCTGACCTCCAAAAAAGGAACCTGCCCAAAAACCGCCTAATCTGTGACATGCCCACTAGGTGGAACTCAATGTTGGCCATGCTGCAGCGGCTGCACACGCAGCAGAGGGCCATCAATGAGTACCTATGCGACTATGGCATCAGGACAGGGTCAGGGGACTTTGTTTTTCTTTCCCCACGCCAGTGGGCTATGATCAGGGATGCTTGCACTATCCTGTCACCATTTGAGGAGGCCACGAGGATGGTGAGCATGCATCAGTTCCACTGTCCCTCTTGTCCACCTGTTGAAGCACACGCTGCATGGAATAATGGACAGGGCACTTAAGGCAGAAAGAGGGAGGAAGAGGAGGACTTCCTTACCTCTCAAGGCCCCCTTTATCCAGACAGTGTTTCTGCGTGCCTGCCAATCGCACAGGGAGGAGGAGGAGGAGGATGAGGAGGATTGTGTCAGCATGGAGGTGGAGCCTGGCACTCAGCATCAGCAGCAGTCTTCAAGGGATCATTTACAGTCCGAAGAAACCCATGGACTTGTACGTGGCTGGGAGGAGATGGCTGCGGATCATGTCATCCTTAGTGACCCAGAGGACTCTGCACCGAATGCCTCAGCAAACCTACGCTGCATGGCCTCCCTGATCCTGCAAAGCCTGCGGAAGGATCCTCGTATTCATGGTATCAAGGAGAGGAATGATTACTGGCTGGCAACCCTCCTTGATCCACGTTACAAGGGTAAGTTTGCGGACCTTATCTTGCCATCACAGAGGGAGCAGAGGATGAAACATCTTCGGGAGGCCTTGCAGAAAGGTTTGTGCAACGCGTTTTCAGAGCCTGGGAGGTTACAATTTCCTGGTCCTCCTGGACAATGTGTTTCTAAGGCTTCGGTCAGTCACAGAAGGAGCGGTGGAGAAGGTGGCTGTCTGACCGATGTGCTCAGACAATTTTTTAGTCCGCAGCCCCAAGGTCTGATCGGTTCCAGCAACCATCGCCAGCGTCTGATTCACATGGTGCAGGATTACCTAGGTGCAAGATCAGACTTGGACACCTTTCCCACCAAAAATCCTCTGGGTTACTGGGTCTTGAGGATGGATCACTGGCCAGAGCTTGCACAGTATGCAATTGAGCTGCTGGCCTGTCCTGCATCCAGCGTTCTTTCGGAACGCACATTCAGTGCTGCTGTAGGCTTTGTAACCGATCACAGGGTGTGCCCGTCCACCGAATCGGTCGATCGGCTGATCTTCATAAAAATGAATCAGGTACCAAGCACCTGATGCTGATGTAACCAATTGATTTTTTTTTAATGTGAGATCCCTTCAAAACTGCCTATGCTGATGGACTATCCTCTTCCTCCTCAATTTTCATGCTGTTAGCTTGACCAGTGGCCAAGGCCCAATTTTTCAGCCCCTGTTTAACAGGGGCATGTAATTACAATTTTTGATCTAATATTTCACAGCAGGGTCCATTCCTGCGCCCAGCAAGAGTAACTGAGGGCTTACAGTGTTGTGGCAACACCACCACCAAAGGCCCAATTTTTCTGCCCCTGTTCAACTGGTGCATGTAATTACAATTCTTGATATAATATTTCACAGCAGGGCCCATTCCAGAGCCCACCAAGAGTAACTGTGAGGGCTTACAGTGTTGTGGCAACACCAACACCTAAGGCCCCAATTTCTGCAGAGTATATAGGGCAGGCCCCTACTTTCAAACATCCAACTTACAAACGACTCCTACTTGCAAATGGAAGGAGACAACAGGAAGTGAGATGAAATCTACCCCTAGGAAGAGAAATTCTCTCCTGTAAGAGTTAATATGGGAAAAACGTGTCTCCTCTTCACTGATGCTTTATCACCAATCCTTGTTTCACTAAAAACCCCACATTTTCAAAAAACATTTGTCATTGGGACAGACAGTGAGGTGAAATCTTCTGAAGAGGTGCACAGACAGCAAAACAAATCTTACAGGGGTGATAACCCTTCCCTATGTTTTCCAAAAAGCTTAAAAATAGATTTTTTGGCTGGAGCTACACTTTAAAAATGTACCAGTTCAAAATTACAAACAGATTCTACTTAACAACAAACCTACAGTCCCGATCTTGTTTGCACCACCTGTATACTGCTGTTCAGAGTATATAGGGCCTGGGGGCCCCACGCCTTTCCTTTTTTTTAATTTGGGTGCAGGGTTCCCCTTAATATCCATACAAGACCCAAAGGGCCTGGTAATGGACTGGGGGGGGTACCCATGCCATTTGTCTCACCGATTTTCATCCATATTGCCGGGACCCGACATTACATTAAAGCCGCAAGAAGTTTTAAATGACTTTTATTCCTTTAAAAATGTCATTTTGTGCAGGGACTGTTCTAAGCACGGGAAACACGTGTCACTTTATAGGAATACTATAAACATCCCCCAAGTACGATATTTAAAGGAATATTTCACTTTTATTTTTTCAATTTTAGCATCATTAAAATCACTGCTCCCGAAAAAACTGCAGTTTTTAAAACTGTTTTTTGAATTGATGCATGTCCCCTGGGGCAGGATCCAGGTCCCCAAACCCTTTTTAGGACAATAACTTGCATATTAGCCTTTAAAATTAGCACTTTTGATTTTGAACGTTCGAGTCCCATAGACTTTAATGGGGTTCTAAAGTTTGCGCAAACTTTCAGTCCGTTAGCAGGTTCTGGTGCGAACCAAACCGGGGGGGTGTTCGGCTCATCCTTACTCCCTAATTTGCATATCAGAAAGATTCACTATTTAGACTTCCAGGGAGCTCTACAGTATATGGCATTAGACCTGATGTGCAGACAACTGAAAGAGCATTTTAGGCAAATTAGGTGATAATATAATTTATTAATTATATAACCAGTAGTAATGAGTGAACCGAGCAAAGGTCAGTTCACTGGATGTTTGCTGAACAATTGAAAAAATTGTGAACCCCTGAAGACAATGGCAAACCCTGCTTTTTCAAAGCCAATTTGCAAGTGTTTTGGAAAAAAGTATAAAGGGTAATTGGGCACTGCCATTAACGACATGTACCAGTGCAAAAATATCTTTAAAAATTGTGTTTAATGGGGAGTAGCTCATTTAAAAAGGCTTAAGGCAAATTTTCACCCTCGGGAGAGACTTCCCTCCTCTCCACCCTCTCCTCCACTCTGCTGCGGCTGTCTCTTTTTTGTTTTGTTTATTTTTATTAAAAAAAGTGCAGCCCCACCGTCCTTTGCACATGTCCTCCCTATGCCTCCTGGGATATGCAAGTCACATATCCCAGGAAGCATAGTGCTTCATTCAGAAAAGAGGATGGATGCATGCCTAGTGCCATATCATCAGGAGGTATTACAGCTGAGCCAAGAACCCCTGGCAGGCCTCTAGATGATGTTACAATCAACATAGTGGAGTGGGACTGAGAGGTGGCAGAATACAAGAGGATCTTATTGGGATAACGCTGGATCCTCTGGGTAGGTGAGTATCAGAAATGTGCCACCTAGGCTACCCAGTAAGCGTGGGTGGGGTAAAGGGGGGAGGGTGGCCGAAGATTTGTTTTGAAGTGATACTAAAGAAAAAAAGTTTTTCTTTTTAAATAACAAACATGCTATACTTATCTGCTCTATGCAATGGTTTTATACAGAGCAGCCCTAATCCTCCACTTCTGAGGTCCCCTACTGACGCTCCTGGCTCCTCCCCACTGCTGAGTGTCTCCAAAGTGAGCGAAGAGGACTCAGCACTCCGAGTCCCACTCTGTGTGTCCATAAGACACAGAGTGGGGCTCAGCTCTGCACTCTGCAGCCTCCTTACTAGCTGTTATTGAAAGCAAAGAGAGTCAATGGCTCTCGCTGCTGTGTCTGAGCCAGTGAGACCGGTAGCGCAGCTGCTCTCATGCACATTGGTGGGTCAAGATCAGGATCAGGTAAGTATTAGGAGGGTTGGGGGGGGAGATACATACTGGAGATTTTTTTACCCTCATGCATAGAATGTATAAAGGTAAAAAAAAACTTCAGCCTTTAGAATCATTATAATTGGTCACATTAAAAATACAGGATTCCTTTAAATACCAAACTTGGTTGATTCCTTAAACCTACAGGTGAAGTGACGCAACTGTATGATGTACTAGAGTAAAAGTGAAATGTAGAAAGAAAGAAGTATTTTTTAAATTGCCTCTAAATGACATTTCCCGGATACTTTGTTTACTGTTTGTAAACAAAGTGGCCAGGGATTACCCTGAACAGATAACCAGACACAATCCTTTATAAGGGTCTGGTATTGGTTTAAAGGGGGAATCCCCCACAAAAACAGAATTCATACCAGACTAGACCACAGTATGAGGTCTAGGTAACCAGGAAAGAGGAGACAGCAAGCATTCTCCCCCTACTGAAACATTCCATGCCACATGCCCTTAAAAAGGGCCTCATCTTCACATATATGGGAGTCTATAGGGAGCCCCCAGATATCTGTCCCCCCCTACATGAATGAAAGAGGTGCATAGTACCCACAGTTACTAAAAAAAGTAAATAAGCACACCATGCCCAATTAATTTACACCTACTAACTCATTGACCTGCCCCCCAAAAAAATGCCGACCTGCTGGGACAATCCTCTGACAGACTCCCATCGTGAATAACATTTCAGCAGCTGACAGATAAATGACAACAGGGCAGGGGATCACAGGTGACATTATTGACTAACTAAACATGATCATGACCACATTTGGTTAATATGTCAGTCAGTATCACCTTCCACTTTGTTTGCATTTGGCTTCCAGCTGGGGAATTATAATTTGCAGCAACAGTCCATCTGAAGCGGGTTGTATCGATGGGTCAGAATGTTCTGCTTTAGTGGGTAGTCCATTGTGATTGATATGGATTTACATCAGTTATGGATTTACATTGGTTTGTAGCAAGAGATATACAAATAAACCGCCCCTGACTCTCTCTTACTCCACTGCGCCAAAGAAAAGTGCAAAGCTATATAAAAGATGTGTAAATGAATACAAAATATGTGTACATACACAGTGTACAGTAAAAAAAGCTGCCACTTAAATAAATACGTAAATTGATCAGAATCCCAAAACTATACCTCTCACACGTGTACAGATAGAGATAGCGGCGCTAATATAAAAATTGTGTAAAATAATGGGTCAGAGCAGCATAATGCCTATGACCCTCCACTTATACATAGAAATATTAATAATAATAGTGTCATGAAAAATATTTTTATCATGAAAAGAAATTTCTTTAACACCCAGTGAAAAGTGTCACTATAAATAATACATTACAAGAAATGAATGATCAAGTTCAACAGTTGTTTTTCAATCTTCTTGTGTGAAAAATCTTCTACTCTTCCACCACACCACCGTGATAGTGACACCACTCCCTCTGAAGAGCGCACTCACCAGATTGTATAGCCTTCCACTCTCGTGTTTGGCAAAACAGCAATTGAACCACACCTGGATTGCATGTGATGAACCGTGAATCCAATTAAGCCAGCTCCATATGTGAAAAAATTAATAAAGTGCTCCACATAGCGTGATACCATATTGACAGATTTATTAAAATCACTTCAAACACACTTCAATGGTTACACTCACTTTTAAACTGAAACATAAAAGCCTTTAAAAAAAATCCACAGCAAGCAACAGGATCAGTGATCCAACGGTGCACCGCGGTCACATGGTTGGGCATGGTTACACGGCATTCCACCACACTGACATTAGATGCCGCTGTCTGAGGAGCACTACACCGATCAGATGGCTGGGCCTTAGAAGGTTGGGTGAGAGATACACCAGTTTACACTTCAGGTCCGCTGTGACCGCGGTGCACCATTGGATCACTGATCCTGTTGCTTGCTGTGGATATTATTATTAATATTTCTATGTATAATTAGAGGGTCATAGGCATTATGCTGCTCTGACCCATTATTTTACACAATTTATATTAGCGCCGCTATCTCTATCTGTACACGTGTGAGAGGTATAGTTTTGGGATTCTGATCAGTTTATGGATTTACATTGTGGGACTTTTTTAATGAAGCACTTAATATGGCCTTTCATTTGGTGGTGATAGCGATACCACCACTCAATAGTTCCAGCTGCAGTAGTTGGGGGTTTAGTAGGTGAGTGAAGTGGCCTTCTAGTTTGTCTAATAGGGATGGGCTCAATGTTCGAGTTGAACATCAGCTGTTCATTTGTTAATAGAACAAACAAATATATGGGGCACTCGTGGCAAGTTTGTCCACCGATATCGCAGTGCATTGATTGCTGCTGATTGGCCAAAGCATGCACCTGACCTGTATGCTTTGGCCAATCACAGCAGAATGTGCTGTGAGAGCCATGATTGGCCAAAGGCACGGTGCCTTTGGCCAATCATGGCTCAGGGGCTATGTCTCCGCCCCACACCATATAAGGCTGCTGCTTACACGGTGGCCATATATAGTGAATGAAGAGAGATTAGGCAGGTAGTGTAGCGTAGTGTGAAGTCCATCAGTGTAGTGGATACAGTATATATAAAAAGTTCAGAGTATAAATTGCAGTCCTTGCAGTATATACACTACATTGCAGAGTATATAGTGCCATCAGTGTAGTATTTATAAATACATTGCAAAGTATATAGTGCAGTCAGTGTAGTATACAGTATGTAATACAGTGGAGAATATATAATGAAGTCCATGTAGTATATATATAATACAGTTCAGAGTATCTAGTGCAGTTTGTGTAGTGTATGTATATATATATATATATATATATATATATATATATATATATATATATATATATATATATATATATATATATATATATATATATATTATACACACACACACACACACACACCAGTTCAGAGTGTATAGTGCAGTCAATCAACTGTGTTTACTCTTTTTTTAAATCATAATCACAACAGAAACTACCTAAATGACCCTGATCAAAAAGTTTACATAACCTAGTTAATACCATGTATTGCCCCCTTTAACATAAATGACAGTTTGAAGTCTTTTGTTGTATTTGTGGATGAGGCTCTTTATCTTCTCTGATGGTAATGCTGTCCATTCCTCTTGGCAAAAAGCATCCAGTTCTTGTAAATTCTTGGGCTGTCTTGCATGAACTGCACGTCTGAGATCTCCCCAGAGTGGCTCAATGATATTGAGGTCAGGAAACTGAGATGGCCACTCCAGAACCTTCACTTTATTCTGCTGTAGCCAATAACAGGTCGACTTGGCCTTGTGTTTTGGATCCATGGGGGTTATTTAGGAAAGGCAAATCCACTTTGCCCTGCAAGTGCAGTCACTCTAAATCTAAAGGGTAGATCTGAAATGAGTGGAAGCTCTGCTGATTTTATCATCCAATCATGTGCAAGCTAAAATGCTATTATTTATTTTCCTTGTATGTCCCTCTCGGATCTACAGCGACTTTACTTCCAAGTGCACTTTTAGTGCACTGCCAAGTGCACTTGCAGTGCAAAGTGGATTTTCCTTTAGTAAATAACCCCCATTTTCATGGTGGAATGTCCAAGTACATCCCATGCGCAGCTTCTTGGCTGATGAAGGCAAATGTTCAGTCCAGTATTTTTTTTATAACATACTGCATTCATCTTGCCAACAGTTTTGACCAAATTTCCTGTGCCTTTGTAGCTCACACATCCCCAAAACATCAGCGCTCAACCTCTTTATTTCACAGGAGGAATGGTGCACCTTTCATCATAGGCCTTGTTGACTCCTCTCCAAATGTAGTGTTTATGGTTGTGGCCGAAAACCTCAATTTTGGTCTCATCACTCCAAATGACTTGGTGCCAGAAGGTTTGAGGCTTGTCTCTGTGCTGTTTGGCGTATTGTAAGCGGGATACTTTGTGGCATTTGCGTAGTAATAGCTTTCTTCTGGCAACCATGCAGCCTCTCTTTCTTCAAGTGCCTCCTTATTGTGCATCTTGAAACAGACACACCACATGTTTTCAGAGAATTCCGTATTTCACCTGAAGTTATTTGTGGGTTTTTCTTTACATCCCAAAAATTTTCCAGGCAGTTGTGGCTGAAATTTTAGTTGGTCTACCTGACCATGATTTGGTTTCAACAGAAACCCTCATTTTCCACTTCTTGATTAGAGTTTGAACACTGCTGATTGGCATTCTCAATTCCTTGGATATCTTTTTATATCTCTTTCCTGTTTTATACAGTTCAACTACCTTTTCCTGCAGATCCTTTGACAACCCTTTTGCTTTCCCCATGACTCAGAATCCAGAAACGTCAGTGCAGCACTGGATGAAAGATGCAAGGGTCTGTCAAGAGTCCAGAAACTCATTGACCTTTTATACAAACACATTAATTACAAGCAAACAGATCACAGGTGAGTATGGTTACCTTTAATAGCTATTCAAACCCCTTTGTGTCAACTTGTGTGCAGGTTATCAGACCAAAATCACCATGGCATGTAAACTTTTGATCAGGGTCATTTGGGTAGTTTCTTTTGTCATTATGATTTAAAAAGAGTAAAACACAGTTGATTGATAGGGATGAGCCGAACACCCCCCGGTTCAGTTTGCACCAGAATCAGACAAAAAATTTGTGCGAACATGCGAACACCGTTAAAGTCTATGGGACACGAACATGAAAAATCAAAGTGCTCATTTTAAAGACTTATATATACACGAGTTTTTGGCATAAAAAGTGTTATGGGACCTAGGTCCTGCCCCAAGGGACATGTATCAATGCAAAAAAGTTTTAAAACGCCCGTTTAAGGAGAAGCGATTTTAAGAATGCTTAAAGTGAAACAATAAAAATGAAATATTCCTTTAAATATTGTGCCTGGGGAGGGGGGGGGGGGGGGGTCGCCTTAGTCTGCCTGTAAAGCAGCACATTTTTCCCCATGTTTAGAACTGTACCGCAGCAAAATGACATTTCTAAAAAGAAAAAAAATGTAATTTAAAACTGCTCATGGCTGAAATGTATTGCCAGTTCTCGGCAATATACATAAAATAAATTGCTGGAAAAAAAAAAAAAAAACAAAAAAAAAAAAAAAAACAGTAACAGAGTGGGTCCCCCCCCCCCCCCCCCCGCAGTCCATAGTCCATACTAGGCCCTTTGGATCTGGTATGGATATTGAGGGGAAGTCCACGCCAATTTGTTTTTTAAAAATGGCTTGCCCCCCCCCCCCCCAAAATCCATACCAGACCCAAAAGGACCTAGTATGGACAGGGGAACCCATGCCTTTTTTTTCTTAATCCTGTCATAGGACTCCCCTTAACCACTTCAATACACTATATACTGCACTATATACCCTGCACTGTATTATATATACTACACTGGCTGCATTATATACTCTGAACTGCTATATACATATACATATACACATACACACACACATACTCTGCTGAAAAATTGGGCTTTAGGTGTTGGTGGTGGCAGAACACGGTAACCCCTCACAGTTACTTTTGTTGGGTGCAGGAACGGGCCCTGCTGTTAAATATTATTTCAAAAATTGTAATTACATTGTAATCACATGCCCCTGTTAAACAGGGGCAAAAGTTTGGGCCTTGGGTGGTGGTGGTGCCACAACACTGTAAACCCACAGTTACTCTGAACTGCAGTATATATATATATATATATATACACATACATATACACACTATACGGACTGCACTATATACTCTGCTGAAAAATTGGGCCTTAGTGGTGGTGCCACAAACACTGTAACCCCTCACAGTTACTCTTGTTGGGTGCAGGAACGGGCCCTGCTGTAAAATATTTCAAAAATTGTAATTACATGCCCCCGTTAAACAGGGGTAGAAAAATTGGGCCTTGGGTGGTGGTGGTGGCCTAAACCAAAAATATTGTTGGAAGCTATCATCATCATGATTGAGGAGGAATAGGATGGGCAGCATAGGCAGTCTTCAAGGGATCCCAGATCCATAGCAAATTCAATCCGTTACATCAGCATCAGGTGCTTGATAGCTGCTGATCCAGGACTGATTAATTTTGATAAATGTGAGCCTATCAACGCATGCTGGATGCAGGACAGGCTAGTAGCTCAATTGCATATTGAGCAAGTTCTGGCCAGTGGTCCATCCTCAAGACCCAGTAGATGCTCGGAAAGGTCTCCAAGTCTGCTCTTGCTCCTAGATATTCCTGCACCATGTAATGCAGATGCTGGCAATGGTTGTTTGAACCTTTCAGACCTTGGTGCTCAGGACTGAAAAATTGTTTAAAGGCATTGGTCAGCTGGCCACCTTCTCCACCACTCTTCCTCTGACCGAACGAAGCCTCAGAAACATGTTGTCCAGCACCAGGAAATGGTAACCTCCCAAGGTCTGGAAATGCGTTACACAAACCTTTCTTCAAGGCCCCCGGAAGATGTTTCATCCTTTGTTCCCTCTGCGATAGCAGGATGAGTTCTGCAACCTTACCCTTGTAACGTGGATCAAGAAGGGTTGCCAGCCAGTAATGATCCCTCTCCTTAATACCACAAATCCTAGGGTCCTTTCGCAGGCTTTGCAGAATCAGGGAGGCCATGCAGCATACGTTTGCAGTGGCATTTGATTCTGAGTCCTCTGGGTTACTAAGGATTACATTATCCGTAACTACCTCCTCCCAGCCACGTACAACTCCTTGGGTTTCTGGGGAGTGAAAACCAACCCTTGAAGACTGCTGTGTGTTATCCTCAACAACCATGCTGACACAATCTTCCTCCTCTTCTTCCTGTGTGTTTGGCGGACCCGCAGGGATGCTGTCTGGATAAAGGGGGCCTTGAGAGGAAAGGAAGTCCTCCTCTTTCTCCCGCTGTTCTGCCTCAAGTGTCATGTCCATGATTCCACAAAACGTGTGCTCCAGCAGGAAGACTAGAGGGACAGTGTCACTGATGCATGCATTGTCACTGCTCACCATCCTTGTGGCCTCCTCAAATGGTGACAGGACAGTGCATGCATCCTTGATCATTAGGTACTCATTGATAAAACACAAAACCCCCCTTAGGTGAGTGTGACTTTTGAAGTGACCAAAAACAATGCTTATATTTTATAAAACAAAAGTTCATTACAAAATAGTATATTCAATAAATAAAGTACACAGACATTTTTGTAGGCAACGATACATATACAGACACATGTAAGCTTAATGGATGAACCCGACGTTTCCGGCTTGATGCCCATCTTCATCAAACAGGGTTTTATTAGGCAAAGATGATGCATATAAATACATAGAATTACCAGTATGTATATATAGATACATAAAAAAGCGCATTAAACAAGGACAGTATACATTGTTATTATAATCAACATTAGAAGTAGTATATGTTAATGTAGAAATAAATGTATACCACCATGAACTACTATCATCATAATGTGTAATATTATCTCCCTCCCACCCCCCCCCCCCGTTGAACATATTTGGTTTAATTGTATTTTATTTTAGTACACGTGCTATATGTGTGCATAATGTGGCACTGTTATGTACCTTTAAGTCTATAGGGGATATATTGTGTTTAGTACAGACGTGACCATTTTGGGGGAACAACATGGACCATGGTATCTTTTGGTTTATGCTTTCTCTGTATGTATCTAGAATAGAGTTTTAGGTACAGAGATCCACATGCTGTATTACTGAGCGAGTTTATGGTTAAGTGCAAGTTTCAGGTTCTTGTAACCATCGATCCCAGATTTTGTTGTATTTTGTCGGACATCCTCTGTTAATGTAAATATGTTTTTTGTATGGCAAGGTGTTGTTGACTTCTATTTTCCACTCCGTCGCACTGGGAGGGGATGGTCTCATCCACTTTCTTGCAATAATTTTTCTGACGGAGAATAGAGTCTCATGTAGGAATACCTTGGTGAATTTGTCAACTGTGTCTGGAAATATCCCTAGGAGACATTGTTTTGGTTCTAATGCTATTGGGGAGCCCATGGTGTCATGTAGAAATGTTATGACCTGTTTCCATAGTTGTTGTATCTTGGGGCATGTCCATATTAAATGAAAGAACGTACCTGTTTCTTGGCCACACATCGGGCATAAAGTGGACTGATTACGCTTATATCTGGCTACTCGAATTGGGGTGAGGTATGTTCTATGTGTTATGTAAATCTGAGAGAGTCTGTCCGAGAGTTTTGGTGATACTGCTTTGCATGTCTCGAGGGCTTCCTCCCACTCCTCATTTTCCATCAGGCCCACCTCTCTCTCCCATCGAGGCTTCAAGTCAAACGCTATTTTTGACGAGGTGGGAGTCAGAAGCATATTATAAAATGTGGATATTAGTCCACGTGGGTCTGTACTTTTAACAATAGCCATAACGGGATGAAGAGCAGGAGGAGCCTCAACTTGTGAAAATTGTGTTTGGGTTGCATGTCTTACTTGCAGGTATCTGAAAAACATGAAGTGTGGAAGAGAAAATTCCTCTTTGAGTATATCGTAGGTTTTGAGAGTTCCATTGGACAGCAGATGATGTATATAATAAATTCCCCTAGACTCCCACAGCTCCGAGTCCGGCATGTTAATGAATTCTGACATATCTCTATTGTGCCATATCGGTGTATGATCGTGCAGTCTTGGTATTTCTAATTTGGTGGAGGCCAGGTCCCAAATACGTCTATAATGGTGTAGCAAGGACTTCTTGTCTCCCCCCACCTCAGTATTTCTGGATCCCGCCGATATTGCGTACAGAGAGTCACCTGTGAGTTGCACACTTTTGGAGCAGAGAAGGGTCAGGAAGCGTACGTTGTCTGTCTTGTCTATGTGGAATAGTTGTGATAGTTGTGATGCAATATAATAGAGGTTCAGATCCGGTAGGGCCATTCCCCCCATGTCTGTCGGGTTTTTAAGCGCTGACCATGCGATTTTATGTCTGCTGGTCCCCCACACAAAGGGTTTGAGTAAAGCTTCAAGAGACTTAAAGTGTTTTAATGGGAGATAGAGTGGGGTATGCCACAATATGTAGAGGATTTTTGGGAGAAGGACCATTTTTATCAGATTTATGCGACCCCATACTCCTAATGGTAGGCGGGCCCAAGTGCGTAGTTTGGTTTTGACTAGTGAAAAGAGGGGTTCAATGTTAAGGGGAATATAATCAGCTGGATCTCTGGATATACGGATTCCCAGGTATTTGATTGTGTCTGCTCTTTTTAGTGGGGTATCTGTCCATGATTCAGATGGTGGGAAACTGTCTATAGGTAGTATCTGAGACTTTTCCCAGTTCATCTTTAAACCTGAAAACGTTCCAAAATGTTCAATCAACTGTAGTGCTTTTTGAAGGGATGGGCCTGAGTCAGCGAGGTATAATAGGGTATCGTCCGCATATCTTGATGCCCATCTTCAGAGGTTTTTTAAACATACAGAGCCAAGTGTCTAGTAGAAAAAACATATATATCATTAAGTGTGCATTAATATACACAATGGGGTAGATTTACTAAAACTGGTGCACTCAGAATCTGGTGCAGCTGTGCATGGTAGCCAATCGGCTTCTAACCTCAGCTTGTTCAATTAAGCTTTGGCAATAAAACCTGGAAGCTGATTGGCTTCAATGCAGCAGTGAGCCAGATTTTACACTCTCCAGCTTTAGTAAATAAACCCCAATGTATATGTCTCAAAAATAGAGTGGAGTAAAATGACATAAAAGCACAAAAATGGAAAACACAGGTCACATACCAAAGAATACCAGCTACCCATATATCAAGGGAACTGAGAAGGTCCCATGAATCAAGGAGAAATAAATGAAAATAAAGAAGCCGCTCCCATAAGGCCCCAATCAGTCACAAGGAGATCTCTCAGCGAAGGTCCAGAAACCCCCAGCAAAAAAAAAAAAAAAAAAATCAAAACATACATACATACATAGATAATATGTTCCCAGCAGAGTTGTATTAGAATTTAGGAGTATATAAAACAGGGAAACATTAAGGGTACATACCTAAGGGAAAAGGCAAGCCAAGGATATCACCCAGCAAAAAAGAAGAAACATCGATGGTTTGCAGAAAACCAGGCTGGCTGGAAAGTTTCAATAAGTATCCAGCCCAGGGAGTATGACTGTAGGGATGCATATGGATGGTATAGGGGGCGAGGACATATGTGGTAAATACCAAAAGATTTTGGGACATTATTGGCTTACCTCCGCTCGTTTGCAAGCCAAATCTGCCAGGTAATCAGAGCCGTCGCAGCTGTGCTTACACGCCAGCGACGGCTCTGATAAATATCGATGGGACGTCCTCGCATATGCAACGGGGCATCACAACGCACGCTCAGTGACAGGAGCAGAGTCACTGTGCATGCGCATCAGCCAGGTAGTACAGACCAACTGTTCCGAGCGCAGAACCCTGACCCAAAGAGGCATAACGACGGCCTGCGCTAGGGGGACATCAGCACATAATCACAGCCAGACGGCAATGAGCAAGCCACAAAAAAGGCTGATAATGCCATGAAAAAAGTGAGGGGTATCAGTGCCAAAGGCACCGAATGCCCCCCAGTGCGCCGGGTGAGAGATCATTGAAACCAAGGGTGGACCACACAGATAGGAGGGATTAAAATCAAATAAAGGAGTCAAAGAAAGGGGAGAGGTAGGAGCAAAAGGAGACCGATGTATAAGAAATGTACCCAATAAAGTACACATAGAGAAACCATATGAATACTGCTCATTTAGGGGGAAATGGTGTATTGAAAACATATATCAGATATGAAATACCTTATATTAAGTGGTAGAACAAAAAGGCAAACATCCTAGATTACAAAGAAAAGATTAAACTCAACAGATAAAAGGTGTCAATATCATAAATAATAGAATTTAAAGAAAAAAAATATCTATTCTTCCCATCCCCCAGAGGAGAAGCCTTCCAGAAAAGGATGGTAGCTAACTGTATTATTAAGGCCAGGAGGTAGGGTGGCATTTAAATAAATTATCCAGCATGTTTCATGTTGTAGTAAAATTCTGTTCCAAACACCACCCTGAGTACTGGGGTGTATTCTATCAAGGATTAGGAACTTTATATGGTACTCATTGATGGCCCTCTGCTGTGTGTGCAGCCACTGCAGCATTGTCAATGTTAAGATCCACCTGGTGGGCATGTCACAAATAAGGCCGTTGATGGGCAGGTTGCATTCCCTTTGAATGTCAGCCAGCCGAGCACTGGCATTGTATGACCGGTGGAAATGACCACAGACTTTTTTGGCTTGCCTCAGGAGATCTTGTAATCCTGGGTACCTGGTCAAGAAATGCTGTACCACCAAATTCAGGACGTGTGCCAAACATGGATCAAGTGTCCCTGTCAGAGGAGGAGAGAAGGTTGGTGCCATTGTTGCATCCAACACTTCTGGCTGAAGCTGGCATAGCATCAACCACCTCTGAGCCTGCCCCTGCAGAGCTGACAGAATCTCTGCCCCAGTGTGGCTCCTGTCCCCTAGGCAGACCAACTCAAGCACCGCATGACATCTTTTTGCCTGACTGCTTACATAGCCCCTTGAGCGTTTAGGGAGCACTGCTGGTTAAGAGGAGAATTCTGCAGAAGAGGCCATAGAAAATAAGAAGAGGAGGGAGGGGGAGCATACAGTTGTTGTGGCAGAATCACCACTAGCTTTTTGGAGGTGTGGTGGTGGAACAAGCTCCAACACGGAACCCTGTCCTGCATCCTTCCCAGCTTCCAGAAGAGTTTTTCAGTGCATCGTAAAGGAAAGGCAGCGTCCCTGCCCATGCCTGCTGGACCATGAGTCAGTGGTAATATAAACCTTACTGCTGACCGCTCTGTCCAACGAGGCCAAAACATTGTCTTTCACATGACAGTAGAGAGCCGGAATGGCCTTACGTGAAAAGAAATGGCATTTTGGAACCTGCCACTGTGCAGCAAAATCCACAAAATTCACGAAAGGGGCTGAGTCTACCAGCTGAAAAGGCAGCAGTTGCAGTGCTAGAAATTTGGCCAAGCTAGCATTTAGATGCCGAGCATGTGTTGGCTGGGACCGAATTTCTTTTTATAGTTCAGCATCTGGGGTAGGGAAATGTGCCTGCTAAAATCAACTAGTGGTGTACTGCTAGCAGATTGGCTGCAAGTACTTGTGACATATATTGCTATACCTTCATTCCTCTGTGCAGGTTGAGAGGACTGGAGGTATAGTAGGGTTTGAGATCCCAGATGAGGAGCAAGGAGAAGTCTGTCTTTTTCTATGATGTGAGTCTTTCAGGTGCTGCTGCCAATGTACTGCACGGCAGATCTTCATATGTCTGGTCAAGCATGTGGTGCCCAAGCGGCTGCTCTTCTGGCCACGCTTGATCCGCTTCAGACATAGCTTGCAAACAGCAACGATGCGATCTGCTGCACACGTGTCGAAAAAGGCCCACACCAAGGAACTTTTCAAAGTCAGCGGGGAGTCAGCAGCACCCTGCACCTGCAGAGCTCTGCAGTTTGATGCAATAGGGTGGCTGCCCTTAAGCTGACCCATAGAGGACATCCTGCCTCATTGTGCCTCCACCTCCTCACTTCTCTCAGGCACCCAAGTATGGTTAGTGACCTCATCATCCCCTCACTCCTCGTCCCTGGAGCAAACTTAGCAGTATGCTGTAGCTTGGGGAACATGGCTGCCGGTTTCTTGTCCTTCTGTGGCACCCCCTCTCTCTAGGCTCACGTTACTCCCTTCCTCCACCACCTGGGAACCAACATCAGAGCCTTCAAACTCCTCCAGCAGCATATAACCGACACTGTGGTCGAATAATTCTGGGGCCTCCTCCGTGCATGATGGTGGGGCTATGAAAGGAGTAACTGTAGACAAGGAGACAATGGAATAGGCCGCTTTGGCAGCTGCATTGGAAGGCAAACTACTTTGAGCCTGGGTGACAGAGGATGAGGACGGCTTCATTATCCACTCCACCAACTCTTCTGCATGTTGTAGCTCAATAACACGGCCAGCAGCAAAAAAAACAAGAAAAAAAACACACAAGCGTGCCCCACGGCCACCTGCAAAGGATGCACCATGTCCATGACCACCACTGTTGACTGTAGACACAGAGGCTGCTTGCCCTATTTTAATGTCTTGTTTGCATCTGCCTCTCCTCAGTGGCCTTCCGGACATGATGGGGATTTTTTCTTTTCACAGCACACTACAGTGTATTAGAAACTGTATAATATATTGCGTACACCACCTGAAGTGTATTAGAAACTGGTACGCCACCAAATGCACTGTATATATAGGCCACACTGAATGCAGAGTATATACTCTGCATTTGAGATATATATATCTCAAATACATTGCAACTAACTAACCTGCCTAATCTAGTGCCAACCTATATCTGTCCACAGTCACACACTATACACGTCCACTATGTAAGCAGCTCTCTCATACATATACATATACATATTGGGCCGTGGACTACCCTGAGTCATGATTGGCCAGAGGCAACCTGCCTTTGGCCAATTATGGCTCTCTGCAGAGTACGCTGTGACTGACCAAAGCATGCAGGTCAGGTGCATGCTTTGGCCGATCATCAGACACTAATGTACTACAATCTCGCAGTGCATTATGGGGCGTTCCGCGGTGCTCAAATTTTCTGTGAACGCCCCATATTGTTCGCTGTTTGGCAAACACCCAATTCAAGTCACACATCGAGCTTATCCCTATTAATTGGACAATAAATGGCTTCAGCCAAACACAAACCATGAGTGAAAGAAAGGTTTGTGTTAGCATTCATAGTCTCTGAAAATGGCCAAATAAATCATAAATTCTGCCAGGGTGTGTAAACTTATGAGCACAACTGTATATAATACAGTACAGAGTATATAGTGCAGTCAGTGTGTATATATATATATATATATATATATATATATATATATATATATATATAATATATATATATATATAAATAAATAATACAGTGAAGAATATATAGTGCAGTGTGTTGAAATGGTTAAGGGGAACCCAATGACAGAATTAAAAACAGTGTGGCGCCCCTCCCCCCCAAAAAAAAAAAAAAATCCATTCGCTCAGTCTTGCACAGGCCACCTTTGGTCCAAAAAGTCAGGGGACATGGGGCATGGATGCCCTGTGTCACCAGGAAGTCTACGCTAACCAGCTTGGAATGCAGGGCGGACGTGACATCACTGGGAGGAGCAAAGAAGGCTGGGAAATTCTAGGCTGTGCGCTCTGAGCTATCTGCTCCTTCTAAGGCCCAGGATGGCATTACGGCAAAAAAGACCTTATATAGGCAAGGAAAGCAATGTAAGAAAAGACAGCAGCAATGGAACTACATGCGCCAGTGGTTTTACACTAACACAACCTAGTGGTTTAAAGCTAATATGGATAGGCAATATAAAAATAAAAAATACAGTGGTATGCAATATGAAAATAGGGCACAAATAAATCAAAAAAAATAATCTAAAATAAAGAATAAATAAGAAAAAAAAAATTTTTTATATATATATATATATATATATATATATATATATATATATATATATATATATATATATATATATATATATATATATATATATATATATATATATATATATATATATATATATATATATACACACACATACATACATACATACATATTAACCTGGGGGACAGGTAGCAGGTACAAAGCTCCCTGGGATGAGCAGTCTTTCAGGCACAGATACCAAATCCAGTGAAATAGTGACAAACAGTGCAGTGTTTATTTGTGATATATACAAGTCTATATACAGGTGCTGTACAGTGTTCCAAAGAAAACAAATAGGAACAAAATAGCCAAAACAAAACCTAGCCGTGTCTCGGCACTAACTAAACAATATTTACAGATCCTAACTATTCAGGCTGAGCAAGCCTACAGCTTGTCAGCTTTCCACATACCTTTTTGCTCTCCTACACAGAAGCTTGTCTGAGTATCCCAGGCCAAGAGCAAGGGCTGTCTTGCTCAGGTGAGCTTTAAATTAGCCTGGGGGAGAGGACCAAGACCTGAACTGGACCATGGATCAGAGATCCCTGAACCTGTATGAGAGGAGCCTGGGAGATGTATAAACCCCGGACAGGACTTTTCCTGGCTCTCTCTGGGACGCTCTGCTACAATATATTTTTTATTGTATAAAAAATATATCATAAAATCTATTCTGTACAGCTGTAAATGTATTTATCATTTACTATATATTTTTCATGTATATTTTTATTCTTTTAGATCCATTTTTTATTTATTTACTTCTTCTTCATTTTCATATTGCATGCCACTGTATTTTTTATTTTTATATTGCCTGTCCATTTTATCCCTTCAACCACCAGTTGCCATTTGTTTGACGATTCCCCATGCCATTTGTTTGACGATTCCTTGGCTATTTACCTAGAAAATGGTCATTATTCTTTAACAGTTGGCTCCTATTGACTTTATGGGGTCTGGATTTGGCATGCTTAGACAACTTGATTATTATTATTTACTGAACCCTCCTCGAATTAAACCTAGGTACGCTTTTCTCATCCCCAATTCTTATTTAGCTTCTAAAGTCAAACTTTCATGTGAATGGGCATCTTTTTTTTAACAGAAAATTTTTATTAGACAAATCAGCATTACAATACAAAATAATATAGTACTTTCAGTGAAATAAGAATATAGACAAGGAAAACCACCTTCATCCTGTAGTCGTAATTTAGCAAATATTCCAGCAGTGCAGGTGTCATAAATATTACTATTATGCTATTACTATTATATTATGCACATTAGTGCACTATAGCATTAGAAAAACCTCACAAATATTATGTAGATAGCCAATATTCAAGTGGGCCGGGGTGAGGGGGGGGGAGAAGAAATATGGAGATGTAGCAAAGCAAGGAGTATCAGGATAAGTAAAGGAAGAAGAGGGGGACATAGGGATGAGAGGAGGGGGGAGGGGAGGAACAAGGTTTGAGGGAGAAGGGATGAGATAGAGAATATCCGCTAGTGTGATTCAAGTCACATTTAGGGGAAGGGGGTTCAGGGCCATCAGAGGCATCTATCCAAGAGAACCAAATTTTATCAAATTTCCCTGGGCATTGTCTACTTTCATAGGTCATTCTATACAGAGGAAGTACCGAGGTCACCGACCTCCTCCACGAGGCCAAAATAGGAGGCTCCTCTAGTTTCCATCTCAGTAAAATTTCACATTTAGCATAATATAATGAGAAGGTAAGACACAATTTACAATATCTGTCTCCCTCAACATCTTCCAAATGACTGAGTAGTAGTATTTGAGGATCAACCTGTATATTTAATCCTGTAACATTGCTAAGTGTAGAGGCCACTGCCGTCCAAAAGGTCAGAGTTTGGGACAGGACCAGACCATGTGCAAGAAGGTACCCACTTCCTGCCTGCATCTCTGACAGTTAGGGTCTCTTTGATGGTAAGTGCGCGCCAGTTTCTGTGGGGTGAAGTACTCCCTGTGTAGGAACTTAAATTGTATGAACCTATCTTTTGCAGCAATCATGGAAGGAATGTATGAAATTAAACACTCCTTCCACTCCTCTTCGTCAAGAGATGGAATATCCATCCTCCATTTGTCCCAGGTTTTGGTTAGTTTGGTGTCATATTCAACTGTGAGATATAAATATAATGTTGAGAGAGGCCTCCCCATCACACTGGAGGTACCTCTCTGGGTAAGAGAGGTATGGATGCGAAAGACCTCCTTAGTCATAAGCTGTAATGTGAGTAGTGTAGGGGATCTCGAGTGCGAACAAAAAGAACCTCAGCGCTATTCGCCTCCCTCTTAGCCTTTATCAAGTCTGCCCTGCGTTCCCTTCAAACTCTGGCAATGATGGTCTGGTAGTGTCCCCTCGTCGTGGCCTTGAAAGTGTCCCACACAACTGTGCGCTCCGCCGAACCACCATCGACCGCCCAGTAGCCAATCAATTCAATTCTGAATTAAGCATCTACAGCAGTGTCTGATATCCAAAATCTAGATAGCCTCCATAACCTGTCAACTTAACCCAGGGAGAGTCTAATGACAAGAACAAGGGTGAATGGTCTTGAAATACCCTAGGCAATATTTGTATGTCCGTGACCCGTGGGAGGACCGGGCTCCCAGCAAAGGCCAGGTCAATGCGGGAGAATGTTCTATGGGAGGCTAAGTGACATGTAAACTCCCGGGCCTGGGGGTGTCTCCACCTCCAAATATCTGTCAAGCCATAGGTATCCGCCCATTCAGCCAACCCAGGACAATGATGTCCCGCAGTCGTCAGTCTGTCGAGATCCGGGTCAGGGACTAAATTGAAATAACCCAGGATGATAGAGTTGGTCAGAGGCAAACTCGGCCATCTTGCTGGTAATTTGATTTAGCACCAGCAAGGATGCTGGAGGGGGTAAATATAAGCCCACAATGGTCCATGTCAGAGAGTGGATCTTAGCGTGAATGATAACATACCTACCGTCCGGGTCCAGGGCCAAATCCAAGAGCAGGAAAGGAAGAGACTTCAATACCAGAATACTAACACCTCTGGAAAAACTGGAATGCGTGGAGTGGTAGTGGTAGCCCACCCATGTTTTTTTAAGGACAAGTACCCTGCTCCCTATGAGGTGGGTTTCTTGGAGCACACATATATGTGGGTTATAAGCTTTAATGAATTGGAACACCAGGGAGCTTTTGACCGGGGAGTTTAACCCCCTGGTATTCCATGAAAGAATGTTAAGGGTGGACATGGGCTCTAGGGGTGACAAAAATATCAGGATCAGTATAGATCTCGGCTCCTGAACTGGACCTCTGGACCAAAACGGACACATCTGAAAACATGCAATGCCGATAAATCAATTATTTTAGTACATTTATAGAACAAAAACAAAACAAACTAAAAACATTTGTAAGGACCCAATAATATTCATCCCAAACTGGTTCAGCTTGCCGGCTGCAACAGGGGGTCCGTGAAAGAGGCAAGCTTAGCCCCCCGAAACTTCTTGGGGGGGCAAGCAGCAGTTCAAGCAGCTTTCCAAGTGTGAGATTACCACTGAGTTAAAAAAAGCAAGCTGTAAGGGACTAAGAGTCAAAAGGAGAAAGGAAAACCGTAGTGTGTCCCCACAGTGAAATTGATCCAGCAGTAGGTAGGCATACATAGTATGAACTCTAATGCTCCAGGAGGGAGCAAACAAGTATAGAGGAACAGCATATCACAACAGTCTCCTGACCATGTCCATTGTCAGGGGCGCTAACTTAAATATCACCGGCAGGAGCGGATAACTACCGCTATCAAATCCACACACACCATGGATGTAAACGGGGCACAAGAGGTGCAACAAAGATAGTTCATCCATAGGGTATTTTGTAAGGCAGCCCAGACCTGGGCCCTGATTAATTTGAGCAAAAATTGAAGGGTGTCATGTGGCACATACCGTTTAGTCGATCAGCGGATCTGTGGTCGCGAGTCCAGCCAGATAGAAGCCTCTCTAGGTGTGCTGAAGAATCAGGTTGTCTCATCGTCCTGGACTCGTAGACGGGCAGGGAAGAGTACGCTGTAGCGGATATTGCGCGTTCTCAATGCCCCTTTGACTCGGTCGAAGGATTTTCAGAGCTTTGGGTCTCCACCGAATAGTCAGGGAAAATCATCAACTTAGCATTTTGGTATCGGTGGTCCCCAACATTTCTAGAGGCACGGAGGACTTCATCTGTATCCCTGAAGTTAAGGAGACAGTGGAACACGGTGTGCCCTTTCCACCGTGTAGTGAGGCGACCAATGGGCCTCAGGTAGGAGGTCCTGTAACAAACCCTCTATGAAGGAGGGAATGGGCATCTTTACTTTTATGTATTCTATGTTTTCCTGTGTGACGGATCCTATTACACACTCCACTGAGTGCTTCCGTCAGTAACACCGCTTCCTCCAGTCTGACCATCAGAGAGATATATTATTATAGCTGCATTGAATACAAGTCTAGCCAAAAATAGCTTGTAGAATCTTGAATGCTTTATTGGACAGAACACAGCCTTTTTATACATATTTAACACAAGGGGTTAGATAACAAGGTTGGGCTGACTCATGGATACCCCCCCCCCTCCTCTCTAGCAAATACTTAAAAGACAATAATATAATTAACTTTTTATATAATTAGCTCTTTCAAGAATATGTATTGTTCAAAATAAACAACCAAGAAAAGTCTTTGGGCAAGTCCAAAAAAAAATAACAAAAAAAAAGATTAATATAGAAATACCAAATAACAGGGTGAATGTGGACAGAAAAAGGTCCTTGCAGCCAGTGTCCGCGACAGTGCCCCCCCCTGTCCCATAGTCCGGCAGACCCAACTAGATCCACCACGGGTCAGCTTGGGTCTGTCCGGGAGAGCTTTATAGTTCAGTTTGCCGGGAATGTCCATCAGCGTTCCCATTCTGCTTTCCTGGCCGATACTGTATGGTAAAATTGTAAGGCTGCAGTGCCAAGCTCCATCGTAACAAACGTCCATTATCCCCGGAGACCCGATTAAGCCAGATTAATGGATTGTGGTTGGTGAGCACCGTAAAAGATCGTCCGTAGAGATAAGGTTGGAATTTCTTGAGAGCCCACACCAGCGCCAAACACTCCTTCTCCACGGCTGCATAACCGACTTCCCTGGGTAGCAGCTTCCGACTGATGTAGGCCACTGGGTGCTCACTGCCATCAGGTTCTACTTGGCTCAGTACTGCCCCCAGCCCAAATGTAGAGGCATCTGTGTGGACACAAAACGTTTGGTTGGGTCAGGGGCAGCTAGAACAGGAGCTGAAGTTAGTGCATTCTTTAATCGTTGGAAGGCAGCTTCACACTCGGGGGACCACAGTACCTGTTGGGGAAGGTGCTTCTTAGTTAGGTCTGTCAGGGGCTTAGCGATAGAACTATATTGCGGGACAAATTTCCTATAGTACCCAGCTGTGCTGAGGAATGCCAGGACCTGGGTTTTAGTACGGGAGGTCGACCACTTGGCAACTGCCTCAATCTTAGCAGGCTCAGGTCGTTGTTGTCCACTGCCTACTCGATGTCCAAGGTACTGTACCTTGGACATCGAGTAGGTACTGTACCTGCATTTCTCTGGCTTAAGGGTTAGTCCTGCAGCCTTGATGCAGTCTAACACAACACCCAGGTGAACCAGATGGTCCTCCCAGGTATCACTGTAGATTGCAATGTCATCCAGATATGCACAAGCATAGTCCTGGAGGCCATCAAGGAGTTGGTCTACCATCCTCTGGAAAGTCGCCGGTGCATTCTTCATCCCAAATGGCATTACGTTAGACTGTTATAAGCCAAATGGGGTAATGAACGCAGATTTCAGAATAGATTCCGCATCCAGAGGAATTTGCCAGTACCCTTTGCATAGGTCAAGGTTTTTCAGGAATTTTCCCGAGCAATGCGATCTAACAGATCATCCACTCGGGGCATAGGGTAAGCATCAGTGGTGGTGCACTCATTTAATCTGCGGTAGTCTACACAGAAGCGAGTTGTGCCATCCCGCTTCTGTACAAGGACCACCGGGGAAGCCCAGGGGCTGCTGGATGGCTCAATGACTCCCAACTCAAGCATCTTCTTAATCTCATGACGCATCCCCTCTCTCACTGCGTCAGGTATCCGGTAAGCCACCTGTCTTAGTGGCAGTTGTCCCAGGGTCTCCACACGGTGCACTGCCATAGTAGTGTACCCAGGGACTGTGGAGAACATTTCCCTTCTCTGACTAAGGACCTGTCTAGCTTGTTCTCTCTGCATCGGCCCTAGCTGGTCGTCAAGCTTTATCGTCTCTATCCCTGCAGTAATTCTATTTAGCTCCGGGAGCACCAGCAGGGGAAGATTCTCAGAATCTTCCACAGCTGGAGCACATATAGCGGCTACCTCTCCTGATCATTCCCAGTATGCTTTCAACATGTTCACATGAAAGGTCCATTGGACTCTTTCATCTGAACATTTCGCCACTAGGTAGGTTGTGTCAGAGCTTTGCCACAACCCGGTAAGGTCCCTGCCAAGTGGTCTGTAACTTGTCCTGCTTGGTTGGCTTGAGGGCAAGCACCTTCTGCCCAACCTCCAGAGTGTGGTTCAGAGCAGTACAATCGTACCATCATTTCTGCCGCCTTTGGGCAGCCCGAAGGTAATCCTGGACAGTGTCCGTGAGCTCCTTCAGTCTGTCCCTAAACTTAAGAACGTATGCTACAATAGAGGACCCTTGGGGATCAATTTCCCCTTCCCAGTGGGCTCTGACTAGATCTAGGGGCCCCCTCACCCGCCTTCCATACAGTAACTCAAATGGGAAGAACCCGGTAGATTCCTGCAGCACCTCCCGATAAGCAAAGAGAAGGTGTGGCAGATATCTCTCCCAATCCCTGTGAGAGGTTGAAAATGTCCTAAGCAGCTGTTTCAGTGTTCCATTGAACCTCTCACACAGTCCGTTGGTCTGGGGGTGATAGGGAGAGCTCTGTAGGGGCTTTATCCCACAGAGACTCCATAACTGCTGAGTGAGCTCAGCAGTGAACTGCGTCCCCTGGTCAAAGATGATTTCCCAAGGGAAACCCACCCTGGCAAAGATCCGGTGCAAAGCATCAGCCACAGTTTCTGCATGGATATTTGCCAGGGGAATGGCCTCCGGGTACCGGGTGGCATAATCCACCACAGTAAGGATATATCTCTTCCCAGAAGGACTAGGTCTGGGCAATGGTCCAACCAGGTCTACGGCAACGTGGCTAAAGGGTTCATCAATGATCGGTAAAGGGCGTAGGGGAGCTTTCAGCGGGCCCCCATGCTTACCCACCCGCTGGCATGTGTCACAGGTCCGGCAATACTGTCGGACATCCCCTGTAATCCCTGGCCAAGAAAAGGACTGAGTCAGACGGTGGAGGGTCCGGGACATCCCCAGGTGTCTGGCTAAGGGTATGTCATGCCCAATGAGCAGCAGGTCATGCCGATATTTCTGCAGCACAACCAGCTGCCGCTTGGGTGGATGGGAGGCTGTCTTTCCCTCAGTAACCCGATTGAGTAATCCCTGGACCCACTCTATTCGCTCCCTCTCCAACCCCCAGGGTCCAATCCTGCTCTTTCCCCATAGCTAGCTAAGGAAGGGTCGCTAAGAGTTGTCTGAGAAAAGTCTTGGGGAGAAGCCCAAGTTGGGGTAGGAATAGATGGGGTAGTAAAGTCTAGGTCAGGGGTGACAGGTCTTACCTGGGTCCCATCCTCGAGGGAGCGCACCTCCATCCGGGCTTGCTGGCGGGTGGTAACAGGATAGGCTTCCAGGGATACATCCAGGAAGAAGGCTGAATTTAAACGTCCCAAATTGTTGCCCAACAAAACCTCTGCAGGTAAGTTCTGCATTATTCCCACTTCCACTTCTTTGGCCCCCGAACCCCAATCAAGGTGAACCCTGGCAGTGGGGACACGCATAACATTTCCCCTGGCCACCCGCACAGCCACAGACCGTCCCGTCTGCTCTGCCGGGTTTATCATTCGGGACTGTATCAGGGTAATAGTAGCTTCCATGTCCCGCAGTCCCTGGGCAGCCCGACCATTAACCCACATGGCTTGTCGATGGTGCAAATGATTATCTGTAGTGGCAGCTTGCACAGGGTCTGCCTCATGTAGAATTCCAATATTCTCCTCGCTTGGGTAAGTCACATCATCTCTCTCCAGACAGTGTGCAGCAGCCCAGGCAGGTCCAAGGGGCCTGTTGTTCCACGCGTCCTGGGAAACATTCTGCGGACAATACCTCCTAACATGCCCTGCTTGGTTGCATCTGTAGCAGAGGTCCCCTTTTCCTCCTGAAGATGGCAGCTGAGTGGGGCCGGGGATCGACGGCTGGTGTGGAGGGGCAACGCTCTGTGGAATGTTGGGGACAGGCCGAGCTGGGGTCTTAGGCTCTGGTTGTACAGTCTGCCTTGATTCCACGTATTTGTCAGCTAGGGTGGCAGCTTCATCTAATGTGACTGGCCGCCGATCCTTTACCCAGTCTCTAACTTCATGTGGGGTATGATCATAGAATTGTTACAGGAGGATTAGCTGGTGCGCATCTGCCATGGTAACAGCTTGGCACCTGGTCATCCAACTCTCCGCTGCTCGGGTCATTTGATGAGCCCATTCTGTGTAAGGCTCTCTCTCCTTTCAGCTGAGGTTGCGAAACCTCAAACGGTGTGCCTCTGGAGTAATGCCGAAGCGAGCCAATAGTCTTTCTTTTACCCTGTCATAGTCCTGGCTGATCTCATCTGGGACATTATTGTATGCTTCTGCAGCCCTTCCTGTGAGCCGGCTGACCAGGAGCGTGACCCAATCTGCTTTATTGACACCTTGGAGACCGCATTGCCGCTCAAACATTTGCAGGTAAACATCCATCTCATCTTCACCATCTTAAAACATGCGGAAGGCGGCATAGGGTAGCTTTTTGCGGGCCGCTAGAGCTTCCCGGTTGAACATAACTGACGCTCCTTGGTCCCGCTGGAGTTCAGTCATTCGCAGCTGGGACACCTCTCGTAACACTTGACTGATAACCTCCTGGGGTCCCGGTGGTGATTTGGGTGTGCCTAGGCAAGTGGAACCATCCCAGAGCTTGCCACCAATTGTGACGGATCCTATCCCACACTCCACTGAGTGCTTCCTCCAGTCTGACCATCAGAGAGATATATTATTGTAGCTGCATTGAATACAAGTCTAGCCGAAAATAGCTTGTAGAATCTTGAATGCTTTATTGGACAGAACACAGCCTTTTTATACACATTTAACACAAGGGGTTAGATAACGAGGTAGGGCTGACTCGTGGATACTCCCCCCTTCCCCTCTAGCAAAAACTTTAAAGACAATAATATAATTAACATGTTAATTAACACAACACTTAAGGCAGCCCTGGTGACCAGACAGTTCATCTCCGCAGGTTAATGTAGGCAGCTCTTTCAAGAATCATGTATTGTTCAGAATAAACAACCAAGAATAGTCTTTGGGCAAGTCCAAAAAAAAATAACAAAAAAAAGAGATTAATATAGAAATACCAAATAACAGGGCGAATGTGGACAGAAAAAGGTCCTTGCAGCCAGTGTCCGTGACATCCTGTTTCCATGAAAATGTTTTTAACCAGTTCCGGACCAGCTGTCGCAGTTATACTGAGGCAGGTTGGTCCGGCTGCGCGAAGCGTCGTAGCTTTACGCCGCACGCGCGCACCCTTCCACCGGCCGCGACCATTGGATTCTATCAGGAACCAATCAAACCCCAGGCCAATGATATCTGGCCTGGACCTGGTGATTGTTCCTGACGAATGAGATCCTTCCCCTGCCTGTGTAACTGTAAACACTGACAGGAGAAGTGATGTCATCTCTCTTCGTGTCTGTCTTTTTCGTTCCAGACCAAGGAGAGAAGACATCACAGAGTGAGTTGCACAACACTACACTGACACCAGGTCACATAGGCACACAATTCACCCCCAGATCACCCCCCCCAGTTAACCCCTTCACCACCTATCACTGTGTCACCCAGGACAGCATTCAGATTTTTTTTGATTGCTGTACTGGTGTCATTAGTGACACTAATCAGTGTTAGGGTAATTAATCTTAGGCCCAGATAGGTCTAAGGACCCCCCTAACCACCCAATAAAGGTTTAACCCCTTAATTACCCCTGTCACCTGTGATCACTGTATAAGTGTCACAGGTGACACAGTTTATCTAGACTTTTTTTAGCATCAGGGCACCCGCCATATTCTACCCAATAAAGGTTTAACCCCCTGATCACCCGGCGGGAGATCAAAGTTAGGTTTTAGCATCAGATAGGGTCTGCGTTGCCCCAGGCAGCATCAGATCAGCGTCAGACCCTCTTAATACCCCCCAATAAAGGTTTAACCCCTTGATCACCCCGTCACCAGTGATCACTGTATAAGTGTCGCGGGTGATGCAGTTTAGCTAGATTTTTTATAGCGTCAGGGAACCCGCCGTACTTTACCCAATAAAGGTTTAACCCCCTGATCACCCGGAGGGTGATCAAAGTAAGGTTTTAGTGTCAGATAGGGTCTACATCACCACAGGCAGCGTCAGATCAGTGCCAATAGCGCTAACACCCTCGCACGCACCATACACCTCCTTTTAGTAGTATAGTGTCTGAACAGATCGATACCTGATCAGAACTATATTATCGTCCCCAAAAGCGCAGTGTTTGTGGCATCAGTCAGATAACTGCTAGCACCTGCGTTTAGCCCCTCCGCCCAGCCCAGCCCACCCAAGTGCAGTATCAATTGATCACTGTCACATACAAAACACTAAACACATAACTGCAGCATTCGCAGAGTCAGGCCTGATCCTTGCAAATGCTAACAGTTTTTTTGGTAGCGTTTGAATCAGTCGCTGACAGTCAGGTGCTTTTTTTCTTTTTTCTCACTAGTGTACCAGTAAATTTAGAGACCAAAATGTCAAATCAAAGGTACACTAGTGAAGAGGCCTATACGTTTCTGAGCATGACAGATAGTGAAGAGGAAGTCACTCATCTGTCAGATTCAGGCTCAGAATACGAACCTGTAGACAGCAGCGACACCCTGACAGATAGCTCTGACGACGGAGTTGTGGTCCCTGTCAAGGTCAGGCATACCAGACCCCATTCTTCTGCTGTCGTTGAGGTGCAAGAACCGCAGGTCCCTCGTATGGAGCAGAGAGCCAGTACTAGCGCCTCTATTCCGTCTGGTGAACTGGCAAGCACCAGCAGCCTAGAACATCCTGGTCATACATCCAGTACTGCAGTAACACTTGGTGACGTGGCGAGTCCCATAAGTGCAGTTCAAGCTGACGAGGTGGCAAGCACGAGTAGTGTCCTGCTGTCACCAAGAAGAAGACAAACGCAGGCCCGTCGAGGCCATAGTGCCCTTCCTGCTGCATTCGCCAATCCTAATTGGGAGCCCACTTCTTCTGCAGCACCCGTACTTCTCCCCTTCACTGGCCAACCCGCAACTCAGGTGGAAACAGTTTCAGGTGGAAACAGTTGATTTTACGTCACATGATTTTTATTCGCTGTTTTTCACAGAAGAGCTCTATTGATCTATTGTGGACCGAAGCAATTTGTATGCTGGTCAATTCATTGGCGCTAATCCCCAGCTGACTCTTGCCAGAGATTGGAAGCCAATTACGGTTTCTGAATTTAAGACCTTTCTGGGCCTATCCCTCCTTATGGGCATAACTAAGAAAAGAGTTGCGGTCATATTGGTCCACTGACCCAGTTCATCATATGCCCTTGTTCTCTGCCTCCATGACCAGGACACGATATGAGCAGATCTTGCGGTTCACTTTAATGACAATGAACTCTGTCGTCCTCGGGGTGACCCTGGATTTGATTGGCTCTACAAAATTCGGCCCCTCGTAAACCACTTCAACCAACACTTTGCAGCCTTGTTTACTCCCAATCAAGTTGTATGCGTTGATGAGTCTCTGATTAAGTTTTCTGGCCACTTGTCTATCAAACAGTATGTTCCCAGCAAGCGTGCCAGATACAGTCAAGATGTATAATCTCTGTGACAGGGCCACAGGCTATACATATAGTTTTTTGGTTTACGAGGGAAGAGACAGTCACTTAGGGCCAGAGAACTGCCCAGACTACATAGGGAGCGCTGGTAAGATAGTGTGGGACTTGGTGTCACCCTTATTTGAAAAGGGGTACCACTTGTACATGGACAATTATTACACGAGCGTGCCACTTTAGTCACCTTTTTGATTATGGAATTGGCGCATGTGGCACCGTGCAATCTAATTGCTGGGGCTTCCCCAATGGCTTGTAGAATCCTGACTTAGGGGGGAGAGAGCCTGCTTGAAGTGTAATAATTTGTTAGCAGTGAAGTGGAGGGATTCACGGAATGTTTTTGTTCTGTCCTCGATTCACGCAGACACGACGGTCCAAATTCCTACTGTGACTGGTGTTGTGGAGAAACCCCTCTGTGTCCATGAATACAAACTTAACATGGGAGGGGTGGACCTCAATGACCAGTCGTTGGCGCCGTACCTAATTGCCCGTAAGGCCAGACGCTGGTACAAAAAAGTGTCTGTTTATTTATTTCAATTGTCTTTGCTGAACGCTATTGTGCTATACAAAGCTTCAGGACGGACTGGATCCTTCCTTAAATTCCAGGAAGAGATCGTCAGAGCCCTTCTGTTTCCAGACTGTGCTCTTGCCCAACTTTGCAGTGCAAATGCAGTGAGCTGGCTGCATGTGAGGCATTTTCCTTATGTCCTCCCTGGTACCCCTACCCAAAGAACACCCCAAAGAAGATGTTGTCTGCAGTAAATGCGGATTTAGGCGCGACACCTGCTTTTATTGTCCCCTCCTGTCCTGACCAACCTGGTCTCTGCATCAGTGACTGTTTCAAACGTTACCACACACTAGTGGAGTATTAGCGTAGGGGACAGCACCACACAGGCCTAGGCACACTAACACAGGGTCTCGGGGTCTCGAAAGATGTGATGGCCATCACATTTTGAGAGACCCTAATCTGCAACGTTCAGTTTCCATTTTTTTTTACAGTTTTTATAAAAGTGAAAAAAAATAAAAACAAAAAAATATATAAAATAAAAAATCCAGGGGGCGTGGCCTGACACTGCATGGAGTAGGACGTGTGGACTCTGAGCTCCGTCCATTACTCCTGTAAAATCATTAATCCTGGACCTATTCACTGACCAACTGGCTGGACTACCTCTCTGGGACACCTGGGACAGCTGGCCCTGACTCCTTGAGGAAAAAAACGCACGGCGGCCCGAACGGAGCGGCGATCTCCCGCTCGGCGGGTAAAAAAACTAATCGAGACCGCGGCTTCGGCCTACAACCAGAGGCCGCGGCCATCTTGGTACACCTCGATCTCGGCCCTGCTTGGATCCAGCCACATAACACAGGTACCTGGCTGCTAGAAAACTCCCTGAAGGAGCTGCACTGTACTCATCCCTCCTCCTCCTAGCCTGCTCACCCATCTAAGGCCCAGAGAGACTGACACTTACAAACGGCCTGGCTGGCGGCCTGGGCCTACATGTGCTGACCGGCGGCCATCTTGGCACACCTGCCCCTTATACCTGTGCAGTACACATAGACTGCAGCCCTTCTGTCCCCCTGTAAGGGAGGTTTCTCCTGAGGACGTGGCCTGACAGTGGAATAGGACGGATTCCTGAGAAGATCTGCCCATTACTCCTGATTTTACCTCATCCTGCACCCGCAGACTCCTCTAAACAAGCTTAGTAGCTTCCCTTTTGTGACCTCTGAAGAATCCAGTCAAGATGTCTCCCACAAAGGCTCAGAAAGCAGCGACGGCGGCAAAACTAGTCCAGTACTGCCGGCAGGAAGGAGAGGAGATGGAGGAAAATGATGCCGCGGAAAAGCCTGAGGAGGAACGCCCGGCGGGAGATATGGATCGGCTTCTCGAGGCAATCACATTCTGCAGAACTTCACTAACAGCCCAGATAGAGGAGGTAAAGGTAGATATATCTCTGATCCGGCAAGATTTACATAAACTCCGGGACCGGGTTAAAACTACAGAAAACCGAATCAGCAATGTGGAAGACGCCATCCCGCCCCTGCAAGAGGGGACAGAACGTATACAGCGCCAAATCCAGCAACTGTTCTCCAAGCAAGACGAAATGGAGAACAGACTGAGGAGATGCAACCTGCGATTAATTGGCCTCCCTGAAGGCGCTGAGGGAAAGGACCCCACCACATTCCTGGAGCAGCTACTCATCACACACTATGGCAGAGAGGCTTTCTCCCCAATGCTAGCTGTGGAAAGGGCCCACCGAATGCCTGCCAGACCGCCTCCGCAGGGAGCACCCCCGCGCACCTTTATAGCCAAGCTCCTTAATTATAAGGATCGGGATGCGGCCCTGAGAATGGCGCGAGAAAAAGGCAATATTCAACTAGGGAACAGTAAAATCGCCATATTCCCTGACTTCTCAACAGAAGTACAGCGCCGCAGACAAAGGTTCACAGAAGCCAAACGCAGGCTGAGATCAAAGCAAATTAAATATGCCATGCTATTTCCAGCCCGACTCCGAGTAGAGCAAGATGGCAGAGTTCACTTTTTTGAGGACCCCGAGGAGGTGATAACCTGGCTGGAACGCCAGGGGGCACCGGAGAGAGCAGACTGATACCGCTGTAAGTACTTTTTTTTTTTTCCTTTTTTTTTTTTTGCTACCACTTACCACAATCAATACAGCATACAACTCCTGACACTTATTGCAGACCTGATTAGAAATTAACAGATATACGCTGTGCACTGAAGTGAACATATACAGATCAAACTGCTAGATTTAAATATTCTTTGCACTAGCCCATTTATTCGCTCAGGGAGCCAGATGGAAGACCCGCCAAGGAACTGTGAGTTGTATCCTTACCACGAGAGTCAAGTTTAGCCTAACAGTCAACAAGCTGATTCTTTTCCCTTACCCACATTTTTTACCTTAATTTATTTTCCCCTGACATCTGAAGTGGCTCAATATGTTTTTTGAGAAGACGGAGCCCCGGAGAGGACACAGTCCTGCCCCTCTATTGCAAAGTGCAGCGAGACTTTACCCCACTCGACATCAGAGAATATGCTAGTGGGATTGGGGACCACTGCAATGAACAATTATATACCGCTCCTCCAATACGGAGTGTAACCCGTCAGCACTCTCTTGTGCAGTGGCCCCAAGTGCTCACATGTTTATGGCTTCACCATGCAAAGTTTTGTATTTCCTTGTTGGGGATTTTCAGTCGGTTTGGGGAAGATGCCTGCAACGGTTGGGGAGGTTGCAAGGCGGGGTGGGGGGTGGTGGGGGAGATAGTTCAACCGTTGAACAGATTTATATGTGTCATAACCAGATGGTACACCAACCAAAGTTGGACATTGTTGTTGCAGACAAAAAACATTATGCTATACTTAGTACAATGCACACTAAATATACATTACAGACATCTGAGTAGACTAACCAAAAATCTAGATGTATATATGCTGGCTGAAATACGTTGCTGTATAGAAGGGAACACATGGGGACCCTAAAGTTTCTTACCTGGAATGTGCGGGGCCTGCGTGAGAAGATAAAACGCTCGGCGGCCCTCACGTTCCTTAAAAAACAACACGCTGACATCTTAGTCTTAGTGGAGACTCATGTGGAAGGGAGATTGCAAATGGCTCTTCGCTGACCATGGGTCGGATGGGCATTTCATTCAACCTACACATCACACGCACGTGGAGTATCAGTTTTGGTGGCCAAATCGGTACAATTTGAGCTTATAGAGGTTTCCACAGACCCGCAGGGACGGTATGTCTTTTTATCTGTCAAGCTGTATGGGGAACCTTTTCTTATTCTGGCTTTCTATGTACCCCCCCCATTCTCCATACCCATAATCTTAGAGGGCTTCACATTCATGACCAAACAGTCCAGGCGGTCTGGCTGGGGGATTTTAACACCACACTAAACCCCTCGGTAGATAGACTTCAACCCTCAAATCCACATCCAATAACCAACAGAGAAACCAAATTTGCCAAGCTAATTTCCTCCTTTCACCTTGTGGATTCTTGGAGATACAAATACCCACACAAACAATCATTCTCTTGTTTCTCTTCCTCCCACAGCTCTATGTCTAGAATTGACATGATACTGTTATCACAAAGTCTCACACCCCGTCTACTAGAGACGGCTTTTTCTCCCAGGTTGTTGTCTGACCATAGCCCATACTGGATTACACTAAGCGTGCCCACTGACAAACCAAAGCGGAATTGGCGATTAAACCCGTTCTGGCTCTCGCTACTCCCTGAGGATGATGAACTTATGAATGAGTGGAAGTCGTTCTTCAGGAACAACGACCGCTCAGCTTCCCTGGCAACAATCTGGGAGTCTTTTAAATCTCATGTTCGCATGATACTCTCAACTCGCATTAACAGAGTTAAAACAGATTCCTCTGGAGAGCTTGATAGAGCGATAGCGGTACTATCCCAATCCGAACAAAACTATATAGATGATCCCTCTCCCGCAAATGCAGACTTACTTAAACTTCAGGCCAGAGTAGTAGCCCAACTCCAATATGGGAAAGAAAGACACAAAATGTTCTTTGCTAGACAAAAGCTGTTTGAGCACGGGGAAAAGGCTGGCAAGCTCCTAGCATACCTGGTACACAGTGAAGATAGACCCCCTGTGGTAATATCTTTACACGGTCCTGGCGGTGAATCCATCACTAATCCCCTCACAGTAACCTCTATGTTCAGGGATTTTTTTATTGACCTCTACACCTCAAAAAGTCCTGAGGATAAGGGCCCAATGAACTCCTTTTTGGAGGAGACGGCGTTTCCCCAGTTAACAAAAGACCAGGTTGACCTTCTGGAGGCACCACTCACTGAGGAAGAAATAGCGTTGGCTATTGCTGGATTTGCCAGGTCCAAACCCCCGGGCTCGGACGGCCTACCTATAGAATTTTACTTCCAATTCGGCGATTTTTTGATCCCAAAACTTCTAACCTTATATAATCACCTATTTAAGACATTTACACTCCCCGCTTCTATGAGAGAAGCAACAATAGTCCTCATACCCAAACCGGGAAAAGATCCAGGATACCCCAAATCCTACCGCCCAATCTCCCTATTACAAGTAGATATCAAGATATTAGCCAAGGTACTCTCCCTCCGACTCAATCAGGTCATTCTCTCTCTGATACATACGGATCAGGCGGGGTTCATGCCTGGTCGTAACACCTCGTTCAACCTACGAAAATTGTTTATAAATTTACAGGCCACACATGAAAATGTGGGATCCCAGGTGATTGTGACGCTTGACACGGCCAAGGCATTCGACTCCGTGGAGTGGGGATACTTGTGGCAATGCTTGGGAAGATATGGCTTTGGCCCCAGATTCCTTAAGTGGATCAAACTGCTTTATCAAAACCCCACAGCTAGAGTGGTGGCGAACGGAGGGCCGTCTCAGGAGTTTGACCTCAGCCGAGGCACGAGACAGAGCTGCCCTCTTTCCCCACTTCTCTATGCCTTGGCTGCAGAGCCTCTGGCTGTGTCGATCCGTGCAGACCCCGAGATTGTGGGTCTACAAATGGGAACCTTAACTGAAAAAATTAGTTTATATGCGGACGATACCCTATTATACCTCGCTGACTCAGGCCCATCCCTTCAAAAAGCACTACAGTTGATCGAACATTTTGGAACGTTTTCCGGTTTAAAGATGAACTGGGAAAAGTCTCAGATACTACCTATAGACAGTTTCCCACCATCTGAATCATGGACAGATACCCCACTAAAAAGAGCAGACACAATCAAATACTTGGGAATCCATATATCCAGAGATCCGGCTGATTATATTCCCCTTAACATTGAACCCCTCTTTTCACTAGTCAAAACCAAACTACGTACTTGGGCCCGCCTACCACTAGGAGTATGGGGTCGCATAAATCTGATAAAAATGGTCCTTCTCCCAAAAATTCTTTACATATTGTGGCATACCCCACTCTATCTCCCATTAAAACACTTTAAGTCTCTTGAAGCTTTACTCAAACCCTTTGTGTGGGGGACTAGCAGACATAAAATCGCATGGTCAGCGCTTAAAAACCCGACAGACATGGGGGGAATGGCCCTACCGGATCTGAACCTTTATTACATTGCATCACAATTATCACAACTATTCCACATAGACAAGACAGACAACGTACGCTTCCTGACCCTTCTTTGTTCCAAAAGTGTGCAACTCACAGGCGACTTTCTGTACGCAATATCGGCGGGATCCAGGAATACTGAAATGGGGGGAGACAAGAAGTCCTTGCTATACCATTATAGACGTATTTGGGACCTTGCCTCCACCAAATTAGAAATACCAAGACTGCATGATCATACACCGATATGGCACAATAGAGATATGTCAGAATTCATTAACATGCCGGGCTCGGAGCTGTGGGAGTCTAGGGGAATTTACTATATACATCATCTGCTGTTCAATGGAACTCTCAAAACCTACGACATACTCAAAGAGGAATTCTCACTTCCACACTTCATGTTCTTCAGATACCTGCAAGTAAGACATGCAACCCAAACACAATTATTACAGGTTGAGGCTCCTCCTGCTCTTCATCCCGTTATGGCTATTGTTAAAAGTACAGACCCACGTGGACTAATATCCACATTTTATAATATGCTTCTAACTCCCACCTCGTCAAAAATAGCGTTTGATTTGAAGCCTGGATGGGAGAGAGAGGTGGGCCCGATGGAAAATGAGGAGTGGGAGGAAGCCCTCGAGACATGCAAAGCAGTATCACCAAAACTCTCGGACAGACTCTCTCAGATTTACATAACACATAGAACATACCTCACCCCAATTCAAGTAGCCAGATATAAGCGTAATCAGTCCACTCTATGCCCGATGTGTGGCCTAGAAACAGGTACGTTCTTTCATTTAATATGGACATGCCCCAAGATACAACAACTATGGAAACAGGTCATAACATTTCTACACGACACCATGGGCTCCCCAATAGCGTTAGAGCCAAAACAATGTCTCCTAGGGATATTTCCAGACACAGTTGACAAATTCACCAAGATATTCCTACATGAGACTCTATTCTCCGTCAGAAAAATTATTGCAAGAAAGTGGATGAGACCATCCCCTCCCAGTGTGACGGAGTGGAAAATAGAAGTTAACAATACCTTGCCATACAAAAAACATATTTACATTAATAGAGGATGTCCGACAAAATACAACAAAATCTGGGATCAATGGTTGCAAGAACCTGAAACTTGCACTTAACCATAAACTCTCTCAGTAATACAGCACGTGGACCTCTGTACCTAAAACTCTATTCCAGATACATACAGAGAAAGTATAAACCAAAAGATACCATGGTCCATGTTGTTCTCCCAAAATGGTCATGTCTGTACTAAACACAATATATCCCCTATAGACTTAAAGGTATAAAACAGCGTCACATTATGCATATATATATCACGTGTACTAAAATAAAATGCAATTAAACCAAATATGTTCAACGGGGGTGGGGGGGTGGGAGGGAGATAATATTACACATTATGATGATAGTAGTTCATGGTGGTATACATTTATTTCTACATTGATATATACTACCTCTAATGTTGATTATATTAACAATGTAAACTGTCCTTGTTTAATGCGCTTTTTTATGTATATATATATATATATATATATACATATTGGTAATACTATGTATTTATATGTATCATCTTTGCCTAATAAAACCTTGTTTGATGAAAAAAAAAAAAAAATCCAAAAATAGTTGTGGTTGTATTTTTCTTCTCTCTCTCTATTGTTCTCTCTCTTATGTTCACTCATTATTGTTCTATTGTTCTCTCTCGGTTTTATTTTTACAATGTTTTATTGTATTTGCTTTGCAGATATGGTATGTTATACTGTAATGTTTCTTTTATTGTTAACCATCATTTGCTTAGCAGGTACGCCATTCAGCTGCAGCGCAGGTTTATTTATCTTGACAGCAACAGCGTTTTCTCCCACGATACATAAAGCCATTGCTCCAGCGCTGTCGGGTGTGATTTCACCACCACAGTTAAAAACAAAAAAAAGAGCATATATGCCGAAGCATGGGGGCAGGGGCGCAGGAGCAATTTGCTCCTAACATTAGGGGCGGATTGCCCCCATGCTTTATGCATATTTTTTTAGGCACAGATTGCAAGGTTTTATTTTTACTATGTTTTATTGTATTTGCTTTGCATGTATGGTAAGTCTTACTGTTATACTGTAATGTTACTTTGTTTTATTGTTAACCATGATTTGCTTAGCAGGTACGCCATTCAGCTCAGCACGGGTTTATTTATCTTGACAGCAACAGAATTTGCTCCCACGATACATTAATCTGTGACTGCAGCGCTGTCGGAGGTGATTTTACCACCACAGTTAAAAAAAAAAAAAAAAATGGTGCCTGTATGCCCATCATTAGAATATGTTGGATGAAGGGCGGTATTCTAATGGTGGGTATACCCACCGATCAATCTCTTTTTTTTTTGTTCAGCCCACAGGCTGCATAAAAAAAAAGAACATTACAATGTATGCCCAACAAGGACCAGCAATGTACTGGTATGTTGCTGGACTTTGAGTGGTTATACCAGAATGATGCCTGCAGGTTTAGGTATCATCTTGGTATCATTCTTTTCAGCCAGCGGTTGGCTTTCCTATAAAAGCAATCCTAGCAGCTAATTAGCCTCTAGACTGCTTTTACAAGCAGTGGGAGGGGACATTTCCCCCCACCATCTTCCATGGTTTTCTCTAGCTCTCCTGTCCCAACAGGGAACCGGAGAATACAGCCGGTGGTTCTGCCAGCTGACCATAGAGCTGATCAGAGACCAGAACAGCTCCAATCATCTCTATGGCCTAAGAAACCAGAAGCTACAAGCATTTCATGACTTAGGTTTCGCCAGATAAAAACAGTGCTGTTGGGAAATTGGCAAAGCATTTTATCACACTGATCTTGGTGTGGTCAGATGCTTTGAGGGCAGAGAAGAGATCTAGGGTCTAATAGACCCCCATTTTTTTTTTTAAGAGTACCTGTCACTACCTATTGTTATCATAGGGGATATTTACATTCCCTGAGATAACAATAAACATGATAAAAAAAAGAAGGAAGAAAGGAACAGTTTAAAAATATAATAAAAAGGCAAATCTAGGATGGAAAAGGACCTGGGGGTCCTAGTAGATGCAATGCCAAGCTGCTGCTAACAAAGCAAACAGAATATTGGCAAACAGAATATTGGCATGCATTAAAAAGGGGATCAACTCCAGAGATAAAATGATAATTCTCCCGCTCTACAAGACTGGTCCGGCCGCACCTAGAGTATGCTGTCCAATTCTGGGCACCATTCCTCGGGAAGGATGTACTGGAAATGGAGTGAGTACAAAGAAGGGCAACAAAGCTAATAAAGGGTCTGGAGGATATTAGTTATGAGGAAAGGTTGCGAGCACTGAACTTATTCTCTCTGGAGAAGAGACGCTTGAGAGGGAATATGATTTCAATATACAAATACCATACTGGTGACCCCACAATAGGGATAAAACTTTTTTTCAGAAGGGAGTTTAACAAGACTCGTGGCCACTCATTAAAATTAGAAGAAGAGAGGTTTAACCTAAGACTACGTAGAGGGTTCTTTACTCTAAGAGCAGCAAGGATGTGGAATTCCCTTCCACAGGCGGTGGTCTCAGCGGGGGGCATTGATAGGTTCAAGAAACTATTAGATAAGCTCCTGCAACATACAGGGATATACAATGTAATACTGACATATAATCACACACATAGGTGGGACTTGATGGACTTGTGTCTTTTTTCAACCTCACCTACTATGCCTACTATGTAACTATGTAAAATAAATAATAAAAAAAAAAAGCACCCCTGTCCCGTTATGCTCACACGCAAAGGCGAACGCAAGCGTCGGATGTCATATGTAAACAGCAATTGCACTATGCATGTGAGGTATCACCACGAAGGTCAGATCGAGTGCAGTAATTTTTGCAGTAGACCTCCTCTGTAAATCTGAAATGGTAACCTGTAAAGGCTTTTAAAAATGTATGTAGTTTGTCGCCGCTGTACGTTTGTGCACAATTTTAAAGCATGTCATGTTTGGTATCCATGTACTCAGCATAAGATCATCTTTTTTATTTCATCAAAAATGTGGGCAATATAGTGTGTTTTAGTACATTAAAATGAAAAAAAGTTTGTTTTTTCCAAAAAAATTGCGTTTGGAAAATCGCTGCCCAAATACTGTGTGAAAAAAAATTGCAAGACCCACCATTCTGTAGGGCCTTTGCTTAAAAAAAAAAATAGATAATGTTTGGGGGTTCAAAGTAATTTTCTTGCAAAAAAAAAATTGTTCATGTAAACAAAAAGTGTCAGAAAGGGCTTTATCTTGAGTGGTTAGAAGAGTGGGTGATGTGTGACATAAGCTTCTAAATGTTGTGCATAAAATGCCAGGACAGTTCAAACCCCCCCCCCCCCCCAAATTACCCCTTTTTGGAAAGTAGAATCCCCAAGCTATTTGATGAGAGGCATGTTGAGTCCATGGAATATGTTATATGTTGCCACAAGTTGTGGGAAAATGATTTTTTTGCACAAAGTTGTCACTAAATTATCTATTGCTCAAACATGCCATGGGCATATGTGAAATTACACCCCAAAATACATTCTGCTGCTTCTCCTGAGTACAGGGATACCACATGTGTGAGACTTTTTTGGAGCCTAGCCGTGTACAGGACCCCGAAAACCAATCACCGCCTTCAGGCTTTCTAAGGGTATAAAATGGTGATTTCACTTCCTCACTACCTAACTACCTATCACAGTTTTGGAGGCCCTGAAATGTCAAGATAGCACAACCACCCCCCCCCATGACCCCATTTTGGAAAGAAGACATTTCAAGCTCTTTACTGAGAGGCATGTTGTGTCCATGGAATATTTGATATTTTGCCACAAGTTTCAGGAAAATTTGAATTTTTTTTTTTTTTTTTTTTTTACACAAAGTTGTCACTAAATTATATATTGTTCAAACATGGCATGGTTATATGTGGAATTACACCCCAAAATACATTCTGCTGATTCTCCTGAGTATGAGGATACCACATGTGTGAGACTTTTTGGGAACCTACCCACGTACAGGACCCCAAAATCCAAGAACCGCCTTCAGGCTTTCTAAATGCGTAAAATTGTGATTTTACTCCTCACTACCTATCACAGCTACGGAGGCCCTGAAATGTCCAGATAGCACAACCCCCCCCCACCAAATTACCCCGTTTTGGAAAGTGGACACCCCAAGGTATTTGCAGATCTAATTTATTTTTGAAAATGAAGAAAGAAAAGAAAAATGTATTTTTTTTTTCTTTTTTTAAATTTTCAAAACTTTGTGACAAGTGAGATCTGCAAAATACTCAACATGCCTCTCAGCAGATAGCTTGGGGTGTCTACTTTCCAAAATGGGGTCATTTGGGGGGGTGCCATCTTGTCATTTCATGGCCTCCGGAACTGTGATAGGTAGTGAGGAAGTAAAATCACCATTTTACGCCCTTAGAAAGCCTGAAGGCGGTGCTTGTAAGCCTGAAGGGGGTCCTGTACACAGCTAGGCTCCCAAAAAGTCTCACATGTGGTATCCCCATACTCAGGAAAAGCAGTAGAATGTATTTTGGGGTGCAATTTTACATATGCCCATGGCATGTTTGAGCAATAGATCATTTAGTGACAACTTTGTGCAAAAAAAAGAAACATTTCATTTTCCCACAACTTGTTGCAAAATATAAAATATTCCATGGACTCAATATGCCTCTCATCAAATAGCTTGGGGTGTCTACTTTCCAAAATGGGGTCATGGGGGGATTGTGCTATCTTGGCATTTTATGGCCTTCAAAACTGATAGGTAGTGAGAAGTAAAATCAAAAATTTACACCCTTAGAAATTCTGAAGGCAGTGATTGGTTTTCGGGGTCCTGTATGCAGCTAGGCTCCCAAAAAGTCTCACACATGAGGTATCCCCATACTCAGGAGAAGCAGTAGGGGTGTAATTCCACATATGACCATGCCATGTGTGAACACTATATCATTTAGTGACAACTTTGTGTAATTTTTTTTGTCATTTTTCAATCACTTGTGACACAAAAATAGAATATTCAATGGGCTCAACATGCCTCTCAGCAATTTCCTTGGGGTGTCTACTTTCCAAAATGGGGTCATTTGGGGGAGGGTTTGTACTGCCCTGCCTTTTCAGCACCTCAAGATATGAGATAGGCAGTCATAAACTAAAAGCTGCGTAAATTCCAGAAAATGTACCCTAGTTTGTAGAAGCTATAACTTTTGTGCAAACCAATAAATATACGCTTATTGACATTTTTTTTACCAAAGACATGTGGCTGAATACATTTCGGCCTAAATGTATGACTAAAATTTAGTTTATTAAAAAATTTTTATAGCAAAAAGTAGAAAATATCTTTATTTTTTTTCAAAATTTTCTGTGTTTTTCCATTTATAATAGCAAAAAATAAAAATCACAAAGGCAATCAAATACCATAAAAAGAAAGCTCTATTTGTGGGAAAAAAAAGGACGCAAATTTAATTTAAATCAGTTAAAGCAGTGCAGTGCCAAATTGTAAAAAGTCCTCCGGTCATTGAGCAGCCAAATCCTCCGGGGCTGAAGTGGTTAAAGAATAAACATCTATAAATTTGTTACTTGGAAAGATTTGTCTTTTTTTTTTAATCATTTACCTTGTTGTTTTACTCTAAATATGCCCAGACTTTTAACACATATAAATTGTTTATCAGAAGGGAATATTTGTAATTAATTAAAATGGGAAAAGCACATACTAATTAAGTTCTTAATGTAATACTTATAAGAAAATGTTAAAGACAACTTCTAGTTTAAATCTGCCATTAAATGAAACATTCAACAAAACACAGCAATTTATTTTTCCAGATGAACCTCGGCATTTGTTTAAGTCATCAGCTTCATAAGATTCTACAAATTGCTCTGCCTTTGGGTGGTTTTTGAAATTAGAATTAATGCAAGAAAATATAAAGACTAGCCAACCATAGATTTTCTTATAATTGGTTTTATTAGCCTAGAAAATATACTTATGCCACAGAGTTCTCCGTGATCTTCAACAAGTGTTTTGAAAAGTTACTGTCCTTTTAAACTGAAAGCTTTATTTATTCTGAAATGTCCAGAATAGCATTAAAAATATAAAGCATTATTGAAATTAAACATAGTTGGCTATTTTAAAAATATCTTTTGCAGTGTGAAGTAACTAACTGTAATCAAAATTCTGTGTTCACTAGATAAAAGAAGTGAGCTAATAAAAGCTGAATGATTTTTACTATGTTTTAATATACATGCCTGACCTTTGTGCTGTATTAATAATGTGGACATATCCTAGGTAATGTGTTATTGTAACACCTACAGCTATTTATAACCTTGCACAAATATCACAATATTCCACATGACTATGGGATTGATTTACTAAAGGTAATTAGTCTGTGCATTGCAAGTGCACCCACATGTGCACTTCAAGTACAGTTGCTCTAGTTCTGACGGGAACATGCAAGGAAAATAAAAAACTGCATTTTTGCTTGCACATGATTGAATGATATGAATCAGCAGAACTTCCCCTCATTTCAGAGCTTCCCCTCAGATCTAGAGCAACTGCACTTACAGTGCACTTGAAGTTCACTTTCAAGTGCATTTGTAGTGCACTTCTAGTGCAGAGTATATTTGCCCTTAGTAAATCAACCTCAGTGTCTTCATCTGCTTTGTCTTTCTAGAAGGATGGAATCATTTTTTGTTTTTCATTATCCAGGGTTACCATATATCTTATGGAAAGAGATATTGGTAGGGTTGTATAACTACAGGCAAATACGCTCTCTGCAAGGGAAGTTGCACCTTACAAGGGATTTTGCCCAGAGCTTAGTGAACGTGGTGACATTACACAAATAATACCAAATTATAAGTGATGACAATAAAATATTGCATTTTAGATTGATCATCATAGGATGATGGAAGTCAGCAGAGCTCCACAATTTTCACTAAGCTCTGTGATAAATTACCTTGCAAAGCACAACTTCCCTTGGAAAGTAAGCAGTCCACTTGCCTTAAAGTAATACAAAAGTGTTGTTTTTTTACATTTAAAAATAACAAACACTTTATACTTACCTGCTCTATGCAGTGGTTTTGCACAAAGTAGCCCAGCTTCTCCACTTCTTGGGTCCCTCGCCGGCGCTCCTGGCACCTCCCTCCTGCTGAGTGCCCCCACAGCAAGCAGCTTGCTATGGGGGCACCCAAGCCAAGCCGTTGCTCTGTCTGTCCATTCAGGCACAGAGCCATGGGTCAGCCCCGCCCCCTCTCTCTCCTCATTGGCTCACTGATTGATTGACAGCAGCAGGAGCTAATGGTGCCCCGCTACTGTCTCAGTCAATGAGGAGGGAGAGTCTCAGGCAGCCGAGACTCTAGTTCAACATTGCTGGATCGAGATGGGGCTCAGGTAAGTATTAGGGGGGCTGAGGGGGCTGCTGCACACTGGAAGTTTTTATCTCAATGCATAGGATGCATTAAGATAAAAAAAACTTTCTAACTTTAGAACCACTTTTAGTAATCAGCCCCACTGGCGTGACATATTCCTTCAAATTCTTCCTGAACAGTGCATTTCACAAATGTCTAATACTGATTAGCCCCCTTTCCACACCCCCTCACTTTGTGACTTGCTACAAAGTTCAATTTGTTTCTGCTCACTGGGGAGAGTAAACAATGCACTTTCTGTCCTGCACCATGCTCAGCCTAGATAAAGCCACTTGACTGGAGCTCAAGATTCCTTTTTAATGATGAAAGGTATGGCTTTTTAAAATAAATAATGTTGCTTTATAATATGACATGTCAGAAAAGCTTACTTACTAAGACTAGGTTTGTGTGTGCGCTCTTGTTTTTTGCTGCTTTTCAATCTTGAAAACATATATCTGAACTGATTGCTAGCATCTACTATAAATGTGTAGCCTATCTACTATAAATTTGTAGCTCTGAAGAAGGGGGTCTGTCCCCCCAAACATCTAAGCTTTTCCACCGTGTGGCATTCGAAGGAACACCTGCCTCACCTTGCAGAGCTGTCTACTTGATTTTATTTGCATTTTGTAAGTATAATATTGTTGTGTGCTTATAATAAATGGTGTTCAGTGGTAATGTACTAGGCGTTAGTCCCCTCTTGTGTATGTTTATACATTTTTCTGAAGACCACCCAATCTGAAGATGGCTGCATTGTTGAACCCATTGCCAACCACTGTCTGTTTTTTGGGGAGTACTTTGGATTGAGCGCTGGATGGTCTTTTAATTGTTTGTCGTAAAATGTCACACAAGCTGACCAGACTTCTCAATAGCAAACAACCTGATTGTTTAAGAAACGATAACCAAATTTACAAGTGACAAAATCTTGGCAATGTGTTTTTTGTGAGTGAATTTTCCTTCCTTACCAATTGTTATCTGAGCAGATAAAATAATAATTTGGATCCTAAAAGCCCATGTACAGCTATGTTATTTTGTAATAGAATATACAGTATAAGTAGATATATAGCAACGGATTTGAATTTCTAATAGTTACGGTATTTACCCAATACTCTGAATCAGCTCATACATCATTAGCATTGATGCCTTCCTAAAGTAAACCTGTCAATACAATATAAGGGCTGCCACTGTTAAGCTCAATAGTATTTGACTCAATCTGTTACAAGTATGCAGGATCAAACAGGCATAAGATTTCTTACTTATACTATATATTGTAACAGACAAGTAGTTCAAAGTATTGAAGCAAGAGGGTCGGCATGAAAACCAAACACCTAACATTTTTACAAGGGTGGGTCATAAATGGAAGCTTTTATGTTTCTCTCATGATAAGTGGACTTATACTTATGACTGAAAGGTTTGCTTTCTAATGCCCCGTACACACGGTCGGATTTTCCGATGGAAAATGTCCGATCGGAGCGTGTTGTCGGAAATTCCGACCGTGTGTGGGCTCCATCGGACATTTTCCATCGGATTTTCTGACACACAAAGTTGGAGAGCAGGAGATAAAATTTTCCGACAACAAAATCCGTTGTCAGAAATTCTGATCGTGTGTACACAAATCCGATGGACAAAGTGCCACGCATGCTCAGAATAAATAAAGAGATGAAAGCTAATGGCCACTGCCCCGTTTATAGTCCCGACGTACGTGTTTTACGTCTCCGCGTTTAGAACGATCGGATTTTCCGACAACTTTGTGCGACCGTGTGTAGACAAAACAAGTTTGAGCCAACATCCGTCGGAAAAAATCCTAGGATTTTGTTGTCGGAATGTCCGAACAAAGTCCGACCGTGTGTACGCCCTATAACAGGGATTCATTACCCTGAATTTTATTAGACAAAACAGATGAACAGATGATTTCCACACATCTGAAAGTGTTTGGGCGCTGTCTCAAACCCTAAACGAACCTTATCCCAATCATTCCTGCTCCTGAATGCTGGATTACATTGATGGTGCCATCAGAGGGTGGGGGTCTAAAAAAAGGATAGTCTGTTGAGTTAGAGCTTGTACTTTCACAAGGGGTTTGCAGCCACACACCACTGTGGAACAGATAGAGGGCATAATCAAAATAAGAGTTACGTAATGCCGAATCAGTGCTATATAAATCACACATAATGTGGTATGTATTGTTTGTAGAATAAGGTTGCCTGAATATAGATACAAAGAATAAAGTATACCTGGTTTTAAGTGTTTACCAGAATACAATTTTTACTTTTATTTTAGTACAAATAGTACTATTTCCAATGGTTGTTTGTAATATGGGAACCTTCACATCACCTGCCATAGCCATCCCCCCCATCTTTCCCCACTCCACCCATCAATAAGGCTGACCCCTGTCTGACCCGTCTACCACATTATAATCTAATTCACCCTACCCCCTCAATCCTAGTTTAACCACTTCCTGCCTGGCCTATAGCAGAATGACAGCCGGGAAGTGGCTCAGTTATCCTGACTGAGCATCATATGACGTCAAGCAGGATAAGGCTTGTCACTGACACACCGCATCTCCGATCATGGTAAAGAGCCTCTAATGGAGGCTCCACGTGATCAGCTGTGACCAATCACAGCTGATCACAGCATGAACCAGGAAGTGCCGGTAATCGTCTCTCCTGTCAGGGGAGTATGCACTGATAATCAGCACATTTATTATCAGTGCAGCCCCCATCAGTGGTGCCCACCACAATGCCAATGAGTGCCCACCGAAATCCCAGAGAGTGCCCACCCAAATCGCCAATCAATGCCCAAAGTGCCAATCAGTGCCCATCAGTAACGCCTGTCAGTGTCCTTCACAGATGTCAATCAGTGCCCATCAGTAAAGCCTGTCAGTACCTCCTCATCAGTGCCGCCTATCAGGGCCACCTAGTAGTGCCCACCAGTGACGCCCATCACTGTCACCTATTGGTGCCCATCAGTGCTGCATATCAATGCTGCCTATCAGTGCCCAATTCTACATATTAGTGCCACCTCATCAGTGCCCATCAGTGCCACCTCATCAGTGTCACCTCATTAGTGCCCATCAGTGAAGGAGAAAACAACATTTTATAACAGAAACAAAGAAAAACTTAATTTTTTTATTTTTAAAAAATGTGGGTCTTTTTTAATTTGTTTAGCAAAAAATAAAAACCCCAGTGGTTATCAAATTCCACCAAAAGAAAGCTTGATTTGTGGGAAGAAAATGATAAAAATTTAGTTTGGGTACAGTGTTGTATGACCGTGCAATTGTCATTCAAAGTGTGACAGTGCTGAAAGCTGAAAATTGTCCTGGGCAGGAAGGGGGGGAAGTGCCCTGTATTGAAGTGGTTAAATACTCCCCCAGCACAGCAGACCCCCTTCCATTTGGGTGAAAACCATCTTTAGCATATAGGTTGTACCCAATGAAAGATCTCCCCAGTGCTCTGAAAACCCAAATCCCTCCTTCTTACACCAGGTCTTTTTATATTTGATCCTTTTAAATGCACATAGATACAATTGGGGAGTTTTACCTACAACTGGTGCACACAGATTGTGCATAGTAACCAATCAGCTTCTAACTTCAGCTTAAAGGCTAAAGCTGGCCATACACCTATAGATTATCTGCAGATTTTCTATGCTTAGATGGAAAAAGTGCAACAGATTTCTCCATGTTCACTAAGCTGTGTGGATGGAGGAATCTCCCAGTTTTTCCATCTAACCATAGAAAATCTGCAGATAATCTATAGGTGTATGGCCAGGTTAAGTTCACCTTTGATTCCCCCCCTCCTTTTTTTTCTAAATTCCAGCTCCCCTGTGTACCAATATAGCATTACTGCACTTATTCTGTAAAAATAAAACCACTTTCCATTAATTCTACACCTGCTTACCTAACTCTATTCATAGCTGTTTAAACACACTGCTCAATTAGTTATGCTTTACTTCCTGGTCAGACTTTAGGTCATGACACAGGAAGGAGTTGACCAGCTGATCTCATTACTACACACCCTGCACCATCTACCCTCAGCTGGTCAACTCTTTCCTTTGTCATGACCTAAAGTCTGACCAGGAAGTAAGGCAGAACAAATCGAGCAGTGTGTTTAAACAGCAATGAAGAGCGTTAGGTAAGCAGGTATAGAATTAATGGAAAGCTGGTTTTTTTTTGTAAAATAAGTACATTAATGCTTTATTGGTACACAGGGGAGCTGGAATTTAAAAAAATAAAATAAAAATAAATTAAAAAAAAGGTGAACAAAGGTAAACTTAGCCTTTTTTTTTTTTTTTTATCATTCAAATATTTTTATTAGGTTTATAAAGTTTTACAGAAAAGGTTGGAAGTAGAGAATATACACAAATGATGATGATAAGATAATAAAATAAAATAAAGGAAAATATAATAATAATAATAAAATTATAATAATAATAAGAAGAAGCACATATCTAGAGCAATCGTATGATAAATCTTCAGGTTATGTTTACAGTTATTTATGTATAATGATATTTATCAGCCCATGTTTTCCACAGTTTGTCAAATTTATCACATCTTAGCGAGTTTATTGCTATAAGTCTTTCAAAGGTATAATTTTGCTGGACCTTCCTAGTGACATCCGTGATGTTAAGTGTTGGAGCGCTTTTCCAGTTACTGAGAATTAGGGACCTAGCAACCAGTAGTATGTGTGTTACTACATGTCTTACATAGTAGGGAAATTTTTCTAAACCAATTAATAATATAGCTAGCTTTGGGTCTAGGGGTGTTATGATGCCTGTAACTTCCCTTATCAGTACAAAAATGTTGTTCCAGAAGCTGGTAACGTTAGGGCACTCCCAAAACATATGGAGAAGATGGCCTTTTTGTCCGCATTGTCTCCAGCATAAAGGTGAGGTGTTAGTGAACATTTTTGAGATTCTACAGGGGGTATATTGCCAGCGGTGTATTATCTTGAGCGATGTTTCCCAGTGTGTGGTGCAGTGTGACACCGTTTATATGGTCTTAAACGCGAATTGCCATTGATTATCAGTAATTGAAGTTTTGAGGTCCATTTCCCACCTAGTGTGTGTTCTTGATTTTTGGAACTTTGTTTTCCCCTGGAGTAGATTATAGTATAAAGATATTCCTTTGTTATGGAATGACCTTCGGGTTAGGTGAAGCCATGCTAGGTTTGGAAGGTGGACACCATACCGCGGGTGCTTGTGTGTGAGGTGAGCTACACGTAAGCAGGTGAAAAGCATGTTATGTGGCATGTTGTGGTCCTTCATTAAGCAGGATGCTGATTTTGGTCTATTTTTATGGTATAGGTCTTGTACACTGTTGATTTTATGGGAAGGGAATTTTTTCAAAGATATCATTGGTATCTTGGCTTCAACCACACTTAGAGGGAGTGTATAGTCTATTTCTCTACTGTCATTAACTTGACGAAATGTGAGGAATCTCCATGCTTTGAGTGATATGATGATAGTGGGGGGCAGGTGTTTAAGATTCCAGGATATCCAGCTGTCACTTATGAGGATCGATGGTAGGTCTGATATTGGAGCTAAGGTTTTTTCAATCTCCACCCATAGTGGAACTTCTTTAGGTGAAAACCAATATTTGAGTTGGTCTAGCCTAGTTGCTCACATATAATCATGAACATCTATTAGTCCCGCCCCTCCCGCTCTTTTATGGGGAATTAGTGTAGCTTGTGAGCATCTTGCTTTCTTTGTACTCCATAGGAGTTTCTATTGGAGACTAGAGAGGGATTGGAGATAATGTTCCGGGATGGTGATCGGAAGTACCCTAAAGATGTACAGGATTTGAGGGAGGATTAACATTTTAAATGCTGCTAACCTACCTAACCATGATAATTCGTGTTTGGCTATGTTGTTGGTTTGAATCGTTAGTTTGGTTAAAAGGGGTTTCAAGTTAGCATCAATTAGGGAGCTGGTATGGTTAGTAAGTGTAATGCCTAGGTATGGTATACCTTTGGGACTCCATGTGTATGGGAGTGAGTGTTGTAATGTGTTACGCTGTTTGGTGTTCACACCTAGGTCCAAAATAAGGGATTTGGAGCAGTTCACTCTGTAGTATGATATATTGCCAAAGGAGGTTAGTATTTCATGCGCTATAGGGAGTGCTGTGCTCGCATTTGTCAAAAATAGTATCACATCGTCAGCGAATAAATTGATGATGTGAGTGGTGGTTCCGAATTGGAAACCAGTTATGCCATCATGTGATCTAATGGCCTCCGCCAGGGGTTCGATCATGAGGTTGAAGATCGTTGGAGGTAAGGGACAACCCTGACGATTTCCATTCGTTATTTGGAATGGAGTGGAAAGCATGCTGGACGTGTACACCCGGGCCGAGGGACAGGAATACAAGGCCAGAATCGCATTCAGTATATGGCCACTAAAGCCATATTTAGATAAAGTCATTGACATGTACTTCCAGTTCACTCTATCAAACGCCTTCTCTGCGTCTATGGATAGCAGCAGAGAAGGCGTTTTTGTTATTTCGGCATGGTGGATGATGTTAATTATTCTCCTCGTAGCATCAGAGGTTTGTCTCCCCCTCACGAAGCCCATCTGATCTTTTTGAATCAGTGATGGAATGTAAGTTGCTATTCTTTTGGTTATTAGCTTGGCATAAATTTTTATATCGGAATTTAGAAGAGAGATTGGACGAAAATTGGGTGGTGTGGTGGGTTCTTTACCTGGTTTGGGTATGGTAACAATATAAGCTTGCAGCATCTCTGGGGGAAAGGTTGCTGTGGTTGCTGCTTTTGTAAAAACTGATTGTAAGTGTGGAGCAAGATGTGATCTGAATGTTTTGAAATATTCATTTGAGAACCCGTCAGGCCCGGGTGATTTGCCATTTGGTAGAGTTTCTATAGCAGCGGCTATTTCAGTTATGGTAAACGGGGAGTTTAAAGTAAGGATCTGGGATTCTGATAATACTGGTAATTTTAACTTTTGGAGGAAGGTTTGGATGCTGTCTTGCGTGGGTTGGCATGTAGAGGGGTCGTCTTTAATGTTGTATAGGTTGCTATAGTAGTCTGCGAACTGGTTAGCTATGTCTTGCGGGTTTGTGACTTTATGTTTAAGAGTAGGGTGGAGCAGGTGGGCAATTCTTGTTTTGGTTTTCACTGCTTTAAATCTATTGGCTAAGTATTTCCCTGCTCTGTTGGCATTGGCATAGGATTGTAGTTTCAGACGTCTAAGATGGTAATTGTATTGTTGTGAGAGCCCATTTCTGAGGTTATCTCTTAAAGCTGAGAGTTTTTGAGTAAGACTGGTATTAGGTTTTTGTTTATTTTGTGCTTCTATGGTATAGATGTCTTTTAGGATTGAATCAATTTGGGCATTATGCCGTTTTTTTTCCTGTGCTCCGAGTTGTATGAGTATACCTCTTATGTATGCCTTATGGGCGTTCCATAAGGTGAAAGGGTTTTCAACAGAGTCAATATTGTTTAGAAAGAATTCTTTGATATGTTGGGAGAGCTTAGTGGAAGTTCGAGGGTCTTGTATTAATCTTACATTGCTACGCCAGATGGGTGAGGAGGAGGAGACAACCTGGTCATTGATGGTGATGGTAATAGCAGCATGGTCAGACCATGTTATATCATGTATTTTCGCACTCGAGATAGTCTGTAACAGCCACTTGTCTGTCAAGAATAAATCAATGCGAGAATATGAGCAATGCCTGTTCGCGTTTAAACATCTCCATACATCATATAGATCCGCTTGGTGTATTATTTTGCTCAGATAGGAGGAGCTGTGTGATTTTGGAGCAGACGTATCCATTTTGGGATCAACTATAAGATTAAAGTCACCGCAGACAATAAGATTGCCATATAGATGATTCTGCAGTTTCTTAAGTAGTCTGCTGATGAAGCGGGTCTGACGTGAGTTCGGTGCATATAAGGATATTAAGGTATACGGTTTGGAGTTAATGTCTCCTGTCAGGATGATGTATCGGCCATTTGGATCGAGGATAATATCCTTTTGTTGAAACGACACAGTGTTCCTCAGTGCTATTAACACTCCTCCTTTTTTCTTCTCTGGTGTACATGCCATAAATACGTGTGGGTAGTCTTTGTGTGTACAGTTAGGAGCTTTTGTGTCTTGGAAGTGGGTCTCCTGCACACATAAGATGTCTGCTTTGTGTTTTTGGGCTTCCTTCCACATGGAGAGTCTTTTTGCGGGGTGGTTCAGGCCCCTGGCATTTATGGATAGGCAGTTAATAGGCATGTGGGGGTGAGTTTGGTGTCTGCTTTGTTATGAAGTATAGGTACTCACTGTGACCTTTATAGAAGATCTGGTAGAGGATGGGTGTGCTGTCTTCATCCAGGCTTGGAGGGAGGTTTGCTGCTGGATGATGTGCTTCAAACATATAATAAAAAAAAAATAACAGTTGTGAAAAAAGAGCATTGTTATTGAAATGAGTGTAAGTTCAATAAGAAAAGGATCTATGAACTGATCCAAAGGCAGACGTAACTGCTGCAAAGGATAACTGGAGGTAAACAGGGATATTAATCATATATCTCCTGTTGTCCGGAGAGATTTGAATTTTGCATAACGCTTTGCTGTCAACCATTTCCACCGGTAGCTTTCTTTGAGGACCGTTTATGGGAGACTACTTGCCAGTCTTCTTGTAGTGGGCTAGGTGCAGGGCTCTGAGTAGTCGACTTGTCTTGGTCGAGTAAGATACCCCATTTGCGTAGTGCTGCAATACCTTCTTCCAATGTGGATATCATTACTGAGACTCCATTATGGGTGATGGAGAGCTTGGCGGGGTATTTCCACTTATGTATTATGTTGTGGTTCCTCAGGGCCTTAGTTATGGTCGCTAGGTTGCGACGCTGTTGGAGCGTGTGCCTGGACAAGTCCGGGCGTATTTGTAGTTCCGCGTACTGCGGGTGTCTATCATCAGATCTGCGGGATGTAGTGAGGATTTGTTCTTTTATATGATAGTAGTGGACCCGAAGTAACACATCTCTAGGAGTGTTTTCAGGAAGAAATGCAGGTTTGGGTATACGATGTATACGATCCACTATCAGATCTTGCGCTGATAAGGATGGTAGCAGAGTTGAGAATAGTGCCTGTGTGTATGGCAGAAGTTGCGTAGCAGGTATGGTTTCTGGGATCCCCCTGATTTTGAGATTGTTCCGTCTGGAACGGTCTTCCAAATCTGCGACTTTATTTTTTAGCCATACGATTTCTTCATCATAGTTTCTGTGTGCATCCACCATTGTGTTAAATGAGGAAGTAAAGTCACTCATTCTCTGCTCTATATGATCCACTCTGTTTCCTAAAGCCTGAACTTCCCTCTGGCAGTGGTTAATGCCAGCAGTCATGTCAGCATGTAATGATGCTTTTAGAGAGAGCAGCATCTCTTTGAGGACTGTGTCTGACACTGGCCTGTCAGATGTAGGGAATGCTGCTATGGGGTCCTGTGAGACATGCACTGCTGTGTCTGCAGCGTTTTGAGGCCTGCTTACCTCCATCTCAGGGTCCTTGAGCGGCCGATCCGAGGGATGATATCCGCTGTTTTTGTTTGGCTGGACTCCTGGTGGAGGGGCTCGAGGTTCCAGAGGAGGATCCACTGTGTAGATGTGAGCTGTGCTGTTGTTTTGAGGAGCCGGAGCGGCCGTTATTAATTATGGCCTGCGGCTCCGTCCGTATTCCTGAGGCGCCGGCGCCGTTTTGTTGAGGCTCGCGCCCTTTGAAAAAGTCCTGCATTTTTTGTATATTCTGCGGGTTTTTTCTGTGCCTGGGCATCTCGTCGTGCACAGCGGGTCCCGGTGGGTCTTTGCGGTGGCGATGGGGCCGGTGGACGTGGATGTGAGTGGATTCTCTCCGGCAGCCGAGCGGAGCTCTCTAGTTAGGCTTCCATGCTGGAGCTCGGTTCAACTTAGCCTTTAAGCCTGTTCAATTAAGCCTTGACAATTAAACCTAGAGGCTGATTGGTTACTATGCACAAGATTCTGTGTACACCAGTTTTAGTTAAAGTGATACTAAACACACACAGTTTAATTTGCATTTTCCCTTCTGTTTCTGTATGTGGATGATGGCACTGTAATCATTTAAATAAATAAAAAAAATAAAGTACCTTTTTCCTAATCCGATATACAGTACAGGCGTCACATGATCCATATCTTGCCCAGCCGGCCTGCAGGGAAACAAACAGGAGGAGCTTCTTCTCCTTGCTGCTGGACACATGTTCAAAATAAAATAAAATGGTCATTTGAATCCAGAGTAGGAATAAATATATAATAATATCAATAAACTGTTTTAAATTGGCATAAAAATATACATTTGAAATCAATCTATTATTTTGTGGAAATAACATGGTGTGGGTGAATTACTGTCAGTCACGGGCTGTGTCACCCCCCTCCAGCTTGTGTTTTAGAATAGGAGGGAGATGAAGCCTCCATCAATCTACATGTAATATTCCATCCCCATTGTGTTTAGCTGGTTAGTGGGCATGGAGGAGGAGGTGGAGAGTGAGCTACGCCCACTGTGCATTCACCCACTCCGCGGTCACATGGGCTGCTCAGATGTGATAGGGAGAAAATGCTCAGCATAGAAATTCACTGATAACTGAGCATGTGCAGAGTTGTCATCGCAACTGCAAAATCCCTAGCTGAATTTTCGACAGATGGTGGAGATAGAGAACAGCAGGATAAACCAGGCTTTTTGCAGAATACAGAAAACAAATTGTATAGTGACTGAGTGGAATGAACAGCATGTAATGCAGCATGTATTGGTCATTTTTTATGATGTAGGTTTAGTGACACTTTAATCTCCCCCAATATATCCTTAAAAAAAACAGATGTAATATATTGTGAGTATAAATAGGTGGAAATGATGCGAGCATAAATTAGTATTAATGATGTCATAACATTTTTGTAGCTGTGAATGCTCAGGAAGAAGTGGGGTCAGGATCCAGTGAGTGGCGAGACACCACTCACAAATAGCCAGTGAGGCAGCAGGTCATGGGAGAAAGCCACACATACAAGGTGATACAGTGCTTTCTGGCTGTCATTCTACTTGTTTTAGAGCCCTTTCACACTGCTAGTGCGGCCGCATTAGCCTTAAAGAGCCGCTAGTTTTAGCAGCGCTTTACCGGCGCTGTGCAGGCAGGAGCAGGGTGCTTTTAACCCCAATGAAGGGGTTAACATGGGGTTAAAAGTGCCCACAAAGCACCACTGCCAAAGCGCTTTGCAGGCGCTTCGGGAGCACTGCCCATTGATTTCAACACTTCTCTCGCACCACCCCAAAGACACTGCCTGCAGGACTTTATTTTCAGTCCTGCAAGCGCAACGCCCCAGTGTGAAAGCCCGAGGCTTGAGGGGCGCTTTTCAGACACTTTTACGGGTGCTATTTTTAGCGCTAAAATGCCTGAAAAGTGCCTTCAGTGTGAAAGGGGTCTTAGGGAGAAGAATGCTTTCTTTCCTCATGAATAAACATTCAGAAGTGCTTTGCTTGCCCTTATATGCAGACAACTGTTTAGCCCTACTTTACTGCCCAGCCTACTGTATACTGTTTGTAGTATATTAAACATGGGTGCAGCCTGCATTCATTGTAGAAATGTTAGTGACAGTATTATTCAGGCTCTGTTGTACGACTGTGTAATAAAGAATTAGTGACAATTATTAAGAAGAGAAATAGTTGGGATTTTAAAAACAAAAAAACACGGGGACTTAAAATATAAATAACATACAATTTATAAGTCCAAAATGTAGAACAATTATAAATAATATAATACAATTTTTTAGAATGTACAATATATCAAAAGATGCCTTTGAAGATTATCAGGGCACTGGATAATATAGCGGAGGTCTACAAGATCACATCATTGTTAATAAAAACAAAACTGAGTGATATTGCTGCAAATTATTAGGATAGTGCTGTATGTAATGGGAATCTGCTGAGATAAATCCAATTGGAAAGCATGTAGCCAAATGACATTGGAAATTCGATAAATGCAAAACATTCTATTTCTTTTTTAAGGCCCCAGGGTATCAATAAAATTATAGCAAAATCCACCTGCATTCTGTGTAGGGCATAGTTGTGGTATAGTAAGTAAGTTACGGTTATAAAATTGTTTATAATAGTTGTAGAGAGGATGTTTTTTCTTCCCTTTGTTAATCACATATCCATGCTCCCTTATACTAAACTTCAGCCTACATTTTGTTCTTTCTGCCGTTAATCTAAAAGCTATCATTTGTACTTGTTGAGATAAATTAACATTGTTTGTTTTACCTGTTAATGTTGTATGCATAACCTGCATTTGTAAGTTATACATTTCAAGCATTTAATGAACCCCCTTTTGGATACAATTTGATCCCACACTGTGTTGTTTTCTTGTATTAGGTCATGGGGCATCCTTAAAGTATAGATTTAAAAACAAACTTTTTTTTTTTTTGGTAAAATTGGAAGAGTTTTTCCCCATTTGGGAATAGGCCAGATCCCTAATATTTGTCGTCAAGTGTGGTATTTAATTGTTTCTTGGAACAATCATTAGGTTTCAAAAGATCTGCTCACTTTAGATCTAAAATTTCTTTGTGTTCCAACAGAGTTCTAGGATAAAATTATAACAAATGGTCCTCACACCACTGTAGATCAAAATCCTTTTTATTTGGACATCCCAAAAGCTACAGGCATCAGAATGCTGGATAGAGTTCTAGGATACGCTCTTTGCAAAAATGGTTCTGTCAGACTATTTAATGCTACGGATAGTAAAACTATGATAATGTACCATCGTCCTATACATTTAGAAAAAACAAATGGCAGAGGGTCTGAGGCAACTATGGACTCTCATGGTACAGTAAGGACTTACATACGCATTTGTATAAAAATATAACATTTATTGAAACAAAACATGGTTAAAAAGGTCCTAACGAAAGATAATATGTAATGTACATATATTCAACTTATTTGTAGTCTTCGAGCCACTGCTTTTCCTTCTTAACCACCTTCCTACTGGACACATTTAAGAAAAAGCAGAACACCGCGCTATACCATAACAATTAATGCATAAAGTGTACTGAAAAAAGCAATCAAAAAGTGACAAACTGGTCAAAAAACAACATAAAGGCAGCCGCTAAAAAGTGAGATACGCACATAACATAATAAATATAAAAAAAAGCAGCGCTGTGACAAAATTTAGTTATATATGATATAACAAACAAACAAGTGGGATATTAGGCCCAAATTAGGGGTAGACTCCAAGTTCATAAATTGGCATAAATAAATGGGATGAACAATCCTATCCAGTATCGATCATAGATGGTGAATAAAAAAGATGAGGTAAGTGGAAACAATAAGTCCTTCACCGCACCACTGTGGTATAGTAAAATTATGCGCTTACCAAACGGCAAGCTTGGAAGAGCTTGCGACCTTAACCCGGTCGGGGCCTTTCAGGATGGACCATCAAAGAGGACCACGCCACCTTGGCTTGGATTAAGCACGCTGTTCTCCCAGTTACCACTCTAGGTGGAGATGTACCACTGGCTAGGGATAAACCTCAAAGGAGGTGTACCAAGAAAGAAGGAAAGGCAACATAGCGTAATCCTGCTTTACTTTTATTAAAAACAAAAGAGTTGCACTTACATTCGGGAAAGTATCAACAAACATATAAGCCGGCCGGCTAGAGAGCGATCGCCCGTCCTGTAGACTGTAAACGGTGGATGCAGCACGTCAGCACGTCAACCTCCTTTGAGGTTTATCCCTAGCCAGTGGTACATCTCCACCTAGAGTGGTAACTGGGAGAACAGCGTGCTTAATCCAAGCCAAGGTGGCGTGGTCCTCTTTGATGGTCCATCCTGAAAGGCCCCGACCGGGTTAAGGTCGCAAGCTCTTCCAAGCTTGCCGTTTGGTAAGCGCATAATTTTACTATACCACAGTGGTGCGGTGAAGGACTTATTGTTTCCACTTACCTCATCTTTTTTATTCACCATCTATGATCGATACTGGATAGGATTGTTCATCCCATTTATTTATGCCAATTTATGAACTTGGAGTCTACCCCTAATTTGGGCCTAATATCCCACTTGTTTGTTTGTTATATCATATATAACTAAATTTTGTCACAGCGCTGCTTTTTTTTATATTTATTACTGGACACATTTACCCCCTTCCTTCCCAGGCCAATTTTCAGTGCTGTCACAATTTTAATGACAATTGATGGTCGTGCAACACTGTACCCAAACAAAATTTTTATTATTTTCTTCCACAAATAGAGCTTTCTTTTAGTGGTATTTGACCACTGGGTTTTTATTTTTTGCTAAACAAACTAAAAAAAAAATGTTTTTCTTAGTTTCTGTCATAAAATTGTTTTCTCCTTCACTGATAGGCGCTGATGAGGCGGCACTGATGAGTTGGCACTGATATGTAGAATTGATGGGCACTGATAGGCAGCACTGATATGCAGCACTAATGGGCACTGATAGGCGGTACTGATAGGTGGCACTGATGGGCATTGACAGGTGGCACTGATGATGAGCTACTGACAGGTGTTACTGCTGGGTTCTGATTGGTACTGTGGTTGGCACTGAGAGACTTTATTGAGGGGGCACTTCCGGCAGCTGTTGGGCACCAATTGGCACATCTGATGGGGGCTGTGCTGATAATCAATGTGCTGATTGTCAGCACATATCCCCCCTCTGACAGGAAGAGCCACCGATCAGCTCTCCCTGTCAGCGCGAACCAAGGAATGCCATTTACTGTCACTTCCTGGTTCACACGATGATCAGTTGTGATTGGTCAGAGCTGATCACGTGATAAGAAGCCTCTGTCAGAGGCTCCATACCATGATCGGAGATGCGGTGTGTCACACTCGCGATCGCCACGCTGCACACCCCCGCGATTGCCGCGCTGCACACCCCCATGTGCCGGCATGTTAACGTGCTGGACTTCATATGACGCTCAGTCAGGATAACAGAACCACTTCCCAGCTATCAATCTGATATAGGCCAGGCGTGAAGTGGGTAATCACCACTGGGTTTTTTTTATTTTTTGCTAAACAAGTGAAAAAAAAAAAAACTTTTCCTTTGTTTCTGTTATAAAATTTTGCAGATAAGTAATTTTTCTTCTTCACTGATGTGCACTGATAAGGCTGCAATGATGGGCATTGATGAGGCTGCACTGATGGATATTGGTTAGGCTGCACTGATGAGGTAACACTGACAAGCAGCACTGATGAAGAGACACTGATATGATGCACTGATATGCTGCACTGACATGATGGTCACCAATATGCTGCACTGATGGACACCGATTGGCAATGATGGGGCTGCACTGATTGAGGGCACTAATGATCAGTGGCCTGATTATTAGTGTAAATGTCCCCTGTCAAAAGAAAGCAGGTTATCAGCTTTCCTTTCAATACACACTGACAGCACTGAGGAAAGGAAATGCAGATAACGGCATTTGTTTACATGGGATCAGCTGTGATTGGACACAATGGATCAAGTGATAAAGAGACAATGCCACTGGCTCTTTACCATGATCAGTGATTTGCTGTGTTTGAGGGACATTGTTTACCACCTATTGCCGAGCTGTGACATGCGTAGGAGGACGTCATATGACTTCCACCCAGAAAGAGGAGCATCCCGTTTGGCCATCAATCTGTTATAGGTTGGGCAGGAACTGGTTAATCATCTAAACTGGCTGGATTCTGACTTTAATCCTTCCCAGACATTTAGAACTACATAGGGGGACTCTGCATACAGGAAAAACCTGATGCCTCAAACTCGGAGGAAAAAGTATTTTTAAATAATATACTCTTACCTCAAGGTAATCATTCCTAAATTCCCCCTTTTTGTTTATTGTGGGTTGTCACAGAAGAGTTACAATAAAATAGTTACTAATCACTGTACGGAAAGGTGATACATGAGGCTTTCAAGAGACAAGTAAAATACAGATAATGCATGACAAAACACTTTGAAAGCATTTGTAGGATTATGGATTAGCATAGCATACTACACTCTGCAGAAATCAATACAAATTGAAACAGCAGTGGTATAAAGTAACTAAAATAACTTTCTGAAACACATTTAATGCTGCTAGAAGTAAGAGATGCATCCATAAAAGTGACAATCTCCTAGCTATTAGAGATAAAGTCAGGGATCTTCGTGGATAAAACAGATTATTGATTATAGCTCATGCATGAGGCTGTATGCTTGATCATTACGCTGGTAAATTCTGACATTAGGAATTAGACAAAATCTACCCTTGAAGTGCCTTCCACCCCCAGGCTGCATGGATTAAATACTCATTGGGTCTAGGAGGGAAAGACTGCATTACTTACCTTATCCCTATAACACCAGCTCCAATGCTCTCATTTATCTCTGGTGTCCAGTTTGTGGGTGGTCCCTCAGTGTCCTCACATACAATACAGGGCTACAGAGGAAGCAAAGGTTTGACCAAGGATGGGAACAGCTTAGAAAAAAAGACTTTGTGGGACTGGCTGTCCTGCTGGAGTGACCATACTGGAGTGAAGAGTAAGGCAAGTATTACTCCTAATTCCTGCACTCCTCGACTAAAAAAAATAGTCAACACTAAAGCGTGTGTGTGTGTGTTTGTGTGTGTGTGTGTGTGTGTGTATATATATGTGTGTGTGTGTGTAGTTGTGCTTTAAAGCAAACTTTTTTTTTTCAGGGGTGCCTTGGCAAAATGCCTAAAAGTTTAGCAAAAATTGTATACAAACCAGCAGGTGGATCAAGCCTGCCTTTAAGTTTTTTTAATGTAATACTTTCTTTATTGATTAAGATATTACACAAAAATAGCAAAACAAAGTTAAAAAATACAACATCATAAAATATAGTGTAATATATTGCAATGTAACACACTGTTATTACTTTAACTACCCACTCCCTCTCTCTCCACCCCTAACCACCCCCCATCCCTGCACCACTCAATCTTCAACCATACATCAGCTCTATTGACTATAAACCTATCAAAAGAAGAAAGAAGTAATAGGTAAATCTACTGCAGAGTATCAAAAAAAAAAAAAAAAAGAATCAAAGTAAGGGTCGTGTAAGATCCACAGTAAAAAGGGAGAGGGGGATAGAGAAGAAAAAAGGGGAAAGAGAAAGAAAAGGAAAAGGACAAAAGGAGGGAGGGCAGGGGGTAATACTATACACCCCTCTCACCCTATAAGGTAAAGCCCAACTTATTCAGCCACGGGCTCCACATTCTCTTGAACTTTCTATAATTACCCTGTCTAATAAAAATTACTCTCCCGTTCCCTACTATTAAATTGATAGTCGCGACCTACAGACAGGGGGTTATGTGCTTGCCAGTGCTGTGAAATTAGTTTCCTCACCTGAAATAGACATCTTAGCACTGCTTCAATGGTGTACTTTGGAACATTACCCCCCTCCATATTCCCCAATTAGCAGGTCTTAACCGTCGGCTGAACTGCAGTCTTAAAGGTTTTGTTTATCCTATCCACAATCTCTACCCAGTATCTGAATAGTATCATGCATTTCCATAACATGTGAATAAAGTCCTCAGATGCCCTGCACCTGGGGCACTTATGGTTTTGTCACCACCCAAGTTTAAACATTTTTTGGGGTATAATATACTCTATGAATTAGGAACAGATGGGATACCTTCTGTGAGGGACGAGTGTTCCTCGTCTAAGGATCCCATCCCTGTAGTCATTGGCTCGACATCTCTCTCTACTCTTAGAAGGACCAGCTTGATCTATTGTTCTAGCTTCTAGTCTGGCATATAACCCAGAGATTAAACCTTTAGATGAATCTAAAGTCATTATTTGTGCCAAGATGGGAATCTGGGTCCATCCAACTGTCTGCGACCTGAACTGCGTCTGGATAACATGCCTGATTTGGAGGTATTTAAATTATTTGGTAGATTAAATTCCTGTTTCAAATCTAGGAACGTTTTCATAGTATTTCCCACATATAATTGACTTAGATGATTGATACCCTGGCTCACCCATTCCATAGACCTCTCCATGTCTCTTAATTCAACCAAATTTCTATTGTACCAAAGAGGAACATATTCTGATATTCCTCTATATCCCAATAGAGCCTTCGTTGACTGCCATACTTTGCTAATTAATTTTATCGTCGGGCATCTATGGATAAATGAGTCTGCCTCTAAGACCTCTATCAATGAACTATGCGGGGCCCCCATCAACATCATCCTAGCGCTGGAATTTCCAAATCTAGGGGCTCCACAACCCACTAGGTGCTGTAGCTGAGATGCCAAAAAATATGACCTCGGGTTTGGAACCGCCATACCCCCTTCTTTGAGCGGCAACTGCATCATTTGCAAACTAATTCTGGATTGGCCCTTTTTCCAAATTAAATCCCTAAACAGGGATTCTATTCTTTTAAACCACTTTTGGCCTATCCAGATTGGGGAGTTATGGAAGAGGTATAGTATCTGGGGCAACCATATCATCTTAATTAAATTGCAACGTCCTGCTATAGACAGAGGGACTCGGCTCCAGATATCTCCCTTATGTTTCAATTTAAGTAGTAGAGGGACTAAGTTGTCATTAGGATATAAATTTATATCGCTAGTGATCCAAACTCCAGATATTTCAATTAATCAACAACTTTTAGGTTGGGAGTTCCCGATGGTATCTGGCTACCAAGTGGGTCGACCGGAAGCAAGGCCAATTTGTCCCAGTTGATAACCAGACCAGAAAATCATCCAAACTCTCCAATCATTTGTATCACTGTTTTTGATGATGTTTGGACATCTTCAAGAAAAAAAAAGGGCATTGTCCGCAAACAGTGCAATCCTATCCTCTTCTGTCTGCCTCAGAAATCCCTGCATATCCAGTGTAGATCTAGTCATAATTGCCAACGGCTCCATTGCAAGAGCAAATAGTAAAGGGGACAGGGGACAGCCCTATCTCGTACCTCTCTCCAACTGGAACAAATCGGAGTACTCATTATTGATTTTTATTTTTGCTCTTGGTTCAGTGTAGGAGTATTTTCACCCAGCTAATGAAGGACAAGCCAAACCCGAATATGAAGCACTCTGAGTAGGTAGTCCCACTCCAGGCTATCGAAGGCCTTGGATGCGACTAGGGCCAGAATGGCCCTGGAACCACCATTGTCAGTTGGAATCTGCATATTCAAAAAGAGACTCTTCTAATGTTAATGCTAGTTGACCTATTTGGAATGAATCCTGACTGATCGGGGTGAATAAGATTCTGGATACATCCATTTAAGTGGGTGGCTAGTATTCTGGCCAATATTTTTACATCCTTACATAATAATGATTTTGGGCATTAAGAGGAGGCGCCCAATTGATCTTTCCCCTCCTTGGGTATAACAACGATAGTGGCTTCCGACATCGAGCCTGCCTTTTAGTTACACAAAGCCACAGGTTTTCATTGTGCACCATTATGACTTTACAGACACTGGAATCCAAATCACCAATTACGTCATTGGTTAATAAGAAGGATGTCTGTTGCCTCCACAGCATCCTTGTTTGACCCTCCTGTGCCCCTCTCCATCAGCATTGGGGTGATACTAGCTGACTGATGGAAAGAAATTGAGGGAGAAGAGAAACATTGGGATACTAGTCAGTACCAGTGTACAAAAGTGTATTTGCTTTGGAAGAATAAATCGCCTCTAATGTTGGGTGTCCTAAGTGTGTTGATGTTGCTGAAATATGTAAAACTATTAGAATAGTTTTTTTACATTTTAGAATGGGGTGCCTCGAGACTTCCATAATTTTAAAGGGTGCCTTGACTAAAAAAAAAGTTGAGAAACACTGCTTTAAAGTATGAGGAGGTAGTCCCAGGGTAGGGGTTCCACAGTAAACCAATTACCCTCAGAAAGGTGTCAAGCTTAAGGGCTGATGTCAAGAAGTGTTAAAGGCTTTCAATTAATTCCAATGCATTCCTTTTATGTTTTCAGTATTGTACCAGGTGGAGTATCTGAAAATAGTTTTGTAGTGTTTATAGTATGTTTTGTAGTGTGTATACTACCATATACACTCGAGTATAAGCTGAGTTTTTCAGCACATTTTTTTTAGGCTGAACCCCCCCCAGCTTATACTCGAGTGAGGGTGCAGCCTAACTGTGCCCATCTGCAGCTGTACCATTGATAACCAAGTTTTAAAGCATGTGGGCATGAGAGTATGTTGCTGACAGCCTCCAATTTACCTAACATTATAATTTTATATAACTGCTGTACAATTTCCGCCACAATAGGTACATGTCATTATGAGGTCTTTTTTTTTTCTGCCATGAGGCAGAAATGCTTTAATTTGTAAAGAGAGGTATTGTTCCAATCCATTTCAGAGTTACATGTACAACAATGTAGAGGCATACTTGGAATGATAGGAAATCTTTTGTGTTTGAGAGGAACATCATGCCAGCCATTAAAAGATTGTGCCAGCTGGAAGGCTCATGCACATGCATGACAATTAACACACATGCATGCATAGAAATGCGCCTAAAATTGGCACATGCACCACAGATACCGGTGCCTATTGAGCTATTTAAACCCGAGTTCCACTATTTCTTATTTGTTTGTCCCATAATATGCAGCTTTACTATACTAATATGTGCAGACTAAATAAAAAAAAAATGGTACATTTCAGTCAAGTAAATCCTGCAGCTCACACTTGAAAAGCCCATAATGATTCCACAGGCAATTATATCTAATATTTATTTTTTAATTATCAAGCTGTTTCAGGGAACTGAGCAGTGTTATGAAAACTTTGTCAAATTCTTATTACAAATGCTCAGTCTCACTTAAAGGTAACATGCTTGTCAGACTAGGATTTACAAAATAAATACTATAAAATGAGTGCAATGAATATATACTGTTCATTCAAAGGGACTTATTATAATAATAAATAAGTGTGCAGTGCTGTAACAGTTCAGGGTGATTATGGGTCCCTGAAAACCACAGAGCAAATTGTATTAAACATCAATTGTTACAATGAAAGCAATCAATCATGATCAGTTGCAGCAATTCTTTGACACACAAGAGAAATCACACAAGAGTACTCCATCTGTTGCAGATAATGAAAAAAGTGGAACAGAAATCATTTTTTTTTAATCCATCATCAAAGAGCCCAATGTGTGTGCAGCACCTATGGTCAGCTTTGATAAACTATGCTAATACTAAATTCAGTGCATTTACAGGTACAGTAGCTTTGCTATACATGTTTTAAGGAAGTTAGTCTTGTGTACACACATCCCTAAATAATCATGTTATTTCTCCCCATTCCCTTATTTTTAAATAATTGGGCTACTTAGATAGTAGAGCATAGATTACTTTGTACACAAAGCAATACAAATTGATCCTGCTCATATATTAATGTCCTTATATTCTTTTGTTCTGAAAATTTTTATTTTTAAGAAAAGGCACTTGTATATCATTAAAAATTATTTTAATGCAGAGGAACCTGGAAGACCTCGATAATAGAGGCAGAAGACACAATCTACGGGTTAGAGGACTGCCGGAAACCATAGAAGGGGAGCAAATATTGCCTTCTATCACTGATCTCTTTAACAAACTCCTGAACAGACCACTTCAGACCCATATTGAAATGGAGAGATTTCACCGAGCATTGAGACCTAAAGGGAGAGACACCGATCCCCCACGAGATATAATATGCTGCATCATGGATTTTAAGCTAAAGGAGGAAATACTAAGACGGGCCAGAATAAATCCACAGATCATACATGAAGGGAAACCGATTCAAATTTACCAGGATCTCTCAGGGATAACTCTGCAGCACTGACGGGACCTGCGACCCTTATTAGACACCTTGCGCACTCAGGGTATATCCTACAAGTGGAAGCTCCCATTCTGCCTCTCAGACACATCCAGAGGGCACACTGCGCTTTTGAAAGTGCCAGAAGATCTTCCTCGTTTTTGCGACATTTTAAACATCCCGCTGGTAGATGTACCAAACTGGTATGCGGACTTTCACCATTCAGCGGTCAGGAAAGAACTACCAGCGGAAGAACCAATGGAGGCACAAGCATCCAGGCACCGGAGGAGACGTTCCCCCTCGGCACCAGGTAACCGTCATGACTCCCGAGGCACATATCACAGCTCTAACCCCTTCACCTCACCAAGCTCACGGAGGGCTAAGAGAGACCGTTAGTTTTTGTCCCAGGAAATCAGATAACTGACATTACTGTTGAGCCATGTTTGGCTTGTATTAGTTAACCAAAGTTATATGTTCTCTATCAAAAGTATTGACCTGATAGCAACAAGACTTTCTAAAGATGGCTATACCGCCTGACACACTATCCTTGTTTGCCAGCCTTCACATCCACTAGACTTCCTCTGAGGTTGTGATCGCACACAAACCACTTCAATCCCCCACCTGCAGTACATGTCTCTCGCATGGTACATACTACGACTACAATACCCATACTCCCTAGCGGCAAGAGAACGTCAGCACGCAATACGGATGCTCCTCCTATCTACATCCTACATCCCACGACACACAGGAGAAATCTTCTCTGTTCTCTGCTCACCACAGTAGAGACCCACAGAAGACGTCAGACAAGCACAGACAGGGAACCAGCTCTACAACTCCACCACGGACTGGAAATCTACACGCAAGACTAAACACTCATCCGGGACTGTAAACCTCTGCTACCCGAACACAACAGAGGTAATTGTCCAGCAAAAGCTTCTATATTCTCCAAGACAAGCTGAATACTCACATGTTTGTAACACCGCATTTGCAGAACATCTTTTTAATTGTTGCGGAAGCTTCTAAAATCACTTAAATCCTCAACTTAATCTCCGGCACTGGTGAGATAAGGGCAATGTCTTAACACTACCTCCTCCTCAAATGCTATGGTACCTTATAAATTGTATTCCCTAGCAACATACCCCTATGGAGAGGATGGCCATTAACTGATAGGTACGATGTAATATTGTTGCTTTAATTATCTTGGTCACACTTAACTGTTTTACAAACCAGTTACCTTCTACAAGTAGAGTGTTCATACGTTATAGATGTGGGTGTTTTTATTGTTTAGATACTGAATACACGACACCTCTGGGGCATTCCCAAGTTCTCTCTCGGAATCTCCCAATGATCACCGCCTGATGGGGCAGCAGCATCTTGAATGATTTCTTAAGGCTAACATTCTAAAGACAGCTCATACACAGAAGAGGTATTTTACACCCCATAATATGTTCATTCTGAATTAGACTTCTTACAATAAGATACACGGAAGTATTTCCCTCTAGACGTTTACACAAGCTATAGACTCCCACACCCTCTTATGTAACCTTCCAACACCTCCACCACCTTCAAACATGGTCAGTCGGTAGCGGATATCTCTAGGATTTGTGACCACACTCGTGTCCGGCTTGAGACAATCCCCACACAGCAGCAGACCGGGGTGTAACCACACAGGTTGTGGGACACGTACTGACTCCGCTCTGTACATAACCGATTCCCTCACAAACGAAGTTAGGAGATAGATTCTCCATCACCTCATCGGTAACGCGAACATAATTTTTAAATCAAACTTAAATCTTGCGACTTTCCTTTACCCCTAAACCTAACTACCCTCTATCCCACGTCCACACACCTTCTTGGCGGAGGTCATGAGTACACACAACCCTCATCAGGATCAGGCTCCACCAAACGCACACCTCAAACTATGCTCTATAAACATTCGAGGTCTCAATATACCAGAAAAAAGATCACAATTACTTTACTCCCTACAGAAATCAAAAATCCATATCACACTCATTCAGGAAACCCACTTCAGAACAGATAGCATTCCCAAATTGTATACTAAACTATACCAGACGGTATACCATGCAACCAATAAAGAAGCAAAATCCAAAGGGGTTTCCATCCTAGTGTCTAAACATTGCCCGCTGCTCATAACGGAAGTCCACAGGGATCCACTAGGTCGCTATCTCTTCATTAAAGGCACGCTTCACAAGAGACCCCTCACCATAGCGAACATATATGCACCAAACACTAAGCAAGTTTCTTTTTTTCGGACAACGCTACAACACCTACTAACGTTTCAGTTAGGCACATTAATAGTAGGTGGAGTCCTCAATGTGGCCTTAAATCCTTCTATTGACACATCTAATGGGTTATCCTCACTGTCCTACAGAGCATTATGGGCGATAAAATCGCAATTCAGCGACATGCTACTACACGATACATGGCGTACGTTACACCCTAAAGATAAGGACTTCACCTTCTTCTCTCCGCCCCATAACAAGTACTTGAGAATTGACCACTTCTTTATTTCCCAAAACGATCTCTCATTTCTCACAAAAGCAAATATTGAGCCGATGATTCTATCAGACCATAACCCCATCACTATGACCCTAAATCTCCCCAATACAAAGGACAGATCGCACATTTGGCGACTCAACAATTCTCTTCTCACTGACCCAGAAACAACTCAGACAAGTTCCAAAACCCTTACCAATTACTTTGCAGAAAACGTACAGGAAGACTCTTCTCCAGACATAATCTGGGCGGCACACAAATGTGTTATCAGGGGTGTATTCATATCCCAGGCAGCCAAACGATCAAAACTAAGAAAAGCCCGCATTGAGGAATTAACTAAACACATATATACTTTGGAACTAAAACACAAAGCCACTCTAGCTACCAATGCCTTGTCAGATTTGATACAAACAAGAGAGGAACTCCTAGAGATATTAAACAAATCAATAAAGCACAAATTCGCCTTGACTCAAAAAGTCTTCTACGAGTTTGGAAACAAGTCTGGGAGGATATTGGCTAGAGACCTACAAGTTAAGAAGGCGGCGAACTCCATCCACACAATTAAAGACACGGCAGGAATACCTTTGAGACCTCAGATAAGATAGCAGACCAATTCGTGAGGTATTTCTCCAAATTGTACAATCTACCTTCCCCACTAATAGCTTCAGACACGACTGACAGAAGATCTTGGATCCAAGACTTTCTGAAAAAATATGCGCCTTCACCCTTAAATGATATAGAATCCACAGGATTAGACTCCCCATTATCTATAGAAGAAATTCTACATGCTTTGAAACAATTAAAATCCGATAAAAGCCCAGGTCCTGATGGATTAACAGTTAGCTACCTCAAGACCTTCCCAGACACACTCATTCCACAATTAGTTAAGGCCTTTAACAATCTAAATCCCACAAGTAGTGCAAACAAAGACATCTTAGAAGCACATATTGCTGTTATACCAAAACCTAATAAGGACGCTACCCTAGTATCAAACTATCGCCCCATTTCACTTCTAAACGTTGATGTGAAACTTTACGCCAAGGCACTAGCCAATCGCATACTTCCCCTAATTCCCAGATTAGTCTCACTGGACCAAGTCGGTTTTGCAGGGAAGCAAGGGGCAATACCACAAAGGCTCTAAATGTCCACCATTGGCTCTCCTCTACCTCGACTCAGGGCTTTTTGTTATCCCTGGACGCAGAGAAGGCGTTCGACAGGGTAGCTTGGGATTATATGGAGGAAACACTTTGTACGGTGGGTATACCGCCACGCCTCTTACAGATGATTCTCACTCTGTATTCCTCCCCAACTGCAAAAATCAGAGTGAATGGTTGCCTGTCGGACACCTTCTCCGTGTCTAATGGTACTAGACAGGGTTGTCCCCTCTCCCCCTTACTATTCATACTCACCATGGAACCTATACTACGTAAACTCAGAGAGAACCCTGATATAAAAGGCTTAGAGATCAATCATAGAAACTAAAAAGTAGCTGCTTACGCAGATGATATCTTACTCTTTCTCACGGACCCTATAACCACCATCCCCAATCTGCTTAAGGACTTCTCTCTTTTCAAATCACTCTCAAACCTTCAAATACATTTTTCCAAATCAAATGCCCTGAATATAACCCTACCAAACACACTGGTTACACATTGTAAGAACAATTTCCCATTCTACTGGGAACCCCAAGCCATCACATATCTGGGCATTAAAATACCTACCAAACTGACTGATTTATATGCTCAGAATTTTCAACTTACCCTATTGGCCATCCAAGGAGATCTGCACAAATGGCACACAGGCCCTTTTTCATGGATTGGCAGGATAGCTATTTTAAAAATAACATACTACCCAGACTATTATACCTGTTTCAGGCTATCCCCATCAAGCTCCCTGCATCCTTCTTTGCAATTTACAAATGATTGTGTAGGGCTTTCATTTGGACATCCAAAACACCCAGAGTGAGTTGGGAAAGGCTGACACTTCCCAAATTGCAGGGAGGCTTAAGTCTTCCTGATATCCAGAAATACCATTGGGCATGCCACATGACTAGAATAGTCGACTGGCACTTACATGGGAGCAAAAAGGACTGGATTCAGCTAGAGAATGCTTTCTCCCAAATTCCATTGGCACACATACCCTGGCTCAGTCCCTCGAGCATCCCTAAAGAACTTAAAACACACCCTTTAATCCATGCTACAACACTGAAATTCAAGAATGCAAGTACAAAATTAAACTTTAAACCCACACACGGTCCCATGACTGCTCTAGAAAACAACCCAGATTTCCAACCGGGCATTTCCTCAATCCCTTCATTGAAAGACTCGCCCAGACGACATATCAGGGTTCATCAACGGTTTCACAACGACAGATTGCTTTCACACCAAGCTATGACTTCTCAATTCCCAAATTATCAAATACCATTTTACAAGTACCTACAAATCCGACACTTTCTTCAACACTCTAATCCAAATCCTCAATGGTACTGAGATCTCTCACCTTTCAAATCCATTTGTAATAGCGAAGAACCACAAAGACACTTAATATCGACTGTGTATACGCTCCTTTTCTCCTCACATAAAATCAAAGACGATAAGCTGGTCAAACAGTAGGAAACAGACCTCAAGCTGGACCTAAGCACGGTGGAGTGGGGACGCATATACAGTTATATACATAAAGGCAAGATTAATGTCTCTACACAAGAAAGCAGATTCAAAATATATACAAAATGGTACAGAACACCAGACAAAATCCACAAGTTCCACCCTAGTATCTCCCCTTTGTGTTGGAGATGCAATGCAGCCCACGGGACCCTACTTCACATCTGGTGGGACTGCACCCTCATACAACCATTTTGGATAGAAATACATCACTTAATTAGCCAGATCACCACTGTCACACCCGATTTTACTCCAGCTCAATTTCTACTGCACCACACGTCAATTCCTAGATCGACATACAAAAAATCCTTAGTTCTTCATCTAATTAACACCGCTAACCATTACATCCCAGTACATTGGAGAAGCATCTCCCCCCCAACGGTCACTGAATGGATACAAAGAGTTGACAAGACAGCTGAAATGTATATATTTTTTTTTTTTTGTTTAATATATTTTTATTAAAGTGAAGTATAACAAAGATATACATATATCTCAGAATGAATGCATTCTTGAAAACACAGCAACAAGAGTTTCAGCACTCACAGATTTCAATGAGTAGTTATAAGCTAACCCTCCAATAATTGGCTCAGAAGCTTAACAAAGTGTTAGTATAGCATAGGGTTAATACTTTGTGAGCACTTGAAATAAAACAAAATGAATATAAAAAGGAAAAATCCTTACTTTGGTATATAGAAACTGAGAGATAAATAAAAGCAGAAGAAATAAAATTAAGAGAAATTATATGAAGGAGGAGAGAGTAGGAGAATAAGAAAGGTAAGAAAACAGAGGGTAGGAGGGGGGGTATGGGGGGGGTTGTTGCTGGCATGCATGTCTACACATCAAAAGGGAATGATATGTTAAGGTGTAGTTGGCTAAGCTTAGACTAGAGGTTTAAGAGGTTTGCGTTATAAGTTCCTTATAAACAGATGTGGATTGAAATTTTTTCCAAGAATCCCAGGTTAGAGAATGTTTCTTAGAGGTACCTCTAATGTCGTGGGTGATGCTCTCCATAAGATGTACCTTATCGACCATTTGTAACCAAACTCTTGTAGAAGGGATTGTTGGTTGACCCCATAAAGTAGGAATTAAAGCTTTGGCAGTGTTTAGTAAATGAGGAATAATTGAACGTTTATATATTCTTATGGGAGTTTTGGTAGAATGAAAAAGGATAGTCCACGGGTCATTGGGTATATTGACATCCGAGATCTGTAATATTAGATTGTGGATGGTATCCCAATAAGGTCGGATGAGTGGGCAAGACCACCAGATGTGTGCGTGAGTGGCTTTGTTCCCACAGTTCCTCCAGCATAATGGGGAACTGGCGGGGAACATTTGTTGTAATCTGGCTGGGGTATAATGCCATCTAGTAAGCAATTTATAATTGACCTCTGACATTTTTGAGGCCAATGAGGAAGTGTGGGCTAATTGGAGGATCTTTTCCTTTTGATTATCTGTAAGGGAAGAATCTAAGTCATATTCCCATTTAGCCAAGAATGGTGGGAAGTTGGGGTTTTGAAGTGTAATGAGAGCTTTGTAAAATAGAGAAATTTCATGTAAAGGGGGATCTTTTGGGTAGAATATTTCTATGGTATTTAATTCACTCAGACCTCTAAGCGGGTTGGGAAGGGATCCTAAGAAATGTTGTAATTGGTGATATCTCCATTTATCTAGAAATGTGGTGGGTTTAGGAGCAAGTATCACGTGTAATGGTTTAAGTATGTTGTCACGGAGGACATGATGTAATAGAAGAGGTTCTTCCGTTCCCCATGATTTAAAGCCTGGATCTAATAAACCCGGTAAGAAATATTTATGATTGAGGAGAGGTAATAGAGGAGAATCATACTTCCATGAGAATTTTTTGTGTAGGGCGTCCCAAATATCTAAGGAGGATATAGTGAGAGTCGAGGTAGATCGAGCTAGGTTCCTACAAGAACGGGGTATCCAGGGGGCTACCGAGAGATCCACTCCACTTAAAAAGTATTCAATTTGTACCCATAGTTTCGATTTAAGAGCGTATTTCCAATCAGCCAGCCTGGACAAGATAACTGCTTGATAGTATGCCTTAAAATTAGGAAGTGCCAGACCGCCTGAGCATTTGGAGCGGAATAGTAGCTCTCTCGATATCCTGGAGTGACCGCCCTTCCAGATAAATCTGGAAATCAGAGTTTGTAATATAGTGAAGAACCCCACTGGTACTCCCATTGGAAGCATTTGAAAGAGAAAAAGGATGCGGGGTAGTATGTTCATTTTGATTATGTTCACTTTCCCCAACCATGTGTGTGATAAGTTGGACCATTTTCGTAGATCCTCCCTGATCCTATTTAGCAAGGGAATATAATTATGTCAAAATAAAGAATGGAGATTGGGAGTCAAATATATACCTAGGTATTTAATGCTTTTCAATACCCATTTAAAGGGAAACAGGGGCTTAAGGGAGAGAACTTCGGACTTGGAGATATTGATGTTTAAAATTTCAGATTTGGATAAATTTATTTTGAAGTTAGAGATGGATTGAAAGGTAGAAAATTCAGACATTAAGTTGGGAATTGAGATGCGTGGTTGTTGGATAAAAAATAGTACGTCATCCGCATATGCCGCATATTTATGGGATCTTTTGCCTATTTGTATGCCTTTGATATTAACATTATGCCTAATTGTAGCTAGGAAGGGTTCTAAGGTGATAGCAAAGAGGAGAGGGGAGAGAGGGCAACCTTGTCTGGTTCCATTATGTAAGACAAAGGGGTCACTCAACGTCCCATTAATTCTAATTTGTGCTGAGGGGTTAGAATAAAGGGATGAGATTCGGTGGAACATCCTAGGTCCCAGCCCAAAGTGGCGTAAGGTCATCTTAAGATATTCCCAGTCCACCCTATCGAAAGCTTTTTCAGCATCAGTGGAGAGGAGTAGGGTGGGCTGGGCGCATCTCCTAACGTATTGGATTAGGGATATTGCACGAAGTGAATTGTCTTTTGCTTCTCTATTGGGTATAAATCCTGATTGGTCTGCTGATATCCAGCTGGGTAAAAGAGGGAGCAGCCGGTTTGCGATTACTTTAGCAAAAAGTTTGATGTCAACGTTAATTAGGGATATTGGCCTAAAACTGTTACATAGGGTGGGGTCCTTATCGGGTTTAGGGATGACAGTGATATGAGTTGATAGAGATTCTGGGCGTAGACCTGAAGAGTGAGATATAGAGTTTGCATAAGCGGTGAGACGAGGGAGCAGAATGTCGCTGAATGTTTTATAGTATAAAATGGTGAACCCATCTGGTCCAGGAGCTTTTCCGGATGGGGATGATTTCAATGCTACCAGGAACTCCTCTACCGAGAAATCCTCTTCCATTTCTTTGAGGGCAGATATGGGCAATTTGGGTAGGTTAGCTGCTCTCAAGTAGGAAAGCAGGCGGCTTCTTCTCTCTTTTTGTGGTAGAGAAGACAGGTCATTTTTAACATTATATAGGTCTTCGTAGTACTCTCTAAAGGCCTTAGCAATATCTGGGGTTGCGTGGGCTAATTCCCCTGTTGGAAGTTTGATTTTGGAAATAAAGGACTGTGATTGTTTAGTCTTTAAAGACCTGGCTAGCAGCTTGCTTGGTTTGTTACCCCATTCATAAAATTTCTGTGATAAACGTTGGAATTTTCTTTTAGTATCTAAATTGAGAAGGGATTTTAGTTCTTCACGTTTGAGTGTGAGGGATTGAAGGTGCTCAATATGCATGGAGAGTTTGTGTTGTTTATCTAGAGCCGCTATCTGCTGTAGAACCTGATCAATCTGTTGACCATGCTCCCTTTTTTTCCTAGCCCCGAGCTCAATAAGACGACCCCTAATAGTAGCCTTGTGGGCTTCCCACACAACAGAGGGAGAGGTGTCAGAGGGTTTATTTTCCTTAAAATATTGGGAGAGATGAGAGGCTAACATGGAAACTTCGGCTTCATCAGAGATAAGGGAATCATTGAGTTTCCAATTGTTAATGCGTCGTGGTAAGGAAGGCACGGTCAACGTCATTGATACAGGTGCGTGGTCTGATATAGATGCGGTGCCAATGTGAGCAGATTGCAGGAGGGGAAGATGAAAGTGATCTAGGAATATATTATCTATTCTGGAATAGGATTGGTGTGTTGTGGAAAAGTGTGAATAATCCTTCTCCTTAGGGTGGAGAAGGCGCCAGACATCCATCAATTGAAGATCCAGGAGCTTTGTTTTAACAAGTTTCAGTTGTTTGAAGGAAATATTAGAGCGGCCCTGGGATGTATCAATTGTTGGATCCAGTGGCATGTTAATATCGCCCGCTAGGATAGTAAGGCCTTTGGCGAAGTTTGAAAGTTTAGTTAGTGTTTGTGAGAGGAAGGTTGACTGATTTTGATTAGGACAGTACACGTTTGCAAGAGTACATTGAGTGTTACCTATGAAGCCCTTTAAGAAAAGGAAGTGACCATGGTCATCTGCCAACATGTCAGATAGCCTAAAGGATACATTACTGCAGAATCCAATGGCCACTCCTTTAGCTTTATTAGTGTCTGATAAACTATAGTACCACTGTGGAAAGTGGGATGAGGTTAGCTTAACGGGTGTTGTGTGAGTTAAATGCGTCTCTTGGAGAAAAGCAATAGAACATGTGGCTCTTTTAAGTTCACGGACTAATTGGTGTCTTTTAGCAGCAACATTAAGACCCCTAACATTATACGATATAACCTTTAATGTAGCCATTGTTAAAGCATAGTACGTACCTACGTGCCTATATTTCCATGCATACCAGCCAGAGGGGGGAGTAGAAAGGAGAAAAGGAGAGAGTTTTTTTGGAAAGAAAGAGAGAGAAAAGAAAAACAAAAAGAACACATGTGAAAATCACATATATAAGTTAACCAACTTGTGGGAAACACATAGTTATCACGCAGAAATCTGCAGTGTTCCCATTGGGGAGAGAGAGAACTAGAGGCCAACCCAATCCCTAAATGGGGACTGGATAGGGCAAGTATAAGGCCAATCGTTCTCGCCAACCCCAGAAGGAAAGGGGGTGACAGGATTGCGCTGTAGTGGAGGGGTGTAAACAGAGGAAGTGTATCTCCACAGCGCGCGACCTATGAGAAAACGAATAACTTATAACTATAAGTAAATAATTAGTTCCATTTAGGAATGTAAATATTACCAGTTTGTAACCAGGATCAGTTTGAACAGAACATAACCCCTAGGCAATAAAGTGCAAACTAATTCGGTACTTAAACTACGTACCCAAGGGTAAAAGGTAACAAAGCACGTTGGTCATTACCACTGTATGACAGTTTCGGCCAAATTTAGACAGGCACACGTAAAAAAAAAAAAAAAGAAAAAAAAACTGCGGCCAAAACCTGACTTAGTATTGACAACCTGTAGGTAAAAGATTATCCATAATAAGAAAATTAGTATGTGTAAAAAGTTACATATTTCAACCGTGCTTTTGTGCTGAGCCTGGAAGAGAGGTACGCCTTTTCTTTGAGGGGGTCTTTCTCCAAGGTGGGTCCGTTAGGCTCAGAAATTTAGGGATTGGGTCTTGCCAGCCTGGGAGTTCCATGGATGGAAGATTAAGATCTTGCAAGAAGGTTGAAAGTTCCTCCGGAAATCTCAGCGTGTGTGACCGACCATTTTTTGTGGCAATTAGGCAGGCTGGGAATCCCCATCTGTAGGTGATCCCGTCTGAACGCAGGTGGTCAAGGAGCGGTTTCAGAGCTCTGCGACGGTCTAGGGTTTCCTTAGAAAGGTCTGGAAATATGGTGATGACTGCTCCGTCAAAGTCTATGTTAGGCAAGCCCCGCATCTTCATCATAATAGCATTTTTGTCTTCAAAATAATGCAAGCGACAAATAACGTCTCTGGGCTGATCTGACTTAGCATTACAGGGTCTTAGGGCACGGTGTACTCGGTCAAAACGTAGCGGTGCAGTGGCTGAATTGCCCAAGATGGTATTAAAGATGCCTCTTATAGATGGTTCTAGGTCATTATCACCCGTTGCTTCTGGCAGACCTCTGACACGAATGTTATTTCTACGGTTACGGTTCTCGAGGTCTTCGAGTTTATACAGGGAGGCTCGGTGGGCAAAGGCCAGCTGGGTAACAGTGTCCTGTAGTTCTTTAATAGCTAAATCATGTGTGTCTTGTCGCTGTTCCGTTTCCTCAACTCTGGCCAGAATATGTGTCATGTCAGATCTGACAGCAGATATTTCCTTTTTTATGGATTTCTCCAGACTGTGAAACATTCCTGCAAGTTCTTTTTTGAGGCCGCTCATTAGCGTGTTCATTTCGGAACCCGCAGGGGATCCTGGATCATCCATGAGGTCTGAGCAGTATGAGGAGGCCGGGGAGCTGTCTCGCACAGATGCAGCGTGAGATGATGGAGAGACGCTGGTCCGTGAGGTTCGGACCTGCTCGTCTCTTGCGTTAGCTAAGTACTGTTGAATAGAGCCAGTGGAGACTGGAACGGGCAGTGATCTTTTGCCTGGACGTTTACCTTTGGCAGACCGGAGTTTAGGTGTTTTGGCGGGCATTACTGGAACTATACGGTCGATCGCCGTGGGGGTCACCTCTGATAGTTGTACTGATGGAAGTTTATGGGAGCAGAAGCTATGTATAAGATATAGTAGTAAGGAATTGGCTTAGGAGTACTTGGAGCACCAAGATGGCCGCCAGCCTCCAGAGGTAGGCCGGAAGGAAGACTTTGTTTGCGGAAATAGAGTATGTGGTCTGTCACTGTATGAAGGGGTCAGTTGATGGGTGGTATGCTTGAGAGTTCAGCAGTTATAATATTAGCTGGGTAGGCTAGCAGGGGAAATGGCTTGGAGTACCAAGATGGCCGCCGTCTTCCATAGGTAGGCCGAAGCCACAGTCTTTCCTGAGATTCGCGGCCGGACGAGTAAGCACCGTTCGCTGTGGGCCCAAGTCAGCGTCGCGGGGCACCAAAACAGAGGTCCTGGCGGAGTGGGAGCGTGCCGATTCGGGCCAGGGGGACTCTGCAGAGGGATGGGTAGGCAGATGCCTCTGTACTCACTGTGCCTGTATGTTGAAGAGGCCGTTCCTGTAGGCCTCAAGATGGCGCCCGGCGGGGAGCAGTCCGAGGCAGAGGAAGAGACCACCAGGCAGCTCCCTTCAGTCGCCCAAGGCCCCCCCGACCGCCGACGGCGGCACGATCGGGCAACCAGGTATAGGCTCCTCTTGTCTGCTTGGCTGTAGGGGTGATGGGTGGCATGTACGGAGCCCCCAGCAGGCCTCAAGATGGCGGTGGGCACACAGGGCTCAAGTCCAGCTGGAGGCCCGGGGCCAGATAGAATGCAGCACTGGTAGCCAATTCCCCCTGCCAGCCGCAGCGGAGGTAGGCTAAGCACTTCTGAAGGTGGAAAGGTGCTCCACAGATTGAGGATGGGCTAGGATGGCGTTGGATGGGAATATGTAGAGCGGAGCTCAGCTTCCACACGTCCTTCTCCTAGCTCATCCAGACACGCCCCCCAGCTGAAATGTATATATACAAAAAAGTGCAGCGCTGGATATAAACAAACACTAGAAAAATAAATATTGAAAAACTCTGTGCTGAATATAGACAAACACTGAAAATATAAAATAAAAAACTGTGCACAATAATTCACTAATAATAAATATTGTCCATGAGTATTCCAATATGATGATAAAGAACTGAAGTGTGGAATAAAGTGCGTGGCTATCACCCCCGCAAACCTTTATCTCACTGAAATAAAACGTGCTTAATCTTCATATAGTGTCCATAAATACATATGTGAGAATCCCTGTTGGGTATTTTTATGACTTCCACCGCTGATAAACCCGTCACCACAGAGAGATTTAAGGCTTACCAGACAGCCCTTAAAGAAAGGCATGAAATAACCTCCACTCTGGATGTTGTCCCTTTTGTGGATGGGTCTCGTCCGGAAGCGTTGAATGGATATTTGCAGACTGTCATCAGTGGAGGGGGTTCACTCTCAGCGATGATAGGTATCCAAAAGAAAAGGAAGAAATGCTCCAATAGTGTAAAAAAGTTTACCGCTCCTTTATTAAAATTGCCATACAGGAATCCATATACACAAAATCCTTGCAAGGAGTTTAAAAACAGCTCCGATATAAAATGAAAGTTCGCACATGCGCAGTCCGTGCATGCCTGTCTACCCTACGGCCGTTTCATCAGAAATGACATCATCAGGGGCACGCCTACACGTCGGCGCATGCGCATTATGTACCCGAGCGGCGGAACGAAGGAGTTCAGCCATTGGTCACATAGTTACCGGAGCTAAAACAAAGGGAATGTCAATTATTTCAGATGCTGATTAACCTAGTTCAAACACATAGGACAGCATAAACCTTTCCTAGTGCCATCTTGTGGACAACTAGGATATTGCTTCAGGGATAAATTTATTTAATATTTTAAACCCAATAAAGTAAAAAAGTATATAAAAATTGTACGAATGGCTGAAGGACAGTTCGCATCACCCTTCAAGGTAAAAACATTTATGATTCCACAATCCTCAAATTAGGGGGATTACTCCCCAAAAATCAAAAGTTCAAGTAATATAACATAGAAACTTTAGATAGTGTATCAAACAGAATAAGTTGCTAGAAATCAGGATAATATGGCAAAATGGGATGGTTTACTTTTGTAAAAATAGAATAATCGCCCTTAGAAAGTGAAGACATATTTCAATTAGAGGGGTTATTCCAAAGACTTTGTGATCTGAATAATATAGAAACTAGGATAGTTCTCTCCTGAAAAACAAAATTGGAAAGTCATGTTAGCCAAGAATGTGGAGGGGACACCAAAAAAGGGGGAGCCAAAAACGTCAGCCATTATTGATGAAACAGTTGATGTCCCGCTCCACATTCAAACCCATAGGCACATGACAACCCAATTTATATATCCAGTTAGTCTCACTTCTAGATATGCTATGTTTACCATTACTACCTCGCCAGTGTGGTATATATTTTTCGAGGGCAAAAAACGTAGTTCCAGTGGGATCCCTATTATGTTTAAGGTCATAGTGTTTTGAAACATTATGTTTATCAAAACCCCTTCGGATATTGGCAACATGCTCCCCAAGCCTCACCTGTAACTTTCTAGTGGTGCGTCCTACATATTCCAACACGCAAGGGCATTTTAAAAGATACACTACGCACTTTGTAGTACAGGGGATAAAAGATTTGATCGAATATGTGGTACCTGTTCCTGTTGATGTAAACTCAGTTAATCTTCTCCCCCTGAAAGCATTGATGCTACAAACTTGACACTTTTTTCAGGGATAAAAGCCCTTTAAATCTCCAAAGAAAGAAGGTCTTACTGGTGGGTCTGGAACATTAGGTGCTATGAAGTGCCTAAGATTTGAGGCACCCCTAAAAAGCACACAAGGTTTGTCTGCCAATAGCGGCCCCAGGATCCTGTCGTTCTTAATGACAGGCCAGTGTCTTTTAATTATGCGTTTTATGGCCCAATGCTGGCTAGAGTAGGTGGTTAGAAAAGCTAACCCAAAATCCTCCCTTTTCTCTACTTGTGGTAGTTTGTCAACTAAGAGAGTCTGACGATCTCTGTTTCCTACTTCTACTATTAATGAATCAAGGGCCTGACCATCATAGCCCTTGTTTAGAAATCTGGATCTAAGAACCTGAGCTTCTTTTTTATAATCCTCCAGGTTAGAACAATTTCTCCTGAGCCACAAAAATTGACCCTTTGGGACTGCTGACAGCCAGGAACGGTGGTGACAAGAGTCAAGTGGAATGTATCCGTTCCTGTCTGTCGTTTTGAAATATGTGGATGTAGTAATCCTCCCATTGTCTTTGGTTATTTTTAAATCCAGAAAATGGATTTGGGTGGAGTTGACCTCATGAGAGAGAACGATGCCTCTATCATTATTGTTCAAAAAGGACAAGAAAGTCGTGACGGATTCGGTGTCCCCGTCCCATATAAAAAAATTCAAAAGATGAAAATCACAGCAGACAAAAGAGCTCTTTTGTCTGCTGTGATTGTCATCTTTTGAATTTGATGTGAATTTTCAAATAAACAAGGCGATTTTTCAAGTGTGCGGCTGTCCAGAACCAGTTCCTGTTTATTGCCACTAGCAATTGCCAGCACCTACGGCTTCCAAACTGAAAGAGAGGTTCACCATCTGTTTGTCCTCCTGGAGCAGTAATCTTTCTCTCTGCCAATAGGGAGGCAGGGAAGAGAGAAGACTGGGCAGAAGCCTGTGTGTGAGTGTCACTCTGCACACAGGGAAACGAGAGGGTGAGAGGAGAAAAGCCGCGCAGGGGCCGCCAGGCACGTCAATGCCTGTGTCAGTCTCTGCTTGGCGGCCACTGGCGCAGGCTACAGAAGGTGCAGGAGCCGCAGGTGGAAGATTAGACCCATGCTACACATGTAAACATGAAGAGGTGGGGGAGGGGGAACAGGTTGTAGTGTAAAGAATTAATAATAATAATGAACGGTAATGATAAAATTGGTGCTGCGTTCCCCCTAATTGGTATGTGTATTTGTCCTCTCATGGTGTGCATTCCAAGTGGGGTGCACCTATTGATGGATCATGCAATATGTATATACAGTATCTCACAAAAGTGAGTACACCCCTCACATTTTTGTAAATATTTTATTATATCCTTTCATGCGACAACACTGAAGAAATGACACTTTGCTAGATTGTAGTGAGTGCACAGCTTGTATAACAGTGCAAATTTGCTTCCCCTCAAAATATATCAACACACAGCCATTAATGTCTAAACCGCTGGCAACAAAAGTGAGTATACCCCTAAGTGAAAATGTCCAAATTGGGCCCAAAGTGTCAATATTTTGTGTGGCCACCATTATTTTCCAACACTGCCTTAACCCTCTGGGCATGGAGTTCACCAGAGCTTCACAGGTTGCCACTGGAGTCCTCTTCCACTCCTCCATGATGACATCATGGAGCTGGTGGATGTTAGAGACCTTGCTCTCCTACACCTTCCATTTGAGGATGCCCCACAGGGTTTAGGTATGGAGACATACTTGGCCAGTCCATCACCTTTACCCTCAGCTTCTTTAGCAAGGCAGTGGTCGTCTTGGAGGTGTGTTTGGGGTCGTTATGTTGGAATACTGCCTGAGGCCCAGTCTCTGAAGGGAGGGGATCATGCTCTGCTTCAGTATGTCACAGTACATGTTGGCATTCATGGTTCCCTCAATGAACTGTTGCTCCCCGGTGCAGGCAGTACTCATGCAGCCCCAGACCATGACACTCCCAACACCATCCTTGACTGTAGGCAAGACACACTTGTCTTTGTACTCCTCATCTGGTTGTCGCCACACACGCTTGACACCATCTGAACCAAATATGTTCATCTTGGTCTCATCAGACCACAGGGCATGGTTCCAGTAATCCATGTCCTTAGTCTGCTTGTCTTCAGCAAATTGTTTGCTGTCTTTCTTGTGCATCACCTTTAGAAAAGGCTTACTTCTGGGATGACAGCCATCCAGACCTATTTGATGCAGTGTGTGGTGTATGGTCTGTGCACTGACAGGCTGACCCTCCCACCCTTTCAACCTCTGCAGCAATGCTGGCAGCACTCATACGTCTATTTCCCAAAGGCAACTTCTGGATATGACGCTGAGCATGTGCACTCAACTTCTTTGGTCGACCATGGCGAGGCCTGTTCTGAGTGGAACCTGTCCTGTTAAACCAATGTATGGTCTTGGCCACCGTGCTGCAGCTCAGTTTCAGGGTCTTGGCTGTCTTCTTATAGCCTGGGCCTGAAGGGTCTGGTATGGAATTTAGGGGGAACCCCACGTCATTTTTTTTTTTTTTTTTTGGCCGGGGTTCCCCTTAATATCCATATCAGACCTGAAGGGCCTGGTATGGGATTTAGGGGGACTCCTATGTCTTTTTTTTAATTTTGGTTCGGGGTTCCCCTTTGGGGAATTCCCATGCCGTTTTTATCAATGAACTTCTATGTGTATTGTCGGCAATGCAATAGCCGCGGTAGTTTTAAATGAGTTTTTTCCTTCAAAATGTCATTTTGCTGTCAGACTGTTCTAAACACAGGAAACATGCGCCCCTTTACAGGCATACTATAGACACCCCCCAGGTACGAAATTTAAAGGGATATTACACTTTTATTGTTTGACTTTAAGCATTATTAAAATCACTGCTCCTGAAAAAACGGCCGTTTTTAAAAAATTTTTTTGCATTGATCCATGTCCCCTGGGGGAGGACCCGGGTCCCCAAACACTTTTTATGACAATAACTTGCATATTAGCCTTTAAAATTAGCACTTTTGATTATTCATGTTCGTGTCCCATAGACTTTAACGGTGTTCGCGTGTTCGAACAAACTTTTTTCCTGTTCGCATGTTCTGGTGCGAACCGAACAGGGGGGTGTTCGGCTCATCCCTAGTACTGGCTGTGTGGTACATGTGACAGCAATATTCTTCATACGTCTGGTATATAGGGTAGAGTGGCAAGATGGAAGACTTTTCTTACGTGAAAAACATCCAAGCCCGACTAAATTTTGCAAAAACACATTTGAAGTCTCCCAAAAGCATGTGGGGAAATGTGGTATGGTCTGATGAAACCAAGGTTGAACTTATTGGCCATAATTCCAAAAGATATGTTTGACACAAAAACACTGCACATCACCAAAAGAACACCATACCCACAGTCAAGTATGGTGGTGGCAGCATCATGCTTTGGGGCTGCTTTTCTTCAGCTGTAACAGGGTCCTTAGTCAAGGTAGAGAGAATTATGAACAGTTTCAAATACCAGTCAATACTGGCACAAAACCTTCAGGCTTCTGCAAGAATGCTGAACATGAAGAGGAATTCACCTTTCAGCGTGACAATGACCCAAAGCATACATCCAAATCAAAAATGAAATGGCTTCACCAGAAGAGGATTAAAGTTTTGTAATGGCCCAGCCAGAGCCCAGACCTGAATCCGATTGAAACTCTGTGGGGTGATCTGAAGAGGGCTGTGTACAGGAGATACCCTCAGAATCTGACAGATTTGGAGTGTTTTTGCAAAGAATAGTGGGCAAATATTGTCAAGTCAAGATGTGCCATGCTGATGACTCATACCCAAAAAGACTGAGTGCTGTAATAAAATATGTTAAAAAAACAAAGTCTTTTAACCACTTACCGACCGGCCACTGTATATATACGTCATTATTTTAAAGATGGATATCTCGGTAACGGCAGCAGCTGCTGCCACAACCGAGGTATCCATCTTTAGAGTCAGTGGTTTTGTACACGATAATGGTGGTCTCTGCGGCGGGTTTGCCGTGAGATCACCGTTATCGGCGGCGGGAGATGTGTCACCCCCCCCTCCCGCCGCTTACCGGAGCCGTCGGTAGCGGCTGAGATGATCGGGTCCTCTCACTTTCTCAGTATGGAGATGAGTGAGGCTAAGATGGTGCCCACCCGTCTCCATACCATAGGACGGCAGGAGCGACGTCATTACATCAGCTCCGCCCGCTTGTCTTAAAGGCACATTTTTTTTGTGTCAATTTTTTAAACAACTTTTTTTTTTTTTTTTTGCATTAAAGTCTAAATATGAGATCTGAGGACTTTTTGACCCCATATCTCATATTTAAGAGGACCTGTCATGCTTTTTTCTATTACAAGGGATGTTTACATTCCTTGTAATAGGAATAAAAGTGATCCATTTTTTTTAAACAATGAAAAAAGAAATAAAATAAAGTAAAATAAATAAAAAAAAAAAAAAATTTAAAGCGCCCTGTCCCGACGAGCTCACGCACAGAAGCGAACGCATACGTGAGTAGCGCTGGCATATGCAAACGGTGGTCAAACCCCACATGTGAGGTGTCGCCGCGACCGGTAGAGTGAGGGCAATAATTCTAGCCCTAGACCTCCTCTGTAAAGCAAAACTTGCAACCTGTAGAATTTTTTAAACGTCGCCTATGGGCATTGTTAAGGGTAAAAGTTTGACGCCATTCCACGAGCGGGCGCAATTTTAAAGCGTGACATGTTGGGTATCAATTTACTTGGCATAACATTATATTTCACAATATAAAAAAAATTGGGCTAACTTTACTGTTGTCTTATTTTTTTATTCAAAAAAGTGCATTTTTTCCAAAAAAAGTGCGCTTATAAGACCGCTGCGCAAATAAGGTGCCAAAAAAAAGTCCGCCATTTTATTCTATAGGGTGTTAGAAAAAAAACAATATATAATGTTTGGGGGTTCTAAATAATTTTCTAGCAAAAAAAACAGTTTTAAACATGTAAAATCTAAATCTAATCTAAATCTAAACACCTAAAATCCAAAACGAGGCTGGTCTTTAACATTAGGCCTAATGTTTAAAAGACTTTGTTTTTTTAACATATTTTTTGATAGAGTTTACATTTTTATAGTAGCAGCTATAAATATTATTATTTATCAAATTTTTTTTGCATGAGCGCTGAGGGAGAAATATTTGTATCTGTTTATTTCTCATTGTTTGTGTGAGTGCTGTAATAAAATCAAAAGTTGCTTCAATAAAGTATTAATTTAAGGGTGTGCACACCTATGCAACTATAGCGCTGGTAGATTTTTAACCTACCGCTTATATGTAAATTTATTGGGTCATCTGTTCTGTACATAGTTCAAATTTAATCTATGGGCAAATTAGCTTCTGTTCCAGCATTGGCTGTGTTGCGTGCAGTTCCACACTGTTGCCTGTAGGTGTCATTGTCACCATAGGTCAGTGTTGGAAAAGCAACAAGCTGAAGAATATGGAGTGCTCTTCTTTCTCGGAGGAAACTCGGCAAAGGTAGTCCACTGCCGTGAGTTCTGGGAGAGTGTACTTAAGGAGCAGACGCATTTTTTCAGTCTTTTTCGCCTGCTGGCCCTCCTGGCCTAAAGGTATGTGATGTCAGTTCTACCTCGTGGCCCTCCAGGCCGGAGGGTTTGGGTGCTGCAGCTGTGCGAGTAGGCCCAGAAGCTTGTCTGGGTACTACTACTATGGAGATGGATGGTCCTGAGCTGTCTGTCCTGCGGGAAGAAGCCGGACAATTGAGAAGACCCAGGGGAGGACCCATCTTTGGAGAGGACCATGCAGAAGGCTGGTGTCTCAAGAGGGGCCTAGTGACTCAATTGGAGGATGCATCTAAACTTAATCTATCGCACAAGTACTGCCGGGTCGGCTTAAAGGTTCTGGTACTGTGTTGCTGTTCATCTAAAACTACTACGTCCTGTGGCAGAGGATCGTACAGTTAAATTGTTCTTCTCAAGTCTGTGGCAGAGACTTTTTGTTCATGCTACGCTGCTAGGTCAGTGAGAGAGACCTATCCAGGTGGGCAAAGATTTAATCTTGGACTGAAGGTATATTCGTCCCCGAGATTTCAATTCATCAGTGATTCAAAGAAAAGGTATTTGGACTTTCCTGCAACTCTCCTTTTACCTCTTTCCTGCTACTTCTTCAAGTTATTTCCTATTAAAGCATTGAAAAAATACTAGTGTGACTGGTGCCTACATTGTCAGATACAAAGCGCAACATGGACTCTAAGTTCTGGTATAGGTGAAATTACCGATAAAGAGGTGACGGTAACAGCCCAATATAAATCAGCAGCTCCTTCGGGGATTCTTGCTACACAACCATATTACTTTAGTTTTTATTTTCACTTCCCTCCACCTAAAATATTTCAGTGTGTTGTTCAACTGAGTTTTACAGTTTATAGGTCACATTAAAGGTGGAAAAAGTTCTGAAATTATTTATCTTTGTCTCAATTTTTACATCACAGAAACCTGACATTTTAACAGGGGCGTGTAGACTTTTTATATCCACTGTATATACTAAAGATGTTTGCACCTAGGGGCATGCGCAGCAGCTCCCAAGATGGTCACCGGCGTCTAGAGCTCCACACCACCACGGCCACCGGAGCTTACGGAGCGCTCCCCCGCACCTCTCACCAGAATTTACGAGCGGGGGAAACCCCCGGGAGCCCTCCAATGACCGCGGCACAAGTAAGGAGAAACGTATTGCGCCAGATGACAGCCACGGCGGGTCCGATCAGCTACGCCAGGATGGCGGCCACTCCACAAGGCTCACACACAGCAGAAGACACAGAGGACTCCATTGCAGACCAGGACTAGATCTCTCCGCCTTCCCCAGGTATCGCTCATCCTCCCCTGCACCTGGCCACATCTCCCGCTTCTACGGAGTCTTTGCTGGGCAGACTGCGCACTGGTTTCCCCTCTACCCCCATGCTGGATCCTCACACAGGCCTGCTTTTGGCTGTGAGTAAAGTGAATGAAGCAACTCCTACCCCCACTGACTTCCCCTCTATGATGGAGGCTTTTGCACAAATGCTTTTAAAAAGTTTAGCACTAAATGCAACACAGATTACCTTATCCATCCATGCTGATCTGCAGCAAATAGGATGGGGAATTGACATGATAGAAAAAAAAGCTGATCAATCTGTGGCACGGATTAGTCAAAATTCTGCCAGGCTCCAAGATGTGCAGGATCAACTAGAAACAGCTTTTGCAAAGATCAACGACCTCGAGAACAGATCGAGACGCTATAACTTTAGGATTAGGGGCTCCCTGAATCTGAAAAAGAGGTTCAATCAGCTGTTAAATCTCTCATAAAGGGACTTATCCCAGATATTGCTGAACATCGCCTTGAGCTGGATAGAGCTCACAGAGCCCTACAACCCCCCCCAACTGGATGGTCTCCCCAGGGACATCATTGTAAAACCCCACTTTTATTTAGTAAAGGAGGAGGTGATGAAGAAGTAAAGAAACTCTGACAATCTCACATTAAATGGGCACAAAATCCAGATTTTTGCCGACCTATGCCCATACACGTTTCAGAAAAGAAGATCGCTCAAGCCGCTACTTCAGATCTTGATGGATAAGAAAATCACTTGTAGATGGTCATTCACTCTCCACCTGAACTTTTCCTACAGGGAACGTCTTTTGCTACAACTTGGTTTAATTGCACAGGAATCACCCCTCACACAGGCCAACAGAGGATCCCCCTCCTCTACAAAGAGACCTCCACCAGCAAGTCCGCTGCAATCCACTTGGCTGAAACAAAAGTCTAAGAGATCGAAAGAAAATCTCCCGCCCTGATGGTCAGACCCCCTCTAATAGATCAGAGTCCTGATCTGTGACTTTGCTTCTTTCTACACGCCTTTGGGGAAACTCCCCTGTTTTCCCCATTTTGAAAGCCCCAGCCAGAGCTGACCTCGCACCTGCACTCAGCTGAAGCTCATCTCCCCTTTGCAGCAGGACTGGCCTATGCCGAGCAACTGGGGCCTCAGACTTGGGCCTGGGGGAGGGTGGGAGTAATTACCCCTTTAGCCCCTCAGGGGGCTCCTACAGAATGCAGACCGCCTGTTACAGGTGGCCTTCCATGTTTGTCTTCAGCCCCTCGAGGGGGGCTCTAGTTCTCATCCCCTGATGATTGATAATGATTTATTGTTGTTGAAATGGTTCTTTCCTGCATGTTTTTCTAACATTCCTCTGAACAGTCCATATAGTCAGCAACTCCTGTGGAGCAGAGGCATTCTCATATTATACTCAGGGGGATATACCTCGTCATGGCTAATGGATCTAGATATCACCAGAACTGGGCCTGGTTGCCCCCTTGGATCTCCAGTCCTTCAGGCTGGGGGACCGGGTGGCTACAGGGACTTCAGAGGGTACCCAGTGCTATAGTTTAATTAATGTTAGTTATCATCATGGGGCGCTCTGTATTACATATGTCACGGAACGCCCCACACTCCGCTTGAGTGCTTCCGTCATATACCGCTTCCTAAGTTCTGGAACACAAGTCCAATGGATCTGGCCATAGGAACCCCAAGAACTAGACAACACCAGTCTTGGAGTACATCAGAACTACCTTTATTTTGAGATCTCACAGACCTTTATACAGCAGGGATGACTCAAAGCTAACCTAATTAACATGACCTAATTTACTACAAAATGTACCCAGACCAGATGACAGTCTTGTGGGCACCGAGCTTCACACATTAATACAATTAACAATACAAACAACAATCTCCCCCCTCCTCAGCCTAGACCATTCGTCTATTAGCCAGGGCTGGTGGCTAATGTGATCAGCTCTCTCAATTAACATAAACACATGTTGATAACACCAGCATCTCCTCACAGGATGTGTCCCAGCAGAATGAATCAGTCTTATCAGCAGGGGGCTGCTGGAGGAATCCCCCCTCCCTCTTCAGGGACACAAATATACAGTAAGGAGTCCCCATACAATATATACATGACTGAGTCCGATTAATACAGTTAGACTGGATTTCTCATTCACCTCAAATGCTAGGGCCCATAATCGGTGGGCAACAGGCTTGCACACAGTCCTCTCCAACAGCCTCCGCTCTGGCCATGTCCGTGACATTTCTCCCCTTTCGGCAGGAGACTAACACAGGAGGAGACCCCAGACGGGTTGACTCCGAAGTTAGTAAACAGCTCCAGTCCTCTACTGCCTGTACCCACACAGTACCCCAAACAAATCATCCCAAACAGTGCATTACTCACCCAGCCATCCTCTGCCTCTCTCAGAGAACATATCTGCCGCTGGGGAGAGGCCCGGACTGGCCCTTCTCCCTGGAATCCTTTCTGCCGCTGGAGAGAAGACAGGGGGACTGGGCTCACTCCATCCTGCTGTTGGGGATCTGGGCCGACTGCCCAGCATTCCTGGGGTATACAGGTGGGGACTGAAGCCCCATCACCCGACACCAGATCAAGCTGCAGTTGTGAGGTGATGACTGCATTCTCTCCTTGGATCCTGATCTGCAGCTCGTGATAGACTGCCACCTCCTCACCTTGGGCCTCCACAATTGCTGCAGGTGTGGGGCAGAGGTTTTGGACCCTCTGTCCGGTTGCCAGCACTTCTGCTGGGGGTTTGCCAGGTGGTTCCTCCTCTACAGAAACGTCTATTAAATCCCCAGTCTCTGGAATTGGTAAAAGTGTGGGACAGAGGTCTTGGACCCTCTGTTCAGTTACCAGATCTTCAGCTGGAGAAGTTTGTTTTAACTCCATAGATGCTGCTGGCAGAAAATCACATGTCCCTGTCAGTGTTGTGGGAGAAAGGCTGACTACCTCTTCTCTCAGTAAGGCCGAAGCCACTGTTGGTGCGGGGCAGAACACAGTGAACTTTGGCCCTGATAGCAGCTCTTCTGCTGGAGGCTCATCAGGTTGTTCTTCCTCAGCAGAAAAGTCTATCAAATCCCATGTCTCTGCAACTGATGTCTGGGAATAGAGGTTCACCATCTCCTGTCCATGGAACCCAGAAGATGCTATCATTTCTGGACAGAGGTTAGCAGAGCTCTGCCCTGTTGTCAGCACTTCAGGTTTGGGGACGGCAATCTCCGGATTTTCCACTGCCGATTCTCTGGCATGCTGCTGAACTTGTTCTAGCAGTTTCCTGTATGCCCTTTCCAGATGCTGTTCCTTCCTTAGCAAATGGTCCAGATCAGGTTTGAGCTCTGAGACCCCTGCAAGACCGAGCATAGACTCTCTATAGTCTCTCATGTCCTCAAGGTCAGGTTCCCCCTCATCGCCAAACATAAAAAGATCTGTAAGGTTCTCCCACAGCAATCCAGGGCCGCCAAAGTCATATCCCTCCGGAGAGCATTCTGTTGTCTCCCCTAAATATCCCTCCTCTGCGTGCCATTGCAAAGCCCGATAACGATTGTCCAGCTCTATCTCCTGCTGGACCAACCTGTCCAACTCAGTCACCCATTGCTCCTGGGGCTGCTCTCCCAGGAATGCCATCCGCAATGCCCGTTGGTCACTGGCCCGTTGCTCTTGGGTTGGAAAGCACTTGCCCTGTTTTATACCAGCGAGACGGAGGGCTGCCATCCAGAGCTCCACCCGAATCAGCTGCCTGAGCTCCAGGTATTCATCCTCAGACACAGTCCTGGTGTACGTTGAAAGGATGATCCGCAGCAGCCCCGGGAATTCTGATGCCAGGTCCATATCTCCGCTGGGGTGACTGAAGTCTGCTATGCTGATCTTGGATCCAGTTGGAGGTTTGGATGTCCCAGACTTCAGACTTCAGGAAGCTTTCCCGCTGCTTGCCACCAATGTCACGGAACGCCCCACACTCCGCTTGAGTGCTTCCGTCATATACCGCTTCCTAAGTTCTGGAACACAAGTCCAATGGATCTGGCCATAGGAACCCCAAGAACTAGACAACACCAGTCTTGGAGTACATCAGAACTACCTTTATTTTGAGATCTCACAGACCTTTATACAGCAGGGATGACTCAAAGCTAACCTAATTAACATGACCTAATTTACTACAAAATGTACCCAGACCAGATGACAGTCTTGTGGGCACCGAGCTTCACACATTAATACAATTAACAATACAAACAACAATCTCCCCCCTCCTCAGCCTAGACCATTCGTCTATTAGCCAGGGCTGGTGGCTAATGTGATCAGCTCTCTCAATTAACATAAACACATGTTGATAACACCAGCATCTCCTCACAGGATGTGTCCCAGCAGAATGAATCAGTCTTATCAGCAGGGGGCTGCTGGAGGAATCCCCCCTCCCTCTTCAGGGACACAAATATACAGTAAGGAGTCCCCATACAATATATACATGACTGAGTCCGATTAATACAGTTAGACTGGATTTCTCATTCACCTCAAATGCTAGGGCCCATAATCGGTGGGCAACAGGCTTGCACACAGTCCTCTCCAACAGCCTCCGCTCTGGCCATGTCCGTGACAACATATATTATAGGCTCTTTGAACGCCTTAAGTTAAGTTTGTTTTTAGGTGGCGGGACTGTGGTGGACCCAGTGCACCTACAGTAGGATCTGTGGGCACCCTTGGTGCCCTTGGATTCTTACCTGACTCCCTTCAGTCAGGGCATTCTGGACCTCTCAGGTTAAGGGGTAGGAGATGGCAAGTCCATCCCACCCCAGGGGTGGGAGGGAGTCAGGGGATCCCCGGGTTCCCTGTTATTCCCTTATGAAGATAAGAATTTTGCTTCATGTTTACAATTGTGTAACCCCCTTCTCTTTTTTCATCTCTTTTTTCACCCCTTTTCTTCTCTACCTTGCTTATGCTCGTCTAAATGACCACAGGCTCCACGGCTGTCCCTGGCCTACCATCCCAGGTCCTAGGACATTGAAATCTCCGTCCTCAGGGCTTCTCCATGAATATCTCTCTCAAAGTAAAGGTAAGCTACAGATCTCCAGAGCGGTTACCTCTCCTCTAATCCATGACTAGCACAAATCACTCCTTGCCCACTCTCAAAATTATCTCTCACAACACTCAGGGACTTAATTCCCCCATCAAACATAGGAAACTATTTCAACTATATAATTCCATGCATGCTGACATCCTCTTGCTACAAGAGACCTACTTCCCATCCACATTTAAACCCACATTACTCCATCAGCGATACCCCCAATCTTCACAGCATCAGCAGATAACAAAACAAAGGAGGTGGCCATCTGTTTTTGCAAAACAAATTAACCTCTCTCAACCAGGGACTATTCTCGACCCCCTAGGCCTCTACATACTGGTTTCTGGCTCCATAGATGGGGAGATATACACCTTTGTATCGTATACCCCCAATAAAGATCAACAACACTTTTTTGAATCCCTGCTAAACAAACTGCAAGTTCACCTGAAGGGGACGGTATTCTTCAGCAGAGACTCTAACACCGCCTTCGATTTCTCCCTAGACAAATCAGTGGACGGGAAACTGAAACCCAAGCCCCCTTTAAAACAAAGTGCAAAAATAGCTAAACTGCTTCATTCCACAGGGATGATTGACGTTTGGAGAGAGGCCAACCTGCACACGAAAGACTCTACCCACTTCCCAGCCCCTCACAACTCCTTTACAAGGATAGACCACATATTCACACGCCCCACAATGATCCCTCTAATCAGAGGATCTAAGATTACAGACATCCCCTTGTCAGATCACGCGATGGTCATTCTGACCACGCAGAGAACTTCAGGATCTAGAGGCCCCCCTCGCTGGCATCTGCAGGAGTCCTTCCTGAGCGACCCGATCCAATGCACCTTACTGAAGACCACTATTAAAGAATATTTTCTTATCAATGAGACAAGTGAAGTTTCCCCGTCAACTGTCTGGGCAGCACATAAGTCATCAGGGGGAAACTCATCCAGCTGGCATCGAAACTTAAGGCTGAACACAGGGCAGATACACTAAAGCTTACGGTGGACTTTCGTTCTTTAGCGAAGGCACACAAACACAATCCCACGCCTGAGACACTAGCAAAACTAGACAAGGCCCGTGCCCTCCTTAACTTGACCCTGACGACAGTGGCAGAAAAGCATTATCTCCTTACTCAAATCACAGTGGGATGGGGGACCCCCTCAAAAAGGTTTTCTACTCTCTATAGACCTTCACAAGGCCTTTGACTCAGTAGACTGGGCATACCTGTCTGATATCCTGAGGAGATGGGGCTTTGGCCCTTACTTACTGAACCTAATCCACTCTCTTTATTCAACCCCAAGAGCGCAAGTATGCCTGATGGGCAGATATTCAGACTCCTTCTCCATAGACAAGAGTACCAGACAGGGATGCCTGCTCTCTCCCCTCCTCTCCGCAATGGCCATCGAAACATTGGCTATAGCAATCAGATTGAACCCTGACATTAGGGGGTAATTTGTGGGGATCAGGAGCATGAGTGCGCATTATATGCTGATGACCTCCTCCTCTTTATCATCTCTCCACTAACATCTACCCCTATGGTATATAAGATATTGCAGGATTTCAGCAAGGTATCTGGTTTGCAGGTTAACATGAACAAATCGACAGCTTTAAACATATCGGTCCCTCTGGACCTGCTCAAACATCTTTCTTGCAACTTTGCCTTCTCATGGGCTTCCACTGCAATTCCATACCTAGGCATCAAACTAACGCCAGACATCAATAACCTTTTTAAAGCAAACTACCCCCCTATGATACACAAATGTAGAGGTGACATGGAAAGGTGTTTGAAATGTGGTCTATCCTGGCTGGGCAGAGTTCACGCAGTAAAGATGACCCTCCTCCCCCTTCTATTATACTTATTTTACTCTCTCCCAATCCCGATAAAGAAACAATTACTCAGTAAATTCCAGTCAGATATAGTCCGCTTTGTCTGGGGCAACAAAGGTTATAAGTGCCCCTCTGGAATACTTCTCCGCTTGAAATCTCAGGGTGGACTGGGTCTGCCAAACCTATGGTGGTATTTCCAAGCAGCACAACTTACACAAATTTCAATGGTTTTCTCTAGGGGCCCGAAGCCTGAATGGCTTTCTATGAAAAGACAAGCCATCCCCTTGAATACCATAGATTATCTTCTTTGGTGTGACCCAAAAACTAGACCAGCAATAATGTCCCCCACCCTCTCTCACTCCATCGCCCTATGCTCCAAGCTTTTCTCACAACACTTCCTGGTATCCCCCATGAAGTCATTAGCACATTTGTTCCGTAATGCTAACTCCCCCCCCGGGGATGAACATTAAAGCTTTCCAATGGTGAACAGAAAAGGGCCTCTACCAAATTGGCCATTTCCTCACTCTGGCAGGTCCGCTTACTCTGTCACACTGTAGGAATAAACTGAAAATGCCTGATTCAGTATTATTTATTTCTCCAAAATCTCTCATTTCCTGCACTCCATCTGGATTAACAAAACAGAACCCCCCACAATCACCCCTTACAAACATTGGTGCTCAAACACTGCAGATCAGAGAGGAGAGATCTCATTGATCTATAAAGCCCTGGCGACTAACTTGGACAAGCCAACCTATGCTCAGGCCTGAGAGGAGGACAACACTTGGACTACCTCAGATTGGTTCTGTGTGTCAAAGCGTACTTACAAAGGTATTCTCAATATATCCCTCATTGAAGCTAGTCTTAAAGTACTGACTAGGTGGTACTATGTCCCCTCTAGACTGGCAGTGATCTATCCAGGGACCTCTCCTCTATGCTTTAGGGGTTGTGAGTTGGAGGGCACGATGCTCCACATATTATGGACTTGTCCTCACATTAGATATTTCTGGCAGAAGGTTTTCCGTACCATTAACTCCACAACAAATGAAATGGTAACCCCTGACCCCAATATAGCACTACTAAATCACTATATCCTGGATCTACCTAAGTACTCACAAGCACTGTCATATTTCATTTTATTAGGAGCCAAAGAAACACTCGCTAAGACCTGGAAAAAACCCACTGTTTCCTTCCAGGGGGTTCAAGAGAAAAGTCTCTTGGATAATGGCACAAGAACACATAGTAGCAAAAAACGTAATGACAAAATAGAGAAGTTTAATGCCACTTGGGAACCTTGGGCCACATACTGCAATATTCCTATCTTTTACTGGTATACCACCTGGACCCATGAATGCTCCTGGTCCTCTTTCTTTTTCAAATAACAATTTTTATTAATCTTATCAATCAGCAAATGAACATAACCTGATCACCATAATGTACATAAGTCATCAGAGCAACAATTTAGCCAGTGCATACATTGAATCAGTACATAGCACTGTGAATGGTGAGTAGTCATATCTGGCATACTGCATTAAATATCAATTCTCAAATCACATCTGCCACAGGCTATTACATGATCAGAGAGAGACAGGGAAGGAGGAGTAAGAAGAAGCAAGCAAAACAGATCAGGAAGTGAAGAAAGAGGTAGGGCTAAGAGGAGGGGGATGGAGGGTAGGGATGGAGGCTCGACCCTCGGGTCAAGGCAGTTTCTCATGGCGGTGCCACTCCTCCCAGACCTTATTGTGCATTTCCAGCCTATCTTGTAGTCTGGCTGTCATCTTTTCCATGAGTTCTACATCCTTTATTCTAGCGTACAGGTCTTCCTGGGAGGGGAGGGTGCCTTTTCCAGTGGAGGGCAACCAGACATCGAGCGGCTGTTAGAACATGTCTTAGCAGTTTTTTAGAGGATTTGGAAATCCATAGAGGTGACACCCCTAGTAAGAATAGTTTTGGAGTCAGAGGGACCTGTACTCCCAAAAGGTGGGATAGCAGGAGCTGTGTCTCCATCCAGGGACAATCTTCGGGCAGCTCCAGTATATGTGGTAGAGGGTGCCCTGTCTCCCTGGCAGTGCCAGCACCTTTCCGAGCAAGAGGGATATATAGCATTAAGCACGTCCGGTGTCAGGTACCAAAAATAGAGAACTTTATATGTGTTCTGCTTATAGAGGGTGGAATAGAAGCTTTTTGTTGCTTGAGACCAGATCGCCTGCCATGTCGCCTCTGGGATCTCTTCTCCTAGTACCTTTCCCCAGTGAAGCGTATACGTGTGCTTACCTTGGGTGGCAATGGAGTGGGAATTAAGCAGCTGGTACATATCAGATATCAGGCCTCGGCGTGCCGGACCTTCTAGGATTATGCTCTCGAAAGGAGATGGCGCAGAGAATTGGAGGTTCGGAGTGATAGATTAGTTATATGCCCTTTGGGTGAACCGGGAGGTTATGGCTCTCAGTTGGGACACTTGGTAATACCTCACCAGGTCGGGAAATGCTAGCACCCCATCCGATCGGGAAGCCATCAACACTGAGCGGGGTATCCTGTGTCTCCTATAGTTCCAGACAAAGCACACCAGGTCCGCCTGAAGTTTCCGCAATTGCCTATAGGGTCTGGGATGGGCAGTGTCTGGAACAAATACAGGAGTTTGGGGAGAATAATCATCTTTACAGACGCCACTCTGCCCAAAAGGGAGATGTGGTGGGTCTTCCATTTCTGTAAGAGATCCCTTATTTGGCAGAAGGGGGGGGGGGTTGCTTGATATAGGGATGTATAAGACGGCGTGATTTGGGCCCCTCTGTATTTCAGGGCTGAGGTCTTCCAGTGATAGGGGAAGCATTGCTGGAGATGTTGTGCTTCTGCAGCCGGAATGTTAATTGTGAGTGCCTCTGATTTGGTTGCGTTAATTTTGCATCCTGAGAGGGATTTGTCAGTATCGAGTTTGGCGTGTAAGTTGGACAGTGATATCCTAGGTTGAGTGAGGGTAAGTATGATATCGCCCACGAACAATGCAAGTTTAAACTCCCTCCCTCGGCCTGGGATAGTGGGAGATAGAGCGAAAGGAGTCTTAACCTGGGACGTGGGGTTAGTGTATAAATGTTGAATGGCCCGCAGAAAGGGTCCCGAAAGCCCATGTGTTTCAGCGTGGCAAACAGGAAAGGCCAGCCAAGGCGGTCAAAGGCCTTTTCTGAGTCCAGTCCCAGGACCAGTGATGCCTGGCCTTCCCTGTTTGCCACATCTATCAAATCAATGACCCATCTCGTATTATCCCCCACTTGGCGGAGGGGGACAAAGCCCACCTGGTCTTTGTGTATCAGGGATGGCAATATTGCGTTTAGGCGTATTGATAAAAGCTTTGTAAAAATTTTTAGGTCAGAATTTAGGAGTGCAATTGGCCTCTAACTAGCGCATAGGGCGGGGTCTTTATCGGGGTTTGGGATTAGTGAAAGGAATGACCTCTGCATGTCAGAGGGTATAGGTGCTTGTTGGAGGAAAGCATTAAAGAATTTACACATGTGCGGTAGAAGAATAGGAAGGAAGAATTTCTAGTATTCATATGGGAGTCCGTCTTGGCCTGGGGATTTACGTGTGGGCAAGGTTTTAATGGTGGAGGTAAGTTCCTACTCGGATATGATTGCATTGAGGGAAAGGAGGCCTGAGGCCTGGTGTCGGGGGATCCTGCTACGTTCCAGGTATTGGGTCAGTTTGTCAGACAGTTCAGGGGAGGGAGGGTTGTGGGGGATCTCGGGGTTATTATATAGCGTGGTATAAAACTCTGCAAAGATTTGAACTATATCATGGGGATAGGAAATCAGGCAGTCCTCCTTGCTTTTAATTTGATGGGGTGTGGTTGCGTTTGAGCGTTCAGCCAGTTTGCGGGCCAAGAGGGAGTGGGCCTTGTTACCTTTGTCATAATAGAGCTGTTTCAGTCTCCGTAATGCTTTTTCCACCTGGCCAATTGCGAGGTCTTTGAGAGTGATGCATAGGCAGGCAATCTTTTTAAGGAGGGTTATTGATGGGGAGACTTGTAAATTCTGCTCTAAGGCCCTAAGCTCCCTCTCGACCTGCAGCTTAGCAGTCATCACGTCCTTCTTCATGGCTGAGGCAAGCACTATGCACCGGCCTCAAAGGACTGCCTTGTGGGCTTCCCAAAGGATGGAGGGGGATATTTCAGGGGTGGCATTCTCAAGGAAGTAGTGCTGCAGTGTTGAGTCTAGCTCCATCTCAGAGGGGGGGTGTTGTAGGAGAAAGGTGTTCAGCTGCCAGTGGTAGGGTCTACGATTAGGGGTGCCCTTAGGGGTGCCCAGGTTCAGTGTCATGAGAATGGGAGCATGGTCCAACCAGGAGATCGGAAGAATCTGCGCATCATCGGTAACCCGTAGTGTGGCATTGTTAACAAAAACGCTGGGCGAAACAAGCGTGCGAATACCTTAGTGAGGAAGTTAATCTGATGTGTGTTTGGGGCATAGAAGGTGCACAGGGTGACCGTCTGAGCCTGCCACTGTCCGTGTAATATAATATAATGTCCCCTCGGGTCGATGTAGGACTCAGAGCATTGAAAGGGTGAACCTCGCTTAAAAAGGATGGCTACCACGGCGTGTTTTCAGGGGTTAAACGCCTGATAGATCTGAGGGTAGTCCCCCTTATTAAAGTGAATCTCCTGAATCATAATAATATCTGCTCCAGAATGCCTAAACTCTCTAAGCGTGAGATGTCTCTTCCTGTTGGATTTTAACCCGTGTACATTCTTAGCCATAGTGTTGGGTATGTGCAAAGAAAAAGATACTTATCTAGTCCAGTTGCTGGAGTGCCATGGCGCCAAGGCAGGGAGGATGCCGAGAGTCGAGGAGATGTCCGGATGGTTGTCAGGAGCTTGGGTCGAGCCAGGGAAAGGGTAAGTAAAGGAGAAGCAGAGGCAGGGGGAGAGAAAATAGACAGGTTAGTATTATACACAATAAACATGGTAGACATTGTATACAAACTCTGCATGTCCTGCAAAACGCAGGATTAAGTAAGTTCCAGTAGGTCCGACCGGCCAGAAGTGAGAACAACAGTCCGGGGGGAAGTAAGGGAATAAGGTGGTGATAATCTAGAAACAGTAATAGAACTTCAAAGTAACTCTAGGGGGTCCGATGAGCGGAAGGTCAACCACTTTTAAATCTTCAATAAGAAGCACCCAATATGCTTTGCGAGGGAATAACATTGGGGGGCCTAGAGGGATATGCAACAAGTATTAAGGGGTGGGCCAAAGATGTCAACCTGGAGGATATGTTTTTCGGGGATAAGAGAGTCAAGTATTGAGAACTTGTTCTCTTCAGCCCCTTTTAGGTTTGGCAGTCTTATCGGTGTTATAAAACAAACACATACAGTGCTGGTAAAAGATGTGCTATACCATGAATATCCTAAATATAAAGTGCTCTGTGCAATACTGATATGCTTAAATCCATAAATGACATGGGTAGTGAATATTAATATACACTGGGTGCAATATACAAATAGACTGCTAGTTCCCCATAAACCTCATACATAAAGTGCAAATTACAATAGATCCGCAATCGGTATTATCCAATTGCTAGTGAAATAGTAAATATATTTTATGTGCTAACAAAGTTGATATAGTGCTAATAGATAGTCCTAAATAAATACCAGCTGGGATACTAGACAGGGCTCTCATTAGCAGTCTCACTAGAAGCAGACAGCATCTCTTCAGCATACGCTGTCAATCAATCACCATGGATGTTGTGCAGTGATGCCTCTAATATAGGAGCCGATATAGAAGTTCATGCAGATAAGTCATATACTTGTGGACTTTTTCATGTATACTAATTGTATGCTGTTCATATATATTTTTAATAAAGTTTTGGTGTTGCAACAGGATATGATGAATCAGGTCAAATGGTGGTGTTCGTTCTCCACTAGCCTTGATTGGCTGTCACTTTCACATTTCCTGATTGGGAGGAGCCCATACACCTTATATATCTCAACATCCGTGGGTTGGATGTTAAGTCTTTGATGACGCCCTGGGGGAGGGGAGAAACGCATCGACGAAAGATCCGGCTCACGTTCAACCAGCGACTCATTTCCTGTTTCCGTGGAACGCACGCTGTAAGCGGCGATCGCGGAAGAATTCTGATATGCCTGATTGCAACCGGGGATTCTGTGAGTAGCGCTGTGATGCGCAAGTGATTTCCCAGCTCTACAATATTTCACCATATTGCCTTTCTATTTCTTTTGGGGTCAACATCCACAAGTATATGACTTTTCTGCATGAACTTCTATATCGGCTCCTATATTAGAGGCATCCCTGCACAACATCCATGGTGATTGATTGACAGCGTATGCTGAAGAGATGCTGTCTGCTTCTAGTGAGACTGCTAATGAGAGCCCTGTCTAGTAGCCCAGCTGGTATTTATTTAGGACTATCTATTAGCACTATATCAACTTTGTTAGCACATAAAATATATTTACTATTTCACTAGCAATTGGATAATACCGATTGCGGATCTATTGTAATTTGCACTTTATGCATGAGGTTTATGGGAAACTAGCAGTCTATTTGTATATTGCACCCAGTGTATATTAATATTCACTACCCATGTCATTTGTGGATTTAAGCATATCAGTATTGCACAGAGCACTTTATATTTAGGATATTCATGGTATAGCACATCTTTTACCAGCGCTGTATGTGTTTGTTTTATAATTTTCAAGTACTAGTACTTTCTTACAGCAGCGGTAACATATTTATCATTTTGTTTATTGTCGCTAGCGCTGCTCTATTCACATATTTTCAGTCTTTTTGGTGTGCCTTGACCCTGAGAGCGCTTAGTCGGAGGGACCTTCTGTCAGACTGAGGGAGGGGGGGTGGAGTAGCCACCAAGTCCCAGTCCTGGAGTCAGGGGACAGGGAGCCCCAAGGTGTCACAGAAGGCCTCCAAGTCTTCGGGGTAGCGTAGCACCGCCAACTATCCTCTTCATGGTGTTAGGCTGAAAGGGAAGCCCCATCCGTAAATAATATCCTTTTCCTGCAGCAAGAGGAGAAGGGGTTGTAGGAGCCTGCGTTTCTGCAAGGTGATCCATGAGAGGTCCAGATACAGCTGAATTTGTGTGTTAGCGAAGACCACCTTCTGGATGGATCGGGCTTTTCGCATGATATCCTCTTTTAGTGGGTACAAGTTGACTTTGCAGATAACATCGCGTGGTTTAAAGACTGGTCCCTTAGGACGTAGAGCACGATGAGCCCTGTCCATTTCTATGGGTTTATCTGGGGGGTCTCGTTGAATAGGGTTTGCAGGGTGGTGTGCAAGTTCTCTGGGCCCTCAGATTCAGGCAGGCCCCTGATGCAGATGTTGTTCCTGTGCCCCCTATTGTCCAAATCCTCTGCATGGTGTTGTATGTCTCTCAACAGCATGCAATGGTCTGCGCCTTGCAATTGGGTGCGATGCACTGCTAATTTGGTTTCCTGGATTTCTTCCTCTGCCATCTCCACCCTGTCACACAGGTGTTTAAAGTTAGTTTGGAGTACTTGAATTTCAGCTCGGCAGGTAGATTTAACATCTTCAATTAATTGTTTAAAATCCCCCTTGGTTGGGATGGCTTGAAAGTAGGCTTGCCAAGAGGGAGGTGGTTGGTTATGGGGGTCCAGTGCCATCTGGTGAGGGGCATATTGGTAGGCGGTGGTTGCTGATATTGCAAGAAAGTCTAGGTTTGAGCATGTACAGCAGACTGTGGCTGGGGCCCCGTGTACCAGTCTCCATTGGGAGCTGTGGCTGTAATGAAGGCCGCCTCGGTGGTTCCCCTGGAAATCGGGGAGCTAGCAGCCTGGGCACATCCCTTCCTGCAGAATCTGAGCCCCTGGAGCGGGATTGCCTTTGTGTTTTAGGAGGGGTCGGGGCCTGGTAGTAGGCCTGCTGTGGTGTGTGTTGTATCTGGAGACCCGCTGAGGTAAGCTCGGTATCCTGCGAATATAGAGGGGCTGGCAGGGGGGGGATAGTCCTCTGAATCCTCTGAGGAGGTGGGGGAGCCGGGGGCCTCTGCTGACATGCCTGGGTCTGAGGCCGTTTGCAGCAGCCGTGGAAAGGCATCTGTGCACTGTGTGCAGGAGGCTCCAGTGAGGCCTAGTGGAGTGGGCTGTATTCCTTGGGGCGGCATCTCCTGGGAGGCAGAGCGGGGGGAAAGATTCACTGTGCCCTTCGGTGCAGTCTGCGTACCGGGCGACATCCAGTCCGGTGCGGGGGGGGCTCTGCGAGTGGGTTATAGCCTGGTGTCCCGGTGGCAGAGTCCACATGGAGGAGGCCATCGGTGCCATTTTGTCCATCCTGCTGGCCGGCATGGGAGGGGGTGTAAAGTAGCCCCTAAAGGTCATAGATGAGCTGTGCAGAGGTTGGGATGATCCCTGAGCTTTGGTGGATCGGGTTCTCCTGGCACCACCCATGTACGGGTGTAGAAGAGTCCCCTAATTAGGCCGTGTAGCTGTGGGCTGACAGGGAGCTAAAGGCTCACACGTCCATGCAGGTTGGCTTCCGGTCACACCCCCTGCTCCTGGTCCTCTTTGAACCTATCACCTCTCTCCTCCTCTCTCACAAGTTTTCTCCTCTTCCCTGTCTGGGACAATCTGTTCCCATTTACCTTTCGCATTAGGCAAGACATATCGCTACCCCTGAAGGGGGGTAAGAAATTGTTATTGGTTAGGCTGTCAGTGTGTGGTCTCTCTTTTTATTCTACAGGAGATACTCAGCCATACTTGAATTGACCCGTGATTTGGTTAGCATCGTTTTAATCACATCTACCTGAGGGACAGTGGCAAGACTAGGGGAGGGTCAGCCCCCCCCCGGGGAGTTCTGTGCACCTCCACATAGAGTTCCCAAATGGGAGGGGTGCGTAGACCCTCACAGGGTGATCGGCAGTCACCCTTGGGTCAATTTCTTTCTTTCTCTCTGTCAGATATCCTGCTACCATGTCACAAGAATCGGGGCCGGCTCATTCAGTTGAAATGGACGACCCTTGAAGCATCGCCTCGAATTAGAGCCCTCTGACTGTCCGGACCTTATTTCTTGAGATAACCAATAGTTCTCCTTTGTTATGAAGTAGTTCATATGCCTTTTTCATTATATCTGCCTTATAAGTAATGTACTGGAACTTTTGGCTATTTGACAAAACATGCACTTCTATGCACAATTATTACTGTTATGTCTGCAATATTTTCAATAAAAATATTTTAAATTAAAGATAGTTTGCACCTAAATGAAAATGGAAGGGGGTCTACTGTGCTGGGGAGAGGTTTATGGGAAGGCTGGAGAAGTATTTAAACAAGGATTGTGGGGGGAGGGTGAACTAGATTATAATGGGGCAGACAGGTCAGACAGGGGCCAGCCCGTATTAGTGGGTGGAATGGGGAAAGATGGGGGGATATGGCAGATGATATAAAGGTGCCTACGTTACAATCAACCATTGGAAATTGTACTATTTGTATTAAAATAAAATAAAAATGCCACATATGTTTGCAAAATGTGACAATGAATTAAAGTGTTTGTTCACCAATGCCAGAAGTCTGCCAAGCAAATTAGGTGAGTTGAAAGCTCTGGTGCACGAGGAGAACTATGATCTAATTGGTGTTGCTGAATCTTGGCTTCATTCTTCTCATGACTGGGCTATTAATTATCCTGGACTGGGCTATTAATACACCCTTCCATCTTTTGGAAAGATGGAAGGGTGGTGGTTAGGGATGAGCTTCGAGTTCTAGTCGAACCCATTTACAGTTAGTGTACTGTGTACCCCTGCACAGTTTCACCTATAGCTACCTGAAGACAAGTGCTGGTGTTCTTCTTCTGATCCTATTAATACCACAGGCAGGCAGCTTGAAGTATTTACAGTTAGTGTACTGTGTACCCTGCAAAGTTGCACCTATAGCTACCTGAAGACAAGTGCTGTTGTTCTTTTTCAGATCCTATTAATACCACAGGCAGGCAGCTTGAAGTATTTACAGTTAGTGTACTGTGTGCCCCTGCACAGTTGCACCTATAGCTACCTGAAGACAAGTGCTGTTGTTCTTTTTCTGATCCTATTAATACCATAGGCAGGCAGCTTGAAGTATTTACAGGTAGTGTACTGTGTACCCTGCACAGTTGCACCTATAGCTATCTGAAGACAAGTGCTAGTGTTCTTCTTCTGATCCTATTAATACCACAGGCAGGCAGGTTGAAGTATTTACAGTTGGTGTACTGTGTACCCCTGCACAGTTGCACCTATAGCTACCTGAAGACAAGTGCTGGTGTTCTTCTTCTGATCCTATTAATACCACAGGCAGGCGGGTTGAAACATTTACAGTTAGTGTACTGTGTACCCCTGCACAGCTGCACCTATAGCTACCTGAAGACAAGTGCTGTTGTTCTTTTTCTGATCCTATTAATACCATAGGCAGGCAGCTTGAAGTATTTACAGGTAGTGTACTGTGTACCCTGCACAGTTGCACCTATAGCTACCTGAAGACAAGTGCTGTTGTTCTTTTTCTGATCCTATTAATACCACAGGCAGGCAGCTTGAAGTATTTACAGTTAGTGTACTGTGTACCCTGCACAGTTGCACCTATAGCTACCTGAAGACAAGTGCTGTTCTTCTTCTGATCCTATTAATACCACAGGCAGGCAGGTTGAAGCATTACAGTAATGCCCCGTACACACGGTCGGATTTTACGATGGACAATGTCCGATCGGAGCGTGTTGTCGGAAATTCTGACCGTGTGTGGGCGCCATCGGACATTTTCCATCGGATTTTCCGACACACAAAGTTGGACAGCAGGAGATAAAATTTTCCGACAACAAAATCCGATCGCGTCAATTCCGACCGTGTGTGGCCTGTTCCGACGCACAAAGTGCCACGCATGCTCAGAAGAAATTCCGACACGGGACAGCTCGTTCTGATAAACTTAGCGTTCGCAATGGATACAGCACTTTCGTCACGCTGCAATGTTCAAAATGGTTTAATACAGCGCACTCTCTTCTTCTTTATAATGTGACAAGAATGAAGTAGTTTTGCTGCTTATATTCACACACACTTCTCACAAACTTTTCTTTGCGTTTTTTTAGTGGGATTCCCTGAATATATTGTTATTAGTTGTCACATCTGACAGTTTTATATTTTTTATGTTTTTTTTTTTTTGGATTTTAAGCCTTTTTTTTTCTTTAATGTTTGGATTTTTTCCAAGGCTGATCTTTGTTCAATGTTATTTTTATTTTTACTCCAGAATATTTTTGTGTGTGTTTTGTGTGTCAAGTTACCCCAACACCATTGATATCTTTTATTATTTAATCTCCAGGAGATTTTTTGTTGTTGGTGTCCCTTGTTCATTTCACATTGTATATTTGAAATGTACCTGAATCCTCACAAACCAACTGTCATTTTTGAAGTAAAACACATAGGAGAGTATAATTCAAAACAAAAATCCTTTATTAAGGGATCAGAACCAAACAAAGAGGAAGGCAACACTGGATCAACAGCAGAAATTAGTGAAGCCTGGGACCCCCACGGCAGACATCAATTCTTAAACATCAAAATTGGTGGCCTGAGGAGTCCATATCTAAGGGAGTGCAGTCTGGTCCAGAATTCACAGAGACTCGGATAGCAGCAGATGACATCTGTGTCCCCAGGCTGTGGTACCACAAGAGGCTGCATCTTTTGGCCGACCAGACTGGACCCCGGGCAATCACTCTCTGGTCTTCCTTTCACGCTTCCTTCCGGGCTGTGGCTGTGCAGTTGGAGATGTGGCAGGAGGAGGAGTAGGACCTGGAGGAGGAGGAGGAGGAGGACTGGGAGGACCTGGAGGAGGACTGGGAGGACCTGGAGGAGAGGGAGGAGGAGGAGGAGGACCTGCAGGAGGAGGAGGAGGACCATCCCAAAGCTGTGTGTGAGGTGTAATTTGGCCCCTCACACCTTTCTCCAGAGCCTCTGATATGAGGGCCTGACACATGGCTTTTTGGCCCTCCTCCATCCTCTGCATTTTATAGGCAATGAATGCAGCAATGTTCTCCTGCCTGGTGTGTGGTGCTCCCAGGACCTCTGTAGCCCTCCAAAAGAATCTGATAGCCGCCACCTCTAGGGCACTCATCCTACTGCCACTTTCTGTTTTCAGGTGTGGTGGAGGGACATTGATATCAGCCAGCCGGCCCGGCCCGGCCACCCCCTGGCTGAGACTTCCCTGTGTATGAAAAAGGGACATGGTTTTAGTTTTTGCATCATCAATCACAATCCTAAATTAGTACTCCCAACTAACATCTAGTTAACATCATTGATTGGACAAGCAGAAATATTTAGAGGAATGCTATACCTGGCTCAATCTGGGCTCCTCCACATATGGCCTGGAAGGCCCAGGTTGGGCGTCAGAAGCCTCAGCCGGGGGGGGAAGGAAGCGTGGAAGGAAGACTGGAGAGGGATGGCCTGGGTTCATTCTGGCCTGCCAGAAAGTGCAGCCTGTCGTAGTACAACATCCTGGGGACATAGATGTCATCTGCTGCTCCGGATCTCTGTGAATGCAGGACTTTCTTGCGCTCCCTCAGATATGTGCTCCTCAGGCAACCAATTAATATCTTTAAATAAGTGATGTCTGCCGTGGGGATCACCTGCTTCACAATTTCCCACAATTGCTCCAGTGCTGCCTTCCTCTTTGCTTGGTTCTTGAAATGGGGGTGGGTAATCTCCCACAGACAGGGCAGCTCACTTAGCATATCAATGAATAGTGACATGAAGTCAGTATCTCTCATTAAGATATCCATGTTCACTGCAAGACACAACACAAGACAAAGCCTAATGTCAGACAAAACTCTCCTAATCTTGTTACAATATAGGCCTCAATCTAGAAGCAGTATAGGCCCAAGTTTGTCTCTTACCTTCGTTCTTACGATCGGCGCGTCCAATGCTCCTTCCTCCGCTCACAGATCGTACGTAATACGCACGCGTGTTACGCTTTATACACACTGCGCATGCGTGTAACTCCGCCCGCCCCTGACGTTCTTTCTAATGTATTCTCCGCCCCTTTTCGTTCGGCGCAGTGGGGGAAGAGCAGGATGGCGGAGTTACAACAGGTGCGTGATAATTCTAACAACAAGGAGGAGGAGGAGGAAAGCCCGGATCCAGGCACGTCCCGATCCAGAAGGAGATGTTTTAAGGCCACAAATATGTCGTTTGGGGAGATGTTGGAGATGGTAGACATCATGAAGAAGTCCGACTATGACGGAAAATATGGGCCTTACCCCCACCCCAACATCAGAAAGGCCAAAATCATTGGTAAAGTGGTCCGGAGTCTGGAGAGGAATTTCGGGGTACGAAGATCTAAAGATCAGCTCAGGAAGTGGTGGTCGGACCTGAAGTTGAGAGAGCCAGAGCAGTACCGAAAGATCCGGAGAGTGCTGCAAAAAAGTAAGTAGTTGTGCTGTGTTCCTATTCTTTCTGTCTTTATTCCGTTCGTTCTGCTCCATATGCTTTTAGTAATTGTAACGTTTAAAAAGGTCAACTTTAATGTTCATGGGCCCATTATTCGTTCGTATCAAACATTTTTCTTTCGGCCTCTAGAACACCATTGTTTAGGCCATATGCATTTTCACACATTTTTTTGGGGCCTACTTGGATGCCAAATTTTTGTTTGTGTAGATGGGTTTGTTACTAGAATGAAATGCCAACTAGATTGTGTGTAAGGAGAGGACACTGAGCAGCTGTTTTCACATCTGGACACTGGAGCACTAGTGTGGGACACAAGAACACTATTTTTATTAGGGGCCACACAGGTGCTACAGTGTATACTATAGGGGGGGCTACATCTGTGAAGCTTGTACCAAACAGGTAAAGTATTGCAGCTTGCCAAAGGACAATAAAAAATATACATCTTGGAACTCGGCTAAAATAGACAATTGTACCCCACTTCCAAGCAATGTTTCCTATTTATAGTTCTGCCATCAAATATCTGTGTGCTAATTATACCATTTTTGTTTTACATAGGGGAGAAAAGACTCGGATACCCCTCATCCCAGGAGACCAGAGACCCCCCCCTCTGGAAGAAGGGGAAATACCAACCCAAGAAGCTGAGCAGGAGGAAGAAGAAGATGTGGTGGAGATTGGCACCACAACAGGTGAGTGTCTGCAACCACAGGCTCAGGTAAAAGAGATGGATGTTGGCAGATTTTTGAGACCTGTTTTTTTTGTTCTTTATCTCGTTTTAGGTGATCGTGATCCAGAACGCTTTACATCTGAAAGTGCCCAGATACTGATCGGGGAGATCATGGGGTGTAATCTCCAATTGCAAAACATCCAGCAACAAATCAGTGATGTTATTAAAAAAAATAATAACATCATTGATGTTTTGGGGCGAATTTAAACCCCACGAAATCACCTGTTTTATCTTACTAAAATTTTTACAATGTTTAGAAAAGCCAAATTTGGAGGATGCATACAGTGTGCCAACATGTGCTATCTGCCATCACGGGAGATCAATGGACGCGTTTTGGGGGTGCAACCCCTTACTCAATTATAAAGTAGCATTGAGGAAGGGCTTGCTCCCCCAAAACACGTCCCTTGATCCCCCCTGATGGCAGATAGCACATGTTGACATTCGTAAATTGGTGTGCATCTTCCAAATTTGGCTTTTCCAGGGGTGATTTCCCCCCATCTGAACGCTATATCAAACCCAGTTCCTAAATACTCATGTCTGATATAGCCTTCAGGTTTTACCTAATGTGAACTTTGTAAGTTCAAGTTTTTTGGCTTTCTTGTTGGTTTTACACAGGCCTGTTTTATCTGAAATGGATATTTAAATTTTTGATAATGCCCCCCCAAAAATTGTTATCCAACAAACATGTTGTTTTGTTTTAAAAACCTTTGGTAAATGCACATGTGATTGTGCAGGTATAAAAAAGTGCCTTACTCAAGAATGTGTGGATTATTGTCTCAACACTACAACACTTTTGGGGTGATGTAATTGCTGTTTTATGCAAAAATGGGGGTTATTTCCTAAGGGCAAATACACTTTGCACTACAAGTGCAGGTTCAGTGCAGTTGCAAGTGCACTTGTAGTGAAATGTGTTTTGGCATTTAGGAAGTACCAGCCAACACTATTCTTTATAAGGTTAGCCAATCACAACATTTTCTGCACTCAACACATTTCTGTCAGGGTCAACTAAAACAAACACAAGCAGTAAATGTCCACCAAGAATTTCTTTGGTTGTTTTTTATTTGAAAAAGGTGTCACAGATTGTCTGGCATATTGATAGCCCCCCTACCCGCAAAGAACTTCAGGTATCATAACCGGACATCACGGGCACTCAGGGAGGGCAAGCCAGGACGGCCGCTTTCAAGCGCCGCCATTGTTGATGTATTTGGGGTTCCAGCCTCAGGCCCAACTGAGCCAGCATAGTTGGCTGAATGTTTTCTTAAAAAATTATGGAGAACACAGCACGCCAGTATTATATGGTTCAGTTTATACTCCGCCATATGGATGGGTGTCAGAAATAATCGGAACCGGCTGGCCAGGATTCCAAATGTGTTCTCCACCACTCTTCGGGCTCTGGCCAGCTGGTGATTAAAAACCCTGCGGTTCCTCAGTGGCAGGTTCCCAAACGCCACTTTTTCTCATGGAAGGCGATTCCGGCTCTCTACTGGCATGTGAATGGCAATGTCTTGGCCTCGCTGGACAGGGCGATCAGCGGTAAGGTGCATATTACCGCTGACTCATGGTCAAGCAGGCATGGACAGGGACGTTACCTATTTTTTCACATTGGTTGACTCTGCTGGCAGCTGGGAAGGATGCAGTACAAGGTGCAGTAGTGTTGGAGGTTGTTCCGCCACTACGCCTCCAAAATGCTACTACTGGTGATTCTGACACACCTCTCTCCTCCACCCCCTCTTCTTCTTCTTCCTCCATGGCCTCTTCCTGTGCTTTTTCCTCGGAACCAGTGGTGCTCCGTAGGCGTTCAAGGGGCTACGCAAGTACGCAGGCCAAAAGATGCCATGCGGTGCTTGAGCTTGTGTGCTTGGGGGACAGGAGCCACACTGGGGCAGAGATTCTGTCAGCTCTGCAGGGGCAGGCTCTGGTTGAGGCCATGCCAGCTTAACCGCTTGCTGCCCGCCGGCTGTCATAAGACGGCCAGGCGGCGTGGCTCTCGTTCTGGGAGGGCGTCATATGATGCCCTCGCCTTCCCAGCCCATCAGGGGGCGCACGCACTGCCAGCGACAATCGCGCAGGCCCACCCTTTCACTGGGCACCTGATGCGTGTGCCCAGTAACACGGCAGGACCGTGGATCTGTGTGTGTAAACACACAGATCCACGTCCTGTCAGAGGAGAGGAGACCGATGTGTGTTCTCAGTAGGGATGAGCTTCGTGTTCGAGTCGAACCCATGTTCGACTCGAACATCATCTGTTCGCCCATTCGCCGAATTGCGAACGATATGGGCCATTCGCGCCAAATTCGTGTGGCGCGTCACGGCCCATAATTCACTGCAGCATCGCAGTGCATTGCTGGCTGATGATTGGCCAAGCATGCACTATGACCCGCATGCTTGGCCAATCACGGCGCCGTCAGTAGAGAGAGTTGCAATTGCCCAAAGCCAGGGTGGCTTTGGCCAATTATGGCTCAGGGGGTTTAGAACATGCCCCACACTATATAAGGCGGCCCTGTGTAGTGTGTGTTCCGGCGTTGAAAGAGAGATAGATAGACAGAGAGACAGTGTCATTTCATTTCAGTTAGCTAAATTAGGCAGGACAATCAGTGAGTTAGCTGCACTTACAGTGTATTGTGAATATATATGCATCCCAGGTGTTGCATATATATATATATACAGTGTATTCAGTTTAGCTAGATCCGTTTCTGTTATCTTCTTACTGACAGGTAGGGATGAGCTTCGAGTTCAAGTCGAACTCATGTTCGACTCGAACATTGGCTGTTCGCAAGTTCGCCGAACACCGAACAATTTGGGGAATTCGCGGCAAATTCGAATGCCGCGGAACACCCTTTAAAAGTCTATGGGAGAAATCAAAAGTGCTAATTTTAAAGGCTTATATGCAAGTTATTGTCATAAAAAGTGTTTGGGGACCCGGGTCCTGCCCCAGGGGACATGTATCAATGCAAAAAAAAGTTTTCAAAACGGACGTTTTTTCAGGAGCAGTGATTTTAATATTGCTTAAAGTCAAACAATAAAAGTGTAATATCCCTTTAAATTTCGTACCTGGGGGGTGTCTATAGTATGCCTGTAAAGGGGCGCATGTTTCCTGTGTTTAGAACAGCCTGACAGCAAAATGACATTTCGAAGGAAAAAAAGCCATTTAAAACTACCTGCGGCTATTGCATTGCCGACAATACACATAGAAGTTCATTGATAAAAACGGCATGGGAATTCCCCACAGGGAAACCACGAACCAAAATTAAAAAAAAAAAAATGACGTGGGGGGGGTCCCCCTAAATTCCATACCAGGCCCTTCAGGTCTGGTATGGATATTAAGGGGAACCCCGGCCAAAATTTAAAAAAAAAATGACGTGGGGTTCCCCCTAAATTCCATACCAGACCCTTCAGGTCTGGTATGGATTTTAAGGGGAACCCCGCGCCAAAAAAAAAAAAAAAAAAAACGGGGTGAGGTTCCCCCAAAAATCCATACCAGACCCTTATCCGAGCACGCAACCTGGCAGGCCGCAGGAAAAGAGGGGGGGACGAGAGTGCGCCCCCCCCCTCCTGAACCGTACCAGGCCACATGCCCTCCACATTGGGAGGGTGCTTTGGGGTAGCCCCCCAAAACACCTTGTCCCCATGTTGATGAGGACAAGGGCCTCATCCCCACAACCGTGGCCGTTGGTTGTGGGGGTCTGCGGGCGGGGGGCTTATCGGAATCTGGAAGCCCCCTTTAACAAGGGGACCCCCAGATCCCGGCCCCCCCCCTGTGTGAAATGGTAAGGGGGTACATACCCCTACCATTTCACTAAAAAAGTGTCAAAATAGTTAAAAATGACAAGAGACAATTTTTGACAATTCCTTTTTTTAAATGCTTTTTCTATCTTCCTTCATCTTCTTCTTCTTCTGGTTCTTCTGGCTCTTCTGGTTCTTCCTCCGGCGTTCTCATCCAGCATCTCCTCCGCGGCGTCTTCTATCTTCTTCTCCTCAGGCCGCTCCGCACCCATGGCATGGGGGGAGGCTCCCGCTCTTCATTTCATCTTCTTCTTCATCCTCTGCTCTTCTTCATCTTCTTCATCTTCTTCATCTTCATCTTCTCTTCTTAATTTTCTTCTGCGGGCCGCTCCGCATCCATGCATGGAGGGAGGCTCCCGCTGTGTGACGGCGTCTCCTCGTCTGACGGTTCTTAAATAACGGGGGGCGGGGCCACCCGGTGACCCCGCCCCCCTCTGAAGCACGGGACATGACGGGACTTCCCTGTGGCATTCCCCGTGACGTCACAGGGAAGTCCCGTCAAGTCACCGTGCGTCAGAGGGGGCGGGGTCACCGGGTGGCCCCGCCCCCCGTTATTTAAGAACCGTCAGATGAGGAGACACGTCACACAGCGGGAGCCTACCTCCGTGCATGGATGCGGAGCGGCTCGGAGAAGAAAATTAAGAAGAGAAGATGAAGATGAAGAAGATGAAGAAGATGAAGAAGAGAAGAGGATGAAGAAGAAGATGAAGAGAAGAGCGGGAGCCTCCCCCCATGCCATGGGTGCGGAGCGGCCCGAGGAGAAGAAGATAGAAGACGCCGCGGAGGAGATGCTGGACGAGAACGCCGGAGGAAGAACCATAAGAGCCAGAAGAACCAGAAGAAGAAGAAGATGAAGGAAGATAGAAGAAGCATTTAAATAAAGGAATTGTCAAAAACTGTCTCTTGTCATTTTTAACTATTTTGACACTTTTTTAGTGAAATGGTAGGGGTAAGTACCCCCTTACCATTTCACACAGGGGGGGGCCGGGATCTGGGGGTCCCCTTGTTAAAGGGGGCTTCCAGATTCCGATAAGCCCCCCGCACGCAGACCCCCACAACCACCGGCCACAGTTGTGGGGATGAGGCCCTTGTCCTCATCAACATGGGGACAAGGTGTTTTGGGGGGCTACCCCAAAGCACCCTCACAATGTTGAGGGCATGTGGCCTGGTACGGTTCAGGAGGGGGGGGGGCGCACTCTCGCCCCCCCTCTTTTCCTGCGGCCTGCCAGGTTGCGTGCTCAGATAAGGGTCTGGTATGGATGTTTGGGGGAACCCCATGCCGTTTTTTTTTTTTTTTTTGGCGCGGGGTTCCCCTTAAAATCCATACCAGACCTGAAGGGTCTGGTATGGAATTTAGGGGGAACCCCACGTCATTTTTTTTTTAAATTTTGGCCGGGGTTCCCCTTAATATCCATACCAGACCTGAAGGGCCTGGTATGGAATTTAGGGGGGACTCCCACTTCATTTTTTTTTTTTTTTAATTTTGGTTCGGGATTTCCCTGTGGGGAATTCCCATGCCGTTTTTATCAATGAACTTCTATGTGTATTGTCGGCAATGCAATAGCCGCGGGTAGTTTTAAATGGCTTTTTTTTACCTTCGAAATGTCATTTTGCTGTCAGGCTGTTCTAAACACGGGAAACATGCGCCCCTTTACAGGCATACTATAGACACCAAAATTAATTTTATATATTCATTTTTATATATTCGTATTGTTGGCCTCCAAGTTTTGATACACCAAGATTAGCTGGACTGTCAATTGTATTTTTCGATTGGCAGTTAGCGATAAGTGTAACAGCAGCCTGCTGCTAGCTTGCTCTGCAGTCATAGGGAAAATGGCCGCTGTAGCTACAACTGTGGTTCTGCTACTAGTTGTGTCCGCGGTCTAAGGCAAAATAGCCGCCGCGACTCTATATTGTTCCTAGAGCGTCCGTCCAATCATATCCCCCTGATGAAGGCACGTGATCCCGGTGCCGAACACGCGTAGGGGAGGGGCCTGGACGGAGCTGTCTGCAGAGAGAGAGAAGGAGAGTTTGAGGCACACACCGCACCGCACGCCATACCGTTACGATCGGCCGGTTTATGCTTGTGTAGGAGGGTGCACTGACGCACCCGTAGCATGTGAGTACCCCTGCAAGGGGAGAGTTCTATATATTTCTTAATAAAAGATCCTTTATTGTCAAGCAATATTGCGCTATGGAGTTTCTTTTCTCTTGCATATAAAATCATAATTGGGAGCATTGGAGGTCCACACAGCTGATTCCATTAGAGCACAGGAGTGTCTCCAAAGCGTGTTTTGACAGAGTTTAATTACTGTGTCAGGTGAGCACATATGCATATGGGGATCACTGGAGGACACTAAGGCATGCTTTATGGTGTTGCACTTTTGGAAGAACAAGATGGATGAACTTCACTGATTATGGACACTTATTTCGGGCACTTTATGTATTTTTGGATTTACACTGTTTGAACCTTAAAGACTCTTATGAGGAATGTTATTATTTCACTCCTGATTAGGCACTTATACTGTGTGTTTAATATAGCACTTTGCACTTTGGATAAATGCACTAGCAATCATTTTTTGATCTATCCGTGGTCTATTTAAGCACATTTGTTTATGTATATGTTTACTTTGGCACTTAGCACTCGTTTATATTAATTTTTTTTATTATTATTTTTTATATTTTTTTGTTATTATTTTTCATCTAGCGCAGACACATTTTTCTTTATATGCCACTTACACGATTATGGAACGTGATGAAGTGTTTGCTGCTGATGTTTGCTTATGATTGATTTTGTGCTTTATCTTTATAAGGCATTGACCCGTATGTGGCTCGCAAGGTTTTTTTATTAATTTTGGTTCCCTTATTTCATATTCTTGCTAGCAGCCTGATGGATCCTTTTGCCTTTTTTGAGAATAGAGAGATTGATCTGGAGGATCTCTTCTCCACTTCTAATGCTAAGGAGAATGATATAACGCAACTTTTTAGGAAATTAGGTCATTGTATGGACAAGAAGAGCAATATATGGTGGGATCAGTCCACTATGGAAAAATATCTTAAGGATGGTATGATTCCTAGGAAGCTACGGTGGGATGTTCCCATTAACGATGGTTTGCTAGGAAATGATGATGTAGAGGAGTGGTATGCATTCTTTGCAAGTAAAGGAAGGGAGATTATGGAGTTTCTTATGAAAAGAAAACAACGTAAATTGAAACTCCTAGAGAATCAAATTAAGGATATTAGAGACAAACTTAACCCTTTCATCAATATTTCTGAATACACTAGACTCATGGGGGAGCTGCATAGAAATATGCAAAAGAAGGACACTGAGAATAAAAATGCAAAGAAGAAAAAGTACTTGAGGGATTTTGAGGACTACCAAAATAAGCAGGTCTTCCGTTGGCAATCCACGTTGGCGTCCAACACTACAGCTAACGCCCAACCACAAGTAGGGACAGCCACGAATGGGGATAAGGCGGTATCACTACCACAGGGTCAGCCTTATTCGCAACAGCAGAATATCAGACAATTTAATAGGGAGTATCCTCCGTATCGTCAGGATGATGTACCACCCCACACACCATATCGCCAGCCTCCTAAGAGGCCCCAATACAATCAACAAAGACGGCCAAATAACGAGGAGAGAAATGGCCCACCACCCGGTCAGGGGAATTGGGGCTATGGGGCTCCTAACCATCATGACAATGGTAGTAGAGCTCAGTATGTAGGAAATCATTATGATAGGGGCTATCCATTAAACCCTCCCCCCCAACACAGAGGTGGACAGCAGAATTCATCTGGTTATCCTAGGCAGTATGGATACCAGGTTGGTACTCCATACCGACAGCATAGGAACTATGGGTATCAACAAAGTACACCCTATAGAGGGAATCGTTTTCCTTACAGGGGTCCCCCATCTTATCAACCTCCTCTTAGGGGATTTCCCCCCAATCCTAGAGAGGATATACTAAGGGAGGGAGCTTACTATTCACCTAAACCACAAAGAGTTAGGTATGAGAAGCCTCTACAGGACCATTACGGGGTACCCGTGTACAACAGTTTTCAACCTTTGGAGGATAATGATCGCTTTCTGGATGAATCTTTTTTAGGGGGGACCAGGGGAGGGTCCACCCGAGAAGCACGAAACCCAGGAAGAGAGGAGGGGGAGCTGGACGAAGATTACAACAGGAAAAGAAGGCGGGAAGATTAGGGCAGGGAATATTTAACTTGAGTGGATTAGAATTATCAAGAGAGGAATTACTGGTTTTAGATAAGGGTATCAAATATGCCCCGAAAAAAGGTCTCAACAAATTTGACACTTATGTTGGTGTACAAATGTTGGTTAGAAAACTCAACATTAAGAAATATTATGCCCTTAACCCTGTTGAAAGGACCGTCACCAACCATAGATTTACCAACTTAAGGAACAACTCCGTTTTTAACCCCTATTTATCCAACAACAAATATGTTGATTTATTCAAAAAATTGGTTACCACTGAATTGGAGCAATTACTGGTTAAGAAGGTGTATGAACATAAGGACCTGAAGAGAGGAATGGACCTATTGGGAAAAAGAAAGGACATCGTGGTCAGACCAGCTGACAAAGGGGGGGGGGGTTGTTGTTCTCTCACTACAACAGTATAAAGATGAGATGGAAAGAATATTGAGCGACACGGATACTTATCAACCACTCAACGGTAACCCCTCCAAATCCTGTAAGAACGCATTGGAATGCATTATTAAATATGGAATTGATGAAGGTTATTTGAACAAACAGGAAGCCAAGTATTTAGTCCCTATGGTCAGCAGGATGCCTGTGATATACTACTTGCCCAAGATCCACAAAGACAGCGTAAATCCACCCGGTAGACCGATAGTGAGTGGTATTGAATCCCTGTCTTCTAGATTGGGAGAGTACATTGATGTCCATCTGCAACCCTTAGTGAAGAAGACCAAAGCCTATCTCAAGGACACTAAACATACTTTACAGCTTTTGGATGAGTGCACCTTACATGAGAATATGATTATGGCAACAGGTGACATAGCCTCATTGTACACTACTATCGACCATGAGGGTGCCCTAATTGCTGTAAAATGGGCCTTAGAGAGAGAAGTTTCAGTGGAGGAGGGTTTCGTGATTTTCCTTTTGAAATGTTTGGACTTTTGTTTACGTAATAATTTTTTCTGGTATGGCAACAAGATATACCTACAGAAGAAGGGTGTCGCTATGGGCGCCAAGTTCGCCTCGAGTGTGGCGAACCTGTATATGGCCAAATGGGAGGAGGAAGGGATTTTGAGTGGTGAGAATGAGAGGATTTTATTATACAGGAGATTTATTGATGATCTTTTAATTATTTGGAAAGGTGATAGAGAAGGATTGATGGAATTATTGGACTCCATGAATGTTAATGATCACAGTATTTCTCTTACTTGGAATGTTAGTAGAGAAAGCATACATTTCCTAGATTTGGAAATTTTCAATACCAATGTGGGCATCATCACCAAATCCTTTTTTAAAGCCACGGATCGCAATTCGTATATTCCGATCACAAGTTGTCACCACAAACCTTGGTTGAGTAACATCCCGAGAGGGCAATTTACTAGGATGCGAAGGAATTGCACGAGGGCTGAGGACTATGGTGCCCAATCTGATAAGCTAAGCGCTATGTTCATTGAGAAGGGGTACCAAAAGGCGTTTTTGGAGAGAGAAAAGAGTGTAGTTGGGCGCCTGAGTAGGGAAGACCTATTAAGAGATAACACCAGGGTAATGGATAATGTTAATAATGAGGGCATTAATGTTGTTCTTGATTATTCTATACAGAGTCATGAAGTAAAGAGGATTATTTGTAAATATTGGAATGTGTTGAAGCAGGATATTCATCTCAAAGATGTACTCCCAGACAAACCCAAGATTGTCTTTAAGAGGGCCCCTAATTTACGTGACAAGTTGGTACACAATGTAGTGGAACCACCCCCCCAAAACCCAAAATGTTTTGGGACCTAAAAGGATTTTATAGCTGTGGCAGGTGCTACGGCTGTATTAGGACTCCGGACAATATTAGAAGGGTAAAGGAGTTTTTGAATCCTAGGAATGATTTATCTTATATTATTAGGGATTTTATATCCTGTGATACCGTTGGGGTTGTTTATGCTTTGAAATGCCCATGTAATTTGATCTACGTAGGGCACACTACTAGGGCTCTGAAAGACCGTATAGAGGAGCACGTGAGGCACATACGTAAGGGGTCGGATAAGCATAATCTATATGTGCACTTTAAAAGGATGCATAATCAGAGTACTACTGGTTTAAAATTTTGGGGATTAGAAGCGCCTAAACGCCACTGGAGGGGCTCAAATTTCACCAGAGAGATAAGCAAACGGGAATCCTGGTGGATACACCAACTTGGCTCTTTGGCGCCTGGAGGACTTAATAGGGAATTCGACCTAAAATGCTTTCTCAGTAATTACTGATAGTATTTAATCCGTCGACATACATCATATTATTATTCTCCCCCATGTTCTCCTTCATGATCTCCTTTTTGATTTGTGGCAGATATTTGAGACAGAGGTGGGCATATATTGCATGTTGATTTTATGATGCCTATTTATGTTAGGATTGTTCTCTACTCTCATATATTCTATTCTTTTAACGCATCTCCCATGCCTATAAGGGTTGCTGTATTATTATTATTTGTTTCTATTTAATTTATTTTCTTGTTTTTTTTTGCTGTTGTCACTCCCCCGCAGTAGTTTTAGTGATTATTTATTTTAACGTATATTTTACATATATTTTATGCATATCTTATTAAATATTTTAGCATAAGGTTATTTATCCATATATACTTATTTGTGTATTTAATATTATTGATTAAGCAGTACACTATCTGCTTTTTAGCCTTGTTGTGATTATTGTGGCTATCTATATGTGTGAGGTGCGCGGCGGTGCTCTCTATGACTAACGGCTCCGTCCTGGAATTCATATAGTTTACCTTAGCGGTGTTTTTTTATATACATTTTTTATATATTCATTATTTTATATATTCATTTTTATATATTCGTATTGTTGGCCTCCAAGTTTTGATACACCAAGATTAGCTGGACTGTCAATTGTATTTTTCGATTGGCAGTTAGCGATAAGTGTAACAGCAGCCTGCTGCTAGCTTGCTCTGCAGTCATAGGGGAAATGGCCGCTGTAGCTACAACTGTGGTTCTGCTACTAGTTGTGTCCGCGGTCTAAGGCAAAATAGCCGCCGCGACTCTATATTGTTCCTAGAGCGTCCGTCCAATCATATCCCCCTGATGAAGGCACGTGATCCCGGTGCCGAACACGCGTAGGGGAGGGGCCTGGACGGAGCTGTCTGCAGAGAGAGAGAAGGAGAGTTTGAGGCACACACCGCCCCGCACGCCATACCGTTACGATCGGCCGGTTTATGCTTGTGTAGGAGGGTGCACTGACGCACCCGTAGCATGTGAGTACCCCTGCAAGGGGAGAGTTCTATATATTTCTTAATAAAAGATCCTTTATTGTCAAGCAATATTGCGCTATGGAGTTTCTTTTCTCTTGCATATAAAATCATAATTGGGAGCATTGGAGGTCCACACAGCTGATTCCATTAGAGCACAGGAGTGTCTCCAAAGCGTGTTTTGACAGAGTTTAATTACTGTGTCACACGCTGAAAGGTGAGCACATATGCATATGGGGATCACTGGAGGACACTAAGGCATGCTTTATGGTGTTGCACTTTTGGAAGAACAAGATGGATGAACTTCACTGATTATGGACACTTATTTCGGGCACTTTATGTATTTTTGGATTTACACTGTTTGAACCTTAAAGACTCTTATGAGGAATGTTATTATTTCACTCCTGATTAGGCACTTATACTGTGTGTTTAATATAGCACTTTGCACTTTGGATAAATGCACTAGCAATCATTTTTTGATCTCTCCGTGGTCTATTTAAACACATTTGTTTATGTATATGTTTACTTTGGCACTTAGCACTCGTTTATATTAATTTTTTTATTATTATTTTTTATATTTTTTTGTTATTATTTTTCATCTAGCGCAGACACATTTTTCTTTATATACTATAGACACCCCCCAGGTACGAAATTTAAAGGGATATTACACTTTTATTGTTTGACTTTAAGCATTATTAAAATCACTGCTCCTGAAAAAACGGCCGTTTTTAAAACATTTTTTTGCATTGATCCATGTCCCTTGGGGCAGGACCCAGGTCCCCAAACACTTTTTATGACAATAACTTGCATATAAGCCTTTAAAATTTGCACTTTTGATTATTCATGTTCGTGTCCCATAGACTTTAACGGTGTTCGCCTGTTCGAGCAAACTTTTTTCCTGTTCGCATGTTCTGGTGCGAACCGAACAGGCAGGCTTGTCTTGTTACAGTATTTACAGCTACCTGAAGAAAATTGCTGGTGTTCTTTTGATCCTATTAGTACCACAGTCAGGCACCTAGACTATTTACAGTTAGTGCGGTGCATCCTGCTCATAGTGTTCAGCTAAAACTACAAGTTAGCGCGGTGCGTCCTGCTCACAGTGTTCAGCTAAAACTACATGTTAGTGCGGTGCGTCCTGCTCACAGTGTTCAGCTAAAACTACAAGTTAGTGTAGTGAGACCTCTGCACAGTGTTCATCTAAAGCTGCAAGTTAGTGCAGTGCGTCCTGCTCACAGTGTTCAGCTAAAACTACAAGTTAGTGCATTGCGTCCTGCTCACAGTGTTCAGCTAAAACTACAAGTTAGTGGGGTGCGTCCTGATCACAGTGTTCAGCTAAAACTACAAGTTAGTGTAGTGAGACCTCTGCACAGTGTTCATCTAAAGCTACAAGATAGTGCAGTGTGTCCTGCTCACAGTGTTCAGCTAAAACTACAAGTTAGTGCATTGCGTCCTGCTCACAGTGTTCAGCTAAAACTACAAGTTAGTGGGGTGCGTCCTGCTCACAGTGTTCAGCTAAAACTACAAGTTAGTGCATTGCGTCCTGCTCACAGTGTTCAGCTAAAATTACAAGTTAGTGGGGTGCGTCTTGCTCACAGTGTTCAGCTAAAACTACAAGTTAGTGTGGTGCGTCCTGCTCACAGTGTTCAGCTAAAACTACAAGTTAGTGTAGTGAGACCTCTGCACAGTGTTCATCTAAAGCTACAAGTAAGTGCAGTGAGTCCATCTCACAGTGTTCAGCTAAAACTACAAGTTAGTGGGGTGCGTCCTGCTCACAGTGTTAAGCTAAAACTACAAGTTAGTGTAGTGAGACCTCTGCACAGTATTCATCTAAAGCTACAAGTTAGTGCAGTGCGTCCTGCTCACAGTGTTGAGCTAAAACTATAAGTGAGTGCGGTGCGTTCTGCTCACAGTGTTCAGCTAAAACTAAAAGTTAGTGGGGTGCGTCCTGCTCACAGTGTTCAGCTAAAACTACATGTTAGTGCAGTGCGTCCTGCTCACAGTGTTCAGCTAAAACTACAAGTTAGTGGGGTGCGTCCTGCTCACAGTGTTCAGCTAAAACTACAAGTTAGTGTAGTGAGACCTCTGCACAGTGTTCATCTAAAGCTACAAGTTAGTGCAGTGCATCCTGCTCACAGTGTTCAGCTAAAACTACATGTTAGTGCAGTGCGTCCTGCTCACAGTGTTCAGCTAAAACTACAAATTAGTGGGGTGCGTCCTACTCACAGTGTTCAGCTTAAATTATAAGTTAGTGCGGTGCGTTCTGCTCACAGTGTTCAGCTAAAACTACAAGTTAGTGGGGTGCGTCCTGCTCACAGTGTTCAGCTAAAACTACAAGTTAGTGCGGTGCGTCCTGCTCAGAGTGTTCAGCTAAAACTACAAGTTAGTGCGGTGCGTCCTGCTCACAGTGTTCAGCTAAAACTACAAATTGGTGCGGTGCGTCCTGCTCACAGTGTTCAGCTAAAACTACAAGTTAGTGGGGTGCGTCCTGCTCACAGTGTTCAGCTAAAACTACAAGTTAGTGCGGTGCGTCCTGCTCACAGTGTTCAGCTAAAACTACAAGTTAGTGCGGTGCGTCCTGCTCACAGTGTTCAGCTAAAACTACAAGTTAGTGGGGTGCGTCCTGCTCACAGTGTTCAGCTAAAACTACAAGTTAGTGCGGTGCGTCCTGCTCACAGTGTTCAGCTAAAACTACAAGTTAGTGTAGTGAGACCTCTGCACAGTGTTCATCTAAAGCTACAAGTTAGTGCAGTGCGTCCTGCTCACAGTGTTTAGCTAAAACTACAAATTAGTGGGGTGCGTCATGCTCACAGTGTTCAGCTAAAACTACAAGTTAGTGCGGTGCGTTCTGCTCACAGTGTTCAGCTAAAACTACAAGTTAGTGCGGTGCGTCCTGCTCACAGTGTTCAGCTAAAACTTCAAGTTAGTGTGGTGCGTCCTGCTCACAGTGTTCAGCTAAAACTACAAGTTAGTCCGGTGCGTCCTGCTCACAGTGTTCAGCTAAAACTACAAGTTAGTGGGGTGCGTCCTGCTCACAGTGTTCAGATAAAACTACAAGTTAGTGCGGTGCGTCCTGCTCACAGTGTTCAGCTAAAACTACAAGTTAGTGCAGTGCGTCCTGCTTACAGTGTTCAGCTAAAACTACAAGTTAGTGCAGTGCGTCCTGCTCACAGTGTTCAGCTAAAACTATAAGTTAGTGCAGTGTGTCCTGCTCACAGTGTTCAGCTAAAACTACAAGTTAGTGGGGTGCGTCCTGCTCACAGTGTTCAGCTAAAACTACAAGTTAGTGTAGTGAGACCTCTGCACATTGTTCATCTAAAGCTACAAGTTAGTACAGTGCGTCCTTCTGACAGTGTTCAGCTAAAACTACAAGTTAGTGCATTGCGTCCTGCTCACAGTGTTCAGCTAAAACTACAAGTTAGTGTAGTTAGACCTCTGCACGGTGTTCATCTAAAGCTACAAGCTAGTGAAGTGCGTCCTGCTCACAGTGTCCAGCTAAAACTATAAGTTAGTGTAGTTAGACCTCTGCACAGTGTTCATCAAAAGCTACAAGTAAGTGCAGTGTGTCCATCTCACAGTGTTCAGCAAAAACTACAAGTTAGTGGGGTGCGTCCTGCTCACAGTGTTAAGCTAAAACTACAAGTTAGTGTAGTGAGACCTCTGCACAGTGTTCATCTAAAGCTACAAGTTAGTGCAGTGCATCCTGCTCACAGTGTTCAGCTAAAACTACAAGTTAGTGCGGTGCGTCCTGCTCACAGTGTTCAGCTAAAACTTCAAGTTAGTGTGGTGCGTCCTGCTCACAGTGTTCAGCTAAAACTACAAGTTAGTGTAGTGAGACCTCTGCACAGTGTTCATCTAAAGCTAAAGTTAGTGCAGTGCATCCTGCTCACAGTGTTCAGCTAAAACTACAAGTTAGTGCAGTGCGTCCTGCTCACAGTGTTCAGCTAAAACTACAAGTTAGTGCGGTGCGTCCTGCTCACAGTGTTCAGCTAAAACTACAAGTTTGTGTAGTTAGACCTCTGCACAGTGTTCATCAAAAGCTACAAGTAAGTGCAGTGCGTCCATCTCACAGTGTTCAGCTAAAACTACAAGTTAGTGGGGTGCGTCCTGCTCACAGTGTTAAGCTAAAACTACAAGTTAGTGTAGTGAGACATCTGCACAGTGTTCATCTAAAGCTACAAGTTAGTGCAGTGCGTCCTGCTCACAGTGTTCAGCTAAAACTACAAGTTAGTGTGGTGCGTTCTGCTCACAGTGTTCAGCTAAAACTACAAGTTAGTGCGGTGCGTCCTGCTCACAGTGTTCAGCTAAAACTTCAAGTTAGTGTGGTGCGTCCTGCTCACAGTGTTCAGCTAAAACTACAAGTTAGTCCGGTGCGTCCTGCTCACAGTGTTCAGCTAAAACTACAAGTTAGTGCGGTGCGTCCTGCTCACAGTGTTCAGCTAAAACTTCAAGTTAGTGTGGTGCGTCCTGCTCACAGTGTTCAGCTAAAACTACAAGTTAGTGTAGTGAGACCTCTGCACAGTGTTCATCTAAAGCTAAAGTTAGTGCAGTGCATCCTGCTCACAGTGTTCAGCTAAAACTACAAGTTAGTGCAGTGCGTCCTGCTCACAGTGTTCAGCTAAAACTACAAATTAGTGGGGTGCGTCCTGCTCACAGTGTTCAGCTAAAACTACAAGTTAGTGCAGTGCGTCCTGCTCACAGTGTTCATCTAAAGCTACAAGTTAGTGCAGTGCATCCTGCTCACAGTGTTCAGCTAAAACTACAAGTTAGTGGGGTGCGTCCTGCTCACAGTGTTCAGCTAAAACTTCAAGTTAGTGTGGTGCGTCCTGCTCACAGTGTTCAGCTAAAACTACAAGTTAGTGTAGTGAGACCTCTGCACAGTGTTCATCTAAAGCTAAAGTTAGTGCAGTGCATCCTGCTCACAGTGTTCAGCTAAAACTACAAGTTTGTGCAGTGCGTCCTGCTCACAGTGTTCAGCTAAAACTACAAGTTAGTGCGGTGCGTCCTGCTCACAGTGTTCAGCTAAAACTACAAGTTTGTCTAGTTAGACCTCTGCACAGTGTTCATCAAAAGCTACAAGTAAGTGCAGTGCGTCCATCTCACAGTGTTCAGCTAAAACTACAAGTTAGTGGGGTGCGTCCTGCTCACAGTGTTAAGCTAAAACTACAAGTTAGTGTAGTGAGACCTCTGCACAGTGTTCATCTAAAGCTACAAGTTAGTGCAGTGCGTCCTGCTCACAGTGTTCAGCTAAAACTACAAGTTAGTGCGGTGCGTTCTGCTCACAGTGTTCAGCTAAAACTACAAGTTAGTGCGGTGCGTCCTGCTCACAGTGTTCAGCTAAAACTTCAAGTTAGTGTGGTGCGTCCTGCTCACAGTGTTCAGCTAAAACTACAAGTTAGTCCGGTGCGTCCTGCTCACAGTGTTCAGCTAAAACTACAAGTTAGTGGGGTGCGTCCTGCTCACAGTGTTCAGATAAAACTACAAGTTAGTGCGGTGCGTCCTGCTCACAGTGTTCAGCTAAAACTACAAGTTAGTGCAGTGCGTCCTGCTTACAGTGTTCAGCTAAAACTACAAGTTAGTGCAGTGCGTCCTGCTCACAGTGTTCAGCTAAAACTATAAGTTAGTGCAGTGTGTCCTGCTCACAGTGTTCAGCTAAAACTACAAGTTAGTGGGGTGCGTCCTGCTCACAGTGTTCAGCTAAAACTACAAGTTAGTGTAGTGAGACCTCTGCACATTGTTCATCTAAAGCTACAAGTTAGTACAGTGCGTCCTTCTGACAGTGTTCAGCTAAAACTACAAGTTAGTGCATTGCGTCCTGCTCACAGTGTTCAGCTAAAACTACAAGTTAGTGTAGTTAGACCTCTGCACGGTGTTCATCTAAAGCTACAAGCTAGTGAAGTGCGTCCTGCTCACAGTGTTCAGCTAAAACTATAAGTTAGTGTAGTTAGACCTCTGCACAGTGTTCATCAAAAGCTACAAGTAAGTGCAGTGTGTCCATCTCACAGTGTTCAGCAAAAACTACAAGTTAGTGGGGTGCGTCCTGCTCACAGTGTTAAGCTAAAACTACAAGTTAGTGTAGTGAGACCTCTGCACAGTGTTCATCTAAAGCTACAAGTTAGTGCAGTGCATCCTGCTCACAGTGTTCAGCTAAAACTACAAGTTAGTGCGGTGCGTCCTGCTCACAGTGTTCAGCTAAAACTTCAAGTTAGTGTGGTGCGTCCTGCTCACAGTGTTCAGCTAAAACTACAAGTTAGTGTAGTGAGACCTCTGCACAGTGTTCATCTAAAGCTAAAGTTAGTGCAGTGCATCCTGCTCACAGTGTTCAGCTAAAACTACAAATTAGTGGGGTGCGTCCTGCTCACAGTGTTAAGCTAAAACTACAAGTTAGTGCAGTGCGTCCTGCTCACAGTGTTCAGCTTAAATTATAAGTTAGTGCGGTGCGTTCTGCTCACAGTGTTCAGCTAAAACTACAAGTTAGTGTAGTGAGACCTCTGCACAGTGTTCATCTAAAGCTAAAGTTAGTGCAGTGCATCCTGCTCACAGTGTTCAGCTAAAACTACAAGTTAGTGCAGTGCGTCCTGCTCACAGTGTTCAGCTAAAACTACAAATTAGTGGGGTGCGTCCTGCTCACAGTGTTCAGCTAAAACTACAAGTTAGTGCAGTGCGTCCTGCTCACAGTGTTCATCTAAAGCTACAAGTTAGTGCAGTGCGTCCTGCTCACGGTGTTCATCTAAAGCTACAAGCTAGTGAAGTGCGTCCTGCTCACAGTGTTCAGCTAAAACTATAAGTTAGTGTAGTTAGACCTCTGCACAGTGTTCATCAAAAGCTACAAGTAAGTGCAGTGTGTCCATCTCACAGTGTTCAGCAAAAACTACAAGTTAGTGGGGTGCGTCCTGCTCACAGTGTTAAGCTAAAACTACAAGTTAGTGTAGTGAGACCTCTGCACAGTGTTCATCTAAAGCTACAAGTTAGTGCGGTGCGTCCTGCTCACAGTGTTCAGCTAAAACTTCAAGTTAGTGTGGTGCGTCCTGCTCACAGTGTTCAGCTAAAACTACAAGTTAGTGTAGTGAGACCTCTGCACAGTGTTCATCTAAAGCTAAAGTTAGTGCAGTGCATCCTGCTCACAGTGTTCAGCTAAAACTACAAATTAGTGGGGTGCGTCCTGCTCACAGTGTTCAGCTAAAACTACAAGTTAGTGCAGTGCGTCCTGCTCACAGTGTTCAGCTTAAATTATAAGTTAGTGCGGTGCGTTCTGCTCACAGTGTTCAGCTAAAACTACAAGTTAGTGTAGTGAGACCTCTGCACAGTGTTCATCTAAAGCTAAAGTTAGTGCAGTGCATCCTGCTCACAGTGTTCAGCTAAAACTACAAGTTAGTGCAGTGCGTCCTGCTCACAGTGTTCAGCTAAAACTACAAATTAGTGGGGTGCGTCCTGCTCACAGTGTTCAGCTAAAACTACAAGTTAGTGCAGTGCGTCCTGCTCACAGTGTTCATCTAAAGCTACAAGTTAGTGCAGTGCATCCTGCTCACAGTGTTCAGCTAAAACTACAAGTTAGTGCGGTGCGTCCTGCTCACAGTGTTCAGCTAAAACTACAAGTTAGTGTAGTGAGACCTCTGCACAGTGTTCATCTAAAGCTAAAGTTAGTGCAGTGCATCCTGCTCACAGTGTTCAGCTAAAACTACAAGTTAGTGCAGTGCGTCCTGCTCACAGTGTTCAGCTAAAACTACAAGTTAGTGCGGTGCGTCCTGCTCACAGTGTTCAGCTAAAACTACAAGTTTGTGTAGTTAGACCTCTGCACAGTGTTCATCAAAAGCTACAAGTAAGTGCAGTGCGTCCAACTCACAGTGTTCAGCTAAAACTACAAGTTAGTGGGGTGCGTCCTGCTCACAGTGTTAAGCTAAAACTACAAGTTAGTGTAGTGAGACCTCTGCACAGTGTTCATCTAAAGCTACAAGTTAGTGCAGTGCGTCCTGCTCACAGTGTTCAGCTAAAACTACAAGTTAGTGCGGTGCGTTCTGCTCACAGTGTTCAGCTAAAACTACAAGTTAGTGCGGTGCGTCCTGCTCACAGTGTTCAGCTAAAACTTCAAGTTAGTGTGGTGCGTCCTGCTCACAGTGTTCAGCTAAAACTACAAGTTAGTCCGGTGCGTCCTGCTCACAGTGTTCAGCTAAAACTACAAGTTAGTGGGGTGCGTCCTGCTCACAGTGTTCAGATAAAACTACAAGTTAGTGCGGTGCGTCCTGCTCACAGTGTTCAGCTAAAACTACAAGTTAGTGCAGTGCGTCCTGCTTACAGTGTTCAGCTAAAACTACAAGTTAGTGCAGTGCGTCCTGCTCACAGTGTTCAGCTAAAACTATAAGTTAGTGCAGTGTGTCCTGCTCACAGTGTTCAGCTAAAACTACAAGTTAGTGGGGTGCGTCCTGCTCACAGTGTTCAGCTAAAACTACAAGTTAGTGTAGTGAGACCTCTGCACATTGTTCATCTAAAGCTACAAGTTAGTACAGTGCGTCCTTCTGACAGTGTTCAGCTAAAACTACAAGTTAGTGCATTGCGTCCTGCTCACAGTGTTCAGCTAAAACTACAAGTTAGTGTAGTTAGACCTCTGCACGGTGTTCATCTAAAGCTACAAGCTAGCGAAGTGCGTCCTGCTCACAGTGTTCAGCTAAAACTATAAGTTAGTGTAGTTAGACCTCTGCACAGTGTTCATCAAAAGCTACAAGTAAGTGCAGTGTGTCCATCTCACAGTGTTCAGCAAAAACTACAAGTTAGTGGGGTGCGTCCTGTTCACAGTGTTAAGCTAAAACTACAAGTTAGTGTAGTGAGACCTCTGCACAGTGTTCATCTAAAGCTACAAGTTAGTGCAGTGCATCCTGCTCACAGTGTTCAGCTAAAACTACAAGTTAGTGCAGTGCGTCCTGCGCACAGTGTTCAGCTAAAACTACAAATTAGTGGGGTGCGTCCTGCTCACAGTGTTCAGCTAAAACTACAAGTTAGTGCAGTGCGTCCTGCTCACAGTGTTCAGCTTAAATTATAAGTTAGTGCGGTGCGTTCTGCTCACAGTGTTCAGCTAAAACTACAAGTTAGTGGGGTGCGTCCTGCTCACAGTGTTAAGCTAAAACTACAAGTTAGTGTAGTGAGACCTCTGCACAGTGTTCATCTGAAGCTACAAGTTAGTCCAGTGCATCCTGCTCACAGTGTTGAGCTAAAACTACAAGTGAGTGCGGTGCGTTCTGCTCATAGTGTTCAGCTAAAACTACAAGTTAGTGTGGTGCGTCCTGCTCACAGTGTTCAGCTAAAACTAAAAGTTAGTGGGGTGCGTCCTGCTCACAGTGTTCAGCTAAAACTACAAGTTAGTGCGGTGCGTCCTGCTCACAGTGTTCAGCTAAAACTACAAGTTAGTGGGGTGCGTCCTGCTCACAGTGTTCAGCTAAAACTACAAGTTAGTTTAGTGAGACCTCTGCACAGTATTCATCTAAAGCTACAAGTTAGTGCAGTGCGTCCTGCTCACAGTGTTCAGCTAAAACTACAAGTTAGTGCATTGCTTCCTGCTCACAGTGTTCAGCTAAAACTACAAGTTAGTGTAGTTAGACCTCTGCACGGTGTTCATCTAAAGCTACAAGTTAGTGAAGTGCGTCCTGCTCACAGTGTTCAGCTAAAACTACATGTTAGTGGGGTGCATCCTGCTCACAGTGTTCAACTAAAACTACAAGTTAGTGCAGTGCATCCTGCTCACAGTGTTCAGCTAAAACTACAAGTTAGTGGGGTGCGTCCTGCTCACAGTGTTCTGCTAAAACTAAACTCTAGTGTAGTTAGACCTCTGCACGGTGTTCATCTAAAGCTACAAGTTAGTGCAGTGCATCCTGCTCACAGTGTTCAGCTAAAACTACAAGTTAGTGGGGTGCGTCCTGCTCACAGTGTTCTGCTAAAACTAAAAGTTAGTGTAGTGAGACCTCTGCACAGTGTTCATCTAAAGCTACAAGTTAGAGCAGTGCGTCCTGCTCACAGTGTTCAGCTAAAACTACAAGTTAGTGCATTGCGTCCTGCTCACAATGTTCAGCTAAAACTACAAGTTAGTGGGGTGCGTCCTGCTCACAGTGTTCAGCTAAAACTACAAGTTAGTGCATTGCGTCCTGCTCACAGTGTTGAGCTAAAACTACAAGTGAGTGCGGTGCATTCTGCTCACAGTGTTCAGCTAAAACTAAAAGTTAGTGGGGTGCGTCCTGCTCACAGTGTTCAGCTAAAACTACAAGTTAGTGCGGTGCGTCCTGCTCACAGTGTTCAGCTAAAACTAAAAGTTAGTGGGGTGCATCCTGCTCACAGTTATCAGTTAAAACTACAAGTTAGTGCGGTGCGTCCTGCTCATAGTGTTCAGCTAAAACTACAAGTTAGTGGGGTGCGTCCTGCTCACAGTGTTCAGATAAAACTACAAGTTAGTGGGGTGCGTCCTGCTCACAGTGTTCAGATAAAACTACAAGTTAGTGCGGTGCGTCCTGCTCACAGTGTTCAGCTAAAACTACAAGTTAGTGTGGTGCATCCTGCTCACAGTGTTCAGCTAAAACTACAAGTTAGTGTAGTGAGACCTCTGCAAAGTGTTCATCTAAAGCTACAAGTTAGTGCAGTGCGTCCTGCTCACAGTGTTCAGCTAAAACTACAAGTTAGTGCGGTGCGTCCTGCTCACAGTGTTCAGCTAAAACTACAAGTTAGTGGGGTGCGTCCTGCTCACAGTGTTAAGCTAAAACTACAAGTTAGTGTAGTGAGACCTCTGCACAGTGTTCATCTAAAGCTACAAGTTAGTGCAGTGCGTCCTGCTCACAGTATTCAGCTAAAACTACAAGTTAAAGCGGTGTGTTCTGCTCACAGTGTTCAGCTAAAACTACAAGTTAGTGCGGTGCGTCCTGCTCACAGTGTTAAGCTAAAACTAAAATTTAGTGTGGTGCGTCCTGCTCACAGTGTTCAGCTAAAACTACAAGTTAGTACGGGTGCGTCCTGCTCACAGTGTTCAGCTAAAACTACAAGTTAGTGGGGTGCGTCCTGCTCAAAGTGTTCAGCTAAAACTACAAGTTAGTGCGGTGCATCCTGCTCACAGTGTTCAGCTAAAACTACAAGTTAGTGGGGTGTGTCCTGCTCACAGTGTTCAGCTAAAACTACAAGTTAGTGGGGTGCGTCCTGCTCACAGTGTTCAGCTAAAACTACAAGTTAGTGCAGTGCATCCTGCTCACAGTGTTCAGCTAAAACTACAAGTTAGTGGGGTGCGTCCTGCTCACAGTGTTCAGCTAAAACTACAAGTTAGTGCATTGCGTCCTGCTCACAGTGTTGAGCTAAAACTACAAGTGAGTGCGGTGCGTTCTGCTCACAGTGTTCAGCTAAAACTAAAAGTTAGTGGGGTGCGTCCTGCTCACAGTGTTCAGCTAAAACTACAAGTTAGTGCGGTGCATCCTGCTCACAGTGTTCAGCTAAAACTAAAAGTTAGTGGGGTGCGTCCTGCTCACAGTGTTCAGCTAAAACTACAAGTTAGTGCGGTGCGTCCTGCTCACAGTGTTCAACTAAAACAACAAGTTAGTGGGGTGCATCCTGCTCACAGTGTTCAGCAAAAACTACAAGTTAGTGCAGTGCGTCCTGCTCACAGTGTTCAGCTAAAACTTCAAGTTAGTGTGGTGCGTCCTGCTCACTGTGTTTAGCTAAAACTACAAGTTAGTGTAGTGAGACCTCTGCACAGTGTTCATCTAAAGCTACAAGTTAGTGCAGTGCGTCCTGCTCACAGTATTCAGCTAAAACTACAAGTTAGTGCGGTGCGTTCTGCTCATAGTATTCAGCTAAAACTACAAGTTAGTGCGGTGCGTCCTGCTCACAGTGTTAAGCTAAAACTAAAATTTAGTGTGGTGCGTCCTGCTCACAGTGTTCAGCTAAAACTACAAGTTAGTACGGGTGCGTCCTGCTCACAGTGTTCAGCTAAAACTACAAGTTAGTGGGGTGCGTCCTGCTCACAGTGTTCTGCTAAAACTACAAGTTAGTGGGGTGCGTCCTGCTCACAGTGTTCTGCTAAAACTAAAAGTTAGTGTAGTCAGACCTCTGCACAGTGTTCATCTAAAGCTACAAGTTAGAGCAGTGCGTCCTGCTCACAGTGTTCAGCTAAAACTACAAGTTAGTGCATTGCGTCCTGCTCACAATGTTCAGCTAAAACTACAAGTTAGTGGGGTGCGTCCTGCTCACAGTGTTCAGCTAAAACTACAAGTTAGTGCATTGCGTCCTGCTCACAGTGTTGAGCTAAAACTACAAGTGAGTGCGGTGCGTTCTGCTCACAGTGTTCAGCTAAAACTAAAAGTTAGTGGGGTGCGTCCTGCTCACAGTGTTCAGCTAAAACTACAAGTTAGTGCGGTGCATCCTGCTCACAGTGTTCAGCTAAAACTAAAAGTTAGTGGGGTGCGTCCTGCTCACAGTGTTCAGCTAAAACTACAAGTTAGTGGGGTGCATCCTGCTCACAGTGTTCAGCAAAAACTACAAGTTAGTGCAGTGCGTCCTGCTCACAGTGTTCAGCTAAAACTTCAAGTTAGTGTGGTGCGTCCTGCTCACTGTGTTTAGCTAAAACTACAAGTTAGTGGGCTGCGTCCTGCTCACAGTGTTAAGCTAAAACTACAAGTTAGTGTAGTGAGACCTCTACACAGTGTTCATCTAAAGCTACAAGTTAGTGCAATGCGTCCTGCTCACAGTGTTCAGCTAAAACTACAAGTTAGTGCGGTGCGTCCTGCTCACAGTGTTCAGCTAAAACTACAAGTTAGTGCAGTGCGTCCTTCTCACTGTGTTCAGCTAAAACTACAAGTTAGTGGGTTGCGTCCTGCTCATAGTGTTCAGCTAAAACTACAAGTTAGTGGGGTGCGTCCTGCTCACAGTGTTCAGCTAAAACTACAAGTTAGTGGGGTGCGTCCTGCTCACAGTGTTCAGCTAAAACTACAAGTTAGTGCAGTGCGTCCTGATCACAGTGTTCAGCTAAAACTACAAGTTAGTGCAGTGTGTCCTGCTCACAGTGTTCAGCTAAAACTACAAGTTAGTGCAGTGTGTTCTGCTCACAGTGTTCAGCTGAAACTACAAGTTAGTGGGGTGCGTCCAGCTCACAGTGTTCAGCTAAAACTACAAGTTAGTGGGCTGCGTCCTGCTCACAGTGTTAAGCTAAAACTACAAGTTAGTGTAGTGAGACCTCTACACAGTGTTCATCTAAAGCTACAAGTTAGTGCAGTGCGTCCTGCTCACAGTGTTCAACTAAAACTACAAGTTAGTGGGGCGCGTCCTGCTCACAGTGTTCAGCTAAAACTACAAGTTAGTGGGGCGCGTCCTGCTCACAGTGTTCAGCTAAAACTACAAGTTAGTGGGGCGCGTCCTGCTCACAGTGTTCAGCTAAAACTACAAGTTAGTGGGGCGCGTCCTGCTCACAGTGTTCAGCTAAAACTACAAGTTAGTGCGGTGCGTCCTGCTCACAGTGTTCAGCTAAAACTACAAGTTAGTGCGGTGCGTCCTGCTCACAGTGTTCAGCTAAAACTACAAGTTAGTGTAGTGCGTCCTTCTCACTGTGTTCAGCTAAAAATACAAGTTAGTGGGTTGCGTCCTGCTCATAGTGTTCAGCTAAAACTACAAGTTAGTGGGGTGCGTCCTGCTCACAGTGTTCAGCTAAAACTACAAGTTAGTGGGGTGCGTCCTGCTCACAGTGTTCAGCTAAAACTACAAGTTAGTGCAGTGCGTCCTGATCACAGTGTTCAGCTAAAACTACAAGTTAGTGCAGTGTGTCCTGCTCACAGTGTTCAGCTAAAACTACAAGTTAGTGCAGTGTGTTCTGCTCACAGTGTTCAGCTGAAACTACAAGTTAGTGGGGTGTGTCCTGCTCACAGTGTTCAGCTGAAACTACAAGTTAGTGGGGTGCGTCCAGCTCACAGTGTTCAGCTAAAACTACAAGTTAGTGTAGTGAGACCTCTGCACATTGTTCATCTAAAGCTACAAGTTAGTACAGTGCTTCCTGCTCACAGTGTTCAGCTAAAACTACAAGTTAGTGCATTGCGTCCTGCTCATAGTGTTCAGCTAAAACTACAAGTTAGTGTAGTTAGACCTCTGCACGGTGTTCATCTAAAGCTACAAGTTAGTGAAGTGCGTCCTGCTCACAGTGTTCAGCTAAAACTACAAGTTAGTGGGGTGCGTCCTGCTCACAGTTATCAGTTAAAACTACAAGTTAGTGTGGTGCGTCCTGCTCACAGTGTTCAGCTAAAACTGCAAGTTAGTGGGGTACGTTCTGCTCACAGTGTGCAGATAAAACTACAAGTTAATGGGGTGCGTCCTGCTCACAGTGTTCAGATAAAACTACAAGTTAGTGCGGTGCGTCCTGCTCACAGTGTTCAGCTAAAACTACAAGTTAGTGTGGTGCATCCTGCTCACAGTGTTCAGCTAAAACTACAAGTTAGTGTAGTGAGACCTCTGCAAAGTGTTCATCTAAAGCTACAAGTTAGTGCAGTGCGTCCTGCTCACAGTGTTCAGCTAAAACTACAAGTTAGTACGGGTGCGTCCTGCTCACAGTGATCAGCTAAAACGACAATTTAGTGTAGTGAGACCTCTGCACAGTGTTCATCTAAAGCTACAAGTTAGTGCAGTGCATCCTGCTCACAGTATTCAGCTAAAATTACAAGTTAGTGCGGTGCGTTCTGCTCACAGTATTCAGCTAAAACTACAAGTTAGTACGGGTGCGTCCTGCTCACAGTGATCAGCTAAAACTACAAGTTAGTGGGGTGCGTCCTGCTCACAGTGTTCAGCTAAAACTACAAGTTAGTGCGGTGCATCCTGCTCACAGTGTTCAGCTAAAACTAAAAGTTAGTGGGGTGTGTCCTGCTCACAGTGTTCAGCTAAAACTACAAGTTAGTGGGGTGCGTCCCGCTCACAGTGTTCAGCTAAAACTACAAGTTAGTGCAGTGCATCCTGCTCACAGTGTTCAGCTAAATCTACAATTTAGTGCGGTGCGTCCTGCTCACAGTGTTCAGCTAAAACTACAAGTTAGTGTAGTTAGTCCTCTGCACAGTGTTCATCAAAAGCTACAAGTAAGTGCAGTTCGTCCATCTCACAGTGTTCAGCTAAAACTACAAGTTAGTGGGGTGTGTCCTGCTCACAGTGTTCAGCTAAAACTACAAGTTAGAGGGGTGCGTCCCGCTCACAGTGTTGAGCTAAAACTATAAGTGAGTGCGGTGCGTTCTGCTCATAGTGTTCAGCTAAAACTAAAAGTTAGTGGGGTGCGTCCTGCTCACAGTGTTCAGCTAAAACTACAATTTAGTGCGGTGCGTCCTGCTCACAGTGTTCAGCTAAAACTACAAGTTAGTGGGGTGCGTCCTGCTCACAGTGTTCAGCTAAAACTACAAGTTAGTTTAGTGAGACCTCTGCACAGTATTCATCTAAAGCTACAAGTTAGTGCAGTGCGTCCTGCTCACAGTGTTCAGCTAAAACTACAAGTTAGTGCATTGCTTCCTGCTCACAGTGTTCAGCTAAAACTACAAGTTAGTGTAGTTAGACCTCTGCACGGTGTTCATCTAAAGCTACAAGTTAGTGAGGTGCGTCCTGCTCACAGTGTTCAGCTAAAACTACAAGTTAGTGGGGTGGATCCTGCTCACAGTGTTCAGCTAAAACTACAAGTTAGTGCAGTGCATCCTGCTTACAGTGTTCAGCTAAAACTACAAGTTAATGGGGTGCATCCTGCTCACAGTGTTCTGCTAAAACTAAACGCTAGTGTAGTTAGACCTCTGCACGGTGTTCATCTAAAGCTACAAGTTAGTGCAGGGCGTCCTGCTCACAGTGTTCAGCTAAAACTAAAAGTTAGTGCGGTGCGTCCTGCTCACAGTGTTCAGCTAAAACTACAAGTTAGTGCAGTGCATCCTGCTCACAGTGTTCAGCTAAAACTACAAGTTAGTGGGGTGCGTCCTGCTCACAGTGTTCTGCTAAAACTAAAAGTTAGTGTAGTGAGACCTCTGCACAGTGTTCATCTAAAGCAACAAGTTAGAGCAGTGCGTCCTGCTCACAGTGTTCAGCTAAAACTACAAGTTAGTGCATTGTGTCCTGCTCACAGTGTTGAGCTAAAACTACAAGTGAGTGCGGTGCATTCTGCTCATAGTGTTCAGCTAAAACTACAAGTTAGTGCGGTGCGTCCTGCTCACAGTGTTCAGCTAAAACTAAAAGTTAGTGGGGTGCGTCCTGCTCACAGTGTTCAGCTAAAACTACAAGTTAGTGCGGTGCGTCCTGCTCACAGTGTTCAACTAAAACAACAAGTTAGTGGGGTGCATCCTGCTCACAGTGTTCAGCTAAAACTACAAGTTAGTGCGGTGCGTCCTGCTCACAGTGTTCAGCTAAAACTTCAAGTTAGTGTGGTGCGTCCTGCTCACTGTGTTTAGCTAAAACTACAAGTTAGTGGGCTGCGTCCTGCTCACAGTGTTAAGCTAAAACTACAAGTTAGTGTAGTGAGACCTCTACACAGTGTTCATCTAAAGCTACAAGTTAGTGCAGTGCGTCCTGCTCACAGTGTTCAGCTAAAACTACAAGTTAGTGGGGTGCGTCCTGCTCACAGTGTTCAGCTAAAACTACAAGTTAGTGGTGCGCGTCCTGCTCACAGTGTTCAGCTAAAACTACAAGTTAGTGGTGCGCGTCCTGCTCACAGTGTTCAGCTAAAACTACAAGTTAGTGGGGTGCGTCCTGCTCACAGTGTTCAGCTAAAACTACAAGTTAGTGCAGTGCGTCCTTCTCACTGTGTTCAGCTAAAACTACAAGTTAGTGGGTTGCGTCCTGCTCATAGTGTTCAGCTAAAACTACAAGTTAGTGTAGTGAGACCTCTGCAAAGTGTTCATCTAAAGCTACAAGTTAGTGCAGTGCGTCCTGCTCACAGTGTTCAGCTAAAACTACAAGTTAGTGCGGTGCGTCCTGCTCACAGTGTTCAGCTAAAACTACAAGTTAGTGGGGTGCGTCCTGCTCACAGTGTTCAGCTAAAACTACAAGTTAGTGTAGTGAGACCTCTACACATTGTTCATCTAAAGCTACAAGTTAGTACAGTGCGTGCTACTCACAGTGTTCAGCTAAAACTACAAGATAGAGCATTGCGTCCTGCTCACAGTGTTCAGCTAAAACTACAAGTTAGTGTAGTTAGACCTCTGCACGGTGTTCATCTAAAGCTACAAGTTAGTGAAGTGCGTCCTGCTCACAGTGTTCAGCTAAAACTACAAGTTAGTGGGGTGCGTCCTGCTCACAGTGTTCAGCTAAAACTGCAAGTTAGTGCAGTGTCCTGCTCACAGTGTTCAGCTAAAACTACAAGTTAGTGCAGTGCGTCCTGCTCACAGTGTTCAGCTAAAACTACAAATTAGTGGGGTGCGTCCTGCTCACAGTGTCAAGCTAAAACTACAAGTTAGTGTAGTAAGACCTCTGCATAGTGTTCATCTAAAGCTACAAGTTAGTGCAGTGCGTCCTGCTCACAGTATTCAGCTAAAACTACAAGTTAGTGCGGTGCGTTCTGCTCACAGTGTTCAGCTAAAACTACAAGTTAGTGGGGTGCGTCCTGCTCACAGTGTTCAGCTAAAACTACAAGTTAGTGCGGTGCGTCCTGCTCACAGTGTTCAGCTAAAACTACAAGTTAGTGCAGTGCGTCCTTCTCACTGTGTTCAGCTAAAACTACAAGTTAGTGGGTTGCGTCCTGCTCATAGTGTTCAGCTAAAACTACAAGTTAGTGTAGTGCATCCTGCTCACAGTGTTCAGCTAAAACTACAAGTTAGTGGTGCGCGTCCTGCTCACAGTGTTCAGCTAAAACTACAAGTTAGTGGTGCGCGTCCTGCTCACAGTGTTCAGCTAAAACTACAAGTTAGTGCAGTGCATCCTGCTCACAGTGTTCAGCTAAATCTACAATTTAGTGCGGTGCGTCCTGCTCACAGTGTTAAGCTAAAACTACAAGTTAGTGTAGTGAGACCTCTACACAGTGTTCATCTAAAGCTACAAGTTAGTGCGGTGCGTCCTGCTCACAGTGTTCAGCTAAAACTACAAGTTAGTGCGGTGCATTCTGTTTACAGTGTTCAGCTAAAAAAACAAGTTGGTGCGGTGCGTCCTGCTCAGAGTGTTCAGCTAAAACTACAAGTTAGTGGGGTGCGTCCTGCTCACAGTGTTCAGCTAAAACTACAAGTTAGTGCGGTGCGTCCTGCTCACAGTGTTCAGCTAAAAAAACAAGTTGGTGCGGTGCGTCCTGCTCCCAGTGTTCAGCTAAAACTACAAGTTAGGGCGGTGCGTCCTGCTCACAGTGTTCAGCTAAAACTACAAGTTAGTGCAGTGTGTCCTGCTTACAGTGTTCAGCTAAAACTACAAGTTAGTGCGGTGCGTCCTGCTCACAGTGTTCAGCTAAAACTACAAGTTAGTGGGGAGCGTTCTGCTCACAGTGTTCAGCTAAAACTACAAGTTAGTGGGGTGCGTCCTGCTCACAGTGTTCAGCTAAAACTACAAGTTAGTGGTGCGCGTCCTGCTCACAGTGTTCAGCTAAAACTACAAGTTAGTGGTGCGCGTCCTGCTCACAGTGTTCAGCTAAAACTACAAGTTAGTGGGGTGCGTCCTGCTCACAGTGTTCAGCTAAAACTACAAGTTAGTGCAGTGCGTCCTTCTCACTGTGTTCAGCTAAAACTACAAGTTAGTGGGTTGCGTCCTGCTCATAGTGTTCAGCTAAAACTACAAGTTAGTGTAGTGAGACCTCTGCAAAGTGTTCATCTAAAGCTACAAGTTAGTGCAGTGCGTCCTGCTCACAGTGTTCAGCTAAAACTACAAGTTAGTGCGGTGCGTCCTGCTCACAGTGTTCAGCTAAAACTACAAGTTAGTGGGGTGCGTCCTGCTCACAGTGTTCAGCTAAAACTACAAGTTAGTGTAGTGAGACCTCTACACATTGTTCATCTAAAGCTACAAGTTAGTACAGTGCGTGCTACTCACAGTGTTCAGCTAAAACTACAAGATAGAGCATTGCGTCCTGCTCACAGTGTTCAGCTAAAACTACAAGTTAGTGTAGTTAGACCTCTGCACGGTGTTCATCTAAAGCTACAAGTTAGTGAAGTGCGTCCTGCTCACAGTGTTCAGCTAAAACTACAAGTTAGTGGGGTGCGTCCTGCTCACAGTGTTCAGCTAAAACTGCAAGTTAGTGCAGTGTCCTGCTCACAGTGTTCAGCTAAAACTACAAGTTAGTGCAGTGCGTCCTGCTCACAGTGTTCAGCTAAAACTACAAATTAGTGGGGTGCGTCCTGCTCACAGTGTCAAGCTAAAACTACAAGTTAGTGTAGTAAGACCTCTGCATAGTGTTCATCTAAAGCTACAAGTTAGTGCAGTGCGTCCTGCTCACAGTATTCAGCTAAAACTACAAGTTAGTGCGGTGCGTTCTGCTCACAGTGTTCAGCTAAAACTACAAGTTAGTGGGGTGCGTCCTGCTCACAGTGTTCAGCTAAAACTACAAGTTAGTGCGGTGCGTCCTGCTCACAGTGTTCAGCTAAAACTACAAGTTAGTGCAGTGCGTCCTTCTCACTGTGTTCAGCTAAAACTACAAGTTAGTGGGTTGCGTCCTGCTCATAGTGTTCAGCTAAAACTACAAGTTAGTGTAGTGCATCCTGCTCACAGTGTTCAGCTAAAACTACAAGTTAGTGGTGCGCGTCCTGCTCACAGTGTTCAGCTAAAACTACAAGTTAGTGGTGCGCGTCCTGCTCACAGTGTTCAGCTAAAACTACAAGTTAGTGCAGTGCATCCTGCTCACAGTGTTCAGCTAAATCTACAATTTAGTGCGGTGCGTCCTGCTCACAGTGTTAAGCTAAAACTACAAGTTAGTGTAGTGAGACCTCTACACAGTGTTCATCTAAAGCTACAAGTTAGTGCGGTGCGTCCTGCTCACAGTGTTCAGCTAAAACTACAAGTTAGTGCGGTGCATTCTGTTTACAGTGTTCAGCTAAAAAAACAAGTTGGTGCGGTGCGTCCTGCTCAGAGTGTTCAGCTAAAACTACAAGTTAGTGGGGTGCGTCCTGCTCACAGTGTTCAGCTAAAACTACAAGTTAGTGCAGTGCGTCCTGCTCACAGTGTTCAGCTAAAAAAACAAGTTGGTGCGGTGCGTCCTGCTCCCAGTGTTCAGCTAAAACTACAAGTTAGGGCGGTGCGTCCTGCTCACAGTGTTCAGCTAAAACTACAAGTTAGTGCAGTGTGTCCTGCTTACAGTGTTCAGCTAAAACTACAAGTTAGTGCGGTGCGTCCTGCTCACAGTGTTCAGCTAAAACTACAAGTTAGTGGGGAGCGTTCTGCTCACAGTGTTCAGCTAAAACTACAAGTTAGTGGGGTGCGTCCTGCTTACAGTGTTCAGCTAAAACTTCAAGTTAGTGGGGTGCGTCCTGCTCACAGTGTTCAGCTAAAACTGCAAGTTAGTGCAGTGTCCTGCTCACAGTGTTCAGCTAAAACTACAAGTTAGTGCAGTGCGTCCTGCTCACAGTGTTCAGCTAAAACTACAAATTAGTGGGGTGCGTCCTGCTCACAGTGTTCAGCTAAAACTACAAGTTAGTGTAGTGAGACTTCTACACATTGTTCATCTAAAGCTACAAGTTAGTACAGTGCGTCCTGCTGACAGTGTTCAGCTAAAACTACAAGTTAGTGCATTGCGTCCTGCTCACAGTGTTCAGCTAAAACTACAAGTTAGTGTAGTTAGACCTCTGCACAGTGTTCATCTAAAGCTTCAAGCTAGTGAAGTGCGTCCTACTCACAGTGTTCAGCTAAAACTATAAGTTAGTGTAGTTAGACCTCTGCACAGTGTTCATCAAAAGCTACAAGTAAGTGCAGTGTGTCCATCTCACAGTGTTCAGCTAAAACTACAAGGTAGTGGGGTGCGTCCTGCTCACAGTGTTAAGCTAAAACTACAAGTTAGTGTAGTAAGACCTCTGCACAGTGTTCATCTAAAGCTACAAGTTAGTGCAGTGCGTCCTGCTCACAGTATTCAGCTAAAACTACAAGTTAGTGCGGTGCGTCCTGCTCACAGTGTTAAGCTAAAACTAAAATTTAGTGTGGTGCGTCCTGCTCACAGTGTTCAGCTAAAACGACAAGTTAGTGCGGTGCATCCTGCTCACAGTGTTCAGCTAAAACTACAAGTTAGTGCGGTGCGTCCTGCTCACAGTGTTCAGCTAAAACTACAAGTTAGTGCGGTGCATTCTGTTTACAGTGTTCAGCTAAAAAAACAAGTTGGTGCGGTGCGTCCTGCTCAGAGTGTTCAGCTAAAACTACAAGTTAGTGGGGTGCGTCCTGCTCACAGTGTTCAGCTAAAACTACAAGTTAGTGCGGTGCGTCCTGCTCACAGTGTTCAGCTAAAAAAACAAGTTGGTGCGGTGCGTCCTGCTCCCAGTGTTCAGCTAAAACTACAAGTTAGGGCGGTGCGTCCTGCTCACAGTGTTCAGCTAAAACTACAAGTTAGTGCAGTGTGTCCTGCTTACAGTGTTCAGCTAAAACTACAAGTTAGTGCGGTGCGTCCTGCTCACAGTGTTCAGCTAAAACTACAAGTTAGTGGGGAGCGTTCTGCTCACAGTGTTCAGCTAAAACTACAAGTTAGTGGGGTGCGTCCTGCTTACAGTGTTCAGCTAAAACTTCAAGTTAGTGGGGTGCGTCCTGCTCACAGTGTTCAGCTAAAACTGCAAGTTAGTGCAGTGTCCTGCTCACAGTGTTCAGCTAAAACTACAAGTTAGTGCAGTGCGTCCTGCTCACAGTGTTCAGCTAAAACTACAAATTAGTGGGGTGCGTCCTGCTCACAGTGTTCAGCTAAAACTACAAGTTAGTGTAGTGAGACTTCTGCACATTGTTCATCTAAAGCTACAAGTTAGTAAAGTGCGTCCTGCTGACAGTGTTCAGCTAAAACTACAAGTTAGTGCATTGCGTCCTGCTCACAGTGTTCAGCTAAAACTACAAGTTAGTGTAGTTAGACCTCTGCACAGTGTTCATCTAAAGCTACAAGCTAGTGAAGTGCGTCCTACTCACAGTGTTCAGCTAAAACTATAAGTTAGTGTAGTTAGACCTCTGCACAGTGTTCATCAAAAGCTACAAGTAAGTGCAGTGTGTCCATCTCACAGTGTTCAGCTAAAACTACAAGGTAGTGGGGTGCGTCCTGCTCACAGTGTTAAGCTAAAACTACAAGTTAGTGTAGTAAGACCTCTGCACAGTGTTCATCTAAAGCTACAAGTTAGTGCAGTGCGTCCTGCTCACAGTATTCAGCTAAAACTACAAGTTAGTGCGGTGCGTCCTGCTCACAGTGTTAAGCTAAAACTAAAATTTAGTGTGGTGCGTCCTGCTCACAGTGTTCAGCTAAAACGACAAGTTAGTGCGGTGCATCCTGCTCACAGTGTTCAGCTAAAACTACAAGTTAGTGGGGTGCGTCCTGCTCACAGTGTTCAGCTAAAACTACAAGTTAGTGCGGTGCATCCTGCTCACAGTGTTCAGCTAAAACTACAAGTTAGTGCAGTGCGTCCTGCTCACAGTGTTCAGCTAAAACTACAAGTTAGTGGGGTGCGTCCTGCTCACAGTGTTCAGCTAAAACTACAAGTTAGTGGGGTGCGTCCTTCTCACAGTGTTCAGCTAAAACTACAAGTTAGTGCAGTGCGTCCTGATCACAGTGTTCAGCTAAAACTACAAGTTAGTGCAGTGTGTCCTGCTCACAGTGTTCAGCTAAAACTACAAGTTAGTGCAGTGCGTCCTGATCACAGTGTTCAGCTAAAACTACAAGTTAGTGCAGTGTGTCCTGCTCACAGTGTTCAGCTAAAACTACAAGTTAGTGCAGTGTGTCCTGCTCACAGTGTTCAGCTAAAACTACAAGTTAGTGCAGTGTGTTCTGCTCACAGTGTTCAGCTGAAACTACAAGTTAGTGGGGTGCGTCCACCTCACAGTGTTCAGCTAAAACTACAAGTTAGTGTAGTGAGACCTCTGCACATTGTTCATCTAAAGCTACAAGTTAGTACAGTGCGTCCTGCTCACAGTGTTCAGCTAAAACTACAAGTTAGTGCATTGCATCCTGCTCATAGTGTTCAGCTAAATCTACAAGTTAGTGTAGTTAGACCTCTGCATGGTGTTCATCTAAAGCTACAAGTTAGTGAAGTGCGTCCTGCTCACAGTGTTCAGCTAAAACTACAAGTTAGTGGGGTGCGTCCTGCTCACAGTTATCAGTTAAAACTACAAGTTAGTGCGGTGCGTCCTGCTCACAGTGTTCAGCTAAAACTACAAGTTAGTGGGGTGCGTCCTGCTCACAGTGTTCAGATAAAACTACAAGTTAGTGGGGTGCGTCCTGCTCACAGTGTTCAGATAAAACTACAAGTTAGTGCGGTGCGTCCTGCTCACAGTGTTCAGCTAAAACTACAAGTTAGTGTGGTGCATCCTGCTCACAGTGTTCAGCTAAAACTACAAGTTAGTGTAGTGAGACCTCTGCAAAGTGTTCATCTAAAGCTACAAGTTAGTGCAATGCGTCCTGCTCACAGTGTTCAGCTAAAACTACAAGTTAGTGCGGTGCGTCCTGCTCACAGTGTTCAGCTAAAACTACAAGTTAGTGGGGTGCGTCCTGCTCACAGTGTTAAGCTAAAACTACAAGTTAGTGCATTGCGTCCTGCTCACAGTGTTGAGCTAAAACTACAAGTGAGTGCGGTGCGTTCTGCTCATAGTGTTCAGCTAAAACTACAAGTTAGTGCGGTGCGTCCTGCTCACAGTGTTCAGCTAAAACTAAAAGTTAGTGGGGTGCGTCCTGCTCACAGTGTTCAGCTAAAACTACAAGTTAGTGCGGTGCGTCCTGCTCACAGTGTTCAACTAAAACAACAAGTTAGTGGGGTGCATCCTGCTCACAGTGTTCAGCTAAAACTACAAGTTAGTGCGGTGCGTCCTGCTCACAGTGTTCAGCTAAAACTTCAAGTTAGTGGGGTGCGTCCTGCTCACAGTGTTCAGCTAAAACTGCAAGTTAGTGCGGTGCGTCCTGCTCACAGTGTTCAGCTAAAACTAAAAGTTAGTGGGGTGCGTCCTGCTCACAGTGTTCAGCTAAAACTACAAGTTAGTGCGGTGCGTCCTGCTCACAGTGTTCAACTAAAACAACAAGTTAGTGGGGTGCATCCTGCTCACAGTGTTCAGCTAAAACTACAAGTTAGTGCGGTGCGTCCTGCTCACAGTGTTCAGCTAAAACTTCAAGTTAGTGTGGTGCGTCCTGCTCACTGTGTTTAGTGTAACATCGGGGGTTGGTTTAGCTTAAAGGTAGAGCTTACCAGTGAGCCGAGTCCACGCCAGATACGCAGTTTTCAGGGCTTGTAGGCCCACTTTTATTAAAGAAAGAAAATGTCTGATAACAGAAGAGTTGCCCACACAGGGGTTTCAGCTTTCCACAGCAACAATGTAAGTTCAATCAAAAATAACAAGCCACCTGGCTCTCTTTAGCAGCACTGCTGCTCAGACTTATGCTTCAGCCCTCTTGGCTCTATAACAGCGTTCCTGTACACCCAGTACCTCAGCACTCTTTTCCAGCTTCTTTTTCCAGCCCACAGGCTTGGACCCTCTGTCTGCTCTGACAGACCTGTGCAGACATGCACACTTCTCCCTTGCTTGTCTGGACTCCTGGAGACCTCCTGTCTCTCGGGGTGGAGCCCAGAACCATGGTCAGGTGCCTATAAATAGCCCAGCACATACCTGACCAATCAGTATGCTGGTGGATCACAAAACCCGGACCCAGGACTGGGGATTTCATCCCACCCGGATCGCTACGAAATCCCCGGGCTCCAGATCCCAAAACAGATTTTACTAAATAATGAGGAAACTGAAAAGCCAGTTTCCTCTCAACCAAGCAAATACCCTGGAGCCCCTCAACCTGTCTGGTTGAGAATCCTGGACCAATAGACTGGTGGGGTACCACTCCACCACATTAGCTAAAACTACAAGTTAGTGGGCTGCGTCCTGCTCACAGTGTTAAGCTAAAACTACAAGTTAGTGTAGTGAGACCTCTACACAGTGTTCATCTAAAGCTACAAGTTAGTGCAGTGCGTCCTGCTCACAGTGTTCAGCTAAAACTACAAGTTAGTGCGGTGCGTCCTGCTCACAGTGTTCAGCTAAAACTTCAAGTTAGTGTGGTGCGTCCTGCTCACTGTGTTTAGCTAAAACTACAAGTTAGTGGGCTGCGTCCTGCTCACAGTGTTAAGCTAAATCTACAAGTTAGTGTAGTGAGACCTCTACACAGTGTTCATCTAAAGCTACAAGTTAGTGCAGTGCGTCCTGCTCACAGTGTTCAGCTAAAACTACAAGTTAGTGCGGTGCGTCCTGCTCACAGTGTTCAGCTAAAACTACAAGTTAGTGCGGTGCGTCCTGCTCACAGTGTTCAGCTAAAACTACAAGTTAGTGCAGTGCGTCCTTCTCACTGTGTTCAGCTAAAACTACAAGTTAGTGGGTTGCGTCCTGCTCATAGTGTTCAGCTAAAACTACAAGTTAGTGCGGTGTGTCCTGCTCACAGTGTTCAGCAAAAACTACAAGTTAGTGGGGTGCGTCCTGCTCACAGTGTTCAGCTAAAACTACAAGTTAGTGGGGTGCATCCTGCTCACAGTGTTCAGCTAAAACTACAAGTTAGTGTAGTGAGACCTCTGCAAAGTGTTCATCTAAAGCTACAAGTTAGTGCAGTGCGTCCTGCTCACAGTGTTCAGCTAAAACTACAAGTTAGTGCGGTGCGTCCTGCTCACAGTGTTCAGCTAAAACTTCAAGTTAGTGTGGTGCGTCCTGCTCACTGTGTTTAGCTAAAACTACAAGTTAGTGGGCTGCGTCCTGCTCACAGTGTTAAGCTAAATCTACAAGTTAGTGTAGTGAGACCTCTACACAGTGTTCATCTAAAGCTACAAGTTAGTGCAGTGCGTCCTGCTCACAGTGTTCAGCTAAAACTACAAGTTAGTGCGGTGCGTCCTGCTCACAGTGTTCAGCTAAAACTACAAGTTAGTGCGGTGCGTCCTGCTCACAGTGTTCAGCTAAAACTACAAGTTAGTGCAGTGCGTCCTTCTCACTGTGTTCAGCTAAAACTACAAGTTAGTGGGTTGCGTCCTGCTCATAGTGTTCAGCTAAAACTACAAGTTAGTGCGGTGTGTCCTGCTCACAGTGTTCAGCAAAAACTACAAGTTAGTGGGGTGCGTCCTGCTCACAGTGTTCAGCTAAAACTACAAGTTAGTGGGGTGCATCCTGCTCACAGTGTTCAGCTAAAACTACAAGTTAGTGTAGTGAGACCTCTGCAAAGTGTTCATCTAAAGCTACAAGTTAGTGCAGTGCGTCCTGCTCACAGTGTTCAGCTAAAACTACAAGTTAGTGCGGTGCGTCCTGCTCACAGTGTTCAGCTAAAACTACAAGTTAGTGGGGTGCGTCCTGCTCACAGTGTTCAGCTAAAACTACAAGTTAGTGTAGTGAGACCTCTACACATTGTTCATCTAAAGCTACAAGTTAGTACAGTGCGTGCTACTCACAGTGTTCAGCTAAAACTACAAGATAGAGCATTGCGTCCTGCTCACAGTGTTCAGCTAAAACTACAAGTTAGTGTAGTTAGACCTCTGCACGGTGTTCATCTAAAGCTACAAGTTAGTGAAGTGCGTCCTGCTCACAGTGTTCAGCTAAAACTACAAGTTAGTGGGGTGCGTCCTGCTCACAGTGTTCAGCTAAAACTACAAGTTAGTGGGGTGCGTCCTGCTCACAGTGTTCAGCTAAAACTACAAGTTAGTGCAGTGCGTCCTGCTTACAGTGTTCAGCTAAAACTACAAGTTACTGCGGTGCGTCCTGCTCACAGTGTTCAGCTAAAACTACAAGTTAGTGGGGAGCGTTCTGCTAACAGTGTTCAGCTAAAACTACAAGTTAGTGGGGTGCGTCCTGCTCACAGTGTTCAGCTAAAACTACAAGTTAGTGTAGTGAGACCTCTGCACATTGTTCATCTAAAGCTACAAGTTAGTACAGTGCGTCCTGCTGAAAGTATTCAGCTAAAACTACAAGTTAGTGCATTGCGTCCTGCTCACAGTGTTCAGCTAAAACTACAAGTTAGTGCGGTGCGTCCTGCTCACAGTATTCAGCTAAAACTACAAGTTAGTGCAGTGCGTCCTGCTTACAGTGTTCAGCTAAAACTACAAGTTAGTGCGGTGCGTCCTGCTCACAGTGTTCAGCTAAAACTACAAGTTAGTGGTGAGCGTTCTGCTCACAGTGTTCAGCTAAAACTACAAGTTAGTGGGGTGCGTCCTGCTCACAGTGTTCAGCTAAAACTTCAAGTTAGTGGGGTGCGTCCTGCTCACAGTGTTCAGCTAAAACTGCAAGTTAGTGCAGTGTCCTGCTCACAGTGTTCAGCTAAAACTACAAGTTAGTGCAGTGCGTCCTGCTCACAGTGTTCAGCTAAAACTACAAATTAGTGGGGTGCGTCCTGCTCACAGTGTCAAGCTAAAACTACAAGTTAGTGTAGTAAGACCTCTGCATAGTGTTCATCTAAAGCTACAAGTTAGTGCAGTGCGTCCTGCTCACAGTATTCAGCTAAAACTACAAGTTAGTGCGGTGCGTTCTGCTCACAGTGTTCAGCTAAAACTACAAGTTAGTGGGGTGCGTCCTGCTCACAGTGTTCAGCTAAAACTACAAGTTAGTGCGGTGCGTCCTGCTCACAGTGTTCAGCTAAAACTACAAGTTAGTGCAGTGCGTCCTTCTCACTGTGTTCAGCTAAAACTACAAGTTAGTGGGTTGCGTCCTGCTCATAGTGTTCAGCTAAAACTACAAGTTAGTGCAGTGCATCCTGCTCACAGTGTTCAGCTAAAACTACAAGTTAGTGGGGTGCGTCCTGCTCACAGTGTTCAGCTAAAACTACAAGTTAGTGGGGTGCGTCCTGCTCACAGTGTTCAGCTAAAACTACAAGTTAGTGCAGTGCGTCCTTCTCACTGTGTTTAGCTAAAACTACAAGTTAGTGGGGTGCGTCCTGCTCACAGTGTTAAGCTAAAACTACAAGTTAGTGTAGTGAGACCTCTACACAGTGTTCATCTAAAGCTACAAGTTAGTGCGGTGCGTCCTGCTCACAGTGTTCAGCTAAAACTACAAGTTAGTGCGGTGCATTCTGTTTACAGTGTTCAGCTAAAAAAACAAGTTGGTGCGGTGCGTCCTGCTCAGAGTGTTCAGCTAAAACTACAAGTTAGTGGGGTGCGTCCTGCTCACAGTGTTCAGCTAAAACTACAAGTTAGTGCGGTGCGTCCTGCTCACAGTGTTCAGCTAAAAAAACAAGTTGGTGCGGTGCGTCCTGCTCCCAGTGTTCAGCTAAAACTACAAGTTAGGGTGGTGCGTCCTGCTCACAGTGTTCAGCTAAAACTACAAGTTAGTGCAGTGTGTCCTGCTTACAGTGTTCAGCTAAAACTACAAGTTAGTGCGGTGCGTCCTGCTCACAGTGTTCAGCTAAAACTACAAGTTAGTGGGGAGCGTTCTGCTCACAGTGTTCAGCTAAAACTACAAGTTAGTGGGGTGCGTCCTGCTTACAGTGTTCAGCTAAAACTTCAAGTTAGTGGGGTGCGTCCTGCTCACAGTGTTCAGCTAAAACTGCAAGTTAGTGCAGTGTCCTGCTCACAGTGTTCAGCTAAAACTACAAGTTAGTGCAGTGCGTCCTGCTCACAGTGTTCAGCTAAAACTACAAATTAGTGGGGTGCGTCCTGCTCACAGTGTTCAGCTAAAACTACAAGTTAGTGTAGTGAGACTTCTGCACATTGTTCATCTAAAGCTACAAGTTAGTACAGTGCGTCCTGCTGACAGTGTTCAGCTAAAACTACAAGTTAGTGCATTGCGTCCTGCTCACAGTGTTCAGCTAAAACTACAAGTTAGTGTAGTTAGACCTCTGCACAGTGTTCATCTAAAGCTACAAGCTAGTGAAGTGCGTCCTACTCACAGTGTTCAGCTAAAACTATAAGTTAGTGTAGTTAGACCTCTGCACAGTGTTCATCAAAAGCTACAAGTAAGTGCAGTGTGTCCATCTCACAGTGTTCAGCTAAAACTACAAGGTAGTGGGGTGCGTCCTGCTCACAGTGTTAAGCTAAAACTACAAGTTAGTGTAGTAAGACCTCTGCACAGTGTTCATCTAAAGCTACAAGTTAGTGCAGTGCGTCCTGCTCACAGTATTCAGCTAAAACTACAAGTTAGTGCGGTGCGTCCTGCTCACAGTGTTAAGCTAAAACTAAAATTTAGTGTGGTGCGTCCTGCTCACAGTGTTCAGCTAAAACGACAAGTTAGTGCGGTGCATCCTGCTCACAGTGTTCAGCTAAAACTACAAGTTAGTGCGGTGCGTCCTGCTCACAGTGTTCAGCTAAAACTACAAGTTAGTGCGGTGCATTCTGTTTACAGTGTTCAGCTAAAAAAAAAAGTTGGTGCGTCCTGCTCAGAGTGTTCAGCTAAAACTACAAGTTAGTGGGGTGCGTCCTGCTCACAGTGTTCAGCTAAAACTACAAGTTAGTGCGGTGCGTCCTGCTCACAGTGTTCAGCTAAAAAAACAAGTTGGTGCGGTGCGTCCTGCTCCCAGTGTTCAGCTAAAACTACAAGTTAGGGCGGTGCGTCCTGCTCACAGTGTTCAGCTAAAACTACAAGTTAGTGCAGTGTGTCCTGCTTACAGTGTTCAGCTAAAACTACAAGTTAGTGCGGTGCGTCCTGCTCACAGTGTTCAGCTAAAACTACAAGTTAGTGGGGAGCGTTCTGCTCACAGTGTTCAGCTAAAACTACAAGTTAGTGGGGTGCGTCCTGCTTACAGTGTTCAGCTAAAACTTCAAGTTAGTGGGGTGCGTCCTGCTCACAGTGTTCAGCTAAAACTGCAAGTTAGTGCAGTGTCCTGCTCACAGTGTTCAGCTAAAACTACAAGTTAGTGCAGTGCGTCCTGCTCACAGTGTTCAGCTAAAACTACAAATTAGTGGGGTGCGTCCTGCTCACAGTGTTCAGCTAAAACTACAAGTTAGTGTAGTGAGACTTCTGCACATTGTTCATCTAAAGCTACAAGTTAGTACAGTGCGTCCTGCTGACAGTGTTCAGCTAAAACTACAAGTTAGTGCATTGCGTCCTGCTCACAGTGTTCAGCTAAAACTACAAGTTAGTGTAGTTAGACCTCTGCACAGTGTTCATCTAAAGCTACAAGCTAGTGAAGTGTGTCCTACTCACAGTGTTCAGCTAAAACTATAAGTTAGTGTAGTTAGACCTCTGCACAGTGTTCATCAAAAGCTACAAGTAAGTGCAGTGTGTCCATCTCACAGTGTTCAGCTAAAACTACAAGGTAGTGGGGTGCGTCCTGCTCACAGTGTTAAGCTAAAACTACAAGTTAGTGTAGTAAGACCTCTGCACAGTGTTCATCTAAAGCTACAAGTTAGTGCAGTGCGTCCTGCTCACAGTATTCAGCTAAAACTACAAGTTAGTGCGGTGCGTCCTGCTCACAGTGTTAAGCTAAAACTACAAGTTAGTGCAGTGCGTCCTGCTCACAGTGTTCAGCTAAAACTACAAGTTAGTGGGGTGCGTCCTGCTCACAGTGTTCAGCTAAAACTACAAGTTAGTGGGGTGCGTCCTTCTCACAGTGTTCAGCTAAAACTACAAGTTAGTGCAGTGCGTCCTGATCACAGTGTTCAGCTAAAACTACAAGTTAGTGCAGTGTGTCCTGCTCACAGTGTTCAGCTAAAACTACAAGTTAGTGCAGTGTGTCCTGCTCACAGTGTTCAGCTAAAACTACAAGTTAGTGCAGTGTGTTCTGCTCACAGTGTTCAGCTGAAACTACAAGTTAGTGGGGTGCGTCCACCTCACAGTGTTCAGCTAAAACTACAAGTTAGTGTAGTGAGACCTCTGCACATTGTTCATCTAAAGCTACAAGTTAGTACAGTGCGTCCTGCTCACAGTGTTCAGCTAAAACTACAAGTTAGTGCATTGCATCCTGCTCATAGTGTTCAGCTAAAACTACAAGTTAGTGTAGTTAGACCTCTGCACGGTGTTCATCTAAAGCTACAAGTTAGTGAAGTGCGTCCTGCTCACAGTGTTCAGCTAAAACTACAAGTTAGTGGGGTGCGTCCTGCTCACAGTTATCAGTTAAAACTACAAGTTAGTGCGGTGCGTCCTGCTCACAGTGTTCAGCTAAAACTACAAGTTAGTGGGGTGCGTCCTGCTCACAGTGTTCAGATAAAACTACAAGTTAGTGGGGTGCGTCCTGCTCACAGTGTTCAGATAAAACTACAAGTTAGTGCGGTGCGTCCTGCTCACAGTGTTCAGCTAAAACTACAAGTTAGTGTGGTGCATCCTGCTCACAGTGTTCAGCTAAAACTACAAGTTAGTGTAGTGAGACCTCTGCAAAGTGTTCATCTAAAGCTACAAGTTAGTGCAGTGCGTCCTGCTCACAGTGTTCAGCTAAAACTACAAGTTAGTGCGGTGCGTCCTGCTCACAGTGTTCAGCTAAAACTACAAGTTAGTGGGGTGCGTCCTGCTCACAGTGTTAAGCTAAAACTACAAGTTAGTGCATTGCGTCCTGCTCACAGTGTTGAGCTAAAACTACAAGTGAGTGCGGTGCGTTCTGCTCATAGTGTTCAGCTAAAACTACAAGTTAGTGCGGTGCGTCCTGCTCACAGTGTTCAGCTAAAACTAAAAGTTAGTGGGGTGCGTCCTGCTCACAGTGTTCAGCTAAAACTACAAGTTAGTGCGGTGCGTCCTGCTCACAGTGTTCAACTAAAACAACAAGTTAGTGGGGTGCATCCTGCTCACAGTGTTCAGCTAAAACTACAAGTTAGTGCGGTGCGTCCTGCTCACAGTGTTCAGCTAAAACTTCAAGTTAGTGTGGTGCGTCCTGCTCACTGTGTTTAGTGTAACATCGGGGGTTGGTTTAGCTTAAAGGTAGAGCTTACCAGTGAGCCGAGTCCACGCCAGATACGCAGTTTTCAGGGCTTGTAGGCCCACTTTTATTAAAGAAAGAAAATGTCTGATAACAGAAGAGTTGCCCACACAGGGGTTTCAGCTTTCCACAGCAACAATGTAAGTTCAATCAAAAATAACAAGCCACCTGGCTCTCTTTAGCAGCACTGCTGCTCAGACTTATGCTTCAGCCCTCTTGGCTCTATAACAGCGTTCCTGTACACCCAGTACCTCAGCACTCTTTTCCAGCTTCTTTTTCCAGCCCACAGGCTTGGACCCTCTGTCTGCTCTGACAGACCTGTGCAGACATGCACACTTCTCCCTTGCTTGTCTGGACTCCTGGAGACCTCCTGTCTCTCGGGGTGGAGCCCAGAACCATGGTCAGGTGCCTATAAATAGCCCAGCACATACCTGACCAGTCAGTATGCTGGTGGATCACAAAACCCGGACCCAGGACTGGGGATTTCATCCCACCCGGATCGCTACGAAATCCCCGGGCTCCAGATCCCAAAACAGATTTTACTAAATAATGAGGAAACTGAAAAGCAAGTTTCCTCTCAACCAAGCAAATACCCTGGAGCCCCTCAACCTGTCTGGTTGAGAATCCTGGACCAATACACTGGTGGGGTACCACTCCACCACATTAGCTAAAACTACAAGTTAGTGGGCTGCGTCCTGCTCACAGTGTTAAGCTAAAACTACAAGTTAGTGTAGTGAGACCTCTACACAGTGTTCATCTAAAGCTACAAGTTAGTGCAGTGCGTCCTGCTCACAGTGTTCAGCTAAAACTACAAGTTAGTGCGGTGCGTCCTGCTCACAGTGTTCAGCTAAAACTTCAAGTTAGTGTGGTGCGTCCTGCTCACTGTGTTTAGCTAAAACTACAAGTTAGTGGGCTGCGTCCTGCTCACAGTGTTAAGCTAAAACTACAAGTTAGTGTAGTGAGACCTCTACACAGTGTTCATCTAAAGCTACAAGTTAGTGCAGTGCGTCCTGCTCACAGTGTTCAGCTAAAACTACAAGTTAGTGCGGTGCGTCCTGCTCACAGTGTTCAGCTAAAACTACAAGTTAGTGGGGCGCGTCCTGCTCACAGTGTTCAGCTAAAACTACAAGTTAGTGGGGCGCGTCCTGCTCACAGTGTTCAGCTAAAACTACAAGTTAGTGGGGTGCGTCCTGCTCACAGTGTTCAGCTAAAACTACAAGTTAGTGCGGTGCGTCCTGCTCACAGTGTTCAGCTAAAACTACAAGTTAGTGCAGTGCGTCCTTCTCACTGTGTTCAGCTAAAACTACAAGTTAGTGGGTTGCGTCCTGCTCATAGTGTTCAGCTAATACTACAAGTTAGTGCGGTGTGTCCTGCTTACAGTGTTTAGCTAAAACTACAAGTTAGTGGGGTGCGTCCTGCTCACAGTGTTCAGCTAAAACTACAAGTTAGTGGGGTGCGTCCTGCTCACAGTGGTCAGCTAAAACTGCAAGTTAGTGTAGTGAGACCTCTGCACATTGTTCATCTAAAGCTACAAGTTAGTACAGTGCGTCCTGCTCACAATGTTCAGTTAAAACTACAATTTAGTGTAGTTAGACCTCTGCACAGTGTTCATCAAAAGCTACAAGTTAGTGCAGTGCGTCCTGCTCACAGTCTTCAGCTAAAACTACAAGTTAGTGCAGTGCATCCTGCTCACAGTGTTCAGCTAAAACTACAAGTTAGTGCAGTGCGTCCTGCTCACAGTGTTCAGCTAAAACTATAAGTTAGTGGGGTGCGTCCTGCTCACAGTGTTAAGATAAAACTACAAGATAGTGTAGTGAGACCTCTGCACAGTGTTCATCTAAAGCTACAAGTTAGTGCGGTGCGTTCTGCTCACAGTGTTCACCTTGAACTACAAGTTAGTGCGGTGTGTCCTGCTCACAGTGTTCAGCTAAAACTACAAGTTAGTGCAGTACGCCCTGCTCACAGTGTTCAGCTAAAACTACAAGTTAGTGCAGTGCATCCTGCTCACAGTGTTCAGCTAAAACTACAAGTTAGTGCGGTGCGCCCTGCTCACAGTGTTCAGCTAAAACTACAAGTTAGTGGGGTGCGTCCTGCTCACAGTGTTCAGCTAAAACTACAAGTTAGTGGGGTGCGTCCTGCTCACAGTGTTAAGCTAAAACTACAAGTTAGTGTAGTGAGACCTCTACACATTGTTCATCTAAAGCTACAAGTTAGTACAGTGCGTGCTACTCACAGTGTTCAGCTAAAACTACAAGATAGAGCATTGCGTCCTGCTCACAGTGTTCAGCTAAAACTACAAGTTAGTATAGTTAGACCTCTGCACGGTGTTCATCTAAAGCTACAAGTTAGTGAAGTGCGTCCTGCTCACAGTGTTCAGCTAAAACTACAAGTTAGTGGGGTGCGTCCTGCTCACAGTTATCAGTTAAAACTAAAAGTTAGTGGGGTGCGTCCTGCTCACAGTGTTCAGCTAAAACTACAAGTTAGTGGGGTGCATCCTGCTCACAGTGTTCAGATAAAACTACAAGTTAGTGCGGTGCGTCCTGCTCACAGTGTTCAGCTAAAACTACAAGTTAGTGCGGTGCGTCCTGCTCACAGTGTTCAGCTAAAACTACAAGTTAGTGTAGTGAGACCTCTGCACAGTGTTCATCAAAAGCTACAAGTTAGTGCAGTGCGTCCTGCTCACAGTCTTCAGCTAAAACTACAAGTTAGTGCAGTGCATCCTGCTCACAGTGTTTAGCTAAAACTACAAGTTAGTGCAGTGCGTCCTCCTCACAGTGTTCAGCTAAAACTATAAGTTAGTGGGGTGCGTCCTGCTCACAGTGTTCAGCTAAAACTACAAGTTTGTGCAGTACGCCCTGCTCACAGTGTTCAGCTAAAACTACAAGTTAGTGGGGTGCGTCCTGCTCACAGTGTTCAGCTAAAACTACAAATTAGTGGGGTGCGTCCCGCTCACAGTGTTCAGCTAAAACTACAAGATAGTGCAGTGCATCCTGCTCACAGTGTTCAGCTAAAACTACAAGTTAGTGGGGTGCGTCCTGCTCACAGTGTTCAGCTAAAACTACAAGTTAGTGCGGTGCGTCCTGCTCACGGTGTTCAGCTAAAACTACAAGTTAGTGTAGTTAGACCTCTGCACAGTGTTCATCAAAAGCTACAAGTAAGTGCAGTGCGTCCATCTCACAGTGTTCAGCTAAAACTACAAGTTAGTGGGGTGCGTCCTGCTCACAGTGTTAAGCTAAAACTACAAGTTAGTGTAGTGAGAACTCTGCACAGTGTTCATCTAAAGCTACAAGTTAGTGCAGTGCGTCCTGCTCACAGTGTTGAGCTAAAACTACAAGTGAGTGCGGTGCGTCCTGCTCACAGTGTTCAGCTAAAACTACAAGTTAGTGTGGTGCGTCCTGCTCACAGTCTTCAGCTAAAACTACAAGTTAGTTTAGTGAGACCTCTGCACAATATTCATCTAAACCTACAAGTTAGTGCAGTGCGTCCTGCTCACAGTGTTCAGCTAAAACTACAAGTTAGTGCATTGCTTCCTGCTCACAGTGTTCAGCTAAAACTACAAGTTAGTGTAGTTAGACCTCTGCACTGTGTTCATCTAAAGCTACAAGTTAGTGAAGTACGTCCTGCTCACAGTGTTCAGCTAAAACTACAAGTTAGTGGGGTGCATCCTGCTCACAGTGTTCAGTTAAAACTACAAGTTAGTGAGTTGCGTCCTGCTCACAGTGTTCAGCTAAATCTACAAGTTAGTGCGGTGCGTCCTGCTCACAGTGTTCAGCTAAAACTACAAGTTAGTGCAGTGCGTCCTGCTCACAGTGTTCAGCTAAAACTACAAGTTAGTGGGGTGCATCCTGCTCACAGTGTTCAGCTAAAACTACAAGTTAGTGTGGTGCGTCCTGCTCACAGTGTTCAGCTAAAACTTCAAGTTAGTGTGGTGCGTCCTGCTTACAGTATTCAGCTAAAACTACAAGTTAGTGGGGTGCGTCCTGCTCACAGTGATCAGCTAAAACTTCAAGTTAGTGCGGTGCGTCCTGCTCACAGTGTTCAGCTAAAACTACAAGTTAGTGCAGTGCATCCTGCTCACAGTGTTCAGCTAAAACTACAAGTTTGTGTAGTGAGACCTCTGCACAGTGTTCATCTAAAGCTACAAGTTAGTGCAGTGCGTCCTGCTCACAGTGTTCAGCTAAAACTACAAGTTAGTGCGGTGCGTCCGGCTCACAGTGTTCAGCTAAAACTACAAGTTAGTGGGGTGCGTCCTGCTCACAGTGTTCAGCTAAAACTACAAGTTAGTGCAGTGCGTCCTGCTCACAGTGTTCAACTAAAACTACAAGTTAGTGCAGTGCATCCTGCCCACAGTGTTCAGCTAAAACTACAAGTTAGTGGGGTGCGTCCTGCTCACAGTGTTCAGCTAAAACTACAAGTTAGTGTAGTGAGACCTCTGCACAGTGTTCATCTAAAGCTACAAGTTAGTGAAGTGCGTCCTGCTCACAGTGTTCAGCTAAAACTACAAGTTAGTGCATTGCGTCCTGCTCACAGTGTTCAGCTAAAACTACAAGGTAGTGTAGTTTGACCTCTGCACGGTGTTCATCTAAAGCTACAAGTTAGTGAAGTGCGTCCTGCTCACAGTGTTCAGCTAAAACTACAAGTTAGTGGGGTGCGTCCTGCTCACAGTGTTCAGCTAAAACTACAAGTTAGTGCGGAGCGTCCTGCTCACAGTGTTCAGCTAAAACTACAAGTTAGTGCGGTGCGTCCTGCTCACAGTGTTCAGCTAAAACTACAAGTTAGTGTAGTTAGACCTCTGCACAGTGTTCATCAAAAGCTACAAGTAAGTGCAGTGCGTCCTGCTCACAGTGTTCAGCTAAAACTACAAGTTAGTGGGGTGCATCCTGCTCACAGTGTTCAGCTAAAACTACAAGTTAGTGCATTGGGTCCTGCTCTCAGTGTTCAGCTAAAACTATAAGTTAGTGGGGTGCGTCCTGCTCACAGTGTTCAGCTAAAACTACAAGTTAGTGTGGTGCGTCCTGCTCACAGTGTTCAGCTAAAACTACAAGTTAGTGTAGTGAGACCTCTGCACAGTGTTCATCTAAAGCTACAAGTTAGTGCAGTGCTTCCTGCTCACAGTGTTCAGCTAAAACTACAAGTTAGTGCAGTGCGTCCTGCTCACAGTGTTAAGCTAAAACTACAAATTAGTGGGGTGCGTCCTGCTCACAGTGTTCGGCTAAAACTACAAGTTAGTGCATTGCGTCCTGCTCACAGTGTTCAGCTAAAACTACAAGTTAGTGTAGTTAGACCTCTGCACAGTGTTCATCAAAAGCTACAAGTAAGTGCAGTGCGTCCTGCTCACAGTGTTCAGCTAAAACTACAAGTTAGTGGGGTGCATCCTGCTCACAGTGTTCAGCTAAAACTACAAGTTAGTGCATTGGGTCCTGCTCTCAGTGTTCAGCTAAAACTATAAGTTAGTGGGGTGCGTCCTGCTCACAGTGTTCAGCTAAAACTACAAGTTAGTGTGGTGCGTCCTGCTCACAGTGTTCAGCTAAAACTACAAGTTAGTGTAGTGAGACCTCTGCACAGTGTTCATCTAAAGCTACAAGTTAGTGCAGTGCGTCCTGCTCATGGTGTTAAGCTAAAACTACAAATTAGTGGGGTGCGTCCTGCTCACAGTGTTCGGCTAAAACTACAAGTTAGTGCATTGCGTCCTGCTCACAGTGTTCAGCTAAAACTACAAGTTAGTGGGGTGCGTCCTGCTCACATTGTTCAGCTAAAACTACAAGTTAGTGCATTGCGTCCTGCTCACAGTGTTCAGCTAAAATTACAAGTTAGTGGGGTGCGTCCTGCTCACAGTGTTCAGCTAAAACTACAAGTTAGTGTGGTGCGTCCTGCTCACAGTGTTCAGCTAAAACTACAAGTTAGTGTAGTGAGACCTCTGCACAGTGTTCATCTAAAGCTACAAGTTAGTGTAGTGCGTCCTGCTCACAGTGTTCAGCTAAAACTACAAGTTAGTGCATTGCGTCCTGCTCACAGTGTTCAGCTGAAACTACAAGTTAGTGTAGTTTGACCTCTGCACGGTGTTCATCTAAAGCTACAAGTTAGTGAAGTGCATCCTGCTCACAGTGTTCAGCTAAAACTACAAGTTAGTGGGGTGCGTCCTGCTCACAGTGTTCAGCTAAAACTACAAGTTAGTGCGGAGCGTCCTGCTCACAGTGTTCAGCTAAAACTATAAGTTAGTGGGGTGCGTCCTGCTCACAGTGTTCAGCTAAAACTACAAGTTTGTGCAGTACGCCCTGCTCACAGTGTTCAGCTAAAACTACAAGTTAGTGGGGTGCGTCCTGCTCACATTGTTCAGCTAAAACTACAAGTTAGTGCATTGCGTCCTGCTCACAGTGTTCAGCTAAAATTACAAGTTAGTGGGGTGCGTCCTGCTCACAGTGTTCAGCTAAAACTACAAGTTAGTGTGGTGCGTCCTGCTCACAGTGTTCAGCTAAAACTACAAGTTAGTGTAGTGAGACCTCTGCACAGTGTTCATCTAAAGCTACAAATTAGTGTAGTGCGTCCTGCTCACAGTGTTCAGCTAAAACTACAAGTTAGTGCATTGCGTCCTGCTCACAGTGTTCAGCTGAAACTACAAGTTAGTGTAGTTTGACCTCTGCACGGTGTTCATCTAAAGCTACAAGTTAGTGAAGTGCATCCTGCTCACAGTGTTCAGCTAAAACTACAAGTTAGTGGGGTGCGTCCTGCTCACAGTGTTCAGCTAAAACTACAAGTTAGTGCGGAGCGTCCTGCTCACAGTGTTCAGCTAAAACTATAAGTTAGTGGGGTGCGTCCTGCTCACAATGTTCAGCTAAAACTACAAGTTTGTGCAGTACGCCCTGCTCACAGTGTTCAGCTAAAACTACAAGTTAGTGGGGTGCGTCCTGCTCACAGTGTTCAGCTAAAACTACAAGTTAGTGGGGTGCGTCCCGCTGACAGTGTTCAGCTAAAACTACAAGATAGTGCAGTGCATCCTGCTCACAGTGTTCAGCTAAAACTACAAGTTAGTGGGGTGCGTCCTGCTCACAGTGTTCAGCTAAAACTACAAGTTAGTGCGGTGCGTCCTGCTCACGGTGTTCAGCTAAAACTACAAGTTAGTGTAGTTAGACCTCTGCACAGTGTTCATCAAAAGCTACAAGTAAGTGCAGTGCGTCCATCTCACAGTGTTCAGCTAAAACTACAAGTTAGTGGGGTGCGTCCTGCTCACAGTGTTAAGCTAAAACTACAAGTTAGTGTAGTGAGAACTCTGCACAGTGTTCATCTAAAGCTACAAGTTAGTGCAGTGCGTCCTGCTCACAGTGTTGAGCTAAAACTACAAGTGAGTGCGGTGCGTCCTGCTCACAGTGTTCAGCTAAAACTTCAAGTTAGTGTGGTTCGTCCTGCTCACAGTCTTCAGCTAAAACTACAAGTTAGTTTAGTGAGACCTCTGCACAATATTCATCTAAAGCTACAAGTTAGTGCAGTGCGTCCTGCTCACAGTGTTCAGCTAAAACTACAAGGTAGTGCATTGCTTCCTGCTCACAGTGTTCAGCTAAAACTACAAGTTAGTGTAGTTAGACCTCTGCACTGTGTTCATCTAAAGCTACAAGTTAGTGAAGTACGTCCTGCTCACAGTGTTCAGCTAAAACTACAAGTTAGTGGGGTGCATCCTGCTCACAGTGTTCAGTTAAAACTACAAGTTAGTGAGTTGCGTCCTGCTCACAGTGTTCAGCTAAAACTATAAGTTAGTGCGGTGCGTCCTGCTCACAGTGTTCAGCTAAAACTACAAGTTAGTGCAGTGCGTCCTGCTCACAGTGTTCAGCTAAAACTACAAGTTAGTGGGGTGCATCCTGCTCACAGTGTTCAGCTAAAACTACAAATTAGTGTGGTGCGTCCTGCTCACAGTGTTCAGCTAAAACTTCAAGTTAGTGTGGTGCGTCCTGCTTACAGTATTCAGCTAAAACTACAAGTTAGTGGGGTGCGTCCTGCTCACAGTGATCAGCTAAAACTTCAAGTTAGTGCGGTGCGTCCTGCTCACAGTGTTCAGCTAAAACTACAAGTTAGTGCAGTGCATCCTGCTCACAGTGTTCAGCTAAAACTACAAGTTTGTGTAGTGAGACCTCTGCACAGTGTTCATCTAAAGCTACAAGTTAGTGCAGTGCGTCCTGCTCACAGTGTTCAGCTAAAACTACAAGTTAGTGAGGTGCGTCCGGCTCACAGTGTTCAGCTAAAACTACAAGTTAGTGGGGTGCGTCCTGCTCACAGTGTTCAGCTAAAACTACAAGTTAGTGCAGTGCGTCCTGCTCACAGTGTTCAGCTAAAACTACAAGTTAGTGGGGTGCGTCCTGCTCACAGTGTTCAGCTAAAACTACAAGTTAGTGTAGTGAGACCTCTGCACAGTGTTCATCTAAAGCTACAAGTTAGTGTAGTGCGTCCTGCTCACAGTGTTCAGCTAAAACTACAAGTTAGTGCATTGCGTCCTGCTCACAGTGTTCAGCTAAAACTAAAAGGTAGTGTAGTTTGACCTCTGCACGGTGTTCATCTAAAGCTACAAGTTAGTGAAGTGCGTCCTGCTCACAGTGTTCAGCTAAAACTACAAGTTAGTGGGGTGCGTCCTGCTCACAGTGTTCAGCTAAAACTACAAGTTAGTGCGGAGCGTCCTGCTCACAGTGTTCAGCTAAAACTACAAGTTAGTGCGGTGCGTCCTGCTCACAGTGTTCAGCTAAAACTACAAGTTAGTGTAGTTAGACCTCTGCACAGTGTTCATCAAAAGCTACAAGTAAGTGCAGTGCGTCCTGCTCACAGTGTTCAGCTAAAACTACAAGTTAGTGGGGTGCATCCTGCTCACAGTGTTCAGCTAAAACTACAAGTTAGTGCATTGGGTCCTGCTCACAGTGTTCAGCTAAAACTATAAGTTAGTGGGGTGCGTCCTGCTCACAGTGTTCAGCTAAAACTACAAGTTAGTGTGGTGCGTCCTGCTCACAGTGTTCAGCTAAAACTACAAGTTAGTGTAGTGAGACCTCTGCACAGTGTTCATCTAAAGCTACAAGTTAGTGCAGTGCGTCCTGCTCACAGTGTTAAGCTAAAACTACAAATTAGTGGGGTGCGTCCTGCTCACAGTGTTCGGCTAAAACTACAAGTTAGTGCATTGCGTCCTGCTCACAGTGTTCAGCTAAAACTACAAGTTAGTGGGGTGCGTCCTGCTCACATTGTTCAGCTAAAACTACAAGTTAGTGCATTGCGTCCTGCTCACAGTGTTCAGCTAAAATTACAAGTTAGTGGGGTGCGTCCTGCTCACAGTGTTCAGCTAAAACTACAAGTTAGTGTGGTGCGTCCTGCTCACAGTGTTCAGCTAAAACTACAAGTTAGTGTAGTGAGACCTCTGCACAGTGTTCATCTAAAGCTACAAGTTAGTGTAGTGCGTCCTGCTCACAGTGTTCAGCTAAAACTACAAGTTAGTGCATTGCGTCCTGCTCACAGTGTTCAGCTGAAACTACAAGTTAGTGTAGTTTGACCTCTGCACGGTGTTCATCTAAAGCTACAAGTTAGTGAAGTGCATCCTGCTCACAGTGTTAAGCTAAAACTACAAGTTAGTGGGGTGCGTCCTGCTCACAGTGTTCAGCTAAAACTACAAGTTAGTGCGGAGCGTCCTGCTCACAGTGTTCAGCTAAAACTACAAGTCAGTGCGGTGCGTCCTGCTCACAGTGTTCAGCTAAAACTACAAGTTAGTGTAGTTAGACCTCTGCACAGTGTTCATCAAAAGCTACAAGTAAGTGCAGTGCGTCCTGCTCACAGTGTTCAGCTAAAACTACAAGTTAGTGGGGTGCATCCTGCTCACAGTGTTCAGCTAAAACTACAAGTTAGTGCATTGGGTCCTGCTCACAGTGTTCAGCTAAAACTATAAGTTAGTGGGGTGCGTCCTGCTCACAGTGTTCATCTAAAACTACAAGTTAGTGTGGTGCGTCCTGCTCACAGTGTTCAGCTAAAACTACAAGTTAGTGTAGTGAGACCTCTGCACAGTGTTCATCTAAAGCTACAAGTTAGTGCAGTGCTTCCTGCTCACAGTGTTCAGCTAAAACTACAAGTTAGTGCAGTGCGTCCTGCTCACAGTGTTCAGCTAAAACTACAAATTAGTGGGGTGCGTCCTGCTCACAGTGTTCGGCTAAAACTACAAGTTAGTGCATTGCGTCCTGCTCACAGTGTTCAGCTAAAACTACAAGTTAGTGGGGTGCGTCCTGCTCACATTGTTCAGCTAAAACTACAAGTTAGTGCATTGCGTCCTGCTCACAGTGTTCAGCTAAAATTACAAGTTAGTGGGGTGCGTCCTGCTCACAGTGTTCAGCTAAAACTACAAGTTAGTGTGGTGCGTCCTGCTCACAGTGTTCAGCTAAAACTACAAGTTAGTGTAGTGAGACCTCTGCACAGTGTTCATCTAAAGCTACAAGTTAGTGCAGTGCGTCCTGCTCACAGTGTTCAGCTAAAACTACAAGTTAGTGCGGTGCGTCCTGCTCACAGTGTTCAGCTAAAACTACAAGTTAGTGCGGTGCGTCCTGCTCACAGTGTTCAGCTAAAATTACAAGTTAGTTGGGTGCGTCCTGCTCACAGTGTTCAGCTAAAACTACAAGTTAGTGTAGTGAGACCTTTGCACAGTGTTCATCTAAAGCTACAAGTTAGTGGGGTGCATCCTGCTCACAGTGTTCAGTTAAAACTACAAGTTAGTGCGGTGCGTCCTACTCACAGTGTTCAGCTAAAACTACAAGTTAGTGAGTTGCGTCCTGCTCACAGTGTTCAGCTAAAACTACAAGTTAGTGCAGTGCGTCCTGCTCACAGTGTTCATCTAAAGCAACAAGTTGGTGTAGTGCGTCCTGCTCACAGTGTTCAGCATAAAAATACAAGTTGGTGCGGTGCGTCCGGCTCACAGTGTTCAGCTAAAACTACAAGTTAGTGGGGTGCGTCCTGCTCACAGTGTTCAGCTAAAACTACAAGTTAGTGCAGTGCGTCCTGCTCACAGTGTTCAGCTAAAACTACAAGTTAGTGCAGTGCGTCCTGCCCACAGTGTTCAGCCAAAAACTACAAGTTAGTGGGGTGCGTCCTGCTCACAGTGTTCAGCTAAAACTACAAGTTAGTGTAGTGAGACCTCTGCACAGTGTTCATCTAAAGCTACAAGTTAGTGCAGTGCGTCCTGCTCACAGTGTTCAGCTAAAACTACAAGTTAGTGTAGTTTGACCTCTGCACGGTGTTCATCTAAAGCTACAAGTTAGTGAAGTGCGTCCTGCTCACAGTGTTCAGCTAAAACAACAAGTTAGTGGGGTGCGTCCTGCTCACAGTGTTCAGCTAAAACTACAAGTTAGTGCGGAGCGTCCTGCTCACAGTGTTCAGCTAAAACTACAAGTTAGTGCGGTGCGTCCTGCTCACAGTGTTCAGCTAAAACTACAAGTTAGTGTAGTTAGACCTCTGCACAGTGTTCATCAAAAGCTACAAGTAAGTGCAGTGCGTCCTGCTCACAGTGTTCAGCTAAAACTACAAGTTAGTGGGGTGCATCCTGCTCACAGTGTTCAGCTAAAACTACAAGTTAGTGCATTGCGTCCTGCTCACAGTGTTCAGCTAAAATTACAAGTTAGTGGGGTGTGTCTTGCTCACAGTGTTCAGCTAAAACTACAAGTCAATGCAGTGAGTCCTGCTCACAGTGTTCAGCTAAAACTACAATTTAGTGTAGTGAGACCTTTGCACAGTGTTCATCTAAAGCTACAAGTTAGTGCAGTGCATCCTGCTCACAGTGTTCAGCTAAAACTACAAGTTAGTGGGGTGCGTCCTGCTCACAGTGTTCAGCTAAAACTACAAGTTAGTGTAGTGAGACCTCTGCACAGTGTTCATCTAAAGCAACAAGTTAGTGCAGTGCGTCCTGCTCAAAGTGTTTAGCTAAAACTACAAGTTAGTGTGGTGCGTCCAGCTCACAGTGTTCAGCTAAAACTACAAGTTAGTGCAGTGCGTCCTGCTCACAATGTTCAGCTAAAACTACAAGTTAGTGCAGTGCGTCCTGCTCACAGTGTTCAGCTAAAACTACAAGTTAGTGTAATGAGACCTTTGCACAGTGTTCATCTAAAGCTACAAGTTAGTGCAGTGCGTCCTGCTCACAGTGTTCAGCTAAAACTACAAGTTAGTGCATTGCTTCCTGCTCACAGTGTTCAGCTAAAACTACAAGTTAGTGTAGTTAGACCTCTGCACGGTGTTCATCTAAAGCTACAAGTTAGTAAAGTGCGTCCTGCTCACAGTGTTCAGCTAAAACTACAAGTTAGTGAGTTGCATCCTGCTCACAGTGTTCAGCTAAAATTACAAGTTAGTGCAGTGCGTCCTGCTCACAGTGTTCAGCTAAAACTACAAGTTAGTGCAGTGCGTCCTGCTCACAGTGTTCAGCTAAAACTACAAGTTAGTGGGGTGCATCCTGCTCACAGTGTTCAGCTAAAACTACAAGTTAGTGTGGTGCATCCTGCTCACAGTGTTCAGCTAAAACTACAAGTTAGTGTAGTGAGACCTCTGCACAGTGTTCATCTAAAGCTACAAGTTGGTGCAGTGCATTCTGCTCACAGTGTTCAGCATAAAAATACAAGTTAGTGCGGTTCTTCCGGCTCACAGTGTTCAGCTAAAACTACAAGTTAGTGGGGTGCGTCCTGCTCACAGTGTTCAGCTAAAACTACAAGTTAGTGCAGTGCGTCCTGCTCACAGTGTTCAGCTAAAACTACAAGTTAGTGCAGTGCGTCCTGCCCACAGTGTTCAGCCAAAAACTACAAGTTGTGGGGTGCGTCCTGCTCACAGTGTTCAGCTAAAACTACAAGTTAGTGTAGTGAGACCTCTGCACAGTGTTCATCTAAAGCTACAAGTTACTGCAGTGCGTCATGCTCACAGTGTTCAGTTAAAACTACAAGTTAGTGCATTGCGTCCTGCTCACAGTGTTCAGCTAAAACTACAAGCTAGTGTAGTTTGACCTCTGCACGGTGTTCATCTAAAGCTACAAGTTAGTGAAGTGCGTCCTGCTCACAGTGTTCAGCTAAAACTACAAGTTAGTGGGGTGCGTCCTGCTCACAGTGTTCAGCTAAAACTACAAGTTAGTGCGGAGCGTCCTGCTCACAGTGTTCAGCTAAAACTACAAGTTAGTGCGGTGCGTCCTGCTCACAGTGTTCAGCTAAAACTACAAGTTAGTGTAGTTAGACATCTATGAACAGTTTTCATCAAAAGCTACAAGTAAGTGCAGTGCGTCCTGCTCACAGTGTTCAGCTAAAACTACAAGTTAGTGGGGTGCATCCTGCTCACAGTGTTCAGCTAAAACTACAAGTTAGTGCATTGCGTCCTGCTCACAGTGTTCAGCTAAAACTATAAGTTAGTGGGGTGCGTCCTGCTCACAGTGTCCAGCTAAAACTACAAGTTAGTGTAGTGAGACCTCTGCACAGTGTTCATCTAAAGCTACAAGTTAGTGCAGTGCTTCCTGCTCACAGTGTTCAGCTAAAACTACAAGTTAGTGCATTGCGTCCTGCTCACAGTGTTCAGCTAAAACTACAAGTTAGTGGGGTGCGTCCTGCTCACATTGTTCAGCTAAAACTACAAGTTAGTGCATTGCGTCCTGCTCACAGTGTTCAGCTAAAATTACAAGTTAGTGGGGTGCGTCCTGCTCACAGTGTTCAGCTAAAACTACAAGTTAGTGCGGTGCGTCCTGCTCACAGTGTTCAGCTAAAACTACAAGTCAATGCAGTGAGTCCTGCTCACAGTGTTCAGCTAAAACTACAATTTAGTGTAGTGAGACCTTTGCAGAGTGTTCATCTAAAGCTACAAATTAGTGCAGTGCATCCTGCTTACAGTGTTCAGCTAAAACTACAAGTTAGTGGGGTGCGTCCTGCTCACAGTGTTCAGCTAAAACTACAAGTTAGTGGGGTGCGTCCTGCTCAAAGTGTTCAGCTAAAACTACAAGTTAGTGTAGTGAGACCTCTGCACAGTGTTCATATAAAGCTACAAGTTAGTGCAGTGCGTCCTGCTCACAGTGTTCGGCTAAAAATACAAGTTAGTGCGGTGCGTCCTGCTCACAGTGTTCAGCTAAAACTACAAGTTAGTGCAGTGCGTCCTTCTCACAATGTTCAGCTAAAACTACAAGTTAGTGCAGTGCGTCCTGCTCACAGTGTTCAGCTAAAACTACAAGTTAGTGTAGTGAGACCTTTGCACAGTGTTCATCTAAAGCTACAAGTTAGTGCAGTGCGTCCTGCTCACAGTGTTCAGCTAAAACTACAAATTAGTGGGGTGCGTCCTGCTCACAGTGTTCGGCTAAAACTACAAGTTAGTGCATTGCGTCCTGCTCACAGTGTTCAGCTAAAACTACAAGTTAGTGGGGTGCGTCCTGCTCACATTGTTCAGCTAAAACTACAAGTTAGTGCATTGCGTCCTGCTCACAGTGTTCAGCTAAAATTACAAGTTAGTGGGGTGCGTCCTGCTCACAGTGTTCAGCTAAAACTACAAGTTAGTGTGGTGCGTCCTGCTCACAGTGTTCAGCTAAAACTACAAGTTAGTGTAGTGAGACCTCTGCACAGTGTTCATCTAAAGCTACAAGTTAGTGCAGTGCGTCCTGCTCACAGTGTTCAGCTAAAACTACAAGTTAGTGCGGTGCGTCCTGCTCACAGTGTTCAGCTAAAACTACAAGTTAGTGCGGTGCGTCCTGCTCACAGTGTTCAGCTAAAATTACAAGTTAGTTGGGTGCGTCCTGCTCACAGTGTTCAGCTAAAACTACAAGTTAGTGTAGTGAGACCTTTGCACAGTGTTCATCTAAAGCTACAAGTTAGTGGGGTGCATCCTGCTCACAGTGTTCAGTTAAAACTACAAGTTAGTGCGGTGCGTCCTACTCACAGTGTTCAGCTAAAACTACAAGTTAGTGAGTTGCGTCCTGCTCACAGTGTTCAGCTAAAACTACAAGTTAGTGCAGTGCGTCCTGCTCACAGTGTTCATCTAAAGCAACAAGTTGGTGTAGTGCGTCCTGCTCACAGTGTTCAGCATAAAAATACAAGTTGGTGCGGTGCGTCCGGCTCACAGTGTTCAGCTAAAACTACAAGTTAGTGGGGTGCGTCCTGCTCACAGTGTTCAGCTAAAACTACAAGTTAGTGCAGTGCGTCCTGCTCACAGTGTTCAGCTAAAACTACAAGTTAGTGCAGTGCGTCCTGCCCACAGTGTTCAGCCAAAAACTACAAGTTAGTGGGGTGCGTCCTGCTCACAGTGTTCAGCTAAAACTACAAGTTAGTGTAGTGAGACCTCTGCACAGTGTTCATCTAAAGCTACAAGTTAGTGCAGTGCGTCCTGCTCACAGTGTTCAGCTAAAACTACAAGTTAGTGTAGTTTGACCTCTGCACGGTGTTCATCTAAAGCTACAAGTTAGTGAAGTGCGTCCTGCTCACAGTGTTCAGCTAAAACAACAAGTTAGTGGGGTGCGTCCTGCTCACAGTGTTCAGCTAAAACTACAAGTTAGTGCGGAGCGTCCTGCTCACAGTGTTCAGCTAAAACTACAAGTTAGTGCGGTGCGTCCTGCTCACAGTGTTCAGCTAAAACTACAAGTTAGTGTAGTTAGACCTCTGCACAGTGTTCATCAAAAGCTACAAGTAAGTGCAGTGCGTCCTGCTCACAGTGTTCAGCTAAAACTACAAGTTAGTGGGGTGCATCCTGCTCACAGTGTTCAGCTAAAACTACAAGTTAGTGCATTGCGTCCTGCTCACAGTGTTCAGCTAAAATTACAAGTTAGTGGGGTGTGTCTTGCTCACAGTGTTCAGCTAAAACTACAAGTCAATGCAGTGAGTCCTGCTCACAGTGTTCAGCTAAAACTACAATTTAGTGTAGTGAGACCTTTGCACAGTGTTCATCTAAAGCTACAAGTTAGTGCAGTGCATCCTGCTCACAGTGTTCAGCTAAAACTACAAGTTAGTGGGGTGCGTCCTGCTCACAGTGTTCAGCTAAAACTACAAGTTAGTGTAGTGAGACCTCTGCACAGTGTTCATCTAAAGCAACAAGTTAGTGCAGTGCGTCCTGCTCAAAGTGTTTAGCTAAAACTACAAGTTAGTGTGGTGCGTCCAGCTCACAGTGTTCAGCTAAAACTACAAGTTAGTGCAGTGCGTCCTGCTCACAATGTTCAGCTAAAACTAAAAGTTAGTGCAGTGCGTCCTGCTCACAGTGTTCAGCTAAAACTACAAGTTAGTGTAGTGAGACCTTTGCACAGTGTTCATCTAAAGCTACAAGTTAGTGCAGTGCGTCCTGCTCACAGTGTTCAGCTAAAACTACAAGTTAGTGCATTGCTTCCTGCTCACAGTGTTCAGCTAAAACTACAAGTTAGTGTAGTTAGACCTCTGCACGGTGTTCATCTAAAGCTACAAGTTAGTAAAGTGCGTCCTGCTCACAGTGTTCAGCTAAAACTACAAGTTAGTGAGTTGCATCCTGCTCACAGTGTTCAGCTAAAATTACAAGTTAGTGCAGTGCGTCCTGCTCACAGTGTTCAGCTAAAACTACAAGTTAGTGCAGTGCGTCCTGCTCACAGTGTTCAGCTAAAACTACAAGTTAGTGGGGTGCATCCTGCTCACAGTGTTCAGCTAAAACTACAAGTTAGTGTGGTGCGTCCTGCTCACAGTGTTCAGCTAAAACTACAAGTTAGTGTAGTGAGACCTCTGCACAGTGTTCATCTAAAGCTACAAGTTGGTGCAGTGCATTCTGCTCACAGTGTTCAGCATAAAAATACAAGTTAGTGCGGTTCTTCCGGCTCACAGTGTTCAGCTAAAACTACAAGTTAGTGGGGTGCGTCCTGCTCACAGTGTTCAGCTAAAACTACAAGTTAGTGCAGTGCGTCCTGCTCACAGTGTTCAGCTAAAACTACAAGTTAGTGCAGTGCGTCCTGCCCACAGTGTTCAGCCAAAAACTACAAGTTGTGGGGTGCGTCCTGCTCACAGTGTTCAGCTAAAACTACAAGTTAGTGTAGTGAGACCTCTGCACAGTGTTCATCTAAAGCTACAAGTTACTGCAGTGCGTCATGCTCACAGTGTTCAGTTAAAACTACAAGTTAGTGCATTGCGTCCTGCTCACAGTGTTCAGCTAAAACTACAAGCTAGTGTAGTTTGACCTCTGCACGGTGTTCATCTAAAGCTACAAGTTAGTGAAGTGCGTCCTGCTCACAGTGTTCAGCTAAAACTACAAGTTAGTGGGGTGCGTCCTGCTCACAGTGTTCAGCTAAAACTACAAGTTAGTGCGGAGCGTCCTGCTCACAGTGTTCAGCTAAAACTACAAGTTAGTGCGGTGCGTCCTGCTCACAGTGTTCAGCTAAAACTACAAGTTAGTGTAGTTAGACCTCTGCACAGTTTTCATCAAAAGCTACAAGTAAGTGCAGTGCGTCCTGCTCACAGTGTTCAGCTAAAACTACAAGTTAGTGGGGTGCATCCTGCTCACAGTGTTCAGCTAAAACTACAAGTTAGTGCATTGCGTCCTGCTCACAGTGTTCAGCTAAAACTATAAGTTAGTGGGGTGCGTCCTGCTCACAGTGTCCAGCTAAAACTACAAGTTAGTGTAGTGAGACCTCTGCACAGTGTTCATCTAAAGCTACAAGTTAGTGCAGTGCTTCCTGCTCACAGTGTTCAGCTAAAACTACAAGTTAGTGCAGTGCGTCCTGCTCACAGTGTTCAGCTAAAACTACAAATTAGTGGGGTGCGTCCTGCTCACAGTGTTCGGCTAAAACTACAAGTTAGTGCATTGCGTCCTGCTCACAGTGTTCAGCTAAAACTACAAGTTAGTGGGGTGCGTCCTGCTCACATTGTTCAGCTAAAACTACAAGTTAGTGCATTGCGTCCTGCTCACAGTGTTCAGCTAAAATTACAAGTTAGTGGGGTGCGTCCTGCTCACAGTGTTCAGCTAAAACTACAAGTTAGTGCGGTGCGTCCTGCTCACAGTGTTCAGCTAAAACTACAAGTCAATGCAGTGAGTCCTGCTCACAGTGTTCAGCTAAAACTACAATTTAGTGTAGTGAGACCTTTGCAGAGTGTTCATCTAAAGCTACAAATTAGTGCAGTGCATCCTGCTTACAGTGTTCAGCTAAAACTACAAGTTAGTGGGGTGCGTCCTGCTCACAGTGTTCAGCTAAAACTACAAGTTAGTGGGGTGCGTCCTGCTCAAAGTGTTCAGCTAAAACTACAAGTTAGTGTAGTGAGACCTCTGCACAGTGTTCATATAAAGCTACAAGTTAGTGCAGTGCGTCCTGCTCACAGTGTTCGGCTAAAAATACAAGTTAGTGCGGTGCGTCCTGCTCACAGTGTTCAGCTAAAACTACAAGTTAGTGCAGTGCGTCCTTCTCACAATGTTCAGCTAAAACTACAAGTTAGTGCAGTGCGTCCTGCTCACAGTGTTCAGCTAAAACTACAAGTTAGTGTAGTGAGACCTTTGCACAGTGTTCATCTAAAGCTACAAGTTAGTGCAGTGCGTCCTGCTCACAGTGTTCAGCTAAAACTACAAGTTAGTGCATTGCTTCCTGCTCACAGTGTTCAGCTAAAACTACAAGTTAGTGTAGTTAGACCTCTGCACGGTGTTCATCTAAAGCTACAAGTTAGTAAAGTGCGTCCTGCTCACAGTGTTCAGCTAAAACTACAAGTTAGTGGGGTGCATCCTGCTCACAGTGTTCAGTTAAAACTACAAGTTAGTGCGGTGCGTCCTGCTCACAGTGTTCAGCTAAAACTACAAGTTAGTGAGTTGCGTCCTGCTCACAGTGTTCAGCTAAAACTACAAGTTAGTGCAGTGCGTCCTGCTCACAGTGTTCAGCTAAAACTACAAGTTAGTGCAGTGCGTCCTGCTCACAGTGTTCAGCTAAAACTACAAGTTAGTGGGGTGCATCCTGCTCACAGTGTTCAGCTAAAACTACAAGTTAGTGCGGTGCGTCCTGCTCACAGTGTTCAGCTAAAACTACAAGTTAGTGTAGTGAGACCTCTGCACAGTGTTCATCTAAAGCTACAAGTTGGTGCAGTGCGTCCCGCTCACAGTGTTCAGCATAAAAATACAAGTTAGTGCGGTTTTTCCGGCTCACAGTGTTCAGCTAAAACTACAAGTTAGTGGGGTGCGTCCTGCTCACAGTGTTCAGCTAAAACTACAAGTTAGTGCAGTGCGTCCTGCTCACAGTGTTCAGCTAAAACTACAAGTTAGTGCAGTGCGTCCTGCCCACAGTGTTCAGCCAAAAACTACAAGTTGTGGGGTGCGTCCTGCTCACAGTGTTCAGCTAAAACTACAAGTTAGTGTAGTGAGACCTCTGCACAGTGTTCATCTAAAGCTACAAGTTAGTGCAGTGCGTCCTGCTCACAGTGTTCAGCTAAAACTACAAGTTAGTGCATTGCGTCCTGCTCACAGTGTTCAGCTAAAACTACAAGTTAGTGTAGTTTAAACTCTGCACGGTGTTCATCTAAAGCTACAAGTTAGTGAAGTGCGTCCTGCTCACAGTGTTCAGCTAAAACTACAAGTTAGTGGGGTGCGTCCTGCTCACAGTGTTCAGCTAAAACTACAAGTTAGTGCGGAGCGTCCTGCTCACAGTGTTCAGCTAAAACTACAAGTTAGTGTAGTTAGACCTCTGCACAGTGTTCATCAAAAGCTACAAGTAAGTGCAGTGCGTCCTGCTCACAGTGTTCAGCTAAAACTACAAGTTAGTGGGGTGCATCCTGCTCACAGTGTTCAGCTAAAACTACAAGTTAGTGCATTGCGTCCTGCTCACAGTGTTCAGCTAAAACTATAAGTTAGTGGGGTGCGTCCTGCTCACTGTGTTCAGCTAAAACTACAAGTTAGTGTGGTGCATCCTGCTCACAGTGTTCAGCTAAAACTACAAGTTAGTGTAGTGAGACCTCTGCACAGTGTTCATCTAAAGCTACAAGTTAGTGCAGTGCTTCCTGCTCACAGTGTTCAGCTAAAACTACAAGTTAGTGCAGTGCGTCCTGCTCACAGTGTTCAGCTAAAACTACAAATTAGTGGGGTGCGTCCTGCTCACAGTGTTCGGCTAAAACTACAAGTTAGTGCATTGCGTCCTGCTCACAGTGTTCAGCTAAAACTACAAGTTAGTGGGGTGCGTCCTGCTCACATTGTTCAGCTAAAACTACAAGTTAGTGCATTGCGTCCTGCTCACAGTGTTCAGCTAAAATTACAAGTTAGTGGGGTGCGTCCTGCTCACAGTGTTCAGCTAAAACTACAAGTTAGTGCGTTGCGTCCTGCTCACAGTGTTCAGCTAAAACTACAAGTCAATGCAGTGAGTCCTGCTCACAGTGTTCAGCTAAAACTACAATTTAGTGTAGTGAGACCTTTGCACAGTGTTCATCTAAAGCTACAAGTTAGTGCAGTGCGTCCTGCTCACAGTGTTCAGCTAAAACTACAAGTTAGTGGGGTGCGTCCTGCTCACAGTGTTCAGCTAAAACTACAAGTTAGTGGGGTGCGTCCTGCTCACAGTGTTCAGCTAAAACTACAAGTTAGTGTAGTGAGACCTCTGCACAGTGCTCATCTAAAGCTACAAGTTAGTGCAGTGCGACCTGTTCACAGTGTTCAGCTAAAACTACAAGTTAGTGGGGTGCGTCCTGCTCACAGTGTTCAGCTAAAACTACAAGTTAGTGTAGTGAGACCTCTGAACAGTGTTCATCTAAAGCTACAAGTTAGTGCAGCGCGTCCTGCTCACAGTGTTCAGCTAAAACTACAAGTTATTGTGGTGCCTCCTGCTCACAGTGTTCAGCTAAAACTACAAGTTAGTGTAGTGAGACCTCTGCACAGTGTTCATCTAAAGCTACAAGTTAGTGCAGTGCGTCCTGCTCACAGTGTTCAGCTAAAACTACAAGTTAGTGTGGTGTGTCCTGCTCACAGTGTTCAGCTAAACCTACAAGTTATTTTTTTGCGAGCTCTGCACAGTGTTCAGCTAAAGCTACCTGTAGAAGGTTGGTGGTGCTCTCATACTACAGGCAGGCAGTTGATTTTGCTAGCTGCAGTATCAGTACAGATATATATATATATATATATATATATATATATATATATATATATATATATATATATATATATATTTATATATATATGTATATATATATATATATATATATATTTATATATATATATATATATATCCCAGCTTAGTGCAGCTACAGGCCATTAGTATGTCTGGAAGGCCAAGAAGGAGAGGTTGACAGTCACAAGCCAATAAGAGAGGGCAAGCAGGCTCTGTGTCTAGTGCTGGTCATGGAGACGGTGCATCCTCATCAGCACGTGGCCGTGGGACACGATTGGCCTTTTTTTCGGCAGCTGGCCGCATTGAGCCGCAACATGCAGAATACTTGGTTGAGTGGATGACCAAGCCGTCCTCATCCTCCTCATCCTCTCTCACACATGCCCAGGGTACTTTGTCTGGCAAAGCAGCGGCCTCTTCCCTTCGCTCAATGTCATCAGTGACTCCTTCCTTAGCCCCACCATGTCCTCCTGAGGAGTCCCTCGCACTGTTTGACCACAGTGTTGGGTACATGCTTCAGGAGGATGCCCAGCGTTTGGAAGGCTCTGATGATGATACTGAGCTCGATGAAGACAGTAACATGAGCACGGACAGAGGGGGTGCCCAAGAAGGACAGAAATCTGGCAGTCATGCTCCCCCTGCTGCAGCATACTGCCAAGTTTGCTCCAGTGATGAGGAGGGAGGGGATGATGAGGTCACTGACTCAACGTGGGTGCCTGATAGGAGAGAGGAGGAGGAGGAGGAGGAGGAGGAGGCACATCACCAAGGAGGCAGATGCCCTCCAGGGGCCAGCCTAAGGGCAGCACATTGTCTGCATCACACCCCAAAGCTCCACATGTGCAGGGTGCTGCAGTCTCTGCGAGTTATTCAAAAAGTTCTTCGGTGTAGGCATTTTTTGAGACGAGTGCATCAGATCGCACCGCTGCTATTTGCAACATATGTCTCAAGCGTATCTCGCGTGGCCAAAACATCTCCAGCTTGGGTACCACATGCTTGACCAGACATATGTTGACCTGCCATGCAGTTCGTTGGCAAGCGTATCTAAAAGACCCACACCAAAGAACAGCTGAGATCTCCAACCCCACTATACCTTCAGTCCTCTCTGAGACCTGCACTGAGAGCAATGAAGGTGTAGAATTAGGTGTGTCACAGCCAAGTACTTGTGGGCAATCTGCTTTTGGTACACCGACATCAGATTGTACCAGGCAAATTTCCCTGCCCCAGCTGCTGCACCGCCGAAAGAAGTTTGCTCCCAGCCATCCACATGCCCAGCGGTTGAATGCTAGCTTGGCAAAATTGCTAGCACTTCAACTGCTGCCTTTTCAGTTGGTAGACTCTGCCCCCTTCCGTGAGTTTGTGAGTTTGTGGAATGTGCGGTTCCTCAGTGGCAGGTACCCAAACACCACTTTTTCTCACGGAAGGCGATTCCGGCTCTCTACCGGCATGTGGAAGGCAATGTCCATGCCTCGCTGGACAGGGCGGTCAGCGGTAAGGTGCATATTACCGCTGACTCATGGTCCAGCAGGCATGGACAGGAACGTTACCTAAGTTTCACGGCGCATTGGGTGACTCTGCTGGCAGCTGGGAAGGATGCAGGACAAGGTGCAGCAGTGTTGGAGGTTGTTCCGCCACCAAGCCTCCAAAATGCTAATGATTGTGACACACCTCTCTCCTCCACCCCCTCCTCTTCTTCTTCCTCCATGGCCTCTTCCTGTGCTTTGTCCTTGGAACCAGCGGTGCACCGTAGATGTTCAAGGGGCTACGCAAGTACGCAGGCCAAAAGATGCCATGCGGTGCTTGAGCTGGTGTGCTTGGGGGACAGGAGCCACACTGGGGCAGAGGTTCTGTCAGCTCTGCAGGGGCAGGTTCAGAGGTGGTTGATGCCACGCCAACTTAAGGCAGGAATGGTGGTTTGCGACAATGGCACCAACCTCCTCTCTGCCCTCCGACAGGGACAAATGACCCATGTGCCCTGTTTGGCTCACGTCCTTAACATGGTGGTGCAGCGGTTCTTGGGCAGGTACCCGGGCTTACAGGATGTCCTGAGGCAGGCCAGGAAAGTCTGTGTGCATTTCGGCCGGTCATATAATGCCAGTGCTCGGCTGGTGGACCTCCAAAAGGAGTTTAACCTGCCCAAGAACCGCCTATTCTGTGACATGCCCACCAGGTGGAACTCATCGTTGGCCATGCTGCAGCAGCTGCACACGCAGCAGAGGGCCATCAAAGAGTACCTGTGTGACTATGGCACCAGGACAGGGTCAGGGGAGCTTGTTTTTTTCCCCACGCAAGTGGGCCATGATCAGGGATGCATGCACTGTCCTGTTACCATTTGAGGAGGCCACGAGGATGGTGAGCAGTGACAGTGCATGCGTCAGTGACACTGTCCCCCTTGTCCACCTGTTGGAGCACACGCTGCGTGGAATATCCGCCAATGGACTGGGCACTTGAGGCAGAACAGAGGCAGCAAGATGAGGACTTCCTTAGCTCTCAAGGCCCCCTTTATCCAGACAGTGTTCCTGCATGCCCGCCGATCACACAGGAAGTGGACGAGAAGGAGGAGGAGGATTGTGCCATCATGGAGGTGGAGCTTGACACTCAGCATCAGTCTTTAAGGGATCATTTACAGTCACAAGAAACCCATGGACTTGTACGTGGCTGGCAGGAGGTGGCTGTGGATCATGTCATCCTTAGTGACCTAGAGGACTCTGGACCGAATGCCTCAGCAAATCTATGCTGCATGGCCTCCCTGATCCTGCAAAGCCAGCGGAAGGATCCTCGTATTCGTGGTATCAAGGAGAGGGATCAATACTGGCTGGCAACCCTCCTTGATCCACGTTACAAGGGTAAGGTTGCGGACCTTATCTTTCTATTGCAGAGGGAGCAGAGGATGAAACATCTTCGGGAGGCCTTGCAGAAAGGTCTGTGCAATGCATTCCCAGAGACTGGGAGGTTACAAACTCCTGTTCCTGGACAACGTGTTGCTGAGGCTTCGGTCAGTCAAAGAAGTAGTGGTAGAGAAGGTGGCCGTCTGACCGATGCGTTCAGACAATTTTTTAGTCCGCAGCTCCAAGGTATAATCGGTTCCTGCAACCATCACCAGCGTCTGCTTTACATGGTGCAGGAATACCTAGGGGCAAGGTGTGACTTGGACACCTTTCCCACCGAAAATCCTCTGGGTTACTGGGTCTTGAGGATGGATCACTGGTCAGAGCTTGCACAGTATGCAATTGAGCTACTGGCCTGTCCTGCATCCAGCGTTCTTTCGGAACGCAAATTCAGTGCTGCTGGAGGCTTTGTAACCAATCACAGGGTGCGCCTGTCCACCGACTCGGTCGATTGACTGACCTTCATAAAAATGAATCAGTCTTGGATCGCCACCAGCTACCAAGCACCTGATGCTGATGTAACCGAATAATTTTTTTTGAAATGTCAGATCCCTTAAAGACTGCCTATGCTGATGCTGAGTGACTATCCTGTTATGCTGAATGACTATCCCCTTCCTCCTCAATGATCATGCTGATAGATTGTAAGAATATTTTTGGTTCTGGGCGTCGCCACCAGTGGCTAAGGCCCAATTTTTCAGCCCCTGTTTAACAGGGGTGTGTAATTACAATTTTTGATGCAATATTTTGCAAGGATGGTTCGTTGCTGCACTCAACTAGGGTATTTGTGAGGGGTTGCAGTGTTGCGGCACCAGCACCAGTGCCTAAGGCCCAATTTTTCAGCCCCTCTTTAACAGGGGCGTATAATTACAATTTTTGATGCAATATTTTGCAGGAGGGCTCATTTCAGCGCTCCAACTAGAATATCTGTGAGGGGTTGCAGTGTTGTGGCACCAGTGCCTAAGGCCCAATTTTTCTGCCCCTATTCAACAGGGACATCAAATTACAATTCCTGATCTAATATTTCACAGCAGGCCCATTTCTGCGCCCACCAAGAGTAACTGTGAGGACTTACAGTGTTGTGGCACCAGCACCACCACCACCACCAAAGGCCCAATTTTTCTGCCCCTGTTCAACAGGTGCATGTAATTACAATTCTTGATCTAATATTTCACAGCAGGGCCCATTCCAGCGCCCACCAAGAGTAACTGTGGGGACTTACAGTGTTGTGGCAACACCACCACCAAAGGCCCAATTTTTCTGCCCCTGTTCAACAGGTGCATGCAATTACAATTCTTGATCTAATATTTCACAGCAGGGACTGTTTCTGTGCCCACCAAGAGTAACTGTGAGGACTTACAGTGTTGTGGCAACACCACCACCACCACCACCAAAGGCCCAATTTTTCTGACCCTGTTCAACAGGGGCATGTAATTGCAATTCTTGATCTAGTATTTCACAGCAGGGCCCATTCCTGCGTCCACCAAGAGTAACTGGGAGGACTTACAGTGTTGTGGCAACACCAACACCTAAGACCCCAATTTCTGCAGAGTATATAGGGCAGGCCCCTCACTTTCAAACATCCAACTTACAAACAACTCCTACTTGCAAAGGGAAGGAGACAACAGGAAGTGAGATGAAATCTACCCCTAAGAAGGAAAATTCTCTCCTGTAAGAGTTAATATGGGAAAAATGTGTCTCCTCTCCACTGATGCTTTATCAACAATCCTTGTTTCACTAAAAACCCCAAGTTGTCAAAAAACATTTGTCATTGGGACAGAAAGTGAGGTGAAATCTTCTGAAGAGGTGCACAGACAGCAAAACAAATGTCACAGGGGTGATAACCCTTTCCCTATGTTTTCCAAAAAGCTTAAAATAGATTTTTTGGCTGGAGTTACACTTTAAAAATGTACCAGTTCAAAATTACAAACAGATTCTACTTAACAACAAACCTACAGTCCCTGTCTTGTTTGCACCGCTTGTATACTGCTGTTCTGAGTATATAGGGCCTGGGGGCCCCACACCTTTCCTTTTTTTAATTTGGGTGTGGAGTTCCCCTTAATATCCATACAAGACCCAAAGGGACTGGTAATGGACTAGGGGGGTACCCATGCCATTTGTCTGACTGATTTTCATCCATATTGCCGGGACCTGACATTACATTAAAGCCGCAAGCAGTTTTTAATGACTTTTTCATTCCTTTAAGAATGTAATTTTGTGCAGGGACTGTTCTAATCATGGGAAACACGCGCTACTTTACAGGCATACTATAGACACCCCCCAGGTGTGGTACCCTTGCGAAGAGCGATTTGGTGCTATGCAACTCTACCGGTCACCCTTAAAAAACCACCCTTTTATATGCCCAACACTGCGAATAAGTTTTAAAATCTGTCAGAATCCCAAATATTTGTCAATACATTCTCCATTGTTTCCAATTTTTGGGAACCCAAGTTTTGGGCCAGGGATGGAGAAAGGGGCATTCCAGGGTATTCAGGAGAGGGGATATACTCAGGTATCACATTTTTTGCAATCTGACGCATGGCCTACAGTTGCCTCATTGACACAACTTGGGGGCCGATTTGAAATAAACTTTTGGCAGGCATTACAACTTCGCCACTTCTTTGAGTCATTGGGACCAGCGATAAATTAAAGACGAGAACCGACAAGGTTTGAACTATACTGTGAAGAGAAAGAGCCCCTTGCCCGAACAATATCTAAGATATACACGATGTTAATTGCCCCCCCAGATAACTTTTAGATCCCAGGATTGGGAAAGTGGGAAAGGGACCTAAATAGGATTTTTACGCCAGTTCAACGTCAGAAGATAACATATCTTTCGTTGAACTCATCAGTCTGTACGCGAACCCAAGAACTAAATTATAAGCTGTTGACAAGGTGGTATTACACCCTGATTAAGCTTCGTAGGTTTTTCCCTGAAGCTTCAGATCAATGTTGGAGATGCAGCTGGGGACGGGGGACTCTATTCCATATATTTTGGACGTGTCCTAAGATTAAGCAATTTTGGTTGGAAGTACAAAGGATTGCCCAAAAGTTTACAACTTTCCCACTTTCGGACGATCCTGCCTTTTTCCTGTTTCATCTCTCACAAATACCACTACAGACATATAAAAACTCGGTCTTATGTCATATGGTTAACCACTTGAGCCCCGGACCATTATGCTGCCTAAGGACCAGAGGTCTTTTTCCAATTTGGCACTGCGTCGCTTTAACTGCTAATTGCGCGGTCATGCAATGCTGTACCCAAACGAAATTTGCGTCCTTTTCTTCCCACAAATAGAGCTTTCTTTTGATGGTATTTGATCACCTCTGCGGTTTTTATTTTTTGCGCTATAAACGGAAAAAGACCGAAAATTTTGAAAAAAAATGATATTTTCTACTTTTTGTTATAAAAAAAATCCAATAAACTAAATTTTAGTCATACATTTAGGCCAAAATGTATTCGGCCACATGTCTTTGGTAAAAAAAATGTCAATAAGCGTATATTTATTGGTTTGCGCAAAAGTTATAGCGTCTACAAACTAGGGTACATTTTCTGGAATTTACACAGCTTTTAGTTTATGACTGCCTATGTCATTTCTTGAGGTGCTAAAATGGCAGGGCAGTACAAAACCCCCCCAAATGACCCCATTTTGGAAAGTAGACACCCCAAGGAAATTGCTGAGAGGCATGTTGAACCCATTGAATATTTATTTTTTTTGTCCCAAGTGATTGAAAAATGACAAAAAAAAAAAAAATATTTACAAAAAGTCGTCACTAAATGATATATTGCTCACACAGGCCATGGGCCTATGTGGAATTGCACCCCAAAATACATTTAGCTGCTTCTCCTGAGTATGGGGATACCACATGTGTGGGACTTTTTGGGAGCCTAGCCGCGTACGGGGCCCCGAAAACCAATCACCGCCTTCAGGATTTCTAAGGGTGTAAATTTTTGCTTTCACTCTTCACTGCCTATCACAGTTTCGGAGGCCATGGAATGCCCAGGTGGCACAAAACCCCCCAAAATGACCCCATTTTGGAAAGTAGACACCCCAAGCTATTTGCTGAGAGGCATATTGAGTCCATGGAATATTTTATATTTTGACACAAGTTGCGGGAAAGTGACACTTTTTTTTTTTTTTTTTTTCATAAAGTTGTCACTAAATGATATATTGCTCACACAGGCCATGGGCATATGTGGAATTGCACCCCAAAATACATTTAGCTGCTTCTCCTGAGTATGGGGATATCACATGTGTGGGACTTTTTGGGAGCCTAGCCGCGTACTGGACCCCGAAAACCAATCACTGCCTTCAGGATTTCTAAGGGTGAAAATTTTTGATTTCACTCTTTACTGCCTATCACAGTTTCGGAGGCCATGGAATGCCCAGGTGGCACAAAACCCCCCCAAATGACCCCATTTTGGAAAGTAGACACCCCAAGCTATTTGCTGAAAGGCATGGTGAGTATTTTGCAGCTCTCATTTGTTTTTGAAAATGAAGAAAGACAAGAAAAAACATTTTTTTTTTTCTTTTTTCAATTTTCAACACTTTGTGACAAAAAGTGAGGTCTGCAAAATACTCACTATACCTCTCAGCAAATAGCTTGGGGTGTCTACTTTCCAAAATGGGGTCATTTGGGGGGGTTTTGTGCCACCTGGGCATTCCATGGCCTCCGAAACTGTGATAGGCAGTGAAGAGTGAAATCAAAAATTCACGCCCTTAGAAAGCCTGAAGGCGGTGCTTGGTTTTCGGGGTCCCGTACGCGGCTAGGCTCCCAAAAAGTCTCACACATGTGGTATCCCCGTACTCAGGAGAAGCAGCAGAATGTATTTTGGGGTGTAATTTCACATATTTCCATGGCATGTTTGAGCAATATATCATTTAGTGACAACTTTGTGCAAAAAAAAAAAAAAAAAAAAAAAAATTTGTCTCTTTCCCGCAACTTGTGTCGCAATATAAAATATTCCATGGACTCGACATGGCTCTCAGCAAATAGCTTGGGGTGTCTACTTTCCAAAATGGGGTCATTTGGGGGGGTTTTGAACTGTCCTGGCATTTTATGCACAACATTTAGAAGCTTATGTCACACATCACCCACTCTTCTAACCACTTGAAGACAAAGCCCTTTCTGACACTTATTGTTTACATGAAAAAGTTTTTTTTTTTGCAAAAAAATTACTTTGAACCCCCAAACATTATATATTTTTTTAAAGCAAATGCCCTACAGATTAAAATGGTGGGTGTTTCATTTTTTTTTTCACACAGTAATTGCGCAGCGATTTTTCAAACGCATTTTTTGGGGAAAAAACACACTTTTTTTAATTTTAATGCATTAAACACGCTATATTGCCCAAATGTTTGATGAAATAAAAAAGATGATCTTAGGCCGAGTACATGGATACCAAACATGACATGCTTTAAAATTGCGCACAAACGTGCAGTGGCAACAAAATAAATACATGTTTAAAAGCATCCAAAAGCCTTTACAGGTTACCACTTTAGATTTACAGAGGAGGTCTACTGGAAAAATTACTGCACTCGATCTGGCCTTCGCGGTGATACCTCACATGCATGGTGCAATTGCTGTTTACATTTGACGACAGACCGCCGCTTGCGTTCGCCTTAGCGCGAGAGCAGGGGGCGACAGGGGTGTTTTTTTTTTTTTTTTTTTTTTTCTTTATTATTTTTTTGCTTTTTTAATCTTACTTTTAAACTGTTCCTTTCATATTTTTTTTTTTTAATAATTTTTATTGTTATCTCGGGGAATGTAAATATCCCCTATGATAGCAATAGGTAGTGACAGGTACTCTTTTTTGAAAAAATTGTGGTCTATTAGACCCTAGATCTCTCCTCTGCCCTCAAAGCATCTGACCACACCAAGATCGGTGTGATAAAATGCTTCCCCAATTTCCCAATGGCGCCATTTACATCCGGCGAAATCTAAGTCATGAAATACTCGTAGCTTCCGGTTTCTTAGGCCATAGAGATGTTTGGAGCCACTCTGGTCTCTGATCAGCTCTATGGTCAGCTGGCTGAATCACCGGCTGCATTCTCAGGTTCCCTGTTGAGACAGGAGAGCCAGAGAAAAACATGGAAGACGGTGGGGGGGGGGGCATTCCCTCCCACGGCTTGTAAAAGCAGTCTAGAGGCTAATTAGCCACTAGGATTGCTTTTACATGAAAGCCGACCGCTGGCTGAAAAGAATGATACCAAGATGATACCTAAACCTGCAGGCATCATTCTGGTATAACCACTCAAATTCGTGAATGGCGTACCTGAAGACAAAAAAATGGTTAACAATGGTTAACAATAAAGCACAGTAAAGTGTAAATAATTACACACCTGAAAAACAAACATGATAAAACATAATAACAATAACAATAACAATAACAATAAAACATTGCAGAATAGAATACAGTAAAAAAGAGCAGAACAATAGAGAGAGAGAATAGAGAGAGAGAGAACAATAAAACAACAACTATTTTTTTTTATTTCATATTTTTTTTTTTTTTTTACACTTTTTTTGTAACTAACTTTTATAACGGTAACCGGTTCCAGGTTCGGGTCTCTCAAAATGCGATGGCATCTTGGGAGACCCTGTGAAAGTGTGCCTAGTCTGTGGAATGCTGTACCCTACGCTAATACTCAACTAGTGCATGGTAGCGTTCAAAACATTCACCAATGCAAAGACCAGGATTGTCAGGACAGGAGGGACAATAATAGCGGGTGTCACGCCTATATCCGCGCTTGCTGCAGACACGACATCTTTTTTGGGGGGTTCGCTGGGTAGGGGTACTCGGGAGGACATAAAAATGCCTCTCATGCAGCCGACTGCATTTGGTTGGGGATGTGAATGGGGGAAGTACGGGCGCTGCAGAAGCGGTGGGTTCCCAATTAGGATTGGCGAATGCAGCAGGAAGGGCACTATGGGCACGACGGGCCTGTGTTTGTCTTTTTGGTGGCAGCGGGACACTACTTGTGCTTGCCACCTCACCAGCTTCAACTGCACTTATGGGACTCGCCACGTCACCACGTGTTACTGCAGTGCTGGTTTGACTACGACCGGGGTGTACTAGGCCGCTGGCGCTTGCCAGTTCACCAAAACGCTACCAAAAAACTGTTAGCGATCGCAGGGATCAGGCCTGACTCTGCGAACGCTGCAGTTATGCGTTTAGTGTTTTGTAAGTGACAGTGATCGATCGATACTGCACTTGGGTGGGCCGGGCCGGGCGGAGGGGCAAAACGCAGGTGCTAGCAGGTATCTGGGCTGATCCCGCTAACACTGCGTTTTTGGGAACCCTAAACTGCTGGTGACGCTAGTATAGATCTGATCGGATCAGTTATTGATGCGATCAGCTACTATACCACTAAGGGAGGTGTACGGTGCGTGCATGGGTGTTAGCGGTACTGGCGCTAATCTGACGCTGCCTGGGGCTGGTGCTTGCCAGTTCACCAAAACGCTACAAAAAAAACTGTTAGCGATCGCAGGGATCAGGCCTGACTCTGCGAACGCTGCAGTTATGCGTTTAGTGTTTTGTAAGTGTCAGTGATCGATCGATACTGCACTTGGGTGGGCTGGGCTGGGCCGGGCGGAGGGGCAAAACGCAGGTGCTAGCAGGTATCTGGGCTGATTCCGCTAACACTGCGTTTTTGGGAACCCTAAACTGCTGGGGACGCTAGTATAGATCTGATCGGATCAGATATTGATCCGTTCAGATACTATACCACTAAGGGAGGCGTATGCTGCGTGCGTGGGTGTTAGCGGTACTGGCGCTAACCTGACGCCTGGGGCTGGTGCTTGCCAGTTCACCAAAATGCTACCAAAAAAACTGTTAGCGATCGCAGGGATCAGGCCTGACTCTGCGAACGCTGCAGTTATGCGTTTAGTGTTTTGTAAGTGACAGTGATTGATCGATACTGCACTTGGGTGGGCTGGGCGGAGGCACAAAACGCAGGTGCTAGCAGGTATCTGGGCTGATCCCGCTAACACTGCATTTTTGGGAACCCTAAACTGCTGGGGACGCTAGTATAGATCTGATCGGATCAGATATTGATCCGATCAGATACTATACCACTAAGGGAGGCGCATGCTGCGTGCGTGGGTGTTAGCGGTACTGGCACTAATCTGACGCTGCCTGGGGCGACGCATATCACCGCCGGGCGATCGGGGGGCTAAACCTTTATTCGGTAATAAACGGCGGGTGCCCTGACACTATAAAAAATAAACGAACTAACCAGCGTCAACCGTAACGGTTATACGGTGATCAGTGGTGAAAGGGTTAACTAGGGGGCAATCAAGGGGTTAAAACATTTATTAGGTAGTATATGGGGGTCCCTGACGCTATAAAACACTGACGGCGAACCTAAATATTTACCTCACTAACTAGCGTCACCAGCGACACTAATACAGCGATCAGAAAAATGATGGCTTAGTGACACTGGTGACAGGGGGTGATCAAGGGGTTAAAACTTTATTAGGGGGGGTTAGGGGGGTACCCTAGACCTAAAGGGGGGTAATACTCACTGTTCCAACACTGTAACTGTCACAAACTGACACTATGCAGTAATCAGAAAAAAAAAAAAAAAATAACTGCTGGTGTCAGTTTGTGACGGGGGGGGGTGATTGGGGGGGGATCGGGGGGCGATCGAGGGGGGATCGGGGTGTTTTGTATGCCTGGCATGTTCTACTGTGATGTGTGTGTGTTGTGCACTCACTCACTTGTCTTCTCTCCTCGGGCCGGAACGGAAATTACCGAGCCGAGGAGAGATGACATCATTTCCTTTGCTGCTGTTTAGCATACAGCAGCAAAGGAATGATTCGATTGGCCGGCGGCGATCGCGAGGGGGGGGCCACGAACGGATGGTCTCCCCCTCATCACCGATCGCCGCTGGACAAAAGACGACCGCCTCGGGCACCGGGGGGGGGTCCGATCGGACCCCCCACCCGCGGAAGGCAAATCACGTACCCTGTACGTGATTTTGCCTGTCCGTGCCACTTTGCCGACGTACATCGGCGTGAGGCGGTCGTCAAGTGGTTAACAAGGCCAAGGCGTGTATCGCCCAATGCTGGAAAGACCCCAAACCACCATCAGTTACAGTATGGCTCAATAAAGTAAGAAATGTGGGGGCCATAGAAGATCTGGTGTTCTCGGCCCAGGATAGAAAAGAGCAATACATTAAAATTTGGACAACATGGAACTTATTTGTATATTCAGAAGAAGGAAAGAGATTGTTGGGGGATACTATAGGGCAATGAGTCCGCTTGTCTTGGAAGTTTACAATATTATGGAGGTTCCCTACCCTCCACGAGGAGAAGGGAGTAGGGAAGGATGGGTATAGGAGGGGGAAGGGGGAGGGGTTTTTTTTTCTTTTTTTTTTTTTTTTTCTTTGGGGTGGGGATATCCTATGAAAATTCAAAAATTAAAGGGAGGAATGAGTTATACCCTGGTGGCCAGGAGAGGAAGAAAAAGAGAACAAAAGGGGAAGAGGGTTTTTAGGGGAGATGATAGGTGTGCTTAAAGTTTAATATGTATATTTCGAGAGTCATATGCAGAGAAATATGTCAATTGTATATATATTGAAAGTTGACGAGAAAGTAACTATGTGTTCATGCAACTTACAACATGTAATGTATTATTTGCTCCTCCCTTGGGTATAAATAAAGAATATAAAAAAAAAGACACCCCCCAGGTACGATATTTAAAGGAATATTTAAGCATCATTAATATCACTGCTCCCGAAAAAAACGGCCGTTTTTAAAACTTTTTTTTGCATTGATACATGTCCCCTGGGGCAGGACCCAGGTCTCCAAACCCTTTTTAGGACAATACCATGCAAATTAGCCTTTAAAATTAGCACTTTTGATTTTGAACGTTCGAGTCCCATAGACTTTAATGGAGTTCTAAAGTTTGCGCAAATTTTTGGTCCGTTCTCAATTTCTGGTGCGAAGGTGTTCGGCTCATCCTTAGTGGTGGTGTCTGCCTGTGAGAAGTGATCTCAAAGTGAGTGTAAAAGAGGACCTAGTTGATGGAGAGTGTGATAAGTCTGAAGAATTATGTGTGGAACTGTACATGGGTGTGTGTACTACAAAGGTTGTCATTGGAGTTTGTTATAGACCTCTCAGTGTTAGTGAGGAGGTGGAGACTCAGCTCCATGCACAAATGGAAAGGGCTGCAAGGGCTAGGACCAGTGGCGGCTGGTGAAGTTTTAGGATGGGGCAATCCAGACCCCGCCCTTCTTTTTTGACCCATTCCACTTCTCATAAGCCACACCCTTTATTATGATTAGGGGCATTCCTTTGTAGGCGTGGCATAGCAAAAAATGTGTGTGGTTTCAGTGAAATAGTGGGCATGGCTTAAAGGGGTGTGGCTCTATGGGTGTGTGGTTAGAGTCTGAGATGAACGAGAGATGGAGGGAGAGGGAGGGAGAGAGGGAGAGAGTGAGAGAGAGATGGGGGTGCAGCAGGCGCAGATCATTCACAATAGTAGAATAATGAGTATTCCAGAAGGTTTAACAATCATCAGATAAAGATACTCCAAACACCTGGTGTTAGTGCTTCAATCACCCCGGCACCATGGTTGTTATGATGTCAGGATGATTGAAGCGCATTATTTCTATTATTACATTGTAATATAAAATTAAATCATTCAACTCACCATAATGCAGAATCAGTGGGAGCCCTGAGTGTGTAACCTGTCACGTTGCCTGCCACCAGATGCCATCAGGTGCCCCCAGCGGAGTCTGTCCTTACATCAGGTGCCCCCAGCAGAGTCTGTCCTTACATCATGTGCCGCCAGCGGAGTCCATCCTTGCATCAGGTGCCCCAGCAGAGTCCCTCCTTACATCAGGTGCCCCAGCAGAGTCCCTCTTCTCATCAGGTGCCCAAGCAGCGGAGTCCTCTTCACATCTATGTGCCCACCAGTGGAGCCCCTCCTTACATCAGTCTCCCCATCAGCGGGGCCCCTCCTTACATCTGTGTCCCCATCAGCAGAGCCCCCTCTTACATCTGTGTCCCCATCAGTGGAGTCCACCTTAATCTGTGTCCCCATCAGCGAAGCCCCTCCTTACATTAGGTGCCCCCAGAAGCGCAGTCCCTCCTCACATCTGTGTCCCCATAAGCGGAGTCCTCCTCACATCTGTGTCCCCATCAGCGGAGTCTTCTTACATCTGTGTCCCTATCAGCAGAGCCTCTCCTTACATCTGTGTCCCCATCAGCAGAGCCCTTCCTTACATCAGGTGCCCCCAGCAGCGGAGTCCCTCCTCACATCTGTGTCCCCGTCAGAGGAGCCGTTCCTTACATCTGTGTCCCCATCAGCAGAGTCCTCCTTACATCAGTGTCCCCATCAATGGAACCCCTCCTTACATCAGTGTCCCCATCAGTTAAGCCCTTCCTTACATCAGTGTCCCCATCACCTGAGCCCCTCCTTAAATCAGTGTCCCCATCATCGGAGCCCCTCCTTACATCAGTGTCCCCATCATCGGAGCCCCTCCTTACATCAGTGTCCCCATCAGTGGAGCCCCTCCTTACATCAGTGTCCCCATCAGCGGAGCCCCTCCTTACATCAGTGTCCCCATCATCGGAGCCCCTCCTTACATCAGTGTCCCCATCATCGGAGCCCCTCCTTACATCAGTGTCCCCATCAGTGGAGCCCCTCCTTACATCAGTGTCCCCATCAGCGGAGCCCCTCCTTACATCAGTGTCCCCATCAGCAGAGTCCTCCTTACATCTGTGTACTCATCAGTGGAGTCCTTCTTACTTCTGTGTCCCCATCAGCCGAGCCCCTCCTTACTTCTGTGTCCCCATCAGCGGCATCCTCCTCACATCTGTGTCCCCATCAGCTGAGCCCCTCCTTACATCTGTGTCCCCATCAGCGGAGCCCCTCCTTCAATCAGTGTCCCTATCAGCAGAGCCCCTCCTTACATCAGTGTCCCCATCAGTGGAGCCCCTCCTTACATCTGTGTCCCCATCAGCGGAGTCCTCCTTAGATCAGTGTCCCCATCAATGGAACCCCTCCTTACATCAGTGTCCCTATCAGCAGAGCCCCTCCTTATACCAGTGTCCCCATCACCTGAGCCCCTCCTTACATCAGTGTCCGCATCAGCTGAGCCCCTCCTTACATCAGTGTCCCCATCAGCGGAGCCCCTCCTTACATCAGTGTCCCCATCAGCGGAGCCCCTACTTACATCCGTGTCCCCATCAGTGGAGCCCCTCCTTACATCAGTGTCCCCATCAGCAGAGTCCTCCTTACATCTGTGTACTCATCAGCGGAGTCCTTCTTACTTCTGTGTCCCCATCAGCAGAGCCCCTTCTTACATCTGTGTCCCCATCAGTGGAGCCTTTCCTTACATCAGTGTCCCCATCAGTGGAGCCCCTCCTTACATCAGTGTCCCCATCAGCGGAGCCCTTCCTTACATCAGTGTCCCCATCAGCAGAGTCCTCCTTACATCTGTGTACTCATCAGTGGAGTCCTTCTTACTTATGTGTCCCCATCAGCAGAGCCCTTCTTACATCTGTGTCCCCATCAGCGGAGTCCTCCTTACATCAGTGTCCCCGTCAATGAAACCCCTCCTTACATCAGTGTCCCCATCAGTGGAGCCCTTCCTTACATCAGTGTCCCCATCAGCTGAGCCCCTCCTTACATCAGTGTCCCCATCAGTGGAGCCCCTCCTTACATCAGTGTCCCCATCAGCGGAGCCCCTCCTTACATCAGTGTCCCCATCAGTGGAGCCCCTCCTTACATCAGTGTCCCCATCAGCGGAGCCCCTCCTTACATCAGTGTCCCCATCAGCGGAGCCCCTCCTTACATCAGTGTCCCCATCAGCAGAGTCCTTCTTACATCTGTGTCCCCATCAGCGGCATTCTCCTCACATCTGTGTCCCTAGCAGCGGAGCCCCTCCTTACATCTGTGTCCCAATCAACAGAGCCCTTCCTTACATCAGGTGCCCCCAGCAGCGGAGTCCCTCCTCACATCTGTGTCCCCATCAGAGGAGCCCCTCTTTACATCTGTGTCCCCATCAGCGGAGTCCTCCTTACATCAGTGTCCCCATCAATGGAGCCCCTCCTTACATCAGTGTCCCCATCAGCAGAGCCCTTCCTTACATCAGGTGCCCCCAGCAGCAGAGTCCCTCCTCAAATCTGTGTCCCCATCAGAGGAACCCCTCCTTACATCTGTGTCCCCATCAGTGGAGTCCTCCTTAAATCAGTGTCCCCATCAATGGAACCCCTCCTTACATCAGTGTCCCCATCAGCGGAGTCCTTCTTACATCTGCGTACTCATCAGCAGAGTCCTTCTTACTTCTGTGTCCCCATCAGCGGAGCCCCTTCTTACATCTGTGCCCCCATCAGCGGAGTCCTTCTTACATCAGTGTCCCCATCAATGGAACCCCTCCTTACATCAGTGTCTCCATCAGTGGAGCCCTTCCTTACATCAGTGTCCCCATCAGCTGAGTCCCTCCTTACATCTGTGTTCCCATCAGCGGAGCCCCTCCTTACATCAGTGTCCCCATCAGTGGAGCCCCTCCTTACATCAGTGTCCCCATCAGCGGAGCCCCTCCTTACATCAGTGTCCCCATCAGTGGAGCCCCTCCTTACATCAGTGTCCCCATCAGCGGAGCCCCTCCTTACATCAGTGTCCCCATCAGCAGAGTCCTCCTTACATCTGTGTACTCATCAGCGGAGTCCTTCTTACTTCTGTGTTCCCATCAGCGGAGCCCCTCCTTACATCTGTGTCCCCATCAGCGGCGTTCTCCTCACATCTGTGTCCCCATCAGCAGAGCTCCTCCTTACATCTGTGTCCCCATCAACAGAGCCCTTCCTTACATCAGGTGCCCCCCAGCAGCGGAGTCCCTCCTCACATCTGTGTCCCCATCAGAGGAACCCCTCCTTACATCTGTGTCCCCATCAGCGGAGTCCTCCTTACATCAGTGTCCCCATCAATGGAACCCCTCCTTACATCAGTGTCCCCATCAGCAGAGCCCCTCCTTACATTAGTGTCCCCATCAGCGGAGCCCCTCCTTACATCAGTGTCCCCATTAGCAGAGCCCCTCCTTACATCAGTGTCCACATCAGCAGAGTCCTTCTTACATCTGTGTACCTATCAGTGGAGTCCTTCTTACTTCTGTTTCCCCATCAGCGTAGCCCCTCCTTACATCTGTGTCCCCATCAGCGGCTCCCCTTCTTACATCTGTGTCCCCATCAGCGGAGTCCTCCTTGCATCTGTGTCCCCATCAGCGGAGCCCCTCTTCGCATCTGTGTCCCCATCAGCGGAGTCCTCCTTACATCTGTGTCCTGATCAGCGGAGCCCATCCTTACATCTGTGTCCCCATCAGAGGATCCCCTTCTTACATTTGTGTCCCCATCAGTGGAGTCCTCCTTGCACCTGTGTTCCCATCAGCGGAGCACCTCCTCACATCTGTGTCCCCATCAGCAGAGTCCTCCTTACATTTGTGTCCCCATCAGCGGAGCCCCTCCTTACATCAGGGTCCCCACCAGCAGAGTCCTCCTCACAAGTGTGTCCCCATCAGCAGAGTCCTCCTCACATCCCGTTGTCTCCATCAGCAGAGTCCTCCTCACATGTGTCTCCGGCAGCTGAGCCCCTCCTTCATGCCGCGTCTGTCCCCTTCAAGGGCAGCTTTTCAGTTCCTGGATTTCTCAGTGTGTTCAGTGGAGAGAGGAGGCTCCCCTCTCCACTGAACTCAAGGGGATTAGTCCTCATGGCGTCCATCTTTTTGTAGCCCGCCGTAGTGATACAAAGCACCCGGCCGTAGAGATACTACGGGCTGGCAGAAGTTGTCCAGCGTGATGGACTGTGCCACAAGCCAATCAAAACCCCGCAAATGAAGCGTCTCGTCTGCAATCTCGTGATTGCATAGACGTGGCGCCTCCCATAGTGCACTGTGTCCGGCGCCCGAACACAGTGCACTTAAAGGAAATTTTTTTCATTTTTTTTCTTTAAAGGGCCCTTTTTTATATTTATTTATTTATTTATTTATTGTGACTTCTGGGGGGGCAGCGCCCATGCTCCCCCTATGGACGGGCCGTCACTGGCATGGACAGTGATAATAATGGGGGGTTTTAACTACCCAGAAATTGACTGGAGTAATGGCACTGCTGGGACAGTTAAAGGGCAAAAAATTATAAACCTATTAAAGGACAATTTTATGGCCCAGTTTATTGAAGCCCCAAATAGGAATGACGCTCTGCTGGACCTGGTGATCTCAAACCATGCAGAGCTTATTACCAATATTCATATAAAAGAACAACTGGGTAGCAGTGACCATAACCTGATTTCATTTAATGTTAGCTGTAAGCAATAAATACATACGGTAAGATAAAATCATTTAACTTTAAGAGAGCAAATTTTCCAAGGATGAGGGCTGCTTCAAAATGAGTGACAGATGGCAAAAGATAGTAAGACAAACCCAAAAATATTCTTCAAATATATTAATAGTAAAAAAGTCAGGGCTGAGCATATAGGCCCTTTACAAAATTATCTAGAGTGGGTGACTGAGGACAAAGAGAAGGCCATTGTATTAAATAATTTCTTCAGCTTTGTGTATACAAAGGAGTATCATGTCCATAATCGGGGTGGTAATGACACAGCCCCAAAGGGCCCCAGTGGCTCAAAAGTGATATGGTCCAGAAATATTTAGACAGAATAAAGGTGGATAAAGCACCTGGACCAGATGGCATCCACCCACTGATCCTAAAAGAATTGCGCTCTGTCATGTCAAGGCCATTGTTTCTAATATGTAGGGACCTGTTAATGAATGGAATGGTACCACTGGATTGGCGCAGTGCCAATGTGGTGCCCATATTTAAAAAAGGATCAAAGTCTTTACCAAGTAACTATAGACCTGTTAGTTTAACTTCTATAGTCGGGAAGATACTGGAGAGTTTAATAAAAGATACTGTAGACAAGTTCTTGCTGGAAAAAAATATTTTAAGCAACGGCCAGCATGTATTCATGAAAGACAGAAGTTGTCAAATAAACCTGATTTTCTTTTTATGAGGAGGTAAGTAAAACCTTGGACAGAGGGGTGGCTGTGGACGTGGTATACCTGGATTTTGCAAAAGCGTTTGACACAGTTCCACACACGGCTCATGTGTAAGGTAAAGTCTACAGGCTTGGAAAGATCAATTTGTAAATGGATAGAAAACTGGCTAAAAGACAGAATTCAGAGAGTAGCGGAAATGACTATTACTCTGAATTGTCTTAAGGTTATCAGTGGTGTACCCCAAGGTCCAGTACTGGGGGGCTTACTTTTTAATATCTTTATAAATGATATAGGGTCTAGGATTAAAAGTAAAATTTCTGTCTTTGCAGATAATACTAAGCTATGCAGTGGAATAACGTCCTTACAGGATGTCTCCAACTTACAAGCCAACCTCAATGAACTGTTTAATTGGGCAACTAAGTGGTAAATGCGGTTTAATGTTGAGGAAATGTAAAGGTATGCACTTGGGGGCTAGGACTATGCATGTATAATACATACTAGGGGGAGCACAACTGGGTGAGTTAATTTTGGAGAAGGATCTGGGGATTCTGGTAGATCATAAGCTCAATATTAGCATGCAATGCCAAGCTGCAGTTTCCAAAAGGAGCAAAGTCCTTTCCTGTATTAAGAGAGGTATGGACTCCAGAGAGAGAGATATAATTTTGCCCCTGTACAAATCATTAGCAAGACTGATTCTGAAATATGCAGTTCAGTTTTGGGCATTGGTTCTCAAAAAGGATATCGGGGAACTGGAGAAAGTGCAGAGAAGGGTAACCAAACTGATAAGATGCATGGAGGAGCTCAGATATGAGGGAAGATTAGAGGAACTGAATCTCTTCCCTCTTGAGAAGGGGAGATTAAGGGAGGAAATGATCAACATGTACAAATACACACAGTAAGTGGTCCGTATAGTGAACTTACTGTTATTCACTTTAAGGTAATCACAGAGGCCAAGGGGGCACTCTTTACGGAAAGGTTTCTTCACAGTTATAGCTGTGAAAATGTGGAATAGACTCCCTCCAGAGGTGGTTCTGGCAAGTTCAGTAGTAGGGACGAGCCCACGGTTCGACTCGAACATCGGGTGTTCGTTTGTTCAAGAACAAACCGAACATATGGGACGTTCATTGAAAATTTGAGCGCAGCGGAACGGCCCATAATGCACGGTGAGATTGCAGTGCATTGCTGTATTATGATTGGCCAAAGCATGCACCTGACCTGCATGCTTTTGCCAATGACAGAGCGCTCTGCTGAGAGAGCCATAATTGGCCAAAGGCAGGGTGCCTTTGGCCAATCATGGCTCAGGGGGACTAAGTCCACGCCCAACACTATATAAGGCTGCTTACACAGCGGCCGTGTGTAGTGTTGTTAGCATGGACAAAGAGATAGCTTGAGTTAGATTAAGCATAAAAGTTATTCAGTTAATGGCAGTGTATTTACAGTATCTCAAAAAAGTGTGTACACCTCTCACATTTTTGTAAATATTTTATTATATCTTTTCATGTGACAACACTGAAGAAATTACATTTTTCTACAATGTAAAGTAGTGAGTGTACAGATTGTATAACAGTGTAAATTTGCTGTCCCTTCAAAATAACTCAACACACAGCTATTAATGTCTAAACCACTGGCAACAAAAGTGAGTACACCCTTAAGTGAAAATGTCCAAATTGGGCCCAATTAGTAATTTTCCCTCCCTGGTGTCATGTGACTCCTTAGTGTTACAAGATCTCAGGTTTGAATGGGGAGAAGGTGTGTTAAATTTATCGCTCTCACTCTCTCATACTGGTCACTGGAAGTTCAACTTGGCACCTCAAGGCAAAGAACTCTCTGAGGATCTAAAAACGAGAATTGTCTCTCTTCATAAAGAAGATTGCCAAGACCCTGAAACTGAGCTGCAGCACGGTGGCCAAGACCATACAGTGGTTTAACAGGACAGGTTCCACTCAGAACAGGCCTTGCCATGGTCAACCAAAGCAGTTGAGTGCACGTGCTCAGCGTCATATCCAGAGGTTGTCTTTCAGAAATAGATGTATGAGTGCTGCCAGCATTGCTGCAGAGGTTGAAGGGGTTGGGGTCAGCCCCCACGCACACTGCATCAAATTGGTCTGCATGGCTGTCATCCCAGAAGGAAGCCTCTTCTATAGATGATGCATAAGAAAGCCCACAAACAGTTTGCTGAAGACAAGCAGACTAAGGACAAGGATTACTGGAACCATGTCCTGTGGTCTGATGAAAGCAAGATAAACTTTTTTTGTTCAGATGGTGTAAAGTGTGTGTGGCAGCAACCAGGTGAGGAATACAAAGACAAGTGTGTCTTGCTTACAGTCAAGCACGGTGGTGGGAGTGTCATGGTCTGAGGCTGCATGAGTGCTGCCGGCACTGGGGAACTACAGTTCATTGAGGGAACCATGAATGCCAACATGTACTGTGACATACTGGAGCAGAACATGATCCCCTCCCTTCGGAGACTGGACCACAGGGCATTATTCCAACACGAGAATGACCCCAAACACACCTCCAAGAAGACCACTGCCTTGCTAAAGAAGCTGAGGGTAAAGGTGATGGACTGGCCAAGCATGTCACCAGACCTAAACCCTATTGAGCATCTGTGGGGCATCCTCATATGAAAGGTGGAGGAGCGCAAAGGTCTCTAATGCCCACCAGCTCCGTGATGTTGTCATGGAGGAGTGGAAGAGGATTTCAGTGGCAACCTGTGAAACTGGTTAACTCCATGCCCAAGAGGGTAAAGGCAGTGCTGGAAAATAATAGTGGTCACACAAAATATTGACACTTTTGGCCCAATTTGGACATTTTCACTTAGGGGTGTACCCACTTTTGTTGCCAGTGGTTTAGACATTAATGGCTGTGTGTTTAGTTATTTTGAGGGGCAGAAAAAACACTGTTAAACAAGCTGTACACTCACTACTTTACATTGTAGCAAAGTGTCATTTCTTCAGTGTTGTCACATGAAATGAAGGCCTCTTGAGCCCCCTCCCTAGGGAAATAGAACCTTGACTGATGGGGGCATGGCCAGGCGCCGGACAAGGGAAATGATTGGTTGAAACATGGGGGATGGGATGGGCCTGAGCTCAGGGAACGTGTTCCCCAGAGAATTCTGGGTCTTTCGGAAGAGTTGGATGGAAGAGCTGCCCACCCTCCCACCCCTTTATTCCTCTGTTATGGTATGTCACAGCTTGCTGCGGTTTATTGACCTTGCCAGCATTTAAAGTTGCTGTAATGGGCTTTGCCCTTGATGAAAAATTGGAAGTAGGCTGTCTGTCCAGCACTTAAGGTAAAGACAGGTCCCACTTCCCCATTTTGGAATTGAGTGCTCACAGTTCAAGTTGCTGTAATGGGCTTTGCCCTTGATGAAAAATTGGAAGTAGGCTGTCTGTCCAGCACTTACGGTAAAGACAGGTCCCACTTCCCCATTTTGGAATTGAGTGCTCACAGTTCGACTGTGACTGGCACTGGTTAAATATGTTCACATGTTACGTGTTGGAATTTAATAAAGCTGTGGCCTATCCCTTTCCAACCTAATGGTTGTAAGTGTCTCATTTAATTGGGTAAAGGGCAAGGGTGGTAGGGGATTTGATTCCATTGTGTCATGTTATTTGGGACCTAGGCCCATTGCACCTCAGCAGTAAAGATAGAATAAAATATGTCCTGGGGTGTGAGGGGTGTACTCACTTTTGTGAAATTCTGTATATATATATATATATATATATATATATATATATATATATATTCTGCATTTAGCATAGCCTATATATTCAGTGTGTACTCCATATTCAGTCAGTGCAAGCAGTGTATTAATATATATACACAGTCTCGTGTATATTTATATATACTGAATATATATATATATATATATCTCTGCATCCAGTGTAGCCTATATCTACAGCGCATTCTGTGGTGTACTGTTTCCAATACACTTCAGGCGGTATATTAATATATATATATATATATATATATATATATATATATATATATACAGTCTTGTAAATATATATACTCTGCATCCAGTGTAGCCTATACCTACAGTGCATTCCTTGGTGTACTGTTTCTAATACACTTCAGGCGGAGTATTAATATATATATATATATATATATATATATATATATATATATATATATATATATGGACTAAAAAAATTCCGAAATGCCTCACTTAGGCGGATGCCTTCTCCAACGCTCCTCTATTGACCAACAGAAGACTCAAACCTATGTTTTCCGTGACACTGTAACCTACTGGAATCAGGAAAAACATTCAATAAAATCCTCTTTAATGTGTCCTCAAGAGATGTTATCTTCTGCACTCTCTGTGGGGACAGGATGAGTTCTGAGACCTTTCCCTTATAACTATGGTCAAGCAGACTCCTCTGGGTCAATCAGGATGACAGCATCTGGAACTTCCTCCTCCCAGCCACTTTTAAGCCTGACTCTGGGAATAGCCCTTTGAACGCTTAGGGGATACCTGATGTTCATAGGACAATTCTGCAGCGGAGGGCATGGAGGTGGCAGAGGAGGAGGAGGAGGAGGGGGTAGAGTTCACAGGTCTGACATCATCACCACCAGCTGTATGGAGACATGGGAGCACAACAAGCTGCAGCACCAAGCCCTGTCCTGTATCCTTTCGAGTTGCAAGCAGCATTACCCAGTGTGCTGTGAACACAATATATTATCCCTACCCATGCTTGCTAGGCCACGTGTCAGCAGTAAGGTGGTTTTTACGGCTGACTGCCTTGCCCAACGATGCCAGAACATTCCCTTCCACGTGATGGCAGAGAGATGGAATGGCCTTACGTGAAAAGTAGTAGCGACTGGGAACCTACCATTGTGGTACAGCACATTGTGCGAATTCATGGAAGGGGGCAGAATCCAACAGGCTGAAAGGCAGAAGTTGGAGAGCCAACAGCTTTGACAAGCTTGCATTTAGACTCTGGGCATGTGGGTGGCAGGGACTGTATTTTTTTTCCGCTGTAGCAGATGGGGCAAAGAAATGTCTCCTTCTCCACAGTCACTCCTTCCATAACCCCACCATCATGCATGGAGGAGCCCCCAGGATTATTCGACCACAGTGTTGTCTATATGCTGCTGGAGGATTTGCAGCGATTTGAAGGCTCCAATGTTGTTTTCCAAGTTGATGAAGGGAGTAATGTGAGCCTAGAGAGAGGGGGTGCCACAGAAGGACAAGAAACTGGCAGTCATGTTTCACAGCAGGGCCCGTTCCAGCACCCAACACGAGTATCTGTGCGGGGTTGTAATTATATGCCCCTGTTAAACAGGGGCAGAAAAATTGGGCACCACCACCACCCAAGGCCCAATTTTCTGTCCCTGTTTAACAAGGGCATATAATTACAACTTTTCGATATAATATTTCACAGCAGGGCCCGTTCCAGCGCCAAACATGAGTATCTGTGTGGGGTTACAGTGTTGTGGCACCACCCCCACCACCAAGCAAGGCTAATTTTTTTCTGCCCCTGTTTAACAGGAGCATGTAATTACAATTCTTGATACAATATTTTACAGCAGGGACCGTTCCTGTGCCCAACAAGAGTAACTGGGAGGGCTTCCAGTGTTCTGGTACTACCAACATCTAAGGCCCAATTTTCTGCAGAGTATAGTATATATAATACTGTTCATAGTATTTATTGCCTGGGGGCCTGGGGGACCCCCACACCATTTTTTTAATTATTTGGGAGCAGGGTTCCCATTAATATCCATACCAGACCTGAAGGGCCTGGTATGGATTTTGTGGGGGACATCCACGCCATTTTTTTTTTGTATTTTTATCTATATTGCCGGGATCCGGCAATACATCACAGCTGCAAGCAGTTTTAAATTACATTTTTTCCTTTAGAACTGTTATTTGAGAGAATTCATGGAATTCAACATGAAAATCATTTTTCATCAACCTTAATCTACACCACCTAGTCACACATCTGGTTTTACCTCCCACTTCCCTTTGAACTTGGAGCATTATATACAGTTATATCATCTATTTTTGGACTTTTTATCATTGTTAACCATATATTGACTTTTGGAGGAGATTATTATTACTTTTACACCATTTGATTATAAGAAGAGTCTTTTTGAAGTGATTATTATCACTTATGAAGAGTTTTTTGAAGTGATTATTATCACACTTCACATTTTCTATTATTAATATTTTTTAGTGGTATTTTAATATCACATTTCACATGTGCGTTTATATATAATTTTATTCAGTGTTATTTATCACTATTTTCATTTATGTGCGCCTTTTTTGGCAATTAGTGTACACAGTGGTATTTGTTTATTTATTTATTCACATGATTTGTTCTCATCTTCATTTTATTACTATTCATGCACAAGATCACCTTGATTTTTAATAACTTGTATATAAGCCTTTAAAATGAGCACTTTGATTTTTCACATTCATGTCCCATAGACCTTAACAGTGTTTCAAACTAATTTTTTGCATGTTCGCATGTTCTGCTGTGAACCATGCCCATCCCTACTCAGTAGATGGCTTTAAAAAAGGCCTGCATTCTTTCCTAAATGTACATAATACAACTGGGTACTAACATTTATAGGTAAAGTTGATCCAGGGAAAATCTGACCGCCTTTCGGGGGATCAGGATGGATTTTTCCCCCTGCTGTAGCAACTTTGAGCATGCTTTGCTGGGGGTTTTCACCTTCCTCTGGATCAACGGGGGTGAAGGATTGTGCATATGGGATTGTATTTTTATTTTTTTTGGTTGAACTAGATGGACTTGTGTCTTTTTTCTAACTGACTAACAAAAACAGTTAAGTGTTGACAGATTTAACATATCTGTATGTGTTTGCTTACAATGCTTTTTTTATCAATTAGTATTATCTTTTGTGATACTGTATATCATGTAACATTTATCAGCATGAATTTAAGGATGTGACCTTAGAAAGTTCTTAAAAGAATTATTTTTCATTTGCATACAATGCCTGTTTCATATTTTTGCCCTGTATCCCTGGATCAGTGCCATTGATAGCACTTTTCAATATCACTGCCATAAATACAAAGGTTTCAACCACCATTAAAAAGGATGACAATATATCCTAACCCTCATTATTTGGAAGATGAAATAAAACAGCCAAATGTACTGTGAAACAAATGTTTCACAGGCCATTATATCATATATGCTAATGTAGACAGCAATATGCTCATTTTATGCTAATAGAACTAAACAAAATGTATGAGATCTCATTGTAATACACTGCATTGTCTAATGGGGTATGTAAAACAATGTAAATGCTTGCAATCATAGCTAAAGTAGTACATAAAAAATAAACACAATTGATGTAGCTGTGCTTGTTCTTCTCATTGTATTTATTTATTTTTTTAAACAAGTTTTTAGACACGTGATGTAGACAACAAGAAAATAAAGAATTATATTTTGGTAGTTTTCAAGATCTAATCTAAGAAGTTTTATGCTACTTGTTTCACATTGAAAACTGCTCATTGAAAATAATAGTTTTTTATTAAGAATCTGTGTATTTCACAAAAATATGGTATGTTTGTATTGTATTTCTGTTCTTCTGTAATGGAAACAAAAAGGCTGTGAAAAGTGGAATCTACACACAAGAGATTAATATTAAAATTAAAAATAGCATATCTTAAGGTACCAACCGATACATGAGATTTAGACTATTTTGGATATTCTGACTCCACAAATTAAAATGCAGATATTGTAACTACAAAAGATGGGTGTTGGAACCCATATCAAAGGAGAAATTGCTGTATTTATTAAAGACAGCACAGATATAAGTTTAGATTTGTGGTTTATTGTCTTTTATATACTCATTGGATGTAAGCATTCATAAATTTAGCTGACAGTTTTCAAAAGACCAAGCAACATAAAGTATATACTGTGGGTTTGTTCAATAGTCCTCTCCCTTTTCAGCCATAGTAATGGCCATAAATGCTGGCATTGCCAGAAGCCCCTTTAGCCCCTTTGGGGTGTCATGCTAAATAAGGAGATTAAAATAGAAAAAGTGATTTCCTAAGGTAAGTAGCACAAAGCAAAGAGTCTGGGTCAAGGAAGTCATAGGAGATGTGACCAGGAGAATAACAAATGAATAACAAATGTGAAATAAACATTGCAGGGAGGGGCATGCGAGGCAGCTCTCTCCGGACAGATAACCTCTGCCACAGCTTCTAAATGGCATAGCCCTGGATAGTTCCGCAGTATATCAGCCCAGGAGGGTCTGAGGAGGGATCTATCCCATCAAATAGATCCTGGGCCTACAGCCACAGACATTTCCAAGATGGTGCCCGCAACCAATACACGAGGCGAAGGGCTGGGGACAGAGGAATCTATATCTGACCAGGAAGAAGCTGACAGCCTTTTAATCACAGCTAACGCTCTGCAGTGAGTAACTGAACCATGCCATATTGTGCCCTACATAAACTAAATCCCTATAAGAAACGATCCTGGATGAGTTACTCCTCACCCCCATGGAAGATGTGGCTGCTAGCCCAGAGGTGTTTAGAGACTCTAACTGTAGTCAACCCCCCACCCCAAGAGACCTATCTTCCATGATGACCACTTTCTCTACTATACTCTCTAAAGGGCTAGCCGTAACTGCAGCCCAAATTACTACCATGATCCAGGCACACAACCTAGGAGCCAGGATTGACATAATTGAAATGAAAGCTGACCAGACAATAGCCAGAACTAACTAACACAGCTAGAATTCAAGAACTTTGTGACCAACTGGACACTGCTCTCTCCAAAATAGATGATCTAGAAAACAGATCAAGGCGCTATAACTTCAGAATTAGGGTCCTCCCTAAACCAATCAAGGAAGTAGACTCAGTGGTTTGCTCATTAATAAAGGTCCTTATCACAGATATACCAGAACATCAACTGGAAATGGATCATGCTAATAGAGCCCTACAGCCCCCACTGAAGGTCTACCGAGAGACATCAGGGTTAAACCCCACTTCTACAGAGTAAAAGAAGAAGTCATGCGTCACTCATGGGAATTTGGGGACCTTTCAATTCAGGTCCACCCCATACAAATGTTTGCTGACCTTTCAACCAATACCATACAAAGGAGAAGATCTCTGAAACCTCTCCTCCAGATTCTGACACAAACATCCATCACATATAGATGGTCCTTTCCCTTCCACCTGAACTTCTACTTCCTATGAATTCTCCTTGTTTAATGATGGAGAACTTCTACTACTGCACATAGGTCTGATTTTCCAAAACCTCACCACAACCACAGCTTCCAGAGGCTCCAACTCTTCCAAGAGACCCCCTCCTCCTAGTCCGCTTACCCCTGTGTGGCAGAAGCACCAATCAAAGAGATGCAGAAACTCTCGACCCCCTTGATCCAAGACCAGGCTCCAGGTCTCTCTGTAGTCCAGACTCTCCATCCCCAGACTCCCTGGGTATTCTCCAATCTCCCTACTCTCATGAGCTATGCTCCACATAGCCTTAACACTCAATTTTTCCACCAAGAGTGGTGCATACAGAGGACACTGTGCTCATTACGGCTTGTTTTCAGTTGACACATAGTCCTCCTCCTTTCTAATTTTTCAAGTTGCATAATTTATGTGCTTTGTTCATCTGGTTATTTTTGGACTAACATTCTGGTTATTACTCTGACTCAACCCTTCTGATCGATTGATATATAATAATGATAGATATTTGCTCAATGGTTGCACTGTGCCATGGGATGTCTCCCCCTGTGGCTCACTTCATATACTTGTTGTGTAGGATTTTTTTCTTTCTCTAGCTCCGGGTCAGGCGGCACCTATGGCTGGGGTGCCCTCTGATTCAGTCGGGAGCCAGATGGGAATCCTTCTTTGAAAGTACTGATTATCAACGAGGCTCTGCTTTATAATTTAGCTTAATCTATAGTTAGGCGCGGAGGCCGAAGTGGAAGATATGCTCCTCCGGTTGTTGCTGAATGGGAAAATGACTCCATTCAGGGATAGTAAATAGTCTTCAATTTCAGGGGATGTTTGGGAAAAGACTAGTGGTAAGAATGTGCTGGTCCCTTCTTGTTGCTTTGGAATAGGGATTTGTTCTAATTTGTGTAATGTTACTTACCCCTTTTGTTACAGGACTTGAAATAAGGAGGGTGGGAGGGAACCTCCCAACTTAGGGTAAAACCTTACTTTATATAGCATATATTTCCCCCTCTGATCCATGCCCACTGACAGCTCCATCTCCACTCCTCTCTGCATCCCCTCACATAATGTGCAAGGCCTAAATTCTCCAGTTAAGAGACGGAAAATGTTCAAGCTTTACCATTCTCAAAAGATAGAGGTCCTCATGCTCCAAGAGACCAATTTCCCCAACACTTTTAACCCCTCATTTTTATATCAACATTACCCACAGTTTTACTAGCCAATGCCGCCAATAAGACAAGAGACGTGGCCATATGTTTCTCCAAAAACCTGAATTTTTCCCTGAAGGAGGTCCTCAGAGATCCCATGGGCAGATACAGTCTGATAAAAGGAACTATAGGCAGATCAACCTATACATGTATCTCCTACTATGCCCCGAATAGTGGACAGACCTCCTTCTCCTCCATGTTGAAATCCCTTAAGCCACACTTTGAGGGTGTGTTAGTTTTTGGAGGGGACTCAAATTTGGCACTTGACCAATCACTAGATCAATCTGGGAAAGGTCTCCCATGTGCAAACGTCCCCTTAAACAAAGCATGACATTAGCCAAACTTCTATACACCACAGGTTTGATAGACATCTGGAGGGAGCTCGATCCTCGCACTAAAGATTACACTCACTACTCAGCTCCCCATCACACCTACGACAGGATAGACCATATCTTTCTACAAGCCTTCCATTATCCACGTGCTACTAAATCAGTCATCAGAGACTCAGTTCTCTCTGACCACTCCATGGTAATTCTGTTCCTACAATGCTTATCAACCTCAAACAGGCATTTCATTTTGGTGTCTCAATAAGGCTCTTTTAAGTGACCCGGTCCAATGTTCAATTCTAGAGAGGGTCTTGAAAAAATATTTTCTAACAAATGACTTATTATGCCCTGAAACTTTATGGGCGGTCCATATAGCAGTAATAAGAAAGATCATACAAATGACCTCTCAACTAAAACGAGAGCGCCGAGCCCAAATAGATAAATTAACTAAGGAGTTTCAGTCACTGAGCAAGTTTCGTAAATGCAACCCCGTCAAGGATTCTCTTAATCGTTTGGAGGCTACCCGGTTTGCCCTAAACCTTCAAATTAGCGGTTAAACCGTCTCCTAAGTTCGTTCTCTTGCCTTTCCTAAAATTCTCCCTAATTCTAGAACCCTATCGCAAAACCTGCAACAAATTATGCAATGCTTTCATAAGTTTTACGTAAAATTATACAAGTCTAATAATCCAAGTTCAAACTCACAGTTGGAAAACTTCCTTAATGACGTACCCCTTCCCAAATTGTCTGTGAATCACTCTGCCCAACTTGAAAATCCTGTCTCTGATCTTGAGGTCCTTGACTTCATAAATACTTTAAGCTGGGCTTGGCCCCTGGCCCAGATGGCTTCTTGATTTGCTATTATAAAAAGTATGCATCCGTTCTGTCTCCTTATCTGGTTCAGTTCTTTAACTCTCTCAAACCTGGATCCCCACTAGATAAATCCCTACATTTAGCCTACATTTCAGTTCTGCCAAAACCAGGTAAAGACACAAGGGAAGTAACAAACTACTGTCCAATTTCATCTATTAATAATGATCTCAAAATCTTAACAAAAATTCTAACATCATTGCTCAGTATGTTCATAAAGACCAGGCTTTATCCCAAGGAGGCAGGGACCAGACCAGATAAGGAGAGTCATAGATATCATCTCCCTACTTAAATCACAATAGGATGGTGGAAACCCCCAAGAGGGTTTTTTGATTTCCATTGATCTTCAAAGCTTTTGATACATTAACATGGCCATATATTTTTAAAGTGCTAGAAAGATGGGGGTTTGGCCCCAACTTTTGGGCATCATTCATTCCCTCTACTCTAACCCTAGTGCCCAGGTACTACTTCAAGTCCGTTATTTCAAAGTTTTCAACATTGAGAAAGGCACCAGACAGGGCTGCCTGCTCTCACCCTTAATTTTCGCTATTGCCATAGAAACCTTGACTATAGCTATGAGAAATCATCCTGATATTTTGCGGATGATCTCCTTCTTTTTGTCACTTCCTCTCTGGTCTCTGCCCCCAATATTTTTAAACTATTACACAAATTTGGATTAGCATCAGTTCTCCAAGTAAACATATCTAAATCAATAGCATTGAATATCTCAGTTCCCTTTGCTTTGATCGAACGCTTTCAGGAACACTTCCCTTTTACCTGAAACTCCTCTTCTATTCTCTATCTAGGGGTCAATCTGACTCTAAGTTTTGATCTATTATACTCAGCCAACTACCCTCTCATGTTTAAAAAACTACTTGCAGACCTATCCTCTTGGTCCAAACATGACCTTTCCTGGCTAGGCCACATCAACTCTGGTAAAATGAAACTCCTGCCTCGTCTGCTATACCTCTTCACATCGCTTCCTGTTCCGATCAAGAAAGCACAGCTACAGCAATTTCAGTCTAAAATAATCAAATTGTTTGGGGCTCCAAGGGACATCGCTGTTCCAAAGATGTTCTTTTTAGATCCAAGAGGCAAAGTGGTTTGGCTCTCCCTAATATATAGTGGTATTACCATGCAGCTCAGCTAGCTCAGATCGCAATTGCCTATTCTCACGGCCCTATACCAGATTGGCTCCTAATGGAAAAGCAAGCAGTTCCCCATCACACATTAGACATTCTTCTCTGGAGTCCACCCAGAGTCCACCGAGAATTAGACCCCCAATACTAGCACCCACTTTATCTCATTCCCTAGTCCTATGTGATCTCCTAAATAAACATTCCTCATTTATTTCTGATATTCGGCCTTTAGCACACTTATTTCATAACCTCGCATTCCCCCGGGTATGGACATCCTCGCCTTCAAATGGTGGCTTAACGAGGAATTATTCAGAATAGGCCATTTCTTTAAATCAACTGGACTCCTCTCAGTTGGAAACTGGAAATGCCCCCCTCAAAACAATACAGGCTAAACCAAATTACACATTTTCTGCAGTCTATCTGAATCAATAAACCAAAACCCCCTAGGCTATCGGCTTATGAACAGTGGTGCTCTAATATTTTTGATCAGAGGGGGGTTTATCCATTATCTACTTTTATCTACTCATCTCTGGCCAGGGTGTTGGATAAACCAGCTAATGCTCGGTACTGGGAGGAGGATCTGGAGGAAGAGTGGGACTTAAAAAAGTGGTATCCTTGCTTTCATCACTCCTTTAAGGGAGGGATGAACATCTCTTTGATGTAGGCAAATGCCACAATTTTCACGCAAGGGTGCTGTGTATGTTCAAGGATAATTGTGGCTCTTATTTTGTCACTGTAGTCATATAAGATCCTCCGTTATATGTTATAATGTACAACAGAAAGTTCCAATGTTTTATTACCACTTTGTATTTTGTTACTTGTAAGAAACTCAATAAAAATTGTTGAAAATGAAATAAACATCTCAGCGACAGGGTCACCACAGATTTTCCTAAAAGAGCTATGCAGATGTAATTAGGAGAGTTACAACAGGCAAGAGTTCATGTGCAAACACAAACATGTATGGTAAATTGTATTCTTTTATTAGGAACTGATGTCTAGAGCAGGATGGAGCAATTCACACTAATTAAAGGATGAAAATTACAGACTAATATAGTGTACAGTAGATATAGTATAATATAGTTAAGACAAATATATGAGGAAAGCAGGTTTATGGCAGTGGGGAGACTTTAAACATAATATTAAAGAAATATGGCAGTGCTATCTGGTAAACAGAGATGGAAACATCTGCTTTAACACAAGTATGGCCATGTACAGAAATTCACTTGTATGGCACTTGCCACTTGTGTCTCCTGGTTCAAAGAAAAGTGCAGGAAATTTTAAGCGTGAACATTTTTGAGCCTCTAAATATTTGTATGCATGAGGGCTTATGGTGGAGGTTAAACAAACAGGATGAAGTAGAAAAGTCCACACTATAGGACCAGTTACTGATAGCACATATACCCAATCATGGAATTAGATCTTAATGACAGAAGTTTGTAGAACAATATATGTACAGTAAAGGAGTAAACAGTTTGTTGACTATATTTGTTTGAGGTCAGACATAGGCAGGGATGAAATGCTAAGTCCTTTAATCGCAAGCAAAGTAATTTGAAACTTATTTCCAGTTTGAGGTCAAGCCAGTAAAAATGTTGATAGAGGGACACCTGACATGAAATGTTGAAAGTTGAGATTATGGTAAACCCTACTGTAGAATTCACTATAGCTGTAGTGGTGAGAATCGTATCAGCAGAATACTAAACATAAGGATGTAGCAGTGGTTGGAGTGAGAGAGGCCATCGACAAATACTTTTGTGATCTCTTGAATGCAGAAGGGTGAAATATGGAGATGTTGCTCAACTAAAAGTGCCAGGACTTGGAGTTGCTTTGAATGTGAGCAGGGAAGGTAAGAGCCTAGACTCTAAACCTAAGTCTCCAAAGCAGCAAATCTGAAAGGACATGGTTTTAAATGAGGTTAGGAAGGTAGTTCAATTTTATCTGGGTTGAGTTTTAGGTACCCCTCAGACATCAGTAAAGATATGGGTAGCAAGTAATTCAAAATTATCAACTGCACAAAGTGTTAAACATGAGATGAATTTTGCAAGAGAGATGAAATGAGATGGACTATGGACTAAGCAATGGGAAACAGTGGCAAAGTGTAGTAGGGGAAAAGATGAAGGAAGAGTGCAGTAGTGGTCAAATATGTTTAACGACCTTAAGGCCCCTTTCATGCAGGGCTGTCCATTTTTACTCCTCCACTTGCTCAGCGGGGATCACTCCATTGATCCCCGCTGAACCGGCGGATGACAAGTCTGTCTCTGCACTCTGTGCAGGGATGGACCTGTCAGAGAGACTGCTCTCCTCTATGGGGGGATCGGATGATTATGGACCGCCTGTCTGTTTTCACCCGATCCGATCCGCCAGATGGATGGAAAATAGGACATCCATCTGTCTGGATTTTGTGAAGTGGATCGGATTGGGGCGGATAGGATGTCAGCGAACATGTCACGGAATGGTCCGCACATGTGAAAGGGGCCTAAGACTGGACATTTTCACCCCTTTCCTGCCCAGAGCATTTTTATGTTTTCAGAGCTGTCACACTTTGAATGACAATTACTTCATATAAGTCATGAAACGCTGTACCCAAATAAAATTTGTATCATTTTTTTTTTTTTGAGACAGATAGAGATTTCTTTTGGTGCTATATAAAAGATAGTGTATCAAAAGTTTAGAAAAAAAAAAAAAAAGAAATCACATTTTTTCATTGCTCCTGCGATAAAATTTAGCAAATCAATAATCGTTATTCATAAGTTTAGGGCAAAATGTATTCTGATACATTTTATTGGGAAAACAACACAAATCTGTGTATATTATTTAGTCTGAGTGAAAGTTGTAAAGTCTCCAACCTATGGTATATACAAGGGGTCTTCAAAAATTTTCTGCACATTTTAGTTAAAAAAAGTGCAGAAACTTTTTGAAGTACCCTCTTATACCCTCTTATATTTGAAAACTGATCAATCCTGATGTACTGCCTACCTATCTAAATTTTGGAGGTCCTAAAATGATAGGACAGTACAAATACCCCCCAAATGATCCATTTTTGGAAAGTAGACAGTATCATTTAGTAAGAGGAATGATGAGTTTTTTTAAAGTGTAATTTTTTGTCACAATCTTTTGTAAAATGAAGAAATTAGGTACATTTTTCACAAAGTTGTTAGTTTGCGTTATTTATTTAAAATTATGTCTCATACACAGCATAGGCATACTTAGAATTACACCCCAAAGCACATTCTGTTTCCTCCCGAGTATGGGGATACCACATTTTTTTACAACCTAGATGCATAGAGGGGCCCAAAATCCAAGAAGCACCTTTGTGCTTTCAAGGAGCATAAATTAGACATAAGGTATGCATCTATATTCCTAACTACCTACTGTATCACATTTTTGGAGGCACTGGAGGACCAGATCAGTGGAAACACCCACAAAACGACCCCATTTTGGAAAGCGAACACTCCAAGGTATTTTCTTTGAGGCATAATGAGTCTATTGAAAATGCCATTCAATGCAATGTAGGAAAGAAAATGAAAATTTATTTTTTCTACATAAGTTGTCAATTGTTAAGATATTTCTAACACACATTATAGGCATACCTACAATTACAACCCAAAACACATTCTGCTACTTCTTCTGAGTATAGGTATACCACATGTGTAAGACTTTTTCACAGCTTAGCCACAAAGAGGGGGCCAAAATCCAAGGCTGCCTAAGGGCCTTAATTTATGCATCTAATTTCCTAACCACCAACCTAATTTTGGAGACCCTGGAGCAACAGGACACTGAAAATACCTATAAAATGACCACATTTTGGAAAGCAAATACCCAAAGTTATTTATAAAAAGGCATGGTGAGACTTTTAATAACCTCATTTTTTTGCCACAAGTTTTTGTGAATGAAAATGAAAAATAATTCTTACACAAAATTGTCAATTTAAAAAGATATTTCTCACATACAACATGGCCATACTTAGAATTACAACCCAAACACATTCTGCTACTCCTTTTCAGTGTGGTGATGCTAGATATGTGAGACTTTTTCTGTGCCTGGACTCATTATGTATGAGACATTGGGGCTGATTTACAAAGCATTTGCGCCATGACTTGCGGTGCAAGCCGATGCGCAAATGACATTTTCATATTTACAAAGCATTTGCACCGGTAACGCAGTGCGATCCCCCATTTACTATTCTCTTCCCGGCGCACGGGAAGAGGTGATCTGTACGCCACTATAGACCTGGTGCACGGCATGTTTAACTTGAAATTTAAACAAGCTGGAAGTGCCACTAATATGGGGGTGATGTGGGGTGATGTGGAGAAGTGTTGTACTAACTGCCCAAGTCACAAATATGGCCAATATAGAACGAGAAAATGACTTTCTCGGAACAAGCAGAACAAGTTCATTGATAAAAACAGCATTAAGAAAACAAACACAATTCAGAAAAAAAAATGCGTGGGGTTCCCCCGAAATTCAATACCAGGCCCTATAGGTTTGGTATGGATATTAAGGGGAACCCCACGCCAAAAAAAAAAAGATGTGGGGTCCCCCCAAAAATCCATACCAGGCCCTTCAGGTCTGGTATGGATTTTAAGGGGAACTCCGCGCCAAAATTAAAAAAAAATTGGCGTGGGGTCCCCCAAAAATCCACACCAGACCCTTATCCGAGCACGCAACCTGGCAGGCTGCAGGAAAAGAGGGGGACGAGAGAGCGGCCCCCCTCCCTCCTGAACCGTACCAGGCCACATGCCCTCAACATTGGGAGGTGCTTTGGGGTAGCCCCCCAAAGCACCTTGTCCCCTTGTTGATGAGGACAAGGGCCTCATCCCCACAACCCTGGCCGGTGGTTGTGGGGGTCTGCAGGCGGGGGGCTTATCGGAATCTGGAAGCCCCCTTTAACAAGGGGACCCCCAGATCCTGGCCCTCCCCCCTGTGTGAAATGATAAGGCGGTACAAAAGTACCCCTACCATTTCACTAAAAAACTGTCAAAAATGTTAAAAATGACAAGAGACAGTTTTTGACAATTCCTTTATTTCTTCTATCTTCTATCTTCTTTCTTCTTTCTTCTATCTTCCTTCAGTTTCTTCCTCTGGTTCTTCCACCGGTGTTCTCGTCCAGCATCTCCTCCGCGGCGGGCCGCTCCGCATCCATGGCATGGAGGAAGGCTCCCGCTCTTTTCTTATTTATTTATTAAATAACTTCACACCACATGCAGTCCAGTGCGTTTTTTTTCTGCATCAAAAACGCATGGAAAGTAGGTTATATGGTTTTCAATGGCATAGTTCACACCAGTGCTTGCAGTTCCAGTGCATTTCCAGTTCCCCCCCAAAAAAAGTCGAACATGCTGCATTTTTTATGCACTGGACTGTACTGGAACGCTGTAAAATGCATCCAAAAAGCACTGGAACACACCTAAATGCATCAAAAATGCACTGCAATACACACTTGTCCTTATTTAGGCCTGATTCACATCTATGCATTTTTAGTGCTTTTTGCATTTTGCAGATTTGCACTACAGAACGTGTTCCATAGGAAACCATGTTAAATGGACTGTAGTGCAGATCTGCAAAATGCAAAAAGCACTAAAAATGCATAGGTGTGAATCAGGCCTTAAGGTTAAGAAAAAAGAGGGAGGGGGAAGCACTGGACTGCATCAAAAATGCACCAAAAACGCACTGGAACGCATAAAAAAACGTGCATGCAGAAAAGCACCTGGAACGCGTTCGGACTGCGTTTTTATGGTGTGATCTTGCCCTTAGGGCCCTTAGGGCCAGGTTCACACCATAGAATCGCAGTCCGGACGCGCTCCAGGTGCTTTTCTGCATGCACGTTTTTGATGCGTTCCAGTGCGTTTTTGTTGCATTTTTGATGCAGTCCAGTGCTTTTTTTCACCCCTCTTTTTTCTTCACCTTAAATAAGGACAAATGTGTTCCATTGCGTTTTTGATGCATTTTACAGCTTTTCAATACAGTCCAGTGCAGAAAAAATGCAGCATGTTCTACTTCTTTTTCTGGAACTGGAACGCACTGGAACGGCAAGCACTGGTGTGAACTATGCCATTGAAAACCATATAACCAAATTTCCATGCATTTTTGATGCATAAAATATGCACTGGACTGCATTGGTGTGAACTAACCCTTAAGCAATTTGGCATATTTAACTACTTGCTGCCCCCTGCCGTCATATGATGGCGGGACGGTGCAGCTGTTATCCTGGGCCGCCGTCATATGATGGCGCAGCCTTCCAAGCAGCCCAGGGGGCGTGCACGCAATGCCGGCAGCACGCGTGCGTGCCCGCCGCATCGCTCAGGTCCCGGTGCGCGTGCCTGGCGGCCACGATGACCGCCGGGCACCCGCGATTGCCCGGTAACCGAGCAGGACCGTGGATCTGTGTGTGTAAACGCACAGATCTATGTCCTGTCAGATGGGAGGAGACCGATGGTGTGTTCCTTGTACAGAGGAACACCGATCGGTCTCCTCCCCTTGTGAATCCCCTCCCCACACAGTTAGAATCACTCCCTAGCAACACATTAACCCCTACAGCGCCCCCTGCTGGTTAACCCCTTCATTGCCAGTCACATTTATACAGTAATCAATGCATTTTTATAGCACGGATCTCTGTATAAATGTGAATGGTCCCAAAAATGTGTCAAAATTGTCCGATGTGTCCGCCGCAATATGGCAGTCACAATAAAAATTGCAGATCACCGCCATTACTAGTAAAAAAAAATAATAATAAAAATTCTATAAATCTATCCCCTTATTTTGTAGACGCTATAACTTTTGCGCAAACCAATAAATATATGCTTATTGCGATATTTTTTACCAAAAATATGTAGAAGAATACGTATCGGCCTAAAATGAGGAAAAAATTAGTTTAAAAAAAAAAATTTGGATACTTATTATAGCAAAAAGTAAAAAATATTGTGTTTTTTCAAACTTGTCACTCTTGTTTTGTTTATAGCACAAAATGATAAAAATTTAATTTGGGTACAGTGTTGTATGACCGCGCAACAGCGCTGAAAGCTGAAAATTGGCTTGGGCAGGAAGGGGGTGAAAATGCCCTGTATGGAAGTAGTTAAAGGCATTTCTCCTTGTTTTGTTTTTGGGGTTGTCCAATTGGTGACATTGATATATGTCCCTTAGGGTGGGACCTGGGCCCCATACTCATTTTAAGGCCAATAACTAGAAGATAAGCCAGCCAAGTGGGGACTAGTAAAATTGCCAAGTCAGTTCCCTTAGACTGCAATGGTATTTGTTGTATAACTTTTGCACATGTTAGGCTCTATAGTTGCCCCCCTGGACTGGGGGGTGTTTTGTCCCATCTGTAATTTTGGTGCATGCTGGATGATGTGCTTAATTTTGGACAGTGGGGTGGCTTATTTTGTGCTAGCTGCATTTGGGTTGTTCTGAGCATGCTCAGGGACTTTGTTTTTTTTTGGTGGTGCTTTTTGTGTGTGAACAGCACTTGGATGTTTCTGGGCATGCTCAGAGTGTGTTTTTTGGGTTAGTAATTTAAGGACATCCTTAACAGGTGTACCCACTTTGAAGTTCTCTCTACATTGGGTGAACTTGCACTTTGTGTGTTTAATGGACTGTCCATGTGTTTGCAATTGCCTCATTAGCAGACAAACCTATGTTATATAAAGCTTGCAGATAGCAATCTTTACTTTGCCCTGAAAAGAGCCAAGATTGTGTGTGTGTGGGGCCTGCAAGAGAGTACATTTGGGTGTCCTTATCGAGTTTCTAACACATGTATTTTCTATTTGTATTTTGTTTGTTATGTTGTTGCAAAACAGATGTGTTTTTATGCAATTTATTTGTTACTTTGGTTTGCTGTTTTTTTTTTTGGGTGGTGATTAATTTACCATAAAATCTTTTTTATGTTGGCAATTTTTGTTTTTACGTTGTTCACTTTGATTTAACTGTCTGTGCTGCCTTATTTTTAAAATTCTTTCTCAAGATGTTGTGCCTAATGTTGTTTTAATCCTTAACCACTTCAATACCAGGCACTTAGACACCTTCCCGCCCAGGCCAATTTTCAGCTTTCAGCGCTGTCGCAATTTGAATGACAATTGCGCGGTCATGCAACACTGTACCCAAACAAATTTTTTATCATTTTGTTCCCACAAATAGAGCTTTCTTTTGGTGGTATTTGATCACCTCTGTGGTTTTTATTTTTTGCGGAACAAATAAAAAAAGACCAAAAATTTTGAAAAAAAACAAGTTTTTCTTTGTTTCTGTTAAAATTTTTTGTAAATAAGTATGTTTTCTTCTTCAATGATGGGCACTGATACGGCTGCACTGATGGGCACTGATACGGCGGCACTGATGGGCACCAATGAGGTGGCACCAATGAGGTGGCACTGATGATGGGCACTGATAGGTGGCACTGATAGGTGGCACTGGTATGCGGCACTGATGGGCACTCATAGGTGGCACTGATGGGCACTCATAGGTGGCATTGATGGGCACTCATAGGTGGCATTTATGGGTAGTTATGGGTGGCACTGATAGTTGGCACAGATGGGCACGGATGGGCACTGATAGGTGGGCACTGATGGGTACGGATGGGCACTGACAGGTGGCGCCGATGGACATTGATGGGTGGCACTGATGACACTGAATGTTTGCACTGATCCCCCTAAGTGTGGCATTGCTGGGCATCACTGCAACAATGGTGCCAATCAGTGCCCATTTGTGGGCACTGATTGGCACAGATTGGGCACATGTGGTTGGCCATGGGGTACATACCTGGCCATCCACATGTTGCTCCTTCCCTGGTGGTCCTAGTGGCGATCCCTGGTGGTCCAGTGTGGTGATCCTAGGGGGGCTGCACTGATAAACAGTCAGACGCGAGTGAGGAAAAGCCGATCAATGGCTCTTCCTATTGACATCGTGATCAGCCGTGATTGGACACAGCTGATCACATGGTAAAGAGCCTCCGCCGAAGGCTCTTTACCAAGATCGGTGTAGCGGTGTGTCAGACTGACACACCGATCCGCCGATCGCCATGATGCGCGCCCCCGCGGGCGTGCGGCGGCATGTTATCCTGCTGGACATCATATGATGCCCAGTCAGGATAACTGAACCACCGCCTGGCCGCCATCTGCTATGGGCCGGGCGGAAAGTGGTTAATAGATGTCCATTTGTGGGTGCACTCCTTTTAACTCCTGTTAATTTACACTGCAAAAGGGTCAAACCTATTCTGTTAGTGTCTCAAATTAACATACATGTGTGTATTTTGCTTTCCTTGCTTCTTTTCCAAGTCCTGTGGTTTTTTTTTGTTTTTTTTTTGGACCAATAAAATTGTTTCACATACTTTATGTTTTTTTTTTTTTTTTTAAACGTTTTTATTATGGTTTATCAGTAGAATAAACAAGTGATAGACATTATCACCTATAAGATGGCATAGATCAAGTACAATCAAAATTGTGAGTACAATCCAACTTGTAAATACAGTCGAACTGAGAATATAGATTACAGGAGAGAAGAAACAAGTGTACTAGGACACATATGCATAAGAGCCGCTTGTTGAGTACAGGGCATTTGACACTATTCTGACTCCCCCATACACCCCATTGGGAGCAGACTGTGTCATGGGAAAGGACAGCGTCATCAGCCCCATACCTACACACACCTATAGTTGAGAAAGCAAGATTATATAGTAAACAATTAAGTTGTCTAACTGGGTGAACTCAGGGAGTATCAAAGATCTCGTCCGCTTACCCCTAATGGGGGAAGCGTTGAGATCATATTAAAGAGATAGATTAGAGAGAGGTGTTAGTATGAATGAAACAGGAGTAGGAAAGCTGATTAAACATTCTCGTGTATATTCAGGAATCGTTAGTAAGCCTTGGATTGTACAGTTATATAGAGAGAAACACAAAAGAGGTGTTCACTTTTGGCTCTGTCCGGTCTAGATCGTACTGGGGGCTAGTTCTTATGAGTGAAGTAGTTTAACAAATAGCAGTGTACTAGTCAGGTGAGTTTTATACTTCTAGTGTGTGCTAACCATGGGGACCAGTGTCTATGGAATTTGTCCCCTGTCAGATTAGCTTTGGAAAAAAGATATTCCATATGACAGTGCTCATTAAGCGTGTCAATGAGAGAAATGATAGTTGGTGGGAGTGGGTTTTTCCAGGCATGGGCTAAGACTGCACGTGCTGCTATTAAACCATGTTGAATAATTGGGATTTTGGCTGTAGGCCAAGATTGGGAGTCTAAACCAAAGAGAGGCATCTGTGGAGTCAATTGTTGGGAGATGTTAGTTGTGTTAATGATTAATGCAGATACTTGTTTCCAAAATGGTATTATGATAGGGCAATCCCACCATATATGAAACATGTCGCCAGTTTCATCACAATTCCTCCAGCATTTTGAAGATTGAGAAGGAAATATGGATGCCAGTCTAGTATGTGTGTAGTACCATTTATGGTAAATCTTCATGAGGGTTTCCCAGTGGGATACATTTTTGGAAAAGATAGACGGGAGGCGAAGAGTTCGGTACCATTCTTCTGTAGGAAAGGAGGACTTTAATTTTGATTCCCAGTATAGCACACTCGCTGGTTTGTGTGTGGTTACTGTTCGTGAGAGTAGAGTGTAGATTTAGGAGATGCCCTTGACTTTGTTGGTGGAGTGAACATAGTAGGAGAGCAGGTCCCTGGAGGTCATTTCTGTAGAAGTAGGCAGTTTTGAGAGTATATGTCGGATCCTGAGATAGATGTAAAAATCTTTGCTTGATAGACAGAATTCCCTGGTGAGTTGTTGGTAACTTTTCAGGTTCAATTGGAGGTATAGGTCTCCAATTGTCTTAATTTCGGCTTCATACAATGTTGAATAGTTAAATTCAGAGATAGGAGCTGCAATGCAAGAATTGGAAGTAGTTTCAAGGTGTCTGTGTGTATTCCTTGATAGGTGTGACAAACAGCTTTCCATGTTGCGATAAAGGCATTGACCGTAGGAAGGTATGAGCGTGGAGCATGGAAGTTCATCCAGGTTGCTGATAAAACTAGTTGTGGGGTACTCGGTATAGCAGTTGATTCAATTTGATGCCACAGTGTAGTAGGGTGCGAGGACCACCACTGCTTTACTTGATCTGAGATGACTGCTTTATAGTACCATTTGATATTGGGTGCACCCATCCCAGCACAGGTAGTAGGAGAGGAGAATATTGAAGCTTTCAGTCGTGGTTTGCGAGCTGCCCAAATAAAGGAGTTGAGAATTTGCTGTATTTTGGATAGTTCTTTCAGTAATGGTAGTATCCTAAAGTAGTAAAGAACATGTGGGAGAAGAAACATTTTGGTCAGGGCTAGCCGTCCAGCCCATGATGCTGTAATGGATGACATAGCCGAAGTTATGGTTAGTAGTTTCTGATTAAGGGAAGATAAGTTAGTGCGAAGGAGCGTGGAGGAAGGGGATACAAGTTGGATGCCCAGATATGTCATTGAGGAGCCGGGGGCCCAGGAGAAAGGGGAAGCCTTGGAAATCCCCATTTTGATTTAGGGTGATATTGAAATGCCAATCATGGATGACTTGGAGTGGTTTAGTTTATACATTGAGATCTTACCAAAATCATCAAGTACTTGAGATAAAATGGGGAGCAAATTTAGAGGGTCAGTAAGTGCGATAATAACGTCATCTGCATAAAGCCCTATTTTGTGATGGGTGTCTCCAACCAGAATCCCTGAAATGAGGGGCTTTGTGCGGATGATTTGGGCTAGGGGCTCAATCACCAAAGCAAAGATCAGGGGCGAGAGTGGACACCCCTGTCGAGTACCATTGGTGATTGCAAAGGAATTAGAGAGAATGCCTGAAGTCCATATCTTAGCGCTGGGTGAGGATTAGAGACTTAGGATGGCTTGCAAAAATTTGCCCTCTATGCCAAATTTTCTCAGCACCCCTTCCAGATAGCCCCAGTGGACTCTATCAAACTCCTTCTCTGCGTCAAGAGAGATCAGCAGAGAAGGCGTTTGGTGATGTTCAGCCCAGTGAATGAGATCCACAGAGCGACGGGTGCCATCAGAGGCCTGACGTTGGGGGATGAAGCCTACCTGATCTGGGTGTACAAGGTAAGGCATGTGTTCTGATAAACGTGTGGCTAATAATTTGGCATATATCTTGAGGTCAGTGTTAAGAAGTGAGATGGGGCGATAATTAGCCCTGTGATGCGGGGATTTTCCTGGTTTGTGGATGGTGGAGATGGTGGCTTCTAGTGATTCGGCTGGAATTTCTCCAGTAGCAAGGAATCTATTTAATGAGTTGCAAAGGTGTGGGATTAATTGCTCGCAATATGTTTTATAATATTCATTTCCAAAGCCCTCTGGTCCTGGGGCTTTGTGTGATGGTAGCGCCTTAATAGCGCTCCGGACTTCCTGGATCGAGAAGGGTTGGGCTAATTCTGTTGCTTGTGTTGGGGTTAGGGAGGGGAGACTCAATTTGGAAAGAAAGTTTAGAATATTTGTGCCAGTGGGCTGTGTCATAGTGGGGGAGTGATTTAAGTTGTACAATTTAGAGTAGAAGGAGCTAAAACAATCGGCTATATCTTTGAGGTTAGTAAGCCTATGACCATTAGAGTCTATGAGAAAAGGGATTTTGGATTGAGCTGCCTTACGTTTGTATTGTTGCGCTAAAATTGTTCCTGTCTTATTTCCCTGGGAGTACCAGGTAAGTCTTAGTTTCCACATATAAAAATCATACCCGCTCTGATGATATGAGCTTAGATCAGACCCGAGTTTGCGGAGTTCGTCATGGGTGGCCTCTGAGGGTGATTGTATATTACGTCTTTCTAGGGTTCTTATATTGTCTAGGAAGGTGTTAAGGGTTGCGTTGCGTTTTTTCTTCTCCTGGGCTTCCATTTTTAGTAGAGTCCCTCTTACGACAGTTTTGTGAGCATTCCAAAGCCTGGTAGGATTAGATACAGAGCCTTCATTTAGGGTAAAGTAGTCATCGATCACGGATTCAACCTGCTCCCTGTTGTCCTTGGTACTAATTAGGGAAGTGTTTAGTCACCACAATTTGTGTGATGTGGTGGCGGGTGATAGGTTGCGTGTGATAGATACAGGGGCATGGTCAGACCATGATATCACTCCAATAGAGGAGGTGGTAATGGATTGTAGTAGTAATTTGGATGTTAGGAACAGGTCGATCCTTGAATAGGTTCTTTGGGAGTTGGAGTAAAAGGTGAAATCTTTCTCAGTGCCGTGTTGACATCTCCAGGGGTCATAGAACTTTTCTAAGAGTACCATAGAGGAGAGGGCAGTGGATCTTCTCCTCTTTGAGGTGGAAGTATCAAGTTAGTGGTCAAGTACATCATTAAAGTTGTCACATAGGATAATTTAGTCTCTCGGGTAATGTTGAGTTTTTTTATAATAGCATTATAAAAGGATTTTTGGTGGGTGTTCGGGGCATAAAGATTAACTTTTATCAGAGGTTTGTTGTTAAAATGAGCTGATAGTATTAGGTACCTGCCAGAGGGATCTTGTTCTATGTTGGAAACTGAGAGGGACACGGTAGAACATACCGCTATCATTACTCCTCTTACTTTCTTATTAGTTTGAGAGTGGAAAATATGTGGGTATAATTTGTGGGTGCAGCGTGGTGGATTGATTGAGGAAAAGTGTGCCTCTTGAATATATACTATATCGGTGCGTTGGGAGATCACTTCCCTCCATAGCATGGATCATTTGCATGGGCTATTTAAACCCTTGACATTAAGGGAGGTGATTTTGAGTGACATGTGTAGTAGTTAGTAGATGTCAAGGTGGCACTGAGAACGTTCTATCCTGTAAAGGTGTGAGTAGTATGTAACTGAACTTTCTGGAATTAGTAATGTGTTTACTGTTTGCTTACGTAAGTAGACAGTAAAAAATTTGACTTCTATACAGTAATCAGAACTGATGAAAAGATTTCATAGACTTAGTTGAACAAATCTGTTACAAACATAAAAAGGAGAAATATAGTAACTTAAGAAAATGCTGTGTGCTTTGCACACTATAGCAGTAGGGCGAGGTAAGTCAACCAGTAGGGCAGGTACTCCTCCACAATTTTAAAGCAAGTGATATCCAGCTGGGTTTAGGGACGACCTGGGAGGTTATCCCTATGTAATCTGACAACTAGAGTTTATCCTTCGCCACCCATTTGTTGGAAATTCTGGAGGCGGATTGGGGACAATTCCCCAGTTATGCAACTGTTTAATCCCATCTTTGGGTGTCAAAATTGCGACCTGCTGATAATTGACAAGTAGTTTGGTGGGAAATCACCATTTATATGTGATTTTGTGTTCCATAAGGATCGACGTAACTGGAGTAAAGGCTTTGCGTGCATGCGAGGTGGCCGCAGAAATGTCATTATAGAGTTGTATTTTGGAAAAAGGTTCAGGGAGGTTGCGTAAAGATCTTGCTGCTCTCATAATTTGTTCCTTAGAATGAAAAAAATGGACTCGGGCCAGGATATCTCTGGGCAGAGATTCAGGTAAGTGCTGTGGTTTATTAGTCCTATAGGCTCTGTCAATGAGAAGGTCTTGCGGCGTCAATGTCGGTAAGATTTTGCAGAATAATTGGTGCAGGTATGGGGTTATCTCAGCAGGTGTTATGGCTTCTGGCACTCCCCTAATTTTGATATTATTCCGCCTGGAGCAGTCTTCAAGGTTGGCGATTTTAAGGAGTATTTGTTGGATAGCCTCTGTGTATTCATCCTGTATGTCTACAGTGGTGTTATGGGCTATGGTAGCTGCTGACAAGTGCTGCTCAATACGATCAATACGGTCCTCCAGGTCATCCACTCTATCAAGTAGATGATTAATTGAGGATCTATACTCTCTTTGCATATCAGATTGTAGGGATAGCAGCATTGCTTTTAGTGTGTGCTCTGAGGCTGGATTATCTGTTGTTGTATATGCAGCTAGGGATGCTGTGGGTGTATCAGCCGCTATGGCACTACAGGTCTCAGCGCCATGCTGTCTCTTCACAGGGGGAGGCTTTGTGGGAGACTGCACTGGGGTGTTTGCAGACCTCTTACCTCTATGCTGGAGAGTAGGCTGGCTGTGGTTGCTGCTCTACAGACTCCTCCATGTCTGAAATAGGGTCATCAGTTTGTGCCGTCACTGCCTGTGCTGTCTGTGATGAGAGAACTCCGTCCCAGCCTGCGCCATCTTGGGCTGGTGTCTTGGCTGGCCTCATGTAAAAATCCAGCAGTTTCCGCGATCCGTGGGTGTCGGATCGTCCGCGGGTCATATTCTTGGGGATGCTAGGAGTCAGCTGCCCCTCTATGGGGGGATGATGGGCTAGGTAGAAGCGCTGGATGCCGCTGAGTAGCTCTGTGGAGGAGCGGAGCTCCGTGTTCAGGCGGCCATTCTCGTGTGCGGCCAGGCCACGCCCACATTCTTTATGTTTTATGTGTGTTCTTTTCATGCATCGGATTTCCCAGCTGCAGCTTAAATAGGCTGATTGGCATGTCTCGGACAAATGCCTTTTTCATTTTTTTTATGTTTTAGTTTTAAGTTTCTTTCCTGGTCCTTTCATGGTAGCACATGCATGGATTGTGCATATGCTGCCATGGATAGTGACCAGGAAAGTAACATTTCAGAGTGGTAAGTATTCCATTTTCTTTTTGAGCAGTGGTTTTCAGCCTCAGTCCTCAAGTACCCCCCTGACAGGACATGTTTAGTAAATTTTATCTTCTCTAAAATAGCTGTCCAAAATACAAAGCCATTGACTTTGATTTAAAGCACCTGTGCAAGATGAAGGAAAACCTGCAAACATGGCCTGTTGGGGGGTACTTGAGGACAGGGTTGAGAAGCACTGATTTAGAGCACTGAACTAAAATCAAGCTGAAGCCAATCCTTTTCCAATTGTGGACATTTGAGGGAAATCAAGATTTTTATTTTTTATTTTTTTTAAAGGTTGGGCTTTGTCCCTTTTCTTAAAATTGGCTTCACTTCCTGTCATAGCCAAACAGGAAGTGAGAGTAAAACACTCATTTTTCCTTGGGGACACACAGGTCAATCTAACTAGTGCCTCCATTATGCAAATTGCACTCTAGCACTTTGTTGTTTACACCCCAAATTATTAGGTATTTTGGGGTTTATTAAAGGCAAATCTTTTCTGCAATACAAGTGTAGTTGATGAAAATCAGAAGGGTAGCACTGGTGATTTTATCATCCAATCATGTAGAGGCAAAGATGCTGTTTTTTTCTTTTCCTTGCATGTCCCCCTCGGATCTCCAGCAACTGAACTTCTAAGTGCATTTGTGGTGCAAAGTGGATTTACCTTTTAGTAAATAAACCCCAAGATACATAATAATTTGGGATGTACATGGCAAGATGCTAGAGTGCAATTTCCCGAATGGGGAAACTATTTGGATTGACCTGTGTGTCTCCAAGGACATACATTGGAAGGGTTTTACCCTCACTTCCTGTTTGGCTATGTGACAGAAAGTGAATAATTTTGAATGCGAAATTGGCAAAATTTGGTAGGTGTCTTCACCCTATCAGGGGTGTAGACATCTCCCAAAACTTATAATCCCTCTGCAGTCTATCCCCAAGCAAAAATAAGAAATACCCTTTGAGAAAGTGACGTGACAGTCACGCAACGCGCCAGGGAAGAGAGGCGGGTCACGTTTGGCTTTCCGATAGCGGCCGGGTTTAGAAAGCAGTCGCAGTTGTTATGTTCACAGTTGCTATGCTCGTTTGACACTGTTTTAATGCTTCCTGGAAGGGACTACACAACAGTAGGTCATCGACGTATTGAAGAAGGATGGAACCATGACTAGGTGCCCAAGACTGTAAGGTGGCCTGGAGAACTATTGAGTAGACTGCAGGGATTTGAGCGTTAATACCCCAATCCTGTGAACTTCAGAGTGGGAACCTTGGGATACTTCCTAACAGAGACCCAGTGGCTGGGGGACACAGCCACTCGCTCGCACGATCTCTGTGACAGGAGATCTAACCATCTGGTAAGGGGCGTTTTTGTCTGAGGTGGAGGAACTTCCTATATCACCACGCTCCCCAGGGAGACATTTTTGTGCATGCCTCACTCTGTATCAAGATTGGTGCTTTCTTCCCTTATCAAAAAAGTTGTTTCTCTCATAAGGACTGTTATTTGAAAGTATGGACTTTTTAGCAGTACATGGTCCTCGATTCTGAGTTTCCACTTTTTATTCATTCACTATGAATCGTGCAGTCTGTGGAGTTTAGTCTACACTGTTTTAACAGCATTCACATATTTGTTTTGTTTGTATGCATTTTTTATTCATTTTGAGTGTTGTTTATCACCAGGAATGTTCTTGGTATGGTTATACTTACCTGTTATAATCACATTCACTTATTAAGCAGCGCAGCCTATTCCATTTAAAAATAAGAAAGGATTTTAATGAGTTTAACTTTGCAAAGACACATTCCTAAGTTCAATTGTGATGCATGCTATTTAGACCTTTAATAGAAATTCATCAGTTGCCTTTGACTCTAAACATTATTTTTGGCCAGTCCTAGAAATCTGCATCTGTTTTTCTATTAACCACTTGGTGTCTGTGCTATAGCCAAACGACGGCCACAGCGTGGACCTGAATTTCTGGGAGGCTGTCATAGGACGTAGTCACTGAGACTCGGGTGATCACAGATCGAAGTAAGGGCCGATCTGTTTATTTTTTCTACTCACGCTGACAGCATGAGGATAAGGATAAAAGCTGATCACCGGCTTAGGTGCAAGGGACATTGGTCCTGAAGAGGAAATTCTGCCTCATCTGTGCCCACCAGTACCCCCTTCCAGTGCCACCTATCAATGCCCACCAGTGATCCCAAGCAGTGCTGTCTATCAGTGTAACCAATCAGTGCCACCTCATCAGCGTACATCAATGAAGGAGAAAAATTACCTGTTTGCAAAATTTAATATCAAAATATCCAAAAATATACCTAATAATTTTTAAAAATCTGTCTTTTCTTTTGTTTGAACAAAAGAAAAAAACACACAGGTGATCAAATACCACCCAAAGAATGCTCTATTTTTGGGAACTTAAAAAAAAACAAAAAACATTTGGCTAAGTATGACCGCGCAATTGTCATTCAAAATGGATCAGCACTGAAAATTGGTCAGGACAGCAGGGGGGTTTAAGTGCCCAGTAAGCAAGTGGTTAATTTTCATGCCAACTATGGATTTCTGTAATAAAAATGTGTGCCCGCTGTGTATACGGCATGTGCATAAGCAAGTCGCACACATATGAACGGTACTCATTGTAAATCATGGGATACAACTTGGGATGCAACTTTTCAGTCCCAAGTGGCCTTAGGCTGTCTTTCCACTACTGCGAGTTGTTGTGCGACTTAGCACATGTGAAGTCGCAGGACAAGTCAAAACACATGTATTTCAATGTTCCCCCGTTCTAATTGGTGCAACTCCAAAAAAAGTTCTTGCACTACTTTGTTCCAACTTCAATGCGACTTTTTCTCAGAGGTTTTGAATTAGTCGCGTGGCATTAAGGCTCGGTTTCCACTATTGAAAGGCCAAAGTTGCGTGCTTTTTGCCGTGAGTTTCCCCCAACTTTTTGCCAAAACTTGAAGCAATGGAAGATTTAACTGACTGGCCAGTGTATGGTGACCTTTAAAGATATGAAAACGTGAATTCCTGGTGTTTAAGCCTCATACACACGATGGGACTTTTTACCCCGTGTACGGAGCCCGCTGTGCTCAGCGGGGGATCGCTCCATCGATCCCCTCTGGGCAGGCAGATAACAGGTCTGTCTCCGCACACTGTGCAGGGACAGACCTGTCAGAGTGCCGCTCTCCTCTATGGGGGATCGGATGATGACGGACCGTAGAGTCCGTCGTCACCCGATCCGATCTGCAGATGGATGGAAAAATAGGTTTTTCCTCCGTTACACTTTTTAGGATTGGAGTGGGTTGGATGTCAGCGGACATGTCACCACTGACATCCGACCCTCCATAGAGGTCTATGGAGTGTCCGCTCAGGTCCGAGGCGGACCTGAAAGGTCCGTCCGTGTGATGGGGGCCTTAGACTCCTTTCACACTGGGGCGGTGCGGGCGGCAGGGCTAAAACATCGCTATTTTTCGCGCTGCTTTACTGGCGGTATTCGGCCGCTAGCGGTTTTAACCCCCGCTAGCAGCTGAAAAGGGGTTAAATCCGCACGCAAAACACCACTGCAGCGGCCTTTTGCTGGTGGTATAGCTGCTCTGTCCAATTGATTTCAATGGGCAGGAGCGGTTTATACACCACTCCAAAGGTGCTGCTAGCAGGACTTTTTTTAGGCCCCTTTCACACTGGGGCGTTTTTAGGCACTACGGCACTAAAAATAGCACCTGAAAAACGCCCTAAAGAAGCGGCTCCATTCACTCTAGTGAGGGCTTTCACACTGGAGTGGTGCGCTGGCAGGGCGTCCCAAAAAGTCCTGCCAGCAGCTTTTTTGGAGCGGTGAACTCACTGCTCCTCCCCATTAAAATCAATGGGGCAGCGCTGTGATACCGCTGGCAAAATGCCGATCCAGTGGCGTTTTGCGGGTGGATTTAACCCCTTTTTGGCCGCTAGCAGAGGGGTTAAAACCGCCCCGCTAGCAGCCAAATAACGCAGCTAAAAGGACAGTAAAGCGGCGCTAAAAATAGTGCAGCTTTACCGCAGACGCCCCCTCCGCCCCAGTGTGAAAGGGGCCTTAGGCTCTATTCACACTAATGCATTTTTTGATGCATTTTGCAGAAATGCATGGGAATTTTTTAACATCGGTTCCTATGGAACATGTTCACATCAATGCATTTTTGTGCCTCTGCGTTTTTGGAAAGGGTCCGGGACTTTTTTTCCCGCAAAATGCAGCATTTTGCTTGTAATAGATTTCACTGGACCTGCATCCAAAACGCAAGTACCGCGTTTTTACCACAATTTGCAATTTTTTATTGTGTTGTATATAGCTGGTTGCTAAGAAGGGGGCCTGGGAAGCCGGCCGCCGTGTCCTTAACCACTTCCCGCCCGCCGTATGCAGAATGACATCCGGGAAGTGGTTCTGTTATCCAGACTGGGCGTCATATGATGTCCAGCAGGATAACATGCCGGCACGCGCCCGCAGGGGCACGCATCACAGCGATCGCAAGTGCGGCGTGTCAGTCTGACACCCCACATCTCCGATTGTGATAAGAAGCCTCTGTCAGAGGCTTCTTACCACGTGATCAGCTGTGACCAATCACAGCTGATTATCGCGAGAACCAGGAAGTGCCGGTAAACGGCATTCCTTGGTTCGCGCTGACAGGGAGAGCCAATCGTGGCTCTCCCTGTCAGAGGGGGGGTCTGTGCTGATAATCAGCACATTGATTATCGGCACAGCCCCCTCAGATGTGCCACAACACCTCAGATGTGACCCCTCAGCTGTCAGTCAGTTCCCCAATTAAAAGACAGTTCACAGTGCCCATCAAAGTGCCAATCAGTGCCCATATTAGTGCTAATCAGTGCCCATCACAGTGCCCATCTCAGTGCCCAGCAGTAAAACCTGTCAGTACCTCAACTCAGTGCTGCCCATCAGTGCCACCTGTCAGTGGCAATCAGTACCGCCTATCAGCCCATCACTAGGGCTGTCGGAGGCCCTCGGCAAAATGGCCGCCGTCAGCATATAAAATTCACATAGAGCGTCCATCCAATGATATCCCCCAGAGGTAGGCACGTGATCCCTGTGCCGAATATGCGTCGGGGAGGGGTAGGACGGAGCTGTCAGCAGGGAAGGAGGTGAATACACACCACACTGCACGCCATACGAGCCGTGGTTAACAAATCATACCTGGATAGTCTGGTGCACTGAAGCACCCGCATATTGTGAGTACCCTCCTGGAGGAATATCTTTTTCTTTTAATAAATCCCTTACTCTCTTTTTCCACCCTATACCGAGCCAATTACCCCCCCCCTCTTTAAAACTATTAGGGACCTTCTACTGAAATGGAAGGCCCATCATATCTCCCTACTAGGGAGGATAGCCTCTATTAAGATGGTCATCCTACCAAAGCTGCTGTATTTATTCCAAACTCTCCCCATCCCAATACCCCTACCAGAGCTGAAAAAACTCCAGGCGGATTTAATATGATTTGTTTGGAATTACAAAAGACACAGAATTCCACAATCAGTCATGACAGCGGCACGATCAGACGGCGGACTATCATTCCCTGACCTAACTAAATACTACCAAGCCACTCAACTGCGAACCCTGGCCTCTTGGTTCACCCAACGCTCATATAATAAATGGACAGAAATAGAAAAACTTTGGATGGCCCCAGTCCATCCAAATAGCATGCTGTGGAATGCGGAGGTGAAGGTAGAGTCCACTCAACTCTTGGGCCCCATGCTCCACATTAGTACACTTTGGCGTAAAGTATCACGGCTTTATAAACTATGCTCAGAAAGATCACTCCTCACATCGTTCCTCTACAACCCCAAGCTGCCTGTAGGCCTTACTCATCAGATGTCTTATCCATGGGCGATGAGGAATTTATTCCACTTTGGCCATTTGGTGCACCCATGCACGCGCAGATTACTGTCCTTTACAGAACTACAGAGAAAATTTGATTTACCAAGGCAAGTGTTCTTTGGATACTTGCAGATTAGGCACTACGCTCAATCAATTGCCCCGAACTTACAGTTCTCGGCCCCATCACCCTTTGAGGGATTGATATTAGAGGGCTCAACTAGACGCGGGCTAATATCCGATATTTATCAGATACTGAACTCCTATAACTTTACAGACCATGGCAAGCACTCATACATGACCCGCTGGGAGAAGTTCCTAGGGGAGGAGATCTCGGAAGCTACCTGGAAGACGATTTGGTCCCAGGCGGCTAAAAGCTCATTATGCACTCTGTACAAAGAGAATGCATACAAGGTCCTTTTCTTCTGGTATATGACACCTGATGTCCTCCACACCATTTTCCCATCTAGCTCGGATAGATGCTGGTGGTGTATGAAGGACAGGGGGACCTTATTTCACATTTACTGGGCATGTTCCAAAATAGCTCCCTTTTGGACGGAAACACAATTATTGTTGAATCGCCTACTAGGCGTCCAGGTCCCCAAAGTCCCGAAACTGTTTCTTCTTGGTGTGTCTGGGCTACGTATATCCCGACACTCTAGGAAACTACTAGGTCATGTTCTCACAGCAGCGAGATGCCTGGTAGCCCTCTATTGGAAGAAACAGATTCCACCCTCTCAAGCAGACCTCTATACCAGAATAAAGGACATAGAGCTAATGGAGAAAATGACAGCCAGGATACAAAACAGAATGGAGGCCCATGACATGGTCTGGGAGGAATGGCATAAGCGAGAGGACCCGCCCTAGGTCTGCGGCTAGACCCCCCCCCCACCTCCCCTTCCCCCTTCTATCCTTCTTTTCTCTTTTCCTACTTTATTTTCCTTCTCTCTGTAAAATGCTAATACATTCTCAGTTTAATGATGTTATTTGCTGGTTGAAAACCTCAGATGGTATGGAAGAAATTGTACCACTAATGTACCTGGATGATTATCATCAGAGGCTCAAAGTCTATTGCGTTTACTGTTTAGCTATTGCACTTAACTATAAGCAACACTATTGCTCAATGCATATGTATGTCTATACGTTTAATAAAAAATGTTATTTGAGAAAAAAAATAAATCCCTTACTGTATTACACCATGGAGCTCTCTTTTTCTTTTTTATGAATGATATTTGGCTTTACCTGAGAGGATTGGAATACACACCAATGTACCCTGAGTGAGCCCAGGAGTGGCTCCAATGCGTGTTAGACACTGTTTAACTACCGTGTCACACGATTAAAGGTGAGCGCAAGCACAAGTGGGTGATCATGGGAGAGCACATTAAGCTTGTTGTGATTTGGACACCATTCAGGAGAAGCATGATGGACACTTAATTTATCGACACTGAATACTTGCACTTTTTGTTTTGGCTTTAATCAGCCGATCGTATTTTGATTGGACACTTGATTGGCACAAGATTTACACTTATGTTTATATTCATACATTTTTTTCTTTTCTGCATGATGCACTTTGAGAATTTTTATATATAAGAATTGCACTTATTATGTGTATGCACTTTGAGAATTTTTTTTACATAAGGATTGCACTTATTATATGTATATGTCTTTATTAGCACATTAATTATGGTTTTAGTTCATTATTAATATTTTTGCACGATTTTCCTTCTTAGTTTATATATTTTTTAGCGCAGGCACAATTGGTTATATATTTCTAATACACGGAATGAAACGTGGTGAAGTGTTTGCTGCTTATAAATAGTTGACTTACGCCTTAGAGGCATTGGTCCACTTGTGGCTCGCAAGATCCCCACATTATTTGTTTGTATCTTGTTTCATACACTTGTTAGCAGCCTATGGATCCTTTTGCCTTTTTTGAAAACAGGGAGATAGACCTGGAAGGTCTATTCTCAGTCAGTAGTAATAAGGAGAATGATATCACACACCTATTTAGAAAGCTGGGGCATTGTATGGACAAAAAAAGTAACATATGGTGGGATCACTCCACCATGGATAAATATTTAAAAGATGGCATGGTCCCCAGGAAATTAAGATGGGATGTTCCCATAAATGAGGGTTTATTAGGTGAAGGTGATATAGAGGAATGGTACTCCTTTTGTTCGGATAAAGGAAGAGAGGTTATGGAATTTCTCCTTAAACATAAACAACGCAAATTATCATTAATAGAGAATCAGATTAAAGAAATTAGGGAAAAACTAGCTCCTTTTAACAACACACCTGAGCATAACAGATTCATGGGAGATCTGCATAAAAGTATGCAGAAAAAAGACGTTGAGAATAAAAACGTTAAGAGGAAAAAGTATTTGAGGAATTTTGAGGATTATCAAAATAAACAGGTTTTTCGTTGGCAATCTACATTAATAGCTAATGCTAGCGCTAGCACACAGCCGCAAACAACAACCAGTGGTACGGGTGATACGAGAGCACCACAACCACAAGGACAGCAACACCATCAGCAACAGAATGCCAAACAACTGGGTAGAGGACTACCCTCACACCATCAGGCGGACAAACAACCTCACACGCCCTATCGTCAACCACCTAGGAGGCCATATTATGATCAGCAGGAACGGCTGAGTTATGGCGGCAACAATGTCCAGTACTCTGGCTATGGTCCACCAAATGGCCAGGGGAACAGGCATGAGGGAAGACCACCTTATCGAGGGGATGGGATTAGAGTCCAACATAACTATTATGATAGGGGGTACCAGTCAAATCCCCCTCCTCAACGAAGAGGTGGACAATACAATTCCTATGGCCACAAAAAACAGCACGGATACCAGCAAGGTACCCCGCATAGATCACAAGGGAATTATGGGTACCAACAGGGAACAACATATAGAGGGAATTATCAATCATATAGAGGTCCCCCACCGAATCAATATCAACAGAGGGGTTATCCCTCTGATTCATAAGGGAACACACAAAGGGGTGCTGTTTACTACTCACCAAAACCACAGAGAGTGAGGTATGAAAACCCCCTGCAAGACCAATACAGGATACCAACATATAATAGCTACCAACCTCTGGAGGACAATGAGGATCAATTTTTTGATGAATCTTTTTTAGGGGGGACCAGGGGAGGATCTTCCCGCGAGACAAGAAACCCAGGAAAAGAGGAGGGAGAGCAGGAAGAAGAGTACAGCAGAAAAAGAAGGCGAGAAGATTAGGAGAGGGGATTTTCAATCTAAGTGGGGCTCCACTGTCAAGGGAAGAACTGCTGGTACTCGACAAAGGTATTAAATTTGCCCCCAAAAAAGGACTCAACAAATTTGAGACGTATATTGGGATACAGAAGTTTATCAGAAAGTTGAACATCAAAAAATATTACGCCCTTAACCCTATCGAAAAAGCTATTGAAAATACCAAATACACTAATCTGAGGAACAACTCAGTATTTAACCCTCACCTAGCCAACAACAAATATGTTGATTTGTTCAAGAAGTTGGTGACCACTGAACTAGAGCAATTACCCATTAAGAAATTTTATGAACATAAGGATTTTACAAAAGGTTTGAATTCACTAGATAAAAGGACAGATATAGTGGTGAGGCCAGCGGATAAAGGCGGGGGGATAGTTGTACTATCCCTACAACAATATAAGGAGGAAATGGAAAGGATACTGAGTGATACTGATACTTACCGGCTACTGGATAGGAACCCCTCTAAATCCTTCAAAAGAATACTGGAAACTATTATTCATTATGGTGAAGAAGAAGGGCTCCTGAGTAAGCAGGAAGCGAAATACCTTGTCCCTACGGTTAGCAAGACTCCAGTGATAAATTTCTTACCAAAGATACACAAGGATAGTAAAAACCCCCCTGGTAGGCCGATAGTGAGCGGCATTGAATCCTTAACATCCCATTTGGGGGAATATATAGATATCCACCTGCAACCACTAGTAAAAAAGACAAAGGCCTACCTCAAGGATACTAAGCACACATTACAACTTCTGAGTGAGTGCAACGCACGGGACAATATTATTATGGCCACGGGCGACGTGGTCTCACTTTATACCAACATAGATCATGAGGGGGCCTTGAAGGCAGTGGAATGGGCTCTTACGAAGGAAGACCCTGTGGATGGAGATTTTATCATATTTATCCTGAAGTGTTTAGATTTTTGTTTGCAACACAATTTCTTTTGGTATGGGAACAAGTTTTATTTGCAGACAAAAGGTGTCGCTATGGGCGCCAAATTTGCCCCCAGCGTGGCAAACTAATATATGGCCAAATGGGAGGAGGAGGGAGTTTTAAATGGAGTATGCGATAATATCTTATTATACAAGAGATTCATCGATGATCTGTTGATCATTTGGAAAGGTAGTATGGAAACACTAATGGAGTTATTGGATTCCATCAATAGTAATGATCTCAACATCTCCTTGACTTGGGATATGAATAGAGAAAACATTCATTTTTTAGATCTGGAAATTTTTAACAATAATGAAGGTATTATTACTAGATCGTATTTTAAAGCAACAGATCGCAACTCTTATATACCCACCACCAGCTGTCATTACAAACCCTGGCTGGAAAACATACCCAGAGGCCAATATATGAGGATGAGAAGAAATTGTATGAAAATTAAGGATTATGACCTGCAGTCCAATAAGCTAAGTAGCATGTTTCTAGATAAGGGATATCACAATGACTTCCTGCAGAAGGAGAAGTTGGAAGTTGCATGTCTCGATAGGAATAGCTTGTTAAGAGATAGGATTGAAACCACAGGAAATGTTACTAATGACAGTATCAGTATCGTTTTGAACTACTCCTTACAAAATAATGAAGTACAAAGGATTATACGCAAGTACTGGAATGTCCTGAAGCAGGACACACACCTCAAAGGGGTGCTCCCAGATAAACCTAAAATTGTTTTTAAAAAGGCACCTAATCTACGGGATAAATTGGTACACAATGTAGTAGAACCACCTCCCCCAAATCCCAAGATGTTCTGGGACCTCAAGGGCTTCTACGGGTGTGGTAGATGCTACAGTTGTGTGAGGGTTCCGGTGAATGACAAAAGAGTAAAGGAATTCTCTGATCCTAGAACTCATCAATCTTATACCATCAGGGACTTTATATCATGTGACACTATAGGTGTCGTATATGCGTTAAAGTGCCCATGCAACTATATCTATGTGGGTCGCACCACTAGGGCCTTGAAAGACCGATTAGAGGAGCATGTAAGAAACATACGCAAAGGGTCAGACAAGCACCATTTATCCATCCATTTTAAGAAGATGCACAATCAGAGTACGGTTGGGATGAAATTTTGGGGGATAGAGGCTCCCAAACGCCACTGGAGAGGCTCCAATTTCACGAGAGAAATCAGTAAGCGAGAATCTTGGTGGATACACCAGCTGGGTTCTCTATCCCCTGGTGGGCTTAATAAGGATTTTGATTTAAGATGTTTTCTCAGTAATTTTTAAATTAGCTCTTAAGTATTATACTGTAATCTAGGTTCAAACCCCAGGCACAGATCCACAATGGTGTAGATTAAGGTCAGGCTGACATGATTGTCTGATTGACCATGGTGTTTCAAATATGAGGACTTTGCATTATGATGCTAGGGTAACGGCGAAATTATTGATTTATATTCTTGTATGGTTTTTTCTGATGAATTGTATCATTTAGGCTGTTTTTTGGGTTAGTCCTACATTTTGGAGTACGTATTCCCTATAGACACCCGTTAATGTTGGTATCATAATTAATTTTAATATAGGTGTTTTATATTAGTAATATTGTTATAATGTTTTTTTGTATTATTAATATCATTATAACAATTTTTTAAATAAATTTTATAATAAATTTTATACTAATTTTATTGATATGGATAGGGTTTAGGAGTGTGAATTGATTTTAATACATATTTATTAAAATTTATTTTGTTTAACATTATGGGTCTGAGATCTCCTCAGAATGGGTTTTTTAAAAAAACTCCACAGAGAAATAGTATTGAGTATTTGATTTTATTTTTCATTTTTTTTTTTAAGGAATTTATGTTTTAATATATCTTGCAAATGTTCTAATAAGGCAGTACAGATTTATTTATTATGGTCAGGCTCTTTTATATGCAATATGAGGTGCGAAAGATTTAAGTATTTTAGTGCTATCAGTTGCTGATTTATCTAAATTCTTTAAGCTGCTCATTGATGTAGCCCATTACTAGAGCTATCGGCGGTCCTAGGCAAAATGGCCGCCGATACAGCTCTATTGGATGATGGGAAACATGGCTTCTCATGCCAATCACTGAACAAAGCTGGAGCCCATTATATTAGCGGTCGGCGGTCCTAGGCAAAATGGCCACCGGCCGCACATTGCAGCTATAGCTTCTCACTAGGGCTGTCAGCGGCCCTCGGCAAAATGGCCGCCGTCAGCATATACAATTCACATAGAGCGTCCGTCCAATGATATCCCCCAGAGGAAGGCATGTGATCCCTGTGCCGAATACACGTCGGGGAGGGGTAGGACGGAGCTGTCAGCAGGGAAGGAGGTGAATACACACCACACCGCACGCCATACGAGCTGTGGTTAACAAATCATACCTGGATAGTCTGGTGCACTGAAGCACCCGCATATTGTGAGTACCCTCCTGGAGGAATATCTTTTACTTTTAATAAATCCCTTACTGTATTACACCATGGAGCTCTCTTTTTCTTTTTTATGAATGATATTTGGCTTTACCTGAGAGGATTGAAATACACACCAATGTACCCTGAGTGAGCCCAGGAGTGGCTCCAATGCGTGTTAGACACTGTTTAACTACCGTGTCACACGATTAAAGATGAGCGCAAGCACAAGTGGGTGATCATGGGAGAGCACATTAAGCTTGTTGTGATTTGGACACCATTCAGGAGAAGCATGATGGACACTTAATTTATCGACACTGAATACTTGCACTTTTTGTTTTGGCTTTAATCAGCCGATCGTATTTTGATTGGACACTTGATTGGCACAAGATTTACACTAATGTTTATATTCATACATTTTTTTCTTTTCTGCATGATGCACTTTGAGAATTTTTATATATAAGGATTGCACTTATTATGTGTATGCACTTTGAGAATTTTTTTTTACATAAGGATTGCACTTATTATATGTATACTCATATGTATATGTCTTTATTAGCACATTAATTACGGTTTTAGTTTATTATTAATATTTTTGCACGATTTTCCTTCTTAGTTTATATATTTTTTAGCGCGGGCACAATTGGTTATATATTTCTAATACAGAGACTGAAACGTGGTGAAGTGTTTGCTGCTTATAAATAGCTGACTTACGCCTTAGAGGCATTGGTCCACTTGTGGCTCGCAAGATCCCCACATTATTTGTCAGTGCCCATCACAGCTGCCTGTCAGTACCCATCACAGCCAAAAGTCAGTGCCCATCAGTGCCGCCAGTCAATGCCCATCAGTGCCGCCAGTCAGTGCCCATCAGTGCTGCCAGTCAGGGCCCATCAGTGCCACCAGTCAGTGCCCATCATTGCCGCCTATCAGTGCCCATCAGTGCTGCTTATCATTGCCGCATATTAGTGCCCATCAATTCTACATATCAGTGCATCCTCATCAGTGCCCATCAGTGCCACCTTATCAGTGCCAACTCATCAGTGCCCATCAGTGCCACCTCATCAGTGCCCATCAGTGCCGCCTCATCAGTGCCACCTCATCAGTGCCTGACAGTGAAGGAGAAAACACATTTTTATAGCTGAAACGAAGAAAAACTTTTTTTTTCCAAAATTGTGTTCTTTTTTAGTTTGTTTAGCAAAAAAAAACCTGCAGAGTTGATCAAATACCACCAAAAGAAAGCTCTATTTGTGGGAGCAAAATGCTAAAAATGTTGTTTGAGTACAGTGTAGCATGACCGCGCAATTCTCGTTCAAAGTGTGACAGCGTTGAAAGCTGAAAATTGTCCTGGGCGGGAAGAGGCAAAAGTGTCTGATATTGAAGTGGTTAACAACCTATGAGTCATCAGCTGTCAGCGGACTTCCCGCTCAATGTAAAAAAAAAAAATGCCGGCTAAAAAAAAAAAATTGTGAAAAAAAACAGCGTGGGGTCCCCCCAGGGTCTGGTATGGATTCGGAGGGGACCCCCAAATTTAAAAAAAAATGGCATGGGGGTCCCAACCCCCAGGGGCATACCAGGCCCTTCGGTCTGGTATGGATTTTAAGGGGAACCCCTACACCGAAAAATCGGCGTGGGGTCCCCCCCAAAATCCATACCAGACCCTTATCCGAGCACGCAGCCCGGCAGGCCAGGAAAGGGGGTGGGGACGAGCGAGCGCCCCCCTCCCGAACCGTACCAGGCCGCATGCCCTCAACATGGGGGATGGGTACTTTAAGGAAGGGGGCGCGCTGCGGGCCCCCCCAAAGCACCTTGTCCCCATGTTGATGAGGACAAGGGCCTCTTCCCAACATACCTGGCCGTTGGTTGTCGGGGTCTGCGGGAGGAGGGCTTATTGGAATCCGGGAACCCCCTTTAATAAGGGGGCCCCGGATGCCGGCCCCCCAACCTATGTGAATGAGTATGGGGTACATGGTACCCCTACCCATTCACCTAGGGAAAAAGTGTCAATAAAAAACACACTGCACAGGTTTTTAAAGTAATTTATTAGACAGCTCCAGGAGGTCCTCTTCCGGCTTCGGGGGTCTCTCCGGTTCCCTGTTTCTGCACTCTCCGGGTCTTCTGCCGGGCTCCTGCGCTATCTTCTGCTCTTTTGCCGCTCTTTTGCCTTAGAAGAGGAGCCCGGTCTGCTGCCTTCTTCCCTCTTCTATTCTTTCGCTGTTTGACCTGTTCTCCGCGCTCTCCGGGTCTTCTGTCGGGCTCCTCCGCTATCTTCTGCTCTTTTGCGCTCTTTTGCCGCTCTTTTGCCTTAGAAGAGGAGCCCGGTCTGCTGCCTTCTTCCCTCTTCTATTCCTCCGCTGTTCGACCTGTTCTCCGCGCTCTCCGGGTCTTCTACCGGGCTCCTCCGCTATCTTCTGCTCTTTTGCCGCTCTTTTGCCTTAGCGGAGGAGCCCAGTCTGCTGCCTTCTGTCTTCTACCCTCTCTCTGGATGGAATGCTCTCTGGGCGCTCCGCTCTGACTTATATAGGCGGTGACCCCGCCCCCTTGTGCAGTCACAGTTCCTGGGCATACTGGGACTGTGACGTTTTAGGGGGCGTGGTCACCGGGTGATGTTGACCATGCCCCCTAAAACATCACAGTTCCAGCATGCCCAGGGACAGTGACAGCATAAGGGGGCGGGGTCACCGCCTATATAAGTCAGAGCGGAGCGCCCAGAGAGCATTCCATCCAGAGAGAGCGTTGTTTCAACATCGGAAGAAGAGAAGAGGGAAGAAGGCAGAAGGCAGAAGGCAGAAGGCAGCAGACTGAGCTCCTTTGCTAAGGCAAAAGAGCGGCAAAAGAGCAGAAGATAGCGGAGGAGCCCGGCAGTAGGGATGAGCTTCGTGTTCGAGTCAAACCCATGTTCGACTCGAACATTGGCTGTTCGGTCGTTCGCCGAATTCCAAACATTATGGGCCCGTTGCGCCAAATTCGTGTGGCGCGTCACGGCCCATAATTCACTGCGGCATCGCAGTGCATTGCTGGCTGATGATTGGCCAAGCATGCACTATGACCCGCATGCTTGGCCAATCACAGCGCCGTCTGTACAGAGGGCTGTAATTGGCCAAAGCCAGGGTGGCTTTGGCCAATTATGGCTCAGGGGGTTTAGAACACGCCCCAAACTATATAAGGCCGCCTACACGGCGGCCCTGTGTAGTGTGTGTTCCGGCATTAAAAGAGAGATAGATAGACAGAGAGACAGTGTCATTTCATTTGAATTAGCTAGATTAGGCAGGACAATCAGTGAGTTAGCTGCACTTACAGTGTATTGTGTATATATATGCTTCCCAGGTGTTCCATTAATATATATATATACACTGTATTCAGTTTAGCTAGATCCGTTCATGTTATCTTCTTACTGACAGGCAGGCTTGTCTTGTTACAGTATTTACAGCTACCTGAAGAAAATTGCTGGTGTTCTTTTGATCCTATTAGTACCACAGTCAGGCAGCTAGACTATTTACAGTTAGTGCAGTGCGTCCTGCTCACAGTGTTCAGCTAAAACAACAAGTTAGTGGGGTGCGTCCTGCTCACAGTGTTCAGCTAAAACTACAAGTTAGTGTAGTGAGACCTCTGCACAGTGTTCATCTAAAGCTACAAATTAGTGCAGTGCGTCCTGCTTACAGTGTACAGCTAAAACTACAAGTTAGTGTAGTGAGTCCTCTGCACAGTGTTCATCTAAAGCTACAAGTAAGTGCAGTGCGTCCTGCTCGCAGTGTTCAGCTAAAACTACAAGTTAGTGTAGTGAGACCTCTGCACAGTGTTCATCTAAAGCTACAAGTTAGTGCAGTGCGTCCTGCTCACAGTGTTCAGCTAAAACTACAAGTTAGTGTAGTGAGACCTCTGCACAGTGTTCATCTAAAGCTACAAGTTAGTGCAGTGCGTCCTGCTCACAGTGTTCAGCTAAAACTACAAGTTAGTGTGGTGCGTCCACCTCACAGTGTTCAGCTAAACCTAAAAGTTAGTGTAGTTAGACCTCTGCACAGTGTTCATCTAAAGCTACAAGTTAGTGCAGTGCGTCCTGCTCACAGTGTTCAGCTAAAACTACAAGTTAGTGTAGTGAGACCTCTGCACAGTGTTCATCTAAAGCTACAAGTTAGTGCAGTGCGTCCTGCTCACAGTGTTCAGCTAAAACTACAAGTTAGTGTGGTGCGTCCACCTCACAGTGTTCAGATAAACCTACAAGTTAGTGTAGTGAGACCTCTGCACAGTGTTCATCTAAAGCTACAAGTTAGTGCAGTGCGTCCTGCTCACAGTGTTCAGCTAAAACTACAAGTTAGTGTGGTGCATCCACCTCACAGTGTTCAGCTAAACCTACAAGTTAGTGTAATGAGACCTCTGCACAGTGTTCATCTAAAGCTACAAGTTAGTGCAGTGCGTCCTGCTCACAGTGTTCAGCTAAAACTACAAGTTAGTGTGGTGCGTCCACCTCACAGTGTTCAGCTAAAACTACAAGTTAGTGTAGTGAGACCTCTGCACAGTGTTCATCTAAAGCTACAAGTTAGTGCAGTGCGTCCTGCTCACAGTGTTCAGCTAAAACTACAAGTTAGTGTAGTGAGACCTCTGCACAGAGTTCATCTAAAGCTAGAAGTTAGTGCAGTGCGACCTGCTCACAGTGTTCAGCTAAAACTACAAGTTAGTGTGGTGCGTCCACCTCACAGTGTTCAGCTAAACCTACAAGTTAGTGTAGTGAGACCTCTGCACAGTGTTCATCTAAAGCTACAAGTTAGTGCAGTGTGTCCTGCTCACAGTGTTCAGCTAAAACTACAAGTTAGTGTAGTGAGACCTCTGTACAGTGTTAATCTAAAGCTACAAGTTTGTGCAGTGCGTCCTGCTCACAGTGTTCAGCTAAAACTACAAGTTAGTGTAGTGAGACCTCTGCACAGTGTTCATCTAAAGCTACAAGTTAGTGCAGTGCATCCTGCTCACAGTGTTCAGCTAAAACTACAAGTTAGTGTAGTGAGACCTCTGCACAGTGTTCATCTAAAGCTACAAGTTAGTGCAGTGCGTCCTGCTCACAGTGTTCAGCTAAAACTACAAGTTAGTGTGGTGCGTCCACCTCACATTGTTCAGCTAAAACTACAAGTTAGTGTAGTGAGACCTCTGCACAGTGTTCATCTAAAGCTACAAGTTAGTGCTGTGCGTCCTGCTCACAGTGTTCAGCTAAAACTACAAGTTAGTGTAGTGAGACCTCTGCACAGTGTTCATCTAAAGCTACAAGTTAGTGCAGTGCGTCCTGCTCACAGTGTTCAGCTAAAACTACAAGTTAGTGTAGTGAGACCTCTGCACAGTGTTCATCTAAAGCTACAAATTAGTGCAGTGCATCCTGCTCACAGTGTTCAGCTAAAACTAAAAGTTAGTGTGGTGCGTCCACCTCACAGTGTTCAGCTAAACCTACAAGTTAGTGTAGTGAGACCTCTGCACAGTGTTCATCTAAAGCTACAAGTTAGTGCAGTGCGTCCTGCTCACAGTGTTCAGCTAAAACTACAAGTTAGTGTAGTGAGACCTCTGCACAGTGTTCATCTAAAGCTACAAGTTAGTGCAGTGCGTCCTGCTCACAGTGTTCAGCTAAAACTACAAGTTAGTGTAGTGAGACCTCTGCACAGTGTTCATCTAAAGCTACAAGTTAGTGCAGTGCGTCCTGCTCACAGTGTTCAGCTAAAACTACAAGTTAGTGTGGTGCGTCCACCTCACAGTGTTCAGCTAAACCTACAAGTTAGTGTAGTGAGACCTCTGCACAGTGTTCATCTAAAGCTACAAGTTAGTGCAGTGCGTCCTGCTCACAGTGTTCAGCTAAAACTACAAGTTAGTGTGGTGCGTCCACCTCACAGTGTTCAGCTAAACCTACAAGTTAGTGTAGTGAGACCTCTGCACAGTGTTCATCTAAAGCTACAAGTTAGTGCAGTGCGTCCTGCTCACAGTGTTCAGCTAAAACTACAAGTTAGTGTAGTGAGACCTCTGCACAGTGTTAATCTAAAGCTACAAGTCAGTGCAGTGCGTCCTGCTCACAGTGTTCAGCTAAACCTACAAGTTAGTGTAGTGAGACCTCTGCACAGTGTTCATCTAAAGCTACAAGTTAGTGCAGTGCGTCCTGCTCACAGTGTTCAGCTAAAACTACAAGTTAGTGTAGTGAGACCTCTGCACAGTGTTCATCTAAAGCTACAAGTTAGTGCAGTGCGTCCTGCTCACAGTGTTCAGCTAAAACTACAAGTTAGTGTGGTGCGTCCACCTCACAGTGTTCAGATAAACCTACAAGTTAGTGTAGTGAGACCTCTGCACAGTGTTCATCTAAAGCTGCAAGTTAGTGCAGTGCATCCTGCTCACAGTGTTCAGCTAAAACTACAAGTTAGTGTGGTGCATCCACCTCACAGTGTTCAGCTAAACCTACAAGTTAGTGTAATGAGACCTCTGCACAGTGTTCATCTAAAGCTACAAGTTAGTGCAGTGCGTCCTGCTCACAGTGTTCAGCTAAAACTACAAGTTAGTGTGGTGCGTCCACCTCACAGTGTTCAGCTAAACCTACAAGTTAGTGTAGTGAGACCTCTGCACAGTGTTCATCTAAAGCTACAAGTTAGTGCAGTGCGTCCTGCTCACAGTGTTCAGCTAAAACTACAAGTTAGTGTAGTGAGACCTCTGCACAGTGTTAATCTAAAGCTACAAGTCAGTGCAGTGCGTCCTGCTCACAGTGTTCAGCTAAAACTACAAGTTAGTGCAGTGCGTCCTGCTCACAGTGTTCAGCTAAAACTACAAGTTAGTGTGGTGCATCCACCTCACAGTGTTCAGATAAACCTACAAGTTAGTGTAGTGAGACCACTGCACAGTGTTCATCTAAAGCTGCAAGTTAGTGCAGTGCGTCCTGCTCACAGTGTTCAGCTAAAACTGCAAGTTAGTGTGGTGCGTCCACCTCACATTGTTCAGCTAAAACTACAAGTTAGTGTAGTGAGACCTCTGCACGGTGTTCATCTAAAGCTACAAGTTAGTGCTGTGCGTCCTGCTCACAGTGTTCAGCTAAAACTACAAGTTAGTGTAGTGAGACCTCTGCACAGTGTTCATCTAAAGCTACAAGTTAGTGCAGTGCGTCCTGCTCACAGTGTTCAGCTAAAACTACAAGTTAGTGTAGTGAGACCTCTGCACAGAGTTCATCTAAAGCTACAAGTTAGTGCAGTGCGACCTGCTCACAGTGTTCAGCTAAAACTACAAGTTAGTGTGGTGCGTCCACCTCACAGTGTTCAGCTAAACCTACAAGTTAGTGTAGTGAGACCTCTGCACAGTGTTCATCTAAAGCTACAAGTTAGTGCAGTGTGTCCTGCTCAAAGTGTTCAGCTAAAACTACAAGTTAGTGTAGTGAGACCTCTGTACAGTGTTAATCTAAAGCTACAAGTTTGTGCAGTGCGTCCTGCTCACAGTGTTCAGCTAAAACTACAAGTTAGTGTAGTGAGACCTCTGCACAGTGTTCATCTAAAGCTACAAGTTAGTGCAGTGCGTCCTGCTCACAGTGTTCAGCTAAAACTACAAGTTAGTGTAGTGAGACCTCTGCACAGTGTTCATCTAAAGCTACAAGTTAGTGCAGTGCGTCCTGCTCACAGTGTTCAGCTAAAACTACAAGTTAGTGTGGTGCGTCCACCTCACAGTGTTCAGCTAAACCAACAAGTTAGTGTAGTGAGACCTCTGCACAGTGTTCATCTAAAGCTACAAGTTAGTGCAGTGCGTCCTGCTCACAGTGTTCAGCTAAAACTACAAGTTAGTGTGGTGCGTCCACCTCACAGTGTTCAGCTAAACCTACAAGTTAGTGTAGTGAGACCTCTGCACAGTGTTCATCTAAAGCTACAAGTTAGTGCAGTGCGTCCTGCTCACAGTGTTCAGCTAAAACTACAAGTTAGTGTAGTGAGACCTCTGCACAGTGTTAATCTAAAGCTACAAGTCAGTGCAGTGCGTCCTGCTCACAGTGTTCAGCTAAACCTACAAGTTAGTGTAGTGAGACCTCTGCACAGTGTTCATCTAAAGCTACAAGTTAGTGCAGTGCGTCCTGCTCACAGTGTTCAGCTAAAACTACAAGTTAGTGTAGTGAGACCTCTGCACAGTGTTCATCTAAAGCTACAAGTTAGTGCAGTGCGTCCTGCTCACAGTGTTCAGCTAAAACTACAAGTTAGTGTGGTGCGTCCACCTCACAGTGTTCAGATAAACCTACAAGTTAGTGTAGTGAGACCTCTGCACAGTGTTCATCTAAAGCTGCAAGTTAGTGCAGTGCATCCTGCTCACAGTGTACAGCTAAAACTACAAGTTAGTGTGGTGCATCCACCTCACAGTGTTCAGCTAAACCTACAAGTTAGTGTAATGAGACCTCTGCACAGTGTTCATCTAAAGCTACAAGTTAGTGCAGTGCGTCCTGCTCACAGTGTTCAGCTAAAACTACAAGTTAGTGTGGTGCGTCCACCTCACATTGTTCAGCTAAAACTACAAGTTAGTGTAGTGAGACCTCTGCACGGTGTTCATCTAAAGCTACAAGTTAGTGCTGTGCGTCCTGCTCACAGTGTTCGGCTAAAACTACAAGTTAGTGTAGTGAGACCTCTGCACAGTGTTCATCTAAAGCTACAAGTTAGTGCAGTGCGTCCTGCTCACAGTGTTCAGCTAAAACTACAAGTTAGTGTAGTGAGACCTCTGCACAGTGTTCATCTAAAGCTACAAATTAGTGCAGTGCGTCCTGCTCACAGTGTTCAGCTAAAACTAAAAGTTAGTGTGGTGCGTCCACCTCACAGTGTTCAGCTAAACCTACAAGTTAGTGTAGTGAGACCTCTGCACAGTGTTCATCTAAAGCTACAAGTTAGTGCAGTGCGTCCTGCTCACAGTGTTCAGCTAAAACTACAAGTTAGTGTAGTGAGACCTCTGCACAGTGTTCATCTAAAGCTACAAGTTAGTGCAGTGCGTCCTGCTCACAGTGTTCAGCTAAAACTACAAGTTAGTGTAGTGAGACCTCTGCACAGTGTTCATCTAAAGCTACAAGTTAGTGCAGTGCTTCCTGCTCACAGTGTTCAGCTAAAACTACAAGTTAGTGGGGTGCGTCCACTTCACAGTGTTCAGCTAAACCTACAAGTTAGTGTAGTGAAACCTCTGCACAGTGTTCAGCTAAAACTACAAGTTAGTGTGGTGCGTCCTCCTCACAGTGTTCAGCTAAAACTACAAGTTAGTGGGGTGCGTCCTGCTCACAGTGTTCAGCTAAAACTACAAGTTAGTGTAGTGAGACCACTGCACAGTGTTCATCTAAAGCTACAAGTTAGTGCAGTGCGTCCTGCTCACAGTGTTCAGCTAAAACTACAAGTTAGTGTAGTGAGACCTCTGCACAGTGTTCATCTAAAGCTACAAGTTAGTGCAGTGCGTCCTGCTCACAGTGTTCAGCTAAAACTACAAGTTAGTGGGGTGCGTCCACCTCACAGTGTTCAGCTAAACCTACAAGTTAGTGTAGTGAGACCTCTGCACAGTGTTCAGCTAAAACTACAAGTTAGTGTGGTGCGTCCTCCTCACAGTGTTCAGCTAAAACTACAAGTTAGTGGGGTGCGTCCTGCTCACAGTGTTCAGCTAAAACTACAAGTTAGTGTAGTGAGACCACTGCACAGTGTTCATCTAAAGCTACAAGTTAGTGCAGTGCATCCTGCTCACAGTGTTCTGCTAAAACTACAAGTTAGTGTAGTGAGACCTCTGCACAGTGTTCATCTGAGGCTGCAAGTTAGTGCAGTGTGTCCTGCTCACAGTGTTCAGCTAAAACTACAAGTTAGTGTGGTGCGTCCTCCTCACAGTGTTCAGCTAAAACTACAAGTTAGTGTAGTGAGACCTCTGCACAGTGTTCATCTAAGGCTGCAAGTTAGTGCAGTGCGTCCTGCTCACAGTGTTCCGCTAAAACTACAAGTTAGTGTAGTGAGACCTCTGCACAGTGTTCATCTAAAGCTACAAGTTTGTGCAGTGCGTCCTGCTCACAGTGTTCAGCTAAAACTACAAGTTAGTGTAGTGAGAACTCTGCACAGTGTTCATCTAAAGCTACAAGTTAGTGCAGTGCGTCCTGCTCACAGTGTTCAGCTAAAACTACAAGTTAGTGTAGTGAGACCTCTGCACAGTGTTCATCTAAAGCTACAAGTTAGTGCAGTGCGTCCTGCTCACAGTGTTCAGCTAAAACTACAAGTTAGTGTAGTGAGACCTCTGCACAGTGTTCAGCTAAAACTACAAGTTAGTGTGGTGCGTCCACCTCACAGTGTTCAGATAAACCTACAAGTTAGTGTAGTGAGACCACTGCACAGTGTTCATCTAAAGCTGCAAGTTAGTGCAGTGCGTCCTGCTCACAGTGTTCAGCTAAAACTACAAGTTAGTGTGGTGCGTCCACCTCACATTGTTCAGCTAAAACTACAAGTTAGTGTAGTGAGACCTCTGCACGGTGTTCATCTAAAGCTACAAGTTAGTGCTGTGCGTCCTGCTCACAGTGTTCAGCTAAAACTACAAGTTAGTGTAGTGAGACCTCTGCACAGTGTTCATCTAAAGCTACAAGTTAGTGCAGTGCGTCCTGCTCACAGTGTTCAGCTAAAACTACAAGTTAGTGTAGTGAGACCTCTGCACAGAGTTCATCTAAAGCTACAAGTTAGTGCAGTGCGACCTGCTCACAGTGTTCAGCTAAAACTACAAGTTAGTGTGGTGCGTCCACCTCACAGTGTTCAGCTAAACCTACAAGTTAGTGTAGTGAGACCTCTGCACAGTGTTCATCTAAAGCTACAAGTTAGTGCAGTGTGTCCTGCTCAAAGTGTTCAGCTAAAACTACAAGTTAGTGTAGTGAGACCTCTGTACAGTGTTAATCTAAAGCTACAAGTTTGTGCAGTGCGTCCTGCTCACAGTGTTCAGCTAAAACTACAAGTTAGTGTAGTGAGACCTCTGCACAGTGTTCATCTAAAGCTACAAGTTAGTGCAGTGCGTCCTGCTCACAGTGTTCAGCTAAAACTACAAGTTAGTGTAGTGAGACCTCTGCACAGTGTTCATCTAAAGCTACAAGTTAGTGCAGTGCGTCCTGCTCACAGTGTTCAGCTAAAACTACAAGTTAGTGTGGTGCGTCCACCTCACAGTGTTCAGCTAAACCAACAAGTTAGTGTAGTGAGACCTCTGCACAGTGTTCATCTAAAGCTACAAGTTAGTGCAGTGCGTCCTGCTCACAGTGTTCAGCTAAAACTACAAGTTAGTGTGGTGCGTCCACCTCACAGTGTTCAGCTAAACCTACAAGTTAGTGTAGTGAGACCTCTGCACAGTGTTCATCTAAAGCTACAAGTTAGTGCAGTGCGTCCTGCTCACAGTGTTCAGCTAAAACTACAAGTTAGTGTAGTGAGACCTCTGCACAGTGTTAATCTAAAGCTACAAGTCAGTGCAGTGCGTCCTGCTCACAGTGTTCAGCTAAACCTACAAGTTAGTGTAGTGAGACCTCTGCACAGTGTTCATCTAAAGCTACAAGTTAGTGCAGTGCGTCCTGCTCACAGTGTTCAGCTAAAACTACAAGTTAGTGTAGTGAGACCTCTGCACAGTGTTCATCTAAAGCTACAAGTTAGTGCAGTGCGTCCTGCTCACAGTGTTCAGCTAAAACTACAAGTTAGTGTGGTGCGTCCACCTCACAGTGTTCAGATAAACCTACAAGTTAGTGTAGTGAGACCTCTGCACAGAGTTCATCTAAAGCTGCAAGTTAGTGCAGTGCATCCTGCTCACAGTGTACAGCTAAAACTACAAGTTAGTGTGGTGCATCCACCTCACAGTGTTCAGCTAAACCTACAAGTTAGTGTAATGAGACCTCTGCACAGTGTTCATCTAAAGCTACAAGTTAGTGCAGTGCGTCCTGCTCACAGTGTTAAGCTAAAACTACAAGTTAGTGTGGTGCGTCCACCTCACATTGTTCAGCTAAAACTACAAGTTAGTGTAGTGAGACCTCTGCACGGTGTTCATCTAAAGCTACAAGTTAGTGCTGTGCGTCCTGCTCACAGTGTTCGGCTAAAACTACAAGTTAGTGTAGTGAGACCTCTGCACAGTGTTCATCTAAAGCTACAAGTTAGTGCAGTGCGTCCTGCTCACAGTGTTCAGCTAAAACTACAAGTTAGTGTAGTGAGACCTCTGCACAGTGTTCATCTAAAGCTACAAATTAGTGCAGTGCGTCCTGCTCACAGTGTTCAGCTAAAACTAAAAGTTAGTGTGGTGCGTCCACCTCACAGTGTTCAGCTAAACCTACAAGTTAGTGTAGTGAGACCTCTGCACAGTGTTCATCTAAAGCTACAAGTTAGTGCAGTGCGTCCTGCTCACAGTGTTCAGCTAAAACTACAAGTTAGTGTAGTGAGACCTCTGCACAGTGTTCATCTAAAGCTACAAGTTAGTGCAGTGCGTCCTGCTCACAGTGTTCAGCTAAAACTACAAGTTAGTGTAGTGAGACCTCTGCACAGTGTTCATCTAAAGCTACAAGTTAGTGCAGTGCTTCCTGCTCACAGTGTTCAGCTAAAACTACAAGTTAGTGGGGTGCGTCCACTTCACAGTGTTCAGCTAAACCTACAAGTTAGTGTAGTGAAACCTCTGCACAGTGTTCAGCTAAAACTACAAGTTAGTGTGGTGCGTCCTCCTCACAGTGTTCAGCTAAAACTACAAGTTAGTGGGGTGCGTCCTGCTCACAGTGTTCAGCTAAAACTACAAGTTAGTGTAGTGAGACCACTGCACAGTGTTCATCCAAAGCTACAAGTTAGTGCAGTGCGTCCTGCTCACAGTGTTCAGCTAAAACTACAAGTTAGTGTAGTGAGACCTCTGCACAGTGTTCATCTAAAGCTACAAGTTAGTGCAGTGCGTCCTGCTCACAGTGTTCAGCTAAAACTACAAGTTAGTGGGGTGCGTCCACCTCACAGTGTTCAGCTAAACCTACAAGTTAGTGTAGTGAGACCTCTGCACAGTGTTCAGCTAAAACTACAAGTTAGTGTGGTGCGTCCTCCTCACAGTGTTCAGCTAAAACTACAAGTTAGTGGGGTGCGTCCTGCTCACAGTGTTCAGCTAAAACTACAAGTTAGTGTAGTGAGACCACTGCACAGTGTTCATCTAAAGCTACAAGTTAGTGCAGTGCATCCTGCTCACAGTGTTCTGCTAAAAATACAAGTTAGTGTAGTGAGACCTCTGCACAGTGTTCATCTGAGGCTGCAAGTTAGTGCAGTGTGTCCTGCTCACAGTGTTCAGCTAAAACTACAAGTTAGTGTGGTGCGTCCTCCTCACAGTGTTCAGCTAAAACTACAAGTTAGTGTAGTGAGACCTCTGCACAGTGTTCATCTAAGGCTGCAAGTTAGTGCAGTGCATCCTGCTCACAGTGTTCCGCTAAAACTACAAGTTAGTGTAGTGAGACCTCTGCACAGTGTTCATCTAAAGCTACAAGTTTGTGCAGTGCGTCCTGCTCACAGTGTTCAGCTAAAACTACAAGTTAGTGTAGTGAGAACTCTGCACAGTGTTCATCTAAAGCTACAAGTTAGTGCAGTGCGTCCTGCTCACAGTGTTCAGCTAAAACTACAAGTTAGTGTAGTGAGACCTCTGCACAGTGTTCATCTAAAGCTACAAGTTAGTGCAGTGCGTCCTGCTCACAGTGTTCAGCTAAAACTACAAGTTAGTGTAGTGAGACCTCTGCACAGTGTTCATCTAAGGCTGCAAGTTAGTGCAGTGCGTCCTGCTCACAGTGTTCAGCTAAAACTACAAGTTAGTGTGGTGCGTCCTCCTCACAGTGTTCAGCTAAAACTACAAGTTAGTGTAGTGAGACCTCTGCACAGTGTTCATCTAAGGCTGCAAGTTAGTGCAGTGCGTCCTGCTCACAGTGTTCAGCTAAAACTACAAGTTAGTGTGGTGCGTCCACCTCACAGTGTTCAGCTAAACCTACAAGTTAGTGTAGTGAGACCTCTGCACAGTGTTCATCTAAAGCTACAAGTTAGTGCAGTGCGTCCTGCTCACAGTGTTCAGCTAAAACTACAAGTTAGTGTAGTGAGACCTCTGCACAGTGTTCATCTAAAGCTACAAGTTAGTGCAGTGCGTCCTGCTCACAGTGTTCAGCTAAAACTACAAGTTAGTGTAGTGAGACCTCTGCACAGAGTTCATCTAAAGCTACAAGTTAGTGCAGTGCGACCTGCTCACAGTGTTCAGCTAAAACTACAAGTTAGTGTGGTGCGTCCACCTCACAGTGTTCAGCTAAACCTACATGTTAGTGTAGTGAGACCTCTGCACAGTGTTCATCTAAAGCTACAAGTTAGTGCAGTGCGTCCTGCTCACAGTGTTCAGCTAAAACTACAAGTTAGTGTGGTGCGTCCACCTCACAGTGTTCAGCTAAACCTACAAGTTAGTGTAGTGAGACCTCTGCACAGTGTTCATCTAAAGCTACAAGTTAGTGCAGTGCGTCCTGCTCACAGTGTTCAGCTAAAACTACAAGTTAGTGTAGTGAGACCTCTGCACAGTGTTTATCTAAAGCTACAAGTCAGTGCAGTGCGTCCTGGTCACAGTGTTCAGCTAAACCTACAAGTTAGTGCAGTGCGTCCTGCTCACAGTGTTCAGCTAAAACTACAAGTTAGTGTGGTGCGTCCACCTCACAGTGTTCAGATAAACCTACAAGTTAGTGTAGTGAGACCTCTGCACAGTGTTCATCTAAAGCTGCAAGTTAGTGCAGTGCGTCCTGCTCACAGTGTTCAGCTAAAACTACAAGTTAGTGTGGTGCATCCACCTCACAGTGTTCAGCTAAACCTACAAGTTAGTGTAATGAGACCTCTGCACAGTGTTCATCTAAAGCTACAAGTTAGTGCAGTGCGTCCTGCTCACAGTGTTCAGCTAAAACTACAAGTTAGTGTGGTGCGTCCACCTCACAGTGTTCAGCTAAACCTACAAGTTAGTGTAGTGAGACCTCTGCACAGTGTTCATCTAAAGCTACAAGTTAGTGCAGTGCGTCCTGCTCACAGTGTTCAGCTAAAACTACAAGTTAGTGTAGTGAGACCTCTGCACAGTGTTAATCTAAAGCTACAAGTCAGTGCAGTGCGTCCTGCTCACAGTGTTCAGCTAAAACTACAAGTTAGTGTAGTGAGACCTCTGCACAGTGTTCATCTAAAGCTACAAGTTAGTGCAGTGCGTCCTGCTCACAGTGTTCAGCTAAAACTACAAGTTAGTGTAGTGAGACCTCTGCACAGAGTTCATCTAAAGCTACAAGTTAGTGCAGTGCGACCTGCTCACAGTGTTCAGCTAAAACTACAAGTTAGTGTGGTGCGTCCACCTCACAGTGTTCAGCTAAACCTACAAGTTAGTGTAGTGAGACCTCTGCACAGTGTTCATCTAAAGCTACAAGTTAGTGCAGTGTGTCCTGCTCAAAGTGTTCAGCTAAAACTACAAGTTAGTGTAGTGAGACCTCTGTACAGTGTTAATCTAAAGCTACAAGTTTGTGCAGTGCGTCCTGCTCACAGTGTTCAGCTAAAACTACAAGTTAGTGTAGTGAGACCTCTGCACAGTGTTCATCTAAAGCTACAAGTTAGTGCAGTGCGTCCTGCTCACAGTGTTCAGCTAAAACTACAAGTTAGTGTAGTGAGACCTCTGCACAGTGTTCATCTAAAGCTACAAGTTAGTGCTGTGCGTCCTGCTCACAGTGTTCAGCTAAAACTACAAGTTAGTGTAGTGAGACCTCTGCACAGTGTTCATCTAAAGCTACAAGTTAGTGCAGTGCGTCCTGCTCACAGTGTTCAGCTAAAACTACAAGTTAGTGTAGTGAGACCTCTGCACAGTGTTCATCTAAAGCTACAAGTTAGTGCAGTGCGTCCTGCTCACAGTGTTCAGCTAAAACTACAAGTTAGTGGGGTGCGTCCACCTCAAAGTGTTCAGCTAAACCTACAAGTTAGTGTAGTGAGACCTCTGCACAGTGTTCAGCTAAAACTACAAGTTAGTGTAGTGAGACCTCTGCACAGAGTTCATCTAAAGCTACAAGTTAGTGCAGTGCGACCTGCTCACAGTGTTCAGCTAAAACTACAAGTTAGTGTGGTGCGTCCACCTCACAGTGTTCAGCTAAACCTACAAGTTAGTGTAGTGAGACCTCTGCACAGTGTTCATCTAAAGCTACAAGTTAGTGCAGTGTGTCCTGCTCAAAGTGTTCAGCTAAAACTACAAGTTAGTGTAGTGAGACCTCTGTACAGTGTTAATCTAAAGCTACAAGTTTGTGCAGTGCGTCCTGCTCACAGTGTTCAGCTAAAACTACAAGTTAGTGTAGTGAGACCTCTGCACAGTGTTCATCTAAAGCTACAAGTTAGTGCAGTGCGTCCTGCTCACAGTGTTCAGCTAAAACTACAAGTTAGTGTAGTGAGACCTCTGCACAGTGTTCATCTAAAGCTACAAGTTAGTGCAGTGCGTCCTGCTCACAGTGTTCAGCTAAAATTACAAGTTAGTGTGGTGCGTCCACCTCACATTGTTCAGCTAAAACTACAAGTTAGTGTAGTGAGACCTCTGCACAGTGTTCATCTAAAGCTACAAGTTAGTGCTGTGCGTCCTGCTCACAGTGTTCAGCTAAAACTACAAGTTAGTGTAGTGAGACCTCTGCACAGTGTTCATCTAAAGCTACAAGTTAGTGCAGTGCGTCCTGCTCACAGTGTTCAGCTAAAACTACAAGTTAGTGTAGTGAGACCTCTGCACAGTGTTCATCTAAAGCTACAAATTAGTGCAGTGAGTCCTGCTCACAGTGTTCAGCTAAAACTAAAAGTTAGTGTGGTGCGTCCACCTCACAGTGTTCAGCTAAACCTACAAGTTAGTGAAGTGAGACCTCTGCACAGTGTTCATCTAAAGCTACAAGTTAGTGCAGTGCGTCCTGCTCACAGTGTTCAGCTAAAACTAAAAGTTAGTGTGGTGCGTCCACCTCACAGTGTTCAGCTAAACCTACAAGTTAGTGAAGTGAGACCTCTGCACAGTGTTCATCTAAAGCTACAAGTTAGTGCAGTGCGTCCTGCTCACAGTGTTCAGCTAAAACTACAAGTTAGTGTAGTGAGACCTCTGCACAGTGTTCATCTAAAGCTACAAGTTAGTGCAGTGCGTCCTGCTCACAGTGTTCAGCTAAAACTACAAATTAGTGTAGTGAGACCTCTGCACAGTGTTCATCTAAAGCTACAAGTTAGTGCAGTGCTTCCTGCTCACAGTGTTCAGCTAAAACTACAAGTTAGTGGGGTGCGTCCACCTCACAGTGTTCAGCTAAACCTACAAGTTAGTGTAGTGAGACCTCTGCACAGTGTTCAGCTAAAACTACAAGTTAGTGTGGTGCGTCCTCCTCACAGTGTTCAGCTAAAACTACAAGTTAGTGGGGTGCGTCCTGCTCACAGTGTTCAGCTAAAACTACAAGTTAGTGTAGTGAGACCACTGCACAGTGTTCATCTAAAGCTACAAGTTAGTGCAGTGCGTCCTGCTCACAGTGTTCAGCTAAAACTACAAGTTAGTGTAGTGAGACCTCTGCACAGTGTTCATCTGAGGCTGCAAGTTAGTGCAGTGTGTCCTGCTCACAGTGTTCAGCTAAAACTACAAGTTAGTGTGGTGCGTCCTCCTCACAGTGTTCAGCTAAAACTACAAGTTAGTGTAGTGAGACCTCTGCACAGTGTTCATCTAAGGCTGCAAGTTAGTGCAGTGCGTCCTGCTCACAGTGTTCCGCTAAAACTACAAGTTAGTGTAGTGAGACCTCTGCACAGTGTTCATCTAAAGCTACAAGTTTGTGCAGTGCGTCCTGCTCACAGTGTTCAGCTAAAACTACAAGTTAGTGTAGTGAGACCTCTGCACAGTGTTCATCTAAAGCTACAAATTAGTGCAGTGTGTCCTGCTCACAGTGTTCAGCTAAAACTACAAGTTAGTGTGGTGCGTCCTCCTCACAGTGTTCAGCTAAAACTACAAGTTAGTGTAGTGAGACCTCTGCACAGTGTTCATCTAAGGCTGCAAGTTAGTGCAGTGCGTCCTGCTCACAGTGTTCCGCTAAAACTACAAGTTAGTGTAGTGAGACCTCTGCACAGTGTTCATCTAAAGCTACAAGTTTGTGCAGTGCGTCCTGCTCACAGTGTTCAGCTAAAACTACAAGTTAGTGTAGTGAGACCTCTGCACAGTGTTCATCTAAAGCTACAAATTAGTGCAGTGCGTCCTGCTCATAGTGTTCAGCTAAAACTAAAAGTTAGTGTGGTGCGTCCACCTCACAGTGTTCAGCTAAACCTACAAGTTAGTGTAGTGAGACCTCTGCACAGTGTTCATCTAAAGCTACAAGTTAGTGCAGTGCGTCCTGCTCACAGTGTTCAGCTAAAACTACAAGTTAGTGTAGTGAGACCTCTGCACAGTGTTCATCTAAAGCTACAAGTTAGTGCAGTGCGTCCTGCTCACAGTGTTCAGCTAAAACTACAAGTTAGTGGGGTGCGTCCACCTCACAGTGTTCAGCTAAACCTACAAGTTAGTGTAGTGAGACTTCTGCACAGTGTTCAGCTAAAACTACAAGTTAGTGTGGTGCGTCCTCCTCACAGTGTTCAGCTAAAACTACAAGTTAGTGGGGTGCGTCCTGCTCACAGTGTTCAGCTAAAACTACAAGTTAGTGTAGTGAGACCACTGCACAGTGTTCATCTAAAGCTACAAGTTAGTGCAGTGCATCCTGCTCACAGTGTTCAGCTAAAACTACAAGTTAGTGTAGTGAGACCTCTGCACAGTGTTCATCTGAGGCTGCAAGTTAGTGCAGTGTGTCCTGCTCACAGTGTTCAGCTAAAACTACAAGTTAGTGTGGTGCGTCCTCCTCACAGTGTTCAGCTAAAACTACAAGTTAGTGTAGTGAGACCTCTGCACAGTGTTCATCTAAGGCTGCAAGTTAGTGCAGTGCGTCCTGCTCACAGTGTTCCGCTAAAACTACAAGTTAGTGTAGTGAGACCTCTGCACAGTGTTCATCTAAAGCTACAAGTTTGTGCAGTGCGTCCTGCTCACAGTGTTCAGCTAAAACTACAAGTTAGTGTAGTGAGAACTCTGCACAGTGTTCATCTAAAGCTACAAGTTAGTGCAGTGCGTCCTGCTCACAGTGTTCAGCTAAAACTACAAGTTAGTGTAGTGAGACCTCTGCACAGTGTTCATCTAAAGCTACAAGTTAGTGCAGTGCGTCCTGCTCACAGTGTTCAGCTAAAACTACAAGTTAGTGTAGTGAGACCTCTGCACAGTGTTCATCTAAGGCTGCAAGTTAGTGCAGTGCATCCTGCTCACAGTGTTCAGCTAAAACTACAAGTTAGTGTGGTGCGTCCTCCTCACAGTGTTCAGCTAAAACTACAAGTTAGTGTAGTGAGACCTCTGCACAGTGTTCATCTAAGGCTGCAAGTTAGTGCAGTGCGTCCTGCTCACAGTGTTCATCTAAAACTACAAGTTAGTGTAGTGCATCCTCCTCACAGTGTTCAGCTAAACCTACAAGTTAGTGTAGTGAGACCTCTGCACAGTGTTTATCTAAAGCTCCAAGTTAGTGCAGTGCATCCTGCTCACAGTGTTCAGCTAAAACTACAAGTTAGTGTGGTGCGTCCTCCTCACAGTGTTCAGCTTAACCTACAAGTTAGTGGAGTGCATCCTGCTCACAGTGTTCAGCTAAAACTACAAGTTAGTGTAGTGAGACCTCTGCACAGTGTTCATCTAAAGCTACAAGTTAGTGCAGTGCATCCTGCTCACAGTGTTCAGCTAAAACTACAAGTTAGTGTGGTGCGTCCTCTTCACAGTGTTCAGCTAAACCTACAAGTTAGTGCAGTGCGTCCTGCTCACAGTGTTCAGCTAAAACTACAAGTTAGTGTAGTGAGACCTCTGCACAGTGTTCAGCTAAACCTACAAGTTATTTTTTGTGAGCTCTGCACAGTGTTCAGCTAAAGCTACCTGTAGAAGGTTGGTGGTGTTCTCATACTACAGGCAGGCAGTTGATTTTGCTAGCTGCAATATCAGTACATATATATATATGCTTAGTGCAGCTACAGGCCATTAGTATGTCTTGAAGGCCAAGAAGGAGAGGCAGACAGTCACAAGCCAATAAGAGAGGGCAAGCAGGCTCTGTGTCTAGTGCTGGTCATGGAGACGGTGCGTCCTCATCAGCACGTGGCCGTGGGACATGCTTGGCCTTTTTTTCGGCAACTGTTGAGCCGCAACATGCGGAAGACTTGGTCAAGTGGATGACCAAGCCGTCCTCATCCTCCTCATCCTCTCTCATCCATGCTCAGGGTACTTTGTCTGGCAAAGCAGCTGCCTCTTCCCTCGGCTCAATGTCATCAGTGACTCCTTCCCTAGCCCCACCATGTCCTCCTGAGGAATCCCTCGAACTGTTTGACCACAGTGTTGGGTACATGCTCCAGGAGGATGCCCAGCGTTTGGAAGGCTCTGATGATGATACTGAGCTCGATGAAGGCAGTAACATGAGCACGGACAGAGGGGGTGCCCAAGAAGGACAACAATCTGGCAGTCATGCTCCCCCTGCTGCAGCATACTGCCAGGTTTGCTCCAGTGATGAGGAGGGAGGGGATAATGAGGCCACTGACTCAACGTGGGTGCCTGATAGGAGAGAGGAGGAGGAGGCGGCACATCACCAATGAGGCAGGATGCCCTCCAGGGGCAAGCCTAAGGGCAGCACATTGACTGCATCACACCCCAAAGCTCCACATTTGCAGGATGCTGCAGTCTCTTATTCAAAAAGTTCTTTGGTGTGGGCCTTTTTTGAGACGAGTGCATCAGATCTCACCGCTGCTATTTGCAACATATATCTCAAGCGTATCTCGCGTGGCCAAAACATCTCCCGCTTGGGTACCACATGCTTGACCAGACATATGTTGACCTGCCATGCAGTTCGTTGGCAAGCGTATCTAAAAGACCCACACCAAAGAACAAAGAGGACCTCTCCTTGCTCCTCGACAGCTGAGATCTCCAACCCCACTATACCTTCAGTCCTCTCTGAGACCTGCACTGAGAGGAATGAAGGTGTAGAATTAGGTGTGTCACAGCCAAGTACTTGTGGGCAATCTGCTTTTGGTACACCAACGTCAGATTGTACCAGGCAAATTTCCCTGCCCCAGCTGCTGCACCGCCGAAAGAAGTTTGCTCCCAGCCATCCACATGCCCAGCGGTTGAATGCTAGCTTGGCAAAATTGCTAGCACTTCAACTGCTGCCTTTTCAGTTGGTAGACTCTGCCCCCTTCCGTGAGTTTGTGGAATGTGCGGTTCCTCAGTGGCAGGTACCCAAACGCCACTTTTTCTCACGGAAGGTGATTCCGGCTCTCTACAGGCATGTGGAAGGCAATGTCCATGCCTCGCTGGACAGGGCGGTCAGCGGTAAGGTGCATATTACCGCTGACTCATGGTCCAGCAGGCATGGACAGGGATGTTACCTAAGTTTTACGGTGCATTGGGTGACTCTGCTGGCAGCTGGGAAGGATGCAGGACAAGGTGCAGTAGTGTTGGAGGTTGTTCCGCAACCACGCCTCCAAAATGCTAATGATTGTGACACACCTCTCTCCTCCACCCCCTCCTGTTCTTCTTCCTCCATGGACTCTTCCTGTGCTTTGTCCTCGGAACCAGTGGTGCTCCGTAGCCGTTCAAGGGGCTACGCAAGTACGCAGGCCAAAAGATGCCATGCGGTGCTTGAGCTGGTGTGCTTGGGGGACAGGAGCCACACTGGGGCAGAGGTTCTGTCAGCTCTGCAGGGGCAGGTTCAGAGGTGGTTGACGCCACGCCAACTTAAGGCAGGAATGGTGGTTTGCGACAATGGCACCAACCTCCCCTCTGCCCTCCCACATTGACAAATGACCCATGTGCCCTGTTTGGCTCACGTCCTCAACTTGGTGGTGCAGCGGTTCTTGGGCAGGTACCCGGGCTTACAGGATGTCCTGAGGCAGGCCAGGAAAGTCTGTGTGCATTTCCGCCGGTCATATAATGCCAGTGCTCGGCTGGCGGACCTCCAAAAGGAGTTTAACCTGCCCAAGAACCGCCTAATCTGTGACATGCCCACCAGGTGGAACTCAACGTTGGCCATGCTGCAGTGGCTGCACATGCAGCAGAGGGCCATCAACGAGTACCTGTGCGACTATGGCACCAGGACAGGGTCAGGGGAGCTTGTTTTTTTCCCCACGCCAGTGGGCCATGATCAGGCATGCATGCACTGTCCTGTCACCATTTGAGGAGGCCACGAGGATGGTGAGCAGTGACAGTGCATGCATCAGTGACACTGTCCCCCTCCACCTGTTGGAGCACATGCTGCATGGAATAATGGACAGGGCATTTGAGGCAGAACAGAGGCAGGAAGAGGAGGACTTACTTAGCTCTCAAGGCCCCCTTTATCCAGACAGTGTTCCTGTGTGCCCGCCGATCACACAGGAAGAGGAGGAGGAGGAGGAGGAGGAGGAGGAAGATTGTATCATTATGGAGGTGGAGCCTGGCACTCAGCATCAGCAGCAGTCTTTAAGGGATCAGTCCCAAGAAACACATGGACTTGTACGTGGCTGGGAGGAGGTGGCTGTGGACCATTTCGTCCTTAGTGACCCAGAGGACTCCGGACCGAATGCCTCAGCAAACCTGCGCTGCATGGCCTCCCTGATCCTGCAAAGCCTGCGTAAGGATCCTCGTATTCATGGTATCAAGGAGAAGGACCAATACTGGCTGGCAACCCTCCTTGATCCACGTTACAAGGGTAAGGTTGCGGACCTTATCTTGCCATCGCAGAGGGAGCAGAGGATGAAACATCTTCGGGAGGCCTTGCAGAAAGGTCTGTGCAACGCGTTCCCAGGGACTGGGAGGTTACAAACTCCTGTTTCTGGACAACGTGTTGCTGAGGCTTCGGTCAGTCAAAGAAGGAGCAGTGGAGGAGCAATTTTTTGATCCGCAGCCCCAAGGTATGATCGGTTCCAGCAACCATCGCCAGCGTCTGTTTTACATGGTGCAGGAATACCTAGGGGCAAGATCTGACTTGGACACCTTTCCCACCGAAAATCCTCTGGGTTACTGGGTCTTGAGGATGGATCACTGGCCAGAGCTTGCACAGTATGCAATTGAGCTACTGGCCTGTCCTGCATCCAGCGTTCTTTTGGAACGCACATTCAGTGCTGCTGGAGGCTTTGTAACCAATCACAGGGTGCGTCTGCCCACCGACTCGGTCGATCGACTGACCTTCATAAAAATGAATCAGTCTTGGATCACCACCAGCTACCAAGCACCTGATGCTGATGTAACCGAATAATTTTTTTTGAAATCTCAGATCCCTTCAAAGACTGCCTATGCTGATGCTGAGTGACTATGCCTGAGTAATTATCCTCTTCCTCCTCAATGATCACGCTGATAGCTTGTAAGAACATTTTTGGTTCTGGGCGCCACCACCAGTGCCTAAGGCCCAATTTTTCAGCCCCTGTTTAACAGGGGGGTGTAATTACAATTTTTGATGCAATACTTTGCAGCAGGGCTCATTTCTGCATTCCAACTAGAGTATCTGTGAGGGGTTGCAGTGTTGTGGCACCAGCACCAGTGCCTAAGGCCCAATTTTTCAGCCCTTGTTTAACAGGGGCGTGTAATTACAATTTTTGATGCAATACTTTGCAGCAGAGCTCGTTCCTGCGTTCCAACTAGAGTGTCTGTGAGGGGTTGCAGTGTTGTGGCACCAGCACCAGTGCCTAAAGCCTAATTTTTCAGCCCCTGTTCAACAGGGGCATGTAATTACAATTCTTGATCTAATATTTCACAGCAGGGCCCATTTCTGCACCCACCAAGAGCGAGTGAGGACTTACAGTGTTGTGGCACCAGCACCACCACCACCAAAGGCCCAATTTTTCTGCCCTTGTTCAACAGGGGCATGTAATTACAATTATTGATCTAATATTTCACAGCAGGGCCCATTTCTGCACCCACCAAGAGCGAGTGAGGACTTACAGTGTTGTGGCACCAGCACCACCACCACCAAAGGCCCAATTTTTCTGCCCTTGTTCAACAGGGGAATGTAATTACAATTCTTGATCTAATATTTCACAGCAGGGCCCATTTCTGTGCCCACCAAGAGTGAGTGAGGACTTACAGTGTTGTGGCACCAGCACCATCACCACCACCAAAGGCCCAATTTTTCTGCCCCTGTTCAACAGGAGCATGTAATTACAATTCTTGATCTAATATTTCACAGAAGGGCCCTGTGAGGGCTTACAGTGTTGTGGCCACAACAACACCTAAGGCCCAAATTTCTGCTGAGTATATAGGGCAGGCCCCTACTTTCAAACATCTAACTTACAAACGACTCCTACTTGCAAACGGAAGGAGACAACAGGAAGTGAGATGAAATCTACCCCTAGGAAGGGAAATTCTCTCCTGTAAGAGTTAATATGGGAAAAACATTTCTCCTTTCCACTGATGCTTTCCAATCCTTGCTCCACAAAAAAACCCAAATTTTCAAAAAACATTTGTCATTGGGACAAAGAGTGAGGTGAAATCTTCTGAAGAGGAGGACAGACAGCAAAACAAATGTCACAGGGGTGATAACCCTTCCCTATGTTTTCCAAAAAGCTTAAAAAAGATTTTTTGGCTGGAGCTAAACACGTTAAAAATGTACCCGTTCAAAATTACAAACAGATTCTACTTAACAACAAACCTACAGTCCCTGTCTTGTTTGCACCGCCTGTATACTGCTGTTCAGAGTATATAGGGCCTGGTGGCCCCACACCTTTTCTTATTTTAATTTGGGTGCGGGGTTCCCCTTAATATCCATACAAGACCCAAAGGGCCTGGTAATGGACTGGGGGGTACCCATGCCGTTTGTCTCACTGATTTTCATCCATATTGCCATGACCCGACATTACATTAAACCCGCAAGCAGTTTTAAATGAGATTTTTTCCTTTAAAAATGACATTTTGTGCAGGGACTGTTCTAAACACGGGAAACATGCACCACTTTACAGGCATACTATAGACACACCCCAGGTATGATATTTAAAGGAATATTTCACTTTTTTTTTTTTTACTTTAAGCATCATTAAAATCACTGCTCCCGAAAAAACGGCCGTTTTTAAAAGTTTTTTTTGCATTGATACATGTCCCCTGGAGCAGCACCAAAAACCCCAAACCCTTTTAAGGACAATACCATGCAAATTAGCCTTTAAAATGAGCACTTTTGATTTCGAACATTCGAGTCCCATAGACGTCAATGGGGTTCTAACGTTCGTGCAAATTTTTGGTTCGTTCGCAGGTTCTGGTGCGAACCGAACCTGGGAGTGTTCGGCTCATCCCTTCCTGGCAGAAGACTCAGAGAGCACGGAGAACAGGTTGAACTGTGGAAGAAGAGAAGAGGGAAGAAGGCAGCAGACCGGGCTCCTCTGCTAAGGCAAAAGAGCAGAAGATAGCGGAGGAGCCCGGCAGAAGACCCGGAGAGCGTGGAAACAGGGAACCGGAGAGACCCCCAAAGCCGGAAGAGGACCCCCCCAGAGCTGTCTAATAAATTACTTTAAAAACCTGTGCATTGTTTTTTTTTATTGACACTTTTTCCCTAGGTGAATGGGTAGGGGTACCATGTACCCCATACTCATTCACATTATTAAAGGGGGCTCCCGGATTCCAATAAGCCCCCCTCCCGCAGACCCCAATAACCAACGGCCAGGGTTGTCGGGAAGAGGCCCTTGTCCTCATCAACAAGGTGCTTTGAGGTGGGGGGGCCTGCAGCGCGCCCCTCTTCCCCAAAGTACCAATCCCCCATGTTAAGGGCATGCGGCCTGGCACGGTTCAGGAGGGGGGGCGCTCCCTCATCCCCACCCCCTTTCCTGACCGGCCGGGCTGCGTGCTTGAATAAGGGTCTGGTGTGGATTTGGGGGGAACCCCCACGCCGTTTTTTCGGAGTAGGAGTTCACCTTAATATCCATACTATACCGAAGGGCCTGGCATGCACCCGAAGGGGGAACCCATGCAGGTTTTTCTCGCGCTGCCTTAATAGGAAGATGTCTTTTTCCTATTGCAGCGAGCGTGAGATGTACCTCACCGAGAACCAGCGCGGTCCTATTGTGCTGGAAACGTTCTCGCGTGCAGGTACTCCTGTGTGTGCGCTGGTTCACACGCTGGATTAAGGATCTATCCAGTGCACCAATTAAGGTCGGAACCAGCACAGTGCATTCATCTTAGTAAATGACCCCCATTGTAGCTTGTGTATCACACAAATCAACTAATTGTAGCAAAAGCAATTTACTGTAATGGTCACTCTCTATATGAGTTGACGGGCTATATATACAGTGGGGACGGAAAGTATTCAAACCCCCTTAAATTTTTCACTCTTTGTTATATTGCAGCCATTTGCTAAAATCATTTAAGTTCATTTTTTTCCCCATTAATGTACACACAGCACCCCATATTGACAGAAAAACACAGAATTCTTGACATTTTTGCAGATTTATTAAAAAAGAAAAACTGAAATATCACATGGTATCCTAAGTATTCAGACCCTTTGCTCAGTATTTAGTAGAAGCACCCTTTTGATCTAATACAGCCATGAGTCTTTTTGGGAAAGATGCAACAAGTTTTTCACACCTGGATTTGGGGGTCCTCTGCCATTCCTCCTTGCAGATCCTCTCCAGTTCTGTCAGGTTGGATGGTAAATGTTGGTGGACAGCCATTTTTAGGTCTCTCCAGAGATGCTTAATTGGGTTTAAGTCAGGGCTCTGGCTGGGCCATTCAAGAACAGTCACAGAGTTGCTGTGAAGCCACTTCTTCGTTATTTTAGCTGTGTGCTTAAGGTCATTGTCTTGATAGGTAAACCTTAAGCCCAGTCTGAGGTCCTGAGCACTCTAGAGAAGGTTTTCATCCAGGATATCCCTGTACTTGGCCGCATTAATCTTTCCCTCGATTGCAACTGTCGTCCTGTTCTTGCAGATGAAAAACACCCCCACAACATGATGCTGCCACCACCATGCTTCACTGTTGGGACTGTAATGAACAGGTGATGAGCAGGGCCTGATTTTCTCCACACATACCGCTTAGAATTAAGGCCAAAAAGTTCTATCTTGGTCTCATCAGACCAAAGAATCTTATTTCTCACCATCTTGGAGTCCTTCAGGTGTTTTTTAGCAAACTCCATGCAGGCTTTCATGTGTCTTGCACTGAGGAGAGGCTTCCGTTGGGCCACTCTGCCATAAAGCCCCAACTGGTGGAGGGCTGCAGTGATGGTTGACTTTCTACAACTTTCTCCCATCTCCCGACTGCATCTCTGGAGCTCAGCCACAGTGATCTTTGGGTTCTTCTTTACCTCTCTCACCAAGGCTCTTCTCCCCCGATAGCTCAGTTTGGCCAGACGGCCAGCTCTAAGAAGGGTTCTGGTCTTCCCAAACATCTTCCATTTAGGGATTATGGAGGCCACTTTGCTCTTAGGAACCGTAAGTGCAGCAGAAATTTTTTTGCAACCTTGGGCAGATCTGTGCCTTGCCACAATTCTGTCTCTGAGCTCTTCAGGCAGTTCCTTTGACCTCATGATTCTCATTTGCTCTGACATGCACTGTGAGCTGTAAGGTCTTATATAAACAGGTGTGTGGCTTTCCTAATCAAGTTCAATCAGTATAATCAAACACAGCTGGACTCAAATGAAGGTGTATAACCATCTTAAGGATGATCAGATGATCAGAAGAAATGGATATCTCCTGAGTTAAATATATGAGTGCCACAGCAAAAGGTCTGAATACTTAGGATCATGTGATATTTCAGTTTTTCTTTTTTAATAAATCTGCAAAAATATCAACAATTCTGTGTTTTTCTGTCAATATGGGGTGTTGTGTGTACATTAATGAGGGAAAAAAATGAACTTGATTGATTGAATGATTTTAGCAAATGGCTGGAATATAACAAAGAGTGAAAAATTTAAGGGGGTCTAAATACTTTCTGTCCCCACTGTATATCCAGTGTGAATAATAGGGCGTACACACGGTCGGACTTTGTACGGACATTCCGACAACAAAATCCTAGGATTTTTTCCGACGGATGTTGGCTCAAACTTGTCTTGCATACACACAGTCACACAAAGTTGTTGGAAAATCTGATCGTTCTGAACGCGGTGACGTAAAACACGTACATCGGGACTATAAACGGGGCAGTGGCCAATAGCTTTCATCTCTTTAATTATTCTGAGCATGCGTGGCACTTTGTCCGTCGGATTTGTGTACACACGATCGGAATTTCCGACAACGGATTTTGTTGTCGGAAAATTTTATCTCCTGCTCTCCAACTTTGTGTGTCGAAAAATCCGATGGAAAATGTCCGATGGAGCCCACACAAGATCGGAATTTCCGACAACACGCTCCGATCGGACATTTTCCATCGGAAAATCCGACCGTGTGTACGGGGTATTAGAGTCTAACTTGTTCAGTATACAATTCTCAAATGCTTAAAGAACCAACAGATAAAAGATTTGAATTCCTGTTAAAATCCTCTTTTTCTTTGGCAGATTCGGTTACTCAGCCTGCAGTTGCTGCAATAGGCATTTGTCAATCACTGAAAGACCAGTTTGGACAGGCCCTTAAGGAGGTTCCTGTACAACAGGCCCGGGACTTGGCCGAACTGTCAAAAGCATTATGTTTTGCTATTGACGCCATTAAAAATTCTATTCACGCGGTGACTCGCCTTGCGCTTGTGCCTGTGCACATGTGTAGGATCCTGTGGTTGAAAAATTGGTCAGCCGAAGCACCATGCAAAAGGCTCCTGACTGGTTTTCCTTTTCATGGGGATCAGCTATTTGGGGATGATTTGAGCAAATACATTCAAAAGATTTCAAGTGGAAAAAAGTACTCTTTTGCCAGTCAAAAGAAGGAATAAATGCCCTTCTTTTAAGTGGGCTCTTTCTCCAGCACCAGGGGTATATGCCTCTAGGCAGTCGCGACGGCCTCTGCCATCAGAGTCTAGAGGAAAGCCTCAGGGTCTGACCCAGGCACAAAAGAAGTCCTGGGGAGGAAACCTACAAAACAGAATTCTAAAGCCTCATTATGAAGGGGCGCCCCCGCTCGCCAGGTTGGGGGAAGACTTCTGTAGTTCTCAGAAGTCTGGCAGGAGGAAATTCATCTCCATGATAGCTCTGGAGACACACTGGAGTCTTGGGAGTTTCCGCTGCCTCGTTTCCTGAGGTCAAACGTTCACAAAGATCCAGGGAAAAGGCAATCTCTGTTTTGGGCGTTACACTGATTACTGGCTCAGGGGGTGATCATGCAAATCTCCACAGAGCAGCAAGGTTTGGGGTTTTATTCAAACCTCTTCACAGTACCAAAACCGAATAAAGATGTCAGACCCATTCTAGATCTAAAAGATCTAAATCAATTCCTAAAGGTCCGTTTTTTTCGCATGGCGTCGATCATGTCAGTGGTGTCTAACCTACAAGGAGGAGAACTTCTGGCGTCTATTGACATCAGGGATGCATATCTGCATGTTCCTATTTTTCCCGCTCACCAAAGGTTTCTGCAGTTCAAGGTAGAACAGCATCATTTTCAGTTGGTAGCCTTGCCCTTTGGGTTGGCTACAGCACCCCAGGTATTTACAAAGGTTCTGGCTCCACCTCTAGCCAGGCTAAGGGCACAGGGCATAACAATCCTGGCATACCTGGACGATCTATTGCCAATAGACCAGTCGGTGGCCCGTTTGGAACAAAGCATGCGCATTACAACCTGAAATATCTAGGCTGGATTCTCAACCTAGAGAAGTCTTCCTAAAAACCACTAAAAAGGCTGGAGTACTTGGGTCTGATCATAGACACAGACCAAGAAAAAGGCATATATCAACGCCATAAGAGAGCTGGTGCAGATGGTCAGTTTGAAAAGAAATCCCTTGATTCGCCTTTGCATGAGGTTGTTAGGAAAGATGGTGGCTTCATTCGAAGCGGTTCCCTATGCCCAAGTTATGGAGAACACAGCACGCAAGTATTATATGGTTCAGTTTATACTCCGCCATATGGATGGGTGTCATAAATAGGCGGAACCGGCTGGCCAGGATTCCAAATGTGTTCTCCACCACTCTTCGGGCTCTGGCCAGCCGGTAATTAAAAACCCTCTTTTCCGGGGTGAGGGTCCTCATTGGGAATGGCCGCATCAGGTGGTCCCCCAGCACAAACGCTTCATCAGCAACGAACACGAATGGGAGTCCTTCCACATTGTCCTCTGGAGCTGGCAAGTCCAAGCTGCCATTCTGGAGATGCCTGTAAAACTCAGTCTGGGCGATGATTCCACCATCGGACATCCAGCCATTCTTCCCCACGTCCACATACAAGAAGTCATAATTAGCCGACACCACCGCCAACATCACTATACTATTGAACCCCTTGTAATTATAATAGTACGACCCCGAGTTGGGTGGTGGGACAATGTGGACGTGTTTCCCATCAATTGCCCCTCCGCAGTTAGGAAAGTTCCACCGCTGGGCAAAGTGGAAGGCCACAGTCTGCCATTCCTGTGGCATGGAAGGAAACTGTTGAGGAAAAAACAATAAACATTACTATTTTTACTCAGAAACATGGCAAGCAGATTATACACAAACATTATGGGGCAACCTCCAGATAGCATTTATTAAGGGGAATTTAACAACGCCAAAGTATAAGGTACACCTATCATATTCCCCCTCCCCCCTCTCATGGGCCATTTCTAACATTATGGGGTGTGTGGAAATCTTGGACAGGTAACCCTCTTCACTTCATTGAGAGATGAATGCCTAAATAATGGGTATTACTTTGAACAGACCCTCCTTAGTTACACTATTGGCAGCCCACTGGACAGGTAAGAAGTGCCATAATACAAAGATATAAATACACACTGTACACATTTGAGGACATTTGGACATTCTGCTATTACCTATCAAGATAATAATAGGATACAAAAACTTTAAACAGTACCATTGTAAAGTATACAGGCAGGCCCTTGCACTACATGCTTTGGGGAATTCATCCATAAATCTGACCACTAAAGAGATGGGTATAGTGTGTATGGGTTTGGCAAAGTCAGCAGATAGATGATTGAGGATAGATAGAGAATTAGGATCAGCTGACTTAGCAGTTGGGGGGAGGGAGGGTTAGTAAAAATTATTTGGGGACACCACAAAAAAAAGCCTCTGCCACTCTGCCTGAATTTAAATCAAAAATTACATTTCCAAACATTTTAGGGGGTGTTTGGGGTAAAGCACTACTATGGAGCTGATAAAATATATTGTTAAGTAACTACATGAGGTGAATATAGGGCAGGAGACACCATGCTGGGGAGGTAAGTGAAGGGCAAATATGTATGAAGGACCTAAAATAATAATTATATAAAAATCCAGCATGCATGAGGACAAAGGGGACATTCACAGCATATTACAATCATGGTAATTAGGGAATGAGGAAAGAAATACAATATATTAGCAAACATTCAATACAATAAAATGTGATATTAAAGGATAAAAATCTTACCTTCATATACTCCTTCTGCAGGACCTGGATGATGGCAGAACAGGTCTCTGGGATAATGATACCCAGAGCCTGGGGGGAGATGCCTGTCGAGAACTTCAAGTCCTGCAGACTTCTCCCTGTTGCCAAATACCGCAGGGTAGCGACCAACCTCTGCTCCGGAGTGATGGCTTGCCTCATGCAGGTATCCTGCCTGCTGATATAGGGGGTCAGCGAAGCCAACAAACGGTGAAATATGGGGTCCGTCATCCTGAGAAAGTTCCTGAAATCATCAGGATTATTCTCACGGATCTCGCGGAGCAAAGGCATATGAGAGAACTGGTCACGCTGAAGCAACCAATTCTTGGTCCATGAACTCCTCCCCACCCTGTTCATGGACTGGACTTGTGTCAAGGTCAGGACCCCAACACCAAGCCCCCGCACAGCACGAACTCTACGAGGAGTACGCATACGAAACATGGCTAGAAAATGGTCGGCTGCTCAGAACGAAGTAACAGAACGCACTGAAGAACAGCAAGGGCTGTGAAGAGCGACCTGAAAAACAGTAACGAACGAACAAGAATACAATGACTACCTAAAGTCACGCGGAACTTGCTTGCACGCACTGAAGAGCAGATACAAACCCACAAGCACAAACTGAACGGCAGAAAACGATCTGAAAGCCACGAGTCTGAAAAAGCGCGAATCGTCTCTCACCAAACTTTTACTAACACGAGATTAGCAAAAGGAGCCCAAAGGGTGCCGCGCTTGGTTCTGAACCGGCCTTTTCTAGTCTCATCGTACGTGGTGTACGTGACCGCGTGGTTGGCGATCGGAAATTTCGACAACTTTGTGCGACCGTGTGTAGACAAAATAAGTTTGAGCCAACATCCGCCGGAAAAAATCCTAGGATTTTGTTGTCGGAATGTCCGAACAAAGTCCGACCGTGTGTACGCCCTATTACAGTACAGATGGCATCCATAAGTTGTTAACTCAACACGTTTCTTGGCTTATAACCAATCATCAGGAGTTCAGATGCGTAATAACTAAAGATAGATAAAGTAATAGGGCAGCCATTAGTCTAATCATTGATACATAGGTACCGAAAAAGACATTAACTAAGATAGTACTCACAGATTAAAAAACTGACCACTACCGGGCTATTCGCCGATGATATGCTCCTATTCATCACATCACCAATCACTTCCCTACCAAATCTGTGCAAACTCCTAAAGGAGTTCTCATGGATTTCGGGTCTACAGGTAAATTACTCAAAATCATCCGCACTGAACATTTCCCTCAAACCGCATGTGGTCACTTCCCTCCAGAATGCCTTTGAGTTTAGATGGAGCGACACTTTTATTGACTATTTAGGGATCAGGCTCACCGCGAAAACTGAGCTACTTTATTCGGCCAACTTCCCTCACACTTACCGCAAGCTAGAGTCAGACCTAGGCAACTGGGCTAAGGGAGGAATCTCTTGGCTAGGTAGAGTTCATGCAATTAAAATGACCTTACTTCCTAGACTCCTCTACCTTTTCAGGGCCCTCCCGATAAGCATTGTAAAAGATCACCTATCTGCATTCCAAAGGAAAATCATCAGGTTCATCTGGGGTGACAAGGGGCACAGACTTCAGCAAAATACCTTATACTTGTCCAGATCACAGGGGGGTTTAGGTCTCCCTCAGCTCTTCTGGTACTATCAAGCTGCTAGACTCGCCCAGCTATCAATAGTCTATGGGAAGACAGAAAAACCGGATTGGATCCAAATAGAGAGGCAGGCTGCACCGTCATACACCCTAGATTTCCTACTGTGGGTCCCCCCTAGAAAACGTCCCTCAATTCTCTCACCAACTCTTTCCCAATCCTTTAAATTATGGGACTCCCTCAGAAACAATCGGAACTTGATCTCAAATTGCCACCCACTAGCTCACATATTTAACAACCCGGACTTCGTTCCAGGTCTAGACATCAAAGCATTCCGTTGGTGGTTGGATAAGGGGATGTACCGGATCGGACACTTCTATACGAGTTTAGGCCCTATTACCCTGGCCTATTGTGTGAGCCAATTGGAGATGCCTACCTCGGAGCGATTCAGATTTCACCAAATTCGTCACTTCCTCGCCCACAACGGGGAGGCTAAATTGGCCCCCCACTCATTCACGCCATATGAACTCTGGTGTGGCAGGTCTTCTGAGCAGAGGGGAGGCATCTCCATCATATATCAGTCACTCGCCAATCAGTCAACCAAGACGCCATATATGCTAGCGTGGGAGTCAGACCTGTCTATGCAGTGGGACATTGATAAATGGAGGACAACCTTTTTCAGGGCTTACAGGGGCATTAAGAATATCTCCATGGTAGAGTCTAGTCTTAAGGTGTTTACCAGGTGGTATCTACCTCCTGACAGATTAGCCAAAATGTTCCCCTCGGCTGACCCAAGTTGTTTTAGAGGATGTTTACTCAGGGGTACGTTGGTCCACATATTCTGGGAGTGCCCAAGACTGAGGACATACTGGAACAAGATCTTCCTCCTGATAAAGAAAACTACCAAGGCCCATATCCCGAAAATACCATCGATCGCTCTCCTAAATGACAATTTGCCCAGGCTCCCGAAGCTTTCTCGCAAACTTATCCATTTTATTTTCCTGGGCGCTAAGCTCACCATAGCCAAGGCATGGAAGAAACCCAGAGTATCCCTCAAGGCGACGATCCGGAAAATTTCCTGGATCATGGCTCAAGAGAAGCTCGCTAGCATTCTCGACAACTCAAAGGACCAATTTGAAGCTACTTGGGAACCCTGGGCAAATTTCATTGGCATCTCCCTGATTCCGGGCGTACAACCATAACTCAGCTTGATGTTACGGGGTTGTGGGACATCTCCCCGCGGGCTGGCTTCCTTTCCTCTCTCCCTTCTCCCCCCCCTTCCCCTCTCCTTTTCACACTCTTCTCTTTCTTTCTTGCTTATTACTTGTCTTAAAGTTTCGAATCACAGACAGTTTGTTGATCTTAGTGTCACTCTGGATCCCTGTAGGTTCCTGTTATAAGGGGTTCAAGTAATATGATGCTGTTTCACTATCAGGATATTCACTTTTCAGTAATGTTTACTGGGCGGTTGAGGGGGGCTGTGGGAGGTTTCGCCGGTCACAGCGAGTTCCCTTTTGGGGTGCCGACGGAATCCCTCTGGCCCCCTACTCCTGCCACAGGGAAAGCCTAGGGTTTTATCCTCTCTATAGCCTTTTTCCTATGGTAAACTGTATTGTTCTTTCGGATTTCTGTTAAAACCACAGGCCGGATCCTAACCCCTCACACCTATTATTGTTTTATTTCATTTTCTGGGTTTCGTTTGTGATTCCTCCTCTTTTTGAAATACCTACCCCGCTGGGGTCTAACTTTATGTGTTATGTCCAATGTTCATTTATGATTCATTGACTGTACAACTTACTTGTTGTTGAAAAATCCAATAAATACTTTGAAAGAAAAAAAAAAAAAAACTGACCACTACAATGGGGCTGTCTGGTGGTCTGGGTCAGCAAAGTCTCCCCTGGGGTTGAGGCCAGGACCAGCCCCCGAAATGACCAAGGGACAGAGGCAGCCATCTATGCCGGGACACCCCACATGGCCGCCATCAAGCAAGAGAGGGAGAACCGGGCTGTGACATGTGTGGAATGCTGTGAAGGGAAAGGAGAAATATGAGTGGAAGTGAAGGTATGAGAAGAAAAGCCATTCATGGCTGAGCAAACAATAGTGAGTGAACAGGAAAAGAGTGGAAAATGGAGGGAGGTACAAACTTGTCAGTGAAGAGAATGTATGCGTGTGAAATAGGTGATAATGGGATAATGAAAGCATGGATGGCAATGGACAAATGGGGGGGGGATTTACCTGTGAGGTGCAAGTGGTGCACAAGCCTGACAAGTCTTCACTGACAAGTTTGTACCTCCCTCCATTTTCCACTCTTTTCCTGTTCACTCACTATTGTTTGCTCAGCCATGGATGGCTTTTCCTCTCATACCTTCACTTCCACTCATATTTCTCCTTTCCCTTCACAGCATTCCACATGTGTCACAGCCCGTTTCTCCCTCTCTTGCTTGATGGCGGCCATGTGGGGTGTCCCGGCATAGATGGCTGCCTCTGTCTCTTGGTTATTTTGGGGGCTGGTCCTGGCCTCAACCCCGGGGGAGACTTTGCTGACCCAGACCACCAGACAGCCCCATTGTAGTGGTCAGTTTTTTAATCTGTGAGTACTATCTTAGTTAATGTCTTTTTCGGTACCTATGTATCAATCATTAGACTAATGGCTGCCCTATTACTTTATCTATCTTTAGTTATTACGCATCTGAACTCCTGATGATTGGTTATAAGTCAAAAAACACGTTGAGTTAACAACTTATGGATGCCATCTGTACTGTAACTGTATTTCTTGTACTTATTATGTCTATTGATTGATTTTATACTGATTCTTTTATGTCATGGATCATGACAAAGAGTACATCCGGAAATTTCTTGGCCTAATAATTCTTCAGGGAGTGGTAGGGAATCCCCTGCAGAAGTGGTATTGGACAAGCAATAAATTACTAGCCACTCCATTCTTTGGCACGGTCATGTCAATGTACAAATTTTCCTTGATAATGAAAAAATTGCACTTTGAAAATAATGACACGTTTGACAAAATTACTCATCCAGCACCCAAACTCAAGGAGATTTGGGAGGTATATCAGATGATTCTGAAAAATTTCCAACATAGCTATGTGCCAGATAGAGACATCAGCATAGACAAAAGTCTAATGGCCTAAAAAAGGAAGGCTCAGCTGGATACAATATATAGCATCAAAGAGGGCACGATTTGGCATAAAATCTTTCATGCTATGTAAATCGAGCACTGGCACTGGTTACATTTGGAATTCTGTCCTATATACCGGTAAAGGAACCAAATTCAACCAAAAATACAGTCATTATGGAACAGCAACCTCTTCAGTTCTTTCATCGATTGAGCCATTGCTGGATCAGGACTATTGTGTAACTACAGACAATTTTTACACATCTCCTGAACTCTATGAGTTCCTTCTACAGAACAAAATGGATGCCTATGGAACCGTTAGGGCTAACCGGCGTGACATGCCACCAACCTTTGGCAATAAGAAGCTCAAGATGGGAGAAATGGTTGCCTGGCAGAAAGGCAAAATGATGGCACTGCAATGGTGTGACAAAAAAGATGTGATACCTCTGCTGTCATGGTACACACAAAAGGTGGGAAAGACATCATGAAACCACAAGTGGTTATAGAATACAACAACACCATGGGAGGTGTTGACAGAGCCGACCAGGCAATTACATTTTATCCAGCCATGTGAAAACAACAAAAAAAGTATTATAAGAAGATATTTAGGCATCTTCTTGAGCAATGCCTATGGAATGCATTCATTATACTAAAAAAAAAAAAAAGAGTGACAAGCCTGTGGTTCATGCTGACTTTGTTTGGAAAGTTGCAGAATATATCTTTTTGAAGCACCAAACACCAACGGCTGCAAACAGAGCTGGATGTTGTGCTGCTGGTGTTGTCAACCAGGAACGCCTGACTGGTCGTCACTTTATGAACCACATCCCACCAACTGAAAAAGCACCCACAAGGATGTGCGTAGTGTGTTGCTCAATGCATGATGACACTGGAAGGAAAATCTGAAAGGTAAAAAGGTTCTATTGTCCTGATTGTGAAGTTGGACTTTGTGCAGTCCCATGTTTCAAAATTGACCATACCCGGGATGTTTAATGTATTATTATTATATATTATTTGTTATTATTTATAGTTATTTATTATATTATAATTTATGATTTTGTGTTTCAAACTTTATCATACTATCATGTCTACTAGACTCTGGTTTGGACAGATTTAAGTGAATTATTCCTAAGAATTACAGGCCTACAATATAAAATGCCAAATTTCCATGCAAAATAATTGTACCGCTTTCAGCACCTAAAATCCGACATAATCATACCGCCAGGGAGGTTAAGTAGGAGCATCCATATTTGTATTTAAAAATGCAAGATTTACAGAGGTGGTGATCACAGCATTTAATATACTGTATATACTATATCTAGTCCTATTTAATCTTGATTATGTTGCTGTGGTTAATCCCTCACAAAAAATAGGGAAGCATTCATATTACTTGTTAATGGTGCATATTTCTTCTTTTTTTTTTTTGTTTTGCTATTTTTGCTGGACACCTTTCTAATGTGTTCTGATAAAATAGTTTGGTGTATAGTGGAACAATTTTGCTCAGAGCGGATTGTGTCCAGTAGATTTTAAGAATTTGGATCATTTTCATTAATAATTTTAATAATTTGCACCATTTACTGTAATTTCAAGCAAATTAACTGGATTCCTCAGTTTTCTATGATATTCTGTTATTATAGGTCAAAAATTTTGACCATTTAGTGATTATACATGAAAGTCAGTCTATGTTGGATATGACAGCTGAGTACAGATTTCCAGCCTTTGCAAATGACCTTTTGCCCTACATCACTAAACTGTATGTAATGTCTTCCCAATATACATAGAGAGTTTGACAAGTTCAGTGTTTCAGGTAGCTTAAAGTTTAATTATTCAAACTGCTATGCTTTGACCATGCAGTGCAGCACAAGCTAAGATCATACATTGTAATTAATATTTTACCTTGTCTTATGCTGTCAGAAAGTTTAAACATTTATCAGTTACCTCTTCTATTCCTAAGAGAATTGTTTAACTAGGAAACTTTCAAACTTTCCTGGCTAAGAAAAGTAAATATAAAAATACATATTATATTATATCAGTTATTGTGCTGTTGTAAGAAAACCAAAGGGGGACCCAAAGGAAAAATGTCTACAGTATATATCTGCATGAATAGTTACTAAAATGTAGTATACTATTCATCTAAGTCATTTTAATAATGACAGACTTATTTAAACACATTGTGTAGATTACTTATTTGTAATAAAAGAGGTTTGAACAGTAAATGTCATTGACCAAAGTCACTTCTTACACAAACAGTGCACTATACAGTGCTAGTGCCTTTTCAATATAGCAGTAACATGTTGTCATCATCTTGTCTGCTTAGGGTTAGTGACCTATTTAGTATATAAGAATGGTCCATGGTGATATAATAAATGACAGGTCATAGATTTTTCCAAATGATCTTTCACTTAAATATGATAGTTTAGCACTATATTTGGCCAATTGGCACAACAACAACAAAATCAAGTTTTCGTTGGGTTTCCTATTGCCTTGTTTAGTTTGAATATTTTAACATGAATATTGTTTATTAATCTGATTATTTTTTAGTGCAAGTGATTTCTTAAAGATGCAGTCACTTTCACCCAAATAATTACTGTTTCTAGTGAGTGTATCATTACATGTTTGACCAAAATTATGTTTGCCATAATCTGGCCTTATTACCTGCTCTATGAAGCTATTTTCTTATATTTTCATTATCAGATGTTTTAATTTATGTTCACACAAGCCAAGGTTAGTAGATTGTGCAAATACTTTGTAACATATTTAGGCAGCTTACAATGCATATCAAAGTTTAGTGTATTAACTTCCTGAATAGGAATGAATCATTTGGTAAAATGCATTTAAATCAATTGGGAAGGTGAAATTAAGGTTGTTTTGTAGTTTTTAAAGGTGAAATTGGCTTTAAATGGTTTCTGATAGCTAGGGAAGGAAACTATCCTAGAAGTGTATTTTTAAGTAAAAATATTTACTGTATTTCTAGAAAAAATCATTGAAGCAGGCCAAAAGTCGCAGTTAACTATTTCAGCACCATTGAAGACAATTAGAGTTAATGATTTATGCTTCTTGACTTGGCCTAAGCTGTAAAAACTCAAATTGAGTTTACTTGGTTCCACCATTATGTGTCTATTTCTGGTGCAGTCTACTCAATTGACCAGTTCTCTTGTTCTGATTAAGTCACTGTCCTTCAATCTTCTGAAGCCTGAGATGATCAATCTTCTGGACAACCAATAGGAAGCTTCACATTACCCAGACAGCAGCATGGGAACCCAAAGGAAAACCATCCCACTTTGCAGTATAAAAGATAGTGGGATCCAGGCCCGGCACTTCATGTGACTGCCAAGTTAGGTAAGTAAGGTCATTTTATTGCCGCAGCAATTGATAAAAGAGGGGTGGGGAGTATTGTTTGTAAGTGAAGGAGGGGGATATCTCCTTAGGCACAGTTTTACTCTCTCTTTTGCTTTCACTGATGTATTCTATACTGTATATTGGCAGCAGCGGAGAAATTTACATGCACTCCCGGCTGCTACAGTGGTCAGAAATGTGTGTAAATATGACAAGCCGACTGTTGGCTGTCTGATAGAAGCAATCAAACAGCTGTAGAGGACTCCAATCGGTGGACCCTGCACCATCATTTCGGATAGCGGGGATAGAGGGGAGGAAGACCAGTGAACAGACATCCACTGACCTCCCCTTCTTGCTAGGAGAAGTGATGTGTAAAACATCACTTTGGGGTCTGGTTGTTACTGGACCTTGCTCCATTAGCTTCAACAGAAGACAGGTGAGACATCAGGGCTCTAAAAGACCCCTGATGTCCTCGTAAATAGAACTTGTCACCAAACAAATTATCATATAGGGGGCTTTTTGTTACATCCAAGCACTGATTACCCCACCTCCACATACACACAAACAAAGGTAAATACATATGTCAGGGGTGCCTAAGCATGTGGCAATATTTAGGAAATTATGTAATCCCTCCAGTGCCCACTCATTTGCGTATGTATATAAACATAAAGCTTTTGCACTTTCCTTTAAATATATGTGTATCAGTAAAAGTTCAATAAATAATCAAATTGTGTATACTTAAAATATCAATTAATACACTTGAAATATCAATAAAAAAAGATATTTAAACTCAATACAAAATCTCCAAATAAATAAATATATATATATATATATATATATATATATATATATATATATATATATAAAAGTAATAATAAATTGCATTAATGTGTATAATATCCCACAACGTCCATATCACAAACGGTTAAATAATATAAGGGAACAAATCCACAATGAAGAAGAAAGTCCATCCACTTTGAAAAGTGCTGATTGAATATCACATGTGGTCACTCCTGTGCTCCATCACCACACACAGCCTCTTAGCAAACCTCTGAATGAAGATAATAAATGCATAAAGACTATTCAAGGCAATTGTCAGATGAACCTCCACAAACAGACATCACATCTCAACGCATTATGCATTAGCCATAGAAAGCAGAAGAGGACAGATGAGTGCAATAGTGCAATACGGTTATACAATTTTTATTGTAAAAATTTACAATGCGTACTCGCATGAGGAAGACAAAATACAGTATGCATTAGCCAAACACAATCCACCAGCAGGACGTCCACCACTCAGACTCTGCCCGACATGTTTCAATGACTCCAAAAAGGCATATGCAAATATATATATACATATATAACATGTGTAAGTTTAATAGTACAAAATCTAAAAATATAGCCACAGAATTGGCTATATCAAACAAAATTACAAAAATATATGAAAATCACTCTGTGATTACTCTGTCCAAATGCAAGAGTGATGTAAATTGGTGGTTTATTGATCTCATTATGAACAATATGTTACATCATTTTTATATATTTTTGTAATTTTGTTTGATATAGCCAATGCTGTGTCTATATTTTTAGATTTTGTACTATTAAACTTACACCTTTTATATATATATATATATATTTGCATACGCCTTTTTTGAGTCAATGCTCTTTAAAGTCCCAACAGCGGGTTTTTCTTTGTTTCTATGTTCCATATCTGGGATGTGGACAATTTCTCCTATAACCCACTAGAATTGAACTATTCTGTTTCATCACAGAGGATGTTTTCAGGGACTGGTACTGGGTTGAGCCTGAGTGGTGTCTTCATGCATGCTGATGAACGACGTTTTTTCTGATATATGTTGTATTTGGTCTTCCCCTTGTGAGTAACCATTGGAAGTTTTACAATAAAACTTTTATAACAGTATATCGGTCTTCCCTCTTCCTATTTATATGGCTCATACATGATGCTTTGAGGAGATGTTATACCTGTTTCAGAAAGGTTATCAGATGGGAATGGGAGATCATGCATTTTCCATAGTGATGTATTTCACCAATAATATTAAGTTTTATGCTGTTGTTTGCTCCCTTTTATCTAGTAAAAGTGTTACATTATTCAATGCATTTTTCACTACACGTATGCTTGGATTAATGGTGTATCTGCCAGAAAAAAAGGGGGAAGTACTGATTTTGTTGGTTCTTATATTAAAATATGTATAACTCTGAGAGGAGGAATAATTTTTCAACAAATATTTTCTGACTTTTATAACAAAAGGTCAGACCCTATGGTGAGTGTCTTTTTTATAGTGGTAACAGTGAACCATTTTGAAGTTACATGTGTTTTTCAATTTTAATTTTAAGTATACGTTGGAGTATGCATTTTGAGTACATTAAATTATGATAAATTGCAGGACTTTTTTCATGTTTATTGACTGCATAGGTTTAATAGCACAGTGGCTAAGTGGTTAGCACTTCCATCTAGCAGAAGCAGCAGATCTGTTGGTCCAAATCCCAACAATGGCACTACCTGCAAGGTGTTTGCATGTTTTCCCTGTGTATGTGAGGGTTTCTTCTCACCAAAGACACACTGGTAGGTTAATTGGCTCCAGTCTAAATTGGCCTTAGAATGTGTATCTATGAACATGTTAGGAACCTTAGATTGTAAGCTCCTTGAAGTCAGGGACTGATGTGGATGTATAATAAATATAACGCTATATAAGTACCTGTAATTAATGTAAGTGTAATATATATCCTCTGTGCATTTGTTTTTATTTTATTGATTCACATGTTCACAAATCTGTGTTACCTAATATTATGGCCACCTTTATCTTCATGGTTTTGCAATTACTTTAAACATATGCATAAGGAAAGTGATGGTCGGCACTCTGGATGACATCCAAAAAATAGTATTAGTAATAGTAAACATAACAGCTCCGCCCGGTGTTCAGACCTCAAGGCTGCTGACACCTCCAATGTACCAGAGTAAAGAAAAGTATGGTTGGCACTCAGCATGACATCCAAAAAATAGTATTTCTTTATTAAGTAAACATGTACAATGCTGTAAAAACATCAAAACAAATGTTTTTACAGCATTGTACTTGTTTACATAACCACTTAAGGACAGAGCCTCATTTTGAGATTTGGTGTTTACAAGTTAAAATCTTTTTTTTTTTGCTAGAAAATTACTTAGAACCCCCAAACATTATATATTTTTTCTAACACCCTAGAGAATAAAATGGCAGTCGTTGCAATGCTTTCTGTCACACCGTATTTGCGCAGCGGTCTTACGAACAAACTTTTTTTGTAAGAAATACACTTTTTTGAATTAAAAAATAAGACAACAGTAAAGTTACTCCATTTTTTTTTTATATTGTGAAAGATAATGTTACGCCGAGTAAATTGATACCCAACATGTCACGCTTAAAAATTGCGCCTGCTCATGGAATGGCAACAAACTTTTACCCTTAAAACCACTACAGGCGATGTTTAAAAAATTCTACAGATTGCATATTTTGAGTTATAGAGGAGGTCTAGGGCTATAATTATTGCTCTCACTCTAACGATCATGGTGATAGCTCACATGTGTGGTTTGAACACTGTTTTCATATGCGGGCGCTGCTCACTTATGCGTTCGCTTCTGCACGCAAGCTCGGCGGGACGGTGCGCATTACATTTTTATTTATTTTTTCTTATTTATTTTACTTTTTATTTTTTTAAGTATTTACCCCCCTTGGCTTTTTACCTATTTTGTTACATTACAGCTTTTAGTTCAATGTTTTTTTTTTATCTGAATTATATGTAATGGATCAGAACACAATAGTCTAAGTTGGTGAGGTAAAATTAGAAAAATACATACATAAAATTATTTTTCAGAAATAAAAAACTGATAATTGGCTTGTGCATATGTATTCACCCCCTTTGTTATGAAGCCTATAAAAAGCTCTGGTGCAAACAAATACCTTCAGAAGTCACATAATTAGTGAAATTATGTCCACCTGTGTGCAATCTAAGTGTCACGTGATCTGTCATTGCATATACACACCTTTTTGAAAGGCCCCAGAGGGTGCAACACCTAAGCAAGAGGCACCACTAACCAAATACTGCCATGAAGACCAAGGAACTCTCCAAACAAGTAAGGGACAATGTTGTTGAGAAGTATAAGTAAGGGTTAGGTTATAAAAAATATCCAAATCTTTGATGATCCCAAGGAGCACAATCAAATCTATTATAACCAAATGGAAAGAACATGGCACAACAGCAAACCTGCCAAGAGACAGCTGCACACCAAAACTCACCAACTGGGCAAGGAGGGCATTAATCAGAGAGGCAGCACAGAGACCTAAGGTAACCCTGGAGGAGCTGCAGAGTTCCACAGCAGAGACTGGAGTATCTGTACATAGGACGACAATAAGCCGTATGCTCCATAGAGTTGGGCTTTATGGCAGAGTGGCCAAAAGAAATCCATTAATTTTCAGTCGGGACTGGGAAACTGAGGTGAGGGAAAGATGGATGGTGCTAAATACATAGATATTTTTGAGCAAAAACTATACCACTCTGTGTGTGATTTGAGGCTAGGACGGAGGTTCACCTTTCAGCATTACAATGACCCCAAACACACTGCTAAAGCAACACTTGAATAGTTTTAAGGGGAAACATGTAAATGTGTTGGAATGGCCTAGTCAAAACCCAGATATCAATCTAATAGAAAATCTGTGGTCAGACTTAAAGATTGCTTGTCACAAGCGCAAACCATCCAACTTGAAGGAGCGGAGTGAGTAGGAGCTGTGATAGCTGCAAAAGGTGGCTCTACAAAATATTGACTTTAGGGGGCTGAATAGTTATGCACTTTTGCTTTTTCTGTTATTGTGCCCTATTTGTTATTTGCTTCACAATAAAAAAAAAAAAAAACATCTTCAAAGTTGTGGACATGTTCTGTAAATTAAATCATGCAAATCCTCAAACAATCCATGTTAATTCCAGGTTGTGAGGCAACAAAACACAAAAAATGCCAAGGGAGGTGAATAATTTTGCAAGGCACTGGAAATATGAGATTTGTGGGCAAAATACCTCACATCTCATATTTACACTAATATGCAAAAAAATAAATAAATTGTCATTTGAAAAAGAAAAAAAGAAAAAAATTGCCTTTAAGAGCTATGGGTGGAAGTGACGTTTTTACGCTCGGCTCCATACCTGCAATGGTATGGAGATGAGCGGGGACCATCTTCCCCTCAGTCAGCTCCATACCACAGACCGAGAAGGATCCAATCTCCTCCGCCGCTACCAACGGCTCCGCTAAGTGGTGGAGGGCACCAGAGCGTGGCAGTAGAGGGGCCTCCTCCACCACTGATAAAAGTGATCTAACGGTGTATCTGCCGCAGAGACCACTTTTATCTGAAAAAGCTGAAGAAGAGGATACCAGGATTATGGCAGCTAGCTTCTGCTATAACAACGATATTCCTCTTCAGACAACCAATGTATAACAACGGCGGATGGTCAGCAAGTGGTTGGAGTTCCAGCCTGGGTTAAAAAAAATGAAAAGCCAGCAGCTACAAATACTGTAGCTGCTGACTTTTAATATAAGGACACTTATCTGACCAGGGAGCCTGCAATGTTGGCATCCGAAGCCGACTCGTTCATTGGCTCTGGGTGCAGGTGCCGGCATCCTCACTAAGGGAAACAGGAAGCTTCACAGCCTGTTTCCTACTGTTCTGCGATTTCTGAATGATCCCACTGTCTTCTCGGACCTGTGTGCCTCCCAGAAGGCAGTGAGGGGGGAGAAGGATGGGCTGGACATTGCGTAGATTGCTGCGATCTTACCTGGAAGGGCGAACGCATACCTGGGAAAATAATGTATCTTCCTCAGGGGGAATTCTGAGGAGGGGGAATTCCCCTTGAGGAAGATGCGTTATTTCCCATTATTGACACATTTTGGAGAGGGCACAGGATGGTTTGTGAGACAGTGGAGTGATCTCAGAGTGGGAGAAGACACACCAGTACAGCATCTTTATATTTGTTTGGCTTGTTACAGAGTGGTGCGCTCATAGCACCTATTAAATGTGAGTACCCTAATATAGGCAATATTGTCATTTTAAATAAAACTTTTAAAACAGTAATACACTATCCAGTTTCCTCTGTTTTCCATATGAATATTGTTGCAAGCAACCTTCAAGGATCTGAATGCTGACCATAAACCCAGAGGTGGTTTAAAAGCATGGTTTGACTCAGCTTAGGTGCAAGGTCACACGCTCTAAGGTGAGCGCATACTGTACACCAAAGGGGGAGCACAAGAGTGGATACTAGCACTTTATTGTTTTATCATCTGTTTGATCATCTGCAATGAGTACCAAAAAAATGGAGTAGTTATGGATGGACTTTGTGTTGCGATTTTATGGACACAGATTAATGCATGAATTAGTTTGGCACATGAGCACTTTAAACACGGGTCACTTTATTTCTATAATGATTATTGTATATTAATGCCCTTTTATATAGATTTATGTACAGTCAATATATTTAGCCAATATTGGGACATCAACACAATTCTAATCTTTTTGGCTCTATACACCACCATAATGGATTTGAAATGAAACAAACAAGATGTGCTTTAACTGCAGACTTTCAGCTTTAATTTGAGGGTATTTACATCCAAATCAGGCGAACGGTGTAGGAATTACAACAGTTTGTATATGTGCCTCCCAATTTTTAAGGGACCAAAAGTAATAGGACAATTGGCTGCTCAGCTGTTCCATGGCCTGGTGTGTGTTATTCCTTCATTGTCCCATTTACAAAGATCAGATAAAAGGTCCAGAATTCATTTCAAGTGTGCTATTTGCATTTGGAATCTGTTGCTGTCAACTCTCAATATGAGATCCAAAGAGCTGTCGATATCAGTGAAGCAAGCCATCATTAGGCTGAAAAAACAAAACAAACCCATCAGAGAGATAGCAAAAATATTAGGTGTGGCCAAATAAACTGTTTGGAACATCCTTAAAAAGAAAGAACGCACCGGTGAGCTCAGCACCACCTAAAGACCTGGAAGACCACAGAAAACAACTGTGGTGGATGACCGAAGAATTCTTTCCCTGGTGAAGAAAACACCCTTCTCAACAGTTGGCCAGATCAAGAACATTCTCCAGGAGGTAGGTGTATGTGTGTCAAAGTCAACAATCAAGAGAAGACTTCACCAGAGTGATTATAGAGGGTTCACCACAAGATATAATCCATTGGTGAGCCTCAAAAATAGGAAGGCCAGATTAGAAGGCAGGGAAGGCCAGATTAAAGTTTGCCAAACATCATCTAAAAAAGTCACAAGTCTGGAACAACATCCTATGGCAGTGGTTCTCAACTCCAGGCCTCAGGACCCACCAACAGGCCAGGTTTGCAAGATAGCTGAAATACATCACAGGTGATATCACTTGCTGCTCAGTGATTGCAGTATTCTAGTCTGCAACTCCCCAAGGTAATACTTAACCACTTCAATACCAGGCACTTAGACACCTTCCCGCCCAGCCCAATTTTCAGCTTTCAGCGCTGTCGCAATTTGAATGACAATTGCGCGGTCATGCTACACTGTACCCAAACAAATTTTTTATCATTTTGTTCCCACAAATAGAGCTTTCTTTTGGTGGTATTTGATCACCCTTGCGGTTTTTATTTTTTGCGCAACAAATAAAAAAAGACCGAAAATTTTGAAAAAAAACAAGTTTTTCTTTGTTTCTGTTAAAACTTTTTGTAAATAAGTACGTTTTTTTCTTCAGTGACGGGCACTGATATGGCTGCACTGACAGGCACTGATATGGCGGCACTGATGGGCACCGATGAGGTGGCACCGATGAGGTGGCACTGATGAGGTGGCACTGACGGGCACTGATGATGGGCACTGATAGGCGGCACTGATGGGCACTGATAGGTGGCACTGATGGGCACTGATAGGTGGCACTGGTATGCGGCACTGATGGGCACTCATAGGTGGCACGGATGGGCACTAATAGGTGGCACTGGTGGGCACTCATAGGTGGCATTGATGGGCACTTGTAGGTGGCATTGATGGTTACTTATGGGTGGCACTGATAGTTGGCACAGATGGGCACGGATGGGCACTGATAGATGGGCACTGATGGGCATGGATGGGCACTGACAGGTGGCATGAATGGACACTGATGGGTGGCACTGGTGGCATTACTTGTTTGCAGTGATGCCCCTAAGGGTGGCATTGCTGGGCATCACTGCAACATAATTGTGCCAATCAGTGCCCATTTGTGGGCACTGATTGGCACAGATTTGGCATACTGGGCACATGTGGATGGCCATGGGGTACATACCTGGCCATCCACATGTTGCCCCTTCCCTGGTGGTCCTAGTGGTGATCCCTGGTGGTCCAGTGTGGTGATCTGCGGGGGGGCTGCGCTGATAAACAATCAGCGCAGACCCCCCCTGCCAGGAGAGCCGCCGATCGGCTCTCCTCTACTTGCGTCTGTCAGACGCGAGTGAGGAAGAGCCGATCAACGGCTCTTCCTGTTGACAGCGTGATCAGCCGTGATTGGACACGGCTGATCACGTGGTAAAGAGCCTCCGCCGGAGGCTTTTTACCAAGATCAGTGTAGCGGTGTGTCAGACTGACACACCGCTCCACCGATCGCCGCGATGCGCGCCCCCGGGGGCGCGCTGCGGCATGTTATCCTGAAGGACGTCATATGACGCCCAGTCAGGATAACACAACCACTTCCCGGACGTCAATCCGCCATAGGGCGGGCGGGAAGTGGTTAAAATCTGGCCTGTTGGTGGGTCCCGAGGACTGGAGTTGAGAACCACTGTCCTATGGACAGATGAGACCAAGATCAACTTGTACAGTACCAGAGTGATGGGAAGAGAAGAGTATGGAGAAGGAAAGGAACTGCTCATGATCCAAAGCATACCACCTCATCAGTGAAGCATGGTGGTGGTAGTGTCATGTCGTGGGAATGTATGGCTGCCAATGGAACTGGTTCTCTTGTATTTATTGATGATGTGACTGCTGACAAAAGCAGCAGGATGAATTCTGAAGTGTTTCGGGCAATATTATCTGCTCATATTCAGCAAAATGCTTCAGAACTCATTGGACGGCGGCGCTTCACAGTGCAGATGGACAATGACCCGAAGCATACTGCGAAAGCAACCAAAGACTTTTTTAAGGAAAAGAAGTGGAATGTTATGCAATGGCCAAGTCAATTACCTGACCTAAATCCGATTGAGCATGCATTTCACTTGCTGAAGACAAAACTGAAGGGAAAATGCCCCAAGAACAAGCAGGAACTGAAGACAGTTGCAGTAGAGGCCTGGCAGAGCATCACCAGGGATGAACCTCAGCGTTTGGCGATGTCTATGCATTCCAGACTTCAGGCTGTAATTGACTGCAAAGGATTTGCAACCAAGTATTAAAAAGTGAAAGTTTGATGGATGATTGTTAATCTGTCCCATTACTTTTGGTCCCTTAAAAAGTGGGAGGCACATATACAAACTGTTGTAATTCCTACACCGTTCACCTGATTTGGATGTAAATACCCTCAAATTAGAGCTGAAAGTCTGCAGTTAAAGCACATCTTGTTTGTTTCATTTCAAATCCATTGTGGTGGTGTATAGAGCAAAATAGATTAGAATTGTGTCGATGTCCCAATATTTACGGACCTGACTGTATATTATAGGTTGTCACTGCAATTATCACATTTATCTCAATTATCGCACAGGGTTGCAAATTTTTCTATTTCATATGAATGCAATATGTGTATATAGAGGAGTGTATGCTACACAGGTTGTCATTGGGAGCATCGCATAGGATTGCAGTTTTTTATTGTTTATGATTGCAACTTTTAATCGCATAGGATTGCATTATTATGCTCACTAGATTTTTTTACATAGTAATGGAATATCTCACCACCACTATTTAACTATAGTCAGTAATAATTAGGATTTAGTAAGATTACCATATGATTACATTTGGATAGCACAGCATTACATTGGTATTTATTTATTTGGCACGGGCATATGGGACGTGATCAATGCTAGCAGCTGTCCTTTATTCATCTCTAATTATTGTTTGGATTTTCACATGGTAACCCGCAAGGTTTTGTTTGTTTTGTGATTTAACTGTACTTCTGTCTCGATCTGATTTCATGGTTTCTGACAGTAGGCAAAGGTCATGAATTCAAAAGATACAGTCAATCCACTTGTTGGTAATATTTTTTCCAGATTGGATGAGCAAAATCACCACATGGATCAGTTTACCATGACGTTACAAAGGCTCCTGAGTCGCACTGATCATCTGGAATCTCCCACTGTGGCTGCTCTAGTACAACCTGTGTTGCAGGCTGTCCCTGCCCTCCAGTCTCTGTGCAGGCACCCGCCTCGAGTATTACCTGTATAAGAGGTATGTCTGGTTCTGCTCCGCTTCCCCAGCGATTTGGGGGCGATCCAGTCCAATGCAGAGGGTTTCTCAACCAGGTTGAGATATACTTTGAGATGCTGCCCCAGGCGTTTCCCATGGACAGAAGCAAAGTAGGCTTTGTGATATCTTTGCTTTCTGAGAGAGCCTTGGCCTGGGCAAGGAAAAATGCGTGAAAGTGATAACTCCTGCGCTGTCAGCGGAAGCCTATTCTAAAGGGACACTGCTGCAACACCTAAAGACTGCTCCAAACAGGCAAAACAATAGTGTAAATAAGGGGGTGGTAGTTGCGCTGTGATAAAAGGGGAATGGGGAAAGGGAAGAGGGGGACTATACTATAGTACATACACAGTAAATGTCAAATAACCTGAATACATGAGTCAGATACATCAAGGAAAGGACTAATATATAAATGTAAAAGTATAAATAAAAGCACAGAAAAACACTCAAACATAATGGTGCATACCAAGAGTGCTAACATCAAAAAATATACAAGCAAGCAGTGCACATGGGTATGTGAATCAACATAGGGGGTGCATAAACCCAGAAAATATTAAGTAAAAATCCCTTTAAACGTGTATCAATATGCTGACACTGTGGGCAGCTGATGGCATAAAAAAACGAATAAATGATTATCAAAAAAAATGATAATAATATAAATCAGTAAATATATATATATCTATAAAAAAATATTAAATAGTTCCAGTGGTATGTGCTAGTAACACGCCAGCACGTGGCGACTTGCATACCTTATAAATGGCGAATCCAAAAGGTAAGAAATGTAACAACAGTCCCACCACCAAATGTGACACTTCTAAATGCCAGTAGTGAAAAGAAGGGGGGTTTTCTTCAGTGAGGGCACCTCCGTGTTCACAGGCCGCTTACCTTACTGCTGTAAGGTATACAGCATATGTAGTGGAAGACCAGCGAATAGGATAATCCAGTAGTACAATGGTTGACGATGGTTAAGAATGCAGTATGGCATATGGAGAGACAAAAAAACAAACAGCATATAGTATAATTCCGTGACGTCTGGTGTGAGGGGGGTAGCAGGACACAGAAGGGGGGGTTGCACTCACTTGTAAACAATGAGCGCAGGCCTCAACCCACGAGCGCCGAGCTAGTATGACTCCAAATGCTGGCTGTAATCCTCAATCTGTCCCCGCTTTCTACTCCTCACCACTCGTCAGGCAGAGTTACAATGTGCGGTATAAAAAACGAAAAGCGCACATAGCGTGATCCCATATAAAATACAGTTTATTGAGTAGACAAAAATTCCATAAACTTACAGTTAAAAAATGGCTGGGGGGTGCTTTTATTTATACTTTTACATTTATATATTTGCATTCGTGAGTCCTTTCCTTGATGTATCTGACTCATGTATTCAGGTTATTTGACATTTACTTTGTATGTACTATAGTATAGTCCCCCTCTTCCCTTTCCCCATTCCCCTTTTATCACAGCGCAACTACCATCCCCTTATTTACACTTGGTCTGGACAAACCCTCTATGGGAGACACAAAAACCTGTTGTCTTGAGTTACTCTGAGTTTGTGGCCTCCTTTAAAAGAGTATTTGATGTTTCCGCATGCTCCGCTTCTGTTGCCATGTGCCTCATGTCCATCAAACAGAGTATGAGAACTGTTGTCGACTACGCCATTGAATTCCGTACTCTGGCAGCAGAGGTTGCTTGGAACAATGAGACCCTAGTGGCTACTTTTTCTCATGGTCTCTCGGATTCCATCAAGGATGAGATAGCAGCCCGAGATATACCCACTGAGCTGGAGAAGTTGATCACGTTTGCCGTGATTGGCAAACATTGTTTCATACTCAGTAATCCAGAAGGATAAGCCCCTGGTTTCGGTTACTCTTACTTGGGCTGAGTCGTCCATTGAGATACAGGCTCTAATCGACTCTGGGGCTGCAGGCCTGTTCATTGATGCTGCCTTTGTAACGAAGCACTCGATTCTGCTGCAGCTGTGTGACACTCCACTTGCCATTGAGGCTCTTGACGGGAGACCCCTACAGCCTGCCCATATGCCTCATGAGACGGTTCCATTGTCCATGGCCATAGGGGCTCTACACCATGAGATAATCCAATTCCAAGTTACTTCCTCACCTAAGTTTCCATTGGTTATTGGTTATCCTTGGTTACAGAGGCACAACCCCTCTTTTGATTGGCTCCGTGCTGAGGTTCTCTCCTGGTCACCACAATGCAGGATATGCTTCCAGAAGGTAGCCAAGGTCCTGTGCACCTCTTCATTCTCATCCCTGTCGGAGGAGTACCATGATTTTAGTGATGTCTTTGATAAAGGTCAACCCGGTAGTTTGCCTCCACAACGGCCGTATAATTGCGCACTTTCTTTAAGTTTCATCCGCAAATCCTCACCCCCTGCTGGTTTCTTTTGTGAAGAAGAAAAGTGGTGAACTGAGACCCTGTATTGATTATAGAGGTCTTAATCGTTTAACGATTAAGAATGCCTATCCGATTCTGTTGATTACGGAGATATTTGACCGCCTCAAGGGAGCAACGGTTTTCATGAAGCTTGATTTGAGCGGGGCATACAATCTCATGAGGATTAAGGAGGGCGATGAGTGGAAAACTGTGTTTAATACCAGGCCATTCGTAGTGCCTTTTGGCCTTTGTAACGCCCCGGCAGCTTTTCAGGAATTTATTAACGATGTCCTCCGAGATTTGTTGCGGTTATGTGTGGTGGTTTATCTCGATGATATACTCATATTTTCAAGTCCCTAGAGAACCACCACACAGATGTCTGTCATGTGCTTCAGAAACTAATAGGGTGTACACACGGTCGGACTTTGTTCGGACATTCCGACAACAAAATCCATGGATTTTTTCTGACGGATGTTGGCTCAAACTTGTTTTGCATACACACGGTCACACAAAGTTGTTGGAAAATCCGATCATTCTGAACGCGGTGACGTAAAACACGTACGTCGGGACTATAAACGGGGCAGTGGCCAATAGCTTTCATCTCTTTATTTATTCTGAGCATGCGTGGCACTCTGTCCGTCGGATTTGTGTATACACGATCGGAACTTCCGACAATGGATTTTGTTGTCGGAAAATTTTATCTCCTGCTCTCCAACTTTGTGTGTCGGAAAATCCGATGGAAAATGTCCGATGGAGCCCACACACGGTCGGAATTTCCGACAACACGCTCCGATCGGACATTTTCCATTGAAAAATCCGACCGTGTGTACGGGGCATTAGAGAGAAGAATCTCTATAGTAAATTGGAGAAGTGCGAGTTCCATCGTGAACAGGTTCAATTCCTGGGTTATGTCATTTCCACTGCTGGTTTTACGATGGACCCAGAAAAACTTTTAGCAGTCCTACAGTGGCCCCAACCCATGGGTTTACATCCTCTGCAGCGTTTCCTGGGCTTTGCCAACTATTCAGAGAAGAGAAGGACAAAGCGGAGCCTGCAGGCTCAAAAGGTATCCATTTGAACCTTTTTGCCCCAGGGAACAAACTGTGAAAGTTTGGGCAGGAAATATGGTACTGGGAGGAAACCGTGGCAGAAATAAAAATCACCTCACAAAGAGCTCACAGGCACTCACTGCAGCTGAAGTAGCTCCAGTCACCTCACAAGATACAGCATCAGGGCGCTCTCACAGACAGAAAATGTCACAGCAAGACTCTCCATTTGAGTCAGATACAGAACAAATCCTCTCACAAACTTCTCCACAAGCCTCCTCAGCATCCCCAGAAATATTATTACAATTTGAAAAGATGCTTCATAAGGCTTTAAAACAAACCTCAGACCAAATAACAAAAAGCCTAACCAAAGAAATAAGAGAGCTGGGAAACCGCACCGCAGCCTTAGAAATAAAAATGGATGAAATTGAAATTACAACCCAAGAAAATATAACAGAATTGGAACAATTAAAACAAGAGAATTTAATACTTCAAACTAAGCTCGAAGATTACGAAAATAGAGCCAGACGTTCAAACTTGCGCATAAGGGGAATACCTGAAACTGTGACAGACCTGCAATCTACTATTACTGCTCTATTACAAGAACTAAAGCCAGATATCCCTATTGAACGTTTAGAACTGGACAGAGTACACAGAGCCCTCACAGCCAAAAAGAAAGATGGACCCCCATGTGATATAATCACAAAATTTCATTATTACAGAACGAAAGAACAAATACTAATTGCTGCAAGAGAAAAAAAGGAACTTAATTTTCAAGGACACAATTATCAAATTTTTGCTGACCTATCCCAACTTACTATTACTAAAAGACGATCCATGAAACCCCAACTAATGGAACTGCAACGCCACAACATTATGTATCAATGGGGCTTCCCCTTTTCAGTCAGATTTAACTACCAAGGTACAATTTACAGAAGCAGATCAGCAGATGAACTACAACAAACCCTTTTAAAATTAAATCTGACAGAACCCACAAGCAGCAACTCTCCCACACGCAGAAGAATGGCGTCATCTTCACCTTCAGGCAGCACCCAGAAAATTTCAGAACAAAATGGGAATCATCATTCTCACAAAAGAGGCCGTTATGCCACATCATCCATGGACCAAGAAGATTCAATGGACTGACATCCTAATTCCTGATATCTCTTCATTTATTATACTAAGAGATGGTTCTCTATAAAAAACCTATATTTATAACTGAATGTAACTGCATTCTGATAGTCACACACTGTGTGGGATCATGTTACATTCCAGTTATATTTCTTATTACTTCTGATTCATATAGCCTTAGAATATATAAGTGAAATAAGAAAATTCTTGTTCAGTTATATATTATCAGGTAATAACAATAGATGTATTACTTTTTTAGGACAAATATGTTCAATAATCCAGAAGTAATGGAAGCTTTTTCTTTCTTTTCTTAAAACAAATATATTATTACCTAACTAGTTCCTAGAATTATGTTTTTGTTTATTCTAATCTGAAGCAATACAACCTCAATTTTATGAGTTAACATATCTAAACAGTTACATATGAATAAAATATGTAATTGTTTACTCTAAAAGGGTTAAAATCCCAAAATAATTCAAACTATCTTCATCAATACCAAAGTTATTAACAGTACCTTTCTAACTGAATTATTTAGCCTAGGGCAAGACTAACCATATACAACCACGCTGGAATAAATAATTTCAACAAAAACTATATTCTGCACTCCAATTAATGAAACATCATTTTGATGTCTTTTGACATAACACTTCTCTCCTGTAAGCGGAAGATCCCTGTACCCCCATTAGCCCTTCTCATTCTCCCAACCATATTATGTGGGAGTGTGACGAAGGCACTTATTCCCCTGAGAGAGATATTTATTCTCTTTCACGGGTAAATTGTGATTACTTGCAAAAAATAATTTATACAATGTATCATCTAATCTCATATGTTTTTTGTTTACTCTTTACTCCAGAATTCACTGGTTTCTTTTCTATCTATTCATCTCTTCAGTCCACACAGGTTGATCTGCGCAGTCAGCTCTGCATAACAAAAAGTAAGTCAAAACTATTTGATCTATTGCCATGGCACCACTGAATATACTTTCCCTGAATGTTCAGGGAATAAATGTCCCTCAAAAAAGGACCAAAGCCTTCCGTACTTTCCATAACAAGAAGGCTCATATAGTATGCCTCCAAGAAACACACTTCACCAAAGATTCTACTCCAAAATATATTTCTCCTTTTTATCAACAAATTTACACGGCTTCTACCTGTACCAAGCAAAGGGGAACTCTAATTGCATTTCACCGATCCACACCATTCACCTTTTCATCAGAAATTAAAGACCCAGAAGGTAGATACCTGATACTCATGGGTTATATAATGGATACAGCAATCACAGTGATTTCCTACTACGCTCCTAACAAACAACCTACACCATTCCTCTCACATATATTACAAGTGATTAATACACACAAAATAGGAACAGTGATAATGTGTGAGGATTCGAACCAGGTCCTCCTCCCATTTCTAGATAAATCACCTTTTACATCATCCAAAATAACCTCTAGATTACCTTTTTCTCAACTTCTTTCCAAATACAATCTGGTAGATTCATGGAGAGAAAGTAACCCAATGAAAAAGAAATTCACTTATTTCTCGCACCCCCATCAAACCTTCACCAGAATAGATCATATTTTTCTAACAATAGGAATGATACCAGAAATTATTGCATCAGATATAATTCCGATTCCGTGGTCGGACCATAATGCAGTATACACTACTATAGCCTCAGCCATACCAAAAGCACATGACCCAACGTGGTACTTACCGGACATAATGCTCAAACACCCACTACATCAGATGGCCATTGAACAAGCTTTAAAGGAATACATATCAATTAATAATACAACAGACATCTCCCCAATAACACTGTGGGAAGCTCATAAACCTGTCTTGCGTGGTACAATACAAAGACAAATGGCACTATTTAAACGGGAACGCAAAAATCTAGCAAAAAAACTAGAACTCAATTTTAATGCAGCCTACATATCATTTCAAGATAATCCATCTCAGAGTACAAAATCTCATCTGGAAAAATCTAGATTGGAATACAATCTATTTCTCACTGAGTCAGTTGATAAATCCCTCAAACGCTCCAAACACAATTTCTACATGAATACAAACAAACCAGGTACATATTTGGCTCGGGCATTAAATTCAACTAACAAATCTTTCAAACCAATACGTTTGAAATTATCAAAAAATGTTTACACTTGTAATCCAGTTAAAATAGTCCATAAATTTCACTCACATCTCGCAACTTTATACAAGACAAACAATGAATTTAATCCTACAGAAGCTGAATCCTTCTTCTCAAAAATAACCTTACCTGAGTTATCTCAGAATCAAAAAAGCAGTTTGGATGAGCCTATAACTATAGATGAAGTTGCTAACGCCATAAAAGACCTAAAACTTAACAAAAGACCAGGCCCAGACGGCTACTCGGCTTTATACTATAAAACATTCTCAGAAATACTCTCTCCCATTCTCACTGAAACTTCTAGATGGACATTCTTTTCGGCAAGAAACACTAATGGCAATTGTTTGTATGATCCCAAAACCCCTTTCTGATGATACTTCCTGTGTGAATTATCGGCCTATCTCTCTGTTAAACCTCGATATTAAATTATTAGCAAAAATAATAGCAAAACGCCTCAATAGCATTATAGGAAAATTAATACATAGAGATCAAGTAGGCTTCATTCCAAATAGACAGGCAGGCGATAATATACGCAGGGCAGTGTTATTGGCACATATTGCTAAAAAACGGAAAATCCCATTATGTTTTCTATCTCTCGATATTAAGAGGGCATTTGACACAGTATCCTGGCAATATATGCAATATTCATTACAAAAATGGGGTTTTGGACCCCACTTTTTAACATGGATCAAGGCATTATATAATAAACCCAAAGCCTATATAAAATATGCTGGATACAAATCTGAAGCCTTTAATATCGAAAGAGGTACCCGACAGGGTTGCCCATTATCTCCCTTATTATTTGCCCTTATACTCGAACCCATGGCCCAATACATCAGAACAAACCAAACTATAACTGGCATTGAAGTAGGAGGTATTACACACAAATTATGTATATTTGCAGACGATATATTACTTTTTCTATCATCACCACAGGTCTCTGGTCCTAACTTAATACCAGCTCTTGATGGATTTGCAGCCCTATCCGGCCTTATGATTAATCCTAAGAAATGCCTAGTGCTTAATATTTCACTCACAAACATGGAATTGATCCCGGCTAGGGCTGCACTCCCGTTCACATGGGCAGAAAAATCAATCCCATATCTTGGAATTCATTTAACAGCATCTCATTCTGACTTATTCTCAACCAATTATCCTCCTGTATTAAGACAGATCACAAATCTAATAAAACAATGGTCGCAACTTCCTTTATCCTGGATAGGGAAGATTAATGCAATCAAAATGACTATTCTACCCAAATTGCTTTATCTATTCAGAGTCCTCCCTATTCCAATTCCTTCCTATTTTTTGAGAATAGTACAAAAAAGTGCAACTTTGTTTATATGGGGCTCTTCTAAACCACGTATACCTATACACACACTACATCTTCCCAAAAATAAAGGAGGCCTGGGATACCCTAATTTTACTAACTACTACAGAGCAGCACATTTGGCCAGTCTGTCCAAATACCATGCAAAACAGGAAATCCCATTATGGGTATTTATAGAGGCTTCAGAAAATGACCCTCTATTAATATCAAATTTATTATGGCTTGATCCTAAAGACCGCTTTAAAATTCATAATCCCATAACTAAACACTTCTTATCTCTCTGGGATAAACTAAAAACCAAATATCAGTTACAATCTCCACACAATCCTCTCCTTTCTTTTATCAGAAATCCGGCCTTTTATCCGGCATGGATCTATCCAAATTCTTTTAAAGCTTGGACAACATCAGGCATTCAGACACTAAATGACTTCATAGCATCTAAATCATTCCTTTCATTCCCATCGCTTAGAGAAAAATATGATCTACCAAACTCTGAGATATTTAGATATCTCCAAATCAAAAATTTCTATACACCATTCCTAAAGGGGGATACACCATTATCCCAATTATTCATTTTTGAATCAATCTGTACAAAAGATCCATTTGCTAAAGGTACAATTTCATCACTTTAAATTAAAATTATATGGAGTAGCAAATCTTAATAGACCCTCTTACGTTCAGAGGTGGGAGGAGGACCTGGGACGAACTTTAGAAGACACGGACTGGTCTAACATATGGCTTACATCTAAGTCATCTTCACCCAACATCTTAGCACTGGAGACAAATTATAAAGTCCTAACTCGCTGGTACCTTGTACCCGCTAGAGTGGCAAAATATTCACCTAATACTTCAACTCTTTGTTTTCGAGGATGCCCAGAAATAGGCACATATTTACACATATGGTGGACGTGCCCAGTAATCCAAACCTTCTGGAAGGAAGTCTTTGTAATTGCATCTAAAATATTTAAAAAAATAATACAACCAGATCCATATTTAACTTTACTTAATCTAAAACCGGAATGGTTAACACTCTCTCAATTCAAACTTATGATCCAACTAATAACGGCTGCAAAACAAACAGTGGCCAAGGCATGGAAATCTCCTACATTGGTACTAGCAGAAACAATTCACAGAATGAATAATACAATGTCCCATGCTAAGATGGTAGCCATCGATCAAAATCAAATTCCAAAATTTGAAAAACTTTGGCATCCTTGGATAAAACAACAGTTCCTGTCAAACTTCAATGACTCTGTCCTGTTGCCATGGTAACAGATTAAATGACTTACAGAGACACCCATTCTAAGGCTTCAAAGAGAACTAAAAAGAATAATAAACTGACGAGCGGGACAACCTTGTGGACCATACCTCTACCTTTCAACCCTTTTTCTTCTTCCTCTTTCCTTTTCTCCACCTTACAATTAAAGCTCATTATCAGAATTTATTTGACCTATATACACTCTACTTGTAAACAATATGTATAGTAGGTATAAATCATTTAAATACCTACAAAAGTAACTAAGGAAATGATATATATCTTTAATTTAGGTTTACGTGAACCCAATGTTTAATATTTGAAATTTCATGATATTTACCTATATAAACCCTACTGTAAAACAATGAGCTTACTTTATAGATCCTTGTAGACTTACTTTATGTATCTTTATAACATTGTATACTCAATAAACTTCTTTTGACAAGGAAAAAACACCCCAGGGACTTTTAAGGTGCTTAAAAATAATAAATGAAAAGGTAGAAAAACATGTACGATGTAGTTATAAAAAATATATAATTTTTATTGAAAATTTAGCTCTAAAAACATGTGTCCCTAAAGAATGAGACACTATCATAAAACGATAGTACATTAATCACAATGGTTAAACCTTTCATGGGCGCATGAAGACAGAGCCACTTATTACTGTAACAATCTGCCACTCGACATGTTTAGCTCTAATGCAAGCTTCTTCAGGAGTTTATGGCAAAGATTGTAGTAGGCTCTAGACAATAGAAAGGACATACATAAGACATTAAATGAAAACAGTTAATAATAAAGAAAGCTAAACCAATAAGGTTTAGCAGAGTAATATATAAGAATCAATGTACATTTTTAATCATACATGTAAGGGACAATAATAGATATGTTTCAAAAGAAACTATACATACAAGAGAGATACAGTGTTTGATATTAATAGTCTTACCAGGCTGTCGTTGTCAAGGCAAAGTATTAAGATTGAGTAAAGTAACTTGCTGCAGTGCTTTCAATGTATGGGCTCTCATAATATGGATTCTCTTTCCTGGTATGGCCAACAGGGGGATATAAAGTTTTGTATATCCTTAAATAATGAAATTGTCAAAGGTTACTAAAAAAGAATGAAACAGGGCACCACCATTGGCTTAGGATTTGAAAGAAAGAATTTTTACCTTAAATAGAATCAATGATTATTTGCTTGAAGTGGACAAACACCTCCTAGCATGGAATGAAGGTAATAGCAGCAGTAGATCAACACAATAAGGAGGAGCCCTAGTCAAGGATTGAGGAATCAGACTGGGAAAAGAATTCCCATGCAACAGATTCTAAATCAAAGTAATGAAAAAATTGCACCAATTAGAAAGGCTTATCAAGTGCGGCTCTGTCAATATTAGACATGGCTGCACTAGAGACACTTACTTGAAGAAATCGAAAGGCAGGTAGGCGATGGAGCGATCCACACACTCCCTGTGGTGTGGTGCCAGTGACAGAAGATGTGCGGTGTCTGACTGCCTTCATAAGCCCTCCATCCCGGCGGCGTCTGACATCACCCCCGGGATGCGGACGTATATTGAGAATGCCCCAGCTGCAACTGAGTAGGGAATGTAGCAATGTCAATGACCGACGTTCTCTGCGTGCGCGATCGATAGTGCGTATGCGCGAAATGGCAATAACGTAATAGAGCCTATGAGGCTAGCGGCACCATCTTAAGAAGGGGCAAGAGGATGACAAACACAGCAGTGTCAGTGTTAAACATAAGAATGTGACAAAAATCAATTGGTCATCAATGAGTAATAAAATATGATAGTCTATATTGAAGATAACATTAAATAATAATAAGTATTCACTGATCAACCAGCAATTAATTAAAGAATGGGCCTGAAGCAATATAAAAAAGAAAAAAAAGAGAAACAAAAAAAAAACATTTTTAAATTTTAATTTCAATTAAAGAGGGACTGACATCTCTAAGTACTACTCCCATGTATGTTGCAAAAAGGGACTAACATCTGTAGGGCTCCCAAAGGAGGAGCGATTGATTGTTCACTCGTCGAGTTGGGTGCCCTGGGCATCCGTGTGGACCTAAATGGACAGCAACATCCATACATGAGGAACCACATCTACAATGAAGCACTGTTGAATTTATGAATTGAAAACAGACTAAATTGTTCAGATAAGGACAGCCTGTAAGATAAGGATATCAACTTAGTGGGAAGTTAATACAAAAGGAGCCATAAGGTACAAACATATAAACCTGGGAAATATTTACCATAGACACAGGTATACAGAAAAGGCAGAACAAATTCAAGAAAAAAAAAAAAAAGGAGAAGCAAAAAAAAGAAAGAAACAAGGATAGTCCGAAATTACAAAGTAAAAAAAAAATTATTTACAAAAAGGGTTTGAAGCTGAATGCATCATTCATGCCTGGGTATTTTAAAGCTGACAATTCGTGTATCCAACGTGCCTCCTTTTGAAGGAGTAATTTATCATAGTCTCCTCCCCTGTCTCCAGGGGGGATGTGTTCTAGGGCAAAGAAGTGCAGACAGCTGATGTCAAAGTTATGTTGTAGGCCAACATGGCGACTGATGGGGGTTTCCATTCTCTTTTTTTGTATTAAGGAAACATGATCCCTTATCCGACAAAAAAAAGGTTGTTTAGTCTTGCCAATGTAAAACATCTGGCATTCACATTGCATGATGTATACAATGCCTACTGATTGGCAAGTTACTGCAAAGTTAGGTCTAAAAAAGGCGACCACTCGGAAGCAGTAAGCGTCGTGCCGCCAATATAAATCTACAAAAGTTGCAATGATGACAAGGTCTGCTCCCTTTATTGGTCTCACTGGCTGTTCTTGTATGACTATCGTAGTGACTATGTACCAGAGAGTCCCTCAGGGAATGAGATTGCCTGAAGGTGATCTCCGGATAGGGTTTTAAGTGCTTAGCAATCTTTTCATCCCCCATCAGCAAGTACCAATATCTTTTTAGAATTTCTTGTATCTGCTGGTGCTGACTGGAAAAGCTAGTGATGAGTTGAACACCAGGATTGACTCTTGTTGGTTTCGGATTATGTATAAGGGAAGCTCTATCATGGTTTTTGGCCCTGAGATAGGCTTTCTTAAGGCATTTTTTGCTGTAGCTGCACTTGAGAAAATGCGATCGCAGCAAACAGGCTTCTCTTTCAAAATCAGAGTCAGCACTGCAGTTGCGCCTAATTCGCAAGTATTGTCCATAGGGCACACTTGTGATGAGGGGAGTGGGGTGGGAACTGGTGGCGTGGAGCAAGGAATTCCCTGCAGATGGCTTGCGATACAGGGTCGTTCCTATGCTACCATCAGGATTGACTAGAATTTTAATGTCAAGAAAGGTTAGGTTTTGTTGGCTCAGCTCGAATGTAAATTTGAGATTAAAGTTGTTAATCTTAAGACTATCCAAAAAGGAAAGAAGTGAATCCTTGGTGCCCATCCAGATGAAGAAGGTATCGTCAATGAATCTTCTCCATACAGGAATTTGTTCAAGGTAATTTTGCACGTCATCCCTATGAAAAAGTTCACGCTCCCACCCCCCCAGATACAGGTTGGCATAAGAGGAGGCACATTTGGTCCCCATAGCCACTCCCTGTATCTGGAGGTAGTGGGAGCCACCAAAAAGAAAAATGTTGTTGGAGAGGATAAATGATAACAGGTCCAGAATGAATCTGTTGTAGTGGTGAGAAGCCACCGGCCTTCCACAATGTCAACACCCCGAAGTTGGGGGATGAAATTGTAAAGGGCCTCCACATCGAGGGCCACCAACCACGAGCCCCCAGGAATGGAGATTCCATCGAGGGCGTGTAGAAGGTCGTTGGTGTCCTAAATATAGGACACCAATCCCTCGATGTGGGGTCTTAGAAAATCATCAACTAACTGGTTAGCAGTTAGACTGAGACTACCATTACCCGAGACAATGGGACAGCCCGGGGTTTTCTAGGGTTTTTGTGAATCTTGGGGAGTGCGTACAAAGTTGGTGTTCGTGTGGAAGTGACATTCAAAAATTCCCAAGTGGATTTATTTATAAGGCCTTTGCGATAGGCCGAGCCAATTAAATGCTGGTAGCGATTAATCGTTAGGGCAAGGTGGTTGGGTAATACCTTGCGGTACCATTCACGATTCTGGACCAACGCCAGCACCATGGCCTCGTACTGGCTGTTGTCCATCACCACCAAGTTCCCGTCTTTGTCCAAAGACTTAATCGTGATATTTTTGTTCAATTGTAACGATTTTAGGGCTGCCAGTTGAGAGGGAGTCAAGTTTGACTTTGTTGTATTTTTGCACTTGGTCTCCATAATTTCTTTGGTCACCTGACTCGTAAATGCCCAAACATTGGGGTTCCCCTGTAACGTAGGAAAACTCTGGGATTTAGGTTTGTAGTTCTGAGTTCTGAGATTTGGAAATAGTGGAGGGGCAGCCTGATGGGGGTGGGGGAGGAGAGGGGCCTATTTCATCAAGGCCTCCCTCCTCCCATAGCTCCATCAGGTCCTCCATGGCTTTGATATCATTAATGGACATGTCTTTCCATAGGGGATTGTCCAGAGTGGAATTTTGAATAGAGGTGACTGGCTTGTCATACAGAATTTTAAACATGAGTTTTCTAGAAAATAAATTGAGGTCTTTTATCAATTCAAACTGATCCACCTTGTGTGAGGGACAAAAAGTTAAGCCCAAATTCAACACAGAGATCTGTTCTGCTGAAAGGGGATAAGAAGACATATTGATCACCTCGAATTGGCTTTCGGGGACACTCCGAATCGATCACTAACATTTGTGCAACCCACAGTGCACTACCATTCACTTCTAATACATAGGTAAGCAACACTAATGCTATCTCTTCACAGCTGGATTTTCGCCCAGCTCTGATTTTTTCACAAGCAATATCGGAGTCCAAAAAAGTTGTCAGCCCAGACTTGGGGTATCCCAAACCCCCAAAAGCCAATTCAAAGGTGATCAATATGTCTTCTTATCCCCTTTCAGCAGAACAGCAGAAAAGTGTGTGGATCGCTCCATCACCTACCTGCCTTTCGATTTCTTCAAGTAAGTGTCTCTAGTGCAGCCATGTCTAATATTGACGGGAACCGCACTTGATAAGCCTTTCTAATTGGTGCAATTTTTTCATTACTTTGATTTATAATCTGCTGCATGGGATCTCTTTTCCCAGTCTGATTCCTCAATCCTTGACTAGGGCTCCTCTATATTGTGTTGATCTACTGCTGCTATTACCTTCATTCCATGCTAGGAGGTGTTTGTCCAATTCAAGCAAATAATTATTGATTCTATTTAAGGTAAAAATTCTTTCTTTCAAATCCTAAGCCAATGGTGGCGCCCTGTTTCATTCTATTTTAGTAACCTTTGACAATTTCATTATTTAAGGATATACAAAACTTTATATCCCCCTGTTGGCCATACCAGGATAGAGAATCCATATTATGAGAGCCCATACATTGAAAGCACTGCAGAAAGTTACTTTACTCAATCTTAATACTTTGCCTTGACAACAACAGCCTGGTAAGACTATTAATATCAAACACTGTATCTCTCTTGTATGTATAGTTTCTTTTGAAACATATCTATTATTGTCCCATACATGTATGATTAAAAATGTACATTGATTCTTACATATTACTCTGCTAAACCTTATTGGTTTAGCTTTCTTTATTATTAACTGTTTTCATTTAATGTCTTATGTATGTCTTTTCTATTGTCTAGAGCCTACTACAATCTTTGCCATAAACTCCTGAAGAAGCTCACATTAGAGCGAAACATGTCGAGCGGCAGATTGTTACGGAAATAAGTGGCTCTGTCTTTATGCGCCCATGAAGGATTTAACTATTGTGATAAATGTACTATCGTTTTATGATGGTGTCTCACTCTTTAGGGACACATGTTTTTAGAGCAAAATTTTCAATAAAAATTATATATTTTTTATAACTACATCGTACACGTTTTTCTACCTTTTCATTTATTATTTTTAAGCACCTTAAAAGTCCCTGGGGTGTTTTTTCCAAACCCCCTCTCTCGTTCTTTTTTCCAACTATTATCGAAAGTTTATTTGTAACTTCTCATCTCTGGTCAAGCCCCTCACTGATATGACCACAAAGAAGGGTAACACACAGGACTGGTCTCCGGAGTCCGTTAAGGCCTCTGAGAGTCTCAAGGCTGCCTTTGTTTCTGTTCCTGTGTTGGCACATCCTGATCCTACATTACCGTTTATCCTTGAGGTTGATGCTTCTGAGATTGGTGTTGGCGCCATTCTGTCTCAACGTCCTACCTCTGAGAGCACTTTGCATCTTTGTGGCTATTTTTACAAGAAATTCTCACCTGCGGAGTGCAATTACGAGATTGGTGACAGAGAGCTGTTGGCAATCATTTTAGCCCTGAAAGAATGGAGACATCTCCTCAAAGGTACCACTGTGCCGGTTCTCATACTTACTGACCATAAGAATCTCACATTCTTGTCTTAGGCTAAACGCCTCTCTCCCAGAAGGGCGCGATGGGCTCTTTTGTTGTCAAGTTTCAATTACATTGTCTCATTCTTACCCGGTACTAAGAATGTAAGGGCTGACGCCTTGTCTTGAGAATTTTCCTCCACTTCCATGTTGCAGTCAGTTCCGGTTCCTGTGATTCCTCCTGATCGTATTCTGGCTACGGTTCGTGACAATCTCACTTCCCTTTTGGATGACAAAATTCTTGCTGCTCAGGTCCATGCCTCTCCCGAGAAACCTTGTGACCACTGCTTTGTCCCAGAGAGTGTCCGTACTGCCGTGCTCCAGACTTACCATTCTCCCAAGGCTGCTGGTCACCCTGGGAAGAATCAACTCTTTTGGACCATATCCCAACAATTCTGGTGGCCTAGTCTACGTACTGATATAACCGCCTTCATAGCTGCCTGTTCCATGTGCGTTCACAGTAAGACTCCACAACACCTTCCAGTGGGCCTCCTACAACCCATACCCAATGGAGAGAGGCCCTGGACCCACCTGTCTATGGATTTCATTGTGGAGTTGCCCAACTCCCAGGGCAACACAGTTATCCTTATGGTGGTTGACTGGTTCTCAAAGATGTGTCGTTGTATTCCACTAAAGAAGTTGTCCACTTCTAAGGAACTGGCTTCAATTTTTGCTCAGGAGATCTTTCGCTTACATGGGCTACCCAAGGTGATTGTCTCCGACGGTGGTAGTCAGTTTGTGTCCCAGTTCTGGCAAGCCTTTTGTGCACAGTTGGGAGTTCAGCTTGCTTTCTCCTCTGCGCATCACCCGCAGTCCAATGGGGCTGCAGAACGAGTCAATCAGTCCTTGGAGTAATTCCTATATTGCTATATTTCTGACCATCATAACAACTGGTCAGACCTATTACTGTGGGCAGAGTTTGCTCACAACAGTGCCTTGAATTCTGATTCCCGATTGTCCCCATTTATGGCGAATTATGGTTTCCAACCTTCCATGTTGCCTGACTGATTAGAGGAGCAGCTCCATGGTCTTCGTTCCACTTGGGCACAAGTCCAGGAGGCTTTGAGACATGCTAATGATAGGTACAGACTCCATGCTGACTGCAGACCTCTGCTTGCGCCTTCCTACCAGGTTGGGGACAAGGTCTGGCTGTCATCTCACTACCTCTGACTTCGTGTTTCCTCACTGAAGTTCGCACCTCAGTTTATTGGGCCTTTCCATATTCTTTGCAGGTTTAACCCAGTGGCTTATGCATTACACCTTCCTTCTAATATGTGTATTTCAAATGTATTTCATGTCTCCTTATTAAAACCTTTGGTTTGCAACTGCTTTACCACCTCGGTGCCACATCCTCACCCTGTACAGGATGAGAACCATGAGGAGCATGAAGTACAGTCCATTGTTGACTCCCGTAGGTTCCGTGGGTGCATACAGTACCTACTGCAATGGAAAGGGTACGTTTCGGAGGAACACTCTTGGGTCTCATTCTCGGACGTATATGCCCCTGTCCTCCTCTGTGATTTCCATAGATGTTTTCCCCTCAAGGCTGGGGGTCCTCCGAGGGGGGGTCATTATGGAGGGGGTAATGTCAGGGCTGGGCTCAGCCCTTCCTTCTCTGAGCTGGCTGCTCAGCTGTCGGATAATTGCCAGCTCCTATCTCTCCACAGTTACTCAGCTGTTGATGATATCCTGCTTGTCAGTCCTGCCTACTTAAGCCGTCCAGCCCAGAGGATCTCTTCCTTAACCATAGTCAACATCACAGAGACGTTCTCCTGCATTCCTGTTAAAAGACTTGCTTGGCTGACATCCCTTCTGGCTCCAGATCCTGCTTGCTGTTTTACTATGCTCAGGATCTCTGGTTCCCTGACGTTTGGCTTTTCTGACTATCCATTCCGGTTCCTGAACTCTGGCTATGTTTTGACTACATTTGCTCTATTTACTTTTATTTATTTTTTTTCTCAATAGATTTTTATTGAAAAGTATTTATGTAATACAGAGTAAAAGAAACATTTATAACATTGTTTACAGGAAATTTAGTCATTGTTATGAGATTTGGTACAATATGAGATTATGGTACATCTTACCCAGTAGAAAATATGTAAAGAAATAGGGTTGCGGTATACACAAGGAAATATGTGGTAATTTGATTGGTTTTACTATTCTACAATTATAAGGAATAGTGCTAGTTAACTGACTGTGGTTTTAGTCTGGAAGACGGTTGTAGGACGACATTTCCACCCGGACACCCCGCAAGGGTGCTAGACTGTGACCGTGAAGAACCGTCCTCCCCTCCCCTATAGGTTAACTTCTGACTCTATCTGTCTAAGTTTGTAACCAACGAGAGAAACACATCATAGATTAAATTTGAAGTGGGTTCTGCTGAGTCAAATGGGTTGGTTATACATTTAAGAGTTATGGTCGTCAGATAAAGTATTTTTGTCAGATTTAAGGTTAAAAATTTCGACAAATGCCGGAGAACTAGTCCAATCAGTCCACGGTTGCCACATGTGGATGATTTTCATTTTGTCGTGGCGTAACGATAGGGTTGTTTCGTGTGTGAAGTGAACATGTGTAGTATGGACTACATCTTTTAATGTGGGGGGTCTGGGTCTTTCCATTTCCTAGATATACTAAGTCTAGCTGCCAGAAGAACGTGAGTAATGATATTCCTTATCGTGTAGGGGTATTGTTCTATATCTATTGAAAGTAAAGCCAGAGATGGTCTACTTCTGATGGTCAGGTGTGTAATTTCTGAAAGTAGTTAAAAATTGAGCTCCAATATTGTGTGAGTTTGGGGCAGTCCCAAAATATATGTAGCAAATCTCCTTTAATTCTGCAATTTCTCCAGCAGGTGTCGTCAAGGTCTTTACTAAATTTAGAAATTCTATCAGGGGTCATATACCAACGATATGTTAGTTTATATGCTAGTTCTCAAAGGTTGGAACAACAGGTTGCCTTATAAATGGATTTGCAAGCTTTTTCCCATTTGTCTATTGTGAATGATTGTCCTAGATCTCTTTCCCATCTGATTATCGGTGACGATGCGGTGAATGTGGTCTTGTGATGAAGCATGTTGTAAAATAACGATATGCCCTTACGGTGTGTTATAGGAGATCTAAAGTAGATCCATGCTTCTTAGGGAAGAATAAATTTCCAGTTTGTGAGCGATGTGAGGCAGTGATGGGTGCGAATGTATAGGAATATGTCAGAGGACCGGAGGTGGAATTCTTTTTGTAGTGAAGAGAATGATTTAGGTTTATCTGTGTCTATCAAATCAGACAGGTGGATAATGCCTTTTTCTTTCCATCTTAAGTAGGAAGTTGATAGTATTAGATGATGTAGAGATTCTATAGGGATGTTGTCACGAAGATCCTGCCAGTAACCGGCATCCCAGGCGCACGGGAACCCGGCCACGGGTCCCATTGCGCATGCGCGGTCACGCACGGGCACGCGCGCGCGCACTCCCGCTGGTGTCAGGCGGGCTATTTAAACCTGCCTGTCACACTCCATCCCTGCTGTCTGCTCTACAGCGTTCTGTGAGTGTTACCTGATCTGATCTGTGTTTCCTGTTATCTGACCCGGCTTCCTGTTTGACGATCCTGCTATCTGCCTGCACCAGACTCTCTTGGCTTGCCTGACCATCCCTCTGCATTACCCCTGGTACCTCTGCTGTCCGAACGTTACTGACCACCGGCTTGTTGACCCTCCGCTGTGTTTCATCAGCTTCCAGTCTGCTGTTACCTGTTGTTGTTCCTGGTTCCAGTCCAGCTTCCAGTCTGCTATTACCTGCTGTTGTTCCTGGCTCCAGTCCAGCGTTCCAGGCTACCTTCTGCTGTGTTCCAGCCCAGCGTTCCAGGCTACCTTCTGCTGTGTTCCAGTCCAGCGTTCCAGTCTACTACCTGCTGTTGTTCCTGGTTCCAGTCCAGCGTTCCAGGCTACCTTCTGCTGTGTTCCAGCCCGGCGTTTCAGGCTACCTTCTGCTGTGTTCCAGTCCAGTGTTCCAGGCTATCTTCTGCTGTTGTTCCAGTCCAGCTTCCAGTCTGCTATTATCTGCTGTTGTTCCTGGTTCCAGTCCTGCATTCCAGTCTCTGTCCTCAGTCTACTCCTCAGGCTACTAACTCCAGAGGGTGCCACCACTACTGGACTTTCAGCAACTGTTGATCCTGCCAGGCACCCATACCACTCTTCACTCCTGGCCCTCTGTCTCCATTCCAGGGGAACGGGAGTGGGAGCTGTAAGGGAGGTCTTTTCCTGCACTTCAGGCTCACAACCTACCAGGTACGTGACAGATGTGAACATTAGAGGGTATAGTGTGAGTTAAAGGTGTTTGTTGGAGTCTGAGCAAAGCTTTGATAGTCGTCAATATCGTCGGCGAGATTTGGGGAGGGATCTTTGCTCCTAGCGTAATAGCAAATAACCAAGAAGATCTATTACCACCGGGGATTGCAGATGATTCTATTTTGCCCCACAGTGTGGGGAGGGGGGGTTTAGGAACCATTCTCTAGCTTGGGTGAGGATAGAAGCCATGTAATAGTCTAAGAAAACTATGTATCCTGTTCCTCCCGCTAGTCGGTGTTTAATTATTTGAGAATGTCCGCATCTTGATTTTTTTCCCTGCCAAATAAAGTTTGATAAAAGTTTTTGTAAGGATTTGAAATAATGGAGGGGTATGGGGATGGGTATTGTGCGAAATAGGTAGAGTACTTGGGGTAGATGAAACATTTTGAACGCCGCCAAGCATCCCAGCCATGAGAATTCAATTGACACTAGCCTGGTAAGATCGTTTTGAAGTTTGGTTCTAAGTGGTAGGTAGTTCATAGTATATAATGATTTAGTTGATTTGGTCAATTGTATTTCCAGGTACGATATGCTGTTATCTGCCCATATGTATGGGAATTGTTTTTTGAGTCGATCGCTAGTAGGGTTGTTTATACCCAAATTTAGTATATAAGATTTCGTTTCGTTGATTTTGTAGTATGAGACATCACTGAACCAGGCGAGCGTCTTTTGTACTTCAGGCAAGGATCGTTCAGGGTCAGTGATCATTAGGATCACATCATCTGCGAACAGACTAATTTTGTGTTTTATGGTTGCTAGGGAGATTCCAGATATTTTGTTGTTAGATCTAATGTGCTCGGCCATGGTCTCCATGATAGGGTTGAATATTAGTGGCGATAATAGGCAACCTTGTTGTGTACCGTTCGATATTTGGAAAGGTATAGACAAGGTATCTGCAGAGAATACCCGAGCAGAAGGGTTAGAATATAGGGCCATTATTGCATTGTGTATTTGCCCCGTTAGGCCGAACTTGTTAAGCACTGCAGATAGGAAACCCCAGTGGACCCTATCAAATGCCTTTTCGGCATCAAGGGAAAGCAGTAGGGAAGGCATTTTAGAGGATTCTACATGGTGGATTATGTTAATCATTCGTCTAGTTGTGTCTGAAGCTTGACGACCTTTGGTGAAGCCGGACTGGTCTTGGTGTATTGGATAGGGGAGTATATTTTCGAGTCTGTTGGCAATGATTTTAGCGTAGATCTTTACATCCAAATTAAGCAATGATATGGGCCTAAAGTTTTTTGGGGTGGTAGGTTCCTTGCCGGGTTTAGGCAAAGTAGCTACCATGGCACTAAGCATTTCAGTGGGAAAGGAGGCGGATTGCACATTTGAGTTGAAGGCATGGCATTGGATGGGAGCTAGAATGTGTTGGAAACATTTATAGTATTCCCCTGTGAAGCCATCTGGGCCAGGAGATTTGAAGTTAGGGAGGTTGTTAATCACTTTTAGAATTTCATTAGTCGTGAATGGATCATTTAGTTTAGAGAGTTGTTTTTGGTTTATAGATGGAAGCTGTAAATTATTTAGGAAGGTTTGTATCATTTCTGGGGAGGGTTGGTTGGTGGTCAGGTCCTTTTTAAGATTGTACAGATCTTCGTAATATGTGCTAAAGGCATTTGCTATGGAGTGTGGTTTAAGAAGTTTTTCTTTGGAGTGGGGATGGAGAATGAAAGGGATTTTTTTTTTGTTTCTGTACCCCTTGACTCGTAAGGACATTGCCTTACCTGCTTTGTTATTTGTGGTATATGATGTGGATTTAAGTATTTTGTATGATTTTTCCAGAAGGTGGTGTGACGGATCCTATCCCACACTCCACTTAGTGCTTCCGTCAGTAATACTGCTTCCTCCAGTCTGACCATTAGAGAGATATATTCTTATAGCTGCATTGAATACAAGTCTAGCCGAAAATAGCTTGTAGAATCTTGAATGCTTTATTGGACAGAACACAGCCTTTTTATACACATTTAACACAAGGGGTTAGATAACGAGGTAGGGCTGACTCATGGATACTCCCCCCTCCCCTCTAGCAAAACCTTAAAAGACAATTATATAATTAACATGTTAATTAACACAACACTTAAGGCAGCCCAGGTTACCAGACAGTTCATCTCTGCAGATCAATGTGATCAGCTCTTTCAAGAATCATGTATTGTTCAGAATTAACAACCAAATAACAGGGTGAATGTGGGCAGAAAAAGGTATTTGCAGCCAGTGTCCGTGACAGTGCCCCCCCGTCCCATAGTCCGGCAGACCCAACTAGATCCACCACGGGTCAGCTTGGGGCAGTCCGGGAGAGTTTTATAGTTCAGTTTGCCGGGAAAGTCCATCAGCGTTCTCATTCTGCTTTCCTGGCCGATACTGTATGGTAAAATTGTAAGGCTGCAGTGCCAAGCTCCATCGTAACAAACGTCCATTATCCCCGGAGACCCGATTAAGCCAGATTAATGGATTGTGGTCGGTGAGCACCATAAAAGATTGTCCGTAGAGATAAGGTTGGAATTTCTTGAGAGCCCACACCAGCGCCAAACACTCCTTCTCCACGGCTGCATAACCGACTTCCCTGGGTAGCAGCTTCCGACTGATGTAGGCCACTGGGTGCTCACCACCATCAGGTCCTACTTGGCTCAGTACTGCCCCCAGCCCAAATGTAGAGGCATCTGTGTGGACACAAAAACGTTTGGTTGGGTCAGGGGCAGCTAGAACAGGAGCTGAAGTTAGTGCATTCTTTAATCGTTGGAAGGCAGCTTCACACTTGGGGAACCACAGTACCTGTCGGGGAAGGTGCTTCTTAGTCAAGTCTGTCAGGGGCTTAGCGATGGAACTATATTGTGGGACAAATTTCCTATAGTACCCAGCTGTGCCGAGGAACACCAGGACCTGGGTTTTAGTACGGGGGGTCGGCCACTTGGCAACTGCCTCAATCTTAGCAGGCTCGGGTCGTTGTTGTCCACTGCCTACTCGATGTCCAAGGTACTGTACCTCAGACATCCCTATGCTCCATTTCTCTGGCTTAAGGGTTAGTCCTGCAGCCTTGATGTGGTCTAACACGACACCCAGGTGAACCAGATGGTCCTCCCAGGTATCACTGTAGATCGCAATGTCGTCCAGATATGCACAAGCATAGTCCTGGAGGCCATCAAGAAGTTGGTCTACCATCCTCTGGAAAGTCGCCGGTGCATTCTTCATCCCAAATGGCATTACTTTAGACTGATATAAGCCAAATGGAGTAATGAACGCCAATTTCGGAATAGATTCCGCATCCAGGGGAATTTGCCAGTACCCTTTGCATAGGTCAAGGGTTGTCAGGAATTTTCCCCGAGCAATGCGATCTAACAGATCATCGACCCGGGGTATAGGGTAAGCATCAGTGGTGGTGCACTCATTTACTCTGCGGTAGTCTACACAGAAGCGAGTTGTGCCATCCCGCTTAGGTACAAGGACCACCGGGGAAGCCCAGGGGCTGCTGGATGGCTCAATGACTCCCAACTCAAGCATCTCCCATCTCCTTAATCTCATGACACATCCCCTCTCTCACTGCGTCAGGTATCCGGTAAGCCGCCTGTCTTTGCGGCAGTTGTCCCGGGGTCTCCACACGGTGCACTGCCATAGTAGTGTACCCAGGGACTGTGGAGAACATTTCCCTTCTCTGACTAAGGACCTGTCTAGCTTGTTCTCTCCGCATCGGCCCTAGCTGGTCGTCAAGCTTTATCATCTCTATCCCTGCAGTAATTCTGTTTAGCTCCGGGAGCACCAGCAGGGGAAGATTCTCAGAATCTTGCACAGCTGGAGCACATATAGCGGCTACCTCTCCTGATCTTTTCCAGTATGCTTTCAACATGTTCACATGAAAGGTCCGTCGGACTCTTTCATCCGAACATTTAGCCACTAGGTAGGTTGTGTCACAGAGCTTTGCCACAACCCGGTAAGGTCCCTGCCAAGTGGCCTGTAACTTGTCCTGCTTGGTTGGCCTAAGGGCAAGAACCTTCTGCCCAATCTGGACGGTGTCCGTGAGCTCCTTCAGTCTGTCCCTAAACTCAAGAACGTATGCTACGATAGAGGACCCTTGGGGATCAATTCCCCCTTCCCAGTGGGCTCTGACTAGATCTAGGGGCCCCCTCACCCGCCTCCCATGCAGTAACTCAAACGGGGAGAACCCGGTAGATTCCTGCAGCACCTCCCGATAAGCAAAGAGAAGGTGTGGCAGATATCTCTCCCAATCCCTGTGAGAGGTTGCAAATGTCCTAAGCAGCTGTTTCAGTGTTCCATTAAACCTCTCACACAGTCCATTGATCTGGGGGTGATAGGAAGAGGTCTGTAGGGGCTTTATCCCACAGAGCCTCCATAACTGCTGAGTGAGCTCAGCAGTGAACTGGGTCCCCTGGTCAGAGATGATTTCCAGAGGGAAACCCACCCTGGCAAAGATCCGGAGCAAAGCATCAGCCACAGTTTCTGCATGGATATTTGCCAGGGGAATGGCCCCCGGGTACCATGTGGCATAATCCACTACAGTAAGGATATATCTCTTCCCAGAAGGACTAGGTCAGGGCAATGGTCCAACCAGGTCTACGGCAACGCGGCTAAAGGATTCATCAATGATTGGTAAAGGGTGTAGGGGAGCTTTCAGTGGGCCCCCATGCTTACCCACCCGCTGGCAGGTGTCACGGTCAGGTCAGAGTCAGACGGTGGAGGGTCATCCCCAGGTGTCTGGCTAAGGGTATGTCATGCCCAATGCGCAGCAGGTCATGCCGATATTTCTGCGGTACAACCAGCTGCCGCTTGGGTGGATGGGAGGCTGTCTTTCCCTCAGTAACCCGATAGAGTAATCCCTGGACCCACTCTAGCCGCTCCCTCTCCAACTCCCCAGGGTCCAATCCTGCTCTTTCCCTATAGCTAGCTAGGGAAGGGTCGCTAAGAGTTGCCTGAGCAAAGTCTTGGGGAGAAGCCCAAGTCGGGGTAGGAACAGCTGGGGTAGTACAGTCTAGGTCAGGGGTGACAGGTCTTACCTGGGTCCCATCCTCGAGGGAGCGCACCTCCATCCGGGCTTGCTGGCGGGTGGTAACAGAGTAGGCTTCCGGGGATATATCCAGGGAGAAGGCTGAATTTAAACGTCCCAAATCGTTGCCCAACAAAACCTCTGCAGGTAAGTTCTGCATTATTCCCACTTCCACTTCTTTGGCCCCCGAACCCCAATCAAGGTGAACCCTGGCAGTGGGGACCTGCATAACATTTCCCCCAGCCATCCGCACAGCCACAGACCATTTCCTCTGCTCTGCCGGGTTTATCATTCGGGACTGTATCAGGGTAATAGTAGCTCCCGTGTCCCGCAGTCCCTGGGCAGCCCGACCATTAATCCACATGGCTTGTCGATGGTGCAAACGATTATCTGTAGTGGCAGCTTGCACAGGGTCTGCCTCATGTAGAATTCCAATATTCTCCTCACTTGGGTAAGTCACATCATCTCTGTCCAGACAGTGTGCAGCAGCCCAGGCAGGTCCAAGGGGTCTGTTGTTCCACGCGTCCTGGGAAACATTCTGTGGACAATACCTCCTAACATGCCCTGCTTGGTTGCATAAGTAGCAGAGGTCCCCTTTTCCTCGTGAAGATGGTATCTGAGTGGGGCCGGGGATCGACGGCTGGTGTGGAGGGGAAACGCTCCGTGGAATGTCGGGGACAGGCCGAGCTGGGGTCTTAGGCTTTGGTTTTACAGTCCGCCTTGAATACACGTATTGGTCAGCTAGGGTGGCAGCTTCATCTACTGTGACTGGCCACCGATCCTTTACCCAGTCTCTAGCTTCATGTGGGGTATGATCGTAGAATTGCTCCAGGAGGATTAGCTGGAGCGCACCTGCCATGGTAACAGCTTGGCACCCAGTCATCCAACTCTTCTCTGCTCGGGTCATTTGATGAGCCCATTCTGTGTAAAGCTCTCTCTCCTTTCCAGTGGAGGTTGCGAAACCTCAAACGGTGTGCCTCTGGAGTAATGCCGAAGTGAGCCAATAGTCTTTCTTTTACCCGGTCATAGTCCTGGCTGATCTCGTCAGGGACATTATTGTACGCCTCTGCAGCCCTTCCTGTGAGCCGGCTGACCAGGAGCGTGACCCAATCTGCTTTTTTGACACCTTGGAGACCGCATTGCCACTCAAAAATTTGCAGGTAAACATCCATCTCATCTTCACCATCTTGAAACATGCGGAAGGCGGCATAGGATAGCTTTTTGCGGGCTGCTGGAGCTTCCCGGTTGAACATAACTGATGCTCCTTGGTCCCGCTGGAGTTCAGCTATTCGCAGCTGGGACACCTCTTGTAACACTTGACCTCCTGCGGGGGGTGAGTACCATACAAGGCCAGTCACCACTGGACGTCACGCTGGAACTCTGTCGCCTCTGAGGTATCTGCTGGTGAGTTGCTGGCCTGGTCAATCTCCATTAGTTCAGTGATGAGAGTTGCTTTGGATTCGTTGCTGGAGACTTTTCCACGGGCTTCCAAGAGATCCTTCAAGGTGCTGCGCTTGAGTCTGGCGTAGTGATGTTCCATCTTCTGTTAAGAGCAGGGGGTCCCGGTGGTGATTTGGGTGTGCCTAGGCAAGAGGAAGCTTCCCACAGGTTGCCACCAATTGTGGCGGATCCTATCCAACACTCCACTGAGTGCTTCCATCAGTAATACTGCTTCCTCCAGTCTGACCATTAGAGAGATATATTCTTATAGCTGCATTGAATACAAGTCTAACAGAAAATAGCTTGTAAAATCTTGAATGCTTTATTGGACAGAACACAGCCTTTTTATACACATTTAACACAAGGGGTTAGATAACGAGGTAGGGCTGACTCATGGATGCTCCCCCCTCCCCTCTCCCCTCTCCCCTCTAGCAAAACCTTAAAAGACAATTATATAATTAACATGTTAATTAACACAACACTTAAGGCAGCCCAGGTGACCAGGCAGTTCGTCTCTGCAGGTCAATGTGATCAGCTCTTTCAAGAATCATGTATTGTTCAGAATTAACAACCAAATAACAGGGTGAATGTGGGCAGAAAAAGGTCTTTACAGCCAGTGTCCGCGACAGGTGGGATCTCAATTCGTGTCTGAGCGCGAAGAGTTTGGATTTTAAGATAGGAGATGGGTTTATTTTGTTTAGGGCTTCAGTCTTGGATATATCAGCAGTCAGTTTATCAAGTTTCTGAGTCCTTTGTTTCTTAGCTCTAGCACCCATTTGAAGGAAAACACCTCGTATTACAGCCTTGTGAGCATTCCATACCACCAGCGGATCAGATACCGATGCTTGGTTAAGCTTGAAGAATTCTTCTAGCTGTGTTTGAATAGGTGTTGAATAGCATGGTGTATTAAGGAGGTGATTACTTACTCTCCAAATATAAGAATTGGGTTGGGGCGTGTTGTCCTCAATAGTAATACTAATTGGAGCGTGATCTGACCAGGTGGTGGCATGGATAACAGATTTCGATATTCTCTGTAGTAGTCATTTGTCAGCTAGAAAGAGATCTATTCTCGAATAGGTGTTGTGACGCGCCGAAAGGAAGGTAAAGTCCCTCTCGTTCGCATTACAACACCTCCACGCGTCATATAAATCATTAGTTGAAATAAAACTTTCTAAAGGAGAAACATGGCATTTGAGTTCTGCAATGGAGTCAATTTTGTTGTTTGGGACTAGATTGAAGTCTCCACATATCAGTAAATGACCTTGTTGGAATTTTCGTGCTAAACGGAGTGTTTTCCTAAAAAGGTCATTTGACCGTGATTGGGAGCGTAAAGAGAAATTAAAGTGTATGGGATATTGTTGATCGTGCAAGATAGAAAAATATATCTTCCTTCTGGGTCTGTGACACATTGACGAAGCTGAAAGTTCACAGTGTCCCTAATGGTGATCAAGACTCCTCATTGTTTTTTTGTAAATGAAGTCTGGAATACGTGCGGGAACTGACGGTGTTGACATTTTGGGGGAGGTATCAATAGCAAAATGTGTCTCCTGTATGCAAAGCATGTCGCAGTTCTGGGCAAGTGCTGTTTTCCATAAGGAGGCCCTCTTTGCTGGGTGATTTAACCCTTTCGCGTTGAGGGAAAGAATAGTGAGTCCCATGCTAGGTGGTTGTGTGGTATGTCAGGGAGATCAAAAACTTACAGTTGTTGGGTGTTGGATTGTTTCTTAGGGATCCGATTGATGCTGGAGGAGAAGGCTGTAGTTGATGTCTGTTCGTTCAGTCGAGAGTAGGAGTAGATAGGTTTTCTGTCTGTACCTTAGAGTTCCAATTACCTAGGCTTGATGATCATAAAAAGGTAAAGAAAAACAAAAGAGAAGAACGAAAGGGTGTAATTAAATAACAAAACAAGTTCAAGCGCACCTTGTGGTGGGCAAACAGGTTATTCAGAAAAAGGTAGCTTGGGTGAGCAATTGGCCAACTTTGGGGGTAAAGTCCAGCGAGCAAGGATAAAGGCACATTTTCAGACCGGATTTTAGAAGTTGCTCAGTATAGCAGCTGGGCTGAGTAATCAGTGACGTTTGTCCTTAAATTTCCCTCGATCCATCCCAAAGGAGAAAGAGTTTGGTTTCTCAGTGGGGTCCGGTAGGTTGTTGGGGGGTTCTGGTATGATTCCCCATGTATGAAGAAGTTTCATACCTCCTTCTAGAGTTGAAATGGAGTGGGGTACGCCGTTATGGGTGACCAGAATTGTGGCTGGGTGACGCCATTTGTACGTGATTTTATGGTTATTCATGGCTTTGGTGATAGTTTTCAATTGCCTCCGCATTTGGAGAGTATATTGTGATAGGTCAGCATATAGTTGGATGTCTGAGTACGGTGCTGGAAGTGGGGACATCTCCCTTGCTTTCATGAGGATTTGTTCTTTTGCTTGGTAAAAGTGGATTCGCATAAGTACATCTCTGGGCACATACGCTTCTAGGTGGCGGGGTTTGGGCAGTCTATGTATGCGATCTATAGTAAGCTCAATTGGGGATAGCTCAGGAAGCATACTGGAGAACATGGTGCTGGCGAAGTTTTGTAGTTCTCTTATTTTGATGTTATTGCATCTGGAGCGGTCCTCGAGGTCCGCAAGTTTAGCTTTGATCCATGTGGATTCTTCTTTTTGTGTAGTATAAGCATCTACTAGGTCATTTACAGTGTCAGTGCATTCCTCCATTTTGTGTTCCATAAACTGTACCCTGTTATCCATGTGTTTCATTTGCAGTGAGAACTGGTTGATTAGGGATGATAAGTTAGACATGAGGGATGATTGTAAGGACAGGAGCATGTCCTTCATGGTGGTGTCCAGCAACGGTTGGCCTGTGGTGGGGAACTGTGCTATAGAGGACTGGAGTGAGGATATGGCAGAGTTATTATGTAGGCCCGTACTTACTGCGTCTGAGGCCTGGTCAGGGATATCCATCAGCATCCTCGATTTTGCTGGGCTCTGTAGTGTCTGCAATGCGTTAGGTGGTAGATGGGACATCATTTCAGGGAGTGGAACCTGTGAGGAGGCTTCGGGCCGGTCCGAGTAATGTAGTGATTGCCTTGCTAATCCTCTTGGCAACCTCACCCCATCTACACAGCAGAGGACCGGGACCATGTCCAAATGGTAAAACGAGAAAGGCCGTGGAAGATAACTGAATTGTTCCCTCCGCTGCCCAGACTGCATGGCCAAGATAGTTCCACCTGCCATTCTCCACACACACAGCCGAGCAGCTGCAGGGAAAGATGAGCCTGCATACAGTGATCTTTGCAGCAACCCAGGCATAAACTCTCAGGCCCCCTCTGTATCCAACAGCCCTGCCAAGATCCTAGGAGGGCCTCTGAGGAAGATACACAGGCTGAGTTGAGCCCCTATCAATTACTTGCTGGTGACATTACTGTACATAACTCCATTGCTACCTTTCCCACACTGAATCAGCCAGTGATGGACACAACTCTAAAGGTGATGCCAATGTCCCTTCAGAGCTCTATCCATTCAGCATTCATATCCACAGTTCACCAATTTAAAGCATAAACCTGTGATTTAGGCAACAGGGTTAACCACATGGAATCAAGATTAAGTTAATTCTCTACCACTTTTAATGATTAAGTGGATGCCCATACTGAGCGCGAGGAAGACATAGAGTGGATTAACCCCTAGGTGCCAATGGTATGCAAATATACAGCCTCTCGGTGGGCCTTGCGCCAAGCGGCTGCATATTTGTGTACCAATTTGCAGACACAGCTGTGTAAAAAGCGTGCGCCCTTCTTGCAGTCGGGAGCTTTAGGATCATGTGACCGCCAATCACAGTGGTCACATAATCATAAACCCTGCCCAGCCTCCCGGCATCTTAAATCCCTTAAAGGGCTGGGAGGCACCAGTGTAAAAGGGTTAAGGTTAAACTGGTGGACCTGGAGGACCATTCTAGGCAAAACAATGTGAAGGTGCGTGATATTCCAGAATCTGTCAAAGCTGCAAATCTGAAAGAATATATCACTAAATTACTATCAGATTCCCCCATTTCCCCTTCTGAGTTGATTATTGACCACACACACAGATTACCTAAACCTCTCAACTTACCAGACAAAATACCAAGGGACACAATTGTCCATATCCATTTTTATCATGCAAAAGAGTGAGTCCTCTGGAAAACACGGACACCAGCCACTGCTCCTAAACAATACGCTGGCCTTTCCTTTTATGCTGATTTATATCAGTACACTCTAATAAAGCACAAAAATCTCTCCACTATCACAAACCCTTTACGCAATCACCAAATTCAGTACCAGTGGGGCCATCTGGCTAAACTTGTCATAACCAGAGGGGAAAACTCATACTATCCGCTCTCTTGAGGAGGGTTTGGCCTTGCTGCGTTGTTGGGATATCCTAGACTCTCCAGACCTCAGTCTCGTAAACCACCCCCCCCCCTAGACATATTGATCCGGAGTGGTCAGTGGTGGGTAATTCCGAAAATATGGACACTTGACACGAGTCATGGTTCTCAATGTTTCCATATTCAAGGTACCTGCTAGCGCCAGAAGTTCCTTCTATGTCCAGGTCTAAAGCTGTACTTTCCCATTGATAGAGACATGGCATTCACTGCTATACCCTTCATTTTTCTCAGGTTAAGCTGTTGTTTCTTTGTATTGACCGTACAAGCATCTATATTCACAGTTTCTAGCCATGTGGTCATATTGTTGCATATTCCATCCTTCTCTACTCAATATCCAGCATCTCCCTTGATTTCAAGAGGCCTCTGAACTTGCGGATGTGGCCCTTGGACTCCAATATCCTGAGGTAGATTACCTAGTCCTCTCTAAGATATGTATCTCTCCTCTCAAACAGAGCGGAGATCTGCAAACATCCTTCTTTCCATACAATGAATTTTAACTTTAGTAACATTTAAGGGCTAAACAGACCCAACAAGAGATACTCTATCTGGCCACTACTACAGTGAAATGCTATGTGTCTTCAAGAGGCCCACTTTGGTAATCAAAATGCTCTAAAATTCTGGCACAAAAGATTTCCTTACATAAACAGTGCCAATGCTTTACTAAAAAAGCAAGGAGTCCTGATACCGATAAACCACTGATACCGATAAACCACTTAAGGACCGGAAGAATTTCCCCCTTAATGACCAGGCCATTTTTTGCGATACGGCACTGCGTTGCTTTACCTGACAATTGCCCTTCGTGTGACGCTGTACCCAAACAAAATTGATGTCCTTTTTTCCCACAAATAGAGCTTTCTTTTGGTGGTATTTGATCACCTCTGCATTTTTTATTTTTTAAACAAAAAAGAGCGACAATTTTGAAAAAAAAAATATTTTATACTTTTTGCTATAATAAATATCCCCCCCCAAAAACAAATTTCTTCATCAGTTTAGGCTGATATATATTCTTCTACATATTTTTGGTAAAAAAAAATCACAATAAGCGTATATTGATAGGTTTGCACAAAAGTTATAGCATCTACAAAATAGGGAATAGATTTATTTTTATGGCATTTTTATTTTTTTTATTTTTTTTTTACTAGTAATGGCGGCAATCTGCGATTTTTAGGGGAACTGCGACATTGCGACGGACAGATCGGACACATTTGACACTTTTTTGGGACCATTGACAGCTATACAGCGATCAGTGCTATAAAAATGTACTGATTACTGTGTATATGTCACTGGTAGGGAATGGGTTAACACTAGGGGGCGATAAAGGGGTTAAATGTTTTCCCTCATGTGTGTTTCTAACTGTATGGGGATGGAACTGACTACAGGAGGAGACATTTAGCTGTTCCTAACTACTAGGAACAGACGATCTGCCTCTCCTCCCCTGACAGAATGGGGATGTGTGTGTGTTTACACACACACACACACATCCCCATTCTGGCTCTCCTGCCTGTGATCTCGAATGGCCAGCGAACAGCGCAGCCGCTGGCCACATGCATCGGGTCCCCCACTGTGCATGCCTGCTACAGCTGTTTAAAGGGCCGATGTACAGCTACGGCGATTTGTGGGAATGAGCCAACCTGCCGCAGTATAATGACGGCGGCTGGTAAGCGAGTGGTTAAGGACATAGTCGCATTTACTTGACCCCTTGAAGTCATTCTGTATACCCTTGGATGATACTGTACAGTATATCATACTTGTCTGTGAACTCAACAATTTTCTCTACACTATTATTAATACATATGTGCCTAACACTAAGCAACTCTCTTTCCTATATAAAATATGGAAGAAGGCCCAGAAGAAAGGAAAGTGACATTTTATTATGTGTGGGGAACTTAATGTGGTCCCTGGCACTAACACGGATGTCTCGGGCCCTACACCCTAGAGGCCTCGCACTACCCTGTCTAGTTTCTTTTGTTCATCAGACCTATATGATATTTGGTATTGCCAGCAGTCCACAGAAAAGGATTTTACTTTTTTTCTAAACTACATCTCACCTATTCAAAAATAGATTTGTTTGTTACAGACCAGTCTCTTCTCTAGAGCATTTTCAAATCAGAGATTCACACCATCACATGGTTCAACCATTCACCAGTGTCCATATGTGTGGGAGGGGCTGCCAATAGAGAGAATATTACCATGTGGCGCAATGATCCTATTTTAATGGACAAACCAACTACTGTGCAATTTATAAGATGTTACGTAGAAGAGTTTTTTGAGATTAACTCACCCTCTGTTGATGAGCCCTTTGTGACTTTGAACTCTCATAAACCCTATGTTAGGGAGCTATTGATCAAATTGGGTGTGGTTGCAAAGCACCAAAGGACACAGTAGCTTAATTCTTTACTATTCAATATTGTTAAACTTGAAGAAGTGCATTAAACTAAACCCTCCATTAGCTTTACTGTTAAATTATTTTGTGCTCCACATGAGCTGCACAGTTTTCTTTGAGAACAACAGGCCAGACAATTGTGCAAATTACGTACTCAATGTTATGTAATAGAGCAGGGAAGCTTCTAGCAGCTCAAGTGAAATCTCACTCGGCCAAGCAAAAAATTCCCTTCATCACCCATCCTGTACATGGTACCAAAATGTAGACTCCACAGGACATAGCAGATAAAATTAAAGAGTACTGTAGCTCACTTTATGATCTACGTGATGACCCTAGCATTCTCCAACCCTCATTAAAGGCGATCTAGTTTCTTGGTCTCCCTTCAACTACCCCAATTATCTGTAGTCCAATTACAAACATTAAATGCTTCCTTTTCTGATAACAAGCCACCACTATTCAAACTCTTCCTAACAATAAGGCACCAGGCCCTCCATCCTTTTCGGCCTTATATTATAAGCTTTTCGTCCCCCAACTTATTCCTTATATGTAAAATGTTTTTAATTCTGCTGTGTCCTTGGGCGCTTTTCCCCCAGAAATGCCCTTGGTGACCATTGTCACCCTTTTAAAGCCAGGGAAGGAGCCAGTATCGCCCCCAAATTTCCACCATATGTCGCTACTTAATACTGACCTTAAAATATATGCAAAAATAATTACTGGTAGGATTACACCTATTATGCCCCAATTGATTAATGCTGACCTGGTTGTTTTTGTCTTAGGCTACCAAGCACCTGATGCCACTTGGCAGGTAATAAATCAAATGCATTATGCTGAATTTGTCTTTATTTTTAGCTTTATGCCGCGTACACATGGACAACTTTTCAGCTACAAAAGTCCGACAGCCCGTCTGACAGACTTTCGACAGACTTTCAACGGACTTTTGGCGGACTTTTAACAGACTTTCCAATGACCAGACTTGCCTACACATGATCACACCAAAATCCAACGTATTCGTACGTGATGATGTACACCGGACTAAAATAAGGAAGTTGATAGCCAGTAGCCAATAGCTGCCCTAGCGTAGGTTTTTGTCCGTTGGACTAGCATACAGACAAGCGGATTTCTGGATCCGGCGGAGTTACGACGTAAAGATTTGAAGCATGTTCCAAATCTAAAGTACCTTAAATGATTCATTTAAGGTAAATATTAACCTCTCTGCGGCCTTTGATACTGTTGACCACCCGCTCCTTCTCAATAAACTACATTCTCTTGGCCTCCGAGATTCTGCTCTATCCTGGTTCTCTGACTATTTATCACAGCGCTCCTTCAGTGTCACTTACAATTCTGTCTCCTCCTCTCCATTGCCCCTTTCTGTGGGGGTTTGAGGCTCGGTTATTGGACCCCTTCTCTTCTCTATCTACACCTCCTCCCTTGGTCACTTAATAACTGCCCACGGCTTCCAATACCACTTATACGCTGATGACACCCACATCTATCTGTCTACTTCTCACCTCACTCCTTCAGTCTCCTCTCTCATTACTAACTTACTAACTGACATATCAGCATGGATGTCGCACCACTTCCTTAAACTAAATCTCTCTCAAACTGAGCTATTAATATCCTCCCCCCACCCGTGCCCCCCTCCATGACTTTTCCATCAAAATCAACAATGCAACCATCAGTCTCTCCCCTCACGCCAGGGTACTAGGTGTAATCCTAGACTTTGACTTGTCATTTCAGCCCCAAATCCAATCGTTGTCAAAAGTTTGTAGAATTCACCTCCGTAACATCTCAAAAATGTGCCCCTTTTTAACAAATGAAACCACCAAGGTCATTCACTCCCTTGTTATCTCTTGCATTGACTATTGCAACTCCCTTCTCATTGGCCTAACTCTCCATAGGCTATCCCCTCTTCAGTCTATCATAAATGCTGCTGCCAGACTTATCCACCTTACCAACCGCTCAGTGTCTGCCAACCCTCTACTCCAATCCCTACACTGGCTCCCAATCACCCAGTGAATTAAATTCAAAATACTAACCACAACATACAAAGCCATTCACAACTCTGCCCCAAGCTACATCACTAATCTTGTCTCCAAATATCACCCAAATCTACCTCTCCACTCTTCTCAAGACCTCCTGCTCTCAAGCTCTCTCATCTCCTCCTCCCATGCTCGTCTCCAGGATTTCTCCAGAGCCTCTCCCATCCTCTGGAATTCACTACCTCCATCTATCCGGCTATCCCCTACTTTTGCTACCTTCAGGCGATCCCTGAAAACTCATCTCTTCAGGAAAGCCTATCACATCTCCAACTAATCTCCTACCACTTACACCAGCTCATTCCACACAGTTACAACCTTTTGTACCACCTGCCCCACCCTATTAGATTGTAAGCTCTTCTGAGCAGGGCCCTCTTAATCCTCTTGTATTTTATTGTATTATAACTGTATTGTCTCCCTTTTATATTGTAAAGCACTGCGTAAACTGTTGGCGCTATATAAATCCTGTATAATAATAATAATAATATTAAAAAAACATATTTCTTGTTTTATATATGGTAAGTAGCTCAGTACAGGACTCAGGAGGGAAAAAATTAGAATGGGCAGGTACACACACACGAAATTAACTCTCAGAGTGACACTGACAGCAGTGTGCAGCAGCACAGATGAGGATGACACCTCACCGACACAACATGTCCTCCCAGAGTCATAGTGACAGTCTCTCTCCACGTCAGGTGGTCCCTTCAATCCACTCCAGTCCAAACAGCGCTGACAGTCCCGCTCCCGGCTTGTCTTGCTCCCATTCCGCAGAACCGCACACGAGGCTCCCTTACACCATGACATTACACGACACGCTAAGGCACTGCCTCCACCAAAGCCGCCCCCTCTGGGCACCGCTCAACACACTATTGCAGGGACTCGGATGATCATGGCCAGTTTCGAGCCGAGCATCACAGCCATATTTTTTCCTGTCACTGGCATTTACTGGCAGGAGAAAAGTGCCTGTTTTTTACTGGCTGCCAGTAAAAATAATGATAGTTGGCAACACTGGCATGCATCAAGGGTCCCCCCTCTCACCCTTAATCTTTACTTTACTGATGAAACCCTTAGCACAAAAATTAAGAAACTTTTGTACAAGGTATTTCAGTCTTGAATGGGGATCACAAAATTAAATTATTTGCAGATGGCATAATTTTAACTCTTATGCCCTGTACACACGGTCGGACATTGATCAGACATTCCGACAACAAAATCCATGGATTTTTTCCGATGGATGTCGGCTCAAACTTGTCACGCGGTCAAACAAAGTTGTCGGAAAATCCGATCGTCCTGAACGCGGTGACGTAAAACACGTATGTCGGGACTATAAACGGGGCAATAGCCAATAGCTTTCGTCTCTTCATTTATTCTGAGCATGCGTGGCACTTTGTCCATCGGATTTGACTACACACGATCGGAATTTAAAGGATCGGATTTTGTTGTCGGGAAATTTTGTAGCATGCTCTCAAACTTTGTGTGTCGGAAATTCTGATGGAAAAAGTCCAATGGAGCCCACACACGGTCAGAATTTCCGACAACAAGCTCCGATCGCACATATTCCTTTGGAATGTCCGACTGTGTGTACAGGGCATTACAGATTTGATTTGTTCCCTGCCTGAAGTTTAAGATCAGGCTACTGCACATATATGCAAATAGCATCTTATTTACACAAAAAATATGAACCTGCTATAACCATTCCCAAAAAGATTAAAAGTATGAAACTTTTCTATTCCCTTCTCCGGTCTAAAGGTGCCTTCATAAAAGGCCTATTTTTAGTTCAATGGGAAAGAGAAATTTTTCAGATGATCAATGGGTACAAGCAAACCATCATAATGGTAGCTCCACTAGATGCTTCAACTTTTGGGAACTGTCCCAGTAAATCCATGTATGATGATATTTATATCCTGCCTCTTTAGCCAAATGCTCTGCCAATGCAGACAATTTATGCTGGAGTGGTTGCAGACAAGTAGGCAATCTACTCCATATATTATGGGGTTGTCCTCATGTTAGAAGTTACTGGAAGAAGATTTTTAGACTAATCCCTGATATTTCTGGATGCATAATGAAACACCAACCTCAGCTTTACTTAAAGTAGTATTGGAGTGGAGCACTTTCCGTCTGTCCATTGAACTGTGCACGTCCTTTACATAGCTAGATTGATAATTGTGAGGAAATGGAGGGGTAACAGCCCCAAGGGTCTTCAAGGTTCAACAACAAATAGGGTTGATAGTAAGTTTTGAATAATGTATAGGTTATCAGTCAAATAAACACAAACAGTGTCATACAGCATGGAACACCTGGATAACTAGTTTCTGTCTCAATTTCACTTAGCATATAACTGATGGACTTGTATACAATGCCTGTATACTTCAGATAGGTTTCCTATGTCCTTCCTTTTGGCCATACAAATTGTTTGGTATCATATAATTCTTTATCCCCTCCTACTGTTACATATATTATCATATGTTTCTTTTCCTTATGTTGCCATAATACCTGCCTAAGATAATGTATCAGAGTATGTAGGTTGGGGTCATTATTCCTCTTCTTTATAGTATATGCAATTCCTGACATGTACCTATGACTCTACAATATCTACCATTTCTTCTTCCTTACATTTGTTGTAATGTTTTTATGTGAAAATTAAAAAAAAATCAATGCTTAAAAAACAAAACATGCACCACAAAGACTTACCTGCAGTGAATTTTTGGTGAATGTGAATTTAAAAGCTTTATAAATATGCCTCTAGGTGTTATTAAACGTGTTCAAGTTAAAAAATGTATATGTTAGAAGATTATATAAAAAAGGAAAATAGATGACAGCAAAATGTATAAGAACTTTTATTTAAACTATTCAAAAAAAAAAAATGACAAAATGTAACCAGCTGTAAATACACATTGACATTTAGCATTATGGGATATTTTACTCAAGAGCAGTTAAATGTGTCGGCAATATGCCAGATTACACTGAAGCTGAAAACATGAAAAAATCAATAGAGATTTCACATTCAATAAAGAGGTAGAAATAAGGTAGACATTCTGATTAAAAAGTTCCAAAGATAATATAACTTCTAGGTTAGATGTCAAACTGGAGTGACATCTTAACTATCTAAAATATCTGAATACTTTAAAGTATTTTTCATGAAATTGTGACATCCAAAAACAACATATTCTGTCTATTCTTCTCAGTTATATATTCTTTTGAGAGTTATTGTAAACAATTACATGGAAATTGGGAGCATAACAAGAGCACCTTGTACTATCATAACATTGGCCGAAAACTGACTGAATGGCAAAGTAATGCTTCTATGTCATATGCAAAATCAAAATACAAATCAAAATAATATAAATATCATACTCGCACAATATAAATATTACACTCACTTTATAAACCTAGTAACTGTGTGCAATGATCGATTTTTTTATTTTTAGCACATCTAAATATATCCAAATCAAACTAAATCCAAATCTGTATTCTCTGATCCTTCCCTTCTTCCACAGTTCCAACCCATCTCCTGATAGAACAGAGGCTAGGGGACAAGCTGCACATGCTCAGTTTGTTGTGTATTTCTAGAGAGTTTTTTTTCTTGGGATTGGCCCCGTGTGATCAGCACAGGGCCAATCAGCACTCTCCAGACAGAGGGTCAGGGGTCCAGGGGTCCTGCAGCCTGATAGGACAATCAGAGCAGAATGAAAACTTCTCCTACAAGCTTTAACCAGACACTGATAGAAGGCATTAGACTGCTCTAACTGCTGATGAAAAAAGGTATTTAGCAGTTTATATTTACTAAAATAATTGCATCTCCATGTTCTGTGCAGTGTGGGAGAACAGATATAGTGAATGCAGGGTCCTGGGTTTAGTAACACCTTAAAGCAAACTAAAAAATTACGCTGCCATGTTTCTGAAACAACAATAAAACATATGGCACAGTGCATGGAGAATATGCAAGCAGTTTGATTGGGGCCCAGAGCAGAAATATAAAAAAGAAAGATAAGTCATAAGTATACTATTTCAAAGGAAGCAGCTGTAATTATTGTAGCATATTATAAAACATTTGTATTTGGCCACTGTTATAGAAAGAAATGAAGCATATGTTATTCTATAAAAAATTCCATTTATTATGTCACAGTAAAGAGACAGAAATATTTCATGGGCATCTGCGCACTGTGAGAGTGTTTTAGGCCACAATGGAGGATAAAGATACTTGGCAGGTGTTATATGTAACTAAATTGGGCCCCTTTCACACAGGCGGACCATTCAGGTCCGCCTGTCAGTTTTTTTAGGCGGACCTGAACAGACGTTCCATACAGTTCTATGAAGTGATGGATGCCAGCGGTGACATGTCCGCTGACATCTAATCCGCTACGCTCTGCTAAATTCAGACAGATGGAAACCCTATTTTCCATCTGTCTGGCAGATCGATCGGATGGAGAACGGAGATCTGACAGGTCCGTTTCTGCACAATCTGCACAGTGAGCAGAGACAGACCTGTCATCTGCCGGCTTAGTGGGGATCAACGGAGCGATCCCCACTGAGCAAACAGAGTCCATCAGAAATAGACATTATGTGTGAAAGAGGCCTTAGAGTAAAATTTTCCAGAGCCACAGGTAAGAAAAACAAAACTGATTTGATGGTCAGTAAAACTCCTTTTAACAAAAGCTGTTATGTCAGATGGAGAAAGCATTCATATATTTTATTTAGATTAAACAAATAACCTATTTTTTGTGAATGAAGAATGAAAAATATTATACATTTGCAGCAAGATTTTTTAAGCCTTTTGATAGTCTGGTATTTCAGGGGCAGAGGGCAGCCAGATTTCAAATAAAAAATAAAATGTCTATTTCCTAGGATTGAAGACTGAAAAACTGGACAGATTTTCAGCAAACCTTTAAAGCCTTTCTTGGAAAGGCCACAATTTCAGAGGGAGAGAGCAAGCACACTGTAACTGAAATAGAAAATTGATGTTTTTAAGGAAACTTAAGATGGCAAAATATTACAGACTTGCAAAGGTTTCTATTTCAGAGTGATTGAGTGGGCAAATCACATCTGGGAAATAAACAAAAATGGTGTCTTGATTTAGAGACTGACCAGGCTAACATTTTTCAGTTTAGCATCACAGATATTAAGTCTGTATAGACAAACTGTGTTTTGTAATAAAACATTTGTGTCGTGATTCAGGGATTGAAAGGGACAACATTTTACAGCTTAGCACCACAGCTATTAATCCTTTTTGGACTGACCTCAGTTTCTTAAGGACTGAGCAGGCATATTTTTACTAAATTTAAAGAAATTTTTTTACAGATTTGCAGCACAACTTTGAAGTTTTTGGATACCAAGATAGGTGATACCGTGTGTATCCCAACCAAAGTGCAAGTTAGCTTAGCAAAGTGTCACTGTATTGGCCATTTCCTCAAGCAGAGCCTCCCTGGTCTTTAATAGCTCTTTAAAAGTTTGTTCCGCCAATGATTGTTTGTGGGTTTTTTTTGAGAGAATGAATGCATTCTGATCGTTCTGTAATCCATGCTTGTCTAGCCTTCTGCCGTTCTGCGATGGAGATGAGTTCACCCCTGATGACACATTTGTGTGCCGCCCAGAGAGTCATTGGGTGGGTATCAGTGGATTCGTTCTCGTGAAAATATTGCAATAGGCGTGAGTTTAGTCTCTTTAAAATTTCAGGGTCATTAAGGAGAGAGTTATCAAGTCGCCAGATTGTTGATCTCATGGGCATTGTCTGGAAGGCTTTGGTAATGGAGTTGGGGTGGTGATCCGAAAGGATCACAGGGTCTATGGTCGCTGTCTCAAGGGACTCTAGGTCTGTTTGAGTTATGAAGAAATAGTCAATCCTTGTGTATTTGTTGTGGGGTGGTGAGTAGAATGTGAAATCCTTGGTGTTGGGGTGCAGTGTACGCCATGTGTCGTGCAAGGTCAGATTGCTAAGCTGTGTTTTAATTGTACGTAGTGCTCTGTACGTTAAGGTGGAGGAACCTGAAGAGGAGTCCAGTGAGGGGGTAAGGGCCAGATTGAAATCTCCCCAACAATAAGCATGCCCGTGTGAAACGTAGTGAGCCATTGTAAGATATTGCAAAAGAAGGGTACTTGTTGTTTGTTGGGGACATAGAGGTTCGCTAGTGTGATGGATTTATTGTACAGTTTTCCTTTAAGAAATTTATAACGGCCGTTAGCATCTAGCAAAGTGTCTTGAATTTAGATTTTTGGAGATTAAGACAGACACTCCCTTGGATTTAGATTTGTCATTGGACACGTGGTAGGCAATGGGATAGAAGTTATTGTGGAATTTAGGGATATTATTGGATCTGAAATGTGTTTCTTGAAGAAAAACCACATCAGCCTTGGTTTTTCGCAAGAGTAGAAGTAGCTGTGATCTTTTTTCAGTGTATTGATTCCCCTTATATTTAGGAAGCTTGACCTGGGAGGAGGGTGCTTGGCACTGTGATGTGGCATGATACAGGGGATGTGTCACTACCCAAGTGTGATGGGGCTAAAGAGTTTCAGGGAAGGGGGGACGGGATGTAGTGGTGTGGGGGAGGATTAGGAGAAAATCACTCCTAAACAATGAACCGAGAAGAGGAGGGGCCTGCCCTTCCTTCAAAAAAGAATTGTGTTGGTGAGGTACAGTGTATAGATAGTGAGTGCCATCCTGAGAGAAGCAAATGCTATACTACACCACTCTGTGGGGGTTGAAAAAGACCAATCGGGGTAGATGTATGAGAATGTCATGTCAGCCCGCCGCTACAGGTTTCAGCAGAATGTAAGGGGAGATACAAGGGAAGAGGGCTGTTAACAAAGTGTTGATGAAGCCTTCATATAGTCAGAGTGGGATGTAGGTCTGTAATATCCTGCCGTATGAGCCATTTCATTAGGGTTCGGCGTATGGGAGTAGGGAAAATGTAACATCAGTGCCGCTATCCTGACACCTGATAACTCTGTTCAATTTGTGAATTATATATTGAAGGCGTAGGCATGGTATATAACATACTGTTAATAACTGTAACGGTTGGAACAACTTAAACGATAACTGGTACACCTCTAAAATGTAGGGTCATCACATTTCCATGTATAAACAAAAAACAATCCTACCCAGTATCCCAGGGTGGCAATGGGGAGGTAGTGCTGGGTTATGCATGTCTCATTCAAATATGTAGGTATCGAGGCAATCGGGGTATAAAGGAATTTGTCTGACAGCTATGTAAGTAAGGCAGGAGGTTGTTGTGTCAGTTATGGGTTTCAGGGTGTGCATGGGGGAATGGCAGCCGGAAAAACATATAATAATAATATAATGTATATGTAATGTAATGTATTGTATAATGTAATTGATTCTTTCTAAATGGTTCAGGTTTGTTTGCCCCAATCGGAGGTGTAGTTCTCCTGGTAAGGGAACCACGCGGTGTCATGGTTGAACCTTATATATGGGAGTATCACCACCTGGTGCAGCTGGTGACTCCCCCTCGGGGGGGGGGGGGCAAAAGTATCACTATCTATTTAGGTCATTTCAGCATGGGTTGCTATGTATATTAATCAAGGTTAGTAGGTCTCTGGGGTATCGTGTGGGTATGTGTGGACCGGTTGCTATGTGGAGCCGGAGGCCTCCTATTGCATGATAGGTCTTATTCCCCATTGCGTCTGGGTGATACCTTAAAATTGAAAAAGGGGGGTATACTACTTTCTGGTGCATTCAATAGTACCCTTACAACCCCAGTGCGGAATATATGTATTATATTACATCCGGTAGTGGGTTGGCATTGAGTATAGTGCTATTCGGTTGCCAATGCTAGGTGGTGTTGAGCCTTTAGGAATACTCGTGGATGCGTGCTGGAATCTCTGAGGGAAGCCTTGTGGCTTACGGTCACTTGTAACGGGGGGTGTATGGGTCACTAACAGTCCCTTCAGTTAGGTGGGTAAAATTTGGTTAAATTTCTATGGGGCCCCCATGATGTAAGAAAAAAGAGGGGTATGGTTTCAGTATTGGTTTGCGAAAAGGAGATTCCAGCAACCATCCAGCGGTATAAATTATATTGTGTCAGGACCGACATACAGTGCTTGCAACAAAATCTTAGATACCCGTGCTGCTAGGCATGTTAGTGCATCTTCTACATTGGAGCGAACAAAAGTCCTTTTGCGAAAATACATGCATCCATTAAGGGTAAAACTCTATATGAGATCTGGAAATTGGCCCCCGTGAAGAGGTACCCTTCGAGTAACGATGCCTGATGGTGTCATCCTATGGTGCGCTAAACAGTTTTACACATTTGTAGACATGTGCAGTCCCCCAGCATGTGTGCCGTCGAATCCTGGTGGTGCTGGTAACATAGTCTAACCTAACTGCATGTGTAGACCCAATGCAATAGAGGCAATGTCTTTGGCAGTGAATGTCCCACCTCATTGAAAATTAAGAGAAAGTTGCGGGAAAAAGAGAACCAACAAAACAGAAGAAAAAAAAAAAATTTAGGAACTTATCTGAGGCAGATTCGCCTTGCCATTGTTTACATAGATGATTGTCCACAATACGAAGGGCCCACGGGCCCTTCGTGGGCGCGGAGATTCAGTTGGACTTGAACTGTTGTAGGAGATCTGGTACCTAAAGCGGATCTTTGTCTGCGGTATCGGGTTACTTGAGCATCCATAGGTTCTTCTCGTCGCGGCTCTCGTCTGGTAGTGGTGCTGCGGATATCAGCATACCAATTTGGAACATCCATCACTGGAATGCCTGGTGTGGCGCAGAATGGCTGGAGTTCCTCCGGTACCTGGAGCAGTGCCGTACGGCCTTGATTGGTGGCTGAGAGGCCGAAGGGGGACTTCCATCTATAATGTATGCCTTTGGAGCACAGGGTGTCCAGCAACGGTTTCAGATCTCTCCTGTGTTGCAGGGTAATACTGGCAAGGTCTTGGTATATGTGAATGTCTGAGCCCCCATGGGAAAGGTGGATTCTTTTTCTCGTTTTTCAGAATATTTCCTCCTTCAACTTGTAATATACAAGGCAGCAGACCACATCCCTGGGCGGGTCAGTTTCTCTCCCTTTGTAATGAATATGTGTGAAGGCTGCACTTGGGACAAAAGATTGAGGTGTGCAGTCCCCCTAAAGGAGCCTCCCTAAGGATCCTCCACAAAGTATTTCAAATTTATAATGGGGTATGGCGCTTCCTATAGGATTATATGGGATGGTATAGTGGGGGGGGTTTGTGGTCCCTTAGTGTCCTAGTGTAATAGTGTAAACTATACCAAATATCTAAAGCAGTTAATACCCCCAACCATAACCCCTATTGGTGGTGCACAGTACCACCAAAAATGATTATTTATGCGAATAAGATCTTCAGTGATATAGTTATACAAAACCAAAAAAAAAACATGTGAACACACTAAGTGAAGGTGTGTAGACTAAACACCTACAACTGTGGTAGGTCTTCATCAGAAAGCCACCATAAATGATAGTGACTTAGCTTAAAGCATAAAAGTGCACCTCTGCCTCATTGGTGCAAAAGATATATACAAATTGATTTATAATATATAAAAAGTGATCATAGTCCATAGGATGCTAAACCATTGGCATTAGACAAAGAACATATACCATACAACATAAAAGTGCACCTCTGCCTAATTAGTGCAAATATATACAAATTAATTAGTAATTAGTGATCATAGTCCATAAGGTGATGGATCTCTTCAAAAACCAGTGTTCAAAATTTCCTTCAAGAAAAACTGTGACTGGGGTGCTCTCAGATAGTCTTAGTGACTTTTGTGCTCCCCCTCAAGGGTCCCCACTCACCGGATCCAGCAACCCCAGAAGGGGCAAACAGCATAGAATATCTCGACTACGATCTCCTCTCCACCGCGATCATGTAGGGCATACAGGGTGGTCTCCGCTCTCCGTATTGTTGGTTAAAATATATTCATAGTGGCTCTCTCATAGAGAAAAGGAATAGAAGGCTCCCATGGTGTAGTAGGTAAAAGTTTTTTTATTTTATTCACAAGTCTCCATAAAAATACACCAAAATGTTTAAAATGAAACTAAAGTAAGTAAAAACTAGATAAACTAAAAAATAAAAATAAAAAATAAAGAGTCCAGCAGTAGTGTATCAATTGCACCATACCAGGGTGCGGGTACCATAAGTGGAACGTGCCTAGAATCAGGCTAAGTTTGGAAGCAACAGCGTAACGCTGGTTGTAGGTGTTTGCACTCCACCTGCGTTCCAAAGAGGTCCGTACTCCAGCCATTCTGTGACACCCTAGGCATTCCAGTGATGGATGTTCCAAATTGGTATGCTGATATTCGCAGCACCGCTACCAAACGAGAGCCGCGACAAGAAGAACCTATGGATGCTCAAGTAACCCGATACCGCAGACAAAGATCCACTTTAGGTACCAGATCTCCTACAACAGTTCAAGTCCAACTGAATCTCCGCGCCCACGAAGGGCCCGGCGTGACATCTGAGTGTATCGTGGACAATCATCTATGTAAACAATGGCAAGGCGAATCTGCCTCAGATAAGTTCCTAAATTTTTTTTTTTTCTTCTGCTTTGTTGGTTCTCTTTTTCCCGCAACTTTCTCTTAATTTTCAATGAGGTGGGACATTCACTGCCAAAGACATCGCCTCTATTGCATTGGGTCTACACATGCAGTTAGGTTAGACTATGTTACCAGCACCACCAGGATTCGACGGCACACATGCTGGGGGACTGCACATATCTACAAATGCGTAAAACTGTTTGGCGCACCATAGGATGACACCATCAGGCATCGTTACTCGAAGGGTACCTCTTCACGGGGGCCAATTTCCAGATCTCATATAGAGTTTTACCCTTAATGGATGCATGTATTTTCGCAAAAGGACTTTTGTTCGCTCCAATGTAGAAGATGCACTAACATGCCTAGCAGCACGGGTATCTAAGATTTTGTTGCAAGCACTGTATGTGGGTCCTGACACAATATAATTTATACCGCTGGATGGTTGCTGGAATCTCCTTTTCACAAACCAATACTGAAACCATACCCATCTTTTTTCTTACATCATGGGGGCCCCATAGAAATTTAACCAAACTTTACCCGCCTAACTGAAGGGACTCTTAGTGACCCATACACCCCCCCATTACAAGTGACCGTAAGCCACGAGGCTTCCCTCAGAGATTCCAGCACGCATCCACGAGTATTCCTAAAGGCTCAACACCACCTAGCATTGGCAACACTATACTCAATGCCAACCCACTACCGGATCTAATATAATATATATTCCTCACTGGGGTTGTAAGGGTACTATTGAACACACCAGAAAGTAGTATACCCCCCTTTTTCAATTTTAAGGTATCACCCAGACGCAATGGGGAATAAGACCTATTATGCAATAGGAGGCCTCCGGCTCCACATAGCAACCGGTCCACACATACCCACACGATACCCCAGAGACCTACTAACCTTGATTAATATACATAGCAACCCATGCTGAAATGACCTACATAGATAGTGATACTTTTGCCCCCCCCCCCACGAGGGGGAGTCACCATGGGAGCCTTCTATTCCTTTTCTCTATGAGGGAGCCACTATGAATATATTTTAACCAACAATATGGAGAGCGGAGACCACCCTGTATGCCCTACATGATCGTGGTGGAGAGGAGATCGTAGTCGAGATATTCTATGCTGTTTGCCCCTTCTGGGGTTGCTGGATCCAGTGAGTGGGGACCCTTGAGGGGGAGCACAAAAGTCACTAAGACTATCTGAGAGCACCCCAGTCACGGTTTTTCTTGAAGGAAATTTTTTGAACACTGGTTTTTGAAGAGATCCATCACCTTATGGACTATGATCACTAATTACTAATTAATTTGTATATATTTGCACTAATTAGGCAGAGGTGCACTTTTATGTTGTATGGTATATGTTCTTTGTCTAATGCCAATGGTTTAGCAACCTATGGACTATGATCACTTTTTATATATTATAAATCAATTTGTATATATCTTTTGCACTAATGAGGCAGAGGTGCACTTTTATGCTTTAAGCTAAGTCACTATCATTTATGGTGGCTTTCTGGTGAAGACCTACCACAGTTGTAGGTGTTTAGTCTACACACCCTCATTTAGTGTGTTCACATGTTTTTTTTCTTTTTTTTTGTATAACTATATCACTGAAGATCTTATTTGCATAAATAATAATTTTTGGTGGTACTGTGCACCACGAATAGGGGTTACGGTTGGGGGTATTAACTGCTTTAGATATTTGGTATAGTTTACACTATTACACTAGGACACTAAGGGACCACAAACCCCCCCCCCCACTATACCATCCCATATAATCCTATAGGAAGCGCCATACCCCATTATAAATTCTCTCCCTTTGTGCCTAAGAGCACAGTGGATTTGCTCCATCTCTATGACCGTGTGCACCAGCCTGTCTAGGAGATTGTTGAACAGGCCTGTAATGGTTGCTGTAAGCTGCTCTGTTTCTACCGATTCAGGTAGACCGTGGACCCTGTTATCCAAGTCCTCTATATGACGCTGGAGGTCTCTTAGTTGTAGGGTATGCATGTCTACCTTATGAGTCACTCAGCAGAGGACCGTGTCATGTTGTGCTGAAGTCCTCTCCACTTCCTGCACTCTACCAGCAAAGGAGCGGATGTCTAGGCGCAGGTCAGCTATGGCTGCCGACAAAGTGTCCTTTATGTCTGCCGGAGATCGTAGAGGCTGGGTTGTTGGTGGTGAACAGCTTTTCCCCCCAGCTCTGGTGAGGAGAGGGCAGGTGGCGCTCCAGTCAATGGTGGGGCTGAGACCTGTGATGGACCTTGTCGGGAAGCCGCCATGTTGTGCCTCTGGGTCCGGAACAGCTCTAGTATTTTCTGGCTTAATCCACTCTGATGTCTGCGGGGAGAACGGGAGCGTGAGGCGGAGGAGTTCCTCGATGCTGTCACCATACTCGGAAGGCTGTCTGAATGGAGATGGGCTTCCTGTTGAGCGGAGAAGACCTGTAGTAGCGGGAGCTCCGGTCTCAAGCGGCCATCTTCCAGCAAGGTCAAACCACGCCCTCCACAGCTTTTTTTATTTTTTCATTTCACACAAATACGGAAAAACAGACAGAAATGTGGCCTGCAAGGCCCATTATAATACAACGCTAGCAGGTTTGTCTTTATGGTTCATAGAGAGCTAGTAACTTTTATCTCACCTAAATAATGTGGTTATCATCTATACAGATAGCTCTACAGTAACCTGTAAAAATCATACAGACATTTCCAGACAGATAAACCTAACCTGAGCCATATTTTATAGTCTGAATCCAGTTAACCCAAGGAAAGGGCCCCCATTCTGCCTCTATGGGTTCACACTGCGGAAATGAGGAACTCACTGGGTATCACTACGATTTAGACCGTTTCACCCCTGCTTCCCTCTCACAGAACCAGGGGAAAAAACACTGTGGCCTTAGTTTGCATGGCTTCAGAACATTGCCTTAAGAAGTTTCAAAGCTAAGTCCTAGATCCAATGCTTTTAAGTAAAGTCAATCAAAGAGAAACTGAAGGGATAATTGCACAAACCTTTATCAAACACTTTGTATCTTGCAGTGTGCAATTTCAGGAATTAACTGCTAATGTCACATAGGCTATCTTGTTGAGAAGATAGGAAGAAGAGGAGGAGAGTCAGAAAAGAAGCAGGGAAAGAGATAGAAATGAATAAAGGAGAGGGCAGGACTGTCCAGGGTCTCCATTTAAAGGTGTATATGTCCTGGAAAGAGGGGGACCTGAACATAATTTGCCCAGGGTTCCCAAACCTTCTTGAAACGTGGGACTGCATCCTGTAATTTAGATACTATTTGTTCCTGGGACATGATCCACAATATTTTCAGTTTGGTCACTGAGATCGAGACCATAGATTTCTTCCATGCTCCCGCTATCGTAATTTTGGCCCCCAGAAACCTGAACAGAATCAGGGACTGTGTATGTTTAGGGGTATCCTTAACCCTGAGATTCAAGAGAGTGTACACGGGATCCTGTGGAACGGAGACCCCTGATACTTTCCGGACTATTTGGAATTTATTTATTTCAATAGCTCCATACGTGGGCATGCCCACCATATGTGAATTATATCCCCCACATGATTGCACCCTCTGTAAGATAGAGGAGATGTGTCTTAGTAGATCTTGGTCAGTCTGACAGGAACATAATACCATCTGATGAATACTCTAATACTTGCTTCAATTAGAGAAGTATTCATGATACCCTTAAAGGAGCATCTCAAAAGACTGAAACCATTGGTCTGGTTCTAAGTGAATTTCTAAGTCTGATTCCCAAGATTGAGCATATGGAGGAGTATCTGCCTTGTCTACTAGAGAAGAATATATAAGGGAGATTCTTCCCCTTTGATCCAGGATACCAGAGCACCATTGCTCATATAGTGTAGATTTAGAGGGTTTTGACCTGTACGACCAGATCTTATGTAAGAAATGTGAGATCTGAAGGAGTCTATACTTTTCAGTGTGGGGCATATCAAATTTACTAGAGCAGTATCCCAGAGATATTGGTCCCATTGAGGTAAACAAATGCACTAGTCTGAAGATTCCTTTATTCAGCCACCAATGGAATGCCTGAATATTCAATCTATGATGCTGTCACCATACTCGGAAGGCTGTCTGAACGGAGATGGGTTTCCTGTTGAGCAGAGAAGACCTGTAGTGGCGGAAGCTCCGGGTAGCTCTGGATTGTGGAATAAGTGTGACAGGGGCCTTATACTAGAGGTAGGTGACGCACGTCTATGCAAAATATCGCATAGCTCTAGGGAGTGAGAAAAAGTGGACGATAGGATAGTGGGTTTTTTGTTGACGAGGTCTCCAAAGAAGAAAATCTATTGTGTCATGTGGAACCGCTTGTCTTTCCAGAGAGATCCAATCAGGTTAGGGTACTCTAGAATAGACCATAGAAAATTGGGCTATATGTGCAGCTTGATAGTCCCACCATAGATTGGAGAGACCCAGTCCGCCCCGATTTTTCAGATGGAACAGGACCTACTTGGAGCAACGATGACCTTTCTTCCCCCATACAAAATTATGATTTTAGACTGTAGTTTAGAGAGTGATATTTTCTTGATCGATATAGGGAGGAAACTAAATAGATATAATAGCCGTGGAAGCAAAGTCATCTTGAAGGCATTAGACTTACCCAGCCAGCACAGACCATTTCAACCAAGATTTTAAATCTTCTTCTGCTTTTCAGAACATGGGGGGGTAATTGACTGTATACATATTGCTTATATTGTCCGTTAATTTGATTCCCAAATAAGGCATGGAATCATTTGTCCAAGGGAAAGGAAAATATTGTTTAAGCTGATCTACAAATCCAACACGTTCAATGCCATTGATTTGGCTACATTAATTTTAAGGCCTGAAATAGCACCAAAATCATCAAGTAGCTTAATTACATTTGGGGTTGATATTAGGGGTAATGTGATGAATAAAAGCATATCATCTGCAGGGGGGCGTGGTCTTCCGCAGATCATGATGGATGCCTGAAGCCTGAGCTCCGTGCCGCTGTCAGGATCCGAAGCAACTGTACGCTACGATCCGACACCCATTCTGTCCACACGGTGGGGGAACGATCTCTGAACCATCCCAGGTATGTCTAGATGGCGGAATAAGCCGCCGGCACCTCGCCGCCTCACGGATTACTATCCCCCCGCAGCCATGAATGAGGCCCAAGATGGCGCCGGCGCCGGGAGCATTACGTCAGGAACGTCCCGCTCTATACCATCTGAGGCACAGCTGGCAGCTCCCCCTCAGGGCGATCTCCATGGAGATGTACCCATGATATGGAGCGAGATTACACCTTCTTCTCCAGCCCCCAGCATTCTTACTCTCGGATCGATATGTTCCTCACAGATAAATTTCTGCTCCAATTGATCACTGAAGCACGCATAGGTACAATCACGTGGTCTGACCACGCGCCCATATCCATCACGTTGTTCAAATGCAAAAGGACTAACAGTCATAACATTTGGAGACTAAACACTTCCCTCCTTACCAACCCATCCTTTGAGGCTGAGCTTTGATCTGAGATTGAGACCTACTTTGATAACAATGTACATTCTCTTGCTGATCAATCTTTTGTTTGGCATGCACATAAAGCTTTCTCCAGGGGCCTCCTTATTAAATACGGAACACAAGCTAAAAAACAACATGCGGCCACCACGGAAAAACTACTACAACAAATCAGAGCATTAGAACATGCCAATAAACAAACACCGTCTACCACACTTTCCCTAGACCTCCAAAATCTAAGATACAAACTCAGTGAACACCTACACAAGAAATTTGATTATTATGTAAAACGCCTTAGGCTACAATATTACTCCTCAGCTAACAAGTCAAGCGCGTTCCTGGCAAAACAATTACAAAAACACTGAGCCAATAATAAGATACAATATCTATCCAACTCTCAAGGTAAAAAACTTCATAATCCCCTAGATATAGCGAACAAGTTTTTACGCCAAACTTTACAATCTTCATGACCTGGACCAAGAAATCAAGCCAAAAATAGAAGATATAGATGCGTTTCTCTCCTCTATTCACCTTCCCTCAATATCCACCGAGCAACTAGACTCCATTTCTATGCCCTTTTCCGCCCGAGAAAGTTCGCACTGCCATCAAAAGATTACCCCTCCACAAAGCCCCAGACCTCGATGGATTCCCAAATGAATATTACAAACACTTCTCTGACTTGATCACCCCACACCTATGCACCACCTTTAACCGGTATACCCTTACAGGCAAAATCCCAACGGAAGCACTAGAAGCCCTAATTGTCACCATACCCAAACCCAAACCAGGCAAACCCCCTGATAAGCAAATGTCCACGAATGGTAAACATAACAGTGGTAAAACTTATAAGTCTCTCAATATAAGTAAATAAAGTCCAGTGAGTGAATAGAAAACAAATGACATGGAATGTCCCACTGAAAATGGTACGTGGATGTAAGACGACAGATGTTATAACACGGGTAAATCATCAGATCATCCCCAAGCTGTATCTCACAACTGCATGTGACTTAGTAAAGATGGTGTGTAAGAAACTCTTACCAGATACATTGGACTCCCTTGTCAGCGACAGGGAGTCACTCGAGCGGGTTGCCTCTCAGGGCCTGTAAGCGGACATCACAACTCTGCGAACCTTCTGGGTCAAACTCTGCGTGGATCTCCCGGGGCCGCCAGGTGGGTCCTCCCAAAGGATGGCCAAGGTGCGATTCAGAGGGAACAGTGCGTCACGTAAAAAAACTGAAGTGAAGGCTGGTTGTATCTCTCAGTAGATATGTGGAGAAAAAATAAACAGGCTCCACATAGTGTAGATGAGCAAAATGTGATTTTTATTGCTAAAAAAGCCAGGTAACAATAAAATGTGATCACAGGGTATAAAAACAAAGATGGGCAACAAGAAGGATGCTGGAAGCGCCCAACGCGTTTCGATCAATGGATCGTCTACTGGGGCATACAGCATCCCCTCCAAGTTGCCTTATATTTATAAAAAACATTCCAGAAAGCAAATTGTATGTGCTGTCAAACAGCCTTCCCCATTGGATGAGTGGGGTCACATGATCGCACCTGACTAAACCTAGCAGGTGTGAAACATCATTCATTTACATACGTGGTGTGTGATTAACCTGTTGAATATCACCAAACAGACCTCACATTGAACAGCAATTTTGATAGTGCAACACCAGAATATTCAAACATTTAATAATGGAATGGAATAAGCAAAATTAAACCTTCGGGCACAATACTCCCATTGCTGACACTTCTGTGTCTGCTAAAAACCAGAGGGGAGTCAGTGCCAATCAGGGACTGCGTCTCCGGGGGCGGGCGGAGCCAACAGCCAATGGCAGCAAGGGCAGGAAGTCACCGTCAGCGCCGCCCGTCCTCCACGAGACAAACACAGGGAAGTGACGTCAGAGCGCAGGGCTTGATCGACACCCATCCCCTGTCATGTGATGCCTCTCTCTGAGTGTGAAAGGGAGAAGGAGGGAGGAGAGACGAAAGTCAGACCGGACGTTCCCGACGCCGGTTCCCACGCTCCTCCCCCGTGTCCCCGGAGACAACATTTAAAGACAGATGACGACCAGAAATCCAACCCGGATGATAGGAAACTGGCAGAAATCACCTGCAAAGTGGGGGATAAAACACACCACCCCACATAAAACAGGGCACACAGGAGGGGGCCGTGCAGCAGAGAGGCACACCTCAAAACGGGACGGTGCTCTGCTCACTTCTAACCATTAAAGACCAAGGGACCAAAAAGCCACCATTGAATAAATCAATGATGGCGAGAGCCCCCGAAGTGTATTAAAAATCCCTTCCTGTCGAAACAATAAACAAAATGAATGATTGAAATGCAATGTTTCCAAAAACGTACAGTAAAGTAAGTTCGCAAACACTGCATCTACACTGGCATGCGCGGTCCACAGCATGTTAACCATGACCATGCCAGTGTAAAAAACCAAACATGAGAGAGGTATAGCTCACCCCTGAACCTAATGTGAGCGCACCCCCCAGAAATGCGCCAAAACGGGGGAGACTGGAAATGTATGAAAACTAAAAACTAAACTTAAACATGGGTGATGAGGTTTAGAGAAGGCACCCAAAAAGCGTATATTGTAACGATTACGGAACCAGATGGGTGCAGAAAAATTGATACTAGGATGAGTTGATGAACGAGTTGAGGTCCCACTCCACGTTCAACCCTAACAGGAAGAAGGACCTCAACTCATGGATCCAGTACGTCTCGAGGCGTGAAACCCCACGTAGACGTGACTCGTCCCTCCAGTGCGGAATGAACCTATCAATGACCTGGAACAGGGTTCCTGTGGGGTCCCTATCGTGGTGTTCCAGGTAGTGACGTGGCACAATGTGCTTGTCCCTACCTTTTTTAATTGCAGCCACGTGTTCGTTGACACAAACAGAAAAAGTTCTGATCGTGCGACCCACATATTGCTTGTGGCAGGGACAAGTTATCAGGTATACGATATATTGCGAGGAGCACATAGTGAATTGCTTCATGGAGTAGATACGGGAAGTGACCGTGGACTTGAAAGTGATGCTCTTGCGTCTCCCCCCAGTGTTATGAAGGCAAACTTGACACTTACGACAGGGGTAGTAACCTTTACACTCCTGAAAGAATGGCACTTTTTTAGGGGGGTCTATTATATTTGGGACGATCTGTCCCTGAATGGACCTAGCGCCTCTGAAGACTACCGAGGCCTGTTTGGGTAAAACAGGACCAAGTAGTCTGTCGTTCTGTAATATTCCCCAGTGTTTTTTAATGATACCTTTAATCTGTTTAGATTGAATGGAATGGGTGGTGAAAAAAGATAACTTAGCATTAAATGTAGTATTGTCTTTAGAGTGTTCTGTGAGCGTAGCCTGCCTTTCAGTGAGCAAAGCTCTATTAATTTCGCTGTCTAAAAGGTAAGGGTCATAACCTTTATCCAGAAATCTACTTCTGAGGACTTGAGATTGGGATATAAAGTTTCGAAGTCTGGGTACAGTTGCGCCTCAATCTCAAAAACTGGCTGCGGGGCACTGACCGAAGCCATTGTTCGCGATGGCAGCTGTTGATCAGAATGTACCCATTCCGATCTGTGGGTTTGAAGTAGGTACGAAACTCCAGGTGTTGGTGCACAACTGAAATTTCGAGATCAAGGAAATGCACCTTGGTTGTGCTAGCTTCAAAGCTCAACGAAATCCCCCTATCGTTGGCATTGAGAGTATTCATGAAGCTCTCAAGGGATGGCAGATCTCCTTCCCAAAGGAGGAGGATGTCGTCTATGTACCTAGCCCAAAGAACCAATTCAGGTCTCCGGGCAGCATAGACGACATCCTCCTCCCACTAGGCCATGAAGAGGTTAGCGAGACTGGGGGCAAATTTGGCCCCCATAGCCACGCCCCTCTGTTGTAAAAAGAATCGGTCCTGGAACCAGAAATAGTTTTGCCTGGTTGCGAATTTTAACAGCTGCATAATAAAGTTTCGTTGTAATGTGGGGAGTCTTTCATCTCTGGAGAGATGGTTTTCGACTTCTTCGAAACCAAGATGGTGTGGTATGCACGTGTATAACGCTGCAACGTCAGCTGTTACTAAGCGGGTACCTTTTTTGATGGAAACAGACTCCAATAATTTAATTGTGTCTCTGGTGTCTTTCAGATAGGAAGGCCTGGTTTGAACCAGTTGTAGATAGAAGTCCACGTATTTGCCTATCCTCGCCGTAACCGAATCGATCCCGCTAATGATGGGTCGGCCGGGAGGATTGGTTGGGTTCCTGTGAACCTTGGGGAGGTAGTATATGGCGGGAATACGGGGTACTTGGGGGACCAAAAAGCATTTTTCCTTTTTATTGAGAATTCCCAAGGAGAAACCTTCCTCTATCAATTCCACCAAGGCCTTTTTAAAGGGAACTGTGGGATCCCTAGGAATACACTGATAAGTATCAGAATCGCCTAAAATCCTGTTCATCTCTTGGAGATAATCTACTTTATCAAGAACAACAATGCCTCCGCCCTTGTCTGCCGGGCGGATGACAAGGTTCCTGTTTTCACACAATGATTTTAAACCCGTCTTGATGTCAGGTTTGACATGAAGACGTTTTTGACGTTTGGCTAGTCTATCCAGGTCCTCCAAGATCAAACTCTTGAAGACCTGGATAGAAGGGGCCAAGGTACCAGGGGGATTGAATAGGGACGGGTTAGACAGTCCCGAATGAATTACCTGAGGGTGCAAAGACGTTCCCTCTGTGGAGGGTACAGTTCCATTGTGGGAAGATGTGGCTACTTGGGTAGTGGCTGAAACAATGGTCTGTTGTGTGGGGGGAGTGATTTTGGTAAGAAAGTGCCTCTGTACACTAAGCTTCCGGGTGAATTTAAGAACATCAATGAATGTTGCAAAATGGTTAAGTGGTTTGGGTGGTACGAATTTGAGTCCTCTGTCCAGGACCGACTTCTTAGCTTCTGTTAGTACAGCTGAACTCAAATTAAAAATACCCGTTCCCCTTACACTCTTTTCCTTTTGGCGTTGGACCCTCCTCCCCCCTCTGGTCCCTCTTTTCTGTCTGAATTTCCTGGATGGTAGTCTGTGGTTCTCTGAAAATCCTGGGGTTGGTGGGGGCCTGGCCTACTTTGATTGTAGATGTAAGGGGAACGGTGGTAATAATCATCCTCTCTTTCATAATGAGAGTATGTACCTCCGTACCTTTCATAGGGGACATTGTCCCTAAGAGGGCTGAATCTATTATTCACATGAATCGGAGAATGATAATTATAATCCAGACTCCGCCGTTGTGGAGTGTGGTAATTACGGGGGTCTCCATAGTTGGAAGGGGGAACCCGCGAATTACCCTTGTGGTGAGGATCTACAGGGTGTCCTCTGGACCGTCCTCTTGTCCTCGGGGCGCCCCTCCCTGCCCGGTTTCCCGGCAGGGGGGGACCCCCGGATGGTCTGGGTGGTCCTTGTTCTACACCTCTTTTAGGAGGTGGGGGTTCTCTGGACTCTGATTTATGTGGAGGTTGATAAACCAGTGTTCGGTCTAAACTGGTTGGTTGTTGCCATGGCGGTTTCCATGGATGGAGGATCCCCATTGGCAACCGGAAGAGAGTTAAGCTTTCTCTGCCAATTAAAGACCGAACATGTGGTATAATCTGTATAGTCTCTGTTATACTTTTTTTGTTTTTTATTCCTTTGTTCCTTCTCCTCTTTTTCTAAAGTATTTCTCAAGCTGGTGGATAGTGAAATATATTCTGCAGTTGTTTTATGTGGAGTTAATTTCTCCTTCAAATCCCTAATTTCAATATCAATGAGGGACAGTTTGATCTGTTTTTTGTCTAGTAGGAATCTCAATAATTTTAAGCCCTCCTCATTGAAAAATTTGAACCATGGTTCTAAATCAGCCTCGTCTTGCTGAGGATGGATGTCCCACCTCAGACCTCTAGGAACCATCTGTTCCTTGACGTATTGCTCAAGGAAAGCGGTATCCCATTGGAGGTGAAGTTCGCTAATCATCAGATTTTTGAGTCTAATGAACATACCCCCTAATTCAGTGTTAGGATTAGTATTCGTGAATACACCATCAGTATTTAAGGACCTAGAGGTCCTGTATTCGAACACATCGATGAAAAAATGTGGAGGGTGATACAATAGCTGCTGTGTAAAAAGTCAAACAAACAAGTGCAAAGATGATAAAAATATACACTGCGCTAAATTTAGAAAAATATATGGTGCGGAGCAGCTACATACAAGGTGACAACAACCAAAGAATCCTAACACTGAATTAGGGGGTATGTTCATCAGACTCAAAAATCTGATGATTAGCGAACTTCACCTCCAATGGGATACCGCTTCCCTTGAGCAATACGTCAAGGAACAGATGGTTCCTAGAGGTCTGAGGTGGGGCATCCATCCTCAGCAAGACAAGGCTGATTTAGAACCATGGTTCAAATTTTTCAATGAGGAGGGCTTAAAATTATTGAGATTCCTTTTAGACAAAAACAGATCAAACTGTCCCTCATTGATATTGAAATTAGGGAGTTGAAGGAGAAATTAACTCCACATAAAACAACTGCAGAATATATTTCACTATCCACCAGCTTGAGAAATACTTTAGAAAAAGAGGAGAAGGAACAAAGGAATAAAAAACAAAAAAAGTATAACAGAGACTATACAGATTATACCACACGTTCGGTCTTTAATTGGCAGAGAAAGCTTAACTCTCTCCCGGTTGCCAATGGGGATCCTCCATCCATGGAAACCGCCATGGCAACAACAACCAGTTTAGACCGAACACTGGTTTATCAACCTCCACATAAATCAGAGTCCAGAGAACCCCCACCTCCTAAAAGAGGTGTAGAACAAGGACCACCCAGACCACCCGGGGGTCCCCCCCTGCCGGGAAACCGGGCAGGTAGGGGCGCCCCGAGGACAAGAGGTCGGTCCAGAGGACACCCTGTAGATCCTCACCACAAGGGTAATTCGCGGGTTCCCCCTTCCAACTATGGAGACCCCCGTAATTACCACACTCCACAACGGCGGAGTCTGGATTATAATTATCATTCTCTGATTCATGTGAATAATAGATTCAGCCCTCTTAGGGACAATGTCCCCTATGAAAGGTACGGAGGTACATACTCTCATTATGAAAGAGAGGATGATTATTACCACCGTTCCCCTTACATCTACAATCAAAGTAGGCCAGGCCCCCACCAACCCCAGGATTTTCAGAGAACCACAGACTACCATCCAGGAAATTCAGACAGAAAAGAGGGACCAGAGGGGGGAGGAGGGTCCAACGCCAAAAGGAAAAGAGTGTAAGGGGAACGGGTATTTTTAATTTGAGTTCAGCTGTACTAACAGAAGCTGAGAAGTCGGTCCTGGACAGAGGACTCAAATTCGTACCACCCAAACCACTTAACCATTTTGCAACATTCATTGATGTTCTTAAATTCACCCGGAAGCTTAGTGTACAGAGGCACTTTCTTACCAAAATAACTCCCCCCACACAACAGACCATTGTTTCAGCCACTACCCAAGTAGCGACATCTTCCCACAATGGAACTGTACCCTCCACAGAGGGAACGTCTTTGCACCCTCAGGTAATTCATTCGGGAATGTCTAACCCGTCCCTATTCAATCCCCCTGGTACCTTGGCCCCTTCTATCCAGGTCTTCAAGAGTTTGGTCTTGGAGGACCTGGATAGACTAGCCAAACGTCAAAAACGTCTTTATGTCAAACCTGACATCAAGACGGGTTTAAAATCATTGTGTGAAAACAGGAACCTTGTCATCCGCCCGGCAGACAAGGGCGGAGGCATTGTTGTTCTTGATAAAGTAGATTATCTCCAAGAGATGAACAGGATTTTAGGCGATTCTGATACTTATCAGTGTATTCCTAGGGATCCCACAGTTCCCTTTAAAAAGGCCTTGGTGGAATTGATAGAGGAAGGTTTCTCCTTGGGAATTCTCAATAAAAAGGAAAAATGCTTTTTGGTCCCCCAAGTACCACGTATTCCCGCCAGTTTAGTTTTTAGCTTAGTTTAAAGTTTAGTTTTTAGTTTTCATACATTTCCAGTCTCCCCCGTTTTGGCGCATTTCTGGGGGGTGCGCTCACATTAGGTTCAGGGGTGAGCTATACCTCTCTCATGTTTGGTTTTTTACACTGGCATGGTCATGGTTAACATTCTGTGGACGGCGCATGCCAGTGTAGATGCAGTGTTTGCGAACTTACTTTACTGTACGTTTTTGGAAACATTGCATTTCAATCATTCATTTTGTTTATTGTTTCGACAGGAAGGGATTTTTAATACACTTTGGGGGCTCTCGCCATCATTGATTTATTCAATGGTGGCTTTTTGGTCCCTTGGTCTTTAATGGTTAGGAGTGAGCAGAGCACCGTCCCATTTTGAGGTGTGCCTCTCTGCTGCACGGCCCCCTCCTGTGTGCCCTGTTTTATGTGGGGTGGTGTGTTTTATCCCCCACTTTGCAGGTGATTTCTGCCAGTTTCCTATCATCCGGGTTGGATTTCTGGGCGTCATCTGTGTTTAAATGTTGTCTCCGGGGACACGGGGGAGGAGCGTGGGAACCGGCGTTGGGAACGTCCGGTCTGACGTTCGTCTCTCCTCCCTCCTTCTCCCTTTGACACTCAGAGAGAGGCATCACATGACAGGGGACAGGCGTCGAGCAAGCCCTGCGCTCTGACGTCACTTCCCTGTGTTTGTCTCGTGGAGGACGGGTGGCGCTGACGGGGACTTCCTGTCCTTGCTGCCATTGGCTGTTGGCTCCGCCCTCCCTCGGAGACGCAGTCCCTGATTGGCACTGACTCCCCTCTGGTTTTTAGCAGACACAGAAGTGTCAGCAATGGGAGTATTGTGCCCGAAGGTTTAATTTTGCTTATTCCATTCCATTATTAAATGTTTGAATATTCTGGTGTTGCACAATTGCTGTTCAATGTGAGGTCTGTTTGGTGATATTCAACAGGTTAATCACACACCACGTATGTAAATGAATGATGTTTCACACCTGCTAGGTTTAGTCAGGTGCGATCATGTGACCCCACTCATCCAATGGGGAAGGCTGTTTGACAGCACATACAATTTGCTTTCTGGAATGTTTTTTATAAATATAAGGCAACTTGGAGGGGATGCTGTATGCCCCAATAGACGATCCATTGATCGAAACGCGTCGGGCGCTTCCAGCATCCTTCTTGTTGCCCATCTTTGTTTTTATACCCTGTGATCACATTTTATTGTTACCTGGCTTTTTTAGCAATAAAAATCTCATTTTGCTCATCTACACTATGTGGAGCCTGTTTATTTTTTCTCCACATATCTACTGAGAGATCCAACCAGCCTTCATTTCAGTTTTTTTACGTGACACACTGTTCCCTCTGATTCGCACCTTGGCCATCCTTTGGGAGGACCCACCTGGCGGCCCCGGGAGATCCACGCAGAGTTTGACCCAGAAGGTTCGCAGAGTTGTGATGTCCGCTTACAGGCCCTGAGAGGCAACCCGCTCGAGTGACTCCCTGTCGCTGACAAGGGAGTCCAATGTATCTGGTAAGAGTTTCTTACACACCATCTTTACTAAGTCACATGCAGTTGTGAGATACAAAGAAACAAACAAAGGCGCCTCTAAGTGCAGAAGATTAACAATTTTAATGCCCCAAACTGGGTTAAAAACACTTACAGAATGGAAGTGGTAATCAGGCACATCGTAAGTGCAGCTGCATTGGAAGGGGTCGCGGTCAGAGGAAGCCTTCAGAGGGGATGGATGTGGTCACTGAACACAGCAGTGTGAGACACAGGGAGCCGCTGTGAAGCCGGCATCGTCAGCTGGAAAGACGGCGAACCCGGAAGTGATGTCATCCGCTGAGCGGCTCTGTAACCAGCCTGAACCGCAAACAAACAGCCTGGGCGAGGATGTGATGTCATCAATAAGGGACGCGTTTCGGAACCATCAATTGTTCCTTTTTCAACCTATGGCCATACTGATGACTGAGAAGGATATATATACACACCCACTAGCAGTGGATTGGCCGGGGGGCGGGGGCAGCAAAAATTTTTATTAAATAACGATGAGTCCGTTTAGTGCATATGAATAAGAGTGAACAAATAAATACCTGCAACAGCATTCTTAAAAACATTCTAAAAAACATTCTAAAAAACGGGATATAGGAAGAAGGAGAAGTGTAATAGTGGAATATATTAAATTAAGAAAAGGAGTTTAGAACAATAAAAAACAGATCTATAAAATGTCTGACAGTAACCAGTCCTAGAACCTGCAATGCACATAACAGAATGTGGACAGTAAGAGCAGGCAGGATGATATCAATATTCAGCTGCAGACCAAAAAGGGACATACGTGACAATAATACTATCAATAATTAATCGTATAAAATGGAGGGGTTCACATGAGGATAATAATGAGGGATTCTGGAGGAGCCTAAATTACTATCTACAGAAAGGAGGTGTCATGTTAAAGTATGGCACTAACTTCAAAATCCTCGTTTAACCCTCCAGGGGCTAAAACATTTAATAAAAATATCCAATACATTTCTCTGTGGCATAGGCGTCGGTAACGTTCAGCAGAGGGGAGATCTTTTGGCATTGCCTCAATAATCCATACTTTAAGGCCACTCGTGGACTTGTCATGGGTGTGAAGATAATGTCTGGGGACACTGTGGTTATCTAGTCCACCTTCAATTAAACGGCGATGTTCGCCAAACCATTTCCGTAGTGGCCGGATAGTGCGCCCTACATAGAATAGACCACAGGGACATGTGAGGCAATATATGACATGGTCAGATGAACATGTATGAAAACCCTTTATTGGGTGTGTTTTGCCTTTGACGTGAAAGTCTTTCTGGCCATGTGTCACAAAGCTGCAAGTCTTGCAGAGGGGCTTACGGCACTGATACATCCCAGAAATAGCTAAAAACATGGGCATGTGATGGCCCGGAGGCAGAGGTTTGGCCCTAAGTTTGCTGGTCGCTACCTTACTTTTAATGTTGGGTGCCTTTCTGTAAGCAAATTGAGGTCTGTTAGGCAGAGTGGGGAGTAGATGTTCGTCTTGTAGTAGCAAAGACCAATGTTTTTTGATAATATTTTCCATTTGTTTATGTTGGGTATGGAATTGGGTGATGAATCGTAGATTATCTTTCTGGGTATTGGGACGTGGGTGAGGGTTCTCAATGGGCGATGTGCTCTTATATTGTTGATAAGCTGAGTCAACAAGATCAACAGGGAAGCCTTTTTCGAGAAACTTGGCTTTCAAACTTTTGTTTCTTTGTTTCTTTGTGTCATTATAGAGCCTGCTTCAGTCTTGTAAAGCTGCAGCCCTTTTTGCTGAAGATCATCCCACCATCCTTATCAACACTTTTCTCTTCATTTTGGACTGCCTACTTTTAATAGAGACACTATTTGGACTACGTTAGTCCTGTGCGCCCTATATACTTTTTTATTTTCAGTTGTGAGATACAGCTTGGGGATGATCTGATGATTTACCCGTGTTATAACATCTGTCGTCTTACATCCACGTACCATTTTCAGTGGGACATTCCATGTCATTTGTTTTCTATTCACTCACTGGACTTTATTTACTTATATTGAGAGACTTATAAGTTTTACCACTGTTATGTTTACCATTCGTGGACATTTGTTTATTTTAGTTGTTTTCTTGATTGAAGACTTTTTGCACAATCTATGCGCTACATTTTACTTTCACATGATTCTTTGGTTGTTGTCACCTTGTATGTAGCTGCTCCGCACCATATATTTTTCTAAATTTAGCGCAGTGTATATTTTTATCATCTTTAAACCCCCTGATAACCCAGCCAATTACCGCCCGATCTCACTCTTAAACACTGACACCAAACTATATGCAAAACTACTGGCTCAACGATTATCCAAAATTATTCCCCTCATAATACACCCGGACCAAGTCGGATTTGTACCAGGCCTCTGATGGTACTAGATGCCTCATTGATTTGATACAATGGGTAGAACATAGTCAAACGCCTTCTCTCTTCCTTTCCCTGGATGCAGAGAAGGCGTTTGACAGGGTGCATTGGAAATACATGGAAAAAGTAATGTACAAGTTCGGACTGACAGGGAATATACTCAAGGCTATACTCAACCTCTACTCCTCCCCCAGTGCCCGAGTCTGGACATCAGGAATAATATCAGACCCCTTTCTCATCACTAATGGCACAAGGCAAAGGTGCTCACTTTCCCCCTTGATTTTTGCCATGGTGATGGAACCACTTCTGCGCATCTCCAAAGATATGTGTAATTATACTGTCTAATGGGCTGGTAGAATAGCTCAAGCTAAAATGTATCTAATACCACATATTTTGTATATGTTTCGCACACTCCCCTTACCTTTGCTACCCAAACAATTGGCGCAGTTACAAGGAATAGTCAATGCACACATTTGGCAACATAAACATCCCAGACTCAAACAAGACATTCTTTTATCTCCCGTACAAATTGGAGGAATGGGAGCTCCCAACGTCCAAGCATACTACAGAGCAGCTGTACTAGATCAATTATGTGAATGGTGGTCACCCACCTCAACCAAGACATGGACACAAATTGAAACCGTAGCACTTACTACAAGTCCGCAATACACCCTAACGGCTGCGCTACTCACCTTGAAACCACATCGGCACTTTAACTGCAGCATTACGAGTGTGGTCGACCATTGCACAGAAATCCAATGGCATACCCAAATCTATTCTCTCAAAACTTCACATCCACGCACTGGAGCTGATCTCTCCTAACTTACCCCTTAAGATATGGATACAAAAGGGACTCACCAACCTGGGACAACTCATCTCCACTTCAGGACCCCACACATTCTCCCATCTACAACAATCATATGACTTGCCTGCAAATACTTCTTTTTTATATATGTGGCTCCGATCTCTCCTCTCTACGCTGGATATCACAGAATGTGACTCTCTACTAGATGACATTTTGAAATTTTACAATACCCCTAATCCAGCAGTTAAAGGCATTGCATGGGTATATAAATTGTTGACAACGTCCTCCAAAGATCACACCTCTTCGTCCATCAACTTCTGGTCCACCCTCATAGACTCTCCACCAAAGTCCCCATTATGGCACAAAGCCTTGACCCTTCCTCTTGAAGCCTCACGATGTATCTCTCATTGGGAATCAACACAAAAACTGTTCCACAAGTGGTACTTCATCCCAGCCAGACTGGCTAATATCTACCCATCTACCTCCTCTCAATGCTGGAGAAACTGTATGGGAAAAGGAATCCCTGCGGCACATCTGGTGGGACTGCCCTAACATACACATTTACTGGAGAGAAGTTTCAGAGTATTGGCAACTCACATCCTAATTGCAGCTCGTTTGGCTCTAGCAAGAAGATGGAAAGCGTCACAACCTCCCTCTGGATCGGTTTTCATCGCTCTACTAAACAATCACTTCCAAATGGAAGCCTCCTTCACCAAGGCCAACCTGTCTACCGCAACGTTTCGCCTCAATTGGGAACCATGGATCAATAACCCGAGGAGTACAACACTACCTTGATTATCTCTTCTTCATAAGATGGGAACTCTCTGATGTTACTAATCTTTATCCCCACAGGTTGCTACAACCCCTCATACCTAACACATGCATAATATAGGGACCCCCATACTAATCCACTGCTCCGCACAAGGTGCTCTACCAGGTGCTCTTCAGAACGGGACTCATATATACGTAATGTGCTTATAACACGTAGGTCCACAAGTTACCTTTGTTCCTCGGTTTTAAGTTTTGCAGATCTAAGATGTTACAGATTTTACAAGTTATTTTGATCTGACTGATTGGTGATTGATGGAGTTGTCTCTAGTCCCATGGCACAGTGAGTGTCCAGTTTGGGGTGCCAGGGATTGGAGGTAGCACCATTACTCATCGAACTTTAACTTTAACTCTCATTGGTTATGTAATCGCTATTACATCTATTACAGCGTGAAATTGTTCGATATATCACTCACTAAGCAATGTAGTTTGCTAATTATCTCAACCTTCTGTACTGATACGCTGTGAAAACTTCAATAATCATATTGTTAAAAAAAAGCATATCATCTGCATACAGCGCATATTTGTGCTCATCTGGGTCACACATTACCCCTCTGATATCAGGATGCAATGTGATGGCAATGGTCAGGGTTTCAATTGCGATTGCAAATATTAGGGGGGATAGAGGGCAGCCCTGTCTAGTTCCTTTTTGAATGCTAAAAGCGTCCGAGTAGTGACCCAACAGGCGAATTTGCGCACTAGGATTAGAGTATAACGTGTGAATAATCCCCAAAAATGTAGTACCGAAATCCCATCTTTAACCGCTTCAATACCCGCCCATAGTCAAATGATGGCCACAGATGGGATCTCTCATCCTGGGCAGCCGTCATATGACATCCTGGGCTTCCCGGCCGTCTAGGGGGTGCGCGCACACGCCCGCCGCGTTGCTCGGGACCCGGTGCGCATGCCCGGCATCCGCAATGTCCACCGGGCACCCGCGATTGCCCGTTAACCAAGCAGGACCGTGGATCTGTGTGTGTAAACACACAGATCCACGTCCTGTCAGGTGAGAGGAGACCGATCTGTGTTCCCAGTATAGAGGAACACCGATTGGTCTCCTCCCCTTGTGAGTCCCCTCCCCTACAGTTAGAATCACTCCCCTAGGAAACACATTTAACCCCTCGTCTCCCCCTAGTGGTTAACCCCTTCCCTGCCTGTCACATTTATACAGTAATCAATGCAATTTTGTAGCATTGATCGCTGTATAAATGTGAATGGTCCCAAAAATGTGTCAAAAGTGTCCGATGTGTCCACCATAATGTCGCAGTCACGAAAAAAATCGCAGATCGCCTCTATTACTAGTAAAAAAAAAAAATAAATAAAACATTTTTTAAAATGCCATAAATCTATCCCGTATTTTGTAGACGCTATAACTTTTGCGCAAACCAATCAATATACGATTATTGCAATTTTTTTACCAAAAATATGTAGAAGAATACATATCGGCCTAAACTGAGGAAATTTTTTTTTTTTTAAATGGGGATATTTATTAAAGCAAAAAGTAAAAAATATTGTTTTTTTTTTTAAATTGTCGCTCTTCTTTTGTTTATAGCACAAAAAATAAAAACCGCAGAGGTGATCAAATACCACCCAAAGAAAGCTCTATTTGTGGGGAAAAAAGGACGTCAATTTTGTTTGGGTACAATGTCGCACGACAGCGCAATTGTCATTTAAAGTGCGACAGCGCTGAAAACTAAAAATTGGTCTGGGAAGGAAGGGGGTGAAAATGCCCTGTATTGAAGCGGTTAAAGAATCTCAAATATATAAGGCCAGGATACGGAATCAAAAGCCTTCTGTAGATCAATAGATAACAGGTAACCCTCTTGAGGAGCGCCCCCGTCCCAACTGGAGCGTAAAAGGGAGATTTTGTCAACAGCTCTTCTAACTTGGTCTGGCCCTTGTCTCCCCAGGATGAATGCCACCAGGTCTTTATTGATACGGTCTGCGATAAAGCTGGAAAGTTTCTCTGTCAGTATCTTTATCATGATTTTAAGATTATTATTAATAAGGGAAATTGGGCAATAGTTACTCACATCACTCATCTCTTTCCCCGTTTTGGGTATGACCGAGAGAGTTGAAAAATCGAGCCATAAAAGGGGCCAAAGGAGGACCAAATTTCTTATAATAACCTGCCGAGAAACCCTTAGGACCCAGGGCAGAGTTTGTCTTTAAAGACTTGATTGCCTTCAGAATCTCCTCTGATGAGATAGGAGCGTCAAGAAGTTCCTGCTGCTTGCGTGTTATTTTGGGTAGGTGTATATCATGAAGGAAGGATTCTAGTTTACTAGAATTGGTGGAGTGGGGATCAGCATAAATCTTGGAATAAAAGTCATGGAAGGTTTCCATGATCTTAATAGGGTTTTGGGTCAGATCGCCAGATAAGGTGCTGATTTTGGGAAAGGATACTGTGTGGATTTTAGGGCTAATTTTAGTTGCTTTTTATGAGTAGAATTTTGCGCCGGTCCATCCTAGATTCTTTTCAGCCGAAGTAGTTAGTGCTAGACTAAGTTTTACTCGAGCAGTATCCTTATGGGTCAGATTTTCAGGGGTGGAATTGCTTTTGTGGCGTTTACTAGACTGGAGAAATTCCTCCGTCAATTTCTTAATTTCAGTTCCATGTTCGTGTTTCAGCTTAGCAGAGAACTGGATAAATTTCCTTCTCATCACTGCCTTATGAGCTTCCCATAATGTTCCTGGAGAAACCATGTCATTATCATCCTCTGTGAAATATTCTTTCAGAGAGCTTTCAAAAATCATGCAATGCACAAGGTTGCTCAGAAGGGCCTTATTTAGGCACCATTTAACTGCTGGCCAACCAGCCGCCTCAGTTTTACTGTAGTAGAATGGCACGGCTGGGCGAAACGACTTTACCTTATGTCGGTTTGCCTTTTGGCCACTAGGAGCGAGCGCCCACCACCGGAGCCATGCATGCTCCTGCAGCATGTGCCTGGAGCTGCTGCAAGTGCCGGGAAGGTGCAATGACCGCTGGGCACCCATGATCTGTCTTGACAGAGCGAGAAGGGGTGTGGAGACAGATCATTTCAGGGGAGTAGAGACAGATCGTGTGTTCATGTTAGTATGAACATCGATCTCTTTCTCCTCCTAGACAGTCCCATCCCCCTACAGTTAGAACACACCTAAGGAACACAGTTAACCCCTTGATCGCCCCCTAGTGTTAACCCCTTCCCTGGCAGTGATATTTATACAGTAATCAGTGCATTTTTATAGCACTGATCACTGTATAATTGTCAATGGTCCCAAAAATGTGTCAATTTGTCCGCCACAATATCGCAGTCCTGATCAAAATTGCAGATTATTGCCATTACTAGTAAAAAAAAAATAATAATAAAAATGCCACAAATCTATCTCCTATTTTGTAGACGCTATAACTTTTGCACAAACCAATCAATGTGCGCTTATTTCAATTTTTTTTACCAAAAATATGTAGAAAAATACATATCGGCCTAAACTGAGGAAAAAATTATTACTTTTTTTTTCAAATGTGGGATATTTATTATAGCAAAAAGTAAAAGATATGTATTTTTCAAAATTGTCGCTCTTCTTTTGTTTATAGCACAAAGAATAAAAAACACAGAAGTGATCAAATACCACCAAAAGAAAGCTCCATTTGTGGGAAAAAAAGAAAATCAATTTTGTTTTGGTATAGCGTCGCATGACCGCGCAATTGTCAGTTAAAGCAACGCAGTGCCGTATCACAAAAAATGGCCTGGCCTGAAGTGGTTTTGAAGGCCCCTAACTCCTGAGGGGCGTCTGAGGGATAACATCACTATTGAGTGGTCCGAAAGGGCGGTATCTCAGATTTTGGATGAGAGAACCAATGGCATTGTGGAAGATTGTAAAAAGAGAAAGGGGTAAAAGGAATATAAAGGGTAGACATTAGTGAGCAAAACATAAAAAAAAACAAAAAACATATGGGCTGGGAAGGGACACACCGCTTCCCGCCCTATACCTATAGCACAAGAAGTTTCCCCCTGATTAGGGAGAAATAATCAGACCCAGAGAGAAAAAAAGAGTCTCTCGACGTCAGAGGGAGGTGCATTGCAATCGCTCTGGTCACCCCACCTTTTACAATTCAAGTATAATTGTTAATAGTCAGAGCGACAATTATGCTACGAAAACAGTTTGACCCCTGCAGACACCCCCACCTCTGCCAGCCAGCAACAAGCCACCCCACATGATAGAAAAAAAACATGGGGTCACCAGTCACCGACCAATTAGGACATAATGGAAACTACAAGGGAACAACTTTAACATTTGCATAAGAGAAACATAAACAATCTGTGTGCCTTCTGTTGTAGGGAGACAAACCCATTTGTAACAGTCGTTTTTGAGACTCTAAGGGATAACACTAAACCCCACTATGGTAAAAAACATAGTTTGTTTAGCTAAATACAAAAAAGTCATCTCAACTATAAACATGTGAACATTCAATCATAACAGATGTCGGATCCTCGTAGGTTCCTGCACCCCGAAAAGGGATCCCTTAGAATGTCTGGAACCCTCTTCATGTCAACCAGAGTGCTAGAAAAAATGGTAAGTTATATGGGTAAGCCCCCCTTAGGGGCAGTTCAAGATAGAACTGAGTGAAAAAACAGAGCCTGTTGTTCCATCGTCGGCATCATGGAGGGTGACAGTCCCTCGACCGCTTTGGTTGCTGCTTCTGTCAGACCGGAATTAGAGGACTCAGTGGAGAAGGACATTTGGAAGATGAGGCTCCTCTGTTGGACGGTGGTTGTGGGAACTCCTGGTAGATCTCATCTTCTGGAAAAGATGAGAAGGAGTGGGCTTTGTTTTGATATGAGAAATTCAGACTCAGCAGGAAGGAACATCTATAAGTGATATCATTTTGGGCCAGAACCTGTAGCAGAGGTTTGAGAGATCAACGTTTTTGAACTGTGAATGCAGAAAGATCTGTGAAGATCTGAACAGGGTGCCCCATGATCACAAGAGCCTCAGAATTGTGAGACAATTCCATCACCTCCTCCTTCATAAAGTAGAAATATGGCTTAACTATAATATCCCGAAGGGGGCCATCAGTGCGTAGGGGTTGTAAAGCTCTGTGTGCCCTGTCAAGCTCCAATCAATGGTCTGGGATGTAAGGGATCAGGGCCTTAATAAACGTGCAGACTGCTGGCTGGACCTCTTTCACAGATTCTGGAAGACCACAAATTCTGAAATTATAACATCTGGATCTATTTTCAGGGTCATCAATTTTGGATAGGGCCATTTCTAGTTGATCCTGAAGATCTGAGGTTCTATCAGAGTTCTGGTTTATTCTGGTGACCGCTTGGTCTGCTCTTTTTTCTATGACCTTTATCCATGACCCTATATGCTGAAGGTCCGCATGAATTGTGGCGGTGATCTGTGCAGCTGTTTGGGCGAGACCTCTGGAGAGCATATTAGAGAATTCTGGCATCATGAATGAAAAGTCATTCGGGGTGTGGGGGCAGTCATGCACATCCTGTTCCCATGTCCCAGGGTGGCTAAAAGATTCCCCATAGGAGTGAGAATTGGACATCCCACTGATCTCCCTATCAGGGATTCTGTGGATGCTGGGGAAGGAGCCAGTTGCTGAGGGGTACTCACTGTGCCCTTTTCTTTTGAGCAGGCTGGGGGGCTCCCGTTATCCTTGTCAGCTATCAAGTCCTCTGGCTCTGAGGCTGTGCCTTGTGTGTCTGTGGCCACCACCTTGGACAGGCTGTGCTGTGTGCTGCTGATTTAGCTGCGCAGAGAGGTCCCCGGGAGTGTGCCCACTTGATTAGCTGTATCATGGGGCCACTGTCAGGGCTCTGATGGCTGCGGTGGGGATTAGAGGACCAAAGCACTGCGGAGCTCCTAGGCTATGCTGCCATCTTGGTCGCCTCCGTGCATGCGCCTCCCAGCACCACAACTTTTAAGACCATTTGGATAAGCTGCTATATCGCAGCAATACAACAAGCAGATTGCATCTTCCAAAAAATTGGGTTATTTCTGCCTGGAGAAACAATATAAAGAATTGCAGCACATCTTTTATACCTTTTTGGGCAAGTTGATAGCATTGAGTTAAAGGGTAGAAAGATTTATTCTGGGAAAAAAAATCTATCTTTATTTGAAAGTTAAAACAAAAATTTTTTTGTGATCTCAGCTAGACAACTATTTCTGAGACAGGTGGATGCAGGGCTGCTGTTAGAAATCATGGGGCCCCACGTACAGCCTACCTGACAGCCCCCCCCACAAAAAAAATATAAAAAGACATTTGTGCTAAAATGCTCCCAATGCTGTTTTGCAGCCATGGCTGAAATTATATCCTTTTGTTATACTTTTTTTAAAATTGCTGAATGGTAATTTTACATTGTGACACCGCGCTGCAACTGTGGGCCAAGTGTTTAACTTGCAGTTGCAGAGCGGCCCCATTGAACTCAACAGGGAGTTTGCTAGGCGGTGCTGCCTGTCAAACTTTGCAGCCTGCAGTAAAAATTTTGCAGCTGTGTAGTAAACTGCAAACACAGCTTGTATACAGCCCTGTCTGACTGGATTGTTAGAATTTGGATGCACAGCCAGGGATGGTGGTGAATCCATGGCTCAGCCGCCCATGTGAAAGAGTCAAAAAATGCAAATGCATTCACACTTTGCATTTCCTAAATATGTGACAAAGTGCATGGGAAATGCACGCTTTGCAGTACATTTTAGTACTTTAGTGCTTGTGGTGCCATTAATTGTTCATGGAACCCCAAGAACATTTAGCAGACTTGCGTTTTGTCATGTGGCAAACTTGCAAATCTGCACAACTGAAAATGTTCTAGAGCTTCTATACTGCAATTGTCAAACGTAGGGCAGTCCATTCAAGTGAATGAGGTGCCTTATGTGTGAAAAACAAGCTAAAAACATGCACTCAGGAACATGCGTTCCCACTATGCTAAGTACGAATGGGGCCTCTGGGGTGAGAAATGGCTGATGCAGAAATGTTTGTCAGGTGGGGGGAGAGGTGTATTCACTGGCCCCAAGCTCCAACACTGCAGTGGCAGCCAGTGTCTACCTGCAGCTGGCACATTTGCTCCCTCTCTGAATCCTGAACTTTCTGCAGCTTCATTCCCCCCCACTTACCCCCTTCCAGCAGAATTACGACAACATTCAAGGCCTGCAGCCATGCCAGGTTACAGTGGACACACAGCACATTGTGGAGGTCAGCAGAGCATTTTTGTAAATATTTTACTATATCTTTTCATGTGACAATACTGAAGAAATGACACTTTGCTACAATGTAAAGTAGTGAGTGTACTGCTTGTATAACAGTGTACATTTTCTGACCACTCAAAATAACTCAACACACAGCCATTATTGTCTAAACCGCTGGCAACAAAAGTGAGTACACCCCTAAGTGAAAATGTCCAAATTGCTCCCAAAGTGTTAATATTTTGTGTGGCCACCATTATTTTCCAGCACTGTCTTGACCCTCTTGGACATGGAGTTCACTAGAGCTTCACAGGTTGCCACTGGAGTCCTCTTCCACTCCTCCATGACGACTTCATGGAGCTGGTGGATGTTAGAGACTTTGCGCTCCTCCACCTTCCGTTTGAGAATGAATGAATGAAAGACTTGTATAGTGCTACAAATGCAAACTGAATTGCCTCAAGGCGATGCCCCACAGATGCTCGATAGGGTTTAGGTCTGGTGACATGCTTGGCCAGTCCATCACCTTTACCCTCAGCTTCTTTAGCAAGGCAGTGGTCATCTTGGAGGTGTGTTTGGGGTCATTATCATGTTGGAATACTGCCCTACGGCCCAGTCTCAGAAGGGAGGGGATCATGCTCAGCTTCAGTATGTCACAGTACATGTTGGCATTCATGGTTCCCTCAATGAACTGTAGCTCCCCAGTGCCAGAAGCACTCATGCAGCCCCAGACCATGACACTCCCACCACCATGCTTGACTGTAGGCAAGACACACTTGTCTTTGTACTCCTCCCCTGGTTACCGCCACACATGCTTTGACACCATCTGAACCAAATAAGTTTATCTTGGTCTCATCAGACCACAGGACATGGTTCCAGTAATCCATGTCCTTAGTCTGCTTGTCTTCAGCAAACTGTTTGCAGGCTTTCTTGTGCATCCTCTTTAGAAGAGGCTTCCTTCTGGAACGACAGCGATGCAGACCAATTTGATGCAGTGTGCAACGTATGGTCTGAGCACTGACAGGCTGACCCCCCAACCCTTCAACCTCTGCAGCAATGCTGGCAGCACTCATACATCTATTTCCCAAAGACAACCTCTTAATATGACACTGAGCACATGCACTTAATTTCTTTGGTCGACCATGGCGAGACCTGTTCTGAGAGGAACCTGTCCTGTTAAACCCCTGTATGGTCTTGACCACCATGCTGCAGCTCAGTTTCAGGGTCTTGGCAATCTTCTTATAGCCTAGGCTATCTTTATGTAGAGTAACAATTCTTTTTTTCAGATCCTCAGAGAATTCTTTGCCATGAGGTGCCATGTTGAACTTCCAGTGAGAGCGATAACACCAAATTTAACACACCTGCTCCCCATTCACACCTGAGTCCTTGTAACACTAATGAGTCACATGACACCGGGGAGGGAAAATGGCTATTTGGGCCAAATTTGGACATTTTCACTTAGGGGTGTACTCACTTTTGTTGCCGGCGGTTTAGACGTTAATGGCTGTGTGTTGAGTTATTTTGAGGAGACAGCAAATTTACACTATTATACAAGCTGTACACTCATTACATTACATTGTAGTAAAGTGTCATTTCTTCAGTGTTGTCACATGAAAAGATATAATAAAATATTTCCAAAAATTTGAGGGGTGTACTCACGTTTGTGAGATACTGCAGGTGACACACTGGTAACAATTAATAAAATTAATAAAACAGCCCCCAGAGAAAAAAAAAAGTGCTTGTGCTAGTGGAACAGTATCCAGTGCTGTGACTTGAATAATCGCTAGTAGGGATGAGCCGAACACTCCCCTGTTCGGTTCGCACCAGAACATGCGAACAGGAAAAAAGTTTGTTCGAACAAGCGAACACCGTTAAAGTCTATGGGACACGAACATGAATAATCAAAAGTGCTAATTTTAAAGGCTTATATGCAAGTTATTGTCATAAAAAGTGTTTGGGGACCTGGGTCCTGCCCCAGGGGACATGGATCAATGCAAAAAAAAGTTTTAAAAACGGCCGTTTTTTCAGGAGCAGTGATTTTAATAATGCTTAAAGTGAAACAATAAAAGTGTAATATCCCTTTAAATTTCGTAGCTGGGGGGTGTCTATAGTGTGCCTGTAAAGGGGCGCATGTTTCCTGTGTTTAGAACAGTCTGACAGCAAAATGACATTTCAAAGGAAAAGACCCATTTAAAACTACTCGCGGCTATTGCATTGCCGGTCCGACAATACACATAGAAGTTCATTGATAAAAACGGCATCGGAATTCCCCACAGGGGAACCCCAAACCGAAATTTAAAAAAAAAAATGATGTGGGGTCCCCCTAAATTCCATACCAGGCCCTTCAGGTCTGGTATGGATATTAAGGGGAACCCCGGCCAAAATTTAAAAAAAAAATGACGTGGGGGTCCCCCTAAGTTTCATATCAGACCCTTCAGGTCTGGTATGGATTTTAAGGGGAACCCCGCGCCCAAATTAAAAAAAAACGGCATGGGGTCCCCCCAAAAATTCATACCAGACCCTTATCCGAGCACGCAACCTGGCAGGCCGCAGGAAAAGAGGGGGGGACAAGAGTGCACCCCCCCTGAACCGTACCAGGCCACATGTCCTCAACATTGAGAGGGTGCTTTGGGGTAGCCCCCCAAAACACCTTGTCCCTATGTTGATGAGGACAAGGGCCTCATCCCCACAACCCTGGCTGGTGGTTGTGGGGGTCTGCGGGCGGGGGACTTATCGGAATCTGGAAGCCCCCTTTAACAAGGGGACCCCCAGATCCCGGCCCTCCCCCCTGTGTGAAATGGTAAGGGGGTACTTACCCCTACCATTTCACTAAAAATCTGTCAAAAATGTTAAAAATGACAAGAGACAGTTTTTGACAATTCCTTTATTTAAATGCTTCTTCTTTCTTCTATCTTCCTTCATCTTCTTCTTCTGGTTCTTCTGGCTCTTCTGGTTCTTCCTCCGGTGTTCTCGTCCAGCATCTCCTCCGCGGTGTCTTCTATCTTCTTCTCCTCGGGCCGCTCCGCACCCATGGCATGGGGGGAGGCTACGGCTCTTCTCTTCATCTTCTTCATCTCCTTCTCTTCTTCTTTTCTTCTCTTCTTCTCTTCTTCATTTTCTTCTCCAGGCCGCTCCGCATCCATGCTGGCATGGAGGGAGGCTTCCGCTGTGTGACGATGTCTCCTCGTCTGACGGTTCTTAAATAACGGGGGGCGGGGTCACCCGGTGACCCCGCCCCCCTCTGACGCATGGTGACTTGACGGGACTTCCCTGTGACGTCACAGGGAATGCCACAGGGAAGTCCCGTCATGTCCCGTGCGTCAGAGGGGGAGGGGTCACCGGGTGGCCCCGCCCCCATTATTTAAGAACCGTCAGACGAGGAGACGTCGTCACACAGCGGGAGCCTCCCTCCATGCCAGCATGGATGCGGAGTGGCCCGGAGAAGAAAATGAAGAAGAAAAGAAGAGAAGAAGAGAAGAAAAGAAGAAGAGAAGAAGATGAAGAGAAGAGCGGGAGCCTCCCCCCATGCCATGGGTGCGGAGCGGCCCGAGGAGAAGAAGATAGAAGACACTGCGGAGGAGATGCTGGACGAGAACACCGGAGGAAGAACCAGAAGAACCAGAAGAAGATGAAAGAAGATAGAAGAAAGAAGAAAGAAGAAGCATTTAAATAAAGGAATTGTCAAAAACTGTCTCTTGTCATTTTTAACATTTTTGACAGTTTTTTAGTGAAATGGTAGGGGTAAGTACCCCCTTACCATTTCACACAGGGGGGGGCTGGGATCTGGGGGTCCCCTTGTTAAAGGGGGCTTCCAGATTCCGATAAGCCCCCCGCCCGCAGACCCCCACAACCACCGGCCAGGGTTGTGGGGATGAGGCCCTTGTCCTCATCAACATGGGGACAAGGTGTTTTGGGGGGCTTCCCCAAAGCACCCTCCCAATGTTGAGGGCATGTGGCCTGGTACGGTTCAGGAGGGGGGGGCGCACTCTCGTCCCCCCCTCTTTTTCTGCGGCCTGCCAGGTTGCATGCTCGGATAAGGGTCTGATATGGACTTTTGGGGGTACCCCACGCCGTTTTTTTTTTCTTTTGGCGTGGGGTTCCCCTTAAAATCCATACCAGACCTGAAGGGTCTGGTATGGAATTTAGGGGGACCCCCACATCATTTTTTTAAAAAATTTTGGCCGGAGTTCCCCTTAATATCCATACCAGACCTGAAGGGCCTGGTATGGAATTTAGGGGGATCCCCACGTCATTTTTTTTTTAAATTTTGGTTTGGGGTTCCCCTGTGGGGAATTCCCATGCCGTTTTTATCAATGAACTTCTATAAGTATTGTCGGACCGGCAATGCAATAGCCGCGAGTAGTTTTAAATGGCTTTTTTCCTTCGAAACGTCATTTTGCTGTCAGACTGTTCTAAGCATGGGAAACATGCGCCCCTTTACAGGCACACTATAGACACCCCCCAGGTACGAAATTTAAAGGGATATTACACTTTTATTGTTTGACTTTAAGCATTATTAAAATCACTGCTACTGAAAAAACGGCCGTTTTTAAAACTTTTTTTTGCATTGATCCATGTCCCCTGGGGCAGGACTCAGGTCCCCAAACACTTTTTTTTTTTTTTTTTTTTTTTTTAGTTTTCAAAAGGTTTATTGAAGATCAGTAGCATACAATGTAAGAAAAAAAATTTCCATATACATAGAAAATTGGCATAGAAAGTATCCTGTAACAGTTATTGCCATGTCTATACAGAACATAAAGCACCTATAAATTTTGGTGGTACCAAATTTGCCAGCCTTTGTTTTGAACAGTAAGGTGTGAGTCAATCGGCAGTGACAAACCAATAGGGGGACGGTACGGTCGGGAGGCCACCCACCCAGAAGGTGATCCAAGAAGATACTAGCCTAATACTATCCGGTGCTGTGACCGCTCTTTCTCCCCTGGGTTCCCAGAAGCCCCACCCCAATGGGCTCTTACTGTGGGGACATCTGGGGCGACCCCTGGGGTAAGAAATCTATGTACCAACTCCCTGTAATATAGGAGACGGATCTCCCTGGGGGGTAGAACTCCCACCCCGACCGTCCATTCCCTGCTTAGGAAACATCAAAATACGTTAAACAAAAAAGAAAAGAACTAATACTTTAGGAGTGCTTGTACACAGAAGACTGTTCGTCTGATGAGGAACGGGCAGAGTGTCCCGATAGAGAAGAGAAGAAACGTGAGAAAATGAGGGTAAGGTTAGAGAAGTAGAGGTCAGAGAGGAGGGGAGAGGTTCCGAGATGTATTCTCCACACCAGGCAGGATTGAGATACCACAATGCGTGGCCCATGGTTCCCAAGTAGTGTTAAACCTCTCAATCTTATCAGTAAGTTTTGCTACTATCAGCTCTTGTGCCATTATCCATGAGATTTTCCTTTTGCAAGCCTGAAAGGAGACCGAAGGCTTCTTCCAGGCTTTTGCCAAGGTAATCTTGGCTCCCACAAGTATGAAGAAGGAAAGGGCTTGTAGACGTTTAGGCAGATTAGGAATGTGTTGATTCAGCAGTGCTATCGTCGGACTGGGGGCGATTATTTCACCCGTCAATGTACTAATGGTGCGGAAAATTCTCTTCCAGAAGGATCTGATGCGTGGACAAGTCCACCATATATGAAACATAGAGCCTTCTAGCTCACATCCTCTAAAACAGATTGGGGATGTCCCCGAGTAAATTGTTGCCAGTCTGGAGGGAACGTAGTACCATCTATTCATTACTTTTAAACTGGCTTCCATTAAGGATACATTGCATATACCTTTGGTTGAGCGTAGGGAAGCTCGAAACCAATCAGATGTGTTCCAGGAGCAGCCCGTGTCCTCTTCCCAGGCCCGTGCATAAGATGGTTTTTCCAAGTTCGATTGAAGTGCTGCATAAATTAGAGAGATTCCCCCCTCTGGTTCGTGGAGTCAGAGCACCATTGCTCGTAAGGAGTAATATAGGGAGGGTCCTTCCTAGTGGACCAAATAGTGTGTAAATAGTGGGAAATTTGTGTGAATCTGAATTTTTCAGAATCCGGCATGCCTAGATTTTTCTTACAGTGGGCCAAGGTAATCGGACCCTTTGAGGACAGGAAGTGCCCTATGCGGTAAAGGCCCTTGTCTGTCCACCAGCGGAACGCCTTTATATTAAGTCCCGGTGGGAACTTTGGATTATGAAATAGGTGAGCCAAGGGTTTCAGACTGGAAATCAAAGAGTGATTTGTATAAAGCTTAGTGCCTAAAGCTATCGAGTGTGACAGAGTGGGGGCCAATATGGCTGGCCTACTTCTGGTGTCTGACCACAGGAGGTAATCAATAGTGTTAAGAGGGATCGCTTTCCTCTCCATTGAAACCCAATCCGGTTTGTAGTTTCTGGAGTAAATGATTGACAGTTGTGCTAATTGTGCCGCCTGGTAGTAACCCCACAGGTCTGGTAGACCCAGTCCCCCCTGTGATTTTAAGCGTACCAAAGTGCGAGAAGGACATCTGTAACCCTTGCCCCCCCAAACAAAGCGTGTTATGTCAGACTGGAAGCTGCCTAGGAAGTCCTTCCGGATGGGAATCGGAAGGGAACGAAAAAGATATAATAGGCGTGGGAGGAGTGTCATCTTAACCGCATGTATCCTACCTAGCCAGGATAGACCACCCCTTGACCACTTTGCCAACTCAGCTCTGCATTTATTAATCATAGGCGGGTAATTAGCTTTGAAAAGATTGTTCATATGTGATGTTAGTTTGATCCCTAGATAAGGGAGAGCATCTGGGGCCCAGGAGAAGTCGAAGTTATGTGAGAGGAGTGTGAGAGAGTCATTAGGGACGGTGATATTTAGCGCCATGGATTTTGTCATATTGACTTCCAGTCCCGAAATCGCGGAGAACTCTTTCAGCGTCCTATAAATCATAGGCGTAGAGATTAATGGGGAGGTAACATACAGAAGAAGGTCATCTGCATAGAGTGCACACTTGTGTTCCTGGCCCCCACACATCACCCCCTTTATGTCAGGATTCGATCTGATCGCTATGGCCAGCGTTTCGATGGCCATAGCGAATAGGAGGGGGGAGAGAGGGCATCCCTGTCTGGTACCCCTGTTGATACTAAAAGAAGATGAGTATCTGCCCATCAGACGTACTTGTGCTGAAGGGTTAGAGTAAAGTGTATAAATTAAATTCAGAAAGTGAGGACCGAAACTCCATCTCCGTAGGATACCAGACAGGTAAGCCCAGTCCACCGAGTCAAAAGCCTTGTTCAAGTCAATCGATAGGAGAAAGCCTTTCTGGGGGGGTCCCCCGTCCCACTGTGATCGCAGAAGAGAGATAATGTCTATAGAGCGGCGAATCTGGTCGGGGCCTTGCCTCCCAGGGATAAAACCCACCTGATCTCCATGTATATATAGTGATATGAAGCTCGCTATTCTGTTTGCCAGGATCTTAGTCATGATTTTGATATCATTATTTATTAACGAGATGGGTCGATAGTTGCCCACCTCGCTGGCATCCTTGCCCGGTTTTGGTATAACTGATATATATGCCGAGTTAAGGTCAGCTGCAAGAAGAGACCCTTCCCGTAGCACATTAAAGAGTTTCGTCAGATGGGGAGCTAGAGAAGCGCCAAACTTCTTATAGTAACCGTTTGAAAAGCCGTCTGGGCCTGGTGAAGATCCTACCTTTAATGATTTGATTGTATCTAGTATTTCCTGATTGGAGAAAGGTGCCTCCAGGAGGTCCCTGTGTTCGGGTGACAAGGTAGGTAGTGTCAGGGAGTCCAAGAAAGTATGCTGAGTGCTTTGGGTGTGGAAGGATTTCGGTTTGTAGAGTTCGGAATAAAATTTATGGAAGGCTGTCATGATCTTTTCGGGATTTTGAGTAAGGTCCCCCGAAGATACTTTAATTTTCGGGAATGCTAAGGAGCGGGGTCTGGGGCTCAGTTTGACTGCTAGCTTAGATCCTGTTTTATCTTTTTGCGTGTAAAGTTTAGCCCCCGTCCATCTAAGGTGTTGTTCAGCAGCCGTGGTCAACTGAAGGTTTAGGAGGGTTCTGGCTTATCCAAGTCTGCCAAAGATTCAGGCGAGGGATTATGTTTGTGTGCCTTCGAAGCTTTATGGTATTCCTCTGTCAGTCTGATTGTGTCTATTCTGTGTTCGGTTTTAAGTTTGGAAGACATCTGGATTAACTTCCCTCTAATTACTGACTTGTGTGCCGCCCATACTGTTACCGGGGAGACCTCACCAGTTGCATTAATTTGGAAGTATTCTTTGATGGCCTCTTCCAATAAGGAGCATTGTACCGGGTCACTCAAGAGTGATTCCTGCAGGCGCCAGCGAGGCGGGCCCCCTGCCCCCCCAGACCTCTGCATGAGGAGAGTCACCATCGAATGATCTGACAAGGGGGTATCTACTATCCTAGATCTTCTGATTAGGGGAATAGAAGCTGATCGAGAGAAAATGTGGTCTATCCTGGCGTAGGAATTATGCGGTGCTGAAAAATGGGTATAATCTCTCTTACGTGGGTTAGTTTCCCTCCAGACATCAATCAGTCCCTCCTCATAAAGCAACTTCGCAATTTTAACACTTTGTTTGGAGGGGCGTCTAGAAGTCGGCCTATTCCCAGTAGATTTGTCAATAGAAGAGTCGAATGCAGTGTTCGAGTCTCCCCCAACAATGATCCTGCCTCGTAGGTGGGGTTTTATTTTGTGTAGTAGTGTTTCAAAGAAGTTTTTTTGTCCTTTATTAGGAGAGTAGTAGGAGACAAACGTGTAGAGTTCACCGTCTATATGGCCAGACACCAGAATATATCGGCCTTGAGGGTCAGTTATTATAGCTGATTGTGAGATGTTGATGTGTTTGGCAAAGCAGATGGCCACTCCTTTAGTTTTATTTTCTCCGGAAGCTAAAAAAAATTGTGGGAAGCGTTGGTGGAGAAAGGAGGGCTTATAAGTGGAGGGGAAATGGGTCTCCTGAAGGAGTAATACATCTGCATGCATGGTGTGATATAATTGGAGCAGTTTCCTACGTTTAACGGGGGAGTTGAGTCCCTGTGTGTTATGGGATAATATGTAAAGGGAGGGGGAAGGACCTTGCGTGTCAGCCATGAACCAGAGGGGGTGCCCCTATAATGAGAATTTTTGACTTACCCCATGCGGGCAGAGATATCAAGTCAAGCAGCCACACGAACCCATGAAAAAGATAATCTGGACCTGCGGTGAGAGGACACGAGACCATCCGGAACCTTGGAGAGCACAGATGAGCCAAGAGAAGTAAAGAGAAGGGAGGAAGAAGATGAGAAAAGAAGAGAGGCAAAAAAAATATTATGTTAGGCAGAGATATATGTATAGCAATCCAGTACATTCCCTGATAACAATAAGCCTTAGGGTCCTTGGACCCCTTCCCACCCCTGGGTTGAAGTGGGCTAGCCACCTCAACCCTCAGATCCTGAGAGGACCAGAAACCCCTACTATGGGGATCTGGAAAGGAAACCAGGTACACCTACTGTGGACCTGGGATCCGCTGGAGGCGTGCTGGGTCCACCACAGCCCCGACGCCTAAAATATAAATGTACAACTAAAGGCCAAACGGAGGCCTATGCTATGTAGTGCCCTAAACAACCTAATAACAGGTATAGTGCAACTGAAAAATATTTGAGTCACCGGGTGTGAATAAAAAGGAAAAAAGGTAAATAATAAAAAAAAAAAAAAAAAAAGGGGGAAAAACCCCCCCCCACTACAAAAAACCTGCCAGATCAGTAACCCGATCCCCAGCTCTCAAGGCCGGGAACCCGGAAGCACCTACCTACCAAAAGCTAGTCATAGACGAGTGGGTCCTATGTGATTCACCCTTCTCGCCCCTCGCGAAGTGTCCCTCGCCAGCCGCGAGAAGGGGGAACCCGAAACTCCAGGGGAGATGGGGGATAAGTATCTGAAAAATAAATAAAAACATAAGTCAACTTAGATCTCCCATGACCTGTTTGGGAGTCCCTTAATGTGTAAAAGAACTACGCCTACCTTAGAGCGTCTAACCGCGCTAGAGAGGCCTAAATGCATAAACTAGGATTTCAGAAAATGGAAGGAGAGTGAACTAGGGGGGACTGTAGGAGAGTACTGCCCCCAACCCTTCCCCTCAGCAATGTCCGACCTCAGTGGGTGTAGGTAACAACCATTCTGATATGAACTTGGATTAAGTCCCCCGCTTGGATAGAGATGGTGAAGATCACTGTTCAAAGGGGGCCCTCAAATGAGGGGCTAGTCCCGGAAGTCCTGAGGGACATCTGTGGCCAGACTGAGGGGAATAAAGGCAAGTCTCCGTACAATAAGAAAAGTGATGAATACAGCCTGAGAATCATGTCGGGGCATTTTCTTTTGATCGCTTGTAGCTTGATTGAAGCCAAGTGGGTTGCAGCGGGCTAGCTGGTGGAGGCCTTTTGGATGATGATGAAGATCCCTTTGTTGACTTGGAGCTGGAGGATTCCTGCTCAATTAGGCCCAGGTGCAGAAACAGGCGTTCCCCTCTAGCAAACGATGAGAAGGCATGGCTCTTATTTCTGTAGGAGAAATTTAAACGAAGCGGAAAAGACCATCTGTATGTAATGTCTTTTTCCATCAAAACCTGCAAGAGTGGTTTCAGTGCTCGCCTCTTCTGTACTGTGTATGGCGATAAATCCGCAAACACCTGGATTTTATGGCCAAGAAGCATGAGATTATCAGATAGCCTAGACCTTTTCATGACCTCCTCCTTCACCGAATAAAAATGTGGTTTCACTATGATGTCTCGAGGGAGGCCATCCGAGCGGGGGGGTTGAAGAGCTCTGTGGGCCCTGTCTAATTCCAAACGGTGTTCAGGGATACCTGGGATAAGAGCCTGGAGCAGGGATTTTACAGCAGCCTGCACGTCCTTTTCAGACTCAGGGAGCCCCCTGAGTCTAAAGTTATAACGTCTGGACCTGTTCTCAAGGTCATCGATCTTTGCCAACGCCACTTCTAGCTGGTCTTGGACGTCCTGAATTCTGGCTGAATTCTGGTTAATCCTTGCGACTGATTGATCAGCCTTCTTTTCTATAGTGTCCATTCGCAAACCTATTTGCTGCAGGTCAGCATGGATGGATGATGTAATTTGGGCTGCATTTGCTGCTAAACTTTTAGAGAGCAGATGAGAGAACGCTGTCATCATGGAGGGGAAATCATTAGGGGCTGGGATGGAAGCCATTTCCTCGCTCACTGACAGGAGCATGCCTGTGTGCGGATCAAGCTGGGGTGTGGAGGGGAGACCGTCATTCAGTCTGTTTAAAAGGGACTCCGTGAAAGCAGGGGAAGCTGCCCATTCCCGGGGGGGAGAGGAGATACCTGGAGATTGCGGTGGTGGCAAGTCTTGATCTGCTATAGATGCCTCAGCTTCCTCCGCGCTGAGTAGGCCTCTGGCCGCCATCTTAGCATAGCTGAGGGGAGCGGCCGCCAAGGCCATCCGTTCGCTCAGGTTCCTCCTCGCTTGCGCCGCTGACATCAGATGATTCCCTGATGTCTCCCCCACCCGATCCACCCGGTGACAGGATCGTGGGATCGTTTTGCGGGCTCCGGCGGCGATCACAGGGCTGTGGTGGAGCGGAGCTCTAGCAGGCCGCGGCCATCTTGCGAGCTACCGCGCATGCGCTCCCCCCCCAAACACTTTTTATGACAATAACTTGCATATTAGCCTTTAAAATTAGCACTTTTGATTTCTCCCATAGACTTTTAAAGGGTGTTCCGCGGCATTCGAATTTGCCGTGAACACCCCAAATTGTTTGCTGTTCGGCGAACTTGCGAACAGCCAATGTTCGAGTCGAACATGAGTTCGACTCGAACATGAGTTTGACTCGAACTCGAAGCTCATCCCTAGAGCTGGCAATTAGCTGACAGCTGAGCGGCCAGCTCAGAGAAGGAAGGGCTGAACCCACCCCTGACAGGATCCTCATGTAGTGTAATGGGTGTTGAGATTTTGCCATTTCCAAAGGAATAAATGTGGTCATTAGTATGACATATAAAGTGTTGCTCGATCTGCCCAATATAAAATGGGCCACATTGACATGTCATTATGTTCACTAGATGGAGCTGAGCCTTTACATAGATTTACCTGTGTGAATTTTCTAAGATGGTGGTCGGGGTCACAGGGGTTTCCTGCCTGTCATATCCCCACTTATAGAGAGGTAGCCCGGACTGGGTAGTAGACAGTATCTGATAGGAATGGGACAGTGGACAGGGAGGACTTGGGATCCTCTTAGGGCAAAATCAACTGCTCTCTGGGCACCCCAATGAACATGAGTGATCACACGTCACCACATTTTGGTCACCACATTTGACGTCACCACATTTTGGCTGGGCCCTTACTGCCACCTTGTGACATTTTTGCAGACACAACTTCCCCATGATGGTGGAGGGCAGGGGTGACCTTACAGGTGAATAAATGGTTTGCTGGGAACCTGGAAATGCAGCAGAACACAGGCCGCAAATTTGTGATAAGGTGTTGATATCAGCTGGAAAGGCAGCAATTGTAAAGCCAGCAATCTTGCCAAGATAGCCTTGAGCCTCTGGGCATAGCTGTAGCTGGGGTTTTACTTCCATGTATGTTGTAGAAGCTATCCCAACAAATGTTTCCTGCTGATTACTATACCAATGGCCGATGGTATTGCCATGCTTGATGCACTTTAGTTAGAGATGTCAAATGACTACAGTGCAGTTTTCAACATATGTGGTCCTCACATAGAGCTCTGCTATCAAGTGGAATGGGATTGAGGCTTCCTCCACCCCTCTGCCATCTGATCCTGGATGACATCCTTCCTCACTGATGCTGTGATTCATTATCACTCCCTCCTCTTCGTCACTGAAGACAACTTGGCAGTAGGATGCAGCTGTAGAAACATATGTGCCAATTGATTCTCCCTACCTGTTGTCACCTTCTTCTATGCTCCCATTGTTCTCCTCTCTAACCCCAGATGCAATTAACTGCAGTGCATCCTCTTGCAGCAAGTGGCTGATACTGTGACTATATAACTCAGCTGACTCCTTCAGGACAGTCAACAGGGCAATGGGAGGCATAGCTATGGCGATGAGGAGGTGGAACAGGGCATTTTAACAGTTGCTGGTAACTTCAAGCAACTCTGTGTCTAAGAGACATACTGACACTAATCCCAAGATGTGTTGTGACACTGACACCAATCCTTCAATTTTGAGCTGCATTTGCAATAATTCTATTTTTTTTTAAAGGGTGGCACTTTTACCAATCCTGGAATGTTTTGCTGCACCAACACCAATCCTGGGGGTTTATTATTTATTATTGCAGTCACTGACACAAATGTTGGGGGTAGTTATTGCAGTCAGTGACACCAATGTTGAGGGTTATTGAAGCAGTCACTGCCTCGAATGTTGGGAGTTATTATTGCAGATACTGATATTAACATTGGGTGTTATTTTTGCGGACACTGACACTAATGTTTTGGGTTATTATTTAATTCACTATGATTTGTGGCAAATTAACTTTCCTTCACAACCTGTGCTATTCCTTACTAAATATTCAAATTTGTGATTGAGAGTGAGAAGTAGGTATTTAGTTTTATCTGTTTGGCTCTGTTTCCTTCAAATTTTGGGCACATTAGTCTGCATGCGCCTGCTATAAATTATACCATATAAATTACACATTATAGTATTTTAACTAATTTACCTAGGATATTTTAAACATATTAAAATATGAATAATTAAAATAGGTGATTTTGAAAGCATTTCTTTTGTCCATGACCTGCTATTTTATCTCCTGGTTTCTAAAAATAAATAACCATTATAGTAATAATTTTGTGTATTGATTTATTGTTTAAATCTGCTTATAAAATGTTTCCATTTTAGATATTTTAATATGTACAATAAACCAGAGTATAATTATTCTGCTGTACACTACCAAAGCTAATATTTTGGAATGTAATGCAGGACAAAGAGCCAGATCAATCAGCTTTATTTTAATTTCATTATTTAAGTAAAAAAGTACAATCATTTAGACACAGACAATTTAAAAGTCATAGTAACATTAAATAATTGGGGGGCGTGGCTTGGCGCGCAGCGAGGATGGTAGCTTAACTTCAGAGCTCCGCCAGATACTCGGCCCAAGCATGTCTTTTCTGCACTCGGCACTGAGGATGAGCAGACAAAACAAGCACCCTCATCACACCCGATCGCAGAGATCTATGGCCACAAGCGCTGGGAGAGATATCTCTGACATTTTCAGGAATCAGGCCGCGGCTTTGAGAGACATGGAGGGGGGCAAGATGGCGCCGGTCCACGCGGACGACGAGTTCAGTGAGTACAGTAGGAGAAGCTCACGAGCTGGTCACCCCCTTACATATGAGGACATGTCAGGCTTTGCAGCCGACATTAAGGCTTCGTTTTCTGCTGCAACCACAGATCTCAAAACCAGCCTATTAGTATTACAAGAAAAGATGGCCGCAGAGGAAACAGCAGGGAAGCAGAGGGACACTAGAATCCATAGACTTGATAAAGTCACTTCCTCTCATGCACGCCATTTCATAGAAATGAACAGGCATTTAGAAGATCTCGACAACAGGGGAAGACGCAATAATATAAGAGTCCGCGGCATCCCTGAATCTGTCCTGGCTGATCAAATCCCCTCAGTCTTACAAAGAGTCTTTAACAGCCTCTTAGAGAAGCCAGAAGACACAGAAATTGAGTTTATTCGGGCGCACAGAGCACTGAGGGCCAGGGGTCCAGACACTTTACCCCCAAGAGACATAATCTGCTGCCTGCAAAACTTTGCACTCAAGGAGGAAATAATGTTTAAAGCTCACAGAAATGACCAAATCATTTTCAACGGCGAATGCATTAAACTAGTTCAAGATTTATCCCAGATTACCTTGAAAAATCGCAGGGCCTTGCGACCTTTATTGGATAAACTAAGGGAGAAAGAGATTAGATATACTTGGCGCTTCCCCTTTGCCCTATTGGTCACTTTCGATGGCAGACAGCACACGCTTCGCACCCCAGAAGATCTCCCGGATTTTTGTGACGCACTCCAACTTGGAGTAATTGAGCTACCGGACTGGTACCAGGAATTTATCATTCCACCCCAAGAACGGAGCCCTTTACGCTCTCCTCTAAACACGCCTGAAAAACAACATACAAAAAAACAGAAGCATTCTCGTCAAGTGACACAGTCAAATGGCACACCGCGCAGTCGCCCACATCCCGCTGGAAACATGATGGAGGACCGGGAATAACAGTAACAGCTACACCCCTGCATAGAAATGCTTGAGGAAACTATGTCTACTAATGTCTTCCTCGGATGGCTTCCATGCAAGCGGTTTGGTTCATTTCTGGGAGATACGGTTCTGTTCTATGTTTTTTTTTTTCCTTTTCTCCCTCTGTTTTTTCTTTTGCCTCAAACCCTGATGCCAACAGATCCAATTTGAGCCGAGTTGCACTCACATCTCATTGACATTTACGGATCCTGGTTAACTATGACCAATCTCAGTTTACTTAGCTATCTGCTTATTGAAATATACCTAACAGATACATCTGAATTTTAAGGAACAGCAGTAGTGTTTCTGGATCGGTCTTTGTTATTATTTTTCTTTATGACCATTTTTGGTTTTACTTTTCGTTTACGAAGATCTTGATGGCTGTGTCCCCCTCCTCTGGACAAGAGACAGTTGGGGAAATGAGGCTCAGTCCATATCACGCTTCACATAGGCTCCGTTTCAAACTCAGATCACGTCTGTGAAGAATGGGGGGCTTCATATTCACCCTACAACTTCCCAAGAGGAACCAAGAACTCAGCCATAGTTATAGATAACCATACTATTATTACAAACGTTCCTTAAATAGCAGAACCTAATTGCTTAACAAGGTGGCAGAAATGAGCCTATAGATGACTGATTATTATTATTAAGTTCTTTTTCTTTAATTACTGTTCAATTAGTTTTGTAGTGCAGATTAGACCTTTCAGCACATTAAATAAGAGTTTTAGGCCGTAGTCTGGCCAGGCTTGGTTCACCCACTGTTGAATAACACCTAATTTCCGCAGACTGTATAGACACCTACATTACTTGTGGATAGGTGTGTGTTCTCAGGGGGTCCCCCTCACTGGGTTTCTTCCCCAACCCCACAGTAGTGTGCGCGGTGGGCAACTGTTGTGCCCATTGGCCCACACTAAACTTGATCTTCTAGGACGTAATATCTCGTTCGAGGAAGAAGTAACTATATCCCCTCCACTCTTACTTCTCTACTCTAACTCCTTACTTCTTTTCCTATCTTTAACTGGGATATCTATTTTACATACATATACCTGTATAGAGCGATAAAATCCTTAGATAACAGTCGTGTGTCTGTTATCCACATATTCCTCATTTTTTTGGTATATAACTTTTCATTGTCTATTTTCTATTATCGTAATTAATTTTAGTTAATTTAATTTCATTAGATTTAATTTCAGTTAATTTAATTCTCTTTTTTTGTTTTGTTTTTTGTTTGTTTGTATTCTCCACTAAGCAGGGTACAAGGGAGTGTTGGAGCATCTCTCTCTGATTGCTTACCATGGCTTACTCAGGTTTAGGACGCAACCCTACAATCATCTCACACAACGTGAGGGGTCTGAACATCCCTGAGAAGAGATCCTCTCTCCTCAGAGAACTGAAAAAAGGCAGGCCCAACTTTGTTTTCCTCCAGGAAACACATTTCAAAACGAACCATATACCAAGATTAACTGACAGCTACTTCACAGAGGCACACCATGCTACAAACAATACTTCTAAATCCAAAGGGGTCTCAATTTTAATCAGTAAAGATGCAAAATTTGATTTAACAGATAAATTAGTGGACCCAGAAGGAAGATTTATCTTCCTGAAAGGATCATGTCATGGAACTACCATAACTCTGGCCAACGTATACTTCCCAAATTCAGGGCAAATCTCATTTTGCCAAAAAATGATCGCAGCGCTGACAAGTTTCCATTCAGGGCACGTGATTCTGGGAGGGGACTTTAACGTCCCTCTCAACCCCTCTGAAGATACCTCCACTGGGAAAACTTATCTCACATATAAAATTCTCAAAAAAATTTAAAATCTGATACATTCTCTGTCATTGGTTGACACATGGCGATTTTTACACCCAGAGGATCGAGACTACACCTTTTACTCGATACCACATAATCGTCATGCGAGAATAGATTTCTTATTTATCTCACAAAGGGACCTTGACACATAAAGTGAGGCGAACATAGGCATACAGACCATTTCGGACCATGCCCCAGTAGCCATTACATTGAACATATTAGAACCCACTGTGAAATCCAACACATGGAGATTAAATTCATCTCTTTTAACAGACCCATCCTTACTACCAAAACTGACGTCATCATTAACAGAATACTTCACACTTAACGCCACCCCAGCAGCAGACCCCTTGATGGTCTGGCAGGCACACAAATGCTATATCAGAGGGGAACTGATCCAAATGGGCACACGAAAGAAAAAAGAAACAGAGATGGAAATAACTAAACTGACTAACAAAATACGTGAATTAGAGACCCTGCATAAGCAATCACTCACTACTCAATCAGCGGCATTATTACTGGAAACAAGAAAGTCCCTCAAAGACATTCTGGAAACTAAATCCAGGAGATTTCTCTTCTTTAAAAAAAAGATCTACTATGAACATGGGGACAAAACGGGGAAAATTCTACCACGAGCACTGATGCCCCGTACACACGGTCGGATTTTCCGATGGACAATGTCCGATCGGAGCGTGTTGTCGGAAATTCCGACCGTGTGTGGGCGCCATCGGACATTTTCCATCGGATTTTCCGACACACAAAGTTGGACAGCAGGAGATAAAATTTTCCGACAACAAAATCCGATCGCGTCAATTCCGACCGTGTGTGGCCTGTTCCGACGCACAAAGTGCCACGCATGCTCAGAAGAAATTCCGACACGGGACAGCTCGTTCTGGTAAACTTAGCGTTCGCAATGGATACAGCACTTTCGTCACGCTGCAATGTTAAAAATGGTTTAATACAGCGCACTCTCTTCTTCTTTATAATGTGACAAGAATTAAGTCGTTTTGCTGCTCATATTCACACACACTTCTCACAAAGTTTGATTTGTGTTTTTTTAGTAGGATTCCCTCAATATATTGTTATTAGTTGTCACATCTGACAGTTTTATATTTTTTTTGGATTTTTTTTTTGGTTTTTAAGCCCTTTTTTTTATTTAATGTTTGGATTTTTTCCAAGGCTGATCTTTGTTCAATGTTATTTTTATTTTTACTCCAGAATATTTCTGTGTGTGTTTTGTGTGGCAAGTTACCCCAACACCATTGATATCTTTTATTATTTAATCTCCATGAGATTGTTTGTTGTTGGTGTCCCTTGTTCATTTCACATTGTATATTAGAAATGTCCCTGAATCCTCACAAACAAACCATCATTTTTGAAGTAAAACACATAGGAGAGTATATTTCAAAACAAAAATCCTTTATTAAGGGCTCAGAACCAAACAAAGAGGAAGGCAACACTGGATCAACATAAGAAATTAGTGAAGCCTGGGACCCCCACGGCAGACATCAATTCTTAAACCTCAAAATTGGTGGCCTGAGGAGTCCATATATAAGGGAGGGCAGTCTGGTCCGGGATTCACAGAGACACGGATAGCAGCAGATGACATCAGTGTCCCCAGGCTGTGGTACCACAAGAGGCTGCATCTTTTGGCCGACCAGACTGGATCCAGGGCAATCACTCTCTGGTCTTCCTTTCACACTTCCTTCCCGGCTGTGGCTGTGCAGTAGGAGATGTGGCAGGAGGAGGAGTAGGACCTGGAGGAGGAGGAGGACTGGGAGGACCTGGAGGAGGACTGGGAGGACCTGGAGGAGGACTGGGAGGACCTGGAGGAGAGGGAGGAGGAGGAGGAGGACCATCCCAAAGCTGTGTGTGAGGTGTAAGTTGTCCCCTCACACCTTTCTCCAGAGCCTCTGATATGAGGGCCTGACACATGGCTTGTTGGCCCTCCTCCATCCTCTGCACTTTATAGGCAATGAATGCCGCAAGGTTCTCCTGCCTGGTGTGGGGTGCTCCCAGGACCTCTGTAGCCCTCCAAAAAAATCTGATAGCCGCCTCCTCTAGGCTACTCCTCCTGCGTCCACTTTCTGTTTTCAGGGTGGGTGGAGGGACCTGCAGATCAGCCACCTCCTGGCTGAGACTTCCCTGTGTATGAAAAAGGAACATGGTTTTAGTTTTTGCATCATCAATCACAATCATAAATTAGTACTTCCAACTAACATCTAGTTAACATCATTGATTGGACAAGCAGAAATATTTAGAGGAATGCTATACCTGGCTCAATCTGGGCTCCTCCACATATGGCCTGGAAGGCCCAGGTTGGGCATCAGAAGCCTCAGCCGGGGGGGAAGGAAGCGTGGAAGGAAGACTTGAGAGGGATGGCCTGGGTTCAGTCTGGCCTGCCAGAAAATGCAGCCTGTCGTAGTACAACATCCTGGGGACATAGATGTCATCTGCTGCTCCGGATCTCTGTGAATCCAGGACTTTCTTGCGCTCCCTCAGATATGTACTCCTCAGGCAACCAATTAAGATCTTTAAATAAGTGATGTCTGCCGTGGGAATCACCTGCTTCACAATTTCACACAATTGCTCCAGTGCTGCCTTCCTCTTTTGGTTTTTGAAATGGGGGCGGGTAATCTCCCACAGACAGGGCAGCTCCCTTAGCATATCAATGAATAGTGACATGAAGTCAGTATCTCTCATTAAAATATCCATGTTCACTGCAAGACACAACACAAGACAAAGCCTAGTGTCAGACCAAACTCTCATAATCTTGTTACAATATAGGCCTCAATCTAGAAGCAGTATAGGCCCAAGTTTGTCTCTTACCTTCGTTCTTACGATCGGCGCGTCCAATGCTCCTTCCTCCGCTCACAGATCGTACGTAATACGCACGCGTGTTACGCTTTATACACACTGCGCATGTGTGTAACTCCGCCCGCCCCTGACGTTCTTTCTATTCTATTCCCCGCCCCTTTTTGTTCGGCGCAGTGGGGGAAGAGCATGATGGCGGAGTCACACCAGGTGCATGCTAATTGTAGCAACGAGGAGGAGGAGGAAAGCCCGGATCCAGGCACGTCCCGATCCAGAAGGAGACGTTTTAAGGCCACAAATATGTCGTTTGGGGAGATGTTGGAGATGGTCGACATCATGAGGAAGTCCAACTATGATGGAAAATATGGGCCTTACCCCAACCCGAACATCCGAAAGGCCAAGATCATGGCGAAAGTGGTCAGGAGTCTCGAGCGGAATTTCGGGGTACGAAGATCAAAAGATCAGCTCAGGAAGCGGTGGTCAGACCTGAAGTTGAGAGAGCCGGAGCAGTACCGAAAGATCCGGAGAGTGCTGCAAAAAAGTAAGTAGTTGTGCTGTGTTTCTATTCTTTCTGGCTTTATTCCGTTCGTTCTGCTCCATATGCTTTTATTAATTGTAACGTTTAAAAAGGTCAACTTTAATGTTCATGGGCCCATTATTCGTTCGTATCAAACATTTTTCGTTCGGCCTCTAGAACACCATTGTTTAGGCCATATGCATTTTCCCACATTTTTTTGGGGCCTATTTGGATGCCAAATATTTGTTTAGGTAGATGGGTTTGTTACTAGAATGAAATGCAAACTAGATTGTGTGTAAGGAGAGGACACTGAGCAGCTGTTTTCACATCTGGACACTGGAGCACTAGTGTGGGACCCCAGAACACCATTTTTATTAGGGGGGGCACACAGGTGCTCCAGTGTATACTATAGGGGGGGTTACATGTGTGAAGCTTGTACCAAACAGGTAAAGTATTGCAGCTTGACAAAGGGCAATAAAAAAAAGACATCTTTGAACTCGGCTAAAATAGACAATTGTACCCCACTTCCAAGCAATGTTTCCTATTTCTATAGTTCTGCCATCAAATATCTGTGTGCTAAGTATACCATTTTTGTTTTACATAGGGGAGAAAAGACTCGGACACTTCTCATCCCAGGAGAACACAGACCCCCCCCTCTGGAAGAAGGGGAACTACCCCAAACACAAGATGCTGAGCAGGAGGAAGAAGAAGACGTGGTGGAGATTGGCACCACAAGAGGTGAGTGTCTGTGACCACAGACTCAGGTAAAAGAGATGGCTGGTGGCAGATTTTTGAGACCTTTTTTTTTGTTCTTTATCTCTTTTTAGGTGATCGTGATGTGAGGGAGAGAGAACGATTTACATCAGAAAGTGCCCAGATACTGATAGGGGAGATCATGGGATGTAATCTCCAATTGCAAAACATCCAGCAACAAATACGTGATGTTATTACAAAAAATAATAACATCATTGATGTTTTGGGGCAAATTTAAACCCCACAAAATGACCGGTTTTATGTAATTTCAATTTTTACAATGTTTTGAAAAGCCAAATTTGGAGGATGCACACAGTGTGCCAACATGTGCTATCTGCCATCACGGGAGATCAATGGACGCGTTTTGGGGGTGCAACCCCTTCCTCAATTATAAAGTAGCGTTGAGGAAGGGCTTGCTCCCCCAAAACACGTCCCTTGATCCCCCCTGATGGCAGATAGCACATGTTGACATTCGTAAATTGGTGTGCATCTTCCAAATTTGGCTTTTCCAGGGGTGAGTTCCCCCCATCTGAACGCTATATCAAACCCAGTTCCTAAATACTGATGTCTGATATAGCCTTCAGGTTTTACCTAATGTGAACTTTGTAAGTTCTAGTTTTTTGGCTTTCTTGTTGGTTTTACACAGGCCTGTTTTATCTGAAATGGATATTTCGATTTTTGATAATGCTACTGCAAACATTTTATACAACAAACATGTTGGTTTGTTTTAAAAACCTTTGGTAAATGCACATGTGATTGTGCAGGTATTAAAAAGTGCCTTACTCAAGAATGTGTGGATTATTGTCTCAACACTACAACACTTTTGGGGTGATGTAATTGTTGTTTTATGCACAAATGGGGGTTATTTCCTAAGGGCAAATACACTTTGCACTACAAGTGCAGGTTCAGTGCAGTTGCAAGTGCACTTGTAGTGAAATGTGTTTTTGCATTTAGGAAGTACCAGCCAACAGTGCTTTGTATAAGGTTACACAATCACGACATTTTCTGCACTCAACACATTTCTGTCAGGGTCAGCTAAAACAAACACAAGCAGTAAATGTCCACCAAGAATTGCTTTTGGTTGTTTTTTATTTGAAAAAGGTGTCACATATTGTCTGGCATATTGATAGCCCCCCTACCCGCAAAGAACTCCAGGTATCGTAACCGGACATCACAGGCATTCAGGGAGGGCAAGCCAAGACGGCCGCTTTCAAGTGCCGTCATTGTGGAAGTATTTGGGATTCCGGCCTCAGGCCCAACTGAGCCAGCATAGTTGGCTGAATGTTTTCTTAAAAAATTATGGAGAACACAGCACGCCAGTATAATATGGTTCAGTTTATACTCCGCCATATGGATGGGTGTCAGAAATAGTCGGAACTGGCTGGCCAGGATTCCAAATGTGTTCTCCACCACTCTTCGGGCTCTGGCCAGCCGGTAATTAAAAACCCTCTGTTCCGGGGTGAGGGTCCTCATCGGGAATGGCCGCATCAGGTGGTCCCCCAGCGCAAATGCTTCATCAGCAACGAACACAAATGGGAGACCTTCAACATTGTCCTCTGGAGGTGGCAAGTCCAAACTGCCATTCTGGAGACGCCTGTAGAACTCCGTCTGGGCGATGACTCCACCATTGGACATCCGGCCATTCTTCCCCACGTCCACATACAAGAACTCGTAATTAGCCGACACCACCGCCAACATCACTATACTATTAAACCCCTTGTAGTTATAATAGTATGACCCCGAGTTGGGTGGTGGGATGATGTGGACGTGTTTCCCATCAATTGCCCCTCCGCAGTTAGGAAAGTCCCACCGCTGGGCAAAGTGGGAGGCCACAGTCTGCCATTCCTGTGGCGTGGAAGGAAACTGTTGAGGAAAAAACAATAAACATTACTATTTTTTCACAGAAACCTGGCAAGCAGATTAGACACAAACATTATGGGTCAACCTCCAGATAGCATTTATTAAGGGGAATTTAACAACAACAAAGTATAAGGTACACCTATCATATTCCCCCTCCCCCCCTCTCATGGGCCATTTCTAACATTATAGGGGGGGGGACTCTTGGACAGGTAACCCTCTTCACTTCATTGAGAGATGAATGCCTAAATACAGGGTATTACTTGGAACAGCCCCTCCTTAGTTACACTATTGGCAGCCCACTGGACAGGTAAGAAGTGTCATAATACAAAGATATAAATACACACTGTACACATTTGAGCACATTTGGACATTCTGCTATTACCTATCAAGATCATAATAGGATACAAGAACTTTAAACAGTACCATTGGAAAGTATTCAGGCAGGCCCTTGCACTACATGCTTTGGGGAATTCATCCATAAATCTGACCAGTAAAGAGATGGGTATAGTGTGTATGGGTTTGGCAAAGTCAGCAGATAGATGATTGAGGATAGAGAATTGGGATCAGCTGACTTAGCAGTTGGGGGGAGGGAGGGTTACCAAAAATTTGGGGACACCACAAAAAAAAGCCTCTGGCCCTCTGCCTGAATTTAAATCCAAAATAACATTTCCAAACATTTTAGGGGGTGTTTGGGGTAAAGCACTACTATGGAGCTGATAAAATACATTGTTAAGTGACTACATGAGGTGAATATAGGGCAGGGGACACCATGCTGGAGAGGTTATTGAAGGGCAAATATGTATGAAGGACATAAAATAATAATTACATAAAAATCCAGCATGCATGAGAAAAAAAGGGGACATTCACAGCATAATACAATCATGGTAATTAGGGAATGAGGAAAGAAATACAATATATTATCAAACATTCAATACAATAAAATGTGATATAAAAGGATAAAAATCTTACCTTCATATACTCCTTCTGTAGGACCTGGATGATGGCAGAACAGGTCTCTGGGATGATGATCCCCAGAGCCTGGGGGGAGATGCCTGTCGAGAACTTGAGGTCCTGCAGGCTTCTCACCGTGGCCAAATACCACAAGGTAGCGACCAACCTCTGCTCCAGAGTGATGGCTTGCCTCATGCAGGTATCCTGCCTGCTGATATAGGGGGTCAGCGAAGCCAACAAACGGTGAAACACGGGGTCCGTCATCCTGAGAAAGTTCCTGAAATCATCAGGATTATTCTCACGGATCTCACGGAGCAAAGGCATATGACAGAACTGGTCACGCTGAAGCAACCAATTCTTGGTCCATGAACTCCTCCCCACCCTGTTCATGGACTGGACTTGTGTCAAGGTCAGGACCCCAACACCAAGCCCCCGCACAGCACGAACTCTACGAGGAGTACGCATACGAAACATGGCTATAAAACGGTCGGCTGCTCAGAACGAAGTAACAGAACGCACTGAAGAACAGCAAGGCCTGTGAAGAGCGACCTGAAAACCAGTAACGAACGAACAAGAATACAGTGACTAAAGTCACGCGGAACTTGCTTGCACGCACTGAAGAGCAGATACAAACCCACAAGCACAAACTGAACGGCAGAAAACGATCTGAAAGCCACGAGTCTGAAAAAGCGCGAATCGTCTCTCACCAAACTTTTACTAACACGAGATTAGCAAAAGGAGCCCAAAGGGTGCTGCGCTTGGTTCTGAACCGGCCTTTTCTAGTCTCGTCGTACGTGCTTGACGTCACCGCGTTCTTGGCGATCGGAAATTCCGACAACTTTGTGCGACTGTGTGTAGGCAAAACAAGTTTGAGCCAACATCCGTAGGAAAAAATCTGAGGATTTTGTTGTCGGAATGTCCGATCAATGTCCGACCGTGTGTACGGGGCATAAGAGGTCAAATATCCCAACACTCAATTTTAGGCATTAAAAATAAATCAGGTAAAACAGATAGAGCAACAGATAAAATTGCACATCATTTTCACACATTCTACACGGCATTATACAACCTCCCACCCCAACACAAACCCAACAACATAATGAGAGATAGGGATCTGGCCATTAAAATCTATCTAAAAGAATCCAAACTCCCACCTCTAGCTACAGAGGACATTGCACAATTGGAGAAACAAATAGAAGCTTCAGAAATTCATAACACTATCAAAGAGTTGAAAACAGGAAAGAGTCCAGGCCCAGATGGCTTTAGTGCCATTTATTACAAAACATTTATAGATATCCTGACCTCCCCTCTAACAAACGCATTGAATTCACTATCTACCCAGAGAACCGTCCCCCACGACTTCTTGGCAGCACACATAACAGTACTTCCCAAAGCAGGCAAGGACCCAACACATTGCGCCAGCTATCGCCCAATCTTACTATTAAACCTTGACGCCAAGTTACTAGCCAAAATTATCGCTAATAGGATGAAACCCCTACTACATGACATAATTGGACCAGATCAGGTGGGCTTTGTCCCCAATAGGGAAGCTAAAGATAATGTCACGAAAACCCTAGACCTGATATATGCAGCACATCAGCGAAAGATCGAGGGCTTTCTCTTGTCCACCGACGCGGAGAAGGCCTTCGATCGAGTAGCTTGGGACTATATGATGAAGACCTGTGAGCACATAGGACCGGGGCCACATATGTTGACGTGGATCTCGGCTCTGTATCAAAATCCCTCAGCCAAAATCAAAATCAAAGGCACATTATCTGAAAGTGTCAGTATAAAAAACGGGACTAGGCAGGGGTGTCCATTGTCTCCACTGCTCTTCAGCATATCACTGGAACCGTTCATTAGACATATCCTATTAAATAGCTCTATTAGAGGCTTCAATTTAACAGACATTGAATTCAAAGTTGCTGCTTACGCAGATGGTCTCTTATTTTTCTTGACAGACCCGCACATATCTATCCCCTCATTAATGAAAGAGTTTTCCATATATGGCTATGTTTCCAACCTTAAAATTAAATTTTCGAAGTCCGAAGCCATGAACATCACGCTGCCGACTAATAAATTGAATAGAGCTCAGAGTAACAGCCCCTTTAAATGGAAGAATACTGCAATAAAATATCTGGGTACCTGGCTGACACCTAAACTCTCCTCAGTATTTGGACGTAATTTCCCACCTATTCTTAAAACTATTGAAAAAGACCTACAAAACTGGCACACTTCATATTTTTCATGGTTCGGCAGGGCAGCCATATGTAAGATGACTGTTTTGCCAAAAATCCTATACTTATTACGCACTTTACCTATAAAGATTCCCCATAGTTTTTTTAAAAAGCTACACGCACTGCAAATGAGATTCATTTGGGCTCACAAACAGCCCCGCATTAAAGCCTCACTCCTTACCAGACCCAAAAACTTGGGGGGTTTGGGGATACCTGATTTTAAAAGTTATTACCATGCCACACATCTTGCCCGTATCATTGATTGGCATTGCCACTCAAAAAGTAAAGACTGGGTCACCATAGAAAACGACGTGTGTTCTATCCCACTTCAATTTCTACCTTGGGTTTCAAAACTGAAATATCCCCACACAGTGAAGACTCATCCACTTATAGGTACTTCCCTAGACATTTTCCACAGCCCAGCAAAGCAGCCTAAATTCTCCTCCCCGCTAAGCCCGCTCACACCGCTAAAAGATAATCCAGACTTTCCACCGGGTATGGGTAATCACTTTCTGACAACAACAGACACCAAAATGCCTATACTGGCGGGGCAATGTTTCACAAACAAGACAATAAAAGATCTCCCCCAATTTAGGAGAGATAACAAAACACCTCACATACCTATATGGACATACTTCCAGGTACGCAGTTTTGTCAATTCCGCTATCCACAGGAATAATTTCCTACGAGACCCCACTGAATTTGAACAGATATGTATGAAGGGGGAGATAGTGGAAAAAATCTACTTCCCTTTCATATGCTTTGCTACAGAATTTGAAGAGTGATGACATGGACAGGTTCAGAGAGAGATGGTCAAAGGAACTGAATATACAGTTCACTGATAAACAGTGGGAGGCAGCCTGTATTCTGTACCATAAAGGTTCGATAAGCACACGGATGCAGGAAACGGCTTATAAGATCTTGACTCACTGGTATGCCACCCCTGATAAACTACATAAATGGTTCCCTCAAACTACCAAATTATGTTGGAGATGCAATAAGGCCAGAGATATGTTGCTACACGTTTGGTGGCAATGTGATCTGATTCAAGTTTTCTGGGATGGGGTGAGGAAAGTCATTCAACAGATCACGGAGACCAAACTAAAATTAGATGCGGCTTGTTGCTTGCTTCATGTAACAAATTTTTCATTTAAAAAATCTCTTTCTAAGCACCTGATTAATGCAGCCAACTCACTTATTCCACTTCACTGGAAATCCACTCACACTCCTACACTAAAAGAATGGCTTCATAAAGTTGCATATATCTGCGAGATGGAAGATACAGCAGCACAATCATCTGAAATAATAGAGAAATATCATAAAACTTGGTCTCCGTGGTTTGTTTTCAAGTACTCACAGGCCTTTGAACAACTAATGGGATAAGTAGAGGGTCCGAACACTTTCCTTCTGATCTGATGATTTACAAACTCCTGGATATATCCCTAGTAATTTGAAACATTATGTTGTTTTGTATGTGGTAGAACTGTCCTAAATACTATAGATCAATCCAGCAGGTCCTCCCTAACAATGTATCCCAAGGTACCCTCCCCCATTATTTCAATGTCCCCCTTTTTCCCTTTTTTTTTTTTTTTTTCTCTTCTTCTCACATATCCCATCCTTCTCAATTATCTTCTGTACTTTCTCTCTTTTCACTCATCCCATTCCCCCTTTTCATAAGAATTGGAGTACGTATTGGTAAAAATGGTAGATCATATAGCGAGTTATCAAGCCTACAATAACGACAGGATTTGTATAGTGATATCATGACCACTTGCATGTCCTGCCTTTGACATCACCATGTGTCATAATTGGTAAATTGGTTTCATTATATGTTTGCCAATCATTATTCATATCCAAGACAACGTAACTGTACTCAATTGGATTGTTCACTGTATTGTAATTTATACCGCATTTCCAACTTATTCTATACAGATTTGTATGTATACAAGTTTAATGCTTTAATAAACTTTTATGTAAAAAAAAAAAAAAAAAAAACATTAAATAATTGATTTACCTTGGGTTTTACAGACTGTAATGTAAAGTAGAATTAATATGGTAAAGTGTGTATTATGTGATAAAAAATGTGTCATACATCGGTGAAAAAATCAGATTAGGATTTTTCTTTTATAAGGAAAATATCCTTTAGATCTACGACTATATGCATTGTAAGATTCAACAAACTGTATTGCAGATTTTTACCTGCTCTTTCTCTGTAAATATTTAGTACATTTAATTGCAGTTGAAGATATGTTCTTAATAAATGTTAAGTAGGAAGTTCTGCTTTAGCTTAATCACATGATCAAGAAACACTGCACTCATCTCCAGACTTCATGTTATCAAATATTTCTCCTACAGTAAAATAAAACTTCCAGTGTACTAAGTATGCCTGAATATAAAAGCAAGGTCCAACCTTAAGAAAAGGCAATGAGCCAATGTCATGGGGGAAGATGGATCACGGTCCTCAGAATTAATAAAATCAAGTGTAATACTTTAGCCATGACTATAAAAAACTAAATTTCTATTTGTATGTATGTATTTATTTATTGTCAGTTTAGACTATTCATGAGTGGCTGCAGAATAAGTAAAAAGGCAATTTTAATAACAAACACTAAATTTCAAAGTTAGTAGTAAATATGTGTTACATTAAATAGAGTATCTTTTTTACATTCATAAGTATTTAGAAAATGTTTTCTATATCTTGTTTAACCACTTGACCACTGGGCACTTAAACCCCCTTCCTAACCAGACCAATTTTCAGCTTTCGGTGCTCTCACACTTTGAATGACAATTACTCAGTCATGCAACACTGTACCCATATGAAATTGTTGTCCTTTTTTTCACACAAACAGAGATTTCTTTTGGTGGTATTTAATCACTGCTGGGTTTTTTATTTTTTGCACTATACATCAAAAAAGACTGAAAATTCGGTTAAAAAAAAAATTCGTTGTTTCTATTAAAATTTATTGCAGAGTATTGGTGAGTATTGGCAGAGTATTGGCGAGTATTGGCAGAGTATTGCAGAGTATTGCAGAGTATTGGCAGAGTTTTGGTAGAGTATTGTCGAGTATTGCAAATTATTGCAGAGTATGGGCAGAGTAATGCAGAGTATTGGCAGAGTACTGCAGAGTATTGGCACTGAGCAGCGCTGTGGGCACTACAGATACAGCCCACAGCGCTGTCACAAATGATCTCCCCCCTCTCCCCTCGCACTGTATAGATCGGTAGAGAAAGGGGAGGGAGGAACCAGCGTCATGACATGTTTACAAGTGATCGCTCCGTCATTTAACGGAGCGATCACATGGTAAACAGCCGCTACCAGCGGCCATTTACCGTGATCCGTGATGTGCCGGGTCTTCCGGACCTGGCGGTCACGGATATTTCCGGGAGCACGCCCCAGGGGGCGTGTGAGAGCAACATTCTGGGAGGACGTACATGGACGCCTTCCCAGAATAAGCCGACCGCACTGTAGCCGTCTTTCCATCGGAAAGTGGTTAAACCCAAACATGTGTATTTATCCTAATATTAGGTTTTGTGAATTATTTTTTTACTTATTTTTCTTTTGCCAGTAAATTGTCTGAAAAGTGTTGATGCCTAAAGGAAACAAAAAGTTTAAGGGCTTATCTGCACTATCATGATTTAGTAACATTTATGATCATATTTTACCACACTTTATCACAATGTGTTACACTCTCTGCAGTGCATTATGGTACCATATATTTTAGGCACTACACTGCACCTTGACAGCACACCAGTCGCTCACATTTTACTGCCCAGAATACACAGGTGTGAACTATGTGAATTTAAAAATATCAATTAAAAAAATAAAAATCTGTGTGTGATAAAAAGAGATTGCTGTCACATTTTTATGAACACAATTACACACTACCACAAATTATTCTCTCCCACAGGTAAGTATGATAGGCATATTTGACAGTTTGCACGCCCTAAGTAAGTCAGGTCCTCTCTTTTGTTTGTTTGTTCCTTTTAAAGAAGGCTTGAGTGAGTTGCAGGTACGTTTTTGCTAGCAATGGGGGAGATTTACTAAAACTGGTGTACATAAAATCTGGTGCAGCTGTGCATAGTACTTGATGAGCTGAACACCCCCCGGTTCAGTTCGCGGCAAAACATGCGATCTGACAAAAAATTTGTGCGAACACGCAAACACCGTTAAAGTCCATGGGACCCAAACGTGAAAAATCAAAAGTGCTAATTTTAAAGGCTAATATGCAAGTTATTGTCATAAAAAGTGTTTGGGGACCCGGGTCCTGCCCCAGGGGACATGTGTCAAAGCAAAAAAAAGTTCTAAAAATGGCCGTTTTTTCAGGAGCTGTGATTTTAATAATGCTTAAAGTGAAACAATAAAAGTCAAATATTCCTTTAAATATTGTGACGGGGGGGGGGGTGACTATAGTAGGGCTGTAAAGTGACGCATTTTTCCCGTGTTTAGAACAGTCCCTGCAGCAAAATGACATTTCTAAAGGAATAAAAGTCATTTAAAACTGCTTGCGGCTGTAATGTATTGTGGGGTCCAATATAGATGAAAATCATTGAAAAAAATGGCATGCCCTCCCCAGCCCATTACTAGGCCCTTTGGGTCTGGTATGGATATTAAGGGGAACCCCGCACCCAAATTAAAAAAAAAAAAGGCGTGGAGCCCCCAGGCCCTATATACTCTGAACAGCAGTATACAGGCGGTCCTCGGGTTAAAAACAAGATAGGAACTGTACATTTGTTCTTAAGTTGAATCTGTTTGTAATTTGGAATAGGTACAGTACCTGACCGCGAGATTGTGTTTCCAGCGCGATACCATCGCGCTGGTTCTCGGCGACAGCGTACTGTGAATGTCGCGCTGGCTCCTCATCGGGAAAGGAAAACTTTGTTTTCCTTCCGCGATGAGTGACAGGCAGTGCTGACAGCTGTCTAGTATGAATCCTGAGGCGGGAACACCGCGCCAAATTTTAAATGAAAAAACCGGCGTGGGTTCCCCCCTCGGAGGCATACCAGGCCCTTAGGTCTGGCATGGATTGTAAGGGGAACCCCCTATGCCGAAAAATCGGTGTGGGGGTCCCCCCCAAATCCATACCAGACCCTTATCCGAGCACGCAGCCCAGCCGGCCAGGAAGGGGGGTGGGGATGAGCGAGCGCCCCCCCCCCCTCTTGAGCCATACCAGGCCGCATGCCCTCAACATGGGGGGGTGGGTGCCTTGGGGGAGGGGGCGCCCTGCGGCCCCCCACCCCAAAGCACCTTGTCCCCATGTTGATGAGGACAAGGGCCTCTTCCCGACAACCCTGGCCGTTGGTTGTCGGGGTCTGCGGGTGGGGGGCTTATCGGAATCCGGGAGCCCCCCTTAATAAGGGGGCCCCCAGATCCCGGCCCCCCACCCTGTGTGAATGAGTTTGGGGTACATGGTACCCCTACCCATTCACCTAGGGAAAAGTGTCAATATAAAAAAAAACACAATACACAGGTTTTAAGAGTAATTTATTAGTCAGCTCCGGGGTCTTCTTCCGACTTCGGGGGGTCTCCTTCCGACTTCTCCTGGTGTTCGGCCTCTTCTGCCAGTGTTCGGCCTCTTCTCCCGGGCCCCGCCGCTATCTTCTTCCAGCTCTATTGCCAGCGAGGGGCCCGGTCTGCTGCCGCTGTCTTGTCGCCGCTGTCTCGCCGCCGCTGTCTTATCGCCGCTGTCTCTCCGCTTCTTCTCTTCTTTTCTTCTTCCCCGATGTTGACACGACGCTCTCTCCGGCTCGAATGCTGTGTGCGAGCTGCGGAGCCATTTATATAGGCGGTAACCCCGCCCCCTTATGACGTCATGGTCCCAGCATGCGCAGGGACTCTGGGGCCACGCCCCCTTATGACGCCAGAGTCCCTGCGCATGCTGGGACCATGACGTCGTAAGGGGGCGGGGTTACCGCCTATATAAATGGCTCCGCAGCTCGCACACAGCATTCGAGCTGGAGAGAGCGTCGTGTCAACATCGGGGAAGAAGAAAAGAAGAGAAGAAGCAGAGAGACAGCGGCGATAAGACAGCGGCGGCGAGACAGCGGCGGCGAGACAGCGGCGACAAGACAGCGGCAGCAGACCGGGCCCCTCGCTGGCAATAGAGCTGGAAGAAGATAGCGGCGGGGCCCGGGAGAAGAGGCCGAACACCGGCAGAAGAGGCCGAACACCGGGAGAAGTCGGAAGGAGACCCCCCGAAGTCGGAAGAAGACCCCGGAGCTGACTAATAAATTACTCTTAAAACCTGTGTAGTGTGTTTTTTTTATATTGACACTTTTCCCTAGATGAATGGGTAGGGGTACCATGTACCCCAAACTCATTCACACAGGGTGGGGGGCTGGGATCTGGGGGCCCCCTTATTAAGGGGGGCTCCCGGATTCCGATAAGCCCCCCGCCCGCAGACCCCGACAACCAACGGCCAGGGTTGTCGGGAAGAGGCCCTTGTCCTCATCAACATGGGGACAAGGTGCTTTGGGGTGGGGGGCCGCAGGGCGCCCCCTCCCCCAAGGCACCCACCCCCCCATGTTGAGGGCATGCGGCCTGGTACGGCTCAGGAGGGGGGGGGGGGCGCTCGCTCGTCCCCACCCCCCTTCCTGGCCGGCCGGGCTGCGTGCTCGGATAAGGGTCTGGTATGGATTTGGGGGGGACCCCCACGCCGATTTTTCGGCATAGGGGGTTCCCCTTACAATCCATGCCAGACCTAAGGGCCTGGTATGCCTCCGAGGGGGGAACCCACGCCGGTTTTTTCATTTAAAATTTGGCGCGGTGTTCCCGCCTCAGGATTCATACTAGACAGCTGTCAGCGCTGCCTGTCACTCATCGCGGAAGGAAAACAAAGTTTTCCTTTCCCGATGAGTGAGCCATCTCGGCGCTGGCTCCTGCGACGGGGCTCGTAGGTGTCAAATCTCGCCGAGAAGTGCGGCGAGATTGACACAATATCGCGGTCACCTACTGTACATTTTTGAAGTGTAGCTCCAGCTAAAAAATCTATTTTTAAGCTTTTTGGATAACATAGGGAAGGGTTCTTACCCCTGTAACATTTGTTTTGCTGTCTGTGCCCCTGTTTAGAAGATTTCACCTCACTTTCTGTCCCAAAATTGGATTTTGAAAATGTTGGGTTATTAGGGAAACAAGGATTGGTGATAAAGCATCAGTGGAGACACCTTTTTCCCATATTAACTCTTACAGGAGAGAATTTCCCTTCCTAGGGGTAGATTTCCTCTCACTTCCTGTTGTCTCCCTCTGTTTGTAAGTAGGAGTCGTTTGTAAGTCAGATGTTCGAAAATAGGGGACTGCCTGTATATACTATACGGACTGCCCTATTTACTCTGTGGAAAATTGGGCCTTAGGTGTTGGTGGTACCAGAACACTGTAAGCCCTCACAGTTACTCTTTGTGGTTACAGGAACGGGCCCTGCTGTGAAATATTATATCAAAAATTGTAATTACATGCCACTGTTAAACAGGGGCAGAAAAATTGGGCCTTTGGTGGTGGTGCCACAACACTGTAAGCCCTCACAGTTATTCTTGGTGGGTGCAAGAATGGGTCCTGCTGTGAAATATTATATCAAGATTTGTAATTACATGTCACTGTTAAACAGGGGCAGAAAAATTGGGTCTTTGGTGGTGGTGGTGCCACAACACTGTAAGCCCTCACAGTTACTCTTGGTGGGCGCAAGAACGGGCCCTGCTGTGAAATATTATATCAAGAATTGTAATTCCATGCCACTGTTAAACAAGGGCAAAAAAATTGGGCCTTTGGTGGTGGTGCCACAACACTGTAAGCCCTCACAGTTACTCTTGGTGGTCACAGGAACGGGCCCTGCTGTGAAAAATTATATCAAGAATTGTAATTGCATGCCACTGTTAAACAGAGGCAGAAAAATTGGGCCTTTGGTGGTGGTGATTCCACAACACTGTAAACCCTCACAGTTACTCTTGGTGGGCACAGGAACGGGCCCTGCTGTGAACAGGCGCACTCTGTGATCGGTTACAAAGCCTCCAGCAGCACTGAATGTGCGTTCAGAAAGAACGCTGGATGCAGGACAGGCCAGTAGCTCAATTGCATATTGAGCAAGCTCTGGCCAGTGGTCCATCCTCAAGACCCAGTAACCCAGTGGATGTTCTGTTGGAAAGGTCTACTCTCCAAGTCTGATCTTGCCCCTAGATATTCCTGCACCATGCAATTCAGACGCTGGCGATGGTTGCTGGAACCGATCAGACCTTGGTGCTGAGGACTGAAGATTTGTCTGAAGGCATCGGTCAGCCGGCCACCTTCTCCACCACTCTTTCTGTGACTGAACAAAGCCTCAGCAACACGTTGTTCTGCACCAGGAAATTGTAACCTCCCAGGCTCTGGAAACGCATTGCACAAACCATTCTGCAAGGTCTCCCGAAGATGTTTCATCCTCTGCTCCCTGTGCGAAGGCTGGATATGTTCTGCAACCTTACCCTTGTAACATGGATCAAGAAGGTTTGCCAGCCAGTAATGATCCATCTCCTTGATAACACAAATCTTAGGGTCCTTTCGCAGGCTTTACAGGAACAGGGAGGCCATGCAGCGTAAGTTTGTGGAGGCATTCGATCCTGAGAACTCAGGATCACATGATCCACAAACCCCCTCCCCCCAGCCACGTACAACTCCATGGGTTTCTGGGGACTGAAAACAATCCCTTGAAGACTGCTGCTTATGCCGAGTGTTATCCTCCACCTTCCATGCTGACACAATCCTCCTCCTCCTCTTATTCTTTCTGTGTGATGGGCGGGCCCGCAGGAATACTATCTCGGTAAAGGGGGCCTTCAGAGGTAAGGAAGTTCTCCTCTTCCTCCCGCTGATCTGCCTCAAGTGCCCTGTCCATTATTCCACGAAGCATGTGTTCCAACATGAAGATAAGAGGGACAGTATCACTGATGCATGCACTATCACTGCTCACTAGGGATGAGCTTCGCATTCGAGTTGAACTCATGTTCGACTCGAACATTGGCTGTTCGCAAGTTCGCCGAACAGCGAACAATTTGGGGTGTTCGCGGCAAATTCGAATGCCGCGGAACACCCTTTAAAAGTCTATGGGAGAAATCAAAAGTGCTAATTTTAAAGGCTTATATGCAAGTTATTGTCATAAAAAGTGTTTGGGGACCCGGGTCCTGCCCCAGGGGACATGGATCAATGCAAAAAAAAGTTTTAAAAACGGCCGTTTTTTTAGGCGCAGTGATTTTAATAATGCTTAAAGTCAAACAATAAAAGTGTAATATTCCTTTAAATTTCGTAGCTGGGGGGTGTCTAGACCCTTCAGGTCTGGTATGGATTTTAGGGGGAACCCCGCGCCAAAAAAAAAAAAAACGGCGTGGGGTCCCCCCAAAAATCCATACCAGACCCTTATCCGAGCATGCAACCTGGCAGGCCGCAGGAAAAGAGGGGGGGCGAGAGTGTGCCCCCCCTCCTGAACCGAACCAGGCCACATGCCCTCAACATTCGGAGGGTGCTTTGCGGTAGCCCCCCAAAACACCTTGTCCCCATGTTGATGAGGACAAGGGCCTCATGCCCACAACCCTGGCCGGTGGTTGTGGGGGTCTGCGGGCGGGGGGCTTATCGGAATCTGGAAGCCCCCTTTAACAAGGGGACACCCAGATCCTGCCCCCCCCTGTGTGAAATGGTAAGGGGGTACTTACCCCTACCATTTCACTAAAAAACTGTCAAAAGTGTTAAAAATGACAAGAGACAGTTTTTGACAATTCCTTTATTTAAATGCTTCTTCTTTCTTCTATCTTCCTTCATCTTCTTCTTCTTCTGGTTCTTCCTCCGGCATTCTCGTCCAGCACCTCCTCCGCGGTGTCTTCTATCTTCTTCTCCTCGGGCCGCTCCGCACCCATGGCATGGGGGGAGGCTCCCGCTCTTCTCTTGGTTTTCTTCTCTTCTTCCTTCTTCTCTTCTTCTCTTCTTCATTTTCTTCTCCGGGCCGCTCCGCATCCATGCTGGCATGGAGGGAGGCTCCCACTGTGTGACGGCGTCTCCTCATCTGACGGTTCTTAAATAACGGGGGGCGGGGCAGGGGACATGACGGGACTTCCCTGTGGCATTCCCCGTGACGTCACAGGGAAGTCCCGTCAAGTCACCGTGTGTCAGAGGGGCGGGGTCACCAGGTGGCCCCGCCCCCCATTATTTTAGAACCGTCAGATGAGGAGACGCCGTCACACAGCGGGAGACTCCCTCCATGCCAGCATAGATGCGGAGCGGCCCGGAGAAGAAAATGAGGAAGAGAAGAAGAGAAGAAGGAAGAAGAGAAGAAAACCAAGAGAAGAGCGGGAGCCTCCCCCCATGCCATGGGTGCAGAGCGGCCCGAGGAGAAGAAGATAGAAGACGCCGCGGAGGAGATGCTGGACGAGAACGCCGGAGGAAGAACCAGAAGAGCCAGAAGAACCAGAAGAAGAAGATGAAGGAAGATAGAAGAAAGAAGAAGCATTTAGCTCTGCGGTGTGATGCAATAGGGTGGCTGCCCTTAAGCTGCCCCCTGGAGGGCATCCTGCCTCGTTGGAGATATGCCTCCTCCTCCTCTTCTCTTCTATCAGGCACCCAAGTAGAGTCAGTGACCTCATCATCCCCCCCCTCCTCGTCACTGGAGCCAACTTGGCAGTATGTTGAAGCTGGGGAACATGACTACCAGTTTCTTGTCCTTCTTGGGCACCCCCTCTCTCTAGGCTGACGTTACTCCCTTTCTCAACGTGGGTACCATCATCAAAGCCTTCAAATTGCTGCGCATCCTCCTGCAACATGTACCCAACACTGTGGTCGAATAGTTTGGGGGACTCCTCCGTGCATGATGGTGGGGCTAGGGAAGGAGTGACTGTTGACATGGAGCCGATGGAATAGGCCGCTTTGGCAGCTGCATTTTCAGGCAATCTACTCTGAGCCTGGGTGACAGAGGATGAGGAGGATGAGGATGGCTCCATTCCACCAACTCTTCTGCATGTTGTGGCTCAATAACACGGCCAGCTGCAGAAAAAAAGGATCAAGCGTGCCCCACGGCCACGTGCTGAGGATGCACCGTGTCCATGACCAGCACTGTTGACTGTAGACACAGAGCCTGCTTGCCCTCTTTCAGTGGTCTGTGAGCGTCTGCATCTCCTTGGTGGCCTTCCGGACATGCTGTAAATTTTGTTTAGCAAAACCACACTACACTGTTATGTGTACTGTGTACACCACCAGAAAAGTAGTAGCAACTGCACTATGGGTGCACGGTACTGTGTACACCCCCAGAAGTGTAATAGCAACTATGGGTGCACTGTATTGTGCAAACCGCCTGAAGTATATTGGAAAAAGTACACCAGGAATGCCCTGCAGTCAGATATATATATATATATACAGTATCTCACAAAAGTGAGTACACCCCTCACATTTTTGTAAATATTTTAATGTATCTTTTCATGTGACAACACTGAAGAAATGACACTTTGCTACAATGTAAAGTAGTGAGTGTACAGCTTGTATAACAGTGTAAATTTGCTGTCCCCTCAAAATAACTTAACACACAGCCATTAAAGTCTAAACCGCTGGCAACAAAAGTGAGTATGCCCCTACGTGATAATGTCCAAATTGGGCCCAAAGTGTCAATATTTTGTGTGGCCACCATTATTTTCCAGCACTGCCTTAACCCTCTTGGGCATGGAGTTCACCGGAGCTTCACAGGTTGCCACTGGAGTCCTCTTCCACTCCTCCATGACGACATCAGGTAGCTGGTGGATATTAGAGACCTTGCGCTCCTTGACCTTCCATTTGAGGATGCCCCATAGATGCTCAATAGGGTTTAGGTCTGGAGACATGCTTGGCCAATCCATCACCTTTACCCTCAGCTTCTTTAGCAAGGCAGGTTGTCTTGGAGGTGTGTTCGGGGTCGTTATCATGTTGGAATACTGCCCTGTGCCCAGTCTCTGAAGGGAGGGGATCATGCTCAGCTTTAGTATGTCACAGTACATGTTGGTATTCATAGTGCCCTCAATGAACTGTAGCTCCCCAGTGCCGGCAGCACTCATACATCTATTTCCCAAGGACAACCTCTGGATATGACGCTGAGCACATGCACTCAACTTCTTTGGTCGACCATGGCGAGGCCTGTTCTGAGTGGAATCTGTCCTGTTAAACTGCTGTATGGTCTTGGCCACCATGCTGCAGCTCAGTTTCAGTGTCTTGGCAATCTTCTTACAGCCTAGGCCATCTTTATGTAGAGCAAAAATTGTTTGCCATGTTGAACTTTCAGTGACCAGTATGAGAGAGTGAGAGCGATAACACCAAATTGAACACAACTGCTCCCCATTCACACCTGAGACCTTGTCATACTAACGAGTCACATGACACTGGGGAAAGAAAATGGCTAATTTGGCCCAATTTTGACATTTTCAATTAGGGGTGTACTCACTTTTGTTGCCAGCAGTTTAGACATTAATGGTTGTCTGTTGAGTTATTTTGAGGGGACAGCAAATTTACACTGTTATACATGCTGTACACTCAATACTTTACATTGTAGCAAAGTGTCATTTTTTCAGTGTTGTCACATGAAAAGATATAATAAAATATTTAGAAAAATGCGAGGGGTGTACTCACTTTTGTAAGATACTGTATATATATATATATACACACAAGACTGTATATTTACAGCCTGCCTGCCTGAAGCATATTTGAAAAAGTACACCAGGAATGGTCTGCAGTCAGATATAGGCTTGGCTACACTGGATGCAGTGTGTATATATATATATATAGACTGACTGTATATATATATATATATATATATATATATATATTAAATACACTGCAGCTAACTGAATAACCTGCCTGCCTAAAGTATATTAGAAAATGTACGCCAGGAATGGCCTGCAGTCAGATATAGCTACACTGGATGCAGTGTGTATATATATATATATATATACACATGTATATATGTATATACAGTATATATATATATATATATATATATATATATATATAAAAGACTAACTGTATTTATATATATATATATATATATATATATATATATATATATATATATATATATATATATATATATATATATATTGGTTCGGGGTTCCCCTGTGGGGAAATTCCATGCCGTTTTTATCAATGAACTTTTATGTGTATTGCCGGACCGACAATTCATTATAGCCGGCACTAGCTCTGGCACTTTTAAATGACTTTTTTTCCCGACAATTCATTATAGCCAGCACTAGCTCTAGCACTTTAAAATGACTTTTTTTCCCGACAATTCATCATAGCCGACACTAGCTCTAGCACTTTTAAATGACTTTTTTTTTCCCTTTAGAAATGCCATTTTGCTGTCAGACTGTTCTAAACACAGGAAACATGCGTCCCTTTACAGACATACTATAGACACCCCCCAGGTATGAAATGTAAAGGAATATTACACTTTTATTGTGTCACTTTAAGCATTATTAAAATCACTGCTCCTGAAAAAATGGACGTTTTTAAAACTTTTTTTTGCATTGATACATGTCCCCTGGGGCAGGACCCAGGTCCCCAAACACTTTTTATGACAATACCATGCATATTAGCCTTTAAAATTAGCACTTTTGATTTTTCCCATAGATTTTAAAGGGTGTTCCACAGCTTTCGAATTTGCCGCGAACACCCCAAATTGTTCGGCGAACGGGCGAACAGCCAATGTTCGAGTCAAACTCATGTTCGACCCGAACATAAAGCCCATCCCTATTTACGAGCTTTACCAGGCAAAATACTTTTAGTTATCATGGACATATTTATAATCATTTAAAATAGTAAAACAATGTTTTGGTGCATATTTGCTGATCAGATACATAAATACTTTATCCTTGCAAAATATCCTATTGCCAAAAAGGTTTTCTTAGTATTTCTACAGTTTGTTTATTTCGGAATCAGTGTTTTTAGAAATGTGTGTGTTATAATGTAGCCATACTGAAAAAGTAGTTTAAAGTATACAAATTATTACCTGTGTATCATTAATATTTAATAAAGGACTGTTATGTATGAATTTATACACCGTTGAAGATAAGATATTATGTGTAGATGGTATTATATCAAAAGATAAAGTATCACAAATTCCAAGACTTTTTATGTTATCATGTAAACTAACATAATTGAATCTATTACACAAAAAGATTAATTTATCCTATAACAGATTCGTTTCTAAAACATTTAGATTTCCTAGATAAACTCAGAAAAGACATTTCTAGTAGGGATGGGTGAACGGTTCGGTCCGAACATAAGTTCAGGCCGAACTTTGGTTGTTCGGGTGATCAATATGCGGTGTTCGGGGGAAATTCGAAAGCCGCGGAACACTGTTAAAGTCTATGGAACACTAACATGAAAAATCAAAAGTGCTCATTTTAAAGGCTTATATGCAAGTTATAGTCATAAAAAGTGTTTGGGGACCTGGGTCCTGCCCCAGGGGACAGGTATCAATGCAAAACATTTTTTGTGGTGCTGGTGGTGATTGGGATGCATAGGTATACACATGCACATATATAGAGGAGCTCTCACTTGTGAGCAGTCACTACCCGCGTAGGCTCTGAAGAAAGGGGTTCTCCCCCGAAACGCGTCAGCCATTGCCTCATCTACCTGATGTCTGGTCCCGTTTTTTTGATGTTTGTACTGCTCACCTGCAGCTATTTGTCCATGCCTGACATTCATGCTCGTTTGTGAGTATTCATTTGCTGTTTTAATTTTCTTTAATAAATGTTACCAGTGGTAATGCACTAGGTCGGTGCGCCCTCCTTTCTTTCTTTTTTCTGTAGTCCATGAATACCCATTATTCTGAGGAGGGCTGCTAGACGGCAGATGCCACTGAAGCATTCGGTCTTACCACACACTGAGGAACTAGATACCCGAGCGCAGGAGAGAATTTTGGTTCAGTTCGGCCCGAGCATAAGTTCAGGTCGAACTTTGGTTGTTCGGGCGTTCGGCGAACACCGATCAACATGAAAAATCAAAAGTGCTCATTTTAAAGGCTTATATGCAAGTCATAGTCATAAAAAGTGTTTGGGGACCCGGGTCCTGCCCAGGGGACATGTATCAATGCAAAACATTTTTTTTATACGGACGTTTTTTCGGGAGCAGTGATTTTTTTAATGCTTAAAGTGAAACAATAAAAATGAAATATTCCTTTAAATATAGTGCCTGGGGGGTGTCTATAGTATGCCTGCAAAGTGGCACATTTTTTCCCGTGTTTAGAACAGTACCACAGCAAAATTACATTTAAAAAGGAAAAATTGTCATTTAAAATTGATTGCAGCTGTAATGAATTTTCGGGTCTCTGCAATATAGATAAAACTCATAGAAAAAAGAGCATGGGTTCCCCCCAATCCATTACCAGGCCCTTTGGGTCTGGTATGAATATTAAGGGGAACCCCAAACCAAAATTTAAAAAAAATTGCGTGGGGGTCCCCCTAAAATCCATACCAGGCCCTTCAGGTCCGATATGGAAATTAAGAGAAAAAATGCGCCATTTTTTTTAAAACAATGGTGTAGGCGTCCCCCCCAAAATCCACACCAGACCCTTCAGGTCTGGTATGGATTTTAAGGGGAACCCTGCACCAAAATTAAAAAAAAATGGCATAGGGGTCCCCCAAAAACCATACCAGACACTTATCTGAGCACACAACCTGGCAGGCTGTAGAAAAAAAGGGGGGGATGACAGCGCGCCCCCCAGGACCTACCAGGCCACATGCCCTCAACATGGGGAGGGTGCTTTGGGGTCTAACCTCAAAGGACCTTGCCCCCAAGTTGATGGGGACAAGGGCCTCATCCCCACCACTCTTGTCCGGTGGTTGTGGGGGTCTGCGGTTGGGGGATTATTGTAATCTGAAAGCCTCCTTTAGCAAGGAGACCCCCAGATCCCAGCCACCCCAGCCACCCCAATGTACCCTTACCAATTCACTAAAAAAGTGTCAAAAATGGTAAAAAAGACAAAAGCCAGCTTGAGACAAGTCCTTTATTAAAAAAATAATAATTGTCCAGCAATGTAAATCCACGCCGGCCGACGGACCGGAAAAAAAAAGCCGCAACAGTTCCGCCTCCATGGGAGGCTCCCGCAGAGTGACACTTCTTCTCAATGACAGCTGTTATAAAGCTACAGGGAGGCCTCATTACCAATTCACATAGGAGGGGGGCCAAGATCTGGGGGTCCCATTGTTAAAGAGGGCTTCCGGATTCTGATAAGCCCCCCGCCCACAGACCCCTACAACCCCACATTGTTAAAGAGGGCTTCCAGATTCTGATAAGCCCCTCACCCGCAGACCCTCACAACCACAGGGCAAGGGTTGTGGAGATGAGGTCCTTGTCCCCATCAACATGGGGAGGGTGCTTTGGGGTTAGACACCAAAGCACCCTCCCCATGTTGAGGGCATGTGGACTGGTATGGATCGGTGGGGCGCTCTCTCGTCCCCCCTCTTTTCCTGCAGACTGCAAGGTTGCGTGCTCGGATGAGGGTATGGTATGTATTTTGGGGGGACCCAACACTATTTTTTAAAAAAATTGTGCAGGGTTCCCCTTAAAGCGGGGTTCCACTCAAATTTTTAACTTAATCTTACACCCTTCAGTTAATTGCATAGATGTTCAAGTGCTGCACAAACACATTTTTTATCGCTGTAATTACCTTTATATTGTACTTTATATATGGCACTTCCTGTCTCTCCTCTCATGTGAGTAGGCGTGTTTATTGCCTTTCCCCAGCGATGCACTGCCTCCTGGGAGCTTAGTGTCAGGCTTCCCAAGATTCAGTGCGGAATCAATGATCATGCGCGTGAACAAGCTGTGAATGAACAGCATTCACCGCATTCAGGAAATCAATGCTTGTGGGCTTCACATGCCCACAAGCAAGATGAAAACAGCCAGCATCACATGTTTTAAGTTATTCTTCAGTACGAAAACAGACAGAGGCGGAAATATTACACCCAAACTGTGAGTATTATTTTGGGATTAGCAAAGTGTCTCAATGACCTAAAAAAAAAAAAAAAAAAAAGATTGGTCACCGGACTCCCGCTTTAATTTCCATACCAGACTAGGGATGAGCTTTGAGTTCGAGTTGAACCCATGTTCGACTCGAACATCGCATGTTTGACCGTTCATCGAATTTCAAACGTTATGGGCCGTTCGCGCCAAATTCACATAATTCACTGCAGCATCACAGTGCATTGCTGGCTGATGATTGGCCAATAGGGATGAGCCGAACACCCCCCTGTTCGGTTCGCACCAGAACATGCGAACAGGAAAAAAGTTCGTTCGAACACGCGAACACCGTTAAAGTCTATGGGACTCGAACATGAATAATCAAAAGTGCTAATTTTAAAGGCTTATATGCAAGTTATTGTCATTAAAAGTGTTTGGGGACCCGGGTCCTGCCCCAGGGGACATGAATCAATGCAAAAAAAAAGTTTTAAAAACGGACGTTTTTTCAGGAGCAGTGATTTTAATAATGCTTAAAGTCAAACAATAAAAGTGTAATATCCCTTTAAATTTCGTACCTGGGGGGTGTCTATAGTATGCCTGTAAAGGGGCGCATGTTTCCTGTGTTTAGAACAGTCTGACAGCAAAATTACATTTTGAAGGAAAAAACACATTTAAAACTACCCGCGGCTATTGCATTGCCGACAATACACATAGAAGTTCATTGATAAAAACGGCATGGGAATTCCCCACAGGGCAACCCCGAACCAAAATTAAAAAAAAAAAATGATGTGGGAGTCCCCCTAAATTCCATACAAGGCCCTTCAGGTCTGGTATGGATATTAAGGGGAACCCCAGCCAAAATTTAAAAAAAAAATGACGTGGGGTTCCCCCTAAATTCCATACCAGACCCTTCAGGTCTGGTATGGATTTTAAGGGGAACCCCGTGCCAAAAAAAAAAAAACGGCGTGGGGTCCCCCCAAAAATCCATACCAGACCCTTATCCGAGCACGCAACCTGGCAGGCCGCAGGAAAAGAGGGGGGGACGAGAGTGCGCCCCCCCTCCTGAACCGTACCAGGCCACATGCCCTCAACATTGGGAGGGTGCTTTGGGGTAGCCCCCCAAAACACCTTGTCCCCATGTTAAAGAAGACAAGGGCCTCATCCCCACAACCCTGGCCGGTGGTTGTGGGGGTCTGCAGGCGGGGGCTTATCGGAATCTGGAAGCCCCCTTTAACAAGGGGACCCCCAGATCCCGGCCCCCCCCCCTGTGTGAAATGGTAAGGGGGTACTTACCCCTACCATTTCACTAAAAAACTGTCAAAAATGTTAAAAATGACAAGAGACAGTTTTTGACAATTCCTTTATTTAAATGCTTCTTCTTTCTTCCTTCATCTTCTTCTGGTTCTTCTGGCTCTTTTGGTTCTTCCTCCGGCGTTCTCGTCCAGCATCTCCTCCGCGGCGTCTTCTATCTTCTTCTCCTCAGGCTGCTCCGCACCCATGGCATGGGGGGGAGGCTCCCGCTCTTCTCTTCATCTTCTTCTTCTTCTTCATCTCTTCTTCCTTCTTCTCTTCTTCATTTCTTCTCCGGGCCGCTCCACAGCCATGCTGGCATGGTGGGAGGCTCCCGCTGTGTGACGGCGTCTCTTCGTCTGATGGTTCTTAAATAACGGGGGGCGGGGCCACCCGGTGACCCCGCCCCCCTCTGACGCACGGGACATGACGGGACTTCCCTGTGGCATTCCCCGTGACTCTCGTCCCCCCCTCTTTTCCTGCGGCCTGCCAGGTTGCGTGCTCGGGTAAGGGTCTGGTATGGATTTATTGGGGAGACCCCACGCCGTTTTTTTTTTTTTTTTTGGCGCGGGGTTCCCCTTAAAATCCATACCAGACCTGAAGGGTCTGGTATGGAATTAAGGGGGAACCCCACGTCATTTTTTTTTTTTAATTTTGGCTGGGGTTCCCCTTAATATCCATACCAGTCCTGAAGGGCCTTGTATGGAATTTAGGGGGACTCCCACATCATTTTTTTTTTTGGTTCGGGGTTGCCCTGTGGGGAATTCCCATGCCGTTTTTATCAATGAACTTCTATGTGTATTGTCGGCAATGCAATAGCCGCGGGTAGTTTTAAATGTGTTTTTTTCTTCAAAATGTCATTTTGCTGTCAGACTGTTCTAAACACAGGAAACATGCGCCCCTTTACAGGCATACTATAGACACCCCCCAGCTACGAAATTTAAAGGGATATTACACTTTTATTATTTGACTTTAAGCATTATTAAAATCACTCCTCCTGAAAAAACGTCCGTTTTTAAAACTTTTTTTTGCATTGATCCATGTCCCCTGGGGCAGGACCCAGGTCCCCAAACACTTTTTCTGACAATAACTTGCATATAAGCCTTTAAAATTTGCACTTTTGATTTCTCCCATAGACTTTTAAAGGGTGTTCCGCGGCATTCGAATATGCCGCGAACACCCCAAATTGTTCGCTGTTCGGCGAACTTGCGAACAGCCAATGTTCGAGTAGAACATGAGTTCGACTCGAACTCGAAGCTCATCCCTATTGGCCAAGCATGCACTATGACCCGCATGCTTTAGCCAATCACAGCACGGTAAGAACGGAGAGCCATAATTGGCCAAAGCCAGAGTGGCTTTGGCCAATTATGGCTCAGGGGGTTTAGTACATGCCCCACACAATATAAGGCCACCTACGTGGCGGCCTTGTGTAGTGTGTTGCGGCGGCGGAGACATAGACAGAGAGACAGTGTCATTTGATTTAAGTTAGATAGAGTAGGCAGGCGAGTCAGTTAGCTGCACTTACAGTGTATTGTGTATATATATGCATCCTAGGTGTTGTATATATATATATATATATATATATATATATATATATACACTGTATTCTGTTTAGCTACATCCGTTCCTGTTATTCTCTTCCTAGTGACAGGCAGGCAGGTGTTTTTACAGTATTTACAGCTACCTGAAGAAAATTGCTGGTGTTCTTCTGATCCTATTAGTCCTATTAGCTACAGTATTTACAGTTAGTGTAGTGCGTCCTCTGCACAGTGTGCACCTAAAGCTACCTGAAGAAAATTGGTGGTGTTCTTCTGATCCTATTAGTACCGCAGGCAGCTGCATTATTTACAGTTAGTGTAGTGCATCCTCTTCACAGTGTGCACCTAAAGCTACCTGAAGAACATTGGTGGTGTTCTTCTGATCCTATTAGTACCGCAGGCAGCTGCAGTATTTACAGATAGTGTAGTGCGTCCTCTGCACAGTGTGCACCTAAAGCTACCTGAAAAAAATTGGTGGAGTTCTTCTGATCCTATTAGTACCACAGGCAGCTGCAATATTTACAAGTTAGTGTAGTGCGTCCTCTGCACAGTGTGCACCTAAAGCTACCTAAAGACAATTGCTGTTGTTGTGATCATATTAGTACCACAGGCAGGCAGCTTCAGTATTTACAGTTAGTGTACTGTGTCCTCTGCACAGTGTGCACCTAAAGCTACCCGAAGACAATTGGTGGTGTTCTTCTGATCCTATTAGTACCGCAGGCAGCTGCAGTATTTACAAGTTAGTGTAGTGCGTCCTCTGCACAGTGTGCACCCAAAGCTACCGGAAGAAAATTGGTGGTGTTCTTCTGATTGTATTAGTACCACGGGCAGGCAGCTCCAGTATTTACAGTTAGTGTACTGCATCCTCTGCACAGTGTGCACCTAAAGCTACCTGAAGACAATTGCTGTTGTTCTGATCATATTAATACCACAGGCAGGCAGCTACAGTATTTACAATTAGTCTACTGCATCCTCTGCACAGTGTGCACCTAAAGCTACCTGAAGACAATTGCTGTTGTTCTGCTCATATTAATACCACAGGCAGGCAGCTACAGTATTTACATTATACTGTGTCCTCTGCACAGTGTGCACCTAAAGTTACCTGAAGAAAATTGGTGGTGTTCTTCTGATCCTATTAGTACCACAGGTAGGCATCTGCAGTATTTACAGTTAGTGTACTGTGTCCTCTGCACAGTGTGCACCTAAAGCTACCTGAAGACAATTGCTGTTGTTCTGATCCTATTAATACCACAGGCAGGCAGCTACAGTATTTACAATTAGTGTACTGCATCCTCTGTACAGTGTGCACCTAAAGCTACCTGAAGACAATTGCTGTTGTTCTGCTCCTATTAATACCACAGGCAGGCAGCTACAGTATTTACATTGTACTGTGTCCTCTGCACAGTGTGCACCTAAAGCTACCTGAAGAAAATTGGTGGTGTTCTTCTGATCCTATTAGTACCGCAGGCAGCTGCAGTATTTATAAGTTAGTGTAGTGCGTCCTCTGCACAGTGTGTACCTAAAGCTACCTGAAGAAAATTTGTGGTGTTCTTCTGATCCTATTAGTACTGCAGGCAGCTGCAGTATTTACAAGTTAGTGTAGTGTGTCCTCTGCACAGTGTGCACCTAAAGCTACCTGAAGAAAATTGGTGGTGTTCGTCTGATCCTATTAGTACCGCAGGAAGCTGCAGTATTTACAAGTTAGTGTACTGCGTCCTCTGCACAGTGTGCACCTAAAGCTACCTGAAGTCAATTGCTGTTGTTCTGCTCTTATTAATACCACAGGCAGGCAGCTACAGTATTTACAGTTAGTGTACTGTGTCCTCTGCACAGTGTGCACCTAAAGCTACCTGAAGAAAATTGGTGGTGTTCTTCTGATCCTATTAGTACCACAGGCAGCTGCAGTATTTACAAGTTAGTGTACTGCGTCCTCTGCACAGTGTGCACCTAAAGCTACCTGAAGAAAATTGGTGGTGTTCATCTGATCCTATTAGTACCACAGGAAGCTGCAGTATTTACAAGTTAGTGTACTGCGTCCTCTGCACGGTGTGCACCTAAAGCTACCTGAAGTCAATTGCTGTTGTTCTGCTCTTATTAATACCACAGGCAGGCAGCTACAGTATTTACAGTTAGTGTACTGTGTCCTCTGCACAGTGTGCACCTAAAGCTACCTGAAGAAAATTGGTGGTGTTCTTCTGATCCTATTAGTACCACAGGCAGACAGCTGCAGTATTTATAGTTAGTGTACTGCGTCCTCTGCACAGTGTGTACCTAAAGCTACCTGAAGACAATTGCTGTTGTTCTGCGTTATTATTAATACCACAGGCAGGCATCTACAGTACTTACAGTTAGTGTACTGTGTCCTCTGCACAGTGTGCACCTAAAGCTACCTGAAGAAAATTGGTGGTGTTCTTCTGATCCTATTAGTACCGCAGGCAGCTGCAGTATTTATAAGTTAGTGTAGTGCGTCCTCTGCACAGTGTGTACCTAAAGCTACCTGAAGAAAATTTGTGGTGTTCTTCTGATCCTATTAGTACTGCAGGCAGCTGCAGTATTTACAAGTTAGTGTAGTGTGTCCTCTGCACAGTGTGCACCTAAAGCTACCTGAAGAAAATTGGTGGTGTTCGTCTGATCCTATTAGTACCGCAGGAAGCTGCAGTATTTACAAGTTAGTGTACTGCGTCCTCTGCACAGTGTGCACCTAAAGCTACCTGAAGTCAATTGCTGTTGTTCTGCTCTTATTAATACCACAGGCAGGCAGCTACAGTATTTACAGTTAGTGTACTGTGTCCTCTGCACAGTGTGCACCTAAAGCTACCTGAAGAAAATTGGTGGTGTTCTTCTGATCCTATTAGTACCACAGGCAGCTGCAGTATTTACAAGTTAGTGTACTGCGTCCTCTGCACAGTGTGCACCTAAAGCTACCTGAAGAAAATTGGTGGTGTTCATCTGATCCTATTAGTACCACAGGAAGCTGCAGTATTTACAAGTTAGTGTACTGCGTCCTCTGCACGGTGTGCACCTAAAGCTACCTGAAGTCAATTGCTGTTGTTCTGCTCTTATTAATACCACAGGCAGGCAGCTACAGTATTTACAGTTAGTGTACTGTGTCCTCTGCACAGTGTGCACCTAAAGCTACCTGAAGAAAATTGGTGGTGTTCTTCTGATCCTATTAGTACCACAGGCAGACAGCTGCAGTATTTATAGTTAGTGTACTGCGTCCTCTGCACAGTGTGTACCTAAAGCTACCTGAAGACAATTGCTGTTGTTCTGCGTTATTATTAATACCACAGGCAGGCATCTACAGTACTTACAGTTAGTGTACTGTGTCCTCTGCACAGTGTGCACCTAAAGCTACCTGAAGAAAATTGGTGGTGTTCTTCTAATCCTATTAGTACTGCAGGCAGCTGCAGTATTTACAAGTAAGTGTAGTGCATCCTCTGCACAGTGTGCACCTAAAGCTACCTGAAGAAAATTGGTGGTGTTCTTCTAATCCTATTAGTACTGCAGGCAGCTGCAGTATTTACAAGTAATGCCGCGTACACACGGTCGGACTTTTCGTCTACAAAAGTCCAACGGACGCTGACGGACTAAAGCTGGCTGGTAATCCGATCGTGTGTGGGCTGCTTCGGACTTTCAACGTACTTTTTTAGCCTCAAATCCGACGTACTTTAGATTTGAAACATGCTTCAAATCTTTACGTCGTAACTACGACGGACCCCGAAGTCCGCTCGTCTGTATGCTAGTCCTACGGACAAAAAAACGACGCATGCTCATAAGCAAAAACTAAACGGAAGCACTCGGTCTAGTAAAACTAGTGTTCGTATTGTAGGTAGCACATTCATCACGCTGCAAAATCTGTGATCGTTGAATGCAGCGCATTTTATTTCTTCTTTACGAATGCTCTAAAGAACGAAGGTGTTTTGCTGTTCATAATCAGAGTTCTCCCAAACTGATTTCTGAATTCTTTTTCTCTTTGATCTCATGAATGATATAGTATGCTTTTTATAAACAATGTTTCCATACTAATAATACTTTTTCCCTTTTATTTTTTTTTTTTTTTAGGTTTGTAAAGTTACCACAAAGAACCCATTATTCTTTTTTTTTTTTTTTCTAGTGATTATTTTTTAATTTTTAGATAAAGTTAACCCAAAGCACCGTTTTTGTTTATGTATATATTTTTTTTTCAAGACTTACCACTTGAACATTCTTAACATTAGTAATGTATTTTTGGTGTGTTTTTTTAAAACTCAATGAGATTGTTGTCCCTTGTTAATTTAACATTGTGTGTAAAATCAATGATTTAAAAGAAAACACATAAAAGTCTTTTGCTAAACTCAAAAAAGATCCATTTATTCATGGTCAATATAAAATAAAGAGGAAGTCAACGCTGGAAAAAGTCGGTGTACAAGAAAATTGGGATCTTGAGGAGTCCATATAAGAGGGAGCACAATCTGGTCCAAGAATCCCAGAGATCAACAGCACCAGCAGATGATCTAGATGTCCCCAGACTGTGGTACTACAACAGCCTGCGTCTTCTGTCAGACCAGACTGAACCCAGGTCATCACTTTCTTCTCTTCCCTGCAGCCTTTCCTCCACGCTGCCCTGCAGCCTTCCCTGCAGCCTTCCCTGCAGCCTTCCCTGTAGCCTTCCCTGTAGCCTTCTTTTGAGGCTGTGGCTCTGGTGTTTCAGTTGTGGCAGGAGGAGGAGGAGGAGGAGGAGGAGGAGGAGGAGGGGGGGGGGCTGCCTCATGTAGTTGGGTGTTTTTGGTTAGCGTGCCCTGCAGCCCCTTATGGATTGTTTCCCCAAATAGGCGCTCACAAATGAGGCGCTGCTCCCAATCCATCTGAAGAAGCCTGCTGGCTAAGTAGCAGCCATAGGCTTCTTCCGCTTCGGGGGGGCTTGTTAAAAAACGGGTGGCCTGTTGCATGAGGCGCAGGGACGCGTCCTGTGTGACCATCCCCTTCCTGGCCCTTTTTTTGGGAAGGTGGAGGGGAGGCACTTGGGATTGGGTGAGGCTCCTACTGGGCCCAGCCACCTCACTTGGCCCAGCCACCTCACTTGGCCCAGCCACCTCACTTGGCCCAGCCACCTCACTTGGCCCAGCCACCTCACTGGGAGCAGCCACCTCCTGCCTGACACTGGGCCCAGCCTCCTCCAGGATGATGGTGAATCCGGCCTCCTCCAGGCTGTCCATGGGCCCGGTCTCCTCCTGCCTGCCACTTTCCCCACATTCCTCCTGGATGGACTCATCCTGTGTATAAAAAAAGGACAATAGTTTTAGTTTCTTTTTTTGGGTTCATCAATGACACACAGTTTGCTTCTCATGACTAGCAAATTCAATGTGAATACATCTCTTTAATAAAAGAGTCTAATCAGACACCCTAATTATTTCAAGCAGGTGCCAAACATATTTAGTCACTACTATCATTTGATATGTATACACAATTTGGAGTGCTAAATTATTTGAGACAATTATAACATCCAGTTAACATCATTAATATTAGTACAGTAAATCTTTGTTAAAATAATTTACCTGACTCCAGATGGTCATATCCGGTTCATCCAGGATGGAAGACCCAGCTTGCTCCTCATCAGCCTCTGCTGGGGTGGAGGGAAGGGTGGAGGGAAGGGTGGAGGGAAGGGTTGAAAGTGATGCCCTGGCTTCATTCTGGTCATCAAGAAAACGGAGTTGTTTGTAGTACCACAGCCTGGGTACATAAACATCATCTGCTGATGCTCCTGATCTCCTTGATTCCTGGATCTTCCTATGCTCCCTTTTATACATGTTCCTCAAGACCCCAATTTTCTTGTACACTGTCTCCATTGTTGCTCCAGGGATGGTCTCCTGGACAAAGGACAGAAGTCTCTCCAGCGTTGACTTCCTCACATGCTTGTTATAATACTGAGGGTGTTTCACCTCCCACAAATTCCTCATCTCTCGATACTTTGAAATAAAAGAAGTAAGGAACTCTGGATCCTTCAATAGGGGATTCATTATATCTGGAAAAGAGAAAGTCACAAGACCAAAAAAACTTATTATATGTTTCTGCTAACCCCTCATCATCTTCTCCCTATGTAGGCCTCATCAATCTATCAAGCCATATAGGCCGCTTGCTACAAAGTCATGACCATAAACCCCCCCCCCCAAAAAATATATATCTCAAATTACCTTCGTTTTGGAACGTCCTGGTCCACTATCACCTACGCACAGAACGTACGTACGACACGCGCGAAAGGCCCTCCTTTATACACTACGCATGTGTGAAACTCCGCCTGCGTCGCCCGCCCCTGACGTTCGAAATGAACTCATGTTCTCCGCCCCCTAATTTGACGCACAGAACGTACGTACGACACGCGCGAAAGGCCCTCCTTTATACACTACGCATGTGTGAAACTCCGCCTGCGTCGCCCGCCCCTGACGTTCGAAATGAACTCATGTTCTCCGCCCCCTAATTTGACGCACAGAACGTACGTACGACACGCGCGAAAGGCCCTCCTTTATACACTACGCATGTGTGAAACTCCGCCTGCGTCGCCCGCCCCTGACGTTCGAAATGAACTCATGTTCTCCGCCCCCTAATTTGACGCACAGAACGTACGTACGACACGCGCGAAAGGCCCTCCTTTATACACTACGCATGTGTGAAACTCCGCCTGCGTCGCCCGCCCCTGACGTTCGAAATGAACTCATGTTCTCCGCCCCTTTTTTGTTACGGCGCGTAGTGGAGTTAAAGAATGGCGGAGACACCTGAAATGTTGACGACCTCAGGTAGTGGAGACAGCCCGCAGGCTGGAACGTCTGGAACGTCAACCAAATCTGTGAGGCCTAGATTTAAGGCCTCTAATATGAGTTTCAAAGAGATGGTGGAGATGGTGGCCATTCTTCGCAAAGACGACTATGATGGCAATTATGGGCCGTACGCACGGCCAAATTTGCGCAAGGCCAAAATCATGGCAAAGGTCGTGGACACTTTGCAGGCATCATTTGGGGTCCAGCGCTCCAAGGATCAATTGCGCAAAAGATGGTCTGACCTGAAAATCAGGGAGCCGGATCAATACCGACGTATCCGGAAAGTTCTTAAAAAAAGTAAGTACTTGTCGTGTTTTTCTCTTGTGTTTATTACCTTGTATACTGCTCCATGTGCTTTTCCTTTCTATACGATTTTTGTTCATCGTTCTAAACGATCTTTGAAGAAACCTCGTTACATATCCATATCTATATCTATCTATCTATCTATCTATCTATCTATCTATCTATATCTATATATATATATATATATATATATATCTATATATATATATATATCTATATATATATATATATATATCTATATCTAATATATATATATATATATATATATATAGATATAGATATAGATATAGATATATATAATCTATATATATATATATATCTATATCTATATATATATATATATATCTATATCTATATCTAAATATATAAATATAAATATCTAAATATATAAATATAAATATATAAAAATATAAATATAAATATATAAAAATATAAATATAAATATATAAAAATATAAATATAAATATATAAAAATATAAATATAAATATATAAAAATATAAATATATAAAAATATAAATATATAAAAATATAAATATATAAAATTATAAATATAAATATATAAAAATATAAATATATAAAAATATAAATATATAAAAATATAAATATATAAAAATATAAATATAAATATATAAAAATATAAATATATATATATATATATATATATATATATATATATATATATATATATATATATATATATATATATATATATATATATATATTATATATCTATTTGAAATTCTCTTAATTTTTTGGATTTACATTTAGTTAGATATTTAGAGATTTTGTTACAGATATAGAGAGAGATCAAAAGATTATTAACTATATTTTGAGATATTGATATCTATCTATCCGGTATGTCTTTATAATTTTAAATATTGAACTAAAATAGGAACTCTACACAAACCACTTCACTACAAATGTTGGAAAATTATTATGTCCTAAAATATCTGTGTGCTAATTAGATTACTCATTTTTTGTTTCACATAGGGGAAAAATCACTCAGCCAACCAAAAGAACACAGTCCACCCCAAGCAAAACAGGATTGGGCAATCAGTCCAAGTCCCATTGACGATGTGGAGGAAGGAGAGGTGGGCGACATGGGCACCCCACCAGGTGAGTGTCTGACACACCAGCTTACGTTAATCTATGCATGGCTGCCTTTTGTTTAATTGAATTTGTCTACTCTATTTTAGGGGATCTGCTTCATTCAAGCAACAGTGACACCCCCGAGGATGTGGAGGAATTAGGCTACATGGCCACCCCACCAGGTCAGTGTCTGAGACAACAGCTTTATTTCTGGTAAGGTAAACTATGTATGTGTGCATATTTGTAAAGACATTTTTTGGTTTCATTCCACTTTAGGAACAACAAGAAGTGACCATTTCACCTCGGAAAGTGCCCAACGTCTAATTGGTCAAATAATGGGCTGGAATCAAGACATGGATCAAATGCGTAATAGGCTGGATCGTATGCAGCAGGAAATGAGACATGATTGATGTTTTGGGTCGAATCTAAATGCCCTTTTTTAAACCCCAAAACATCAATCATGTCCTTCATTTCCTGTTTTGCTGACCCCATTCTGGGCCTTCTCTTTGTTTTTTTGGCATAACATAAATGGCTGTTTAACCTAATGTCAAATAGGAGGGCTGTCAAAAATCCACAAAAAAATAAAAATTGATTTTCTAAAAAACAACCAAAAAAAAAAAAAAAAGTGATTTTAAAAAACCCAAAAAAAAAAAAAAAAAAGTGATTTTAAATAACCCAAAAAAAAAAAAAAAAGTGATTTTAAAAAACCCAAAAAAAAAAAAAAAAAAGTGATTTTAAATAACCCAAAAAAAAAAAAAAAAAGTGATTTTAAAAAACCCAAAAAAAAAAAAAAATTGATTTTAAAAAACCCAAAAAAAATTCAAAAAATTAATGTTAAAAAACCAAAAAAAATTAAAAAATTGATTTTAAAACACCAAAAAATCGAATAAATAATTAATGTTAAAAAACCAAAAAAAGTAAAAAAAATTGATTTTAAAACACCAAAAAAATTAAGAAAATTAATGTTAAAAAACCAAAAAAAATTAAAAAATTGATTTTAAAACACCAAAAAATCGAATAAATAATTAATGTTAAAAAACCAAAAAAAGTAAAAAAAATTGATTTGAAAACACCAAAAAAATTAAGAAAATTAATGTTAAAAAACCCAAAAAAAAAAAAAAATTGATTTTAAAAAACAAAAAAAAAAAAATAAAAAACTTGCTTTTAAAAAAAAACAAAACTTGATTTTCCAAAAACAAAGCCTGTTTTTGAAAATCCAAAAGCCAAAAATATTTTTTTGTGGATTAGGTAGAAATATTTCAATATAATTATATTTTGCTACATCATTAAGATACCATTATATTTTTGTCTCGGAACATTTTATACTAAATGCAGAACTGAATGCATACCAACCATTAATAAAAACATCTCCTTTTATAGGATTTTAACAAATGTGTGGTTTGTTATTTCAAGGCTCAGTATCAGTTTGGTTATAATTGTCAAAAAGTTGTTTACAGTGGCAATGGAGCTTATTTATACATTTTTAAAATTCTAATACAGTTGGCACTACAACTGCTCGACCATAACCTAGGAGACAGCCCAAAAGAAAGGCAAGCAATAAATATAATGCCAGATTTCAGCAATATTTTTTTTATTGTAAAAAAAATTATATATCCTGGCCCATTGCAATGGCCCCCCTACCCATAAAATAATCAACATATTGCTGTCTAACCTGACGGGAACTTTGGGGGGCCAAGCCAGTACGGACAGTATCCAGGCCTGTAAGGTTGGCTTCTATTTGTCCGGCCTCAGGCCCAACTGTGCCTATATAATTGGCAGAATGCTTATTTAAAAAGTTGTGCAGAATGCAGCATGATAAAATTATAAAATTAAGTTTGTATTCCGCCAAATTAATGGCTGTTTGAAACAGGCGGAACCGGCTGGCCAGAATTCCAAACGCATTCTCAACCACTCTTCTAGCTCTGGCCAGCCGGTAATTAAAAACCCTCCTCTCCGGGGTGAGGGTTCTTTGGGGGAATGGCCTCATGAGGTGCTTGCTCAGAGCGAAGGCTTCATCGGCAATGAAGACAAAGGGGAGTCCTTCCACGTTATCCTCATCAGGTGGCAATCCCAGGCCACCACTCTGGAGACGCTGGCAGAACTCCGTCTGGGCAAATACTCCTCCATCCGACATCCGGCCATTCTTCCCCACGTCCACATATAAAAAATCATAGTGTGCCGACACCACCGCCATTAAAACAATACTGTGGAACCCCTTATAATTAAAATAATATGACCCCGAATGGGGTGGTGGCACAATGTGGACATGTTTCCCATCTATAGCCCCTCCACAATTGGGAAAGTCCCAACGGCTTGCAAAATGGGATGCCACAGTCTGCCATTCCTGTGGCGTTGAAGGAAACTGGGGAATCAAACAAGAAAACAAAAATCAATTAATTTGGAAGCTAACATTGCAAGAAAATTAGACAATTAAAAACATTATTCCCCAGCATCAGTATAACATTCAATAATTTAATTCTTCTGGAATAACTAATATGGAAAAAGGCACACTTATCAGATTGCTCACCCCCTCTGATAGAACATTGATTACATTTTAGGGGGTTGTGAAATCCCCAAAAAAAATTACTTTAACAACACGCAGGAATTTAGGGATAACAAAGGCTACAAGACTGCAGTTGTCGCACTCTGCAGGTGCAGTTGCAAACCAGCTTACAGTAAATGAGGTAATGTCAAAAGGCATTCATGTTGCAAACAGTACACAATCACATGCAAGGGCAATTAATGAAAACACTTTGAGGCTTGCATATGATTTGATGATGGAAATCAGCAGAGCTTCTGCTCATTTACTAAAGCACTGGAACAAATGCACTTGTAGAGTGCACATGCATTTTGCAAAGTGCAACATAGATTTGCTTTAGACAAATCAACACCACAGAACATTCAAGCAAATTTTAACGAGGGTGGGGGTGGGGGGGTTGTGAAATCTAGCTAATTGCTAATTAGCAGCACACTATTTGGAGTGAGTTCAGGTGGGGGGGGGGTTGTGAAATCTAGCTAATTGCTAATTAGCAGCACACTATTTGGAGTGAGTTCAGGTGGGGGGGGGGGTTGTGAAATCTAGCTAATTGCTAATTAGCAGCACACTATTTGGAGTGAGTTCAGGTGGGGGGGGGGGTTGTGAAATCTAGCTAATTGCTAATTAGCAGCACACTATTTGGAGTGAGTTCAGGTGGGGGGGGGGGTTGTGAAATCTAGCTAATTGCTAATTAGCAGCACACTATTTGGAGTGAGTTCAGGTGGGGGGGGGGTTGTGAAATCTAGCTAATTGCTAATTCTAAGCACACTAAATACACTCCAACAAAATACATTCAAAATGAGTAGACTAGGTGGATATGTTCCCATCACTTCATGCTGGGAAGGTTATTGAAGGAAACTATACATGCATGACAAAAAATAACAGGAAAAAATCCCAGCATGTGTGAGGATAAAAAGGGGACATTCACACTATATTGCAATGATGGGAAGTAGTGTTTGAAGCAAGAAATACATTACTTTATCAAAGATTACATAAAAGAACATGTGATGCTAATAAACTAAAAATAGCTTACCTTAATATAGTCCTTCTGCAGGACCTGTATGATGGCAGAACAGGTCTCTGGGATAATGATCCCCAGAGCCTGGGGGGAGATGCCTGTCGAGAACTTAAGGTCCTGCAGGCTTCTCCCTGTGGCCAAATACCGCAAGGTAGCGACCAGCCTCTGCTCCGGAGTGATGGCTTGCCTCATGCAGGTATCCTGCCTGCTGATATAGGGGGTCAGCAAAGCCACCAAACGATCAAAAACGGGGTCCGTCATCCGGAGAAAGTTCCTGAAATCCTCAGGATTATTCTCACGGATCTCACGGAGCAAAGGCATGTGACAGAACTGGTCACGCTGAAGCAACCAATTCTTGGTCCATGAACTCCTCCTCGCCCTGTTCATGGACTGGTCTTGGGCTGAAGAATAAACTACAGCACCAAGCACATACAATGCACGAGCTCTACGACGAGTACGTACAGGTAACATGGCTTCAAAACGGTCGGCTGGTCAGAACGCACTAAACAGAACGCACTGAAGAACAGCAAGGCCTGTGAAGAACGACCTGAAAATCAGGAACGAGCGGCCAATAAAACAAAGATTTCTCAATGCCAACTGACCAAACGCACTGAAAAGCAGATGCAAACCTCACAAGCACAGACTGAACACCAGTTAAAACGAACTGAAAAATACGAGTCTCACAAGCGCGAATCGTCTCTCACCAAACTTCTACTAACACGAGATAAACACGAGATTAGCAGAAGGAGCCCAAAGGGTGTCGTACGGGCTATTGAACTTCCGTTTTATAGTCTCGTCGGACTTGGTGTACGTCACAGCGTACTAAACTGGCGTACTTTTGTGTGGTCGTGTGTGGGCAAGTCCGTTCGTAAGAAAGTCTGCCCCAAGTCCGCCGAAGGTACGCCGGAAGTATGTCGGACAGACTGTCCGACTTTTGTAGCTGCAAAGTCCGACCGTGTGTACGCGGCATAAGTGTAGTGCATCCTCTGCACAGTGTGCACCTAAAGCTACCTGAAGAAAATTGGTGGTGTATTTCTGATCCTATTAGTACCGCAGGCAGCTGCAGTATTTACAAGTTAGTGTAGTGCGTCCTCTGCACAGTGTGCACCTAAAGCTACCTGAAGACAAGTGCTGTTGTTCTAATCCTATTAATACAACAGGCAGGCAGCTCCAGTATTTACAGTTAGTGTAATGTGTCCTCTGCACAGTGTGCACCTAAAGCTACCCAAAGACAATCTCTGTTGTTCTGCTTCTATTAATACCACAGGCAGACAGCTGCAGTATTTATAGTTAGTGTACTGCGTCCTCTGCACAGTGTGTACCTAAAGCTACCTGAAGACAATTGCTGTTGTTCTGCGCTATTATTAATACCACAGGCAGGCATCTACAGTACTTACAGTTAGTGTACTGTGTCCTCTAGACAGTGTGCACCTAAAGCTACCTGAACAAAATTGGTGGTGTTCTTCTGATCCTATTAGTACCGCAAGCAGCTGCAGTATTTACAAGTTAGTGTAGTGCGTCCTCTGCACAGTGTGCACCTAAAGTTACCTGAAGAAAACTGGTGGTGTTCTTCTAATCCTATTAGTACCGCAGGCAGCTGCAGTATTTACAAGTAAGTGTAGTGCGTCCTCTGCACAGTGTGCACCTAAAGCTACCTGAAGAAAATTGGTGGTGTTCTTCTGATCCTATTAGTACCACAGGCAGCTGCAGTATTTACAAGTTAGTGTAGTGCGTCCTCTGCACAGTGTGCACCGAAAGCTACCTGAAGACAATTGCTGTTGTTCTGATCCTATTAATACAACAGGCAGGCAGCTCCAGTATTTACAGTTAGTGTAATGTGTCCTCTGCACAGTGTGCACCTAAAGCTACCCAAAGACAATCTCTGTTGTTCTGCTTCTATTAATACCACAGGCAAGCAGCTACAGTATATACAGTTAGTGTACTGTGCCCTCTGCACCGTGTGCACCTAAAGCTACTTGAAGATAATTGGTGGTGTTCTTCTGATCCTATTAGTACCACAGGCAGGTAGCTGCAGTATTTACAGTTAGTGTACTGCGTCCTCTGCACAGTGTGCACCTAAAGCTACCTGAAGACAATTGCTGTTGTTCTGCTCTTATTAATACCACAGGCAGGCAGCTACAGTATTTACATTGTACTGTATCCTCTGCACAGTGTGCACCTAAAGCTACCTGAAGAAAATTGGTGGTGTTCTTCTGATTATATTAGTACCGCAGGCAGCTGCAGTATTTACAAGTTAGTGTAGTGCGTCCTTTGCACAGTGTGTACCTAAAGCTACCTGAAGAAAATTAGTGGTGTTCTTTTGATCCTATTAGTACCACAGGCAGGCAGTTGCAATATTTACAGTTAGTGTACTGCGTCCTCTGCACAGTGTGCACCTAAAGCTACTTGAAGAAAATTGGTGGTGTTCTTCTGATCCTATTAGTACAGCAGGCAGCTGCAGTATTTAGAAGTTAGTGTAGTGCGTCCTCTGCACAGTGTGCACCTAAACTACCTGAAGAAAATTGGTGGTGTTCTTCTGATCCTATTAGTACCGCAGGCAGCTGCAGTATTTAGAAGTTAGTGTAGTGCGTCCTCTGTACAGTGTGCACCTAAAGCTACCTGAAGACAATTGCTGTTGTTCTGATCCTATTAATACAACAGGCAGGCAGCTGCAGTATTTACAGTTAGTGTAATGTGCCCTCTGCACAGTGTGCACCTAAAGCTACCTGAAGAAGATTGGTGGTGTTCTTCTGATCCTATTAGTACCACAGGCAGGCAACTTCAGTATTTACAGTTAGTGTACTGCGTCCTCTGCACAGTGTGCACCTAAAGCTACCTGAAGAAAATTGGTGGTGTTCTTCTGATCCTATTAGTACCACAGGCAGCTGCAGTATTTACAAGTTAGTGTAGTGCGTCCTCTGCACAGTGTGCACCTAAAGCTACCTGAAGAAAATTGCAGGTGTTCTTCTGATCGTATTAGTACCACAGGCAGGCAGCTGCAGTATTTACAGTTAGTGTAGTGTGTCCTCTGCACAGTGTGCACCTAAAGCTACCTGAAGAAAATTGGTGGTGTTCTTCTGATCCTACTAGTACCACAGGTAGGCAGCTACAGTATTTACAGTTAGTGTACTGCGTCCTCTGCACAGTGTAAACCTAAAGCTACCTGAAGACAATTGCTGTTGTTCTGATCCTATTAATACCACAGGCAGGCAGCTACAGTATTTACAATTAGTGTACTGCGTCCTCTGCACAGTGCGTCCTCGGCTACCTGAAGACAATTGTTGTTCTGCTCCTATTAATACCACAGGCAGGCAGTTACAGTATTTACAATTATTGTACTGCATCCTCTGCACAGTGCGTCCTCTGCTACCTGAAGACAATTGTTGTTGTTCTGCTCCTATTAATACCACAGGCAGGCAGCTACAGTAATTACATTGTACTGTGTCCTCTGCACAGTGTGCACCTAAAGCTACCTGAAGAAAATTGGTGGTGTTCTTTTGATCCTATTAGTACCGCAGGCAGCTGCAGTATTTACAAGTTAGTGTAGTGTGTCCTCTGCACAGTGTGCACCGAAAGCTGTATAAAAAGGATTTTTATCCCTCGGGTGGTCTATAAAGTAGGCACTCCAGGGACAAAATAGACAGCTACTTGTGGTCAGAAAGGGCTCTCTACACAGTTGTATAAAAAGTTTGTATCAAATTTTATTATGGTGATATTCACCTAAATCATTGATTTAAAAAACAATTATGTTACTTTTCATTAAAGTTGATATATTCATATCCTCTAACAGTATGTTATTCTAAGGAAATGATACCCTAAATAAAACTACACTGACACATTAGCAATGTTGCAGGTGACTGACATTAGGACAAACAATACTAACATATAACAATCAACAAAAAACATATATTACAGGTGCCTGAAGTTGTTCACTCCTGTTCAGCAGTCCCAGTGGGCTAATTGCCTCTGTATTGTTTATTACAAATAAATCGTTTAAGGATCAAATCCAAATAGACAAAGTGTTTGGGGGCTACCCCAAAGCACCCTCCCAATGTTGAGGGCATGTGGCCTGGTACGGTTCAGGAGGGGGGGCGCTCTCTCATCCCCCCTCTTTTCCTGCGGCCTGCCAGGTTGCGTGCTCAGATAAGGGTCTGGTATGGATTCTTGGGGGGACCCCACGCCGTTTTTTTTTAAAATTTTGGCGCGGGATTCCCCTTAAAATCCATACCAGACCTGAAGGGCCTGGTATGGAATTTATGGGGATCCCCACGTCATTTTGTTTTTTAAATTTTGTCCGGGGTTCCCCTTAATATCCATACCAGACTTGAAGGGCCTGGTATGGAATTTAGGGGGACCCCCACGTCATTTTTTTTTTTTAATTTTGGTTCGGGGTTCCCCTGTGGGGAATTCCCATGCCGTTTTTATCAATGAACTTTTATGTGTATTGTCGGACCGGCAATGCAATAGCCGCGAGTAGTTTTAAATGACTTTTTTTCTTTGAAATGTCATTTTGCTGTCAGACTGTTCTAAACACGGGAAACATGCGCCCCTTTACATGCATACTATAGACACCCCCCAGCTATGAAATTTAAAGGGATATTACACCTTTATTGTTTGACTTTAAGCATTATTAAAATCACTGCTCCTGAAAAAACGGCCGTTTTTGATCCATGTCCCCTGGGGCAGGACCCAAGTCCCCAAACACTTTTTATGACAATAACTTGCATATAAGCCTTTAAAATTAGAACTTTTGTTGTTATTCATGTTCGTGTCCCATAGACTTTAACGGTGTTCGCGTGTTCGAACAAACTTTTTTCCTGTTTGCATGTTCTGGTGCGAAGCGAACAGGGGGGTGTTCGGCTCATCCCTACTAGAGAGTGTAATCTTACTTCTCATTCGTAGATCATGTTTCTGATTACCGTTTTGATTATTCAATCAATAACTGACCTGGCCACCAGATGGCACTCTGGCACTAGAAATGAAAGATGAGCCATACACCCCCCCCCACCGGTTCAGTTCACACTAGAACATCCGAACAGACAAAACATTTTGACGAACAAACGAACACCATTAAAGTCTTTGGGACTTTAATGGCATCAAAAGTGCTCATTTTAAAGGCTTATATGCAAGTTATTGTCATAAAAAGTGTTTGGGGACCTGGGTCCTGCCTCAGGGGACATGTATCTATAAAAAAAAAGTTTTAAAAACGGACGTTTTTCGGAAGCAGTGATTTTAACAATGCTTAAAGTGAAGCAATAAAAATGAAATATTCCTTTAAATATCATCCCAGTTTTCCCGTGTTTAGAACAGTACCGCAGCAAAATGACATTTCTAAAGGAAAAAGTAATTTAAAACTGATTGCGGCTGTAATGAATTATTGGGTCTCGACAATATAGATAAAACTCATTGAAAAAAACGGCATAGGACCCCCCCCCCCCAGTCCAGTACCAGGTTCTTTGGGTCTGGTATAAATATTAAGGGGAACCCCGAACCAAATTTTTTTTTTTAAATTGCGTGGGGGTCCCCCCAAAATCCATACCAGGCCATTCAGGTCTGGTATAGGGATGAGCCGAACACCCCCCCGGTTCGGTTCGCACCAGAACCAGCGAACAGACCGAAAGTTGGCGTGAACTTTAGAAGCACATTAAAGTCTATGGGACTTGAACGTTCAAAATCAAAAGTGCTAATTTTAAAGGCTAATATTCAAGTTATTGTCCTAAAAAGGGTTTGGGAACCTGGGTTCTGCCCCAGGGGACATGTATCAATGCAAAAAAAAAGTTGCAAAAAAGGCAATTTTTTCAGGAGCAGTGATTTTAATGATGCTTAAAGTGAAAAAAAAGTGAAATATTCCTTTAAACATCATACCTGGGGGGTGTCTATAGTATGCCTGTAAAGTGGCGTGTGTTTTCCGTGCTTAGAACAGTCCCTGCACAAAATGACATTTTTAAAGGAATAAAAGTCATTTTAAACTGCTTGTGGCTTCAATGTAATGTCGGGTCCCAGCAATATGGATGAAAATCAGTGAGACAAACGGCATGGGTACCCCTAACCCCCCAGTTTATTACCAGGCCCTTTGGGTCTTGTATGGATATTAAGGGGAACCCCGCACCCAAATTAGAAAAAAGAAAGGCGTGGGGCCCCCAGGCCCTAAATACTCTGAACAGCAGTATACAGGCAGTGCAAACAAGACAGGGACTGTGGGTTTGTTGTTAAGTAGAATATGTTTGTAATTTTGAACTGGTACATTTTGAAAGTGTAGCTCCAGCCAAAAAATCTGTTTTTAAGCTTTTTGGAAAACATAGGGAAGGGTTATCACCCCTGTAAGATTTGTTTTGCTGTCTGTGCACCTCTTCAGAAGATTTCACCTCACTTTCTGTCCCAATGACAAATGTTTTTTGAAAATTTGGGGATTTTAGTGAAACAAGGATTGGTGATAAAGCAGTGAAGAGGAAACACGTTTTTCCCATATTAACTCTTACAGGAGAGAATTTCCCTTCCTAGGGGTAGATTTCATCTTACTTCCTCTTGTCTCCCTCCATTTGCAAGTAGGAGTCGTTTGTAAGTTGGATGTTTGAAAGTAAGGGCCTGCCCTATATACTCTGCAGAAATCGAGGCCTTAGGTGTTGCCACAACACTGTAAGCCCTCACAATTATTCTTGGTGGGTGCAGGAACGGGTCGTGCTGTGAAATATTAGATCAAGAATTGTAATTACATGCCATTGTTGAACAGTGGTAGAAAAATTGGGCCTTTGGTGGTGGTGGTGCTGGTGCCACAACACTGTAATGCCCCGTACACACGGTCAGACATTGATCGGACATTCCAACAACAAAATCCTAGGATTTTTTCAGACGGATGTTTGCTCAAACTTGTCTTGCATACACACGGTCACACAAAGTTGTCGGAAAATCCGATCATTCTGAACGCGGTGACGTAAAACACATACGTCGGGACTATAAATGGGGCAGTAGCCAATAGCTTTCATCTCTTTATTTATTCTGAGCATGCGTGGCACTTTGTGCGTCGGATTTGTGTACACACGATCGGAAATTCCGACAACGGAAAATTTGTCGGAAGATTTTATAGTCTGCTCTCAAACTTTGTGTGTCGGAAAATCCGATGGAAAATGTGTGATGGAGCCTGCACACGGTCGGAATTTCCGACAAGGTCCTATCACACATTTTCCGTCGGAAAATCTGACCGTGTGTACGGGGCATAAGTCCTTACAGTTACTCTTGGTGGGCACTGGAACCGGCCCTGCTGTGAAATATTATATCAAGAATTGTAGTTACATGCACCTGTTGAACAGGGGCAGAAAAATTGGGCCTTTGGTGGTGGTGGTGGTGTTGCCACAACACTGTAAGCCCTCACAGTTACTCTTGGTGGGCGTAGGAATGGGCCCTGCTGTGAAATATTAGATCAAGAATTGTAATTACATGCCATTGTTGAACAGTGGTAGAAAAATTGGGCCTTTGGTGGTGGTGGTGCTGGTGCCACAACACTGTAATGCCCCGTACACACGGTCGGACATTGATCGGACATTCCGACAACAAAATCCTAGGATTTTTTCTGACGGATGTTGGCTCAAACTTGTCTTGCATACACACGGTCACACAAAGTTGTCGGAAAATCCGATCATTCTGAACGCGGTGACGTAAAACACGTACGTCGGGACTATAAATGGGGCAGTAGCCAATAGCTTTCATCTCTTTATTTATTCTGAGCATGCGTGGCACTTTGTGCGTCGGATTTGTGTACACACGATCGGAAATTCCGACAACGGAAAATTTGTCGGAAAATTTTATAGCCTGCTCTCAAACTTTGTGTGTCGGAAAATCTGATGGAAAATGTGTGATGGAGCCTGCACACAGTCGGAATTTCCGACAACAAGGTCCTATCACACATTTTCCGTCGGAAAATCCGACCGTGTGTACGGGGCATAAGTCCTTACAGTTACTCTTGGTGGGCACTGGAACCGGCCCTGCTGTGAAATATTATATCAAGAATTGTAATTACATGCACCTGTTGAACAGGGGCAGAAAAATTGGGCCTTTGGTGGTGGTGTTGCCACAACACTGTAAGCCCTCACAGTTACTCTTGGTGGGCGTAGGAATGGGCCCTGCTGTGAAATATTAGATCAAGAATTGTAATTACATGTCCCGGTTGAACAGGGGCAGAAAAATTAGGCCTTAGGCACTGGTGCGACAACACTGCAACCCCTCACAGATGCTATAGTTGGAGCGCAGGAATGAGCCCTTCTGCAAAGTATTGCATCAAAAATTGTAATTATACGCCCCTGTTAGACAGGGGCTGAAAAATTGGGCCTTGGGCACTGGTGCTGGTGTCACAACACTGCAACCCCTCACAGATACTCTAGTTGGAGCGCAGGAATGAGCCCTGCTACAAAGTATTGCATCAAAAATTGTAATTACACGCCCCTGTTAAACAGGGGCAGAAAAATTGGGCCTTGGCCACTAGTGGGGGTGCCTAGAACCAAGCTATCAGCATGAAAAGAGGAAGAGGATTGTCACACAGCATAACAGGATAGTCACTCAGCATCAGCATAGGCAGTCTTAAAGGGATCTCACATTAAAAAAAATCAATCGGTTACATCAGTATCAGGTGCTTGGCAGCTGGTAATCCAAGACTGATTCATTTTTATGAAGGTCAGCCGATCGACCGATTCGGTGGACAGGCGCACCCTGTGATCGGTTACAAAGCCTCCAGCAGCAGTGAATGTGCCTTCCGAAAGAATGCAGGACAGGCCAGTAGCTTAATTGAATACTGTGCAAGCTCTGGCCAGTGATCCATCCCCAAGACCCAGTAACTCAGAGGATTTTCAGTGGGAAAGGTGTCCAAGTCTGATCTTGCACCTAGGTAATCCTGCACCATGTGAATCAGACGCCGACGATTGGTTGCTGGAACCGATCAGACCTTGGGGCTGCGTACAGAAAATTGTCTGAACGCATCAGTCAGACGGCCACCTTCTCCACCGCTCCTTCTGTGACTGACTGAAGCCTCAGCAACACATTGTCCAGGAGGACCAGGAAACAGGAGTTTGTAACCTCCCAGGCTCTGGAAACGCATTGCACAAACCTTTCTGCAAGGCCTCCCGAAGATGTTTCATCCTCTGCTCCCTCTGCGACTGCAAGATAAGGTAGGCAATCTTACCCTTGTAACATGGATAAAGGAGGGTTGCCAGCCAGTAAACATCCCTCCCCTTGATACCACAAATACGAGGATTCTTCCGCAGGCTTTGCAGGATCAGGGAGGCCATGCAGCGTAGGTTTGCTGAGGCATTCGGTCCAGAGTCCTCTGTGTTACTAAGGATTAGGGATGAGCTTCGTGTTCGAGTCAAACCCATGTTCGACTCGAACATTGGCTGTTCGATCGTTCGTCGAATTGCGAACGATATGGGCCGTTCGCTCCAAATTCATGTGGCGCGTCACGGCCCATAATTCACTGTGGAATCGCAGTGCATTGCTGGTTGATGATTGGCCAAGCATGCACTATGATCCGCATGCTTGGCCAATCACAGCGCCGTCGGTAGAGAGAGCTGTAATTGGCCAAAGCCAAGGTGGCTTTGGCCAATTATGGCTCAGGGGGTTTAGAACACACCCCACACTATATAAGGCCGCCTGCACGGCGGCCCTGTGTTGTGTGTTCCGGCGTGCTTAGAGAGAGAGAGAGACAGTGTCATTTCATTTGAGTTAGCTAGATTAGACAGGACAGTCAGTGAGTTAGCTGCACTTACAGTGTATTGTGTATATATATGCATCCCAGGTGTTTTATATATATATATATATATATATATATATATATATATATATATATATATATATATATATATACACTGTATTCAGTTTAGCTAGATCCGTTCCTGTTATCTTCCTACTGACAGACAGGCTTGTCTTGTTACAGTATTTACCTGAAGAAAATTGCTGGTGTTCTTTTGATGCTATTAGTACCACAGTCAGGCAGCTAGACATTTACAGTTATGCCCCGTACACACGGTCGGACTTTGTTCGGACATTCCGACAACAAAATCCTAGGATTTTTTCCGGCGGATGTTGGCTCAAACTTGTCTTGCATACACACGGTCACACAAAGTTGTCGGAAAATCCAATCGTTTTAAACGCGGTGGCGTAAAACATGTACGTCGGGACTATAAACGGGGCACTGACCAATAGCTTTCATCTCTTTATTTATTCTGAGCATGCGTGGCACTTTGTCCGTCGGATTTGTGTACACACGATCGGAATTTCCGACAACGGATTTTGTTGTCGGAAAATTTTATCTCCTGCTCTCCAACTTTGTGTGTCGGAAAATCCGATGGAAAATGTCCGATGGAGCCCATACACGGTCGGAATTTCCGACAACACGCTCCGATCGGACATTTTCCATCGGAAAATCCGACCGTGTGTACGGGGAATTAGTGTAGTGCGTCCTCCTCACAGTGTTCATTTAAAGCTACAAGTTAGTTTAGTGTGACCTCTGCACAGTGTTCGGCTAAAACTACAAGTTAGTGTAGTGCACAGTGTTCAGCTAAAGCTACAAGTTAGGGTAGTGCGTCCTCCTCACAGTGTTCAGCTAAAGCTACAAGTTAGTTTAGTGTGACCTCTGCACAGTGTTCAGCTAAAGCTACAAGTTAGTGTAGTACATCCTCCTCACAGTGTTCAGCTAAAAATACAAGTTAGTGTAGTGAGACCTCTGCACAGTGTTCAGCTAAAGCTACAAGTTAGTGTAGTGCGTCCTCCTCACAGTGTTCAGCTAAAGCTACAAGTTAGTTTAGTGTGACCTCTGCACAGTGTTCAGCTAAAGCTACAAGTTAGGGTAGTGCGTCCTTCTCACAGTGTTTAGCTAAAGCTACAAGTGGGTGTAGTGTGTCCTCCTCACAGTGTTCAGCGAAAACTACAAGTTAGTGTAGTGCGACCTCTACACAGTGTTCAGCTAAAGCTACAAGTTAGTGTAGTGCATCCTCCTAACAGTGTACAGCTAAAACTACAAGTTAGTGTAGTGCGACATCTGCACTGTGTTCACCTAAAGCTACAAGTTAGTGTAGTGCGTCCTCCTCACAGTGTTCAGTTAAAGCTACAAGTTAGTTTAGTGTGACCTCTGCACAGTGTTCAGCTAAAGCTACAAGTTAGGGTAGTGCGTCCTCCTCACAGTGTATAGCTAAAACTACAAGTTAGTGTAATGAGACCTCTGCACAGTGTTCAGCTAAAGCTACAAGTTAGTGTAGTGCGTCCTCTTCACAGTGTTCAGCTAAAACTACAAGTTAGTGTAATGAGACCTCTGCACAGTGTTCAGCTAAAGCTACAAGTTAGTGTAGTGCGTCCTCCTCACAGTGTTCAGCTAAAGCTACAAGTTGGTGTAGTGTGCCCTCCTCACAGTGTTCAGCGAAAACTACAAGTTAGTGTAGTGCGACCTCTGCACAGTGTTCAGCTAAACCTACAAGGTAGTGTAGTACGTCCTCCTCACAGTGTTCAGTGAAAACTACAAGTTAGTGTAGTGCGACCTCTACACAGTGTTCAGCAAAAGCTACAAGTTAGTGTAGTGCATCCTCCTAACAGTGTTCAGCTAAAACTACAAGTTAGTGTAGTGAGACCTCTGCACAGTGTTCAGCTAAAGCTAAAGTTAGTGTAGTGCGTCCTCCTCACAGTGTTCAGCTAAACCTACAAGTTAGTGTAGTGCCACCTCTGCACAGTGTTCAGCTAAAGCTACAAGTTAGTGTAGTGCGTCCTCCTCACAGTGTTCAGCTAAAGCTACAAGTTAGTTTAGTGTGACCTCTGCACAGTGTTCAGCTAAAGCTACAAGTTAGGGTAGTGCGTCCTCCTCACAGTGTTTAGCTAAAGCTACAAGTTGGTGTAGTGTGTCCTCCTCACAGTGTTCAGCGAAAACTACAAGTTAGTGTAGTGCGACCTCTACACAGTGTTCAGCAAAAGCTACAAGTTAGTGTAGTGCATCCTCCTAACAGTGTTCAGCTAAAACTACAAGTTAGTGTAGTGAGACCTCTGCACAGTGTTCAGCTAAAGCTGCAAGTTAGTGTAGTGCTTCTTCCTCACAGTGTTCAGCTAAAACTACAAGTTAGTGTAGTGAGACCTCTGCACAGTGTTCAGCTAAAGCTACAAGTTAGTGTAGTGCGTCCTCCTCACAGTGTTCAGCTAAAGCTACAAGCTAGTTTAGTGTGACCTCTGCACAGTGTTCAGCTAAAGCTACAAGTTAGGGTAGTGCATCCTCCTCACAGTGTTCAGCTAAAGCTACAAGTTGGTGTAGTGTGCCCTCCTCACAGTGTTCAGTGAAAACTACAAGTTAGTGTAGTGCGACCTCTGCACAGTGTTCAGCTAAAGCTACAAGTTAGTGTAATGCGTCCTCCTCACAGTGTTCAGCTAAAACTACAAGTTAGTGTAGTGCGACCTCTGCACAGTGTTCAGCTAAAGCTACAAGTTAGTGTAGTGCGTCCTCCTCACAGTATTCAGCTAAAACTACAAGTTAGTGTAGTGAGACCTCTGCACAGTGTTCAGCTAAAGCTACAAGTTAGTGTAGTGCGTCCTCCTCACAGTGTTCAGCTAAAGCTACAAGTTAGTTTAGTGTGACCTCTGCACAGAGTTTAGCTAAAGCTACAAGTTAGGGTAGTGCGTCCTCCTCACAGTGTTCTGCTAAAGCTTTAAGTTGGTGTAGTGTGTCCTCCTCACAGTGTTCAGCGAAAACTACAAGTTAGTGTAGAGCGACCTCTGCACAGTGTTCAGCTAAAGCTACAAGTTAGTTTAGTGCGTCCTCCTCACACTGTTCAGCTAAGACTACAAGTTAGTGTAGTGCGACCTCTGCACAGTGTTCAGCTAAAGCTACAAGTTAGTGTAGTGCGTCCTCCTCGCGGTGTTCAGCTAAAACTACAAGTTAGGGTAGTGCGTCCTCCTCACAGTGTTCTGCTAAAGCTTTAAGTTGGTGTAGTGTGTCCTCCTCACAGTGTTCAGCGAAAACTACAAGTTAGTGTAGAGCGACCTCTGCACAGTGTTCAGCTAAAGCTACAAGTTAGTTTAGTGCGTCCTCCTCACAGTGTTCAGTTAAAGCTACAAGTTAGTTTAGTGTGACCTCTGCACAGTGTTCAGCTAAAGCTACAAGTTAGGGTAGTGCGTCCTCCTCACAGTGTATAGCTAAAACTACAAGTTAGTGTAATGAGACCTCTGCACAGTGTTCAGCTAAAGCTACAAGTTAGTGTAGTGCGTCCTCCTCACAGTGTTCAGCTAAAACTACAAGTTAGTGTAATGAGACCTCTGCACAGTGTTCAGCTAAAGCTACAAGTTAGTGTAGTGCGTCCTCCTCACAGTGTTCAGCTATACTTACAAGTTAGTGTAGTGCCACCTCTGCACAGTGTTCAGCTAAAGCTACAAGTTAGTGTAGTGCGTCCTCCTCACAGTGTTCAGCTAAAGCTACAAGTTAGTTTAGTGTGACCTCTGCACAGTGTTTAGCTAAAGCTACAAGTTAGGGTAGTGCGTCCTCCTCACAGTGTTTAGCTAAAGCTACAAGTTGGTGTAGTGTGTCCTCCTCACAGTGTTCAGTGAAAACTACAAGTTAGTGTAGTGCGACCTCTACACAGTGTTCAGCAAAAGCTACAAGTTAGTGTAGTGCATCCTCCTAACAGTGTTCAGCTAAAACTACAAGTTAGTGTAGTGAGACCTCTGCACAGTGTTCAGCTAAAGCTAAAGTTAGTGTAGTGCGTCCTCCTCACAGTGTTCAGCTAAACCTACAAGTTAGTGTAGTGCCACCTCTGCACAGTGTTCAGCTAAAGCTACAAGTTAGTGTAGTGCGTCCTCCTCACAGTGTTCAGCTAAAGCTACAAGTTAGTTTAGTGTGACCTCTGCACAGTGTTCAGCTAAAGCTACAAGTTAGGGTAGTGCGTCCTCCTCACAGTGTTTAGCTAAAGCTACAAGTTGGTGTAGTGTGTCCTCCTCACAGTGTTCAGCGAAAACTACAAGTTAGTGTAGTGCGACCTCTACACAGTGTTCAGCAAAAGCTACAAGTTAGTGTAGTGCATCCTCCTAACAGTGTTCAGCTAAAACTACAAGTTAGTGTAGTGAGACTTCTGCACAGTGTTCAGCTAAAGCTGCAAGTTAGTGTAGTGCTTCTTCCTCACAGTGTTCAGCTAAAACTACAAGTTAGTGTAGTGAGACCTCTGCACAGTGTTCAGCTAAAGCTACAAGTTAGTGTAGTGTGTCCTCCTCACAGTGTTCAGCTAAAGCTACAAGCTAGTTTAGTGTGACCTCTGCACAGTGTTCAGCTAAAGCTACAAGTTAGGGTAGTGCATCCTCCTCACAGTGTTCAGCTAAAGCTACAAGTTGGTGTAGTGTGCCCTCCTCACAGTGTTCAGTGAAAACTACAAGTTAGTGTAGTGCGACCTCTGCACAGTGTTCAGCTAAAGCTACAAGTTAGTGTAATGCGTCCTCCTCACAGTGTTCAGCTAAAACTACAAGTTAGTGTAGTGCGACCTCTGCACAGTGTTCAGCTAAAGCTACAAGTTAGTGTAGTGCGTCCTCCTCACAGTATTCAGCTAAAACTACAAGTTAGTGTAGTGCGACCTCTGCACAGTGTTCAGCTAAAGCTACAAGTTAGTGTAATGCGTCCTCCTCACAGTGTTCAGCTAAAACTACAAGTTAGTGTAGTGCGACCTCTGCACAGTGTTCAGCTAAAGCTACAAGTTAGTGTAGTGCGTCCTCCTCACAGTATTCAGCTAAAACTACAAGTTAGTGTAGTGAGACCTCTGCACAGTGTTCAGCTAAAGCTACAAGTTAGTGTAGTGCGTCATCCTCACAGTGTTCAGCTAAAGCTACAAGTTAGTTTAGTGTGACCTCTGCACAGAGTTTAGCTAAAGCTACAAGTTAGGTTAGTGCGTCCTCCTCACAGTGTTCTGCTAAAGCTTTAAGTTGGTGTAGTGTGTCCTCCTCACAGTGTTCAGCGAAAACTACAAGTTAGTGTAGAGCGACCTCTGCACAGTGTTCAGCTAAAGCTACAAGTTAGTTTAGTGCGTCCTCCTCACAGTGTTCAGCAAAGACTACAAGTTAGTGTAGTGCGACCTCTGCACAGTGTTCAGCTAAAGCTACAAGTTAGTGTAGTGCGTCCTCCTCGCGGTGTTCAGCTAAAACTACAAGTTAGGGTAGTGCGTCCTCCTCACAGTGTTCTGCTAAAGCTTTAAGTTGGTGTAGTGTGTCCTCCTCACAGTGTTCAGCGAAAACTACAAGTTAGTGTAGAGCGACCTCTGCACAGTGTTCAGCTAAAGCTACAAGTTAGTTTAGTGCGTCCTCCTCACAGTGTTCAGTTAAAGCTACAAGTTAGTTTAGTGTGACCTCTGCACAGTGTTCAGCTAAAGCTACAAGTTAGGGTAGTGCGTCCTCCTCACAGTGTATAGCTAAAACTACAAGTTAGTGTAATGAGACCTCTGCACAGTGTTCAGCTAAAGCTACAAGTTAGTGTAGTGCGTCCTCCTCACAGTGTTCAGCTAAAACTACAAGTTAGTGTAATGAGACCTCTGCACAGTGTTCAGCTAAAGCTACAAGTTAGTGTAGTGCGTCCTCCTCACAGTGTTCAGCTAAAGCTACAAGTTGGTGTAGTGTGCCCTCCTCACAGTGTTCAGCGAAAACTACAAGTTAGTGTAGTGCGACCTCTGCACAGTGTTCAGCTAAACCTACAAGGTAGTGTAGTACGTCCTCCTCACAGTGTTCAGCTAAAACTACAAGTTAGTGTAGTGCGACCTCTGCACAGTGTTCAGCTAAACCTACAAGTTAGTGTAGTGCGTCCTCCTCACAGTGTTCAGCTAAAACTACAAGTTAGTGTAGTGAGACCTCTGCACAGTGTTCAGCTAAAGCTAAAGTTAGTGTAGTGCGTCCTCCTCACAGTGTTCAGCTATACTTACAAGTTAGTGTAGTGCCACCTCTGCACAGTGTTCAGCTAAAGCTACAAGTTAGTGTAGTGCGTCCTCCTCACAGTGTTCAGCTAAAGCTACAAGTTAGTTTAGTGTGACCTCTGCACAGTGTTTAGCTAAAGCTACAAGTTGGTGTAGTGTGTCCTCCTCACAGTGTTCAGTGAAAACTACAAGTTAGTGTAGTGCGACCTCTACACAGTGTTCAGCAAAAGCTACAAGTTAGTGTAGTGCATCCTCCTAACAGTGTTCAGCTAAAACTACAAGTTAGTGTAGTGAGACCTCTGCACAGTGTTCAGCTAAAGCTAAAGTTAGTGTAGTGCGTCCTCCTCACAGTGTTCAGCTAAACCTACAAGTTAGTGTAGTGCCACCTCTGCACAGTGTTCAGCTAAAGCTACAAGTTAGTGTAGTGCATCCTCCTCACAGTGTTCAGCTAAAGCTACAAGTTAGTTTAGTGTGACCTCTGCACAGAGTTTAGCTAAAGCTACAAGTTAGGTTAGTGCGTCCTCCTCACAGTGTTCTGCTAAAGCTTTAAGTAGGTGTAGTGTGTCCTCCTCACAGTGTTCAGCGAAAACTACAAGTTAGTGTAGAGCGACCTCTGCACAGTGTTCAGCTAAAGCTACAAGTTAGTTTAGTGCGTCCTCCTCACAGTGTTCAGCTAAGACTACAAGTTAGTGTAGTGCGACCTCTGCACAGTGTTCAGCTAAAGCTACAAGTTAGTGTAGTGCGTCCTCCTCGCGGTGTTCAGCTAAAACTACAAGTTAGGGTAGTGCGTCCTCCTCACAGTGTTCTGCTAAAGCTTTAAGTTGGTGTAGTGTGTCCTCCTCACAGTGTTCAGCGAAAACTACAAGTTAGTGTAGAGCGACCTCTGCACAGTGTTCAGCTAAAGCTACAAGTTAGTTTAGTGCGTCCTCCTCACAGTGTTCAGTTAAAGCTACAAGTTAGTTTAGTGTGACCTCTGCACAGTGTTCAGCTAAAGCTACAAGTTAGGGTAGTGCGTCCTCCTCACAGTGTATAGCTAAAACTACAAGTTAGTGTAATGAGACCTCTGCACAGTGTTCAGCTAAAGCTACAAGTTAGTGTAGTGCGTCCTCCTCACAGTGTTCAGCTAAAACTACAAGTTAGTGTAATGAGACCTCTGCACAGTGTTCAGCTAAAGCTACAAGTTAGTGTAGTGCGTCCTCCTCACAGTGTTCAGCTAAAGCTACAAGTTGGTGTAGTGTGCCCTCCTCACAGTGTTCAGCGAAAACTACAAGTTAGTGTAGTGCGACCTCTGCACAGTGTTCAGCTAAACCTACAAGGTAGTGTAGTACGTCCTCCTCACAGTGTTCAGCTAAAACTACAAGTTAGTGTAGTGCGACCTCTGCACAGTGTTCAGCTAAACCTACAAGTTAGTGTAGTGCGTCCTCCTCACAGTGTTCAGCTAAAACTACAAGTTAGTGTAGTGAGACCTCTGCACAGTGTTCAGCTAAAGCTAAAGTTAGTGTAGTGCGTCCTCCTCACAGTGTTCAGCTATACTTACAAGTTAGTGTAGTGCCACCTCTGCACAGTGTTCAGCTAAAGCTACAAGTTAGTGTAGTGCGTCCTCCTCACAGTGTTCAGCTAAAGCTACAAGTTAGTTTAGTGTGACCTCTGCACAGTGTTTAGCTAAAGCTACAAGTTAGGGTAGTGCGTCCTCCTCACAGTGTTTAGCTAAAGCTACAAGTTGGTGTAGTGTGTCCTCCTCACAGTGTTCAGTGAAAACTACAAGTTAGTGTAGTGCGACCTCTACACAGTGTTCAGCAAAAGCTACAAGTTAGTGTAGTGCATCCTCCTAACAGTGTTCAGCTAAAACTACAAGTTAGTGTAGTGAGACCTCTGCACAGTGTTCAGCTAAAGCTAAAGTTAGTGTAGTGCGTCCTCCTCACAGTGTTCAGCTAAACCTACAAGTTAGTGTAGTGCCACCTCTGCACAGTGTTCAGCTAAAACTACAAGTTAGTGTAGTGAGACCTCTGCACAGTGTTCAGCTAAAGCTGCAAGTTAGTGTAGTGCTTCTTCCTCACAGTGTTCAGCTAAAACTACAAGTTAGTGTAGTGAGACCTCTGCACAGTGTTCAGCTAAAGCTACAAGTTAGTGTAGTGTGTCCTCCTCACAGTGTTCAGCTAAAGCTACAAGCTAGTTTAGTGTGACCTCTGCACAGTGTTCAGCTAAAGCTACAAGTTAGGGTAGTGCATCCTCCTCACAGTGTTCAGCTAAAGCTACAAGTTGGTGTAGTGTGCCCTCCTCACAGTGTTCAGTGAAAACTACAAGTTAGTGTAGTGCGACCTCTGCACAGTGTTCAGCTAAAGCTACAAGTTAGTGTAATGCGTCCTCCTCACAGTGTTCAGCTAAAACTACAAGTTAGTGTAGTGCGACCTCTGCACAGTGTTCAGCTAAAGCTACAAGTTAGTGTAGTGCGTCCTCCTCACAGTATTCAGCTAAAACTACAAGTTAGTGTAGTGAGACCTCTGCACAGTGTTCAGCTAAAGCTACAAGTTAGTGTAGTGCTTCCTCCTCACAGTGTTCAGCTAAAGCTACAAGTTAGTTTAGTGTGACCTCTGCACAGAGTTTAGCTAAAGCTACAAGTTAGGGTAGTGCGTCCTCCTCACAGTGTTCTGCTAAAGCTTTAAGTTGGTGTAGTGTGTCCTCCTCACAGTGTTCAGCGAAAACTACAAGTTAGTGTAGAGCGACCTCTGCACAGTGTTCAGCTAAAGCTACAAGTTAGTTTAGTGCGTCCTCCTCACAGTGTTCAGCTAAGACTACAAGTTAGTGTAGTGCGACCTCTGCACAGTGTTCAGCTAAAGCTACAAGTTAGTGTAGTGCGTCCTCCTCGCGGTGTTCAGCTAAAACTACAAGTTAGTGTAGTGCAACCTCTGCACAGTGTTCAGCTAAAGCTAAAGTTAGTGTAGTGCATCCTCCTAACAGTGTTCAGCTAAACCTACAAGTTATTTTTTTGCGAGCTCTGCACAGTGTTCACCTAAAGCTACCTGTGGAAGGTTGGTGGCGTTTTCCTGATCCTATCACTACCGCAGGCAGCTAAATAAGCTACAAGTTACTTTTTGGCGATCTCTGCACAGTGTTCACCTAAAGCTACCTGTAGAAGGTTGGTGGTGTTTTCCTGATCCTATCACTACCGCAGGCAGCTAAATAAGCTACAAGTTAGTGTAGTGCGAGCTCTGCACAGTGTTCACCTAAAGCTACCTGTAGAAGGTTGGTGGTGTTTTCCTGATCCTATTACTACCGCAGGCAGCTAAATAAGCTACAAGTTAGTGTAGTGCGAGCTCTGCACAGTGTTCACCTAAAGCTACCTGTAGAAGGTTGGTGGTGTTTTCCTGATCCTATTACTACCGCAGGCAACTAAATAAGCTACAAGTTATTTTATTGCGAGCATTGCACAGTGTTCAGCTAAAGCTACCTGCAGATCTGCTGGGAATGAAGATGGCCAAAAAGTTAGAGGGGTTTTTAAACTAGACGATGGGGGGGAGGGTCCAGAGACAGTGATAGCCAGCGCGGAAGATATTCCAGAAGGTAGTATTGGGGGCATTAGTGGTAGGTTAACCAAAGCACAAAAACACAAGGTGAGTATAGTAGCAAGTCCTAGTTGCAATTTTGAAACACCCAATACGAGGACAATATGCGAACGGTCTAAACTATGTGGCATGTTCACCAATGCCAGGAGCATGGCAGACAAGATGGGTGAACTAGAGATACTGTTGTACAAGGAGGATTTGGATTTTGTGGGAATTTCAGAGACCTGGTTCAACAGCTCTCATGATTGGCTGGCAAACATTCAAGGGTATACCCTATACCGCAAGGATAGAGAGGGTAAAAAAGGGGGAGGGGTAAGCCTATATATCAAGAATAATGTACAAGCGAATGTGAGAGATGACATCACTGAGGGAGCTAGAGAGGAGGTGGAATCCTTATGGGTAGAGCTCCAAAGGGATGAAGCTAAGGGGAAAACAATACTGGGAGTATGCTAGAGGCCCCCTAACCTGAGGGACTAAGTGGAGACGGATCTCCTATCACAAATTGGATTAGCAGCAAGGATGGGAAGTGTTATCATAATGGGGGATTTTAATTATCCAGACATTGACTGGGCGGAGGGAACCACGCATTCATTTAAGGCTCGCCAGTTCCTTAATGTCTTGCAGGACAATTTTATGGGTCAGATGGTAGACGCACCAACTAGAAATAAAACATTACTGTATCTACTGATTACCAACAATACAGACCTGATCACAGATGTGAAAATACAGGGCAATTTAGGTAACAGCGATCACGGGTCAATTAGTTTCAGTATAAATCACACAAATAGGAAACATGAAGGGAACACAAAGACATTGGATTTCAAAAGAGCCAACTTCCCTAAACTACAAACCTTGCTAAAAGGCATACATTGGGATAAAATATTAGGAACAAAGAATATGGAGGAGAGATGGGTTTGCTTTAAGAGCATATTAAATAAGGGCTATTAGCCAATGTATCCCATTGGGTAATAAATTTAAAAGAGCAAACAAAAATCCTGGATGGCTTAACTCCAATGTAAAAATGCATATAAAAGCAAAGGAGAAGGCCATCAAAAAATACAAGGTTGAGGGATCATCCTCAGCATTCAGACTTTATAAAGAATGCAATAAGAAATGTAAGGGTGCAATTAGGACGGCTAAGATAGAACATAAAGGACACATAGCGGAGGAGAGCAAAAAAAATCCCAAGAAATTCTTTAAGTATGTAAACAGTAAAAAGGGGAGGACAGACCATATTGGCCCCATAAAGAATGAGGAAGGACATCTGGTTACAAAGGATTAGGAGATGGCAAAGGTATTGAATTTATTCTTCTCCTCAGTCTTCACGAGTGAATCGGGGGGCTTCAGTAACCAAAACTGCAGTGTTTATCCTCATGACACAACACAGGAAGCACCTCCATGGTTAACAGAGGACGGAATTAAAATTAGACTTGAGAAACTTAACATTCATAAATCACTGGGACCAGATGGCTTGCATCCGAGGGTACTTAGGGAACTCAGTCAGGTGATTGCCAGAACGTTGTTCCTAATTTTTACAGACAGTCTATTGACTGGAATGGTAACAGCTGATTGGAGAAAAGCCAATGTAGCACCAATATTTAAAAAGGGCCCAAAAAACATCCCTGGGAATTACAGACCAGTTAGCCTAACATCAATAGTATGTAAACTATGAGGGGATGATAAGGGACTATATACAAGATTTTAGTAATAAGAACGATATCATTAGCAGTAATCAGCATGGATTCATGAAGAATCGTTCTTGCCAAACCAATCTATTAACCTTCTATGAGGAGGTGAGTTGCCATCTAGATAAAGGAAGGCCCGTAGACGTGGTGTATCTAGATTTTGCAAAAGCATTTGACACAGTTCCCCATAAACGTTTACTGTACAAAATAAGGTCCGTTGGCATGGACCATAGGGTGAGTACATGGAATTAAAACTGGCTACAAAGGCGTGTTCAGAGGGTGGTGATAAATACTCAGAATGGTCAGGGGTGGGTAGTGGGGTTCCCTAGGGTTCTGTGCTGGGACCAATCCTATTTAATTTTTTTTATAAACGATCTGGAGGATGGGATAAACAGTTCAATCTCTGTATTTGCAGACGATACTAAGCTAAGCAGGGCAATAACTTCTCCGCAGGATGTGGAAACCTTGCAAAAAGACCTGAACAAATTAATGGGGTGGGCGACTACATGGCAAATGAGGTTCAATGTAGAAAAATGTAAAATAATGCATTTGGGTGGCAAAAATATAAATGCAATCTATACACTGGGGGAGAACCTCTGGGGGAATCTAGGATGGAAAAGGACCTGGGGGTCCTAGTAGATGATAGGCTCAGCAATGGCATGCAATGCCAAGCTGCTGCTGATAAAGCAAACAGAATATTGGCAATTTGGCATGCATTAAAAGGGGGATCAACTCCAGAGATAAAACGATAATTCTCCAGCTCTACAAGACTCTGGTCCGGCCGCACCTGGAGTATGCTGTCCAGTTCTGGGCACCAGTCCTCAGGAAGGATGTACTGGAAATGGAGCGAGTACAAAGAAGGGCAACAAAGCTAATAAAGGGTCTGGAGGATCTTAGTTATGAGGAAAGGTTGCGAGCGCTGAACTTATTCTCTCTGGAGAAGAGACGCTTGAGAGGGGATATGATTTCAATTTACAAACACTGTACTGGTGACCCCACAATAGGGATAAAACTTTTTCGCAGAAGAGAGTTTAATAAGATTCGGGCCACTCATTACAATTAGAAGAAAAGAGGTTTAACCTTAAACTACGTAGAGGGTTCTTTACTGTAAGAGCGGCAAGGATGTGGAATTCCCTTCCACAGGCGGTGGTCTCAGCGGGGAGCATTGATAGCTTCAAGAAACTATTAGATAATCACCTGAATGACCGCAACATACAGGGATATGTAATGTAATACTGACACATAATCACACACATAGGTTGGACTTGATGGACGTGTGTCTTTTTTCAACCTCACCTACTATGTAACTATGTAACGTTAGTGGTGTTTTCCTGATCCTATCACTACCGCAGGCAGCTAAATAAGCTACAAGTTATTTTTTGGCAAACTCTGCACAGTATTCACCTAAAGCTACCTGTAGAAGGTTGGTGATGTTTTCCTGATCCTATTACTACCGCAGGCAGCTAAATAAGCTACAAGTTAGTGTAGTGCGAGCTTTGCACAGTGTTCACCTAAAGCTACATGTAGAAGGTTGGTGGTGTTTTCCTGATCCTATCACTACCGCAGGCAGCTAAATAAGCTACAAGTTATTTTTTGGCGAGCTCTGCACAGTGTTCACCTAAAGCTACCTGTAGAAGGTTGGTGGTGTTATCCTGATCCTATTACTACCGCAGGCAGCTAAATAAGCTACAAGTTAGTGTAGTGCGAGCTCTGCACAGTGTTCAGCTAAAGCTACCTGTAGAAGGTTGGTGGTGTTTTCCTGATCCTATCACTACCACAGGCAGCTAAATAAGCTACAAGTTATTTTTTGGCGAGCTCTGCACAGTGTTCACCTAAAGCTACCTGTAGAAGTTTGGTGGTGTTTTCCTGATCCTATTCCTGCCGCAGACAGCTAAATAAGCTACAAGTTAGTTTTTTGCGAGATCTGCACAGTGTTCAGCTAAAGCTACCTGTAGAAGGTTGGTGGTGTTCTCATACTACAGGCAGGCAGTTGATTTTGATAGCTGCAGTATCAGTACATATATATATATATACCAGCTTACTGCAGCTACAGGCCATTAATATGTCTGGAAGGCCAACAAGGAGAGGCAGACAGTCACAAGCCAATACAAGAGGGCAAGCAGGCTCTGTGTCTAGAGGCAACAGTGCTGGTCGTGGAGACGGTGCATCCTCATCAGCACGTGGCCGTGGGACATGCTTGGCCTTTTTTTCGGCAGCTGGCCGTGTTGAGCCGCAACATGCGGAAGACTTGGTCGAGTGGATGACCAAGCCGTCCTCATCCTCCTCATCCTCTCTCACCCATGCTCAGAGTACTTTGTCTGGCAAAGCAGCTGCCAACGCGGCCTCTTCCCTCGGCTCAATGTCATCAGTGACTCCTTCCCTAGCCCCACCATGTCCTCCTGAGGAGTCCCTCGAACCGTTTGAACACAGTGTTGGGTACATGCTCCAGGAGGATGCCCAGCGCTTGGAAGGCTTTGATGATGTTACTGAGCTAGATGAAGGCAGTAACGTGAGCACGGACAGAGGGGGTGCTCAAGAGGACAGAAATCTGGTAGTCATGCTCCCCCTGCTGCAGCATACTGCCAGGTTTGCTCCAGTGATGAGGAGGGAGGGGATGATGAGGTCACTGACTCAACGTGGGTGCCTGATAGGAGAGAGGAGGAGGAGGAGGAGGCACATCACCAACGAGGCAGGATGCCCTCCAGGGGCCAGCCTAAAGGCAGCACACTGACTGCATCACACCCCAAAGCTCCGCATGTGCAGGGTGCTGCAGTCTCTGCGTGTTATTCAAAAAGTTCTTTGGTGTGGGCCTTTTTTGAGACGAGTGCATCAGATCGCACCGCTGCTATTTGCAACATATGTCTCAAGCGTATCTCGCGTGGCCAAAACATCTCCCACTTGGGCACCACATGCTTGACCAGACATATGTTGACCTGCCATGCAGTTCGTTGGCAAGCGTATCTAAAAGACCCACACAAAAAAACAAAGAGGACCTCTCCTTGCTCCTCATCAGCTGAGATCTCCAACCCCACTATACCTTCAGTCCTCTCTGAGACCTGCACTGAGAGGAATGAAGGTGTAGAATTAGGTGTGTCACAGCCAAGTACTTGAGGGCAATCTGTTTTCGGTACACCAAAGTCATATTGTACCAGGCAAATTTCCCTGCCCCAGCTGCTGCACTGCCAAAAGAAGTTCGCTCCCAGCCATCCACATGCCCAGCGGTTGAATGCTAGCTTGGCAAAATTGCTAGCACTTCAACTGCTGCATTTTCAGTTGGTAGACTCTTCCCCCTTCCGTGAGTTTGTGGAATGTGCGGTTCCTCAGTGGCAGGTACCCAAATACCACTTTTTCTCACGGAAGGTGTTTCCGGCTCTCTACCGCATGTGGAAGGCAATGTCCATGCCTCGCTGGACAGGGCGGTCAGCGGTAAGGTGCATATTACGGCTGACTCATGGTCCAGCAGGCATGGAGAGGGACGTTACCTAAGTTTCACCGTGCATTGGGTGACTCTGCTGGCAGCTGGGAAGGATGCAGGACAAGGTGCAGTAGTGTTGGAGGTTGTTCCACCACCACGCCTCTAAAATGCCACTACTAATGATTGTGACACACTTCTCTCCTCCACTCCCTCCTCTTCTTCTTCCTCCATGGCCTCTTGCTGTGCTTTGTCCTCGGAACCAGCGGTGCTCCGTAGGCGTTCAAGGGGCTACGCAAGTACGCAGGCCAAAAGATGCCATGCGGTGCTTGAGCTGGTGTGCTTGGGGGACAGGAGCCACACTGGGGCAGAGGTTCTGTCAGCTCTGCAGGGGCAGGTTCAGAGGTGGTTGACGCCACGCCAACTTAAGGCAGGAATGGTGGTTTGCGACAATGGCACCAACCTCCTCTCTGCCCTCCCACAGGGACAAATGACCCATGTGCCCTGTTTGGCTCACGTCCTTAACTTGGTGGGGCAGCGGTTCTTGGGCAGGTACCCGGGCTTACAGGATGTCCTGAGGCAGGCCAGGAAAGTCTGTGTGCATTTCCGCCGGTCATATAATGTCAGTGCTCGGCTGGCAGACCTCCAAAAGGAGTTTAACCTGCCCAAGAACCGCCTAATCTGTGAAATGCCCACCAGGTGGAACTCAATGTTGGCCATGCTGCAGCGGCTGCACATGCAGCAGAGGGCCATCAATGAGTACCTGTGCGACTATGGCACCAGGACAGGGTCAGGGGAGCTTTTTTTTTTTTTCCCCACGCCAGTGGGCCATGATCAGGGATGCATGCACTGTCCTGTCACCATTTGAGGAGGCCACAAGGATGGTGAGCAGTGACAGTGCACCTGTTGGAGCACACGCTGCATGGAATAATGGACAGGGCACTTGAGGCAGAACAGAGGCAGCAAGAGGAGGACTGCCTTAGCTCTCAAGGCCCCCTTTATCCAGACAGTGTTCCTGCGTGCCCGCCAATCACACAGGAAGAGGACAAGGAGGAGGAGGATTGTGTCAGTATGGAGGTAGAGCCTGGCACTCAGCATCAGCAGCAGTCTTTAAGGGATCAGTCCCAAGAAACACATGGACTTGTATGTGGCTGGGAGGAGGTGGCTGTGGACCATGTCGTCCTTAGTGACCCAGAGGACTCCGGACCGAATGCCTCAGCAAACCTACGCTGCATGGCCTCCTTGATCCTGCAAAGCCTGCGTAAGGATCCTCGTATTTATGGTATCAAGGAGAAGGACCAATACTGGCTGGCAACCCTCCTTGATCCACGTTACAAGGGTAAGGTTGCGGACCTTATCTTGCCATAACAGAGGGAGCAGAGGATGAAACATCTTCGGGAGGTGTCACGTACCTGATGGCGAGCCTGACGTGTAGAGGAAGGCCTCCCGTACAACTCCGGCTCAAGGGCCGCTGATAGTGGAACAGCTGGCGCTGGAGCACGGTGAGGTAAGAGTGCCTATGGAAGTCCCGAAGTCTGAGCAGGAAGTTGCCGGAACACACAGGTGGACGCTGGACTTGACTGAAAGCAGACAGGAGAGTCGCTGGATCACTGGCAGGTCTCGGCAGCAGAGAGACAGATCAGATGACTTGGCTGGCAGGAACGTGGTCAGGTCACAGGCAGATTCGGCAACAGGTAGGCAGATCAGGTACAAACAGCAGGCAGGAGAAAGGTCAGGTCACAGGCAGGTTCGGCAGCAGGTAGGCAGATCAGGTACAAACAGCAGGCAGGAGAGAGGTCAGGTCACAGGCAGGTTCGGCAGCAGGTAGGCAGATCAGGTACAAACAGCAGGCAGGAGAGAGGTCAGGTCACAGGCAGGTTCGATAATCGGAAGTCAACACAGGTAGCAAGAATTCAGGTACACGCTGTAGACCAAGCAGCAACCAGCCAGTACTAAGTCCGTGTTTAAATAGGCCGTCTGGCGCCAGTTCTGATGACAGGCGTGCGCGGACGCGCGCGCACGCGGACGCGCGCACGCGCGGACGCGCGATCGCGAACGCGCGCATGCGCGATCGCGTATTCGCCGATGCGCCCGTAGTTGTTATGAGAATCCCTTGCTGGCGCCTGCGCACAGGCGTATGCTTGCAAGCATTAGCTGTATTCTGCGGATGACTTCCCTGACATTGCCCCCCCCTTACGGGCAGCCTCCGGATGCCCAGTTGGTTCCTCTTCAGGGGATGACTGCGGAAGAAGGCACGTATTAAGTCCATAGCATGTACATTCCGCTCTGGTTCCCAGGAGTTCTCCTCCGGTCCATAACCTCTCCACTTGATCAGATATTGTAATTGACCCCTTCTCCTTCTACAGTCCATAATCGCTTCCACCTCGAACTCCTCATCTCCACTGACCATCACCGGTTCGGGTGGTCTAGACTCTCGATTAGGAAAGGGGTCAGGCACTGCGGGTTTTAACAAAGATACATGAAATACCGGATGTATGCTGAAGGATTCTGGTAGGGATAGCTCGTAAGAAACATCATTAATCCTTCTCCTCACAGGAAATGGCCCAAGGAATTTAGGGGCCAACTTCTTTGACGGGCAGGCCAGTCTCAGATTTGTTGTTGCCAACCAAACCCGGTCTCCTGGTTGCAGAATGAGTTCCCCTCTCCTCTTCCTATCGAAAGCTCTTTTATTATCCTGTTGAGCCTTGGTTACGGTTTCCTTCAACAGCTTGTTATTGCGATTGAAGAAGTCTACAGTGCTTTGGACAGCCGGTACTGAAGATTCAGGGACAAGGTCAGGCAAAAAGGTGGGATGGAAGCCATAATTAGAGAAGAATGGGGATTGCTTGGTGGCTGCATGACAGGAGTTGTTATATGCAAACTCGGCCAAGGGTAAGAGAGACACCCAATCATCCTGCACAAACAAAGTGAAACAGCGGATGTACTGTTCCAGCGTCTGATTGGTCCGTTCAGTCTGACCGTTAGACTGCGGATGATATGCGGATGACATGGAAAGTTTAATTCTTAAAGCTTCACACAGTGCCCTCCAAAACCTTGAAGTAAATTGGGTTCCGCGGTCAGAGACAATGTCGATGGGTACCCCATGGAGTCTAACGATTTCCTTAATAAATACTCGAGCAGTCTCAGCAGCAGAGGGTGTACCCTTCAAGGGTAGGAAATGAGCCATCTTAGTTAGCCGGTCTACTATGACGAAAATGGCTGTACAGTCTTCAGAGGGAGGTAGCTCAACTATAAAATCCATGGAGATCATGGTCCACGGCCTGTCAGGCACGGGTAAAGGTCTGAGCAAACCCCACGCCTTATTTCGGATGTTCTTACTCCGGATGCAAGTAATGCAGGTGTCTATATATTCTTTGCAGTCCTTCTCCAAATTAGGCCACCAAAATGTGCGTTGCATTAAGTTTATTGTTTTGCGAATGCCAAAGTGACCTGCTAGAGGGTGATCATGGCAGAGTCCTAGAACTGATAAACGGACTGCTTCTGGGACGAAGACCTTGTTCCCTTTCCAAAGAAGTCCATCTCTTGCCTGTAGCGTCTCCCCGACAGGATCAGGGGAGACTGCGGACGCCTGCTTCAACTGGGACATGAGATCGGACTGTAGTAACAGAAAATTTCCTGCTGGTAGGATGGTGTCAGGTACTGGTAAGACCTTTGGATCCTCGAACATACGTGATAGCGCATCAGGCTTGACGTTCTTTGATCCGGGTCTATAGGTGATGTGGAACAAGAACCTTGAAAAAAAAAGTGCCCATCGGGCCTGTCGAGGTCTTAGTCTTTTGGCAGTCCTTAAATATTCAAGGTTCTTGTGGTCTGTATAAATCAAAATTGGATGAGCGGCTCCTTCTAACAAATACCTCCACTCTTCCAGGGCGGCCTTTATGGCAAGAAGCTCCCGGTCTCCCACGTCGTAGTTTCTTTCTGCTGGGGCAAGTTTTCTGGAAAAGAAAGCTACAGGGTGGACTAGATCCTTGGGACCTTGGCGCTGAGACAGAACTCCCCCGACTGCATTTTCGGAAGCATCTACCTCCAGAATGTAAGGTAGTGCCGGATCTGGGTGGCTTAGTACAGGGGCAGTTGTAAACAGTCCTTTAAGAGTTTCAAAGGCAGCCTGGGCCTCGGGAGACCAGCGGAAACGAGCACCCTGTTTGGTAAGTTGGGTAATTGGTGAGATGATAGCTGAAAAGTTCTTGATAAATCTGCGGTAAAAGTTAGCAAACCCAATGAACCGCTGGATCCCCTTCTTATCAGTGGGCGCAGGCCAGGTCAGGATTGCAGACACTTTTTGAGGGTCCATTTCAATTCCTCCGGTAGAAATGATCAAGCCCAAGAACTGGATACTCTGCCGCTCGAACTCACATTTCTCGGGTTTGGCATAGAGTCCATGTAAGCGGAGACGGCAGAGAACATTCTTGACATGCTCCCGATGGTCAGCAAGGGAGGTAGAGAACACCAGGATATCATCTAAATAAACAATAACGAAAATGTCCAGGTAGTCTTTGAAGACGTCATTGATGAAGTGTTGGAAGGTGGCCGGGGCGTTACACAAGCCGAAGGGCATGACGAGATACTCGTAGTGGCCAAAACGAGTACGGAAGGCGGTTTTCCACTCATCCCCCTGGCGTATGCGGATGAGGTTGTAGGCTCCCCTCAGATCAAGTTTAGTAAAAATAGTAGCAGAACGAAGTCTTTGGAAAAGCTCAGGAACCAAGGGAAGAGGATAACGGTTTTTCACCGTAATCTTGTTCAGGTCCCGGTAATCTACACATGGCCGTAGTGAATGGTCCTTCTTCTCCACGAAGAATATTCCCGCCCCGGCAGGTGAGGTAGAAGGGCGAATGAAGCCTTTCTGGAGGCTCTCATCAATATATTCCTTTAGAGCTGCTAATTCTTTCTCAGACAGTGGGAAAATCCGACCAAATGGAATAGCAGCCCCAGAAAGGAGCTCAATGGGGCAGTCGTACGCCCTGTGTGGAGGTAATGTGTCTGCTCCCCGCTTGCTGAAGACATCAAGGAACTCGTGATAGGCCTCAGGCACCTTTTGGCAGAGCTCAGCATCAACGTCCATACACAACAGGGTGGTGGGTGCAGCAGTGGGATTGGACAGGCAGTGCTTCTGGCAGTAAGATGATTGATACTTGATACTGCCTGATTTCCAGTCCACCGCCGGATTATGGGCCTGTAGCCATGGTAGACCAAGAATGACGGGGTACAGAGGTGAAGAAATGGCATCTAGCCGCAAAAGTTCCTTATGACCAGTAGAGGTCGTAGTTAACAGTGGGGGGGTCTCCTGGTTCACCAATCCGGACTTTATACGGGAGCCGTCAGCCAGAAATACGGTAAGTCCCTGCTCTTTGGATTGAAGAGGGATACCTTGTTTGACAGCAAATGCCAGATCAATAAAGCAACTGCACGCCCCCGAGTCCACAATTGCAGTAGCTGACACACTTCTCCCTGGGAGCTGAAAGGTAACAGGAAGTGCCAATTGAGCAGAAGTTGCTGGAGGAACCGCCTGACTTGCTGGAGAAGCCGGGAAGGATCCGCGTCCCTTAGCAGGACAAGTCCGAACATAGTGACCCGCTCTGCCGCAGTAGAGGCAGAAGTTGCCTTGAAGACGTCGTGTCCGTTCCTCAGGGGACAGCGACGGGCGAATCAAGCCTAGCCGTGTGGGTGTTACGGTTCCTAATGCGGGAGAGGCCGGCCTGACAGATGTTGGCCGAACAGAAACTGCTGACTTCTCCCGTCTGCGCTCTCGCAGACGACGGTCGATCTGGATAGATAATGTGATTAAGTCCTCCAGGGTACTTGGAGCACCCACACGAGCTAACTCGTCTTTTAAGTCCTCCGATAACCCCAGGCGAAACTGATGCCGCAGAGCAGCGTTATTCCAGTGGGTATCTGCACTCCAGCACCTGAAGTCTCTTATATAGTCCTCGACCGCTCTGCGGCCTTGTCGAAGTGCATGGAGAGAGGACTCGGCAGTAGTGGTTAGTAGAGGGTCCTCGTATATCTTGGACATTGCTTGGAAGAAAGAGGGCATAGTATTTAGTTGGGAGTCCTTCTTTTCCAACAGACGATGAGCCCAGGCTTGGGGTTCACCTTGAAGTAGGGATATGATGAACCCCACCTTTGTAGTCTCTGCAGAAAAAGTCCGTGGCTGAAGTGAAAAGTAAAGCTGACAGGCATTGCGGAATGCTCTGAACTGGGTCCGATCTCCAGAAAATCTGTCAGGATTAGGTACTCGTGGTTCTGGGGATGTCATCATTGCAGCGGGAATGGCTGAAGAGAGCTGGACTTGCACGTGCTCCACCAGACGCACATATTTCTCCTGCAGGGACTTGACCGCTTGAGTAAGGCCTGTGAGGCATTGGCAGACTTCATGTAGGGGAGAGATTCCTCCTGCAGGCTCAGTCATGGCTGCTTGGTACTGTCACGTACCTGATGGCGAGCCTGACGTGTAGAGGAAGGCCTCCCGTACAACTCCGGCTCAAGGGCCGCTGATAGTGGAACAGCTGGCGCTGGAGCACGGTGAGGTAAGAGTGCCTATGGAAGTCCCGAAGTCTGAGCAGGAAGTTGCCGGAACACACAGGTGGACGCTGGACTTGACTGAAAGCAGACAGGAGAGTCGCTGGATCACTGGCAGGTCTCGGCAGCAGAGAGACAGATCAGATGACTTGGCTGGCAGGAACGTGGTCAGGTCACAGGCAGATTCGGCAACAGGTAGGCAGATCAGGTACAAACAGCAGGCAGGAGAAAGGTCAGGTCACAGGCAGGTTCGGCAGCAGGTAGGCAGATCAGGTACAAACAGCAGGCAGGAGAGAGGTCAGGTCACAGGCAGGTTCGGCAGCAGGTAGGCAGATCAGGTACAAACAGCAGGCAGGAGAGAGGTCAGGTCACAGGCAGGTTCGATAATCGGAAGTCAACACAGGTAGCAAGAATTCAGGTACACGCTGTAGACCAAGCAGCAACCAGCCAGTACTAAGTCCGTGTTTAAATAGGCCGTCTGGCGCCAGTTCTGATGACAGGCGTGCGCGGACGCGCGCGCACGCGGACGCGCGCACGCGCGGACGCGCGATCGCGAACGCGCGCACTCGCGAACGCGCGATCGCGCATGCGCGATCGCGTATTCGGCGATGCGCCCGTAGTTGTTCTGAGAATCCCTTGCTGGCGCCTGCGCACAGGCGTATGCTTGCAAGCATTAGCTGTATTCTGCGGATGACTTCCCTGACAGGAGGCCTTGCAGAAAGGTCTGTGCAACGCGTTCCCAGAGAATGGGAGGTTACAAACTCCTGTTTCTGGACAACGTGTTGCTGAGGCTTCGGTCAGTCAAAGAAGGAGCGGTGGAGAAGGTGGCCGTCTGACCGATGCGTTCAGACAATTTTTTAGTCCGCAGCCCCAAGGTATGATTGGTTCCAGCTACCATCGCCAGCGTCTGTTTTACATGGTGCAGGATTACCTAGGGGCAAGATCAGACTTGGACACCTTTCCCACTGAAAATCCTCTGGGTTACTGGGTCTTGAGGATGGATCACTGGCCAGAGCTTGCATAGTATGAAATTGAGCTACTGGCCTGTCCTGCATCCAGCGTTCTTTTGGAATGCACATTTAGTGCTGCTGGAGGCTTTGTAACCGATCACAGGGTGCGTCTGTCCACCGACTCGGTCGATCGACTGACCTTCATAAAAATGAATCAGTCTTGGATCACCACCAGCTACCAAGCACCTGATGCTGATGTAACCAAATATTTTTTTTTGAAATCTCAGATCCCTTCAAAGACTGCTTATGCTGATGCTGAGTGACTATCCTGAGTAATATTCCTCTTCCTCCTCAATGATCACTCTGATAGCTTGTAAGAACTTTTTTGGTTCTGGGTGCCGCCATTAGTGCTTAAGGCCCAATTTTTCAGCCCCTGTGGCATGTAATTACAATTTTTGATGCAATACTTTGCAGCAGGGCTCGTTCCTGCATTCCAACTAGAGTTTCTGTGAGGGGTTGCAGTGTTGTGGCACCAGCACCAGTGCCTAAGGCCCAATTTTTCAGCCCCTGTTTAACAGGGGCATGTAATTACAATTTTTCATGCAATACTTTGCAGCAGGGCTCGTTCCTGCGTTCCAACTAGAGAATCTGTGAGGAGTTGCAGTGTTGTGGCACCAGCACCAGTACCTAAGGTCCAATTTTTTAGCCCCTGTTCAACAAGGGGCATGTAATTACAACTCTTGATCTTATATTTCACAGCAGGGCCTGTTTCTGCACCCACCAAGAGCGAGTGAGGACTTACAGTGTGCACCACCACCACCACCAAAGGCCAAATTTTTCTGCCCCTGCTCAACAGGGGCATGTAATTACAATTCTTGATCTAATATTTCACAGCAGGGCCCTGTGAGGGCTTACAGTGTTTTTGGCCACAACAACACCTAAGGCCCAAATTTCTGCTGAGTATATAGGGCAGGCCCCTACTTTTAAACATCCAGCTTACAAACGACTCCTACTTGCAAACGGAAGGAGACAACAGGAAGTGAGATGAAATCTACCCCTAGGAAGGGAAATTCTCTACTGTAAGAGTTAATATGGGAAAAACATTTCTCCTTTCCACTGATGCTTTATCACCAATCCTTGTTTCACAAAAAAACCCATATTTTCAAAAAACATTTGTCATTGGGACGAAAAGTGAGGTTCAATCTTCTGAAGAGGAGCACAGACAGCAAAACAAATGTCACAGGGGTGATAACCCTTCCCTATGTTTTCCAAAAAGCTTTAAAAAGATTTTTTGGTTGGAGCTAAACACGTTAAAAATGTACCCATTCAAAATTACAAACAGATTCTACTTAACAACAAACCTACAGTCCCTGTCTTGTTTGCACCGCCTGTATACTGCTGTTCAGAGTATATAGGGCCTGGTGGCCCCACACCTTTCCTTTTTTTGATTTGGGTGCGGGGTTCCCCTTAATATCCATACAAGACCCAAAGGGCCTGGTAATGGACTGGGGGGTACCCATACCATTTGTCCCACTGATGTTCATCCATATTGCCAGGGCCCAACATTACATTAAAGCTGCAAGCAGTTTTAAATGACTTTTTTTTCTTTAAAAAAGACATTTTGTGCAGGGACTGTTCTAAGCACGGGAAACACGCGCCACTTTACAGGCATACTATAGACACCCCCCAGGTACGATATTTAAAGGAATATTTCACTTTTTTTTTACTTTAAGCATCATTAAAATCACTGCTCCCGAAAAAACTGCCATTTTTACAACTTTTTTTTGCATTGATACATGTCCCCTGGGGCAGGACCCGGGTCCCCAAACCCTTTTTAGGACAATACCATGCAAATTAGCCTTTAAAATGAGCACTTTTGATTTTGAACGTTTGAGTTCCATAGACGTCAATGGGGTTCTAACGTTCGTGCAAATTTTCGGTCCGTTCGCAGGTTCTGGTGCGAACTGAACCGGGGAGTGTTCGGCTCATCCCTACTAAGGATGACATGATCCCCAGCCACCTCCTACCAGCCACGTACAAGTCCATGGGTTTCTTCAGACTGTAAATGATCCCTTGAAGATTGCTGCTGATACTGAGTGCCAGGCTCCACCTCCATGCTGACACAATCCTCCTCCTCCTCCTTTTCCTGTGTGATCGGAGGTCACGCAGGAACACTGTCTGGATAAAGGGGGCCTTGAGAGGTAAGGAAGTCCTCCTCTTCCTCCCTCTGTTCTGCCTCAAGTGCCCTGTCAATTATTCCTGACAGCGTGTGCTCCAACAGGTGGACAAGAGGGACAGTGTCATTGATGCATGCACGGTCACTGCTCACCATCCTCAAGGCCTCCTCAATGGTGACAGGACAATGCATGCATCCCTGATTATAGCCCACTGGTGTGGGGAAAAAAAAACAAGGTCCCCTGACCCTGTCCTGGTGCCATTGTCACATAGATACTCATTGATGGCCCTCTGCTGCATGTGCAGCCGCTGCAGCATGGCCAAGGTTGAGTTCCACCTGGTGGGCATGTCACAGATTAAAACGCTGGGCATCCTCCTGGAGCAAGTACCCAACTCTGTGGTCAAACGGTTTGGGGGACTCCTCAGGAGGACATGGTGGGGCTAGGGAAGCAGTGACTGATGCCATTGAGCCGAGGGAAGAGGCTGCGTTGGCAGCTGCTTTTCCAGACAAAGTACCCTGAGCCTGGCTGAGAGAGGATAAGGAGGATAAGGGCAGCTTGGTCATCCACTCTACCAAGTCTTCTGCATGTTGCGGCTCAACACGGCCAGCTGCCAAAAAAAAAGACAAGTGTGTATCACGGCCACATGCTGATGAGAATGCACTGTCTCCATAACCAGCACTGTTGCCTCAAGGGCAAGTCTCCCGCTCTTCTCTTCATCTTCTTCTCTTCTTCATCTTCTTCTCTTCTCTTCTTCATCTTCTTCTCAGGGCCGTCATCTATGCTGGCATGGTGGGAGGCTCCCGCTGTGTGAGGCGTCTCCTCCTCTGACAGTTCTTAAATAATGGGGGGCGGGGCCACCCGGTGACCCCGCCCCCCTGATGCACGGTGACTTGATGGGACTTCCTGTCACATCACAGGGAATGCCACAGGGAAGTCCCATCATGTCCCGTGCGTCAGAGGTCACCACCTGGTGACCCTGCCCCCCATTATTTAAGAACCGTCAGAAGAGGAGACGCATCACACAGTGGGAGCCTCCCTCCATGCCAGCATAAATGCGGAGCGGCCCGGAGAAGAAGATGAAGAAGAGAAGAAGACAAGAAGATGAAGAAGAGAAGAAGATGAAGAGAAGAGCGGGAGCCTCCCCCCATGCCATGGGTGCAGAGCGGCCCGAGGAGAAGAAGCTAGAAGACGCTGCAGAGGAGATGCTGGACAAGAACACCGGAGGAAGAACCAGAAGACCCAGAAGAACCAGAAGAAGAAGAAGAAGGAAGATAGAAGAAAGAAGAAGCATTTAAATAAAGGAATTGTCAAAAACTGTCTCTTGTCATTTTTAACATTTTTGACAGTTTTTTAGTGAAATGGTAGGATACCCCCTTACCATTTCACACAGGGGGGGGGCGGGATCTGGGGGTCCCCTTGTTAAAGGGGGATTCCAGATTCCGATAAACCCCCCGCCCGCAGACCCCCACAACCACCGACCAGGGTTGTGGGGATGAGGCCCTTGGACCTGAAGGGTCTGGTATGGAATTTAGGGGGACCCCCACGTCATTTTTTTTTTAAGTTTGGCCGGGGTTCCCCTTAATATCCATTAGAATAATCAACAGAATCACGCTAACAAATGCATTTAGGATTGTGGAGAAACCACAATTTAGAAAAATTATTATTAAAATAATCTCACAAAGTGTAACAAATTGAAAAAACACAATGTGTATTCCAACCCAAATAGTGATACTTGAAAATCATACGTGACTTAAAATAAATAAAAATAAGCAATAAATAAATAAGTGAATAATGGTGACTCCAATATAAAAGTCCTTAAAGTAAATGAATCCACAGATGGTGATTGAAAAATTGATCAGCAATCACCCAGTGAAAAAATCCACCACCTATAACGATGCACGCTTACCAGAGGTAAGCTTTAACCCAGCTTATATTAGAAATCCACTCAGCAGGGACACCACCATCAGTCTCATCACAGGGGAAGGACAACCGGAACTCTCAGTCCAAAGAAACCAAAGGTCAGCAAGAGGAACCCAGGGAAATGAGAGACACATTCTCCATAGTGTAAATCCGTATAGACAGTTTATTAAAATGAAAGATAATTGCACTTACATGGGAAAGTACGATTAAAAGCATGTATCATGGAACAGCTGGCTGGCCTGCATACACCCGTTCACAGTGGGATGGAAACGATGACGTCAGCGCGTCTGCCTTCCGACGTACGTTTCGTCCTATTGGACGTTGTCATAGGAACGGGCGACGCACTGACTCATCGCTCCTTAAATACTAATGGAAAACCACACCTCATTCTGAAGCTCTGGTGGTCACATCCTACCTTCCAAGAAAAACAGGAAGTAATATGTATAAAACCAAGCCTTGCTTTAGCGCTCGGATGATGACACTACTAAATCCACCAAAGAACCAGGAAGCATGTATATATATCTCTACATGTATTAAAAATAGGCAGCACTAAACCTGAATCGCAAAAGAATAATGTTACCGGAATATTCGATACATTTTAAACCATATAAGATTAACTAATTCCAAAAATCATTTTAGGATTGTAGAGTATAAAAACGCCACAATTATAAATAAATATTCTGATACGCCATCTAGTGGAGAATAATAGAAAAAGCATATATCCCCTAATGTCACACACTATCTCGTGGAGATATTGGAGAAGGCTCATATTAAATATGAAAATTTATAAAGTTATGGGTAAACTTTATAATATAGGGGCTCAAATGGTATCATAGGCCCCCCAATAATATAATTAAGATAAAAAAGGAAAACATATGAGCCTCATGTATTAGATATGCCTACATAAATTAAAATTTGCCAAAAAAACAATATAAAAAATCATTAAAATAATTAAAAAGCTAGAGGAGACATATGGGCCTCATACGTATAATATGCCTGCACACATTACCCTTAGAACAACTAGGCATTCCACGTGATAAATAAAAAGAAAACGATTGAATGAGGTATATACTAGATAATAAAAATATTACACCAAGAAAAAGCGTAACACCCCAAACCAAGAATAATAATCACAATTCTAAAAAATAACTACTAGATACCACTAGAATTGTGCCTCTAAAGGTTTACAACAAAGCAATAATTTCAAAATGAAGCCACCAATGGCTAAATAATAATTACTAGATACTACTGAAATTGGGCCTCCAGAGGGTCAAAGTAGGTTTACAACAAAGCAATAATTTCAAAATGAAGCCGCCAATGGCTAGTGATCCTAACACTTCACACTATATGTTTTAGTTACTTTATACAGTCATATAACCCTCACATTCCGGTATATGTGGTACATAAAATGGAAATTCATGAGTTGTCTAAAAAGGCATTAAGATCTACCTCAACGTTGAGCTCAAACGGAGTATAGCACCTTAATTTGTATATCCAGGCCATCTCAAGTCTAGAGATCCCCCTTAAGAGGGAGCCCCCCTCCAAGGTGGGGTAAATCTATCGATCCCCAAAAAGATGGTCTTACTGGGGTCCCGGTTATGTACCTCAAGGTAATGTCTAGAGACCGGGTGTTTAGGGAAGCCTGTCAGGATGTTGGTTAAATGCTCATTGAGCCTTACAGAGCGAGGACGTTTAGTCCTCCCCACATATTGCAATCCGCAGGGACATTGTAGAAGATATACCATGCGTTCAGTAGAACACGTAATAAAAGATCTAATTTCAAACTCAGCCCAGGTACTGGTAGAGGTGAACTTATGTGTTCTTCTGTGAGTACATCCACTCAAGGAGCATACCCTACATTTTTTACACTGGTAGAAACCAGTCATATATTCAAAGAATCCCCTCTTAACAGGAGGAGGGTCGAGAACATTGGGGGCCACTCTCCCTCTGAGTGAAGGGGCACCCTTATATACCACTTGTGGCTTGGCTGGAAGGATGGTACCCAATATATGATCATTCCTGAGAACATGCCAATACTTCCTGACCAGTTTCGCCACATTTCTGTGTTGTAAGGAATAGGTGGAAATAAATGGAACTGAAGGTACCCTATCTGTATTAGGAGCTTTTTTTTTAAGCAAGGCACCCCTATCAAGGGTTATAACTTCATCTAGTGTGGTTTTAAGAGATGCCTCAGGGTAACCTTTCTCAAGAAAACGTCCTATTAGGACATCAGCCTGAACTAAAAACTCCTCATGATCAGAGCAATTACGTTTCAGGCGTATGAGCTGGCTTTTCGGCACCGACTTCAGCCAGGCCCCATGATGGCAACTAACGGTGGATATATAAGAGTTACGATCCGTATTCTTAAAGAAAGTTGCCGTAGTGAATTGTCCACCTCTGATTCCAATCTTGAGATCTAAGAAATTAATCTCAGTTTGGCTCGCCTCCTAAGAGAGTCGTATACCACGATTATTGTCATTCAACTCACTCATAAAGGAGTCCAAATCGTGGTGATCTCCATTCCACGGGAGGAGGATGTCATCTATGTATCTAGCCCACAAGACCACCTGGGGTCTCCGGTGGGCATAGATGACATCCTCCTCCCATAGGGCCATAAAAAGGTTCGCCAAACTGGGGGCATATTTAGCCCCCATGGCAACTCCTCTATCCTGCCATAAAACTGACCCCCAAACCAAAAGTAGTTCCGAGTGGCTAAAAAGTGAAGTAATTGCATGATGAAACAAATTTGTTCATCGAATAACGTGGAGTCGTGCCTCAGATAATATTCAACCATGAATAACCCCAAGCTATGCGGTATAACCGTGTATAATGAGGCGACATCAGCTGTCACCAGCCACCACCCTGAATTGGGGGTATAATTGGAAAGTAGATTGATTACATGATGGGAGTCTTTCAAATGTGACGGCATCTTAGTGACTAGTGGTTGTAAAAAGAAATCGATATACCTGCCCACCCGGGATGAGATGGAATCAATGCCACTAACAATAGGGCGTCCCGGGGGCAGGTAGGATGCTTATGGATTTTCGGCAGGTAATAAATCACCGGGGTACGTGGAGCCCTAGGGACCAAATACAATTTCTCCTTACTATTTAGAATACCTTGATCAAAACCATATTGGATTATTGCTTCTAGTTCTTTTTTATACTGAGCCTTAGGGTCCAATCTAAGGGGGGTATATGTATCTCGGTCCCCTAATTTCTTGGACATCTCCGCAAGGTAATCCTTTTTATCCAAGACGATGATGCCCCCCCTTTGTCCGCAGGTCTAATTACTAGGTTCTTATTCTCACATAAAGAGTTTAGACCTAACCTTAAATTTTTATTGAAATATATTTTTCTAAGGGGTAGTTGTTCAAGATCTCTACACACCCTCAAGGAAGGGGCCATAGCGCCAGGGGGGTTAAATAGAGACACATTAGACAACCCCGAATGACGGTACTCATTGGAACTAGTCCCGGTATTCGAGATAGGGTTGGAGGCCATATATCTTTTGATATTGACTTTACGTACAAATTTATGTATGTCTATGTAGGTTTGGATTTTATCCAAACCACGAGGGGGTGCAAATTTAAGCCCACTATTGAGCAGGGTTTTTTCAGAATCACTTAATGTGACTGAACTCAAATTAAATATCCCATCACTGGTTACGTTTTTTTCCTTTTTAGATCGCAATCGTCACCCCCCTCTAGATCCTCTCTTTGGTCTGCTGACCTTTTGGTGCCCTGGCTTGGCCTGTGAAAACCCCACTGTTGGTAACTAGAACCCGAAGGGCCCGGATTGCCACCATCAACAGTGGATCCCCTCAATCCGGGAGTAGGCTGTAAAACACCTCCATTTTAGAGGTGCTAATATTATAGTCAGGATAACCTCTTCTGTTATTCATGAATGCAGGATTCTGAAAACCACGTACCTGTCCATCATAATAATCATGTTTAAAGCCTTGGTTGCGGCCGTAATTTCGATCAGGGTACGGTCCAAACTCAAAAGCCCGGGGGGGGGGACGGGTAATCATCAAAGGTATTATAATGGTCTTGTGGCCTACCCCCAAACTGTGGGGCCAACAAGGATCCACTATTACCATGACCACTACCTCTACCACGTCCCCCCTGATAGGGACTGCCCATCCCACGAGAGCATCGTGAAAATGTGGAAGGGTAATTAGATGTAGTACCCCTCTTACCTCCACCACCCCGTCTAAAGGGGGACTGTTGTGGTCCTTGTCTGAATCTCCCCGGGGGACCATTAAGGCCACCAGGGATTTGTTTAACATTGTTAAACTGTGGTGGAGGGGGGGCATATGGCACAGAAAGAGGCAATCGCCCCGTATTTGCTGAACCTACCTCCATATCAACAAGATTGGTGGGGGTCTGTTCCGCTAATAATTTCTTTTGCCATTCAAATACAACTGCCCCTTGGTAATCCAATAAATCTCTATTATATTTCTTTTTCTTCTTGGTTCTCTGGTCCCTCTCCTCCTTCTCCAAAAGAGTAAGGAGGGAGAGAGATCTTTCCTTATATTCATTACTCTCCCTGAGGGGGCTCAATTTATACTTAATATTTTTTATCTCTTCATCTAATCTGGTAAGTTTAGCTTTTTTGCGATCAATAAGAAATTTATAAAAAATAGATCCCTGCTGTATTGAAGTAGCTAAACCAATCTTCAAGTTGGTTCCTATGACAACGTCCAATAGAACGAAACGTACGTCGGAAGGCAGAGGCTCTGACGTCATCGTTTCTATTCCACTGTGAACGGGTGTATGCAGGCCGGCCGGCTGTTCCATGATACATGCTTTTAATCGTACTTTCCCATGTAAGTGCAATTATCTTTCATTTTAATAAACTGTCTATACGGATTTACACTATGGAGAATGTGTCTCTCATTTCCCTGGGTTCCTCTTGCTGACCTTCGGTTTCTTTGGACGGAGAGTTCCGGTTGTCCTTCCCCTGTGATGAGACTGATGGTGGTGTCCCTGCTGAGTGGATTTCTAATATAAGCTGGGTTAAAGCTTACCTCTGGTAAGCGTGCATCGTTATAGGTGGTGGATTTTTTCACTGGGTGCTTGCTGATCAATTTTTCAATCACCATCTGTGGATTCATTTACTTTAAGGACTTTTATATTGGAGTCACCATTATTCACTTATTTATTTATTGCTTATTTTTATTTATTTTAAGTCACGTATGATTTTCAAGTATCACTATTTGGGTTGGAATACACATTGTGTTTTTTCAATTTGTTACACTTTGTGAGATTATTTTATGGTTCAATAAGTTTTTATTGGAGTTTTTGCAAGAATATAAAGAATATAAACATCGAAATAAGAAAATAAAAAAAAAGACAGAATAAAGGAGTGTAAACAGTGTCAGTTACCTGACATATGGTCTCCTAATAAACAATTGTATCTATTAAATATTGAAATAGTGCAAACATTTACAGGTATCTGGGTTGTTATAGGTGAAGTCGTACTTTAAACCTGTGCAACATGTGTATGTTAACATATAAGTTTTAATTACTCTATGCTGGGGTGCCCCTTTGGGAGCCTGCTGCACCCCTAGGCATAGGTAGTCTCAAGTAAGCAACGTGTGTATAGGTTACATCGATATGGTCATTAACAAAGATTTGGATCTCTATTTCCATGGGAGATCCTATATTTATATTGCATCTAAAACTATTATATCGGAGGTCTAGAAAAAGGGAAAAGGTGTGAGAAACAGAGTAGGAAAGGGGAGGATAGGTATAGAATAGAAAAAAGAGTTAGTGAGGGGAGGGGGGTGAGGGGGGTAAGGAGACAGCGAGCTTCAGTCTATATATATATATAGGGTCCTCATTATAAATAAATAGTGTAATGAGTATGGGTTGTTTAGACGTTATGAGGGATTGTTTGCTGAGAGTCTTTGTTTGAGTTTGTCTGAGGTAGAGTAACTCCTCCATATACTCCAGACAAAAGAGAATTTGGCGTACTTGTCTAAGGCTTGGGCCTGCATTTCCTCCATTAGCATGTAATTGTTTACTTCTCTGACCCATTCTATTAGGGAGGGGGGGTAGTGGTTTTCCAGTGTCTGGGTATGAGTTGTCTACCAGCACTAACAAAAAATTTCAGTAGGCCGTTTTTTTGCGATTTGATTGTCCCTGGAAGGATGGATAGGAGGGCTATAGAGGGTGATGGTAAAAGTGGCTTGTTATAGATTTCAGAGTAAATTTGAAAAATTTGAGTCCAGAATTGGAGAATACTATCACATTCCCACCAGATGTGTATATAAGTACCTTCCATTGTGTTGCATCTCCAGCATCTGTCTGAGTTAGATGGGAACATGATCCTGAGAGTAGTTGGGACCCGATACCACCTCGACATCAATTTGTAGTTTTTCTCTTGAGTATAACTTGATATGGAGGTTTTGTTTGTGAAGAGGAAGGCTTTCCCCATTCCGCCTCGGTTATATCTTTCCCGACCTCCGCTGACCATTTTGTAGTATAATTAGGTAGAGCTTTATGGGTGTGGTCCATAATTGATTTATATATCAATGATAGAGTGTGTCGTGGAGTTTCGGGGAGGGTACATAGTTGTTCAAAACCTGTCACGGGTCTGTGTGTTTGTCTGGAATCATGTAGGGTCTTACAATAGGAGTTTAGGTGTCCGTGAGTGAGCCATGTTATCTTGGAGTAGACGTCCGTGGGGGTGGATAGGAAGGTGCCTAAGGTGCGGTCGACAAATTGGCGGGCAGTGGGCCATGAATCTCTATTGTATACGTCTAAAGAGTGGGTTGAGTGTCCTCCAGGAAGGCTTGGGTTGTCAAACAATGGGGTAAGGGGGCTAGGTTCCGAGGATAATGAGAGTGTGTCTCTTTTGCGGTACCAGATTGTCAGTGCGTCCCTAGTAAGGGGGGATAGTGTCGATAAGGATTAATATATCTTTTCATAGCCCCAAAGAAGCGCTCGTAGGTCATATGTAGATAGGTCCTGTTCTACTGTTGTGGCTGCTTTAGTCATAGGGCGAGGGAACCACTCAAGGATACGGGATAGGACTGCGGACGTATGATACATTTCAAAGTCAGGTAGGCCCAAACCCCCTTTGGTGATAGGAGAGCATAAGAGTTTATGTTTCAGTCTTGGGTGGTTGCCTTTCCAGATGAATTTGGTAGCCATAACACGGAGGGTGCGGAGGTACATAGAGGGAAGAGCGATGGGTAAGGCTTGGAATAGATACAGTAACTTAAGGAGTATGTCCATTTTTAATGTATTAATACGTCCTATCCAGGATAGAGGTAGGTCTGTCCGTTCTTCGGTCAACTTCCTCAGTTTTTGGAGTAAGGGGTTGAAGTTCAGGGAATATATGTCAGAAGTTTGTTTGGGTATAGCTGTGCCTAAGTAAGAGATGGAATTAGGTCGCCATTGAAACGAAAAGTTAGATTTGAGGGAGGCGAGGGTGACATGTGATAGTGAGAGGTTTAGGGCTTCCGTTTTAGAGATGTTTAGTTTATAATTACTAAGACTACCAAATCTGTCTATTTCGGCTAATATGGAGGGTATGCTGATGTGGGGTTGTGTAACGTATAGAAGGAGATCGTCGGCATATAAGGAGAGTTTACAGTGGGACGAAGGGGTTTGTATCCCCTGTATATTAGGGTTAGATCTTATGGCCTGTGCTAGGTGTTCAATTACTAGGGCGAACAGGAGGGGGGAAAGAGGACAGCCCTGTCTGGTGCCGTTAGATATCATGAATTTTTCTGATTGGATGCCGTTTACTAATACTGTTGCGGAGGGTGCGGAATAGAGAGACATGATACGTGTCAACATTTTCGGGCCTAGACCCAATTGGGACAGGGTAGCTCGGAGGAAAGACCAGCTGACCCTATCAAAGGCCTTCTCTGCGTCGCAGGAGAGAAGGCAAGCAGGTATATGGTGACGGTGAGCATATGTGATCAGATGTATGGTCTTGGTGGTGTTGTCCCTGGCTTCACGGCCAGGAACAAAGCCCACCTGATCTTTATGTATAGTTTGTGGTAGTAAAGGGGAGAGGCGATTTGCAAGGATCTTAGCATACAATTTTAGGTCAACATTTAGAAGGGATATTGGTCTATAATTAGGGCAAGTGGAGGGGTCTTTTCCGGGTTTGGGGATGACAACTATCTGGGCTTGGAGTATGGATGGGGACAGGGCAATATTTTCATCAATGGCATTAAATGCTTTTGCTAGTAGTGGGGATAGTTGCGGGGCAAACGTTTTGTAGAAGCGGGGAGAGAATCCGTCTGGTCCAGGACTCTTGCCGTTCTTAAGATTTTTAATAGCGAATAGAAATTCTTCCTCGGATAGGGAGGTCTCGAGGTCCTCCGCATCCGAAAGAGGGAGAGATGGGAGTGCTGTCTCTTGGATATAGGAGGACAAGTCCTGTGGTGTAGGCGTAATACGTGGATTCTGGGGGGTGAGATTATAAAGTGCGGAATAGTATGTGCGAAATTCCTCAGCAATTGCTGAGTTCTGCATGAGTTTACCTTTAACGGGGGAGTTTATGAACGGTATAGGTCGTCTGGCTTGGCGTGGTTGGAGGGTGTGCGCTAGGTGTCTACCACATTTATTGGCTTGTGAGTAATGGTTGAATCTTCCTTTATCTCGGGCGACAAGAGACCTTTCTGCGAAAATAAGCAGGAGGTCTCTTCTCGCGTTGGTGAGTTCTAGGAGAGATGAGCTAGTTAGGTCTGTTTTGTGCAATTCTTCTAGTTTGGCAATGGTGGAGAGAAGTCGTGCTATATCCGCAGTGCGGGCATGTTTCAGTCGGGCTCCATGTTGGATTAATTTGCCCCTGAGTACGCATTTAAGCGCCTCCCATTTAGTAAGCGAGTTAGTGGTGTCTTGGGCATGGTCCGCGATAAAATGTCTGATGGTCTGTATAATATCCTGCGAGCATACTGAGTCGAATAATAAATTATCGTTAAGTCTCCAAGAGGAGCTCTGTTTGCTTGATGGAATATGTCCTAGGTTCAGATGTATGGGGGCGTGGTCTGACCAAAGAGTGAGACCAATAGAGGCTGATGGTGAGTAATCTAATAAAGATTGGGAAACGAAAAGGTAGTCCAGTCTACTGTAGGAGTTATGTGCGGGAGAAAAAAATGTGTAATCTTTGGTGTTAGGATGTAACATCCTCCAGGCGTCTACTAAGGATAAGTCAGATAGTAGTGTTCTGATATTGGTCAGGGAGGTCGGGGAGATCGAGGACTTACCGGTGGATGAATCAAGACGAGGTATCAGGGCTGCGTTGAGGTCCCCTCCCAGGATCATGTTGACCGTGCAGAATCTTTTCAGACGGGAGATCACTGATGAGAGGAATTGTTGTTGATTCTGGTTGGGAGAGTATATATTAATGATAGTGTAAATGGTATTCAGATAAGACAATTTAAGAAAAATATATCTTCCCAGGGGGTCAACATATGTGTCGAGGATATCTGGAGTGAAGGATGCGTGAAATGCTATTGAAACTCCTTTAGATTTTGCGGAGGGATTGGTACTATGGAACCAGACAGGATATTGTTTATGGAGAAATTGTGGACATTTGTCTGTTCTAAAGTGAGTTTCCTGTAGGAGGAGAATTTGGGTTTTAATTTTATGAAAATGATACAATATTTGTCGTCTCTTCTCCGGGACGTTGAGACCTCTGCAATTAAGCGAGGAGATCTTTAGGGAGGGTTGTACTGCCATGTAAGAATGAATTTACTTTGTGTGTGATAATAAGGACCATGGAAGCTCGCTGTCTCAAAAGTATGGGAAGTGGGGGAGAAAGAAAGAGAGGGGAGACCTCTAGTGGCGAAGCTAGAGAAGAGAGTTGAGTGGAGAAATAAGAAAAGAGGTGTAGACGAAAAGGGAAGAGAACGAGGCCAAAAAAGCCTCACTAGTAATGTTGTTAACAACATTTCAGCTAATACCGCTGTGGGCGCTGAAGGGCCTAAGTGGGGGGTACAGCGGGTTATGCACAGAGGAGCCCGCACACGCCGGGCAACATTTATCAAAAATTTCAGAATAAAAGAACTATAAACATAACTTCTCAAAACTCTGTGCTGCTACGTAAATACTGAATAGGTATTTATCTCTGCTAAGGAGGACCTATCTCATAGAACAGTTCAACTTGTAAGCAGCCCAGAGGGCTTCCATATCCAGCTATAAAATATTAACAATTTTTATAAGGGATATATGAGATATATGAGGAGAGGGGGAGGAGAGGGATGAGAGGGGGGGAAAGGAGAGGGATGGGGGGGGTGGGAAAAGGGGAGAGGGGAGGGATGGGGAGGGGGATGGTAAGGTTGGAGGTGATTAAGGACTGGGGAGGTATGTGGTCTGATATCACAGATAATCTCCCCTCACAGGGAGTAAGGGGGATGGAACTTTAACATAAAACCTATGTTTTAAGGAGAGAGAAAATGGGTTAATAATAAAGTGTTCCAACAATAACTGCAGACAGGAATGTCTGCACTGGTCTGGGACCTGTGAAAATCTATGGAAATAAGTCAGACATCATTAAACTGAGTTCAGCCGTCTGTCGCAGTGGAGAAGTCCGGTTTGGATCTCTTGTTTTTCTTCGTGCGTGTCTGCCATCCTGGTGCAGTTTGGAAGCCAGGGGTGGCTGCGTGAAGTGGCCAGAATGGGATGGAGATCTGAGGTAGTTCAAAAGTTCCGAGGAACTTGGGGAGATCCCCCAGCGTGCGAAAAATCGCAGATTTCCCTTCATGTGATGCAAACAATTTAAAGGGGAAACCCCAGCGGTATTTGATTTGTTTTGCTTGCAGGGCTCCAGTCAGGGGTTTTAAGGCGCGTCGCATGTCCAGAGTGAGTTTAGATATATCAGGGAGCAGGGACACAGCGGTGCCATTAAAGTATAGTGCGCTTTGAGAGCGTGCAGCCTGCATGATGGCGTCTTTAACAGCATAAAAGTGGACTCTGCAGATCACATCTCTTGGGTGCTCTAAATTCGGATTCTTGGGGCCGAGGGCCCTGTGGATTCGATCAAGTTCTAGAGGGGCGTCCTTGTCTTTCTGAAGTAGCTCATTGAACATGGCAATTACTGCAGGGGCTAAGTCCTTAGTTTCAACCGATTCGGGTAGGCCGCGTATGCGTATATTGTTACGTCTGGCCCTATTCTCCTGGTCGTCTTGATGGTACATCAGTTGTTGGATTTGGAGGGTATGTTCATGCAGGATAGTGTCATGCGCGTGCAGGGTGGATGTATTTTTTTCTGTATTGTGTTCCACTTCCTCAATTCTATTGGTGAAATCTCTGCGCAGTTCAGACATTTCTTGCTTATATGAACGTTCCATTCGTTGCACACAGGCCTCAAAATCGTGTCTGGTGGGAAGTGCTTTAAAGGAATGCCTCCATTTCCCATCCATAGGATCTGTGGGATTCAGGGGAGTGCTCTGTAGAGCGGACTGAGCCTGTCTCTGAGTCAGGGGGAGATCTGGCACGTTGCCTGGTCTTCATATGGGGTGTGGAGCGCTGTGACACCGCTCCCTGTGAGGCCGCATGTGTGCCTGGGGTCCAGGCCGGCGCCATCTTGGACGGGGGGGGTCGGAACGATTATGACCCAAATGGGTGAAAAAGCGGTCGATATCACCTGCAAGATGTGGATCGGAGGAACGCTGGATGTCTCCCCCTCCTCTCCTCCCCATATCAGGCCTGGATGGGTGCGCTGGGAAGCGATGAGAGCCTCTGTGTGTGCGGCGTGTGCGGGAGCTCCAGGAACAAGCGTCCTACTTCCTCATGTGCTAAGCCACGCCCCCCTGTGAGATTATTTTAATAATAATTTTTCCAAATTGTGGTTTCTCCACAATCCTAAATTTATTTGTTAGCGCGGTTCTGTTGATTATTCTAATTTATGTAATTTTGGTACCTACAAATTAGAACTGCAGCTTGGGGTATTGGGAAGCGCAGTAATTTTGTATTTTTTCCTTAATATCCATACCAGACCTGAAGGGCCTGGTATGGAATTTAGGGGGACCCCCACGTCATTTTGTTTTTTAAATTTTGGTTCGGGGTTCCCCTGTGGGGAATTCCCATGCCATTTTTATCAATGAACTTTTATGTGTATTGTCGGACCGGCAATGCAATAGCCGCGAGTAGTTTTAAATTACTTTTTTTCCTTTGAAATGTCATCTTGCTGTCACACTGTTCTAAACATGGGAAACATGCGCCCCTTTACAGGCATACTATAGACATCCCCCAGGTATGAAATTTAAAGGGATATTACACTTTTATTGTTTGACTTTAGCATTATTAAAATCACTGCTCCTGAAAAAACTGACATTTTTAAAACTTTTTTTTGCATTGATCCATGTCCCCTGGGGCAGGACCCAGGTCCCCAAACACTTTTTATGACAATAACTTGCATATAAGCCTTTAAAATTAGCACTTTTGATTTCTCCCATAGACTTTTAAAGGGTGTTCCGCGGCATTCGAATTTGCCGCGAACACCCCAAATTGTTCGCTGTTGGGCGAACTTGCGAACAGCCGATGTTTGAGTCAAACATGAGTTCGACTCGAACTCGAAGCTCATCCCTACTCTCTATTTTGTTTTTATGAATTGTATTGTATTCACTGAATTAATGGCAAGCCAGGTAGACTAATCTAACAGGGATCATCATCACACTCCTCATCATCAAATGACAGATCATACCTCACAGACCCAATCTATGGGGGATTATCACAAATCTGATTGAAGATAGGGGGGATAATTGTTTAGTGTATAATAGGAATCTACTGTAACATGGAGAGAATTCACTGCTAAATCTTAGTATCTATGCATCTCCCAAGCTGACTATTATTTATGGTGTTTGTAAAGTGACCACTGTAATTTTTTTTTTTAAATAGTCCTCAGTCCATACTTACACTCAATCATGTTAATCAAATAATTTCTGCATTGGCGAAGAATAATTAATTAGCCTGCTTAATTATCTTTGATAAATATTTTTTTTGTATTGGAAGCACTGTTGTTCATTAACCACTTGCCTACTGGGCACTTTTACCCCCTTCCTGCGCAAGCCAATTTTCAGCTTTCAGCGCTGTTGCACTCTGAATAAGAATTGCACAGTCATGCAACACTGTACCCAAGCAAAATTTTTATCTTTCTTTAAGACAGATAGAGCTTTCATTTGGTTGTATTTAATTGCCACTGGATTTTTTTTTGTTTTGCTAACCAAAACAAAAAAAAGGTTTTCTTAGTTTATGTTGTTTTTGTAAATAAGTAATTTTTAAGTTATTTTGTAAATAAGTAATTTTTCTCCTTCACTGATGTGTGCTGATGAGGCTGCACTGGTGGGCACTGATATTCTGCACTCATGGGCACTGATAGGCTGCACTGTTGGGCACTGATGAGATGGCACTGATGGGCTATGATGAGGAGGCACTAAGGACACAGCACTTAATTGTGGCACTGATGGGCCATGATAGTTGGCACTAATGGGCACTGTGGCAGCACTGATAGGCATCACTCATAGGCACTGACAGGCAGCACTGATGAGCACTGACAGGCAGCACTGATGGGCACTGGTTAGCAGCACTGATTGGCATTGATTGGCAGCACTGATTGGCACTGTTGGAGCTGCGCTGATGATCAGGACATTGATGATCAGAGCCCTGATTATCAGTGTAGAAGTCCCCTGTGTGGATTGCCGCTTACCGGCTCTCCTCATGCGCTGTCAGCGCAAGGAGAGGACTTCAGATAACTGGCAAATCCTGTTTATATTGTTATCAGCTGTGATTGGACACAGCTGATCATTTTGTAAAGAACTGCTGTGATTGGCTCTTTACCCCGATCTGTAATCAGCTGTATCCGATCAACACAAGTATCACAGATCACTGCTGATGCACGCCACAGGGGGTGCATGGGAAGCATGATCGCCGGATGACATCAATAGACGCCCTCCCAGACATGCACAACCATGCTGTAGCCATCATTCAGCTATAGCATGGTCGTGAAGAGGTTAAACGATCGATAGAGCTGACTAAAATAACTGTTCAGGCATTCCCTGACAAATGTTATTCTTGTCATGTTTTTCATGTTTTCTTACATTTTTACACATCTCAGTGTTGGTTCATATCGTAGTAGTTGTTTGGATCTCTTATCATTTCAGAACAATGCAGCAGAATTGAATTTTCCCTAGTGCAATGTCACGTATATTTGTCAGGAGGTCAGCTAGCAGTAATACATTAGAATATGAGGTATGCAGAGGAATTTAATGTTTTCATTCATAATTATGTTAATTTTCCAAATGTAGCTTAAGTGTTGTGTTTGTTTATAAACTTAACCAAGTATAAATGAAAGTATGGAAATTGAAATATCAAATATTATTAGGTTATTCATTATCTGACTGGCATTTAGAAAGTGGCACACACAGCACAAAACTCTACAGTACAAAATGAAAGGTGTATCTATATGTATCTATTTTAATTATTAGAATTTCAAATTGGTTAATATTTGAGCTGGAAAAGTAAATTTTGAAAGCAGCCTGGATGAATTGTTGGATATTAGCTGTTGGTTTAATATTGAATGATTTGTTCATCTCTCAGTAGAAGAGTAACTTTTGTATAGCCAGTTCATTCCCATGCTGGCTGCTCTCTGATCCCATAGTGCTGATGCCATCATCTGCAGACTCTCTTTTGGATACTGAGATGACCCCAGAGCTGGACCACCAATAGATAGGCAATTCAGCTTCAACAACTATTTAACCTAAAACAAATATTTTTAAAAGGATGCTTTCTAAAATAATACAATCAATAGTTATCACTCATCACTATCAGTAGTGATGAGTGAATGTGGCTTAGATTCATGGGAACATTTTGCAATCTCTTTGTAGAATCCACAAATAAAACTTTAACTACTTCAGTACTTCTGCTATTTTACCGTTATAATGTGGATCCAAAAGGTTGGCCAACTAGTAATGGTCTATCTTCTTGATGGCCCAAATACTTGGATCCTTACACCAGCACTGGATCATTAACCACTTGACCTTCAGAAGATTTACTTTCTGCTATAAAACATATCCAATAAAAAAAAATTGAACAATCTGATTTCTTAATAAATAGTGATGGACCGAACACCCCCGTGTTCGGTTCATCACCAGAACGCCCGAACAGACGAAAAGTTTGACTTGAATCCCAAACCTCATTGAAGTCTATGGGACCCAAACTCAAAAAAACAAAAGTCCCAATTTTTAAGGCTTATATGCAAGTTATAGGCTATAAAAAGGGTATAGGGGCCTGGGTAATGCCCTGAGGGACATGTATCAATGCAAAAACATTTTTTTTAGGATATCGTTTTTAAGGGAGCAGTGATTTTAATGATGCCTAAAGTGGAATAATAATAAATAAAAAAAACGTTAAATATAGTGCCTGGGGGGGGTCCCCTTAGTCTGCCTGCAAAGTGGTCCATCTGTACTGTGTATAGAAGCTGCCCCAGCAAAAGTGACTCGTATAAAGAAAAAAAAATACATTGAAATAAATTTTCCCTGCACGTTTTCTTTTTTTTTATATATATATTCTTTATTTTATTTTATAGTAATACAAAAAGAAAAAAAAAGTTTAACACAGTACATGTTTCCCTTCAGGGGACTATTAAACACATCATAAACCAAAAGAAAATACATTATCATATCCTTCCACCCCTATCCCCAGAGAAAAAAAAAAAAACACCAACAGTCCCCCCCATCCCCCTCCCTTCCTCACGTCCTTTCTGCTTCTATGACTCTATCAACAAGAGGCTCTCCTCCGTTCTCCTGAAATCGAGCCATTTCTGCCATGTCTTAAGGTATTTCTCTCTTGTACCTTCTATTAGGTGTATTGACTCCTCTAAGGATCTTACCCGCTCCACCCTTATTATCCAATCCTTCACATTTGGAGCTTCCGGGGCTTTCCATAAGCAAGGTATTAAAGCTTTTGCAGCATTCAATAGGAACGGCACTAAAAGCCTGCAGTATTGGGGTACTTCCGTCTCTGTATCATGAAACAAGTGCGTCCAGGGTTTTTTTTCAATCTGTTCTCCCATTATCTGTGTAATCTTACCTATGATTTTTTCCCAAAAAGGGTAGATTTTGGGGCAGTCCCACCATACGTGTGCAAAGGTACCCACCTCCCCGCACCCCCTCCAGCAGATTGGGGGACTATCTAACCTATATTTATGCGCCCTTTGGGGGGTCACGTACCACCTTGCTAATAATTTCATATGTCTGAGTATCTCTTGCCGGTGCGTACACCATTTTAAGTATCTTAAGCCTATGTTCCTCATTTCTCAACGGTCCTATTTCTCTTTCCCACTTGCCCAGGTATGCAGGGAGCCTCTTGTTTGCTTTGTCTCTCAATATTTTATAGATTTTAGATATTGTGCCCATTTTACTCGGGGGAGTGCTTAATACTTTTTCTTTTACCCTTAATTGACCTTTCCCCTCAGTGGTTGTGGGAGAGAGTGTGTAAAGTGCTGTAACTGTGCGTATCTCCATTTATCCAGAGGTTTACTTCCCCATCCCCTCGTGATTTCTGTGTACGTGTAAAGTCTATTTCCCATCATCACATCCTGTAGTTGAATTACCTCTTTTTTTGCACACTTTGTACAATATACATATTCCTCCTTTCCCGGCTTAAAATAATTTGTGTTAGTGAGCGATATAAGTGGTGAGTTATAATCCCATTTAAGTTTCTTACTTACCCTGTCACAAATCTTAAATGTGTTTTTTGTCAAAATGTTAGTGTGACGTCCTAACTCACGAAACTGTGGCGGAATCCATACCATATTTTCTAAATCTACCCCACATTTAGCCTTTTCTTTATCCACCCAACTTTTCCCTTTTCTACTGTGCAACCAATCTACAATCCTAGCGGTCGAGATTGCTTCATAATATTTTTTAAAATCCGGAGCACCCAATCCTCCCTGTCTTTTATCCATGGACATAGTGTCATATGCTATCCTTGGGCGTTTACTTGCCCAGATATATCTCAGTACCATAGATTGTAGCTTTCTAAAGAAGTCGGGGGGGGGGGGGGGCGCAATAGGAATCATTGAAAAAGTGTAGATCAGCATTGAGAGGACAAACATTTTTACAGCGTTTATCCTGCCAATCCATAACAAAGATCGATATTTCATCAGGTTCAGTTGATCCTTAATCTTGTTAAGCAAGGGGATATAATTGGCTTTAAACAGTTTCTTTGGATGTGCTGTCAGTTTTATACCCAGATATCCCAGCTCCCTCCTACGCCTAAGTAAAGGGGAACTTAGACTGAATTGCTCTCTGCTCTCCTATCTGTAGTGTTATATTTAACAGTTCAGATTTACGCATATTTATTTTAAAATTCGGAAGTCCCCCATATCGTTTAATCTCCTCGAGAACGATAGGGATTGTTGTTCTGGGACTGGAGATAAAACAGAGCAGGTCATCAGCAAACGCCGCCACCTTATGTTCCCTTTCTCCAGCCCAGAATCCCTTGATATCAGGGTTCTTGTGAATCGCTTCCAATAGGGGTTCCAAAGTTAATATAAACAGAATTGGGGATAAAGGACATCCCTTTCTTGTCCCGTTAAATAATTCAAGGGGAGAAGACAGGGTTCCATTCACTCTGACTCTAGCTCTTGGATGGTGGTACAGAGAGACGATCCACCTCATCCTCTCACCTACTCCCAACTACTGTAATACTTCAAACATAAACCCCCAGTCAACTTTATCGAAGGCCTTTTCTGTGTCGATAGACATAAATACTCCCGGAAGGCCTCTCCTGCTTATCTCCTGAATCAGAAGGATCGCTTTCAGGGAATTATCCCTCCCTGCCCGGCACAAACCCCACCTGATCATTATGCACCCACTTAGGTACCCAGGCCTTTAGTCTATCTGCTAGTATTTTAGCAAATATTTTTTATATTGGTATTTAATAATGAAATCGGCCTATAGCTACCTGGGGATGCTGGGTCTTTCTTTAAGATGAGGGTGATATGGGCCAGGAGGGACTCCTCTCGCAGTGTCTCTCCCTCTCCCAGGGCGTTTAGGTAATTACATAGCTTAGGTGCTAAAAATTTCAAAAATTTTTTGTAATATAGAATGGAGTATCCGTCGGGGCCCGGGCTCCTCCCAAGGGCAGTATTACTTATTGCTCTTTCTACCTCCTCCTGCGAGATTGGAGTCTCCAGGAGTTCAACCTCTTCCTTCTCTGCCCTGGGAAGGTCTAGGCCCCGCAGATACTTCCTAATATCCTCCTTCCTCCTTTCTCCTTCTTCTTTCCTACCCACCCTATATAGGGCGCTATAGTAGGTATAAAATACTTCTGCTATTTTAGGGGAGGAAAATTCTAGCCCACTTCCTTCATTTCTAATCTTGGGTATAAACGTCTTGTTCTTTTTTCCTTAACTCTCCTCGCCAACCATTTGCCTGATTTATTACCCCCTGATATTTTTCCTTGTTTATAAAATCAAAAGCGCATTTCCTGTCCTGTTCTAGCAAATCTTCTAACTCCCTTTTTTTCCCCATTAATGTTTGTCTATCGGGTATCCCCCTTGGTCACGTCCCTTGCTCGAGTTCTTGGATCTCTTTATAGAGCAGTGACATCTTTTTCCTCCTCTCTCTCTTTTTCCCCGCTCCTATACTAATAAGGACCCCTCTAACGTACGCTTTATGAGCCTCCCAAAGTGTAGCCCTAGATATTTCTTTTGTGTCGTTTATCTCGAAGTATGTCTTTAGTTCCTGCTCTACCCTTTCAGCCGTATCTGGGTCTTGAATGAGGGAGTCGTTCAATTTCCAGTTCGTCCCAATCCGAGCAGCCCCAGATATCTCCAATTGGATTCTCACTGGGGCATGGTCAGATAGTGTGATTGCTTTAATTTATGCTGTCCTAAGATTCTGGATCAACTGATGTTCTATTAGGATGTAGTCTATCCTCGAGAATGATTTGTGGACCGGGGAATAAAAGATGTAGTCTTGTTTCTTTGGGTGGCATACCCTCCATGCATCCATTAGCTGGAGGCCCCTAAGTGTTCTCTTAAGATCCTCCCGTTTTTCAGTGGATCTAGGGACATCACCTGAAGTATCACACCTTGGATCCATGCTATAATTCAAATTCCCAGCAACTATTGATTTCCCTTCTTTAAACTTCTCCAGCTTATTTAATGCTCAGTATACGCCCCCAATAGGAACCCAGTTTGTCTGGGTTCCTATTGGGGGCGTATATATTCGCTATTGTACATGTCATATCAAACAGTTTCCTTTTTATAAAAAAATACCTTCCCTCTGGATCGGCCAGGCGCTCCCCCTTGGTGAATATTGTTGTTCTATCGAATCCAATTGTGACACCCCTTGAATGGGATGATCTTGCATCCCCATAAAACCACGTTGGAAACTGTTGTGTCGCCAGGCTATCATTGGACTCATGTGTAATATAGGTCTCCTGCAAACAAATTACATTTGCACCCAAATGCTGCAGTTCCCTGTTAATTTTATACCTTTTTTTTGCAGTATTTAATCCCCTTACATTATAAGTAACCACGTTTATGACCCCCATAAATCACTCAGATAGGAGCGTCTGAGCGATCCAGCAAGACCATCTGGAAGAAAAGAGAGAGGGAAGAGAGTACAAAAAAAAAGGGGAGACACCCCCCCAACAAACCTCTCCCCATCCCACCCCCTCCCCCGCCCTCCCACACCCCCCTCCCTCGCCCTCCCACACCCCCCTCCCTACCACCCCTCTTGTCTGGAACATATTGCCTGAAAGGCAGACCCCCGTTTTGTTCAGTATATGGACCCTGGGGACACCTACCTGGTGTCTCCCTATTGCCATACTCCCAGTGGGCTTGTGCCATCCACCCCTTCAAAGCACACCCCAGACCCCCCCCACCCTGCACTTAATACTTCTTTTGCATAATACTTTTACTAAAATGATGTCCTTGATCCTCATCGCTGGCTAGGGCCCACTCCTGTCCCTCCACCCCCACCCCTTCTCAACCTCTTTGTGGGATGAATCATTCCCTCCCCCTCGCTCCAACCTGGGATGTGGGGGGGTGAAATGTCCAATTTACCGCAGAAGTCCCCTAAATCTTCCGGGAATCTTAGTACTGCAGATCGGCCATTTTTCCTTCCAATCAGACAGGCCGGGAACCCCCATTGGTAAGTTATCTCGGATGACCTCATAAGTTCGGTGAAGGGTCTCAGGAGCCTCCTTCTTGACAGGGTCTCGGCTGATAGGTTTGCAAACACTTGTAATTCTACTCCTTCATAACCCACACCAGAAGATTTCCGCAGTTTATCCATAATTTTTAGTTTTTCTTCTGTGTAATGAAACCTTACTATGACGTTAAATAGATGCTGTACTATTGTCGACAGTTCCTCATTCCTGTACTTCTCGGGGAGCCCTTTAATTTGTAGATTTTTTTCTCTTAATCTTATAACTTATAGTGGAGGCCCCTATTTACACTGTGTAAATATTTTAGTTGTTTACTAATGTCCTCCAGTCTCTTCCCGTGGTCCTCTAATCTACCCTCCGTCTCCTCCACCCTTTGAAGTACCAGTCCAATGTCCATTCTTACTGCGGCAATGTCCTCTTTCAAAGATGCCTCCATTTTGGACAGCATTTCTGTCAGCATTTCTTTAATTTGTATGCCTTCCATTCTTACTGCGGCAATGTCCTCTTTCAAAGATGCCTCCATTTTGGACAGCATTTCTGTTAGCATTTCTTTAATTTGTATGCCTTCCTCCTGCCTTGTTGATTGGGGCGGTCTATTCCGTGTTGGGTCTTCCTCCCTCCCACCTCTCCTCTGCAACCCTTCTTAAGTGTTAACTTGGGGATGGTTCCCATTACTTCTTGGTATTATTTTCCCATCTAGCCCTTTCCCCGTTTTATTCTCCTCTTCCGCCAGTTTTTGTTTATTTGCTCCTGAACGTGTAGGGGCTCCCATCTTGGGGCTACTTTGTGAATCTTTCAGAACGTGAGTATCTACAGACATGTAGCGCTGTATACTCCCCGGGCTTAATGCAGCTGTGGCCCCTTTATTAACTTTAGTTGACTTCCCCCTCATTTCTTTATCTTGTATCGCCAAATGCCTTTAATGCGGTCTTGAATACAGAGAGCAAATATTTATTATATGCAAAGCTCTTCCAGTGGTCGATAACGTCTCATAGTGGGGAGAGCCACCGGGAAGGGAATCATACAATTAAACAGATAAAAAAGAAGGGGGGCGGGCACCCCGAGTCCTCCTCCAATCCGTTATTTATATAAAATGTATGCCACTCGTCCCCCTGAACACAAAAAAGTCTCTCAAATATCATAAACTAGTATGGAGTTTTCACCATTTAGTATTCCTGTGGGAGGGGGGCATTACAGATGGTTCTTGTATCAGGCACAGGGGGATATCAAGGTATCCGCATCCACCTCTCCTTCAAGCCCCTCACTGTCCCGGTCTATGCCAGTCTGTCACAGGGGGATCACAAAAATACAGGAGCACTCTCACCTCCTCCTTCTCCGACTCTCACTACAGTCCTTGTGACAGGGCTCACCCCTCCCGCTGCAGCGTCGCGATCATCTAACACTAAGGCGCCTCTCACAAGCCCAACTTCGATGGGTCTTCCTCCCCTTGTCGCCGCAGTCCGGCGAAGTGTCCGGCCTCCCAACTGAGGAACTCGGGAACAATAGCAGGGACGGTGGTAGGCTATCGGGCAAGGACCGTCATCGTCTCTCCATGATGCCGACGTCTCTCCATCCGGCCTCAATCAGAGCGGGTGTGTGGGGAGGTCCGAGGATCTGGGATGTAAACAAGGCCTACGTGCCGGTGCTCCGCCCCATCCTCACCGGAAGACCGCCCCCCTGCAAGTTTTCTTTATTTTGTAAACACCATCTTGGGGAGCCAGTCTGTATGGTGAGGTCACATTTTAGTGCACTCGGAACAAGATTACAGATTTTTTGGATAAATTATGGTGTCTCTTTGGCAGACTTTGGACTGAAATAACAAAGTCTTGCACCACAGTGAGAGGGAAGGAAGTCCTCCTCTTCCTCCCGCTGCTCTGCCTTGAGTGCCCTGTCCATAATGCCACGCAGAGTATGCTCCAGAAGGAAAAGAAGAGGAATAGTGTCACTGATGCATGCATTGTCACAGCTCACCATCCTTGTCGATTCCTCAAATCGCGACTCAACTCATTGGGGTTGTACCTCTCCCACACTTTCCTTTTGTGCTCTATTAGGCACCAAGGTTCAGTCCGTGACCTCATCATCATCACCCCCTCCATCCTCAACACTGGAGCCAACTTGGCGATATGCTGCCGCTGGGGGAACATGAATTCCAATTTGTTGTCTGTCAGTTTTTGTCAGTGTTCTCCCCTCTCCGTGGGCTCATGTTATTCCCTTCCTGTACCTCAGAGCCAACATCAGAATCAAGTAAAGTCTGTGCATACTCAAGAAGCAAGTGGCTGACGCTGTGTTCAAATGATTCAGCTGATTGTCGGCTGACGTTACAGATCTGGTCCAAGCTCTGAAAAGATCTCAACCATATGGTCGGGATCTGCCCAGATGCCTGAGCCAACAATAATGATATAAACTGGTGTGCAAAAAAGAAAAAACAAAAAAAAACAAAGGTTATTCCACCCAAGTGCAAAGTCTTAAGTGAAAAAGTTCAAAATTGCATCCTGAGTCGCAGGAAAAACGCATATCCAAAGTTCATGAATTGCATTCCTTAGTGTGTATAAATATATATATAAATAAAAAACACCATCGAAGTTAATTGTGAGTGAATTAGAAAGTCGCTATGCTACAGAGCAAACAGCGACATGTAAGCCAAATACTAATATTGACCATTGCATACATATAAACCAACAATAAAGTTATAAACTGGTGTGCAAAAAAGAAAAAACAACAAAACAAAGGTTATTCCACCCAAGTGCAAAGTCATAAGTGAAAAAGTTCAAAATTGCATCCTGAGTCGCAGAAAAAACGCATATCCAAAGTTCATGAATTGCATTCCTTTGTGTGTATAGAGGAATAAGGGGATGTGAAGGGACCTCCAACCACCAGTGGAGCCGAAGGTTGATAATAGATGTATCCTTACCAGACACGTTGGACCTCCTTTATAGCAAGATCTTAGAAGCATGCATATTTAGCCCTCTGCAGGGACAGTAGATGACAGCTCACCACACAGCTGGAGATGGTTCCGACACTTCCACATTGATGTAAACACTCCCTCGTTTGGACTCGTAGGTAAAGAAGGGGAGATAGAAAAAACTCCAATGGTATAGTATGTAAAAAAGGGGAATTTTATTGCGTCAGACAACTAGGCATCTTTAAAACATCCAAAACATAAAAGCCGGCAAAATATAAAAACAACAGAGACGCCCGTGCTAGGTTACATGGGGCTCTATGGCGATCTGGCGTACACTGCGTACATGTTTCGTGATAGGTCACGTCTTCAAAGGGGCACGGGCGACGCAGTGAACCATCGCCATTTATACTACTTCCTTACATTCAAGCCTCGTTTTCATTTGAGTTTCAATTACAATCTGAGCATGTGCAAAGGATACCAAGCCTCGATATGGCTCCCGTTATAATGCTTCCTCTCTATTCAAGCCTCGTTTTCATCCAAAGAACGAATTACGATCTGAGCATGTGCAAAGGATACCAAGCCTCGACGTAGCTCGCATTATGAAACGCAAACCAGGAAGCTTGTTCCTGAATGTCATTAGCACACTTTATATGACCAAAATTTTGTTCTCATCTCAAACTAATATATGTCATCTATTATAGGTCTAAGCAGTTAGTTATTTTTGGGTCAAATCGGCCCATTTTATATACTGTAGGATCTAGGATCTAGGATCTCGCCCATGTACATCCAAATAATGTTTGGATACTGGGTGGCCTATAAACCCCCCGTATAAAGTACAGGAAGGAATTAGAGGGAATTGTTGATTTCGGGTTCCAATCAGGTATTATCAACAAAAAAGAGAAACAATTTCTGATACCAGTATCCTCACGGATACCTATTATATATTACTTGCCGAAAATCCACAAGAACCCTGTACACGCGCCTGGCCGTCCAATTATTAGTGGAATAAATTCCATCACCTCAAGAGTTGGCAAGTATATCGATGGGTTTCTCCAACCCTTGGTTAGATCATTACTCAGACTCTTCCTTTTCTATTAGTTTTTTGAGATTAAAGGATCGTTCTTTGTATTCCTCACTATTACTATGAGGGGATAATTTCTCTTTAATAAGTTTAATCTTAATGTCGAATCTGATGAGTTTGGCTTTCTTCCTAGCAATCAGGTGAACAGGGAGCTATCATGAGGGTCATTACCCTAGTTATCACGATCCCCGGGGTACGCCATACGAGGATGAATATCCCATCCGCACCCAAAATCGCTTCCAACCTTTAAGAGACACACATTATCAATACAGGGAGGAGGAAGATTATGGAGGTCCATACTTAGGCAATCATATGCCAAGGAGAGACACATCCAACTGGGATCGCCCCCCTTGACCCCAAAGAGATATGCGGATGGATTAGCACACTCCTAATTATCCACAATGGGAAGAGTATTCCCAATCTCAACATTGGGGTTTTCCCTGAGGAGATCAATACTATCAAAGACCACTAGAAAAAAGAGAGGAGTCAGAGGGGGGAGAAGAACAAGGAGCAAAAAGAAAACGGGTCTAACTGGCCAAGGTATTTTTAACTTGAGTAATACCCCCCTGACCCAAGAGGAAACTGCCATCTTGGATAAGGGTTTAAAATTCACACCCCCCAAGCCACCTAACAAATTTCAAACATATATCGATATTCACAAATACACCAGAAAGTTAAATATCAAAAGGTATCTATTATCTAATCCTATTGGTACCCAAAGCCAATATCTCACTAATATTAGGCACTCAGGCCTTGCAAACGCATCATTATTTAATCCCCAGATGATCTGCCAGCTTCAATTAGGGTATTTTGAGATGTTCTTCTAAGGGACCTTGACCGTTTAAAAATCAAAAATAATAGAATGACCAAGGACCTTGAACAGGGGTTGGACCAACTTTGCAAACGCAAAGGCCTTGTCATTAGGCCAGCTGACAAGGGAGGGGGTATTGTAGTAGTGAATAAAAGTGATTATTTACAGGAGTTGGACAGGTTAGTGGGATATTCCACTACTTATACTCTCCTTAAATCCGACCCCCGTATAAAGTACAGGAAGGAATTAGAGGGAATTGTTGATTTCGGGTTCCAATCAGGTATTATCAACAAAAAAGAGAAACAATTTCTGATACCAGTATCCTCACGGATACCTATTATATATTACTTGCCGAAAATCCACAAGAACCCTATACACCCGCCTGGCCGTCCAATTATTAGTGGAATAAATTCCATCACCTCAAGAGTTGGCAAGTATATCGATGGGTTTCTCCAACCCTTGGTTAGATCATTACCCGCTTACATTAGGGACAGTAAACATACCATTAATCTTTTAAGAGATTGTGGATACAGGGAGGGACATTGGCCAATGTCACGTCCCTGTATACCACGATCCCCCATAAATGGGGTATATCCTCAGTAAAATACTTCCTATACAAGGACCCCTCACTCCCAAGGAGACAAAAGTGGTTTATAATGGAACTTCTTGAATATGCCACCACGCACAACTTTTTTTGGCATAAGAATCAATACTTCCTTCAAACAAAGGGAGTTGCCATGGGGGAGAAGTTCGCCCCCAGCCTGGCTAATTTATTAATGGGGAAATGGGAGGAGGACGTCATTTATGCCCAGAGGAGATCGGAGTTAGTCCTGTGGGCAAGGTACATAGATGACGTCCTCCTCCTGTGGAACGGTACCCATGAATCTCTCTGTGAGTTTATGGAAAATCTAAATAGGAATGACAGGGGGATTGAATTTAAGTATGAGGCCAGTTTAAAATCTGTGAACTTCCTGGATCTTGTAATTAAGGGAGAGGGAGACTCTTTGCATACCTCTACTTATTTCAAGACCACAGACCGCAATTCATTTATCCCCAGAGACAGTTGCCACCATAAAGCGTGGCTTGATTCAGTCCCTAAAAGTCAATACTTACGTATTAGACGTAATTGTTCTACCATCAATGACTTTAGAGTACAATCTAAGATACTTACTGAGAGGTTTTTGGAAAAAGGATATGAATTTCCTTTTCTTGAGGAAAAAATGAGAGAGGTGGAGTTGGTTGATAGAGAGTCACTCCTTAGAGATAAGAGTAGGCTGGAAATTCCTGAAAGGAAAGAGTCCATTTGTCCCTTTATAACAGGCTACTCTCATCAATATTCCTTGGTTAGGAAATTGATGTATAAGCACTGGCATATTATAAAAAATGACAGTGTATTAGGCCCTCTACTTCCTGAGAAACCTCGTGTAATTTTCAGAGGAGTACCTTCTATCAGATCAGTGATAGCTCCCGGTGTCTGCGACCCTCCCATCAGGAAACCCATGTTCTTTCAGAACTTGGTTGGGTATTATAAATGTAAAAACTGTGCTGTTGTACTATTAATGACATCAAAGATCGTAAAGTGAAACAGTTCCATTCTACCAGCACTTCGAGGATTTTTTCAATTAAATCCTTTATTACCTGTTCCACCACCCACGTAGTATACCTCTTAATCTGTCCATGCAGATTACAATACGTGGGCCGTACAGTACGACCCCTTCAGGTCAGATTGAACGAGCACATTGGAATAATCCGAAGAGGGTTTATAGGCCACCCAGTATCCAAATATTATTTGGATGTACATGGGTGAGATCCTAGGGGTACAAAATTCATAGCCATAGATAGACTCAAGACACCATGGAGGGGTGGTCTGAAAAAACGAGCTATATCCAAGCTTGAAATGGAGTGGATATATAAAATGAAATGTTTAAAACCCTTTGGGCTCAATGTAGATGTCGAAATTAATGCGTTTATTGACAATGCTTAGACGATGTTGTGTGTGGACGCATTGATTTCGACACTTGGGAGAATAATTTGTAAACCCACCCTTCCCCCCCTCTCCCTCTTTTTCTAGGGGTAGTTATATTGTCGGTTTTGTAAAAAATATAGGGGGATACCATGTCGAGATATGGCTGCCCTTTGAATGTAGTGATACACATAAATATAGGACTAATGTATGATGATTCTTAGTAATGTAACCCCCAAATATAGAGATTTTTTTCAATAATACAGTAGTTGTGGTCTGAGGAAAGAACAAGCAATATTGTTTAGATTTAGCAGTTTGTTTTTTTTTTTCTTAATTTATTTTTTAGTCCTTTTCAAATTTTCCCCTTTTTTTGTTGTTAAATGTCTATTACTGTAGAAATAGTGTCCTACAGTATGTAAAATGGGACGATTTGACCCAAAAATAACTACCATATATACTCGAGTTTAATTCGTTCCGAGTATAAGTCGAGACCCTAATTTACCACAAAAAAATGGGAAAAACTTATTGACCCGAGTATAAGATGAGGGTGAGAAATGCACAGCTACTGCAAGTGGAAAAAGAGGGTCAACAATGCAGCTGTATACCTCCCTGTGTCCTGTGCATATGTGTCATGTGTCCTGTGCATATGTGTCATTTGTCATGTGTCCTGTGCATATGTGTCATGTGTATATGTACCTGTGTCATGTACCTGTGTCCTGTGTATATGTGCATGTACCTGTGTCCTGTGTATCTGTCATGTGTATGTGTACCTGTGTGCATGTGTCTGTGTGTCTGTGTGTGTGTCTGTGTGCATCCTACCTGTGTCCTGTGCATCCTCCGTGCGCCGCTCTGCACCGATCACCGTGTAGTATTCGGCGGCCATTCACTGTTCAAAAGCCACGCCACCTCCTCGTCCAAAAAACTCAATTTCCCAGCAGTCAGCGGTCAGCCAATCACGGACATTCTCTCATCCTCATACCACGGACGAGGATGAGAGAATGTCCGTGATAGGCTGTACACTGACTGCCTATCACAGACTAGGAGGCGCGGCTTTTGAACTGTGAGAGCCGCTGCTGAGTAGATTGTATCACACGCTGGCCACCGTCTGCCTGCATGACACGCTGATCATGTAGGCAGACGGCGGTGACTCGTGTATAAGTTGAAGGGGGCACTTTCAGCCCCAAAAAAGGGGCTGAAAAATTCGACTTATACACGAGTATATACGGTAATTGCTTAGACCTATAATAGATGACATATATTAGTTTGAGATGAGAACAAAATTTTGGTCATATAAAGTGTGCTAATGACATTCAGGAACAAGTTTCCTGGTTTGCGTTTCATTATGCGAGCTACGTCGAGGCTTGGTATCCTTTGCACATGCTCAGATCGTAATTCGTTCTTTGGATGAAAACGAGGCTTGAATAGAGAGCAAGCATTATAACGGGAGCCATATTGAGGCTTGGTATCCTTTGCACATGCTCAGATTGTAATTGAAACTCAGATGAAAACGAGGCTTGAATGTAAGGAAGTACTATAAATGGCGATGGTTCACTGCGTCGCCCGTGCCCCTTTGAAGACGTGACCTATCACGAAACATGTAGGGCGTGGCTACGCAGTGTACGCCAGATCGCTATAGAGCCCCATGTAACCTAGCACGGGCGTCTCTGTTGATTTTATATTTTGCCGGCTTTTATATTTTGGATGTTTTAAAGATGCCTAGTTGTCTGAGGCAATAAAATTCCCCTTTTTTACATACTATACCATTGGAGTTTTTTCTTTCTCCCCTTCTTTACCTACGAGTCCAAATGAGGGAGTGTTTACATCAATGCGGAAGTGTCGGAACCATCTCCAGCTGTGTGGTGAGCTGTCATCTACTGTCCCTGCAGAGGGCTAAATCTGCATGCTTCTAAGACCTTGCTATAAAGGAGGTCCAACATGTCTGGTAAGGATACATCTATTATCAACCTTCGGATCCACTGGTGGTTGGAGGTCCCTTCACGTCCCCTTATTCCTTTATACACACTAAGGAATGCAATTCATGAACTTTGGATATGCGTTTTTTCTGCGACTCAGGATGCAATTTTGAACTTTTTCAATTATGACTTTGCACTTGGGTGGAATAACCTTTGTTTTTTTGTTTTTTCTTTTTTGCACACCAGTTTATAACTTTATTGTTGGTTTATATGTATGCAATGGTCAATATTGGTATTTGACTTACATGTTGCTGTTTGCTCTGTAGCATAGCGACTTTCTAATTCACTCACAATTAACTTTGATGGTGTTTTTTATTTATTTTTTTATTTTAAAAAAGTAGACAGCCCAATGTATTTGGTAAGAGGCATGGAGAGTTTTTTAAAAATTTTTCCCACAATTCTTGAGAAAATGAAGGAATTATTTTTTATTTATTTTTTACACAAAATTGTCATAATAACAAGTTGTACAGTATCTCACACACAGCATATGTATACTTCCAATTACACCCAAAAATACATTCTGCTACTCCTCCTGAGTATTGTGATACCACATGTGTGAAACTTTTCCAAAGACTGGCCACATACAGAGGCCCATCATGCAAGGAGCACCATCAGGCATTCTAGGAGCATAAATTACACACATAATTTCCTAACGACCTATCACACTTTTGAAGACCCTGGGGCACCAGGGTAGTGGAATTACCCACAAAATGACCCCATTTTGGAAAGCAAACACCCCATTGATGTCAATTCATAAGATATTTCTAATGCATAGCATGTAAATAGCAAAAATTACACCCCAAAATACATTCTGCTACTTGTCCCGAGTATGGCGATGCCACATGTGTGAGACTTTTGCACAGCTTGGCCTCATAGAGTGGCGCAACATGCAGGGAGCACCATCAGGCGGAACATATTTGTAACCTACATATAAAAATAAAACTGGGAATAGAGATTCCATCATATATATCAGAAAAACATATACATATTGACCCAATATATAAGACCAAGAAAAAACAATAAATCAACAACATTTGAAACTAAATGTAACTAAAAATGCAAGAAATACCTTATAAAGTTGTATATATCAATCAATTTCTAGTAAAACAATGTTTATAAGGAAAAAAGAAATAAAGAAAATTGAATAATAAAACATCTAAAAAAATATAAACTAAATTAGTAAAGAAATATAAACAAAGAGAAAAATCATAATAGAGTTCAAAGGATGGAAACCCGAGAAATAAAAAACACAACAGTAAAAAATATATAGATGGAGTCTCCTGCATTCAGAAAACTTCATTAAACTCCACCATACATAATCTTTTAGGGTTTCCAACATGAGGACATCTAGAAAAACACTATTGGATACAAACAGTAAAAAAACAATAAATAGATGATAAATATGATATAAACCTAAATGAACCAAAAAATGTATTGTCAACCTATGAGGCCATATCTAGTCATATTTAGATAAAACAAATATATATATGTATCTCTAGTCATAATAGTGGCTCACACCCCATTAGAAAATTTAGACTGGAAGAAATGCGAGTCTGGAGCCGAAGGATCCAGAAAACCTCCCTGCAGCACAAAATTTGAAAAGCATCTCCTCCCCTCTTTGGCACCCACACCTTCTCTATGACCTATACTTTCATGGCAGAGATGTTACCATCGTGACACCCTCTGAAATATTTTGCTATATTGGTCCCTAAATAGGGAGAATAGACTGGGCATTTTAAATACAAAAGAGGCAAAGTCCCTGAGGCAGAAAAGAGGCAGAGCATCCTACGCTCCCCACTTTCTATCACCTCCCTAAAACCCATAAGGGGTTAACTCCCCTAAAATGTAGACCCATAATAAATGGGATAGGTTCAATCAATAAAAGGTTGAGGCAATGGCTTAATGGACATCTTGAGCCTTTAGTTACACAGTTGCCCGTGTACCTCAAAGACACTAAGAATTTCTCCTAGGAGGAAAATTACTCATGGATCACCTGTGATGTGAGGAGCCTATATTCCTCCATCCCTCATGGTTTAGCAATAGATGCTGTCACTTTCTACCTGGATACATATACTGATCTTACTATAGAGTACCATACCTACATCTTGGAGACACTGGACTATATACTGGCACACAATTATTTTGTGTTTGATGGGGTTTTCTTTTTTTGTAACCAAGGTTTTATTGAGTTTTTCACATAGACAACATAATGCCCTGAAAGGGGCATGAGACCAATAAAGTATAACATAAGTAGTCCACAAGTCACATGCATGACAACATATAATATCAGGCTAGGGGTTAGTTGAAGCAGACTAGCATAGAAAGGTACAGAGAGTAGAGTTAGCAGAATTAGTGATGCCTGTATGTGAAAAGTAGTGCCCTAAGGGTAGGCCATCCTGACATCGTCCAAGGTCAGAGAAGAGTGGAGGGATGTGGAGGGACACTGTGCAACCCAATATGGTTGGTAATTGATATGCGTGCTGTGTGGGTTAGAAGAGTAGCATAAACATCAATGCAATGTCAGGGGGCCATACCCAGGGGGCACTTTAGTAGAAAGAGGCATGTACAACAATATAACAGAAATCAAATATTTAGACTCAGTGTAAGACTGTGTAGCTGCTGGTTCAGTTCCAGATTGGGAGGGTCATGACTACAAGTATGATGAGGTTAGTTCATGGTAGAGGGTTACTCCTTCGATCTTGAAGCCAAGGTTCCCATTGGGCGAAGAATTTGGTGATCCATAGATGTGCTTTGGCGAACATATATTCCATGTGGCATTGGTCGTTGAGCAGAGAAATTACTAATTGGATGGAGGGTGGGTGAGGATTTTTCCAATTGCGGGCAATTGGGAGCCTTGCTGCTATCAAGATATGGGTAAGTACTGTATTGACCTTAGTGTGGTTGGCCATTCGGTTAACCCTATCCCTAGCATGGCCAATTGTGGAGTTAGATGAGCCTTAACGCCCGTGACTGAGCATATGAGACTGGTCACGTCTTTCCAGAATTGTTGAAGAGCAGAACAAGTCCTCCATATGTGGACCAGGGATCCATCTGTTTTGCAGTGCCTCCAACATGTAGGGAATGTTAAGGGGAAAATGGCTGCCAGTTTGTTTGGAGTATATTACCAGCGGTGATAGAGCTTCATAACTGTTTCCCAGTGGGAGACATTCCTGGAATGGGCACGGGTGCTGTTGAGAGAACTGTACCACACCTCTTCTTGTGTGGAAAAATGTAGTACTTGTTCCCAGTGTTGCATAGCTGTGGATTTACCCTCAGAGCGAGGAGTGGTAAGCAGTGAGTACATAAAGGAAAGACCTTTGGTACGGGGTTGTCGTGTGGCATAATATTGCAGTAGTTCGTTGGTAGCTTGGTTGGGGGACCACTGAAGCGATGACAGGGTGTGTCGCATGCGCAGGAATCGGAAGAAGTCATGGCGTGGTATGTTGAAGATAGTAGAGAGACGTTGGAAGGTAATAAATCCCTGAGATGTGTATAGGTCACTCAGGTTGCAGATGCCGGCTCTAATCCAGTGGTTTAGGGTTAAGTTGGGTGTTAAGAGTTCCAGAGTAGCGAGTGACAGGAGTTTTAGAGTATGAGAGGAGATTCCTTTGAGCCTTTGTGGAATTGATCACCAGACTCTCATTGTGGCATTGACAGTGTCCAAAAAGGACCTAGGTGGGTGGTAGTTGAGCCAAGATGCACATAAAAGTAGCTGAAGGTCTTTAGATATCACAGTATGTTCAATTTGTTTCCATGTAGGTGATGAGGATGGGTTCCACCAATGTTTAGTTTGGTTGAGTATTGCCACTTTATAGTATATTTGGATCTCTGGGGCTCCCATTCCTCCATACTTAGTCGCTGGGTATAATGTTGAGTGGTGTAGCCTGGGGCGTTTGCATGCCCATATGAATGAGTTGAGGATACATTGTAGTTTGTTGAGATAGCAAGGCAATATTGGGATTGGGAGAGTTCTAAAGAGGTATAAAATATGAGGAAGGAGAAACATCTTCACTAGGGCTATGCATCCTGCCCAGGAGGTTTTCACTGTCCGGAGTTCAGAGCTTATTTGTTGGAGTCTGATAGTTAATAGTTCGATATTGTTGCAAAGGAGCGCCGTTGATGGAGTAACTAGCTGAATCCCTAGGTATTTCAACATTGAGTTCGGGGGCAAATGAGAAATGCATTATTTGGGACAATTCCTTCTTTTCAATAGAAGTAAGATGAATACCCATCATAGAAGATTTGGAATGGTTAATTTTATATAGGGATGCCTGTCCAAAATCATTAAGTACTCGTTGAAGAGCTTGCAGGGATTGTTTGGGATTTGAGAGGGAGACTATGATGTCATCTGCGTAGAGCCCTATTTTATGGGAGGACTCACCCACTGTGAAACCCTCAACTTGTGCGTTGGTACGAATGACAGTCGCTAAGGGCTCGATAATCATGGCAAAGATGAGTGGGGATAGCGGCATCCTTGCCTGATGCCATTAGTGATGGAGAGCGAGTCCGACAAGTACCCTCCTGACCAAACTCTAGCTGTAGGCTTGGTATAAAGGCCTAGAATGGCTCGTAAGAAGGTACCGGTCAAGCCGAATTTAATGAGCACGCTTTCCAAGTCTCTTCAATGCACTCTATTGAACGCCTTCTCCGCATCCAATGAGATGAACAGAGAAGGTGTCCTATGATGTTCTGTCCATTGAATGAGGTTGATAAATCTGCGTGTGCCATCTGAGGTCTGGCAGTGTGGGATGAACCCTACTTGATCGTGGGAAGGGATGAGAGTGGCTAGGCGAGTGGCTAACAGTTTGGCGTAGAGCTTCAGGTCAGTGTTAAGGAGGGATATGGGTCGGTAGTTGGCTGGATCGTCAAAGGGTTTACCTTGTTTGGGAATGGTGACAATTAAGGCTTCAAGAGACTCCTTAGGGATGTCTCCCGTCATTTCAAATCTGTTTAGCGAGGCGCATAAGTGGAGGGTAAGTAAGTCAGAATACGTCTTATAGTATTCATTACAGAATCCATCGGGTCCCGGACTCTTGTGGAGGGGAAGAGAGTTAATGGCTGTCTTGAGTTCCATTTCCGTGAACGATTGTGAAAGGGCATGTAATTGGGAGGGAGTGATCGAAGGGAGCTGGACTGATGATAGGAAAGACTGAATGTCAACGTCCGTGGGGGATGGCTCTGAGGAGAGTGAGGCGATGTTGTACAGTTTGGAGTAGAAGGTTTTAAAACAGTTGGCTATGTCAAGTGGATTTGTGCATCTATGACCTCGAAGGTTAGTGAGGTATAATATTTTGGATTGGGTTACTCTACGTTTGTATTGGTTTGCTAAAACTTTGCCCGGCCTGTTTCCTTGGGAGTACCAAGATAGTAAGAGACGTTTAATCAAATCAAAATTTTTGTGGAGGTGGGAGCTTAAGTCTAGTCGAAGTTGGTGTAGCTTTTTAGACTGTTGTGCATTGGGAGAGCTTTTGTTACTACGTTCAAGATCCCTAATACGGTTTAAGTACTGGACAGTGATTTCTGACCTCTTTTTTTTTTCATGGGCACCGAATTTGACAAATAACCCTCTAATTACCGATTTATGTGCATTCCATACCGTTGTGGAATTGGTTACTGAACCAGCATTAATAGAAAAGTATGAATCTATTCCAGCCTCGATTTGTGGTTTGTAGAACGAGTGAATCAGTAGGAAGGCATTCATTCTCCATATCTTGTTTGATTTGGAGGTATGCGTTGTGTTTAAAGAGATGGCTACCGGGTCAGACCAGGTCAGGTTACCAGTCAGACCATGTAATGAGCCCAATATGGGCTGAGGTAATTTGTTGTAATAGGAGTTTAGATGTGAGGAATAAATCGAGTCTGGAATATGATCCCTGAGTTGGTGAGAAGTAGATATAATCCTGTTCCGTACCATGAGCACACGTCTATATATCATAGAGGTCCTCATTTATGAGAAGTGAGGACAATGAAGAGCTTTTTCTGCGAGAATTGGAGGAGTCTAGAGAGTGGTCCACAATCTCGTTAAAGTCTCCGCAGGGAATGATACGTTCTTTGGGGTAGGTAGCAAGCTTGTTTAGTATACTCTGGTAGGATTTTTGTCCTACGTTAGGCGAGTATAAGTTGACTATGACCAGTGGGCAGTTATTAAAGGACGAAGAAAGGATGAGAAATCTGCCTAGAGGGTCTCGTTCAACTTGGTCTAGTTGGAATGCTACGGAGGAGCATATTGCTATCAATACACCTCTTGCTTTTTTATCTGAGTTGGCAAAGAAGCAGTGTGGGTATTGTTTATGAGTACAGGCCGGAGCTTTGTTTTTGGTAAAATGTGTCTCTTGGACACACAGAATATCGGCCTTTTGGGATATGGCTTCCTTCCAGAGAAGTGATCACTTAAAGGGGTGGTTAAAACCCTTGGCATTAATGGTAGTAATTGACAACATTCTGCAGGTGAGATGTGTAAAGTGCGCGTTTTGGTATGGAAGGGGATCAACACCGTTTGTTTTATCACACCAGGGATTGGTCCTTGATTAAAGGACTTATAGTAGCAAGAGAGGATGTTAACAATGCAATATTAAGGACACCAGATAAACCAGAAAATGCAATCAAATCAGTGACTTGAGAAGATATGACAGATACAGCTAGGTCCGTTTCTAGAAAATATGTGACAACAAATCACAATAAACAAGTAATAAGAGAGAAAAGAGAAACAAAAGTCAACGTGTAGATACGTATGTGCTTAGCACACAAGAAGTATCGGGGAGTGATCAGATCAGCTCTAGAGAGCCCCTGTGCCCCCTCAAAAGGCACAGAGTAATTCTGATGGTATTAGCCAGAAAAATATTAGAGTTCCCAGGGTGGAAGGCCCTTGTACGTCTCATCAGGTTCTGTCTTGCTGCGACCAGGGATCCTGGACCTTGGTAGATTGTTTGGATCGAGGAATGCTAGGAGGGATATGGGGAATGAGACCCCAATTATGCAGTTGTTTCAGGCCATCTTTGGGTGTCAGAATTGGGACCAGTTGGTTTTGGAAGGTAACCAGAAGCTTTGTAGGGAAGCCCCAGCGATATGGAACCTGTTTGTCTTGCAGGACTGAAGTGACAGGAGCAAACCGTTTACGTGCCTGGACTGTGGCAGCTGAAATGTCGCCGAATATGGAAATTGCAGCATATGGGGTTGGTGATGTGCGCATGGATCTCGTAGCGTGTAACAGTCTTTCTTTAGTGTGAAAGAAATGAATCCGAGCCAAGGTGTCCCTAGGGACAGTATCTGGAAGATGTTTTGGTTTCTGTATTCTATGCGCTCGGTCGATGATCATGTCGTGAGTGGACAGGTTGGGTACTAGCGTGCGGAAGAGTTGTTGGATATAGGACACTAGTTCTCCTGGTTTAATCGACTCTGGTATCTCCCTGAACTTTAAGTTATTCCACCTAGAGCGGTCTTCGAGGTCTGCGATTTTAAGCTGCATTTGGTGAATCGCAGCTGCCTGAGCATCCTGTGTATCTATAGCTGCATTATGTGCTTGAGCCACTGTGTGCAGTTGTTGTTCAATGGTGTCAGTGTGGTCCTCTAGCTTTTCTACTCTGCTCTGGATGTGATTAAGAGATATTTTTAAATATCTTTGCAGGTCAGCTTGTAATGAGAGAAGCATAGACTTCAGGGTGCTCTCTGAGGCTGGAGTATTATCTGACGCTGGGAAGCCAGCTAGGGAGTTAGTGGCACTGTCTCCTGTGTATGCAGAGTCAGCCCAATGCTGCTTCTTTAGAACAGGTGATTTGGCTGGTGAGCCTGCCAGGGATTCAGCGGCTCTCTTACCTCTGTCCTGGGGTTGAGGAGAGGCAGTGGGGTCCAGCTGTTCGTGTTCCTCCATGTCCCACAGATTGTCCGGCGCTGTGTGAGACTGTGCAGGTGAGGGTGAAGCCAAACGGCTTTCCCGCTCGGCTCCATCTTGTGGAGAGGAGAGAGCCGGCTTCATGAAGTACTCGTGGAAACGGCTTGATCTCTGGCTATTAGTATTCTTTTTCTTCTTGGTCATATCCCGGAGTGTCCCAGAAGCAGCGGCCTCTGAACCGGAGGTGAAGGCAGCTAATAATGGCTCTGTAATCGCTGTTGTGCCCCATTCTGAGGGAGAGCAGAGAATCTAGGCATCTCCAGAGGTGCAGGGCCGCGATGGGGGCAACATTTTTACTGTCTCTGGCCAACCCTTACATGGGTTGGTGGGAGCGGTCCTGCATCTTTGGAGTGGAAAACCCCTTCAGATCATGTATAAAAATTTATTTGAGGTACATTGATGACCTCCTGCTGGTGGTCACCAATGGTGCAGACATTCTTGATTCTTTGTTGGAATATATGAATTGCAACAAGAATTTGGAGTTCACAGGTGTGGTGAGCACCAGGGAAATGTGTTATTTGGATGTTTGCCTTGTGTGAGACAGACTGGGAGTTAGTACTACCCTATACAGGAAACCGCTATCTGGGAATACATTACTATTAGCCCAGTCCGGACATCCCAAACATACCATCAAAGGTATCCCCGTAGGCCAATTTTTGCATTTAAAATGCATTTTGTAGTGAAGAATCTCGATTTAATAAGGAAGCGGGTGCTTTGTATACACGTTTTCTGAACAGGGGTTACCGCAAGTGGATGCTCAATAGAGCTCTTGATATCACCAAAAAAAAAGTAGGGAGGATTTATTGAATCCAAATAGGAGCAAGAAAATAGATACTCATAAAAACAAATTAACTTTATCTGCTCCTTACAGCATTCAATTTGGAGAGGTCAAGGCCATTATAAAAAAATACTTACCCATTCTGTATGTGGATGACACTTGTGCAAACATATTACAGGATGGTATTAATATAGTATCCAGAAGGGCACCTACATTGGGCAAATCCTTATCACACAGCTTTTATGATAATAAAACTATACCCCAGTTATTTACATGGCTCCATTTTAAGTGGAACTTTAAATTTTAGTCATCGGGTTGCCCTTGTTGTAGCCATATTCTGGGGGGCAATTTGTTTCGGGCATCATCTAGCCAAAAAGAAATTGAGATTAGGTATTTTTATAATTGTAACACTAATTATGTAATATACTTGGTTACTTGTAGTGTCTGCTATATCCAATATGTAGGTAGAACAATGAGACGCCTGAGGGACCATTTCTATGAGCATGTCTATAGTGTGGCCAGAAACAAAGGAACTAATATAGCAAAAGATTTTAGAGAGTGCCATGATTGTAACATCTCTGCCATGAAAGTACAGGTCATAGAGAAGGTGTGAATGCCAAATAGAGGAGGAGATGGTTTTCGGATTTTGTGCCGGAGGGAGGTATTCTGGATCCATCGGCTGCAGACTCGCATTCCTTTCGGTCTAAATTTCGAATGGGATGTGAGCCACTATTATGACTAGAAATACATATATATATATATTTTTTTTTATCTAAATATGATTAGATATGGCCTCATATGTTGACAATACAATTATTGGGTTATTTGGCCCCTCTGTTTCTCCATATCCATTCACTATGCTTAAAAGTCAATAAGGATTTGAGTTTATAATATATTTATTATCTATTTATTGTTTTTTTACTGTTTGTATCTAATAGTGTTTTTCTAGATGTCCTTATGTTGGAAACCCAGAAAGATTATGTATGGTGGAGTTTAATGAGGTTTTTGCTATGCAGGAGACTCCATCTATATTTTTTTTACTGTTGTGTTTATATTTCTCTGGTTTCCATCTCTTGAACTCTATTACGATTTTTCTCTTTGTTTATATTTCTTTACTAATTTAGTTTATATTTTTTGCGATTTTTTTATTATTCAATTTTCTTTATTTCTTTTTTCCTTATAAACATTTTTTTAGTAGCAATTGATTGATTGATTATATATACCGTATTTATCGGCGTATAACACGCACTTTTTTCCCCTTAAAATCAGGGGAAAATCGCGGGTGCGTGTTATACGCCGATCCCCGCTATTTTGTGATCTATCGGAGCGATCGCCGCGATCGCCGCCGACATTCACATAGCGTGTATTTTTAAATATGGTGCCGTGGAGTTCGGAGGGAGCCCAGATACACATAGCCGAGGGTTCTCGGCTCTTCTTGGTGCCGTTCACAGTCCCGCCCAATCCCGCCATTGGACCTCTGTTATGTTCATCATAGGGACTGGGCGTGACTGTGAACAGTGCCGAGAAGAGCCGAGAACCCTCAGCTATGTGTATCTCGGCTCCGCCCAGTCACTGTGTTCTCGGCGGCGCTCGTTCAGCTGAACGAGCGCCGCCGATTCTCTCCGAACTCCGCGGCGCCATATTTAAAACTACACACTAAACTTGTGTATGTCAGCGGCGATCATGTAATGTACACTGGGGACAAGGCTGCACTGACCACTGGGGACAAGGCTGCACTGACCACTGAGGACAAGGCTGCACTGGGGCAAAGCTGCACTGACAATTCTGCACTGGGACAAAGCTGCACTGACAATTCTGCACTGGGGCAAAGCTGCACTGACAATTCTGCACTGGGGCAAAGCTGCACTGACAAGGCTGCACTGGGGCAAAGCTGCACTGACAAGGCTGCACTGGGGCAAAGCTGCACTGACAATTCTGCACTGGGGCAAAGGTGCACTGACAAGGCTGCACTGGGGCAAAGCTGCACTGACAAGGCTGCACTGGACACTGGGGCAAGGCTGCACTGACAAGGCTGCAGATGGACACGATAACGCTGCATTGATGGGCATTTAAATGTAAGTTTTTTTTCCTTAAACTTCCCTCCTAAAAGTTTTTTTCCTTAAAATTCCCTCCTAAACTTGCGCGTGTTATACGCCGATAAATACGGTATATATATATAGTATAGTTTCAAATTTTGTTGATTTATTGTTTTTTCTTGGTCTTATATATTGGGTCAATATGTAAATGTTTTTCTGATATATATATATATATATATATATATATATATATATATATATATATATATATATATATATATATATATATATATGATGGAATCTCTTTTCCCAGATTTATATTATTTTTCTTTTATATGAAGGTTACAAATATGTTTTTATTTTGTGATATTTTGTAAACACAGATATTGGTGTTCCACTCACTGGGTGATCTATATGTTCTTATATACATGCTTGTCAGGCGCTTGGGACACTGATTGCATTACCCGACACCTGTTTAGGAGGAGGGAGCCTTTATAAGGCTCAATGCTCCAGTTGTCCCTTAGGTTTGAAGAAACACTATTGGTGTATAAGTGTGAAATAAATCACCTCTCCCATGTCATTGTCTTGGTGGCAGTCATTCATGACTTTATTACAACAATAAATCTAAATCTGCTTGAGGCCATAGATCTGCATCCAATTACAGTATCCAACGTGCTCTGGCTCCCCCCAGCAGCACGTTGCGCTATAACCAACCCAATTACACAATGCACACTCAAACTTTGGGATAGATTACGAATCTCCTTTAAGTTGATGTCTCCGCACTCCCCACTCTTATCCTTTTTAGGCCACCCACTGTTCTACCCGGCATACACTGAACCAATACTGTTCCAAACCTGGGCCCAGGCGGGTCTGACTCGTATATGTGACTTACTCAGTGGTAACTCCATAAAATCTTTCTCAGATATACAAACGCAAGCACAACTTTTACCTAGAGAGTGCTTTCGATATCTCCAAATTGTTCATTTTGTCAAAACAAATGTAAAATCAACTTCTGGGCTAGATACCCTCACTGAGTTCGAGAATATGTGCGCTACAGACCCGCACGCTCAAGGTATCATCTCTCGCCTTTACACTCACCTTACTACACCACCCACAAGTCTCCCCACCTATGCACAACTATGGTCTAAAGACTTAAACATTGACCTAGAAGTAGAAGACTGGTCCTCCATATGGACTAATACGAAAAATTCATCTCAAAATGTTGTCGCCTCAGAAGCAAACTACAAAGTGCTCATGCGATGGTACCTGGTCCCATCCAGAATCGCCAAATTCCTGCCTGAGTATCCCCAGACCTGTTTCAGGGGTTGCAAAGAAAAAGGAACTCACGTCCACATCTGGTGGACATGCCCATTAGTGCAACGTTTCTGGGCAGCAACATTCCAGATGGCTTCTACTCTCCACCAAGTTACCCTAGAACCTAACCCAGCTACAGCTCTACTTAACCTTATACCTCAAGATTACACCAGCGCTCAGCGCCGCCTCCTTCTCCATCTATTTACAGCAGCCAAGCAAACGATAGCCAAAGCTTGGAAGACACCAACACTTAATATAATTGAAATGAAAAACAGGATCACCCAGGCAATGATACACAGTAAAATTGAAGCAACAATACTAGATAAAATCCCACAGCACTTCAGAATTTGGCAACCGTGGATAGAACACTTCTTACCCCCAGATATCGACATGAATCTACTGGAACCCTAAATTAATTCTAATAACTAATTATGTTTTTTTTTTCTTCTTTTTTTTGGGGGAACTAAATCGGTGCCCGTGCGCTCCGGCCGCCCCGCCACCTCTTCCCAGCTTTCCTTTTCCTTTTCTTTTTCCTTTCAGTTCTCCTTCTCTCCATACTCCCCACTCCCTCTTAACTTCCCACCTTACTTACTCCTGATAATATTGGGTAATATACTCTGTCGCTATTTTTTTTTCTTCTTTGTTAGGTTGGTCTCGACGTTTTTTCTTTTTTTTTTCGAGACTGACCTCAGGTTTATTATCACCAGTGTTATAAAGTGACTAAACGAGGGAGTTTAATCCCTTCTAATGTTCGCATGTTCAGTTCTTATAGATCTTTGGCTACTTGACAGAGTATATATTGTTTGTAAGCTCTTATTCTTCTTATGTCATCGTTACTCCAAATTGTTTATGATGCATACTGTGTAATATGTACACAATACCTTGTACTGAAAAGCCTGTAACTTTTGCTTGTTAATTACCAATAAAAACTACTTGAACGAAATCTAAATCTGGATTGGCCATGGCTTGCACCCAGTGGACCTGGATTTATCTGATTGACATCACCTAGTGTGGTGTTACCTTTCTTTCTGGGCTGGGGACAGGTACTCAGGTACTCTGATGGGCTGCAGATAGGTACTTCGGTACTCTGATGGGCTGGAGATAGGTAATTGAGTAATCTGGGCTGGATACAGGTATTTGGGTACTCTGATGAGCTTTTGACAGGTACTTGTGTACTCTGAGGGCTTGTGACATGTACTTGGGTACTCATATGGGCTGGTAACAGGTACTCAGGTACTCTGAGGGGTTGTGACAGGTACTCAGATGGGCTGGTGATAGGTACTCAGGTACTCTGGGCTGGAGACAGGTATTCTTTGTTACTGGGGGCAATCAGTGTGTATTGGTGTCTACTGCGATCAGTAACTAGCTGTTACTGCAATCTCCTTCTCACACACGATCAGTGTGTGAGGAGGAGAGCCCGGTAACAGCTAGTTATCGCTGTATCTTTACATTCTGTGACTGGACACAGACGATCACATGGTAAAGAGCCAATTTCATTTCATTGGCTCTTTACCCTGATCGGGGATAGGCTGTGTCAGGGTGACACTACTCATCCTCAATCGTCTGTGCTCCCTTTGGGATGCACACGAGAGGCGTGCAAGATGACAGTGCATGTGACCAGCTGTGATTGGACACAGATGGTCACATGGTAAAGAGACATTTTGATTGGCTCTGTACACTGATCGGGATGGGCTGTGTCCCAAAGGGACTTGCATCATTCCAGATCCCTGCACTGCGCGCCCGGAGGTCATATGACACCCACCCAGAGGGAGAGAGTGTTCCTGCCGGTGTCATAATACTATGGCTCGGTAAGTCAATAGGAATTCCAAGAGCTCAATCAAAAACTCATTATGGGGGCCAGCCAATGGGTATCTGAATTCCAGCCATTGGGCCACCACATGTATCCCCACCTCATATGCAGTGGAGGTTTATAATGATTCCACATGTATGCCTGCCAACACACACTCCTCAATAATGGTCAAAGCTTCCAGTTTATAGAGTATGTCATTGGTATCATAGACAAAAGCGGGGAGGTTCTTATACCTGATGTTTTAAATCACATGAAAATTATTAAAAGGTACAAATTTAAGAAATTCCAGAGTGCCGAGCTCATGCCCTTGCTCCGGCTAGATGGCCACTTGACCAGATAGCTCCACACTTCGGCCGCTGACGTCCGCCGTTTTCAGCGTCCATAGTGGGCTCTCTCCATCCCCTGCTACAGCCGCCACTTCTGGGGACCACTCCACATCTTTTATGGCCAGTGGCGCCGACCGCCGAGCCCGGTCCAGGCCGACGCCGACTATTTGTGCCTCCCAGCCGGAATCCAAGATGCTTGCTGTGCCTCAGACTCAGCCACAAGGTAGGGCGGGCCCTGCGGCTGCAGAGGGGGTAGACAACAAGCTAGAGGGCTGCCAGGGCCTGTCCCTCCCAGTTACTGACCACCTGGCTCCCAGAGACTCCCCAGCCTCCACAGAGTCCCTGCTTGAGCATACCCTGAATGATCTATTAGACTCACAGCAGCCACTACGGATGCCTAGCCCTGAGTTACCATTTGCACAGCCTCAGGAGCTATCACTAGCAGACATGGGGGCTCATTTGCTACTAACAAAATTTCCTGAGCTGCTAGAACAAGGACTGGCCAGAATGGCTGCTCAGAATACCGTGGATATTAAAGCAGGCATCCAGGGCGTGGGTACTCACATTGAAGTTGGTGAAATGAAACTGCAGTCCACAATTGCCTGCACAAATCAACACAAGCAACGCATTCAGGATCTCCAAGAGCAGCTAGATAGGGCCCTCGCCAAAATTGATGACCTGAAAAATTGTTTCAGACACTACAATTTCCGCATTAGAGGGGTTCCGGAGTCAGTATAAGACTCTGAAGCAGCAGTGAGCTCCTTCCTTCAGGATTTCTCTCCTAGACCACCGGCTTGAGTCTGATAGGGTTCATGGGTGCTCCAAGCCCCTCGCCGTGATGGACTACCCCTCAATATAACAGTTAAACCTCATTTTTATGCAGTGATAGAACTGGTGATGAAAGCCTCCAGGGACTCTGAGAATTTGGCTGTCCTGGGTCAAAAAGTTGAAATGTTTACTGACATCTCACCCTTCATTATTCAAAAATGCCTGGCCTTGAAACCTCTGTTACAGGTCCTTTCACAAAAGGCTATAAAGTACTGGTGGACTTCCCCCTGTGAAAATAAACCCTATGCATTCACCAATTTTGTGGACGGGGAAAGAATGCTGGTTTGTCTAAGCCTTATCTCGCTGGGGTCTCGTGCCTCTTTCTCCAGGCAACGTTCATCTTCACTGACTGTGGAAGCACCCTCTATGCACCCAATTTCTCCACTGTGGCAAAGTCAACTTTGCCGGGCATCCAGGAATTCTCCCACTCTGTGACGGATGATGGACCTCTGTTCCTGTTCTTCTTTGGTCGATGGCCCTTGCAGGACTTCCTTGAAGTTTCTTCCACTTTTTTACAGAGAATGGAACATTTGCAGTTTGACAGATTTCACTTCTCTTCATTGCCCGTTTACGCGCCTCCGACAGTGAAGGTTCATCTGCAGGGCTTTCATTCAGAGCCGATTCATATTTTGCAAGGGACAAGGCAAGGGTGTCCACTCTAACCACTTTTTTTTGCCATAGCCATTTAAACTCTGGCAATTGCAATACGATCTGACCCGAACATTTAAGGTGTGCAATGTGGGAATCAAACTCATAAATGTGCCCTGTTTGCTGACGATTTACTTTTGCTTGTTATGTCACCTTTGATCTCCCTACCTAATGCACACCGTATATTGCATTGGTTCTGCATCGGTTCTGGCAGATTTTGAGTCTGCGGGTTAATAAGTCGGTAGCAATAAAAATTAATCTCTCCCAGGACTTGGTGTCTCACCTGCAAGCATCATTTCCATTTCACTGAAAATCTAATTTTATCTCCTACCTAGGGGTTCATTTAACACCTTTTCTGGCAACTTTATATAAGATGAATTACCCACCTTTATATAAAAAATTAGAAAAGGATCTGGGGGAGGGTGAATGGTGCATGGTCTATTATGGTTAAGCAGAATCTATTCTGTAAAAATGACACTTATCCCACGTTTATTGTTCCCTGCTCATAGGGCTAGTGAGATCTGACCTTGTGAGATTCCAAGCTAAGCTTACACGCTTTGTGTGGATTGGCAAGAACCACAGAGATTCTAAGCAACTGCTGCTTGCTGACAAAATGAGGCTTTGCCTCGGGCTACCGGATCTTGTGTTGTATTATCAAGCGGCCCAGATATCTTAACTATCGGTAGTATATTCCCGTGGTGAAAAACCTGAATGGGTGGCTATGCAGAGGACAGCAACTAATAAAATTCCAATAGATTACCTCAAGTGACAACCCAGAAGGGATATGTTCCCAATTCTTTCTTATACTTATCTAATTCCCTGGCTGTTTGGGATAGAGTGTGGTACAACCCTAATCTGGTCTCTTCCTTTTCCCCTCTGGCCCATCTTTTCAAAAACCCAGCCTTTCCCCCTAGTCAAGACCGTGAAGCTTTCTGTTGGTGGCTCAACAAGGGTTTGTACCACATTGGTCACTTCCTTACCCCTCGAGGTTCTTTCACACCTACACAATGTAAGTCACGGCTGAAAATGACAGGGGTAGAAACTTTTCGATTTTTTCAAATTTCTCATTTCCTTCAGTCATTAGGCCCTGAGGTTCATCAAGACCAATAGTGACCACCTATGAGAGTTGGTGTGAGCAGGATGATGGACAGATGGGAGAGATTTCCATTATGTACCGGCTCTTGCTTGACTTACTGTCAAACTACCTTACATGCAGGCGTAGGACTCGGATTTGGCACTCCTCCTTCCATGCTGCCTATAAGGGTATACTAAATGTCTCCTTGGTGGAGGTGAGTGTTAAGGTCCTTATGAGATGGTTCATGGTTCCAGCACGTCTTGCAAGGCTGTTTCTGACCTCCTCACCTTCATGTTTTCGGGGCTGTCATTCCCTGGGTACCATTCTGCACATTTGGTGGGAATGCTCTAAAATCAGGGGCTTCTGGAATAAAGTCTTTGTGATAATGCGGAAAGTGATGGATATAACTGTTCCACAGCTACCTCATATAGCTCTATTAAATGAAAAGATGGATGACCATACACGCTCTACTCAAAGGTTGATCCATTTTATGTTATTGGCTGCCAAACTTGCCATAGCTCAATCCTGGAGGTGCCCCTCAGTTCATATTGCTATGTTTATATGCAAAGTTTCCTAGATTATGCTCAACGAGCACTTGGCAAGTAAGCTTACTGATTCCATGCCTCGGTTTTGGAAAGTATGGGAACTATGGGCTAGTTATGTCAACATTGATCTGTAGGGGTCTTCCTAGTCTATGTATCCTGTTCAGGACCTTCTGAATCAAGATGCTTTCACAGGTTCCTCTTCTGGGTCTTCTCCTCCTCTTCTGTTTTCCCATCTTTCTCCCACTCTGGGACCTGTAGTCCAGTCTTCGGACTGAGCCCCCACTCTTTCTTTTTAATATATTTTTTCTTCTCTTCCTTTCTAAGATTGGGTTATATGCTCTGATGGTTAGGACTAGTCCCCGTTTTTTGCTTCAAGTTGGCATAAGGTCAACAGGGTGGGAAGTCCCTCCCTCCCATTTTTCTTTTCTTTAGTGATAACTTGGACTCTACAAGTTTTTATTTACTTATTTACTCATCGAGTGTCTAAGTGTCTGCCATTGTGCGCTAGGTTCTGGTGGAAATTGACATTGTTTTTACTCTGTATTTTGGCTGGGGCCCCAGTCTGCGCAACCCTTATTGTACAATGAAACTTTTGTATTTTGACTTTCTTCTCATAATAAAACAGATTGAAAGAAAAAAAATCTAGAGTGTACAGTTGTCCATGGAAAACAGCATGACCATGTAGGTTGATCATGTTAACTGCTAAAGTAGTCTGTGAGACAGCAATTTGAATGGAACAAGACCAGGGTTTGTTTAGCCAACCATTCCATACCCTTTCAAATTTATTGGGGCAGCCTTAGTGTTGCTAAATTAGGCATTCATATCTCAAGGTAGAGCCCATTGTATGAAAAAAGAAAGTCATCCAGTGCACAACAATGCTGGATCTGCACTGTTAGTTCAAAAGACATACAGTGGATATAAAAAGTCTATACACCCCTGTTAAAATGTCAGGTTTCTGTAATGTAAAAAAATGAGACAAAGATAAATCATTTCAGAACTTTTTCCATGTTTAATGTGATAAACTGTACAACTCAGTTGAACAACAAACTGAAATATTTTAGTAAAAACAAAACACTAAAATAATATGGTTGCATAAGTGAGCACACCCTTAAACTAATACTTTGTTGAATCACCTTTTGATTTTATTACAGCACTCAGTCTTTTTGGGTATGAGTCTATCAGCATGGTACATCTTGGCTTGGCAATATTTGCCCACTCTTCTTTGAAAAAACACTCCACATCTGCCAGATTGTGAGGGCATCTCCTCTGCACAGCCCTCTTCAGATCACACCACAGCTTTCCAATCGGATTCAGGTCTGGGCTCTGGCTGGGCCATTCTAAAACTTTAATATTCTTCTGGTGAACCCATTCCTTTGTTAATTTGGATATATGCTTTGGGTCTTTGTAATGCTGAAAGATGAAGTTCCTCTTCATGTTCAGCTTTCTAGCTGAAGCCTGAAAGTTTTTTGCCAATATTGAGTGGTATTTGGAACGGCTGGACCACATCATCCAGTATACCTAATATGCTGTACGCTGTTTGGGATCTAGTTTAATTCCCGTATTGAATGCACCATTGAGAGTGCCAGTGACCATTGCCCAATATCTGTGTACCTTGGGGCAATGCTAGAGCATATGTATTACATCACCATGGTCCCTAACACATTTATTGCAGGTGGGATCCTGCATTAGACCCATTGTACAGAGTTTGTAGGGGGTCAAATGTATCTGTATAGAATGTATAGAAAATTGTGAAAGTCACTGAGATGTGTACAAAGAGCTCCTCTTGATAGACTGCAATGCCTCTTCCCACTGTTCTGGCACTAAAGTGCACACATCACCCTTCCAATTTGCCAGGGATCTACACAGGTAATCCTCTAAGTATGTGTTAAAAATTAGAGTGCAACATCAAGAAATAAAGCCCTTAGTTGTAATGATATGCTGCATTAGATTTAAAATAGGTATAACCCCCCTGGGATAACACAGAATACTTAAGTTGCAGATATTAGAAGTGCATATTATCCAGAAGATCATATTGGGACTGCAAAGTGTATGCGGGTACCAGTGTACCTCTATCAAAAATGTGATGTAAGTGAGTGATGCCATGTGTCTGCCATTTAGCAATATACTGTTCCCCATGACTAAGCTCCAAGGGGCAGAGTGAAACACGGGGGTATGATCGGGTCAGAGTCCAGGCTGAGGTTGCCATTCATACACCCTGTATAGGGCAACATGAATGTACAGCTCCAGGGAGTCCTTCCTTTAGGACGTCCTTGTACGCCCTCCTGGCAACGTAAGCCCGCATTATACCATCATTCGGCTATAGCGCGCACTGGAAGGGAGTTAAATCATCCAGAATGCCCAATTAGCTGTGGTCATGGATTTCTCAACTCCAAAGCCAAATTAGACCAATGATTTCACCAGCATCCCTGCCCCTTTGTTACACATGGCTGTGTGTTGGGAATTCCATGATGGATTGGGCTAGTGGCCTGCTTTCATGTGACAATTTCCTGGGGGTTTGGGCTGAATGCATCTCAACCGTAGTTATAAAACTTGAATTTCTAATTCAGTCTACCAGCCTACCAGTAGTGTGACAATGCTTAGTCACATTACTGTATCTATTAGCAGCAGCATTGTCACCTTAGGAAAGGATTTACAGAGCCCCTCCCATTTCTTTTTCTCCAAAACATACAGCAGAGAATTTTTGTAATATACAGATTGTTGCAAGAAGTACCGTATTTAACTTTGAAGATTTTTTGTAGAATCAGCAGATATTTAGTTCACCTATGAAATTAATAATAACAAAACAAATTCAAACCATCTCAGACCAGACAGCACCATAAAAGAGAATTTGATTGTTAAGCTCTATGTACACTTTAAGACCCTGCCAAAACTAAGAGCTGAAACTACTTTATTAGGTGAATATTCTGACATTGTCAACATTTAGATTTTGGATTTTATTAGAGCTTGGTAACAGAGATTTACATAACCCCTGTGTGTGAAATTAAATTTAATAGGTGCCATTGTGTACAGAATTTTAATATCTCTGATTTTTCAGATGCTGTTCAGTCTATACCCAGGGAGTGCCTTTTGGATAAAGTGTTGCATAGGAAGAAATGTGCAAAAAACATTTGTATTCCATCTTAAATTGAAGCCCCTATTTAAAGATTAATATACAGCTACACAGTCTGGCTGAATAATTATTTATTGATCCATGGATATGAAGATCTGGTTGGTAGCTATAAATAACATAGGTAAATTCCTCCAGGGTTGTTGTTGCCTTTGTTGTTTTTAGATTAACATTGGCAAATATCTATCAAGCCCTACTCTTCCAGTGTAATAAGTAAAGCATTCATGCACCTGTTTCACATTTGTTTTGTTTAATCATACCTCTTTATATGGCTAGATACATTTGCATGTATAGTATCTATGACTCTGGCTTACATTGTATACTATGTGACCTCATTGTTGCCACAGTCCCAGCACAGCCATTGGATGCTGTATAAGCTATCTTTACTAGCAAGTACAATGGCAAAAATCTAATTTTAGTGCTAGGGACAAATGAGTTTTTATTGTAGACTCCTACACCCTTAATGTACATGTATTTTCTCAAGTAAGTGAACTGGCTGAGTGTTCAAAAGAGCAAAGTGAAATAGAAATATGCACACACTTACCCATAGCTCCTTCAAGTAGAACTATAGACAAAACTTTTTTTTTTTCATTTTGAATTGAGTAAGGAAGGCTCCTGTCAGTTTTTTGCCACCTTTGTCCCATTGGGGAGATTTGCTTTCACTTCCTGTCCCATAGCCAAAACAGGAAGTGAGAGAAAAATCCTGCAAATTCAGAGAAATCATTGGGGCCTCCGGGTCATCAGAACTAGTGTCTCCAATGGAAGATTTTGTTTTTATTATTTTTCTAGAGACAACCCAAAATGTGGGATTTTCTTTTATTAGGAAGGGCAATCTCCCTAATAGGGGAAGAGGTAGCAATAAAAACCTGACAGGTGTTCTAATCTCACTCCACTCAGCCCAAAGCTAAAATAGGGAAAAGGTTGTGACTCTGTCTCACTGAAGTGAAGGAATGCCAACTGCTGCAGTTATAGCGTTTTTTTAACTTAAAAAAAAAAAATTGGATCCTGTTCCCTTAAAGCTTGTTATACAGAACACTGCTTGTCCTGTGTCATTTGGCCCCTTCTATCACTAGAAATACCTGTCTGATCCTGCCTGTATCTGCCTACCCCTTTGTAAATTGACCACGGTATATCATGTCTGCTGAGCCCTGACATTGTGGTCAGTTTACATGCCTCCGTCAACCGCAGCCCTGCTCTCCTGTGTCTGTGTCCTCCTCTGACCTCCTTCCCCCTCCCCTCTCTGCCTGTCAGCTTGTACCAGTGCCCCCCCCCCCCTTCCTACTGGTATCATATCTTCTTTTTGTTTTTACCATCCTCTCTATTATAATAAATTATATGCCCCACTGTATGCATTTTCTAAAAAATTCACCGCTAAATACCTTATTCTATAGCGCTGCTCGGCAGTCACGTGACCGGCCATCTCTCTCCTCCTCTACTCTCCTCCTGCCAGATGACATCAGCGGGGGTTTCTCGACTCTTCCCGCTTTTCTGTCAGCTAAAGAGAGGAATGAGACATCTGGACACATGAGCACCAATCAGCGCTATAAACTAAGGTATTTAGCTGCAGATTTTTTAGAAAATGCATACAGTCGGGCAAATAATTTATTATAACAGAGGGGATGGTAGCATCTAGAGATGTAGCAGCCTTCCAAACCATCCTGTTGTGTTCAAATGTTTATACCTGCATATGTTTGCTCCCCTCCCCACAGTAACTGAGAATCTCTTAAGACATGTGTCTCATTTGCTCCCTCTTTTTCTCTTTCTCTCTTTAAATTTGCTCTCCAACAGGAGCCCCCCATAGTGCTGATTAGGGATGAGCCGAATACCCCCCTGTTCGGTTCGCACCAGAACATGCGAACAGGAAAAAAGTTCACTCGAACACGCGAACACCATTAAAGTCTATGGGACACGAACATGAATAATCAAAAGTGCTAATTTTAAAGGCTTATATGCAAGTTATTGTCATAAAAAGTGTTTGGGGACCCGGGTCCTGCCCCAGGGGACATGGATCAATGCAAAAAAAGACTGGTATGGATTTTAAGGGGAACCCCGCGCCAAAAAAAAAACGGCGTGGGGTCCCCCCAAGAATCCATACCAGACCCTTATCCGAGCACGCAACCTGGCAGACCGCAGGAAAAGAGGGGGGGACGAGAGTGCGCCCCCCCCTGAACCGTACCAGGCCACATGCCCTCAACAATGGGAGGATGCTTTGGGGTAGCCCCCCAAAACACCTTGTCCCCATGTTGATGAGGACAAGGGCCTCATCCCCACAACCCCGGCCGGTGGTTGTGGGGGTCTGCGGGCGGGGGGCTTATCGGAATCTGCAAGCCCCCTTTAACAAGGGGACCCCCAGATCCCGTCCCCCCCCTGTGTGAAATGGTAAGGGGGTACTTACCCCTACCATTTCACTAAAAAACTGTCAAAAATGTTAAAAATGACAAGAGACAGTTTTTGACAATTCCTTTATTTAAATGCTTCTTCTTTCTTCTATCTACCTTCATCTTCTGGTTTTTTTGGCTCTTCTGGTTCTTCCTCCGGTGTTCTTGTCCAGCATCTCCACCGCGGCGTCTTCTATCTTCTTCTCCTTGGGCCGCTCCGCACCCATGGCATGGGGGGAGGCTCCCGCTCTTCTCTTCATCTTCTTCATCCTCTTCTCTTCTTCCTTCTTCTCTTCTTCTCTTCTTAATTTTCTTCTCCGGGCCGCTCCGCACCCATGCTGGCATGGAGGGAGGCTCCCGCTGTGTGACGGAGTCTCCTCGTCTGGCGGTTCTTAAATAACGGGGGGCGAGGCCACCCGGTGACCCCGCCCCCTTCTGACGCACGGTGACTTGACGGGACTTCCCTGTGACGTCACTGGGAATGCCACAGGGAAGTCCCGTCATTGTACGGTTCAGGAGGGGGGCCGCACTCTTGTCCCCCCTCTTTTCCTGCGGCCTGCCAGGTTGCGTGCTCGGATAAGGGTCTGGTATGGATTTTTGGGGAGACCCCACGCCGTTTTTTTTTTTTTTTGGCGCGGGGTTCCCCTTAAAATCCATACCAGACCTGAAGGGTCTGGTATGGAATTTAGGGGGGAACCCCACGTCGTTTTTTTTTTTAATTTTGGCCGGGGTTCCCCTTAATATCCATACCAGACCTGAAGGGCCTGGTATGGAATTTAGGGGGACTCCCACGACATTTTTTTAAAAAAATTTTGGTTCGGGGTTTCCCTGTGGGGAATTCCCATGCCGTTTTTATCAATGAACTTCTATGTGTATTGTTGGCAATGCAATAGCCGCGGGTAGTTTTAAATGGGTTTTTTCCTTCGAAATGTCATTTTGCTGTCAGACTGTTCTAAACACGGGAAACATGCGCCCCTTTACAGGCATACTATAGACACCCCCCAGGTATGAAATTTAAAGGGATATTACACTTTTATTGTTTGACTTTAAGCATTATTAAAATCACTGCTCCTGAAAAAACGGCCGTTTTTAAAACTTTTTTTTGCATTGATCCATGTCCCCTGGGGCAGGACCCGGGTCCCCAAACACTTTTTATGACAATAACTTGCATATAGGCCTTTAAAATTAGCACTTTTGATTTCTCCCATAGACTTTTAAAGGGTGTTCTGCGGCATTCGAATTTGCCGCGAACACCCCAAATTGTTCGCTGTTCGGCGAACTTGCGAACAGCCAATGTTCGAGTCGAACATGAGTTCGACTCGAACTCGAAGCTCATCCCTAGTGCTGATACTGTGTTTGCACAGTATCATAAATATTAGGAACACCCATGCTTTGGGAAGGGTACTCCTGTTTTATAGGTGAACACTTCCTAAAGCATAAGTTCACCTTTTCAGGCAGAATTTCACTTTTCATAATAAATAGAAGCGTTTTCTAATGCCATTTCTGTCTCAGCAATCCCAATGTGCTTTTCTCTCACTTACCTTATCCACGAGAGGTTTAAAATCGTGTCAGTTTATTTTAATTTCTAAAATGATTTTCAGATTCCATCACTTCCTGTAGATTGTCTCTCAGCATTCGCTTCCTGTAGGTCATCTCCCAGAAGCCTTCGTTGCATCACAGAAGAGGGAGTGATAAGGTGTGTTCACCACTCTAGACCACACCTCCCTCATTACAATACCACCTTCCACCCACTTACTGTAAAAATTTCCTTTAGATCTCCCATCAGCTATGTAGTACAAGGGCCTGTCTGATTTGATATAAATTGAATGGATTGGTCAGGTGGGTCCTCCGATTCCATAGTTATGTAAAATCTAAAAGAAATTGTACAATTAGATTGCATAGTGTATGGCCATAGTTATACAATTACATAGGAGGGAGTGGATGGAGACACTCAGTTCGCAGGCCTCGTTCACACCTTTATATAGTGAAAACTCCCTTTTCATGCATTTGTTTCGAAAGTTTTGGAGCGTTTTCACTTGTCACACATAGGACAGCCCATTCACTTGAATGGGTTGCTCTACACAGAACAATTGCCCCAGAGAAGCTCCAGAACTTTTTTGGAGCGGAACATGGTCCATTACTACAGTTTTTGGTGTGGTTGCTTCACTTGGGGAGCCTTTGACATGTAATGACAACACAAGCACAATGCACATTTGCATAGTTTCTGAAAGGCATAGCAAAGCACATATTTTTTTGTGCAGTTTGCTATGCATTTGGAAACACACATATGTGAATGGAGCCTCATTGTTCTTATGTAAACTAACCAATTTCACTTTCAGGTCCCATTCACACATTGAGTAGTGGGAGCGCATGCTTTATGGCTAATCTTTCCAGTGACATACATAGGGCAGCCCATTGATTTCAATAGACTGCGCTACATGTGGCAAAGTAGCTCATGGGAAATTTTGGAGTGGTGAAAGATGTACAATTTTATTGCAACAAAAAAGATGCCACGTTAATAAAAAAGGAAAAATGAATGTCCAAGCAATGAAACAATTTTTGCTGTTCTAAGTGATGAAAATCAAAGCAAGTGACTGTGCACTTCCTGTTGAATGTCCAACTGATATGGATAAAAACAAATGCAAGTGCTGGTCACCCAAGTGTGCCTCCACTGTAGAACACATAAAGTGCCTCCTTACTGGAAGCCTAGACTTCAAATTATAGGAGTCTAGACCAGTGTTTCTCAACTACAGTTCTCAAGGTGCCCCAACAGGTCATGTTTTCAGGATTTCCCTCAGATGAAAAGAAAAAAAATCAACCAGCGCAAAACAATGATAGGTCTGCATAGTTAGTTCAATATATATATATATATATATATATATATATATATATATATATATATATATATATATATATATATATATGTGATATTAGTCCTTGGTGTGGTAGATATTGTCCATGACAACTTAGGCATATAACAGAATGTTCAGGTGCCAGCCATCCCCAGATCTTATCCGGAAAACTGTGAAAACATATATTTTAAATTTTTGAATACAGTAAATATATCTGTCAATTACAGTATTAAACAGGCTGTATGGTGTAACAGCTAGCATAGCATGCAATGATAGCTCTCTAATAGGTAACTGTAAAACATTCCCTCCGCCTACTTATCCTGCATCTGTGAGAATGCAAAGAAAGAAAGGAGGGAGGCGCACCTAAGTGTAGTATTAAAATGTCTATTTAGTTTATTTAGTCTAGTCTATTTAGTGCGAAAGTAATGCACTTACAATCAAAGGCATGTCTGTAGTACAAAGCGTCCTCCTCGAGGGGTGCCAGCTTATCTGGTTTCCCAGCTTTCAGAGGGTGTCAGGGACTATGCAAAACGCTAAATCCAAGGACAAGCCGCACCCTATGTAAAAACGCTTTGGCGAGCACAGACGCTTCCTTGAAGAAGGCTGTGACATGCATACTGTCCCCAGACATTTCTTGTCTAAACACCAACAATCCACAGCAGGCCTTAAAGTGTGGGTGATTGAGGCAATTCCGAATAGTTTATCCACAGCAGAATGTTATAAACATCTTTGCCAACAGAAAAATTTTTGGATATACTCTCTCAATACTCTCACTCCTGGGGGAATAAGCGAGGAGATTGAAATCCACACAATATTGTAAAATGTATAGTGCTATTATAGTGCAAGTATTTGATTAATGTTCTCTGGTGTTCCACTTCTCACCATATCACTCATTATCCTTTACAGTGGACCCTTATGGTCACACATATCTTGGACATCGTATAGCTCCTTTGTGGGGGTGGTGGTTCTGAGATCATTAGTAAGTAAATTATCACATAGAGTATATCCATAGAAGGTCCATGTGTTTCTCCTCTCTTGTCTTTTTAAGGTTTATATGCCATTATGATTTAGCCATTAATTTTACAGACATAAATTTTATATTTCTATAATTAATGTGTGTAATTCCAATACAATTTAAATAATTTGTCGGTCCTATCCTATCCTATTCCCCCCTCCCTTTTCGAACCCCCTCCCTCACCCCCTTTTTTTCCCCTCCTTCTCTCCCTCCCTTCCCGTACCCCCCTTTCTCCCCTCACCCCCCTTTCTCCCTTCCCCACCACAGCATATATTATTTATTAATTATAAATTAATGTCCTTTATTCATTCATTTATTTGTGTATGCATGTCTTTTTATATATACATTTTTTTTCTAACATCCATGCTCATTCATCAGTTTTATATATTAATAGATATATAGATATATATAGATATATCTATATATCTATAGATATATAGATATATAGATACATTTTAATATTGATGCAAATTCATCAGTTATCGTTTACATTTATTATTATTGTGTCTTAAATCTGTAATAAGTTTATAACAATTTTTTCTACATGTCTCTGGTCCGCTGGTCCTTTTAGTTCCATCGCCGCTAGAAGGACCAGTGGACCAGAGACATGTAGACTTTGTATTTAAGCTGCTATTGTACAGTATGTGTTGGGCCAGTACAAGGAGCTGTATGCTCTGAGTGCATAGCCTTGTTTCCTGTCCTTCCTATACCGAGGTCCACCCTCCGGATGACGTAATTTCCCTCCATGCGGTCCATGCCAGGCAGCCTGGATCCTCTTCACTTCCTGTCTTGGATTCAGCTTCCTGCACAGTCCCCGACACCCTCTGGATGCTGGGAAACCGGATAAGCTGGCACCCCTCAAGGGGGATGTTTTATACTACAGACATGCCTTTGATTTCTTCTATTGTGTAATACTTTGCACATTAAATATGCATTTTAAAATAACACTTACAGTAGGTGTGCCTACCTCCTTTTCTTTTTGCACCCCCAGATGAAACAGCTGTGGTAATTACTAAGGCAGTGAAACTGATCAAGTCACCTGTGCAAAATAAGGCAAAGCCTGACAATATGACCTGTTGGGGTGCCTTGAGGACTGGAGTTGAGAAACAATGGTCTAGACAGACGTGGCATATAAGCACAGAGGATTCAATCAACTCCTTGTTATGCTGAGGATAATGTTGCAATCATAGCTGCTGGTGACTACACCATATCAAATCCGATAAGGAAGAGATAAAAGGCCCACATAGTGTGAGTCCATATAACAATTTATTAAAAAGCTGAAGTACTAAAAAAATTACAAGAATCCAGTTAAAATCCAGCATGTAATGGTAAACATTCCCGGGAATCGATCAGCATGTATGCAAGTTCGACGTGCATGGTAATCTCATGGACATGGACTCATCCTTACGCGTTTTGTCAGACTTGATGTAATTAGGGGCATTTTTTATTGTGCTATTATCTGTTTTTTCATGTGGCAAAATGTGTGTTTGCCTCTGTTTGGTGTGCCGTTAACAATTAATGACACTGAATACGCAACTAGATATGTTTAGGTATATAAATGTGGCCATACACTATACAATTTGATTCTACAATCTCTGTACAATCTCCTTTAGATTTACCAAAAATTATATAATAGGAGGAAACACCATTTATCCAGTCACTCTGTATACAATCAGGCAGGCCCTTTCACTACATCAGAGGTGTCCTGTGGGCTTCATGCAGCCCCAGGGAGTTTAGCATGCAGCCTGAGCCCATCTGAAGGGACACTGGAGAAGCCAGGCAAATTGACATGTGGAGAGATACCGGGGATGCTGTAAAAACTTACTTGATGGGTGAAGGGCATGTGCTAATGAGGTCAGCTGGTAAACTCCTTCCTGTGTGTTACTGGTTTCTCTGTCTCAAATCTATACCAGGGAGTCTCTGAAGTTTTCTAAGAAATACAGAAAAGGCTAAGGCAAGGCCTTGTTCTCAAAATTAAAGAAAGCTTTTATTTGTTTGCAACTGAGATACATTAATGGTATATTGGTACAAAGGGGAGCTAGATTTAAAAAGAAAAGTGAACTTAGCCTTTAAAGCAACCCACCATTGCTGAAAGGCACGGGACATTGTATCAACATAGCAAGGGTACTGCATGCTTGCAGCCCCCTGTTATGCATATACCAGCCCTCAGACAGTGTATGTCAGGCTGCTTAGCTCTTGGAGTGGCCAGTCTCTTCATTAAACATTTTAAAAATAAAAAACTTATAGGTAGACAATAATTCATTTTCAGTAAAAAAAAAATAAATAAAAAAAAATGATTTCACAGCTCAGTTAGGTGATTTACAAAAACATTCATGGAATATCAAGTAAATGCACAGGGAAGGTCAATTTTCACCGTTTGTAAAATGGCATGAATGTTACTGTAAAAGCCTTCCCCTATTTATGAACAGATGTTTCTCAGTTTCAAGGATTGTGGCTTTCACTGGGCAACATGTTGGGCAAATTTCTTATCCATGTACAAATATGCAATGTATAAAGAGTCATGAACTAGAGATGAGTGAATAAATTTGCAAATAAAGTAAAGTGAATTATTACAGATACCTTTTTACAGACATACCGTCAATAGAAATCCTTAATGGCATTATTTATTATTCTTAAAGTGGTTGTAAAAGCACAAGTTTTTTTACCTTCATGCATTCTGATTAAAAAACCTTCTGTGTGCAGCAGCCCCCTCTCGATCTAGCGATGTCCACGAGAGCTTTGCCTCTCTGGGGACTCACACTACTGATTGGCTTTTGGCAGCAACGGGAGCCATTTGCTCTTGCTGCAGTCAATAATAACCAGTAAGCCAGTCAGGAGATGGAGGGGGCAGGGCCGAGCCACAGCTTCATGTGTGAATGGAAAAGCAAGCAAGCTGCTTGCTGTGGGGGCACCTGGCAGGATGGAGGAGGGAGGAGCCAGAAGCACCGGCATAGGACCCGAGAAGAGGAAGATCCAGGCTGCTCTGTGCAAAACCATTACACAGAGCAGGTAAAAATGACATGTTTGTTGTTTTTTTAAAAGAAAAACTCAAAGCTTTAATATCGCTTTACCCTCTTGCCTACTGGGCACTTAAACCCCCCTCCTGCCCAGACCAATTTTCAGCTTTCAGTGCTCTCACACTTTGAATGACAATTACTCAGTCATTTAATACTGTACCCAAATGATTTTTTTATCCTTTTTTTCATACAAATAGAGCTTTCTTTTAGTGGTATTTGATAACCTCTGTGTTTTTTATTTTTTGCGCTATAAATGAAAAAAGACCAAAAATTCCTCCTCCTAAGTATGGTGATACCAGATGTATGGGACGTTTTCACAGCGGGCCCAACATGCAGGGAGTACCATCAGGTGTTCTAGGAGCATAAATTACACTACTAAATTGCTGACTACCTATTACACTTTTGAAAGCCCTGGAGCACCAGGACAATTAAAACACCCATAAAGTGACCCCATTTTGGAAAGCTAACACCCCAACATATTATCTATGAGGCATAATGAGTATTTTGAACGGTTCATTTTTTTCCAGAAGTTTTTGGAAAATGTGCTAAAAAAATGAAAATGCATTTTTTTTACAAAAAGTTGTCCATTTATAAGATATTTCCAACACATAGCATGTACATAGCAAAAATGACACCCCAAAATACATTCTGCTACTCCTCCTAAATATGGTGATGCCACATGTGTCAGACTTTTACACAGCCTGGCCACTAGGGATGAGCCGAACACCCCCCGGTTTGGTTCGCACCAAAACCTGCGAACGGACCTAAAAATTGCGCAAACTTTAGAACCCCATTGAAGTCTATGGGACTCGAACATTCAAAATCAAAAGTGCTAATTTTAAAGGCTAATTTGCATGGTATTGTCCTAAAAAGGGTTTGGGGACCAGGGTTCTGCTCCAGGGGACATGTATCAATGCAAAAAAAAGTTATAAAAACGTGCGTTTTTTTCAGGAGCAGTGATTTTAATGATGCTTAAAGTGAAAAAAAATGAAATATTCCTTTAAATATCGTACCTGGGGGGTGTCTATAGTATGCCTGTAAAGTCGCACGTGTTTCCCATACTTGGAACAGTCCCTGCACAAAATGACATTTTTAAAGGAATAAAAGTCATTTAAAAAAATGGTGGCGGCTTTAATGTAATGTCAGGTCCCGGCAATATGAAAATCAGTGACACAAACAGCATGGGTACCCCCCCGTCCATTACCATGCCCTTTGGGTCTTGTATGGATATTAAGGGGCACCCCACACCCAAATTAAAAAAGGAAAGGCGTGGGGCCCTCAGGCCCCATATACTCTGAATAGCAGTATATAGGCGGTGCAAACAATACAGGGACTGTAGGTTTGTTGTTAAGTAGAATCTGTTTGTAATTTTGAACTTGTACATTTTGAAAGTGTAGCTCCAGCCAAAAAATCTATTTTAAGCTTTTTGGAAAACATAGGGAAGGGTTATCACCCCTGTGACATTTGTTTTGCTGTCTGTGCACCTCTTCAGAAGATTTCACCTCACTTTTTGTCCCAATGACAAATGTTTTTTGACAATTTGTGGTTTTTAGTGAAACAAGGATTGTTGATAAACATCAGTAGAGAAGATACATATTTTTCCCATATTAACTCTTACAGGAGAGAGTTTCCCTTCCTAGGGGTAGATTTCATCTCACTTACTGTTGTCTCCTTCCATTTGCAAGTATGAGTCGTTTGTAAGTTGGATGTTTGAAAGCAGGGCCTGCCCTATATACTCTGCAGAAATTGGGGCCTTAGGTGTTGGTGTCGCCACAACACTGTAAGCCCTCACAGTTACTCTTGGTGGGCGCAGGAACGGGCCCTGCTGTGAAATATTAGATCAAGAATTGTAATTACATGCCCTGTTGAACAGGATCAGAAAAATTGGGCCTTTGGGGGTGGTGGTGCTGGTGCCACAACACCGTAAGTCCTCACAGTTACTCTTGGTGAGCGCAGAAACGGGCCCTGCTGTGAAATATTAGATCAAGAATTTTAATTACATGCACCTGTTGAACAGGGGCAGAAAAGCTGGGCCTTTGGTGGTGGTGGTGTTGCCACAACACTGTAAGTTCTCACAGCTACTCTTGTGGGTGCTGGAACGGGCCCTGCTGTGAAATATTAGATCAAGAATTGTAATTACATGCACCTGTTGAACAGGGGCAGAAAAATTGGGCCTTTGGTGGTGGTGGTGGTGCTGGTGCCACAACACTCTAAGTCCTTACAGTTACTCTTGGAGGGCGCAGAAACTGGCCCTGCTGTGAAATATTAGATCAAGAAACGTAATTACATGTCCCTGTTGAACAGGGGCAGAAAAATTGGGCCTTAGAACGCTGGATGCAGGACAGGCCAGTAGCTCAATTGCATACTGTGCTAGCTCTGGCCAGTGATCCATCCTCAAGACCCAGTAACCTAGAGGATTTTCGGTGGGAAATTGATGGCCCTCTGCTGCATGTGCAGCCGCTGCAGCATGGCCAACATAGAGTTCCACCTGGTGGGCATTATATGACCGGTGGAAATGCACACAGACTTTCCTTGCCTGCCCCAGGGCATCCTGTAAGCCCAGGTACCTGCCCAAGAACCGCTGCACCACCAAGTTAAGGACATGAGCCAAACAGGGCACATGGGTCAGTTGTCCTGTCGGAGGGCGGAGAGGAGGTTGGTGCCATTGTCGCAAACCACCATTTCTGCCTTAAGCTGGCATGGTGTCAACCACATCTGGGCCTGCCCCTGCAGAGCTGACAGAATCTCTGCCCCAGTGTGGCTCCTGTCCCCCAAGCACACCAGCTCAAGCACCACATGGCATCTTTTGGCCTGCGTACTTGCGTAGCCCCTTGAATGCCTACAGAGCACTGCTGGTTCCGAGGACAAAGCACAGGAAGAGGCTATGGAGGAAGAAGAGGAGGGGGTGGAGGAGAGAGGTGTGTCAGAATCACCAGTAGTAGCATTTTGGAGGCGTGGTGGTGGAACAACCTCCAACATTACTACACCTTGTCCTGCATCCTTCCCAGCTGCCAGCAGAGTCACCCAATGCACCATGAAAAATAGGTAATGTCCCTGTCCATGCCTGCTGGACCATGAGTCAGCGGTAATATGCACCTTACCGCTGACCGCCCTGTCCAGCGAGGCCAAGACATTGCCTTCCACATGCCGGTAGAGAGCCGGAATCACCTTCCATGAGAAAAAGTGGTGTTTGGGAACCTGCCACTGAGGAACCGCACATTCCACAAACTCACGGAAAGGGGGCAGAGTCTACCAACTGAAAAGGCAGCAGTTGAAGTGCTAGCAATTTAGCCAAGCTAGCATTCAACCACTGGGCATGTGGATGGCTGGAAGCGAACTTCTTTTGGCGGTGCAGCAGCTGGGGCAGGGATTGCCTGGTACAATCTGACATTGGTGTACTGATAGCAGATTGCCCGCAAGTACTTGGCTGTGACACACCTAATTCTACACCTTCATTCCTCTCAGTGCAGGTCTCAGAGAGGACTGAAGGTATAGTGGGGTTGGAGATCCCAGCTGATGAGGAGCAAGGAGAGGTCCTCTTTGTTCTTTGGTATGGGTCTTTTAGGTACTCTTGCCAACGAACTGCATGGCAAGTCAACATATGTCTGGTTAAGCATGTGGTGCCCAAGCGGGTAATGTTTTGGCCACGCAAGATACGCTTGAGACATATGTTGCAAATAGCAGCAGTGGGATCTGAAGCACTCATCTCAAAAAAGGCCAACACCAAAGAACTTTTGGAATAACGCGCAGAGACAGCAGCACCCTGCACATGCGGAGCACTGCGGTTTGATGCAGTCAGTGTGCTGCCCTTAAGCTGGCCCCTGGAGGGCATCCTGCCTAGTTGGTGATGTGCCTCCTCCTCCTCCTCTCTCCTATCAGGCACCCACATGGAGTCAGTGACCTCATCATCCCCTCTCTCCTCATCACTGGAGCAAACCTGGCAGTATGCTGCAGCTGGGGGAGCATGACTGCCAGATTTTTGGCCTTGGGCACCCCCTCTGTCTGGGCTCACGTTACAGCCTTCCTCTAGCTGAGAACCATCATCGGAGCCTTCAAAACACTGGGCATCCTCCTGGAGCATGTACCCAACACTGTGGTCAAACAGTTCGGGTGACTCTGTAGGAGGACATGGTGGGGCTAGGGAAGGAGTGACTGATGCCATTGAGCTGAGGGAAGAGGCCGCATTGGCAGCTGCTTTTCCAGACAAAGTACCCTGAGCCTGGGTGAGGGAGGATGAGGACGGCTTGGTCATCCACTCTACCAAGTCTTCTGCATGTTGTGGCTCAACACGGCCAGCTGCCGAAAAAAAGGACAAGCTTGTCCCACGGCCACTTGCTGATGGGGATGCACCGTGTCCACGACCAGCACTGTTGCCTCTAGACACAGAGCGTGCTTGCCCTCTTTTATTGGCTTGTGACTGTCTGCCTCTCCTTGTTGGCCTTACAGACATATTAATGGCCTGCAGTGAGATGTAGCTGCACAAAACTGGGATATATATATATATATATATATATATATATATATATATATATATATATATATATATATATATATATATATATATATATATATATATATACTGATTATACTGCAGCTAGCAGAATGCCTGCCTGTGGTATTAATAGGATCAGAAGAAGCATACCAGCATTTGTCTTCAGGTAGCTATAGGTGCAACTGTGCAGGGTACACAGTACACTAACTGTAAATACTTCAAGCTGCCTGCCTGTGGTATTAATAGGATCAGAAGAAGAACACCAGCACTTCTCTTCAGGTAGCTATAGGTGCAACTGTGCAGGGGCACACAGTATATTAACTTTAAATACTTTAAGCTGCCTGCCTGTGGTATTAATAGGATCAGAAGAAGAACAACAGCACTTGTCTTCAGGTAGCTATAGGTGCAACTGTGCAGGGTACACAGTACACTAACTGTAAATACTTCAAGCTGCCTGCCTGTGGTATTAATAGGATCAGAAAAAGAACAACAGCACTTGTCTTCAGGTAGCTATAGGTGCAACTGTGCAGGGTACACAGTACACTAACTGTAAATACTTCAAGCTGCCTGCCTGTGGTATTAATAGGATCAGAAAAAGAACAACAGCACTTGTCTTCAGGTAGCTATAGGTGCAACTGTGCACGGTACACAGTACACTAACTGTAAATACTTCAAGCTGCCTGCCTGTGGTATTAATAGGATCAGAAAAAGAACAACAGCACTTGTCTTCAGGTAGCTATAGGTGCAATTGTGCGGGGTACACAGTACACTAACTGTAAATACTTCAAGCTGCCTGCCTGTGGTATTAAAAGGATCAGAAGAAGAACACCAGCACTTGTCTTCAGGTAGCTATAGGTGCAACTGTGCAGGGGCACACAGTATATTAACTGTAAATACTTTAAGCTGCCTGCCTGTGGTATTAATAGGATCAGAAGAAGAACAACAGCACTTGTCTTCTGGTAGCTATAGGTGCAACTGTGCAGGGTACACAGTACACTAACTGTAAATACTTCAAGCTGCCTGCCTGTGGTATTAATAGGATCAGAAGAAGAACACCAGCACTTCTCTTCAGTTAGCTATAGGTGCAACTGTGCAGGGTACACAGTGCACTAACTGTAAATACTTCAAGCTGCCTGCCTGTGGTATTAATAGGATCAGAAAAAGAACAACAGCACTTGTCTTCAGGTAGCTATAGGTGCAACTGTGCAGGGTACACAGTACACTAACTGTAAATACTTCAAGCTGCCTGCCTTTGGTATTAATAGGATCAGAAGAAGTACAACAGCACTTGTCTTCAGGTAGCTATAAGTGCAACTGTGCAGGGTACACAGTACATTAACTGTAAATACTTCAACCTTCTTTCCTGTGGTATTAATAGGATCAGAAGAAGAACACCAGCACTTGTCTTCAGGTAGCTGTAAGTGCAACTGTGCAGGGTACATAGTACACTAACTGTAAATACTGTAAAAACACCTGCCTGCCTGTCAGCATATTAGAAAGAGAATAACAGGAAAGGATCTAGCTAAACTGAATACATTGTATATATATACATATATATATATATATATATATATATACACAGCACCTGGGATGCATATATATACACAATACACTGTAAGTGCAGCTAACTGACTCGCCTTCCTACTCTATCTAACTTAAATCAAATGACACGGTCTCTCTCTCTGTCTAATTCTCTCTGCCGCCGCAACACACTGCACAAGGCCACCACGCAGGCGGCCTTATATAGTGTGGGGCGTGTACTAAACACCCTGAGCCATAATTGGCCAAAGCCATCCTGGCTTTGGCCAATTACGGTTCTCTGTGCAAACGGCGCTGTGATTGGCCAAGTATGCGGGTCATAGTGCATGCTTGGCAAATCATCAGCCAGCAATGCACTGCGATGCCGCAGTGAATTATGGGCTGTGACTTGCCACTCGAGTTTGGCGCGAACGGCCCATAACGTTCGCAATTTGGCGAATGGTCAAACACATGATGTTCGAGTCGAACATGGGTTCGACTCGAACTCGAAGCTCGTCCCTACTGGCTACATACAGAGGCCCAACATTGAAATAGCACCTTCAGGCATTCTAGGAGCATAAATTACACATCTCATTTCTCAACCACCTATTATACTTTTGAAGGCCCTGGAGCACCAGGACAATGGAAAAGCCCACAAAATGACCCCATTTTGGACAGCTAACACCCCAATGTATAATCTATGAGGCTTAATGAGTTTTTTGAACGGTTCATTTTTTTCCAGAAGTTTTTGGAAAAAGGGGAGAAAAAACACATTTTTTTTTTACACAAAGTTGTCCTTTTATAAGATATTTCCAACGTATAGCATGTATATAGCAAAAATTACACCCCAAAATACATTCTGCTATGCTTCCTGAGTATGGTGATACCACATGTGTGAGACTTTTACACAGCCGGGCCACATACAGAGACACAACATGCAAGGAACACTGTCAGGTGTTCTAGGGACACATAGCATGCACATACTAAGAATTACACCCCAAAATACATTCTGCTGAGCAAAGGGTAAACAAAATATTACCTGTGGTTTTAGTAGTGCAGTTGTCCACAAGAGGATAGCACTGGTCCAGGCAGCAGGCAGCGACTTGGTCAGCAAAAGCAAATGCAATTGTCCAGGCAACAGGCAGGAATACTGTCCATAGTCAGTACAGGCAGCAGGCAGGGATACTGTCAATATACAGTCCAGGGTCAGTGCAGGCAGAGATTGTCAGCAGTGCCAAAATATTGGTCCTGGTAGTAGGCAGGAACATTATCCATGTGGTATGGTCAGTTCATGCGACAGACAGAGGCATGATGGCATAGGTCTTACAGGCAGCAGGAAGAAGTAGGGCCTCATTCAGGACAGAATGGGGACAGGGGTAGAGGCTTCTCTCAACCAAATCTCTTTGAAGCCTCTGAGTCTCCAGACCCTATACTAGGAATGAGAAAACAAAAAAATGTTTTCTTCTTCCAGAAAAACAATTCTGGAGCCCCTCACGTATGTGAGACCCCTGTGTTATGAATCCCACTAGTCCAGTGGCAGGGTACAAGATCAGTCCAAGAGGCAGGCAAAAAGCATGGTCAAACAGTCCAGAGTCAGTTCCAGATCAGGCAGAGGTATGTACAGAATCGGTAGGCAGATGCATGGTCAAATAACAAGCCAGGGTCAGCTCCAGATCAGGCAGAGGTATATACAGAATCGATAGGCAGAAGCGTGGTCGAATAACAAGCCAGGATCAGTTCCAGATCAGGCAGAGGTATGTGCAGAATCAGTAGGAAGAAGCGTGGTCAAATAACAAGCCAGGGTCAGTTACAGAGCAAGCAGAGATATAAGGGGTATGAAGGTAAATGGCAGGAAGTGAGGGCTATGTTTACCATACTTCACTAATAATTTAGTGAAGTATGGTAACGGCGGAAACAGTCAACTATGCAGAGGCCTGGTTGGGAAGGACATTGGAGACAATAATAAGTGGTGTCCCTTCTAACTCCTCCTCTGGTGCACACCCAGCATTTTTTCTGACGTTTTTGGCCTGTTGGTCTGGGAGGGATTTTATCGGGAAAGTGGCATTCGGAGAGTCTGCGGATCAAATGTTTTCTGGTTGGCCATTCGGGAATATAAGGGCAGTGGTGATTTCCTCCTGGTAGCCAAGGAAGGGTTTGGGACTTTCAGTGGAGTTGCGATAGATAATATAGCTGTTGTATATGGCCAAATTAAACAAATAAATAGATACTTTTTTTATACCACTGGTATGTTCGTCTTGTGGCAAGGTAGGGTTCGAGCATTTGGTCATTGAACTCGACACCCCCTATAAACATATTGTATTCGTGGATACATGTTGGCTTTTGGATTGGGCCATTCCTCTTGGTGATCTCATGAATGTATTATTGTGGATCGAAGAAAGCATGTAGACATTCCTTCTGTCCCTCCACTTCACAGCCAGAATTTTCTCATTCCGCAAACTCACCATCCCCCCTCTTCTTAACTTCTTGTTGATGAGGCTTTGAGGAAAGCCCTTCCAGTTCGTCCTTACAGTGCCACATGCTGGAGTGTTCTTTCTGTGAAGGTTGCGGAACAGGGGCAAACTTGTATAAAAGTTATCTATGTACAAATGGTAGCCTTTCTCCAGAAGTAGGTTTATGAGTTCCCAAACGATTTTCTCGCTTGATCCCATGTAGTCTGGGCAATTAGGGGGATGCAGCTGGGTGTCCTCCCCTTCGTATACCATGAAGGCATATGTATAAATAAATTGTTTGAAGCCCAGCCTGCCAGTAAATTTGATAAGGGACTCATCCACGCATATGTGTTGGCCTGAGGTAAGCAACTGGGGGAAGATTTCAGAAAAATAATTTAGTAGTGGCCGAATTTTGTAAAGCTTATCATAATTTGGGTCATTTCAGGGAGGGCACTGGGTATTATCATTATAGTGTAGGAATCTCATAATCATGAGATATCTGGTTCTGGGCATTACTGAGGAAAAGATGGGCATGTGATGGATGGGGTGGGTTGACAAATATGAATGTAATCCATTTTTTTTGGTTAGTCCCATACAGAATGTGAGGCCCAAAAAAATTTTAAACTCCTCCACTGTTAGGGCTTTCCACTCGTAGGCACGGGCATAATAGGATGTTGGGTTACTTGCTATGAGTTGTTGTGCATACAGGTTGCACTGGGCCACAATTGATGCTAGCATGTCCTTAGTAAAAATTAAATGGAAAAAAATCTATCGGGGAAACATTTTATGTGTCCACCTGGACTCCTGGCTGGGCAGTGAAAGGGAGAATGTTAGCTTCTCCTGAATTAGGAGGAAGCAACAAGGGGTTCTGAAGGGAATAGGGAAGGTTGGCATGGGACCCAACCCTTTGTGACTGAGGTGACACCCTACTGGTACGTGGCCTTTCTTGCCGAGGTACTGCAGTGCTGGTGGATGCCTCACCAGGTCGCCTTCGTCTGGCGGGCAGACTCTCATCCTCCTCTGAGCCTGTCAGTGTTCCACTGCTTAGGACAGGCTCGTAGTCAACGTCAGACTCAGAATCTGAATTTGAGGAGGAATCTGAAGCGCAATGCTCCCTGTTGCTCTCATTGGCTGCAAGAATATTGTACGTCTCCTCAGCTGAAAATAATCTTCTAGACATTGTTGGTGGACACTTATGGCACTGATGACAGAAGGCACTGATGACACGTGACACTGATGACAAATGGCACTGATTATGTGACACTGATGACAGATGGCACAGATTACATGTGACACTGATGAGACGTGACACTGATGTGGAACTGATGACAGATGGCACTAATATGTGGCACTGATTACACATGACACTGATGTGGCACTGATGACAGATACAACTAATATGTAACATTGATGACACGTGACATTGATGTGCACTGATGACAGATTTATTTATTAAAATGCTTAACCTACACAGTCTTACCCGAAGGCCTTGATGCACAAAACAAAAGACATTGACATTAAAAGACCTTAGGAGAATCAACATACCAGCATGACAACATACAGAATAAAAGCCTGGGGGTCTGTCCATCACAACCCATTAAAATTAGGTGACTCTAAAAGCTTGTACAAAAAGTACGGTTTTTAATTTCTTTCGGAATTTCAGAAAGTCATTCTCAAGTCTCAGTTTCAGAGGCAAGGAGTTCCAAAATTCAGCTCCTTGTACTTCACTCGTTCTCCCTCTGCATATTTTCTTTTTGAATTTTGGAATCTTTAATATGGCCAAGTTCTCAAGGACCTCTTAGGAACATACTTGATGAATTTTTCCTTCAGGTACTCCGGGCCACATCCATGCAATGCCTTATGGGCAAGACATCCAGTTTTGAACAGAACCCGTTCTTTCACGAGCAGCCAACACAGGGCTCTAAGAGATGGAGTGATGTGGTCACGACGACCTCCTCCGGTCAGTAACATTGCTGCGGCATTCTGAATCAATGGGAGCTTGTAGATAGTACAAGCAGTCAAACCCAGGTACAGGGCATTGCAGTAGTCTAGTCGAGTGCTGATAATGGCATTGACCATGGCAATCTTATCAGAGTCTGCGATATAGCGAAAAGTCGACCTTAGGAGTTTCAGGTAGAAATGGCATGAACTCACCACCTGATTTACCTGAGGTCGCAGGTTCAACCTAGAGTCAGAGATGACACCCAGGTCCCTGACCTGAGTGGCCAGAATCAGAAGAGGTTTAAGAGATTGGAAACAAGTTGGAATGCACCTGGTTACTGAAGATGATGCATTCAGTTTTGGTGCCATTTAGTTTTAGAGAATTGGCACCCATCCAAGATTGGATTTTATCCAAGCTGGAGGCCAGCATGACCTGATCCTCACTTTTCTTGGATAGTTTGAAGTAGATCTGGGCGTCGTCAACATAGACATGGAATGGGAGGTTGTGACGGCGAATTATGTACAGCAGCGGCCTCATATAGAAGTTATTATTATTATTATTATTCAGGATTTATATAGCACCAACAGTTTACGCAGCGCTTTACAATATAAAAAGGGAGACAATACAGTTATAATACAATACAATAGGATTAAGAGGGCCCTGCTCAGAAGAGCTTACAATCTAATAGGGTGGGGTAGGTGGTACAAAAGGTTGTAACTGTGGGGAATGAGCTGGTGGAAGTGGTAGGAGATTAGTTGGAGACGTAATAGGCTTTCCTGAAGAGATGAGTTTTCAGGGATTGCCTGAAGGTAGCAAGAGTAGGGGATAGCCGAATAAGTTAAAAAGGATCGGAGATAAAGCCGATCCTTGTGGGACCCCGCAAGACAGGGAACTATCAGAAGAATAAAATGGTCCTATCTTTACCCTCTGAACCCTGTCTCGCAGGAACGAGGCTACCCATGCCAGAGCTATGCCCTCCATTTCCGCCAAAATCTTTAACCTATCCAAAAGTATAGAGTGGTCGCTGTTATCAAAAGCTGCCAACAAATCCAGAAGTACCAAGGACGAAGCTTAATTCTTATCCAAGGTGTAGAGTAGATCATCCTGGACTTTTACCAGGGCTGTTTCCTGATCTCTCTCAGGTTGGAATCCTGACTGGAAGTCATCAAAAATTTTATTAGACTCTGGTTGATGTTGAAATTGCCATATCACAGCTCACTCCATGATTTTTGCTAAAAACGGCAGGGTGGAAATAGGGCGATTGTTGCTCAACACAGCCTACTTCAGAATACATGGAACGACACTGGTAGCAAATGACATACCAACAATGTCTGCAATAAAAGGTGCCAGAGCATCTGAGGAGTCCTTCACCAACTGCGCAATGCAGGGTTCAAGTGATAAGGGCGAGGCTCTGAGAGACTTGAGGATGACTTTAATATCTTCTGGAGTCACTGGATAAAATACCAAGAAGCGGGTCCCTGCATATGGTGGGAATATTTCTTCCACCTCCACTGATGAAATGTTTTTTCTGACAATTTCTATTTTCTCTTTAAAATAACGGGATCACATTTTGCATAATTCAACAGAGTTTTTCTCTTCAGGTTGACCACACGTGGGATTAGCCAATCGCCTGGCCACCCTGATGAGCTCTGCCGATGAGTTAGATGCACTTTTTATTTTGCTCTTTCAGCAGCCCTGCATTGCCATTTTAATTCTCTTGTCTCTTGAGAGAACCAGAGCTGATTTTTCTCAGGTTCCCTTATTATAGAGTTTTTTTTTTAAAGGAGCTAGAAAATCAAGGGTTTTTATAATAGCAGTGTTGAAAAAAATTTTTTTTTTTCAGCGGATTTAGAAAAACTTAGATTATCTATATTTTTCACAAAATGTCTGCCAAAGTCATCTGCAGACACTTTGGATAAATTCCGTGTCATTTTTACAGAGATGTTTCTAGTAGGAATATGAGGTTCCTTTTTATGCGTTTTTACATCATGGGTAAACCAGATTACACAATGGTGTCTCCAGATCATCTCATGGGATGGAAAGAACTTAAGTAGGAGCCCATCATATAGAACCCAATCCAGGGTGTGGCCTGCCATATGAGTGGGACTGCTAACACCCTGGATATACCCCATGCTTGCAGCAACATTTATCAGCTGCTGGGCGACTAGATGTTCAACATCATCCGCCCAACAGTTGAAATCTCCAAGCACAATGTTTTTATTATAACGCAAGCTCTGGTTAATGAGTACTTGGCATATCTCCTCTAGAAAATCAGCTGTTTTATTAGGGGGATGGTAAATAATTATTAACCCCATGATTTCTTCAGGTCCTAGTTTGCATTGAAAAGAGGCAAATTCCACTGTATCAATTTTGGTGAACAACAGCTGAGAGCGAAATATAAGAGCCACTCCCCCCTGTTAGTCTATCATGCTTTATGATGCTATAGCCTTTAGGGACTAGTTCATCCATTCTAGGGGGAATGGTCAAGGAAAACAATGTTTCAGATGGCACTGATACGTGGCACTAATGACACGTGACACTGATGTGGCACTGATGACAGATGCACTGATACGTGGCACTGATGACACGTGACACTGATAACAGATGGCACGTGACACTGATAGGTGGCACTGATGACAGATGGCACTGATGACAGATGGCACTGATAGGTACTGTGGGCACTGTATTTACTGTTATTTTTATTGTTGGCACTCATAATCTGCAGAACAGAAGCTCTCCCTCCTCACATGCAGTCTCTGTGTGAGGAGGGAGAGCCGGCAATGAGAGATGATCTCACATGTTTACACTTGAGATCATCACCCATTGGACACACCGATCGAGTGCTAAATGGCCACTGTGATTGGCCATTTAGCATGATCTGTGATTGGCTGTGTCCAAGGGACATGGCCAACACAGATTTTCCCCGATGCGTGCCCGCGGTGGTGCGCGGGGAACGAGTAAACAGGAAGACAGTAAACAGGGACGCCCTCCCAGCAATTAAGTGCCGCGCTGTAGCCATCTTTTGGCTATAGCGTGGGCCCGGAATGGTTAAAGTACAGACATGTACATTTCTGTTGAATCACTCCAACTCTACTGTATAAGCTATATTTGTGACACTGTACATGCTTCCAAGTTAATGTTTTCTAGGGCTTTTCACTACCATCATATAGATTTATGACCACTGGAAATCCAAACAACTGAAATAACTGTAAATTAAACCACTAGGAGCAAGAGGCATTTTTAAATATACTAATATAGTATATAATATATATATATATATATATATATATATATATATATATATATACACACATCAGCTTTACATCATATATAGCCACTGACAAATAACCACTTTGATAGTCTGGTTGAAATACAAAGGGTCTGATTTGGGGGACAACCTTAAAATTCTGGGGATCCAGGAGTCTGTAAACTAGCACAGCTGCCTCACTATGTTGGAGATTTATTTCAATCTGTCTTACCTATGCTTTGTTCGACATACCTCACCTTTGATCCAGTTTACTGCATGCTGAAACCCACCTTCCTCCAAGCTGATTTACCCAGAGTTGTGGTGCTAAGGTTGAACTTCTATCAACTTAAAGAAGGCCTTTTGTCAGCCTTTAGGAAGAGGCATGATCTACCGGAACATGCCGCCACTCTATTAGTACTACCTGGTCTGTCTGCTCACACCTTGCAACTTTGTAAAAATCTGATCTCTATAACCAAAGCTTTACGCAACCATTGCCTTGCCTACACGTAGAAATACCCTGCAACATTAAATATCACTAAGGATGAAACTTGCAAGAAGGTTTCCATCTTCTGCAAGCTTGGGGCATACTCCCTGTTTATCCACCCCCCTTGAACACACCATGTCCCTCCAAATCAACCACACTGGAATGGTGAAGGGTTGACCTTGCCTGCTCAACCAACCAGCATTCTTCCAAAGACTCCATCACTTAATGTGTCTGCCTCATGTACCAACATTTATGCCATGGTGGGGCATAATTGAGTCCCTGTTACTGCATATTACTTTGACCCCATTATTGAGGAAGTTCTTCTGCCCTCAGTTCTCACTAGAGAAAGAAATCTTTTTATTATTTACCTTGGTTCATTAATACCCCTCACTCGGGTACAATGTTTCTCTACGACAGTTGATTTGTCTGGTTGTTTTCTCTTCCCATTGTTTTTCTTCTCTAGTTTCTACAAGGCACAGTGCCGATCATGTTTCTTTAGATTTTTGCTGGATCATTTCTACATCTCAACTTTGGATCCTTACCAACCTCCTTGATGGCTCCAGTTTGGACACAATGTCTCATCAATTGAAGAATGTGTTAAGTTACTCCCTGCTCATCTTAATATGACTATTAAGTTAGTATTGCTTAATTCCTGCAGCCTAACCCATCCGGCTAAATTATTTTCTATGTGGAAAACAGCTACCACAGCTAATGGTGATGTCCTATTGATTTTGGAAACCCATTTCCAAACTTTAGCTGCTCCGAAGTGTCAGGAAAAAGACTTTCCATATGACTATCTTGCCAACCTTTCATGCATATTGGTCTCTAATACCAACTTGTTAGACAAACAAGCTTGGGAACTTTATAATAAAGACCCTTGCCCAGAAAGGTGGCATCTCCCACTTTTACTCCCTACTCCAACCTAAGACTCAATCAGTAAGGTCATCTGCATTAGCACAAGGGGAGCGGGGTCTGGATCAACAATACTAATGAGCAAGAATGGAGTTGGGCACTCACACACAGTCTATGTGCTTCACATTGTGTTTCCCACTGGAAAAATGTATTTTATAGATGGTACTTGACGCCAGTTCAGTTATCTAAAATGTATCCTGATACAAGCCCAGATTGCTACCGTAATTGTGGGCAATCTGGCAATTTACTACATGTTCTATGGCACTGCAGATCAGTGACTAGTTTTTGGAAGCCAGTCTTTAAACCAATATAGTCCATTACAGGGATTATAACTCGTCTGTTTCTCTGCATATGGGAGGTGTGGCTAAACAATTGCAAAATATCCTTCTCTTAAGGTACTTACCTATATTAGCAAAGAATCAGACAAAATCACTTCTACTCAATACAAGTGAGGCTATTGTATTAACAATTGGTTGATGTTTAATAATTTATGTCACATGTTTACCTTGGTCCCCAAACTACATAATCATAGGACTGACAAGCTTTGCCCTGGAACCCTCACCAGTTATACAGCACTTAGGTGATTCCACTTTAATGAATATGGTCATTTGTAATCTGGTATAGCATTATTCTTTACCTATGGCCTTTTTTGTATCATGTCAGTCTTATGTACAAGAATTTCTGACTTTGCAACTGTTAAAACTCAATAAAAACTTAAAGTGATACTAAAGTCTCTGTTTTTTTCTTTAAACATAACAAACATCTTATACTTACCTTCTCTATGCCCCAATCTTCCTTTTCTCTAGTCCCTTGTTGGGACTTCTGGCTCCTTCCCCCTGCCAAGTGCCCCCACAGCAAACAGCTTGCTACTAAGGCACCCGAGCCGCGGTTTGTCCCCATCCCATCTCTCTCCTTATTGGCTCTCTGACTTTGATTGACAGCAGAAGAAGCCAATGGCACCATGCTGCCGTCTCAGTAAATGAGCAGGGAGAGTCCCGGGAAGCCAAGACACTCCTGCAACATCGCTGGATCAAAATGGGGCTCAGGTAGCTGTTATCGGGGCTGAGGGGGCTGCTCCACATAGAAGGCTTTTTTATCTTAATGCATAGAATGCATTAAGATAAAAAACCTTCTGCCTTTAAAACCACTTAAAAAAAAAAGCACAAGATGGTTAAAATACATGGACTTCTAGACTTCATTCATTATCTGAAAACCCAAAATAAATCCTCTCCAGATAAGACTCTGACATCTAAACTTTCTAAAGCCAGTTTCAAAGGAAGAACTCTCCTGCTTGAGCGACATGATCTGCTCTTCAATCAGCGCAAACTTCGCTATTATGCCCATCATAACCAACTGGAAAATTTTTAGCTTCTTGCTTGACCACTTCAACCCCTGGAAGGTTTTACCTCCTTCCAGACCAGGCCATTTTTTGCGATACGGTACTACATTATTTTAACTGATAATTGTGCAGTCGTGCGATACTGTACCCAAATAAATTTGATGCCCTTTTTTCCCACAAATAGAGCTTTCTTTTGGTGGTATTTGATCACTTCTGCGTTTTTTATTTTTTGCGCTATAATCAAAAGAAGACCAACAATTTTGAAAAAAAACTATATTTTTTACTTTCTGCTGTAAAACATTCTCAATAAAAAAAAATGTAAAAATCAAATTCTTTCATCAATTTAGGCCAATTTGTATTCTGCTACATATTTTTAGTAAAAAAATCCCAATAAGCGTATATTGATTGGTTTGCGCAGAAGTTATAGCATCCACAAACTATGGGATAGATTTATGGACTTTTTATTTTTTTAAATGTGTTTAGTAGAAATGGCAGCAATCAGCCATTTTTAGCAGGACTGTGATATTGCGGCGGACAAATCTGACACTTTTTGGGAACCAGTGACACCAATACAGTGATCAGTGCTAAAAAAAATGTACTGATCACTGTATAAATGACACTGGCAGGGAAGGGGTTAACCCTAGGGACAATCAAAGGATTAAATGTCTTCCCTGCAGGTGTTTTCTAACTGTGTGGGGGACGGATGCACGGATGGGGGATGGAAGAGAAACATCTGTGTTCCCGATTAGCAGGAATCGCAGATGTCTCTCTTCCTCACTGACAGAAGGACAGTATGCCCTGTTTACATAGGCAGAGTGTCCTTCTTTCTCTCCACCGAGGGATCATCGGTGGCTGACAGCCATCGTGGCTGCCCGACCCGCTGATTGGCTCCCGCTGTATCCAATCACAGCGGGAGAGCGTGCGCCCCAGAGCTGTTTACAAAGCTCATGTACAGGTATGTGATTATGCGCTTAAAGGCCGCCCTGCCGCAGTATGTGTACGTGGGGCGGTCCTTGTTTGGTTAAGATTCCACCGGACCAAGACTAAAATTCTGTATATCATTCATCCTATCACCAAACAGAAAGTGCTTAACCCCCAACACATAGCAGATTACTATAGCACGTTATATAACTTGAAGGATGTTCCCAACACCCCTCAACCCCCTCCATCAGAAATATTAAAGTTTCTAAACCAACTTAATCTTCCTTCATCGAGCCAGATCTTGATTATCTCACTCTACCTCAGAACTTCCCTGCAATATTAAACAGTCACCCATCTCTTTACTAATGGCTTTACTAATGAATATTACCTGATATTCAGAGACATCCTTGCCCCTAAACTAGTTGCTCTATTCAACGCTGCGGCTAACGACACAGCCTTTCCCACAAGGATGCTGAGAGTACACATCGTTAGTACACTGGGGTTATATGATCCAGGTTCTGTCTAAATTTGGCTTTAGGGGTAGGATATTGTCAGCCAAATCAGCTTTGTATTCTGCTCCATCTACCAAGGTATATATTTCCAGTCTACTTTCCAAACCATTCCCTATAACCAATGGTACTAGCTAGGGGTGCCTTCTATCGCCCACGATATTTAACTTAATTATCAAACCCCTAGCAGAATGTTTACATTCCCATACACAGGTGACTGAATTTGTGTTCTCAAATAGGCCCCACACCATTAACTTATTTGCACTTACTGTTATAAAGTGAATTTTAGTAATTTCCTCATCCTAAAACTTTGTATTTTCTCACTTACCACTTCCGCTTTGAAGGAACAATTTCCGTATACCTGAGCGTATAGGGGAAACCCACACTTGGACATCACCACTACTTCTAATATTGCATTTCCTATTGACTCCAATTTTAAACCAGTAATACCTAAACTGGAGGGTGAACTTTGCCATCTGGCCCAGACAGAACTGTCTTTGATGAGTAGACTAGCTGCCCCCAAGATGTTTATTCTCCCTAAGGTCCTATACTTTTTCTGTAGGATGCCTATTCCCCTCTCACTTTCCAACATGACCCTGTCCAGGTCTCCTCACATGAACGAGCATCCATCCGGATGTCCCAGTCATCATTCCCTGCTCCTATACGCCTCTCAACAGCCTCATATGTACTAGCTCCATGGGGCTGATTCCTGGTGTGTCAAGCCAAGCGTCCTATAGTCTGTCAAATTTTCCAGGGTTCCTCCTATATTGGTATGTATTTTTCCATTATGAGTGTTTTTCCCATGTGTTGTATCAAAGTTTTGGTTTTAGGAGGCACAGCCGATTTCCAGCTCAAGAGGATAATTTTTCTGGCCTGGAACAATGCTCTGGCATACGCAACTCTTGTCACCTCCTCCGTTATCATCCCCTCCAGAACTCCCAGTAGGCAGCTGAGTGGGTCAAGTGGGACATTTGTCTGGAACACTTGATTCAGTGTAGTCAGCACTTCTGTCCAATATCTATGGAGTTTAGGGCAACGCCAGAGGAGGTGAATTAAGTCTCCAGGTGCCGTTCTGCACCTGCCACATAGCGGATCGGGTGCTCTACCTATTTTGTAAAGCTTTACAGGTGTATAATGCACTCTCAGTAGTATATACAGCTGGGAAACCCTCTGCACCACATTCAATGAACATGCGTTGACTGCCTGCAAGGCCTCCTCCCATAGCTCCCATAGCTCTCCTGCAATGGGGCCCAGGTCTGACTCCCACTGTGTCACCGCCTTCATAGGGTGCCCTTCCAGGAATGACAATAGTAACATATTATAACATTGTGAAATCATACCCTTTGTGTCCAACGCGTCTTGTATCATGTGAAAAACAGGGGTGGGGGACTGAATCCATTCCATAGCATTCCCCTGTGCTCTGACAGCGTGTTTTAACTGCAAATAATAGAATAGCATGTTGACAGGTAATGCATATTTGGATTGTAACTCATTGAAAGAGAGCAAGGTCCCATTCTGAAAAATTTGTATCAAATGGGTTATACCCACATTGCACCACCTGGGTCCCTGTTGAATTTTGGCTAGTTTTGTATATGTTTTATTTCCCCATATCGGGCTGTAAGCTGTAAACCCCATCACGTTTTGTAGTTGTTTAGTCTTGTTCCACACCTTCTGAAGGAGTGTATACGTAGGCATTTGTTTATTGGGCCTCAGGTATGGACTCCACCCCCGTGCCAATCAGCATAAGTTTGGCCGATGAGCCAGTCGGGGAGGAGGCCATGGCCCCTATCAGGTGCTGTTACTGTGCGGCCAGATAATATATCCAAGCGTTGGGGAGGGCGAGTCCCCCTCCCTCCTTCGGGTATTGTAGTTGCTCTAGCTTAATTCTAGGGGGCTTGGTGTGCCATAGTAACAGCCTAAATAAGGAGTTGACCACTCTAAATATCTTCAGTGTAATGACTATCGGCGTGTTATGTAACATGTATAAAAGCTGCGGCATCAGAGAGATTTATCTTTCTTGCTAGGGACATTTTAAGTTTATTCCATATGCTTATTTTGTCTCTAAAATGAGATAGCAGGGGATATATATTCAGTTTGCAAAAGTCAGTTAGCTTAGGGGAAATATGTATACCTAAGTATTTGAAGGTGGACACTACGAGTACCGGGCAGGCGAGCCCCACGCCAAGTGCGGGGGGCGCGTCTATAAACATTAAAGCTGATTTGGTCCAGTTGATGGTAAGGCCTGAGAAATGAGACATCCTGTCTGACATACATATGGTAGCCTGTGGTGCATCATATAATAGCATCACCCACCTAATAAACCTGGGAACAAACCCAAACTTGGCCAGTACAGCCCACAGATACCGCCAGCCAACACTGTCAAATGCCTTATTGGCATCCAGAGACAACAGTGCTCTGTGGCCAGCCGAATCTGTGGGGGTCTGCATGTTTAAGTATAGTCGTCTGAGATTGGTCGCAGTAGACATTCGTGGCATGAACCCAGCCTGGTCTGAGTGGACAATGGATCGGATGATCCTATTGACTCTCATGGCCAGCACCTTGGCTAAGATTTTTACATCACTCTGTAGCAGCGAGATGGGCCTGTATGAGCCAGGATCTAACAGGTCCTTACCTGCTTTGAGCAGTAGTATTATGTTGGCCCTTGTCATGGTGGTGGGTAGCTTTCCCGATTTAAATAATGAATTGAAGACTTCTAATAGTTTGGGTAAAATCACTTCCCCATATTGGGTATACACCTCCATAGGGATCCCGTCATCCCCCGGGGCCTTGCAGGTAGGAAAGGAGGCTGCTGCCTCACATAGCTCATCTAGTGTGAATGGTGCTTCCATCTCTGCTCGCGCTTGGCGTGACAGAGTTGGAAGGGTTATGGTATCAATGTATGTTTGCAGTTTCTCGTCCATGTAGTCATCACAGGGTTTGTATAATTTAAGATAGAAAACCGCCAATTCAGCTATTATTTGCTAAGGGTCATTTACCAGCCGTCCCAAGGAGCTGCGTATCACTCCTATGGCAGGGGACGACTGCTGAGATCTAGTTATTCTGGCCAGTAGTCTGACAGTCTTTTCACCTTCTTCATAAAATGCTTGTTTGGTAAAGAACCTCTTGCATTCCGCGGCGGAGGATCTCAACTTGTCCAGGGAGTCCTGGCCCGAGATCCACGCCTCCCTCGTGGAATCAGACGAGTCTAAAACATATGCAAGCTCCAGTTGCTTCACCTGGTCTTCCACCTGTACCAATAGGGCTGACGCTGTGCTTAATGGCAGCAACTTTAGCAATGAACGTACCCCTCCCCTCCCCGTCCCATCTTATTGTCAGATTGGTGTGTGAGCGGTTATCAAAAATGTATTGTTCTATCTGTGTCACCACCCATTCGTGTGATGTGAAAACTTTAGGCAAAAGGCAAAGGCCTTTTGCCTAAAGGCGGGATGCAAGGTGTGCAAGCAATGGGGAGTGATCAGACACCCCCCTGGGAAAGTATTCCACCCTGGAGACCATGGCTAAGAGCTGTGGAGAACCTACACAGAGGTCAATGCGAGACAGCGACCCGTGCATTTTGGAGAAACATGAAAATTGTTTAGTTGTTGGGTATTTCGTTCTCCACACATCTATCCAGCCCACCTCCTGCAGCAATAGGCTCAAAATGGTGCCTCTGCTCCCTAGCGGTGGCTGAGCTGGAGGATGTCTATCCAATCTGGGATCCAGGTAACCATTAAAGTCACCCATAATCAGTATGGGGACATCAGGTTTATCAACCAGGTATGACAAAAGAAGCTGCAATATCTCTCTAGAGAATGGGGGAGGTATATACACAAAGGCAAATATTACTGTTAAGGTAAACACTTTGCAGTACAAAAATACATATCTACCCAGAGGGTCTAATACTGCGTCCAATTCCTGGTAGGCCAAGGATTTGTATACCAGTACACTCACTCCGCGCGAATATGCAGTGTGAGTGGAAAGCCCTGCCCACCCAGGAATAGTGCAGAAATTCTGTAGTATCTTTTGTGAGGTGAGTCTCCTGGAGGCTTACTATAGCAGGATGGAATTTTTTCAGACATGTGCTTATCATAGTGCGTTTCAGTGGGTTGTGAACACCACGGACATTCCAGGTCACAACCGGGGTGGTCGCCATGTTAGGTGTGGTAGATTATTATGTCCAGTTCCTGAGGGCCACATCACCCCATTCCCGGATAATAAAAAGTCAGCATGTAAACCATGGGTATGCAGTTCTTTCGAATAGCATGCGGCATTAATTTGGCGTGGTAGTGTGCTTTGTCTGCAGAGGCAGAGGGGAGAGAGATCTGGAACAAAGTGTGTCAGTGTGACCAGTAAGACCATAGATAATTGACTGAAACTGGTCTGTCGGGTGCGTGCAGCGCGCCCGCATGGGGATAGGGTAAATTCCCTCAGTCCATCCTCACGCCCAGAGTCGTTCGGTAAACTTGTGCCAACAGGGCACCAAATATCTTGCCCCCTAAACTGGGGCTTAGTGTAGTGCTCAGAGTCCCCATGGGCATAACTTTCCCACAGTACCTTCAATTTTGTCATAGTAAAACAAATTCTGTCAAAGCTCTTGTCAGGCGCTAGCTTTGAAACAATGTACGTTTTCCCGCACTGTGAATAGCAGGTTACTGTAGGTTACATACCGACCCTATGGCTTTGCAAGGCGGACTTAATCTCCTCTGTCAGCCTCCTGGTGTCTCCTGAGATCTTGTTCATTGTGGTCCAGCCATGCGGATGCATCTGAAGCAGATTCAAAAAAAGTTGACTGCCCTCTGGCAGTAATGCATAGTTTGGTCGGGTACAGCATTGCATATGTAACTTGAATCCTCTGCAGACGTTTCTTCACTTCAGCAAACTTGGCCCTTTTGCGCTGCACCTCTGCCGATTCAGGGTAAAATGAAACTTTAGTCCCATTATAGTGTATTGTGCCTCTCTCCCTGGCCAATCTGAGTATAATCTCTCTGTCTTTATAATTCAAGAGCCTGGCCAGCATGGATCTTGGTGGGTTGCCTTTTGGGTCATCATGGCCTCATACAGACGCTGGTTTTCGCTCGGCGGTTGTCTGTAAGCTCAGACCTGGTCTCCGGGTCAGTTTTAAGTGTGGATCTGTGGCGGGATTAGGATCTATGGAGGATCAGCAGTGGGAGCTCCATGTAATGCGACCGCTCACATGCCCGTCCAGGCCATGCCCCCCTCATATATATCTTTAAACGGCTGGAATACATATGGCATCAACTGGGTTGACCTTTTTGTAGGAGACACTCCTGGTGACCCAGTAACGTTAAAGAGTATATATAACCTGCATTGTTCAGTATCTATTACTTTGCACTACTATGTATATACAATTTCTTAAGGTCTTCCTTAATGCCTGAGGTTCACCTCCACCCCAAGGTGTGGCAATTCCTTATGGCTCCTGCCACTTCTAGTAAAGGTACTTCATTACTGCAACATAAATCCAACTTTCACAAAACAAAGTCCTTCTTAGCATGAGAAAAAGACTTAAACACTTCCTTCCCTACTTCCCAATGGCTTCATGCCATAAGATCCTCCCACTCTATACCCCATTGTGTGAACCACTGTGAATTAGCTTTAAAACTGCTTACATGATGGTACCCTACTCCACATAGATTTTGCCTCTGGCCAAAATTTTTCTAAATTATATCTGAAGCCAGAAGCGGCAGCATAATTTTTTTTTTATAAATTCTTTATTTGCAAAAAACATAAGCATACTGTGGTACAAAGATCACAACAACATTGTTTGTACTGTAGTTCACATCGACGGGTCCAACCACCTAAAACAGGCCCAGATGACCACCTGATAACATAAACATTTAATCATAAACTAAGTAGCGGACCTCTGGTCGAGAGGCTAACTGTATCTTGAGTAATTTTAAATACATAACATTCTTTAATTCTTAATATCGAGGAAAATGAGTGTGACCCGCAGGCCAACCACCTCATAAGAAGAACTACGAAGGGAGGCAAAGTAGGAAATACGGGGGGGAGAGAAAAAAAAGGGGAGGGGGAAGGAGATTGGGGTGAGAAGGGGAAGGGAAAATGGACCTTCCTCCAGTCACCCCGCCAGCACCCCTGTACTCATCCCAGACTTCCCTTTTTGCGGGGGAATTAAATCAGCAGCCTTGCATACTCCTCAGAGTAGAAAAACTTGTGCCAGTAGAACCATTTTTTATTTTTTTTAAATTCTTTTTATTATAAGAATATAAATTGAAATACAAAACAAAGCCTATTGGGCATACCCAGGCTTAGGTAAAAACACACACATTAAAAGAAAAACAACAAAAGGTAAGGTGGTTGGTAACCAAGGCTTAGGAAATTGGAAGCAAGGTATCTGGGGTGTGCCAAGTTTAAAGGGTTAGGTGGTACATTCCTTGTATACAGTCCACATCTAAGCAGTAAATAGAAACAAAACAGAGTATCCTAAGAAGGGGTTGCCAAGGATCCGACAGTATCTCTGCACTCGGTCCAAAATTTGGAGAATTTTTTTGAACATCCCCTAGATTCATATGTAAATTTATGCAGTGGGACAGCTTTATTGACTATATCCTTCCAATAATCTAAGATGGGGGGCTGAGTAGATTTCCATTTAAGCAGTATAGTCTTGCATGCATAAAACAATAGGATGCCTATCAAAGTTCTCATAGATCGAGAGGTAGCTAGTAGGTGAACGAGACCTAAAATGCAAACATCAATTGATAGTGGTATTGCAATTGTAGTGACTGTGCGAATGCATCGGGAAACCAATGTCCAGAATAATTTTATGCCAGGACATTCCCAAAACATATGCAGGAAAGTGGCAGGGTCGGCCGTACAGCGCCAACATTGTGAAGAGTGTGAGGGATAAATCTTCCGTAACCGTTGAGGTGTGACATATACTCTATGGAGAATCTTAAATTGGATTAATCTGTCTCTGGCTGATACTAAGCTTTGCATAGGGTAGTCCAAAACATCCTTCCAGTCTTCGAAATCTAACTCTGGGACTTCCTCTCGTCATCGTGATAATTGTTTGTCAAGGCCATCATGGATGGAGGGCAGGGCCAATCCTAGGGTCACAGGCACCTGGGTGCAGAAATATTTCTGGCGCCTTCACATGGGTGTGGTCATCTTATTAACTCCCCCCCTTTACTAATGTTTCTACGGCAACAACTCCACCTCTCCATCTGTAAGCCCCACCACTTTGTTTTATGGCACAGTGGCTGTGTTTGATGGGCACAGTGGCTGTGTATGATGGGCACAGTGGCTGTGTTTGATGAGCAAAGTGGCAGTTTTTGATGGGCACAGTGGGCTTTTGATGGGCAGAGTGGCACTGCGTTTGATGGGCAGAGTGGCACTGCGTTTGATGGGCACAGTGGCACTGCGTTTGATGGCACAGTGGCAGCGTTTGATTGGCACAGTGACTGCGTTTGATGGGCAGTGGCTGTGTTTGATGGCACAGTGGCTGTGTTTGATGGCACAGTGGCTGGTTTGATGGGCACAGTGGCTGTGTTTGATGGGCACAGTGGCAGCTTTTGATGGGCACAGTGGCTGTTTGATGGGCACAGTAGCAGCTTTTGATGGGCACAGTGGCTGTGTTTGATGGGCACAGTGGCAGCTTTTGATGGGCACAGTGGCACTGCATTTGATGGTCACGGCATCACTGCGTTTGATGGTCACAGTGGCACTGCGTTTGATGGCACAGTGGCTGCATTTTATGGCACAGTGGCTGCATTTGATGGGCACGGTTGCTGTGTTTGATGGGCACAGTGGCTGTGTTTGATGGGCACAGTGGCAGCTTTTGATGGGCACAGTGGGCTTTTAATGGGCACAGTGGCACTGCATTTAATGGTCACAGTGGCACTGCGTTTGATGGGCACAGTGGCACTGCGTTTGATGGCACAGTGGCTGCGTTTTATGGCACAGTGGCTGTGTTTGATGGGCACGGTGGCTGTGTTTGATGGGCACAGTGGCAGCTTTTAGGCGGGACACAGTGGCTGCGCTTGATGGGCATAGTAACTGCGTTTGATGGGCCCAGTGGCTGGGTTTGGTGGGCACAGTGGCTGTGTTTGATGGGCACAGTGGCTGCGTTTGATGGGCACAGTGGCTGAATTTTATGGGCACAGTGGCTGCATTTGATTGGCACAGTGGCAGCGTTTGATAGGCACAGTGGCAGCATTTGATGCACACAGTGGCTGTGTTTGGGCACAGTGGCAGCTTTTGATGGGCACAATGGCTGTGTTTGATGGGAACAGTGGCTGTGTTTGAGGGGCACAGTGGCAGCTTTTGATGGGCACAGTGGCTGCGTTTGATGGGCACAGTGGCTGAATTTTATGGGCACAGTGGCTGCATTTGATTGGCACAGTGGCAGCGTTTGATAGGCACAGTGGCAGCATTTGATGCACACAGTGGCTGTGTTTGGGCACAGTGGCAGCTTTTGATGGGCACAGTGGCTGTGTTTGATGGGAACAGTGGCTGTGTTTGGGGGGCACAGTGGCAGCTTTTGATGGGCACAGTGGCTGCGTTTGATGGCACAGTGGCTGTGTTTTATGGCACAGTGGCTGCATTTGATGGCATAGTGGCTGCGTTTGATGGGCACAGTGGCTGCGTTTGATGGCACATTGGCTGCGTTTTTATGGTACAGTGGCTGCGTTTGATGGGCACAGTGGCAGCGTTTGATGGGCACAGTGGCTGCGTTTGATGGGTACAGTGGCTGCGTTTGATGGCACAGTGGCAGCTTTTGATGGTCACAGTGGTAGCTTTTGATGGGCACAGTGAGCGTTTGATAGGCACAGTGGCAGCTTGTGATGTGCATAGTGGGCGTTTGATGGGCACAGTGGCTGCTTTTAATGGGCACAAACAACTTACTTCCAAGTTACTTGACCGGCCTGGACGCTGGTGCAGTGCAGGGATAGGGAGTCACTCACTGTGACTCACAGCAAGGCAGGCAGCCGCACCTGAGCAGCTCTGCTCTCGCTCTTCAGGAGCCTGGAGGAGTACTTCAGACCAGGCATGCCGCATGAGACATGCTCTGAGTCCGCTCCGGCTCTGCTCCCTCTGAGCCACGCTGTCTGAAGATGGCAGAGGTGAGCGGAGCTTGTTTACTAGCCGCGGAGGTGGCAGGCAAAGAATGCTGGGGCGGCCGAGGCGCACTCAGAATGCTGGGGCGTCCACTGCCTCTCTGACTGACGTCACTGGTTGCTAGCTAGAAGCCGGCCGTGTGGCCGGCGATTCTAGCAGTGAAGTGAGCAACCAGTGCAGTCAGCTTTAGCGCCCCTCTTCTGCAGGCAAATTACAGCACTGGGGTGCGTTGCACCCCGTGCACCCCGTCCAGGATCGGCCCTGATGGAGGGTTGAAGAGACTTATATATTGTAGAGAGTGGTTTACCCAGACAATCCCCCCATAGCATAGCTTCAGTTCTGGACAGGGTTAAGGTTACGGGCTGATTGCCAAATTGCTTCTGAAAGGCATGTCTCAACTGAAGGAACCTAAACAGGTATGAATTGGGGAGGGCGTATTTCTCTTTAAGGGAGTCGAATGTCTGGAGTACACCCCCCTCACAGATGGCTAAGATATTTTATCCCTTTAAAGGTCCACACAGTGGGGTCGGGAATCAAGAAAAATTGCTTCAGGGAAGGGTTATGCCATAGAGGTGTATGTGGTGAGTAAGTAGATGAGGGCCCGGGATGTTGAAGCTGCTATGCCTTAATGACGGCGGTCATAGATTGGGTGAGAGGGAGCGATGCTAAACAACCCCTGTAAAGTATATTGCGTCGTGCTTCATAAGAGCCGAGCAGTGCAGTCTCCAGCACCACAGCAGCATTAGTCTCATCAGCTAGCAACCAGTTGTGGGCCTGGGTGAGCAGAGCTGCAAGGTAATATTTAAATAAATTCGGACTTGCTAATCCACCCTCACTCCATAGCCTTTGCAAGAAAGTCAGCCGAAACCTAGGATTCAAACTGCCTAAAGTATTTTTTAGGGATCCACACTGGGGCATGGCGGAGAATATACAGTATAGAGGGTAGTAGCTTCATTTTGAAAAGATTAATCCTTCCCACTAGGGAGGTGGGACCACGCTGATAGATGTTGTTTTGTCAGATTCAAGAAGAAGCGGTAGAAGATTTAGGGCCACATAGTCAGATGCTTTTGGGGAAATCACTACCCCAAGTATTTTGCAGAGGCAGTCCACTTAAGGGTTAAATTTGGGTCGGCCCTGGCATCAGCCCCCCTATCTATGGGTAGGATCAGAGATTTTTCCCAGTTGACCTTTAACCCTGTTAGGGGAGAATAAAAGGAGAGCAACGCCAGAGCCTCTTTATAGGAAGGTCCAGGGTCTTTTAAGAAGAGGACCATGTCATCGGCATGTGATGGTGCATACTTGAATGCCTTCAATTAGGGACAAGTTATGTATGGCCTGCGCTATGGGTTCCATTACAAGCGCAAATAGTGCCGGGGACAACGGCACCGCATATAGCCCCTCTGCCAATGAGATAACTCTCCTCCCAATTTAATTTGTGCCATAGGGGCTTTGTATAGGATCTTAATCCAGTTACAAAAACGCGGACCAAAACCCATGACATCCAACACGGCCGACATGTAGTCCCATTCTATCAAATTAAAAGCCTTCTCTATGTCTAGCATAACCAGAACTCTGGAGGCTGATTCATCAGGGGGGAGCTGCAAGTGAGTCAGGACTCTGCGTAGATTACTTTCAGTTGATTTCCAGGGATAAAGCCGGTTTGATCAATACTGATCAAGGATGGTAAGATTTTGGTCAATCTTGTTGCTAGCACTTTAGTCAGTACTTGAAGATCGTAATTTAAAAGGGAAATCGGCCTATAAGAAGCACAGTACTTGGGGTCTTTCCCTGGCTTGGGTATGAGTATAATATGTGCCTGATACATGAATGGGGGCAGGGACCGGGACTCATAGTTTTCCGAGAAAACCTTGCATAGCCTGGGAGCTAGATGTTCAATTTGTAATTTATAGCAATCTCCTGGTAGCCCGTCAGGTCCAGGAGTTTTAGTAGGGGGAGATGAGTTAACCGCTTTTACTATTTCTTGGATAGAAATGTCTTGAAAAAAACGTTGAAACTCATTTAATATATTGGGGGTATTGGTTATAGAATCTCCAGTGTCAGAAAGCAGTTCGGAAACAACCGTCAGACGCCGGGAATCCGCTACAAGGTTTGCCAGCATTCTACCATTTTTGTCCCCAGACTCAAACAGCCTGCCAGTCTGTACGGCAGCATCTGCATGAGTGAGGGAGGTGAGGTGAGGTTCCAGGTCCCTGTGAGCCTATGCAAGTGTAGAGTAGTTGTCCCCACTGGGGAAGGACATGAACCCAGAAGCTGCGTCAGACTCGGCCTGCTCCAGTAAGGACAACTGAGAGTTATACTCGACCCGTGCAGTTTTAATGGCGAAGATAAATTGACTGCGGGTAAAAGCTTTAAAAGCATCCCACACCAACTGAGGGGATGCAGTGGAAACACCTCCCAGAAGTGGGGGCCCAAGTCCTGCAGCAGCTCCTGCACCCTCCCGTTATGTATCCATTTAGAATCCAAGCGCCAGACGCCTAGGGATCTACCCACTCCCACCCGCACCATAATTTCTATCGGGGAATGGTCCGAGATGCCAGCCGGCAAGTAGGAAGCATCCCGAATGGAAGATAACATAAGTCTCGAGCCAAACGCCAAATCAATGCGAGAGCCAGATTTGTGTGAGGCACAGTAATGAGAGTAGAAATGATCTAAAGGGAATTTGTTTCTCCAGATCTCTGTTAAGTCAAAGGTATGTGCCCAGGACTCAAGGTCCTGACACGATGTCCGCTGGGGATTGGAGGAATCCAAGTCCACCTGCAATGCCACATTGAAGTCTCCAGCCCAGATGACTCTAGAGAGCTGTAAATGTGCCAATTTCTCCTGGATGGTATACAGTATGCCAGGAGAAAAGGGAGGTGGGACATAAACAAATGCATATTTCACATTACCTTTTTCCAATACCAAGATGATGTATCTGCCTCCCGGGTACGAACATACTTGTAACACCTTGTAAGCAAGAGATTTATGTAGAAGAATGGCGACTCCCCTGGCATAGCTAGAGTACGTAGCATGAAATGCTTGTTGCACCCATGCCCTACTGAGGGAGAGAATTTTATTCCCCAGGAGGTGTGTCTCTTGTAGAAAGAGAATATGTGGTTTGTGGGATATGAGGAATTTAAACACGAGAGCTCTTTTAACTTTGTTATTGAGACCCCTTATGTTCCATGAGACTAGTTTTAACGCCGTGGGAACGCCCTAGAAAAAGGTATGTATGTGGGGGCAGGGTACTGAGATGTGCAGGAAGGGGCCCGAAAAACCAACCTGAGGGGGGTAGAGGGGACCCACCCTCCAGGGAAGTTGCCACACCCCCAAATATGACAGCAAACAGGGAAGTAACCTCTATGAGTACACTCCAGCAATTAAGGATAATCGTTAAGCAAAGCAGTAGGTTACCAAAAGACATTAACCTAGTGACCCTATTACTATTACTAAACATAGTAAACATAGCAAACTCCCTACTGACCAGCGACCCCAACAACTATGCCAGTCAGTTTGATACCCAGAACTACCGTATATACCCGAGTATAAGTCGAGTTTTTCAGCACATTTTTTTGTGCTGAAAGTGCCCCCCTCGACTTATACTCGAGTCAAGCACTTTTCTGCAGCAAAAAAATTCATTTTCCGAACCGACTTTGGGGCCCCGTATCTCAGGGCCACTTTGTGCTAGGAACCCCAAATTTGGTGTGCAAACCCAGTGGTATTACAACATATCCAAAGATGGGGTTCCTAGCACTAAGTGGCCCCGAGATACGGGGCCCCACAATCGGTTCGGAAAATGTCATTCTCTGCTGCAGAAAAGTGCTTGACATTTTCTAAATCAATTTTTGGGCCCTGTATCTCGGGGACACTTGGTGCTAGGAACCCCAAATTTGGTGTCCAAACCCAGTGGTACTACAACATATCCAAATATGGGGTTCCTAGCACTAAGTGGCCCCGAGATACAGGGCCCCAAATTCGGTCAACTGTGTCCATCTGCAGCAATGTTATTTCGGGACCATTTGGGTTCAGAGACCCCAAATTTTGGCTGCAGCTAGGGGGCATCTAGGAACCCTTAACTACCGAGTTTGAAGTTCGGAGGATCTATGGCTGCAAATGGGCACAGTGAGGCTGCAAATGGGCATTGTTGACCCTCTTTTTTCCACTTACAGTAGCTGCTGCATTTCTCACCCTTGTCTTATACTCGGGTCACTAAGTTTTTCCCATTTTTTTGGCGTAAATTAGGGCCTCGACTTATACTCGGAACGACTTATACTTGAGTATATACGGTAACTAAACTTTAGTCTTTCCCAAAGAAGTCCGTAGTGTGGCGGCTGGAACCGCTGAAGCTTCTTTAGGAAGGCAGATTTCGAGGGGTTAAGTGCGTAACCTAATACTTAACTGGTAAGGTAGCTCCAGTAATAGAAGGAGAAACAACAAAAAAAAGGCGTATAGTGACTGCTTACTACTTAGTGCTAGGTGAAGAAGGCTTGACAAGTCAAGAGTGAATGTAGTAGCCCCTGCTGGCCAGCCCATCAACGCCAAGGGACCTTGGGGGTGTCTTTATGAGGGTAACCAGGAGTCAGTCCGGAACAGGATGGATGTATGGTGGCCAGCTAACTTGAGAACAGGAGCAGAGTACAAAGCACTCAAAATAGTGGATCTTAAAGTTAAAGGCCTGTCCCATGGGGGGCGTGTCCGGACGTGCAGCTGGAGAGATGTGTGTGAGCTAAGCTCCTCTCAGCCCGCAATAATCTGGAGCCATCCTTTGTCTTTGCTCATCCCATCACAGCCACAAACTGCACGCTTTGTTCCCAGACCATTGCTAATCGGTCCTGGGAGTATATTTCTGCCTCCTATCAGCCAGATCCTCTCCATAAATAAGGATTCCCCTTTGCCACCGGGACCCTCCGCCGCCATCTTGGGGCCTACAGGCAGGCTCTCCGCTCTGTACCTCTGACCGTGCGGATTGAGGGGTGGACGGATGGATCGCATGGCCTAGAGGATCACAAAGACTCTGAGAGACAGGCGGATTGCACTGCCAACACAGAGGGATCGCGGGGTTCCGTCCGGCGGCCGACTTGAGCAAATCGCGGCCTACCAACTAGACGCGGCCTGCGGCCTGGATTATGGACGCTCTCCCGGGACACTGTGAGTAAGACATCCCGCAATATCTCCCACAACCGAGTCCCCAGGAGACAAAGGCCTACCTGACCCTCTATTCCCACATCCCCAGGGGAGTTCTGGAGACCGGGGGCGGCCGTGTACACCTTTCCGGCGGCCGTCCCTTAGGATAGTCCGCGGCTTCGGCCTACCCCTGGAAGCCGGCGGCCATATTGGGACTCCAATCTACTCCCAGTGTCACTCATTTCACCCCTGAGGCTGCACAGGCTCACACAGAGTGCTGGGGACTGTGGATATTGTCTCCTCTTTCTCAGTCTAATGGTGGGGAGGAGTGGAGGTGCAAGCAGGGGATCTGAGGATCCAGATGAAGCTTGCTATTACATATGAAAAGGATGCAGCTTAAATAAACTCAGGGTCCTAGCCTGCTCACTGAGACCTCCGTACAACAACTATAGCTATACACAGTGTCGGAGGTAAGCCTGCAAGTTTGACCACTAAATCCTCTGCATACCTCATGGGCAAAGTTGGCCAACAGCAACAATACTACAAATCACTGATTGCACCACGAGAAGAACCAAACATGGAACGTTTTGTTACCAGATCACAACCTACCTCCTCTAATCCTTCCGCAAATCTTTTTGCCCTGCTGGATCCCTCTTTAGTCTCGGAAGATGCTACAAACCCCTCTCTAACCAACTCGCAGATACATGCATCCACTTTGTCACCCTCAAGTGCGACTCTTACCCCTGACATCCTGGACTCCAAGCTACAACTTTTACTTCAACAGATTACGTCCAATGTCTCGGCCAAGGTAAGCAAACTAGCTGCCGAATTGAGGGGGGAAATAACCCAAATTGGTGATCGCACAGACACTCTAGAGAACAAATTCGACGAAATGATAAATTACGTACAAGCAATTGAGGAGGAAAACCATACTTTACGCCTTTCCGTATCTCAACTACAAATACAACAGGAGGACTTGGAAAATAGAGAAAGAGGACACAACCTACGATTCAGAGGGATACCCGAGACGGTGGGAGATTCTGAGCTCTGAGCCTACCTCCTGAGCCTTTTCAACTCTCTAGCTCCCTCGGTGGTAGATATAGATTGGCGCCTGGATAGGGCCCATTGATCTCTGGGTCCAAAACCTCCGGCTGGAGCTAGGCCAAGAGATGTCGTGGTACGTTTTCACTTTTTTGAAAGTAAGGAGGCACCAACTATGGCGACTCGCAATAAATCCCAAATAATGTTCAAGGGTGCTAAATTGCAAATCTTTAGCGACCTCTCTCCCATCACCCTCGCTAAACGTAGGAACTTACGTCCCCTTACCTCACATCTGCAACAACTCAAGATTCCGTATTACTGGGGATTCCCTTTCCATTTAGCTCTATCCAAAGAGGGCACCCAATACTCTCTACGTGAATTGCAAGAAGCAGAAGCCTTCCTGAAAAACTTGGGGCTCCCCCCTCTCCCGGAAGAGGACATGATCCCTCCTGCCACACAAGCTCGTCTACCTCCGACTACTCCTACTCGCATCTGGACCCCTGTCCGGGGTAAATCTAAGAAGCATTTTTCCACCCCTCAACATCTGCGATCCTCTAAACAACCCCCTTGAACATTTCCTGGAATTTCCTTTTTTGGTTCTATTTTCTCAAATTTTTTTTGCATTCCCGTTTCCTCTGGAATTTTCTTTTTTTTTTCTTTCCTGACGAAACGATGTTGCTGTACTGGTCCTACCAGTTTTCTTTTTTTTTTTACTCTGCCCCGTTTATTTTCGGGGGAAGATCCTTTCTCATCCCATGAGATGCATTCACTAAAGGTTTTGAAATTTTAAGTGTTCAACGTACCTGTTTTATTTGTTAACCTTGCTTTCTCTTTAAGGACTTACAGGTTTTTTTTTCTTACTCCTTTAATGACTATTGTCCTACTTTGTTCTATTAGCAACCAAATGCACAAGGTGAGCAGCGGACCCATCTCATCCCCTCAGACAGAGTCGCCAGATGAGAGTCCGTTCACGTCCCTACCAGGCCCTGGTCTACATCCAGGGCTTCCTGAGAGATTGTTGTTTCTCAGGTACACAGAGTTTTGAACTCTTTTTTTCTTTTTTCTTTTAATTTTTTGTTTTTCCTTTTTAATTTTTTTAATTATACACACTGCTGTGTTTCACAGATTGAGACCCCATGGTCATTATTACCTCACTTTGAGAGAGATCTGCCTTGGGGTTTGTATCTCAATAGTTAGAGATGGGAGGTTGCTTACTATTACTAATACCCGTAAAATGCAACATATGTATTTTCTTCCTTTAAGTACTCTCACGCTTATAGTGTTAGCGGTGTTCATATTAGCATTCCTAAATAGACCACAATCATGGCTTTAAAAATTATGTCTTACAATGTAAAGGGTCTGGGCTCCACTAGTAAGCGCTGGATGGCCCTGAAAGATTTCAGGGCTTCAGGCGCAGATGTGGTGATGATCCAGGAGACCCATTTTCGGGCAAGAGGATCATTCAAATTTGCCTCAAGGTTTTTTCCCACCTCCTACCTTGCCTCTGATTCTACGGGCAGGGCAGGAGTGGCAATTCTGATCAGAAAAACATGTCCTATTAAAGTTCGGAGGTCTCATGCGGACCCTCACAGGAGATTTCTTGTTCTAGAGTGTGAATACATGTCTACCTCCTTTACACTGGTTAATTTGTACGCTCCGAACACGGGCCAGATTGATTTCCTCAACAAACTCTTTGATATTCCCAAATATTGCTCACAACATTTTATGATAGTTGGTGGGGACTTCAATCTGGTCATGTCACCCACTAGAGACAGACAAACACTTTTTAGTCCTACCCCATCTAAAAGAGTAGTCTCAAGCTAATGCCTTCCGTAAATGTATTAGGTCACATAGACTTTTCGACTCATGGAGGATAAAACACCCTTCTGCTAAACAGTTTACGTTTTACTCATCAGCTCATAATATGTATTCCCGTCTAGATCATTTCTTTATTTCAGCCCCACTCATTCCCTATTTAGTTGATTCAGATATTTCTCCCATTACATGGTCAGACCACGCACCCATTATGCTAGATTTAATGTTATCTCAGACCTACACCAAATCCTGTCATTGGCATTTCAATGATCACCTCTTGCAGTCTGAAGTTTCCCGCTCTACTCTAGCAAATAGCTTGAAAGAGTATTTTTTACTCAACACTAGATCGGTGTCTCAGGTTTCTACACTGTGGGAGGCACACAAGGCCGTTTTCCGAGGTACATGTATTGCTGAGGGTTCTCGACTGAAGAGAGATAGAAATAACCTATTACAGTCCCTAATGTCTGATCTAGTAACTGCTGAGCAGAGGCTTTTGGGTGATCCCACAGTGCTGAAACTACGCAAAGTCATTCAACTCAGAGAATGAATTAGATCAACAAAACTTGACAAAACAGCTAGATCCATGTTGTGGATGAAGAAAAAATTTTATGAATTCTCCAATAAACCCCACAGAATGCTAGTCAATAAGTTATGCCCTCGTCCGTTTAACTCCTTGCCCGACTTTCTTATACAACCAGACGGATCTAGAACTCATTGTCCTCGTGAGATGTCCAAAATTTTTGGCAACTTTTACAATAAACTGTATAATTGCCTGAATCCAGAGAATCAATTTGAATTTACCCAGGGAAATTTTGAGTCTTTTTTTTCCAATATAAAGCTACCGAAACTATCTACAACGGATTTAGAAAGCTTAAATGTAGCAGTTACAGCTGAAGAACTTTTTGCTATAATTAAAAATCTCCCATCACACAAAGCTCCTGGCCCAGACGGCTTGCCTTACTCATACTATAAATCTTTTATTGATATTTTATCTCCTCACATGTTAGCTTTATATGCCTCCTTTCTCAAGGGTACTCCCCCTCATTCACAGTTCTCCCATTCTTTTATATCGGTTATTCCTAAACCTGGAAAGGATCCCTCTCTCCCGGATAATTACAGGCCCATAGCCCTCCTAAACTCAGACTACAAGATTTTTACTAAAATTCTTGCTACCAGACTTTCTGTACTTATCCCCAAACTGATACACAGGGATCAGGTAGGTTTCGTCCTTGGGAGACATGCGGGAGATAACACCCGGTGTACAATAGATCTGATAGATCTCCTGGACAGAACCTCCCGACCGGCATTGATCCTGAGTTTAGACGCACAAAAAGCTTTTGACAGGCTAAGTTGGCCCTATATGTTCACCACCTTAAAGATATATGGTTTTGTTGGCCCTTTTTTAACAGCTTTAGAAGCCTTATATTCCAATATCTCTGCACAAGTACAAATGTCGTCCTTCCTGTCTCCTGGCTTTCCCATGACAAATGGAACTCGACAGGGTTGCCCCCTTTCGCCATTGCTTTTTATTCTGTGCCTAGAACCCCTGGCTGAGTATATCCGTGTTCACCTGGATATCAGTGGGGTGGTGATGAGACAGGGGGAATATAAATTATCGTTATTTGCAGACGACATTTTGCTCACAATCACTAACCCGCTGATATCCCTTCCCTCACTACATAAAGAATTGAACTCTTTTAGTGCTATTTCCGGGTACAAAATCAACACCTCTAAAACTGAAGCCCTTCCTATACACATTCCAACGCCATTAATATCTCAACTCAAAGAATCCTTCCCCTATAAATGGTGTAATGCCTCTCTTAAATACTTAGGTGTATTACTTACCCCTTCTTATTCCTCCCTATATGAAACCAACTTCCCTCCCATGATACTAGATATTAATAAATCTCTGTCGAACTGGACCAAATACCCCCTATCTCTCTTAGGCAGAATTAATGTTTTGAAAATGTCTATACTGCCTAGATTACTTTATTATTTTGAAACCCTCCCAGTAGCTGTACCTGCCACACAATTAAAAGCACTTCACAGAACTTTCCTGAAGTTTTTATGGAATGGCGGAGCGCACCGTATAGCAAGCTCAGTGTTGTTTGCTATTAGATCCAGAGGAGGCTTAGGAGCTCCTGACATCACTAAATATTATTATGCTACACATTAGAGGGCCATTACCTCTTGGTCTTCCTTACATGCACCAAACCAATGGTCTGCTATTGAAAAGGGGGTACTTTACCCGGTCCACCTGGGATCCTTTGTTTGGGGCGCTCCCCCTGTTCTAGATCCTATATATAAACGTCAGTGTACTGGACCAATGATACTAACTCTAACTATATGGCGTACTTGCCTTAAACGCTTTTCCCTTATGTCTCCCTGCTCCCCTCTTATAAACATATTTTTTAACCCTCTCATTCTGGATAGTATGTCCTTGGGCAGGATTTTCCCATGGGTGAATGTTCATCTCTTTCAACTCAGGAACCTTGTTCATCCCATAACAAGGAAACTACATACCTTTAACATTTTAAGTGAGAAATTTGACCTTCCACCACATCTTTTCCACTTCTATATGCAAATTAGACATTTCTTTCATTCTAAATCACCATCCCTGACTCTAGATAAGCCTACTACTTTTGAATATCTGTGTGCTCAAGGCCCTCATCAATTACATTTAATATCCTGTATCTATAGTATCCTCCATGAGTCGTTTCCCATCACAGAGACATTGCATCTTTATATGCGCAGGTGGTCTCATCTAGTGGGCCGTCCTGTTACAATACAGATGTGGGATAGAATCTGGTCCTCTACATTTAGATCTTCCAAATGTGTCACTCAGAGGGAGACAACCATTAAGATTCTCATGTTCTGGTACAGGACTCCCGATGTAATTCATAAGTATGACCCATCAGTCTCACAGCATTGTTGGCGAAGTGGAACTGATATAGGTTCACTGTTCCACATTTTTTGGCAGTGCTCCTTGATACATTTTCTTATACAAAAGGTGACTGGGGTGTCCCTTCCGGTGGATCCCTTGACCTATCTATTGGGCTTACCCCCATCAGGGATATCTGAAAAAAGAAAAACAAATTAATATCCTACATATTACTAGCCGCCAGAAGACTTATCCCGTTATTCTGGTTATCCAATACCCTCCTCCACGGTCCAGATTACTACATTTGGTGGCTGAGATTCGGACAATGGAGTTTTTGACGGCCTCGGTACACGATTGTGTCTCCAAATTTACTGAAATATGGGAACCATGGGATCTTTCGGAGTACGGGACCCCCATGTCGCCAGGTACACCCTAATCTTAATTCAACCCTATACTCCCTCCAATATTACGCTTATTATACACACCATAGGGAATTGATCTATTATATTTATGTGTTTTGTTACTTTGAACACTTTTTGTTACCTATATTTGTTACTTTATACTTTGTTTTCCTTTTTTCTATTATGATTGCTGTATAATGCACATACATTGATAATGTAATGCTCATTTGTTACAACTTTGTACTTAATCTTTGAAAACCAATAAAAAATACAATTATAAAAAAAAGGCCTGTCCCATATCGACTCTAGGAGGTGTTTCATAAAGTTGAATTACAGGGACTGGTTCATCTCAAGGTATTCAACCAGTCATCTGCGTCAGTCGGGGAGTCGAAGAATCAAACTGAGCCATTATATGGGACCCTAAGGCGGCTAGGGTACATCATGCTGTATTTAATGTTCTTTTCCCATAGGCACCTACAGACAACGCTTACGTTGAAGCTCCACTGAGAAATCAGGAAACAGTAGGACAGAGGAGCTGCCATGCTGAAGTGTGGGTTGTTTGCGGGCCTCAAAGAGAATCCTGTCCCGATCTCTGCATTTAAGAAAACGACCAAGGAAAGGTCTGGGTTTTGCTCCAGGGATAGCTTGCCCTGTGGGTACCCGGTGGGCACGTTCCACAACGTAAGTTCGGGGAGACCTCAGCAAAGCCTAGCAAGTTCTTGAAGAACCCCTCCGCAAATTCAGCCGATCGATCTCCCTCCTCACCCTCTGGGAGACCTAGGAAACGGACATTGTTGCGTCTCTCCCTGTTTTCTGCATCATCAGATTTAGTGACAAGCATTTGTATTGGGCATTGTAGATCAGCTATTGTATTGGTGTGAGTTGCCGTGAGGTCCTCAGTGGCAGATATTCTGGATTCTGTTTCAGTCAGCCGACTCCTGATTTTTTCGAGATTGTTTCTTATGAGATTGCATTCTTCCGTGAGACAATCTATTCTTACAAGCATGGATGTTTTGCTGTTTTCAATGGCCGCCAGGATCAGCGCAGTACCACCTGGATTAGATGGGGGGGCAGGAGGAGCTGCGTTCAGGAATGTTCTAGGCTCCATATCTAGCTCCGACAGTAGGGCTTGCAGTCTGCCCACAAGAGAGGTGTCAGTATGTGTAGCTGGGGTGGGCGGGCAGTTTGGCGTGTTTTTTTTTGTTTACCACCTTTTTTGGAGGGCCCATTGGTTTGGAGGGAAGAGGAGCACTGCACAGACCTGAGACTGTTCACCCCACTCCACAGCAACTATCACTGTCTCTGTGCAAGGAGATGCTCTAGATTTGGGAGGGCACAGTGTGTCTTTTTTTTCAGAGAGCCAGCAACAGCAAGGGTCTCAGGGAGTCATTCCACACTCATAGCTTTCAGTCACACATTGAAGGGGTTAGATGGCACTCACCCAGTCCTCTGGACAGGGGGTGTTGTGGGAGCCAGGCAGGGTATGATGTCAGGGGTCAGAGGCACATACAGTCCGCACCACTGTTTCTCCATGATCCAGCCGGGTCTCTAGGGAGACAGGATGAGCAGGATGGGGCCAGGAGCATAGTGTGGACTCTCCTCTCTTGTTCCTCAGCGCTGTCTGCAGGCCTAGTGTGCAAGATGGCGGCGGATCACGTGGACACCAAGTGCCGCGGCCTGTGCTCCGGCCATTCCACTCACAGATCTTTGGTTGGAAAAGGGCTGCAGGATGGAGCTAATTGCCTGGTAACTGTCCTCAGGGGGTGCGGGGTCCGCCATTGCCACGGATGGGCCCCATGCCTAAAAAAGGCTGCCGCGGACTGGGCCGCAACCACGATGCTCGCCGGAGCAGCCGCCGCTCAGGAGATATTCACCCGGGGGGGATGCCCAGCAGTCAGCTGAGTCAGATGAGCCGTGTGGCAGTGTCCCTGGGCTTGCAGCTGGCCAGATGGAGATAGATGATGTCCAGACTAGGCCGCAACCACAATGCTCGCCGAAATGGCCGCTGCCCAGGAGATATCCACCTGGGGGGATGCACAGCAGCCAGCTGAGTCAGTTAAGCCTTGTGGCAGCATCTCTGGGCTTGTAGCCGGCCAGATGGAGATAGATGAAGTCCGAACTAGGCCGCAATCACGATGCTCGCCGGAACGACCACCGCCCAGGAGATATCCACCTGGGGGGATGCACAGTAGCCAGCTGATTCAGATGAGTCTTGTGGCAGCGTCCCTGGGCTTGTAGTCTGCCAGATGGAGACAAATGGAGACTGAAAAGTCCAGATAATGGCTGCAACCACGGCGCTCATCCGGGAGGCCTCTGCACAGGAAATATACACCTTTGGGGATGGTCTGCAGCCAGTGCAGTGGGATGAGGTGAGTGATGGTGTCCCTGGGCGTATAGGCAGTCAGATGGATAAGGATTAGGTTAGGATGCTCTGGAGCTCCCTTTAGACACGTCCGCCATGGTTCACATGTGGTCACGCCAGTAGAACCATTTCTTTTATTTTAAATTCTATATTTTATTTTTCCAAGAAACCAAAATATTTTTATACATATAAACATATAACCAAATAACATTATTGTTGCTTGCGTATTACAGAATATAACTCAACACACATTGATTCAATTTCTAGTAGATATATATGACTTATTATCAAGCAGACCAAAGAAACAAAAAAAAAAAAAATTCCCTCCTCTCTCTAATATATCCGTACATTCACACATACATATATACCCACACATACACATATATATATATACATATAGATATACATATATACATACACGCACACGTTTTCCCTCTCCTCTCTCCTCCTCCCCCCACTTATTTCACAGATGCTCTTTACCGAGGAGAGAAATAAGGAGAGGAGGAGGACAAAAAGAAAGCGAGAGAAGAAAAAAAAAAAGGGAAAGAAAAGAAAAGAAGCTGTTTTTTTTCTACAGGATTACGTTCTCTCTTCCCTGCATACCAAAAGAGACCAAGGACTCAATTTTTTATTAAGTTTCTCCCCCTTACCCTGTATAATTGAAATACCTTTTCCCATGGCATATATATCAGCTATTTTTTTTAAACCATAGCGAGATCCAGGGGGGTGACTCCTGTCTCCAAACAGGCGGGATGCAGGCCTTTGCCGCATTCAAAAGATGAGCAACCAAAGAATTCTGATATCTGCATTTTGAGAGGTCAGAGAGATGGAGAAGATATCTTGCTGGGTCAATCCCCAAGTCGTAGTCTGTTTTACAGTATCTCTCACCTAATGTCCTGTAGACACGGTCAGAATTTCCGATTGAAAATGTGCGATCGGAGCTTGTTGTCGGAAATTCCGACCGTGTATGGGCTCCATTGGACATTTTCCATCGGATTTTCCGATATACAAAGTTTGAGAGCAGGCTATAAAAATTTCCGACAACAAAATCTGATCGCGTCAATTCCGACCGCGTGTGGACAGTTCCGACGCACAAAGTGCTCAGAAGAAATTCTGAGATGGAACAGCTCGGTCTGGTAAAATTAGCGTTCAGAATAGATAGAGCACTTTCGTTAGGCTGCAATGTTTACAATAGTTTAATGCAACACACTCTCTTCTTCTTTATAATGCTAGAAGAATGAAGTAGTTTTGCTGCTCATATTCACACAGACTTCTCACAAACTTCTTTCTTTATTATTTCTTGTGATTTCATCAATATATTTTGATTTGTCACATCTGACACAAAATCTAATCCGTTTAACTCCTTGCCCGACTTTCTTATACAACCAGACGGATCTAGAACTCATTGTCCTCGTGAGATGTCCAAAATTTTTGGCAACTTTTACAATAAACTGTATAATTGCCTGAATCCAGAGAATCAATTTGAATTTACCCAGGGAAATTTTGAGTCTTTTTTTTCCAATATAAAGCTACCGAAACTATCTACAACGGATTTAGAAAGCTTAAATGTAGCAGTTACAGCTGAAGAACTTTTTGCTATAATTAAAAATCTCCCATCACACAAAGCTCCTGGCCCAGACGGCTTGCCTTACTCATACTATAAATCTTTTATTGATATTTTATCTCCTCACATGTTAGCTTTATATGCCTCCTTTCTCAAGGGTACTCCCCCTCATTCACAGTTCTCCCATTCTTTTATATCGGTTATTCCTAAACCTGGAAAGGATCCCTCTCTCCCGGATAATTACAGGCCCATAGCCCTCCTAAACTCAGACTACAAGATTTTTACTAAAATTCTTGCTACCAGACTTTCTGTATTCATCCCCAAACTGATACACAGGGATCAGGTAGGTTTCGTCCTTGGGAGACATGCGGGAGATAACACCCGGTGTACAATAGATCTGATAGATCTCCTGGACAGAACCTCCCGACCGGCATTGATCCTGAGTTTAGACGCACAAAAAGCTTTTGACAGGCTAAGTTGGCCCTATATGTTCACCACCTTAAAGATATATGGTTTTGTTGGCCCTTTTTTAACAGCTTTAGAAGCCTTATATTCCAATATCTCTGCACAAGTACAAATGTCGTCCTTCCTGTCTCCTGGCTTTCCCATGACAAATGGAACTCGACAGGGTTGCCCCCTTTCGCCATTGCTTTTTATTCTGTGCCTAGAACCCCTGGCTGAGTATATCCGTGTTCACCTGGATATCAGTGGGGTGGTGATGAGACAGGGGGAATATAAATTATCGTTATTTGCAGACGACATTTTGCTCACAATCACTAACCCGCTGATATCCCTTCCCTCACTACATAAAGAATTGAACTCTTTTAGTGCTATTTCCGGGTACAAAATCAACACCTCTAAAACTGAAGCCCTTCCTATACACATTCCAACGCCATTAATATCTCAACTCAAAGAATCCTTCCCCTATAAATGGTGTAATGCCTCTCTTAAATACTTAGGTGTATTACTTACCCCTTCTTATTCCTCCCTATATGAAACCAACTTCCCTCCCATGATACTAGATATTAATAAATCTCTGTCGAACTGGACCAAATACCCCCTATCTCTCTTAGGCAGAATTAATGTTTTGAAAATGTCTATACTGCCTAGATTACTTTATTATTTTGAAACCCTCCCAGTAGCTGTACCTGCCACACAATTAAAAGCACTTCACAGAACTTTCCTGAAGTTTTTATGGAATGGCGGAGCGCACCGTATAGCAAGCTCAGTGTTGTTTGCTATTAGATCCAGAGGAGGCTTAGGAGCTCCTGACATCACTAAATATTATTATGCTACACATTAGAGGGCCATTACCTCTTGGTCTTCCTTACATGCACCAAACCAATGGTCTGCTATTGAAAAGGGGGAGATAGCCGGCCAGATGGAGATAGATGAAGTCCGAACTAGGCCGCAATCACGATGCTCGCCGGAACGACCACCGCCCAGGAGATATCCACCTGGGGGGATGCACAGTAGCCAGCTGATTCAGATGAGTCTTGTGGCAGCGTCCCTGGGCTTGTAGTCTGCCAGATGGAGACAAATGGAGACTGAAAAGTCCAGATAATGGCTGCAACCACGGCGCTCATCCGGGAGGCCTCTGCACAGGAAATATACACCTTTGGGGATGGTCTGCCAGTGCAGTGGGATGAGGTGAGTGATGGTGTCCCTGGGCGTATAGGCAGTCAGATGGATAAGGATTAGGTTAGGATGCTCTGGAGCAGTGTTTCTCAACTCCAGTCCTCAAGGCGCCCCAACAGGTCATGTTTTCAGGCTTGCCATTATTTTGCACAGGTGTTTTGATCAGTTTCACTACCTTAGTAATTACCGCAGCCGTTTCTGGTGTGGGAAATCCTGAAAACATGACCTGTTGGGGCGCCTTGAGGACTGGAGTTGAGAAACACTGCTCTGGAGCTCCCTTTAGACACGTCCGCCATGGTTCACATGTGGTCACGCCAGTAGAACCATTTCTTTTATTTTAAATTCTATATTTTATTTTTCCAAGAAACCAAAATATTTTTATACATATAAACATATAACCAAATAACATTATTGTTGCTTGCGTATTACAGAATATAACTCAACACACATTGATTCAATTTCTAGTAGATATATATGACTTATTATCAAGCAGACCAAAGAAACAAAAAAAAAAAAAAATTCCCTCCTCTCTCTAATATATCCGTTGTACATTCACACATACATATATACCCACACATACACATATATATATACATATAGATATACATATATACATACACGCACACGTTTTCCCTCTCCTCTCTCCTCCTCCCCCCACTTATTTCACAGATGCTCTTTACCGAGGAGAGAAATAAGGAGAGGAGGAGGACAAAAAGAAAGCGAGAGAAGAAAAAAAAAAAAGGGAAAGAAAAGAAAAGAAGCTGTTTTTTTTCTACAGGATTACGTTCTCTCTTCCCTGCATACCAAAAGAGACCAAGGACTCAATTTTTTATTAAGTTTCTCCCCCTTACCCTGTATAATTGAAATACCTTTTCCCATGGCATATATATCAGCTATTTTTTTTAAACCATAGCGAGATCCAGGGGGGTGACTCCTGTCTCCAAACAGGCGGGATGCAGGCCTTTGCCGCATTCAAAAGATGAGCAACCAAAGAATTCTGATATCTGCATTTTGAGAGGTCAGAGAGATGGAGAAGATATCTTGCTGGGTCAATCCCCAAGTCGTAGTCTGTTTTACAGTATCTCTCACCTAATGCCCTGTAGACACGGTCAGAATTTCCGATTGAAAATGTGCGATCGGAGCTTGTTGTCGGAAATTCCGACCGTGTATGGGCTCCATTGGACATTTTCCATCGGATTTTCCGATATACAAAGTTTGAGAGCAGGCTATAAAAATTTCTGACAACAAAATCTGATCGCGTCAATTCCGACCGCGTGTGGACAGTTCCGACGCACAAAGTGCTCAGAAGAAATTCTGAGATGGAACAGCTCGGTCTGGTAAAATTAGCGTTCAGAATAGATAGAGCACTTTCGTTAGGCTGCAATGTTTACAATAGTTTAATGCAACACACTCTCTTCTTCTTTATAATGCTAGAAGAATGAAGTAGTTTTGCTGCTCATATTCACACAGACTTCTCACAAACTTCTTTCTTTATTATTTCTTGTGATTTCATCAATATATTTTGATTTGTCACATCTGACACAAAATCTATATATTATTTTTGTTTTGGTTTGTATTTTTTTCAAGCCTGATTTTATTTTTTTTATTTTTTGGTTTGTATTGTTTTCAAGCCTGATCTTGTTGTTAATTATTTTTATTTTTTGATGTTACATCCTGAATATTTTTTTTTGTGTTTTATGTGTCAAGTTACCACAACACCATTATTATCTTGTATTATTTAATCTTAAGGAGATTGTTTGGTGTTGGTGTCTCTTGTTAATTTCACATTGTAGTTTACAAATGTACCTGCCTCCTCACAAACAAACTGTCCTTTTTGAAGGAAAACACACATAGGCAAGTTTAATTGAAACAAAAAATCCTTTATTAAGGGCTCAGAACCAAACAAAGAGGGAGGCAACGCTGGAGAAACAGCAGAGATTTCTGAAGCCTTTGGCCCCCAGGGCACACATCAATTATTTTACTGCAAAATTGGTGGCCTGAGGAGTCTGAGGACTCCATATCTAAGGGAGTGCAGTCTGGTCCAGAAGTCCCTGAGATCCTGAACAGCAGCAGATGACATCTGTGTCCCCAGGCTGTGGTCATACAAGAGCCTGTATCTTTTGCCAGACCAGATTGAACCCAGGTCATCACTCTCTGGTCTTCCTTCCACGCTTCCTTCCATGCTGTGGCTCTGGTGGTGGAGTTGTGGCAGAAGGAGGAGGAGGAGGATGGTCCAACTCACTCAGGTGGGTTTTGTGTGTGAATTCGCCCCTCACCCCCTTAGTTAAGACTTTATAAATAAGGTCCTCACACAGGAGGCGTTGGCCCTCCTGCATGCTCTGCAGTTTAGTGGCAGCCATGCAGGCAAAGGCCTCTTCAGGAGTGGGACACAGAAGCCTCCTGAATCAGCCTGAGTGCTGAATCCTGCACGTGACTCCCCTTCCTGGGTCTTTTGGTTGGAAGGCAGAGGGGAGGAACCTGCAATTCTGTCAGGCTCCTACTGGGCCCTGCCTTCTCCTGGCTGTCACTTAGCCCCTCCTCCTCCTGGCTGCCACTAACCCCCGCCTCCTCCTGGCTGCCACATTCCACAGCCTTCTCCTGTGTACCACATTCCACAGCCTCCTTCTCCTTGCTGAGGTCTTCCTGTGTATAAAAAAGAGACATAGTTTGAGTTTTTTATCAATCACAATTTTCACCTCATGATTGTTGCAAATTGAATGTTAACAAATATAACAGACTATCATTCTGAGCCCAGCATTTTTCATTCTTGTCCCAATTATTTTTGCCCACTACTGCCTATTGATATGTCAAACACTTTATTAAATCAGCAATTAGTGATCAATAATGACATCTAGTAAACGTCATTTATTTATTGACCAGAAATCTGTAAAAGAATGCTATACCTGGCTCCAGCTTGGCTCCTCCACTTCTTCCTGGCTGGAAGTCCCAGGTTGGACATCGGAAGCCTCAGCTGGGGTGGAAGGAAGAGTGGAAGGAAGAGTGGAAGGAAGAGTGGAGAGGGATTCCCTGACTTCAGTCTGGTCTGACAGAAATCACATTCTCTCATAGTACCACAGTCTCTGGACATAAACGTCATCTGCTGCAGCTCCAGATCTCTGGGAATCTGTGACCTTCTTGCGCTCCCTAAGATAAGTGCTCCTCAGGCCACCAATTTTGGCTTTTAAATAGGGGATGGTTGCCGTGGGGACCACCGGCTTCACCAACTCCAGCAGTTTCTCCAGCGCTGCCTGCCTCTTTTGTTTATGATTATAATGTGGGTGTTTGACCTGCCACAGACAGGGCAGCTCCCTGTATTTATCTATGAACAGGGGGAGGAAGTTGTGGTCATTGAAGCCATCCATTTTAGCTGCAAGACACAACACAAGACAAACCCTAATGTCATGCGAAACTCTCTGTAATGAGCCCCTTGCTCGCTTTAGGTTAGCAGAGCTCTGCCCTGTTGTCAGCACTTCAGGTTTGGGGACGGCAATCTTCAGATTTTCCACTGCCGATTCTCTGGCATTCTGCTGGACAGGCACATTCCTCCATCCAAGATTATCCAATGCAGAAACAGGTTCATCAAGGTCAGTCAGCACTTGCTGCATCCGCCATAAGACCTCCGCCTCCATAGCTGCGGGGACAGGTTGGCAGAGCACACTGTTACTCTGCCACATTGTCAACTCTTCAGCCAGGATTTCAGAGTTGTCAACTGGTATTTCCTGATAGTCCCAGGCAAAGGGAGCCCCACCCTGCTGCTGAGCAGAGTCTAACAGCTGTCTGTAGGCAATGTCAAGCTCCCATTCCTGAAACTCCAAATCTTCCTGTGCCCAGTGCACTTCTGAGACATTCAGTCTTCGCTCTCTGTGCTCCATTATTTCCTCCATGCCACTCCCGATCACTCCCAAAGTCAGGGTCCCTGGACAGCCTCCAGTACAACAATCCCAGGCCATCGTAGTCAAAGCCTTCCGTGGGGCTGTCATCTGCTGTCCTCGGGCTACATACCACTGGAGGGCTCTGTAGCTCTCGTCCAACCGCATTTCTGCCGGATCAGCCTGCTTAACTCAGCTGTCCACTCCTGGTTCTGCTGTTCCCCCAATAATAGCAATCGTACTTCATACTGCAACCAGTATCTAACATGGATGGAGGGGAGAACTTTTCCCTGGTTTCACTGCTCACGGGCTAGCGCTTCCTTCCAGAGATTGCAGCGGATAGAATCAAACCATCCTAGCAGGACCTGCTCTGATTCTGGTCCTCTGTGCTGTATCTGCTTCTCTCGCAACCGCCTTCTGAATTCCTCATCTATGGTGGCTGGTATCTCTCCTCTCCTGCTATCTGGACCTTGGATCCAGGTGACGGTTTGGATGTGTTTACGGCAAGGAAGCACGATCCCACCATTCCCTCCACGACTCTCAAGTAAGTCTTTCAGCATGGCTCTCCTGCAGGCTGGTTTGGAGTGTCCCAGTAACTGGAGAGCAAATCCCACCACTGCCAACCAATGTAACGAGCCCCTTTCTCGCTCGGTTCCAGTCTCCCGACACTCCTCTGCTACTATAGAATCAGACTGCAGATCGCAACATCTGATTGCTCGGTCATCCGATGCTCCGGGATTAGAACTACAGCTCTGTGCCGTTCTAACCCAGTTGTGATAGCTCAGAACAAACACCAGGCAGGCTGTATGTAAGTTCAACCAGGAATCTATATTTATTGACAGGAATACAGTCTTATTTATACAATAAAAGAGGAGGTGCTCATATTACTCTAACAATACAGCTGTAACCTAATTAACCTAATTAACATGAGCTAATTAACTAATCCCTTTAGACAGCCTAGATGACTCAGACATGACCTTTAGGCCAGACTGGCCGTCTTGTAGTTCAGAAAACACAATCAACATAAACTCTTCTTCACACAATAGCAGAGTTAATTAACACAAACGACAATGGGGATCTAATGACTCTTAGATCCCATAGTAGACTTATTTACAATACACATTTTAGCAGACAACAGACAACAGACAGGTGTTGGAATTTACATCAGCATCTCCTAACAGTATCTGTCCCAGCATTTTGAATCAGCCACTATTTCTAATATGGCAAATCCAGGATCCCCAGAGTCTGTGTGTCCTGGGAGACCAGGACCCGAATCCACAGTAATACCGCCTCAAGGGTCCCCAGGCATACAGCTCACAAAGAGCACCGTTCCCCCAAATGCCAGGGCCCATGATTGATCGGCAAGAGTCCCCTCCAAAAGTCTCTCTCCCGGCTAGGTCTGTCACACTCTCCTAATCTTGTTACAATATAGGCCTCAATCTAAAAGCAGTATAGGGCCAAGTTTAGATCTTACCTTCGTTATCACGATCGGTGCCTCCGATACTCCTTCCTCTGCTCACAGATCGTACGTACTACACACGCGTGTTACGCTTTATATACACTGCTCATGCGTGAAACTCCACCCGCCCCTGACATTCTTTCTAGTTTATTCCCCGCCCCTTCTCGTTCGGCGCAGTGGGGGAAGAGCACATGGCGGAGACACAACAGGTGCGTGCTAATTACAGCAACGAGGAGGAGTTGGAGGAAAGCCCGGAGCCTGAAACGTCCTGATCCAGAAGGAGATGATTTAAAGCATCAAATATGTCCTTTGGGGAGATGTTGGAGATGGTCAACATACTGAAAAGGACTGACTATGACGGGAAGTATGGACCTTACCCCAACCCCAATGTCAGAAAGGCCAAGATCATGGTGAAAGTGGTCAAAAGTCTGCAGAATAATTTCGGGGTACGACGATTGAAAGATCAGCTCAGGAAGCGGTGGTCAGACCTCAAATTAAGGGAGCACAAGCAGTACAGAAGGATCAGGAGAGTGCTGCAAAAAAGTAAGCAGTTGTGCTGTGTTCCTATTCTTTATTTTTATTACATTCGTGCTGCTCCATGTGCTTTTCTTAACTGTTATACAGTTTAAAATGGCAACTTTCATGTTCATGGACACATTATTCGCTCATATGAAACATTGTTCGTTCGGCCTAGAAAACACCATTGTTTTGGCCATATGCATTTGAATACATTTTTTATGGCCTACTTCTCTTAAAATAATTTGGTTGTGTAGATGGGTTTGTAACTAGAATGAAATGCAAACTAGATTCTGTGTAAGGAGAGGACACTCAGCAGCAGTTTTCACATCTGGACGCTGGAGCACTAGTGTGGGACCCAAGAACACCCTTTTTAATAGGGGGCCCCACACAGGTGCTCCAGTGTATACTACAGGGGTGTCTCCATCTGTGAAGCTTGTACAAAACAGGTAAGTATTCAAGCTTGACAAAGGACAAAAATATTTCTTCATCTTGGAACTCTGACCAAACAGACAATTGTACCCCGCTTCCAAGCAATGTTTCATATTCCGATTTCTGCCATCAAATATCTGTGTGCTAAGTATACCTATTTTTTTTTTTTTTACATAGGGGATAAAAGACTCGGAGGACACTCCTCATCCGAGGACACAACAGACCCCCCACCTCAGGAAGAAGTGGAGACCCACCAAAGACAACAGGAGGAGGAGGAGAAGGAAGGAGATGTGGTGGAAATTGTCACCACAACAGGTGAGTGCCTGCGACCACAGGCTCAGGTAAGAGATGGATGCCGGCATATTTATAATATATGGTGTGTTTTTGTTTCTATCTTTTTAGGTGATTGTGATGTTGTGGATCCAGGGCATTTCACCTCTGAAAGTGCACAGATCCTGATCAGGAAGATCATGGGGTGTAATAGGGACTTGGAAAACATCCAGAAAAACATCAATGATGTTAAAAAAAAATGAAGAACATCATTGATGTTTTAGGGAGGGTTTAAAACCCCTCCAAATCCCTTCCCTTTTTTGTGCTTTTTGGGATCTAAAAATTTCGAAAATTTTTTGACATATTCGAGAAAAGTCAAATTTTGAAGATGCACACAGTGTGTCAACATGTGCTATCTGCCATCACGGGAGATCAATGTATGTGTTTTGGGGGTGCAACCCCTTCCTCAATAATAAAGTAGATGGGAGGAAGGGGTTGCACCCCAAAACACGTCCCTTGATCCCCTGTGATGGCAGGTCGCATATGTTGACATTCGGCAATTTGTGTGCATCTTCAAAATTTGGCTTTTCCAGGGGTGGCTTCACCCCATCTGAACGCAATATCAAACACAGTTTAGAAATACTCATGTCTGATATTGCCTTCAATTTCTTTAAAAGTTGAACTTTGTAAGTTCAGAATTTGTGTCTTTCTTGTTGGTTTTAAACATGCCTGTTTTACCTTAAATGGACATTTCCACTTTTAGTAATGTGACCCAAAAAATTGTTATACAACAAACATGTTGGTTTGTTTTTAAAAACCTTTTATAAATGCACATTGATTGTGCTGGTATTAAAAAGATTGATAATCAAAAATGTGTAGATTATTGTTTCAACGCTCCAAAACTTTTGTTGTGCTCAAATTTGTCTTTTCTGTGACAATGGGGGTTATTTCCTAAGGGAAAATCCACTTTGCACTACAAGTGCAGTTTCAAGTGCACTTGTAGTGCAAAGTGTCTTTGCCTTTAGTAAATAACACCCAACAGTGCTTTGTAATGTTACACAATCACGCCTTTTTCAGGACTCACCACATTTCTGTCAGGGTCAGTTAAAAGAAACAAAAGCAGTAAATGTCACCAAAGATTTTAGTAGTTAAAATGATTTTTTTATTTTGAAAATGTTTCAGACATTGTCTGGCATATTGATGGCCCCCCTACCAGCAAAGTAATCAAGGTATCTAAGACGGACCTCACGGGCACTCAGGGGGGGCAAGCCAGGACGGCCACTTTCAAGCGCCGTCAGGGTTGGTTCATTTATTTGAATTCCGGCCTCAGGCCCAACTGAGGCAGCATAGTTGGCAGAATTTTGCCTTAAAAAGTTGTGGAGAACAAAGCACGCCGGGATGATATGATTCAGTTTGTACTCCGCCATGTGTACTCCGCCACCCGCTATGATTCTCTCAGATCACAATCCAGTCTCCATATCCCTGGAAATGCCGACAATTAACTCCAAACAGATGATCTGACTTCTGGACAACTCACTTCTGACAGATATCGATATTACCCAAAAACTTAATACTCGCCTCATGCACTTTTTCACAGAAAATACTACTACAGACTCAAAACAATCCAACATCTGGGCAGCTCATAAATGCGTTATAAGAGGGGAAATAATATCCCTGTCTGCACACAGAAACAAAACAAGGCGGACTCACATAGCAGCACTTTTGGCAAAAATCCACGCCTTAGAACAAACTCATAAACTCTCATTGGCCGTCAGTTCCCTTAAAGACCTAATCAAAACCAGAGAGGAACTTCTTGAAGCATTAGGCAAATCATTAAAATGCAAATACATCCTCACCCAAAAACTGTTCTACGAACTAGGGAACAAATCAGGCAAATTATTGGCGAGAGCTTTACAATCCAAAAAAGCATCCCACACCATACACATCATTAGAGACTCGTCTGGCGCCTCCTTTGCATCTTCACGAGACATCGCCTCCCAATTTATTAAATATTTTTCTGAGCTTTATAACCTTCCGTCCGCCAAAGGGCAAGGAATTACTCCAAACCGACAAAGTATCCTTAGAGACTTCTTAACACATCACTGCCCTTCCACCATCTCATCAGAGGACTCCTCTAACTTAGCTTGCCCCATTAGCACTGAGGAAATTACAGAAGTACTGAAACAACTCAAACCGGGTAAAAGCCCTGGCCCGGATGGACTGACGGTGGGTTATTACAAGACTTTTCAAGATATACTGACTCCCCAACTTGCTAAAACGTTTAATGCTCTTTCTTCCCAGACACAAACTAATAGAGACCTTCTGGAAGCACACATCACACTTATACCCAAACCAGGAAAAGACGAAACATTAGTATCTAATTACAGACCCATTTCACTACTGAACGTAGACATTAAAATGTACGCCAAAATTCTCGCCAATCGCATACTCCCTTTTCTTCCTAAACTAATCTCATTAGATCAAGTGGGTTTTATCCCTGGCAGAGAAGCTAGGAATAATACCATTAAAGCTCTTAATATACACCATTGGCTTTCTAATTCCCCCACAAAAGGTTTTTTTCTCTCTCTGGACGTGGAGAAGGCATTCGACAGGGTGGCTTGGGACTATATGATTGCGGTATTACAGGCTATGGGATTTCCTGCACACTTCCTCCAAATGATCATGGCATTATATAACTCCCCTACTGCCAGAATAAGGGTCAACGGATGCCTGTCGGACGCCTTCTCCGTCTCCAACGGCACTCGTCAAGGCTGCCCCCTGTCTCCCCTCCTTTTTGTAGTCTCTTTAGAACCCATGGTTACACAAAATTTAGAATAACCCAAATATATCGGGTATTGATATTAGGCACAAACAATACAAAATTGCCGCTTACGCCGACGATATTCTTCTCTTCCTCTCTAACCCATTAATCACCATACCTAAGATTTCGAGCTTTTTCATACACTGTCCAATTTAAAAATAAACTTCACCAAATCAAAAGCCCTCAACATCACCCTCCAGCTAACGACAGTCTCTTTATGCCAAACTAACTTCCCTTTTAGCTGGGAGAAGCATGCCCTTACCTATTTAGGTATTCAAATACCCTCTAAATTATCTGAGCTCTATGTAAAGAACTACACTCCCATCCTCCACAATATAAAGACGGACCTCGCCAGATGGTCTTCTGGACAGTTTTCTTGGTTTGGGAGAATAGCCATATTAAAAATGAACATATTACCCCTCATATTATATATTCTACAGACTGTCCCAATCAAACTCCCTCTAACATTTTTTAGAAATTATAAAAGAATGTGCAGGCACTTCATTTGGGCTCACAAAGCCCCCAGAATCAGCTGGGACAGAATGACTCTCCCCAAACTTAAAGGGGGACTAAGCCTTCCGGATATCCGTAAATACCATGAAGCATGCCACATTGACAGATTGATCGACTGGCACATACACACACACTCTAAAGACTGGATTTCTCTCGAAGACTCAAACGCCTTAAACCCTCTCTCACATGTACCATGGTGTAGCATCACAAACACCCCTAAAGAACACTCCACCCACCCCCTGATAGGACCTACCTTGGAAAGCTTTCATAAAGTATGTCACTCGCTAAAATTAACACCCTTCCCAGGTCCAATGACCCCTCTAACCGGCAATCCTGACTTCCCACCGGGTCTATCAGAGAAAAATGTGCTCTTTGCCAACGGGAAACATCCCCTAAGAGCCCACCAACTCTTTCACAAGGGATCTATTATTCCATTCTCGGATCTGCCCTCTAAATTCCCTGATCAACATATCCCGTTCTTTACATATCTACAATTAAGACACTTCCTAACTTCCATCAACCCCACTTCACAATGGTGTAGAAACCAAACATCTTTGGAGGCCCTTTGTTTCTCTGCCGGCCCTCAAAGTCACTTGATCTCAACAATTTACTCTCTACTTTTTGGTCCCACTGAATACAAATCTAATCCGACCAATCAGAAAAGGGAAAGCGAACTCAACCTCGACCTCACTGAAGAGGATTGGGGGAATATACATGTACATATACGTAAAGGCTCAATGAATGTCACAGCACAAGAAAACAATTACAAGTTGTATTCCAGATGGTACCTCACGCCCGAACGTCTACATGTATTCCACCCAACTACATCTCCGTTGTGCTGGAGATGTAATTCCGAAGTGGGCTCTCTCCTCCATATTTGGTGGGACTGTGCTCACATAAAACCATTTTGGGAAACAATACACAAAACGATAGCCCACATTACCACCTATACCCTTGAATTTTCCCCTGCTCAATACCTACTCCACCATACAATCATACCACAATCCAATTACAGAAAATCATTAACACTCCACCTGATTAACGCTGCTAAACAATGTGTCCCACAACATTGGAAGAACGCTAATCCTCCCACTCTATCTGATTGGCTAAAACGGGTGAAAAAAAATAGCGGAAATGGAGGACCTAATTCACCAAGCTAAAGAAATGCCCACAAAATTCCGAAACACCTGGGCTTGCTGGATTCACTTCAGAGACTCCCAGGAATATAAGTCTATGACGTTGGATTCCCAACCCAGACTCCCCTCATAGACTTAATAATAATTGACTCTGGAACGCTTCTTTTCAACAGGCTCGGAATGTCTACCGTACACCTCCATCACCTTACCCTAACTCATCTACATTTACCCCGAAGGTATACCCCGCTACATACATGTGCGGTCTGAATCAGGCTCTTTCTGACTTTGTCCTTATTCCATGTTGAGCCCACCAGGCACACTACCTTCCCTCTACACTTTCAATTCCCTACCTGATGTAAAACTCAAACCTCTGTTTATCCTTATCACCCCATCCCCTCCCCCCATAAATTACGACACTGAACCCCCAAAATCTCAACTAAATCCTGGTTACATCAACAATCCTAATTATTATGTAAATTCAATACATAACAAAACAGACCAATTCAAACGAAAACTGATCATAGGTATTTCCCTTCGTCTTCCTTCGCACAGTTTGAACCCATTAGTGGTGCGAGGGTCACGAACGGTCTTGCCCTGGTCTTCAATTAATCTATATGTTCTCGCAGGTTTGCCTGTAATACACCCAAACACCATACATATTTAGAAAATAGTCTCAATTTTTTCCCGGATCAATTGATCCCCCATGTTCTTAATAATTATTCTCTTCCTAGAATTAACAATAATACTTCTATCTTCCTCAGGAACGATCTATACACAAGCATTTCCTGTATGAAACATATCGCTCACTGACCCTTCTCCATATGTTTTTACCCAGTTTTGTACTATTTGTAATACCTGTACAACTTCATTCTTAATTATTATAATGTCATGTATTGTCATGTCCTTTTCACGATACTTGTTATATGTTACCTTGAATAAAATATTTGAAACAAAAAAAAGAAATAGGCGGAACCGGCTGGCCATGATTCCAAATGTGTTCTCCACCACTCTTATGGCTCTGGCCAGCCGGTAATTAAAAACCCTCTGGTCCGGGGTGAGGGTCCTCATCAGGAATGGCCGCATTAAATGGTCCCCCAGCGCAAACGCTTCATCAGCAACGAAGACGAATGGGAGTCCTTCCACATTGTCTTCTGGAGGTGGTAAGTCCAAGCTGCCATTCTGGAGATGCCTGTAGAACTTTGTCTGGGCGATGACTCCACCATTGGACATCCGGCCATTCTTCCCCACGTCCACATACAGGAACTCGTAAGTAGCCGACACCACTGCCAACATCACAATACTATTGAACCCCTTATAATTATAATAGTATGACCCCGAGTTGGGTGTTGGGACGATGTGGACGTGTTTCCCATCAATTGCCCCTCCGCAGTTAGGAAAGTCCCACCGCTGGGCAAAGTGGGGGGCCACAGTCTGCCATTCCTGTGGGTTGGAAGGAAACTGTGCAGTCAAACAAGAAAAAAATAAAATAATTTTGCACCTAAACAGAGAAAGCAGATTAGACACAAACATTCTTGCCCAACATCAGTATAACATTTATTTTAGGGAGTTTTGAAAGACCAAGGTATAAAGGTCCACCTATCAGATTCCCCCTCCCCCTCCCCCCTCTCATGGGCCATTTCTAACATTTTAGGGGGGGAGATCTTTTGGACAGGTAACCCTCTCCACTTCATTGAGAAATGAATGCCTAAATAATGTGTATTACTTTGGCTAGCCCCTCCTTACTTTACACTATTGGCAGCCCACTGGACAGGTAAGAAGTGTCATAATACAAAGATATAAATACACATTGTACACATTTTAGCACATTTGGACATTCTGCTATTACCTATCAAGATAATAATAGTATACAAAAACTTTAAACAGCACCATTTGAAAGTATGCAGGCAGGCCCTTGCACTATATGCTTTACGGAATTCATCCATAAATCTGACCACAAAGAGATGGCTATAGTGTGTATGGTTTTGGCAAAGTCAGCAGATAGATGATTGAGGATAGATAGAGAATTGTTATTATCTGACTTAGCAGTTGGGGGGAGGGAGGGTTCCAAATGATTTGGGGACCCAAAAAAAAGCCTCTGGCACGCTGCCTGAATTTAAAGCACAAATCACATTTCGACACATTTTAGGGGGTATTTAGGGTAAAGCACTACTATGGAGCTGATAAAATACAATGTTAAGTGACTACATAAGGGGAATATAGGGGCAAGAGAGCATGCTGGGGAGGTAAGTGAAGGCAAATATGTATGAAGGACAAAAAAAAAAAATTACATCAAAATCCAGCATGCATGAGGACAAAGGGGACATTTACAGCATATTACATTAATGGTCATTAGGGAATGAGGAAAGAAATACAATACATTAGCAAACATTATATACAATAAAATGTGATGTTAAAGGATAACAATCTTACCTTAATATAGTCCTTCTGAAGGACCTGGATGAACAGGCCTCTGGGATAATGATCCCCAGAGCCTGGGGGGAGATGCCTGTCGAGAACTTCAAGTCCTGCAGGCTTCTCCCCGTCGCCAAGTACCGCAGGGTGGCGACGAGCCTCTGCTCCGGAGTGATGGCTTGCCTCATGCAGGTATCCTGCCTGCTGATATAGGGGGTCAGCAAAGCCAACAGACGGTGAAATATGGGGTCCGTCATCCGGAGAAAGGTCATGAAATCATCAGGATTATTCTCACGGATCTCATGGAGCAAAGGCATATGACAGAACTGGTCACGCTGAAGCAACCAATTCTTGGTCCATGAACTCCTCCCCACCCTGTTCATGGACTGGACTTGTGTCAAGGTAAGGACCCCAACACCAAGCCCACGCACAGCACGAACTCTACGAGGAGTATGTATACGCAACATGGCTAGAAAACGGTCAGCTGCTCATAACGTAGTAACAGAATGCACTGAAGAACAGCAAAGTCTGTGAAGAGCGACCTGAAAAACAGCAACGAGCAGACAAGATCGCACAGGATAATCCAATACGAACTGACTGCACGCATTGAAGAGCAGATACAAACCCACAAGCACAAACTGAACATCAGAAAACGATCTGAAAACGAGTCTGAAAAAGCGCGAATCGTCTCTCACCAAACGTTTACTAACACGAGATTAGCAAAAAGAGCCCAAAGGGTGCTGCGCTTGGTTCAGAACTGCCCTTTTCTAGTCTCGTCATACGTGGTGTTCGTCACCGCGTTCTTGGCGATCGGAAATTCCGACAACTTTGTGTGACCGTGTGTATGCAAGACAAGTTTGAGCCAACATCCGTCGGAAAAAATCCATGGATTTTGTTGTCGGAATGTCCAATCAATGTCTGATCGTGTGTACGGGGCATTAGACCAAAAATCCACTAACTTCCGACATGACCAAAAGATATGGAGCATGTTACCCTCTGACTCTCCACACCGCCAGCATGTATTCATCCTCTCTGGATACACTTTTTGTAAAAGTGATGGGACTTTATACCACCTTGTAAGAATTTTATAACATAACTCTTGGTGTTTGCTAGCTGTTAAGGAGTAGTGGGCAAAATATAAAATGTAGCTCCATTGCTCCTTAGAAAATATAATATCTAAATCTCTTTCCCATTTCAAAAGGAATCTTGGAACAAAGTCTTCAGGGGGATCTATTATTATTTTTTATACCTCAGATACCCCATGGACGGAGGGCTTTTCTAGCAAACATAAATTATCCAAATGTGTGTTTAAACGATCCAATCTCTCCCCCCTGTTAAGGGAGGTTAGGAAATGGGTAAGCTGTTGCATCCGCCATGGATATAATGGTGGACAAAACTGCATTTCCACCCTGGTCTTCAGCCTTGATGCTTCAAGAAAGTCCCCTAATTGAAATGTACCTTGTTGCATAATTTGTTTGAAACGACTATCTGTATAGCCAGGGGTAAATAGTGGATTTCCCAAAACTGGATGAAGCCGAGTGATTTCCCCATCAAATTTTGAAAAAGATGACTCTGTTGGATTACTTTTAAGGTTGCTCCTATCAGGGGGTGGTATCTTAAAGTTCCCAGTGATCTTAGCCGTAGCCATGGCAGACATCGAAGTGGGATCTCCGTACATGATTGTTCCATCGCTACACAGATTTTACGATCATCTCTACACCAGGCAAGTACCCTGGCAAGGTGTGCTGCTTTATAGTATCTTATCGGATCTGGAAAAGCCAAAAATCCCCCCAGCCAATAAATGAAAAGATAGACGGGGATGTTTTTTTGCCCAAATAAATCTAATGAAGGCACTACGTAATGATTTCAAAAAGGACGCTGGGATAGCTATTGGCAGAGTCTGAAAAAGGTACAATAATCTTGGTAGAATATTCGTTTTAAGGATAGCATTCCTACCCATCTATGTATAGGGACCTTTATTCCATCTTTCCAAATCGGAAGAGAGTACCCGTAGTAACGGTGGAAAATTTGCTTGAAAGACTTTGTCTATTGAGGAGGTCAATTTGACTCCTAAATATGTCAAAGATGAAGACACCCATGAAAAGGAAAGCGATGATTGAAGAGCCTGTATGCGTGTAGTTGACAGCATAATATTTAATATCTCCGATTTTTGAGTGTTGATTTTAAAATTTGAAAGTAAGCTATAGCGATCAAACTCATTGAAAAGATTTGGTAGCGTGGTTTCTGGTGAAGTAATAAAATAGAGCATAAAACTGCGGCTTTTGCAGATGACATACTGTTTTTTATCGACCACAGCCTTGAATATCAATATTTTGTCGAACATGTCACAGAAATGGTTCAAGGGTTAATATAAAAATCATTGGGGACAGGGGACATCCCTGTCTTGTACGATTGCTCATATTAAAATATGAGGAGGTCACCTCATTGATTCTTACTGCTGCGGATGGGGCCTCTATCCATTTACCGAATGCTTTCCCTACTCCAATATGGGTCAACGTCTCCTTCAAAAATATCCAATCCACCCTATCAAAGGCTTTTTCTGCATCAGAAGATAACAGACAGAGTGGTATTTTACGAGAGTGAGCCAGATGAATAATATCTAGAGCTCTAGTAGTATTATCCTTTGCCTCTTTAGTAGGCATAAAGCCTACCTGATTCGGGTGGATGACAATTTGAAGGAGAGGTTGTAGCCTTGTAGCTAATATCTGTGTAAACATTTTTAAATCAACGTTTAATAATGAGATAGGTCTATAGTTCTTACATTGGGTGTGGTCCTTGCCCTCCTTGGGAATAACTGCAATATGTGCCCTGAGGGTATATCTTGGTAAAGGTCTGTCTTCTAAAAGGGAATTAAATGCTTTTATAAATCTCGGGCCTAGAATAGAAGCAAATGCCTTATAATAGACTACTGTGTACCCATCGGGGCCAGGAGCTTTATGGGGCTTAAGCATACTGATTGCGCTCATATATTCATCGATTGATATCGGCACATTTAGTGCTTCAGACTCATCATCGAAGATAGATGGTAGACCTGAGGAGGCAAGATAATCTCAAATTAATTGTTTCTTTTGTACCATCTGATCTGACGACATATTCATCTGTATATTGTATAGCGACTGATAATATTCTCAAAAGACCTCTGCAATTTTACTAGATTCGAAGATACGATTCCCTCCATCAGAGTCTATATGTGGGACATAGTTTCTCCGTGAATTTTCCCTAAGTGAGTGTGCCAGCAGTATACCTGATTTATTCCCTTGTTCATGATGTATATTTCTAGCTCTCAGTATCTGTATACTGGTCTCTTGTCTCATCAGGGAAGATAGTTTTTCCCGCTGTAGCCTAAGATCTATTGCTACAGATTGTGAAAGTGATTTTTTAGGCTTAATTTCTAAATCTGCTACCAAATTTAATTGAGCCTGAAACTCAGCTTGGTTATTTTTACGTATTTCCGTCACCTTTTTAATCAATATGCCTCACATAACGCATTTATGCGTTTCCCATATAGTAAATGGGGAGATGTCATCTGTGTAATTTTCATTAAAGATTCTAATCAATTCACTGGTAAGATCATTTTGAGATTGACCTTCCTGTATCAATGATTCGTTAAGTTTCCATGTCCATGGTCTATTGGCCGGCTTAATCAGCTGGAGATCTATAGACACTGGAGCATGGTCTGACACAGTTTGTGTCCCAATTGAGAAGTTTACTACCGCTGGTAGTAATGATTGAGATACTAATACATAGTCAATTCGAGAATAACTATTATGTGGCGCCGAATAAAAAGTGTAGTCGCGCTCAACTGGATGCTGGACTCTCCAAACATCTACAAGTCGCATAGATTGTAGAGCTTTTTTTTATAGGTAAGTAGAACCATTTCTTGAGGAACTGCTCTCTGAAACCCCTATCTGTGGCCACCGGGTCCTCTATTTTGTTATTATCGGCTACTTTTTTCAACCAGACCACCACTCCCGGAGGCTTCGTCTGCTTCCAAAACAGGGGGATACAGCTTTTTGCTGCGGTGACCAGGAGAGGTAGGATGGATTTCCTGTAGGCCTTACTCGGGATTTCATGGTGGTGTAAGAGGAAGAATTCGGGAGTCTTAGGAAGCTCCAGATCTGTAAACTTCTGTGCGGTGAACCTCTGTCCAAAAAGGGGTCAGGGACCTACACGTCCAAAAAATGTGTAACAGGTAGCCTGGTTCCTCCCCACATCTCCAACATAAGTCCGAACTCCGAGGAAACATCCGGTGTATCCAGACTGGAGTGTTGTACCACCTAGTCAGTAATTTGAATCCTGCCTTCTGATGGCTAGCACACACCGAGGTCTTACATGTGAAGGGAAATAGTCTCTCCACTCAGTTAGCTGGAGTCCCAGATCTCGCTCCCACTTGGAGATGTAGGGAGGTCTGGATCCCCTGGGGGGTGTGATGAGTAGCTGTTATGCTAGTGATACCGTATGATGCACTGGTTCTCATTCTGAGCATATTAACTTAAAAGGCATCAAGGTCCTCCCCAGGGGCGCCGGAGGGGGCTGCGATCCTATAAAGTGGGCTAGCTGAAGCTTTTGCCAGAAGGAAAGGTTCCCCAAAAGAGGGTCTTCCATGATGTTTTCTCTGGACATCCATTGTCCGTTGTTGATGAAGTGGCAAAGCTGATTTCTTCTGATCTCTTAAAGGCCTTGGAATCTAAAGTCGCTAAGTCCCGGGCTGAAGGCTGGGTTCCCGATCACGGGGGTAAGCGGTGATGGGGAGGGCGCAACTGAGTGATCACAAAAAGCTTTTTGGGCAATCCGCCATGTCTCACCCACCGTAGGATGATTTATGACCCGGCTTGGTAGATTCTTCTGACACCAAGGCAACCCTTCCAACTCTGTTCCCGTCAGGAGCTAATCCACTTGGATCCACTGTTTTAGCGACCCGTGGCAACACCAGTCAATGATTCTGGAAAAACCATTCTGCCCATCAGCTTAGGGAGTCGTAAAATCGACTGGGCCAGCCACGGGGGTTTCTGGGTCCAGATGAACGCGACGAGCGTTCGATTCGCCGCTCTAAGAGAAACGCTTGGAATTCTAATTGGAAGGGCCTGCAAGTGTTATAGTAGCCTGGGCATAACATTCATTTTTATTATGCTGCATCGTCCAAACCAGGAGAACATGCCCTTCTGCCAATTCAGAAGATCATTTTTGATGTCCGTCAACAGGGGTGGAAAGTTGAGAGGGAAGATATCCTCCATTCTACCAGGCAGAAGGATGCCTAAGTATTTAATGTGGGCCCCTGCCCAGTTAAAAGGAAAGTCTGCCTGTAGGAGAGTATCTAGGGAGGCCGGCATGGAGACGTTTAAAGCCTCCGATTTCTGATAATTAACCTTGAAGAAGGACAACGCTCCGTACTTCTTCAGTTCTGTCATCGGGTTTGGAATAGATACAAGAGGATTGGTCATGAAAAACAGTAGGTTGTGAGCAAAAGCTGCAATTTTTGGGGATAGAGTGTCACTTAGGCGAAGGCCCGATATGTTGGGGTTGTCCCTCACTGTAAGGAGGAAGGGTTTAAGGGTCAAAATGAATATCAAGGGGGACAGGGGGCAACCCTGCCTCGTCCCGATAGCTATCCAAAGAGGGGAGGAGAGGTGACCATTCACCTTCACTTAAGCTGAGGGTCGAGAGTAGATAGCTTGAATCCAGTTCATCATCCACTGGCTTAGACCTATATGTCGGAGGGTCTCGAACAGAAAAGGCAAATGTACCCTATCAAATGCCTTTTTTTGGCGTCGGTCGAAAGGAGCAGCATCTAGGTCCCCTGTATTTTAGCTGCATGCGGCGGCATAATGTTAGCATGTAGGCTTCTCCCAACATGTTTCCTGCACACACACATCTTCAGGGGACCTGCCTATTGCCAGTATCACATTGCAAAAGACTCTTAAATAGCCTACTGCAATATTCAAACCAGAAACAAGCATTAGGAAACAAAAAAGGAGGCTGTCCCCCAGAGGGGTTTTCTAGGCAGCAAAGAATGAAAATTATATCAAGGGATTAAGTTTTAATTGAAATTATTTATTTTTGTTATAACAAGGTATCAAAACAGTAGTTATTTAAAATGTATATTGTCAAAACATGAGCTTTGGTACATGTATATAAAGCAGTGCCATCAACATGACAATGTACGGTGAAAATGCATCGTGGTCAAACACCATATATAAAATTTATTATATATAACTTGTATTGGAATCCTGGTGAAAATGCACCGTGGTCAAACACCATAGATAAAAGTATTATATATCAAAAATGGGGAGAAAATGAAAGAACAATAATAAGTATTTTCGTATATTTACCAATCAAGATGTGTTGGACCATATTCAATGCTCTCTGTATGGAAAGAACCCCCTCAGCGCCTCTCAGTGGTCAGAACGGTCAGCAAAGGTAGGGAGGAAAAAGAATACACCGCCAGTACGCGCCTTGTGAGGGGTCACACCATAGGAAATCCCTGGCGGTTGGGGAGGCCCAAGGAGGGGAACAAGTGGAGCCTGTAGTCAAGGTATTGTATATAAAAAATGCATTAGTTATGCAGCTCGAGAGGATATAATTATGTGTCTACACACTGAATTCTAGTCTTGTAATGGTTGTTGCGACTAGGGTGGTCCGTGTAAAAGTCAGAAAGTGAGGACAGGATGAAGTGGGGGATGGAGTGAAAGGAAGGAGGAGAAAGATGGATGAGGAAAAAAAAAAGGGGGGTGGGATAAAGTGAGGAATAAATGGGGGATGGGATGAATGGAAAGGAACACAGACCAAAACCAGTAGCAACAAAATGGATAAGTTGTGGAAATGAGTAATGAATTTATTGCAAATTAGGTGCAAGTAGATGCCCAAGTGAGTGTGCAGGCCAATAAGAGAAGGTGTAACTGTGAAATGAAGTGCAGAAGTGTGAGAGTGAGGGTGGAATGGGAATAAAGTGCAAAAAAGTGTACCGATGTACAACGCAATAAAAGTGACAAACCAAACTAGCAGAAAGCAAAAACCAAAACCAAAATGGTGAGCCTAAAGTAACTGCCAGATACCTTAGGACAGTGAGAGGGAAAGGGTGCAAGGAAGAAAAGAAAATATAGCAGTGTAAGGTGAAATGTACATGTAGTGGATAAGTCCCCAATCAATTTACCTTGTTTCCTGTGTAACTATGTGTTCCGATTAGAAAAGGGGGGGACACCCGTAGGTGTACCACCTAGATATCTATGCAATAAGTGAAAATGATCTGCAAATGTCAAAAATTAAATTGTAAGTGTGTGGCTCTGAACAACAGTCAAGGTAAGAGAGCATGACATGTAGTGTGATAGGGTAATATGAGTAGTCTCACCAATCCTCAGTTGCTGCTGCAGACATGTGCATATCCGGATGGAGCATATGGGGTATCAGCAAGTCCCCATAATGTCCAATCACCTTATATAGGTGAGCATATCAAAGTGCGATATTACCTGGATTGTGTACAGGTGCCAGTGCTCCACCTCCCGGAAGCCCCCTGTTCGCCAGGGAAGATGGCGTGGAGCGTCACTTCCAGTGTTGCTTCCCCGGCATTCCAGAAGGAGAGCCCCCGGCTCCGCTGCTACATCCGCCGCAGCTGCAGTAGCTGACATCACGCGCGTGCGCAGTAGGTTCACACACGGGCATGGCCACGGCGCATGGATGTAGTCTGGAGCGCCGCTGGCAGGTAAAGAACTGCACTCCGGGTTGTGCTGCCACCCGGTAAATGCATAGGGAGACACAGGGCCCTTGTGTCTCCCCACCCTGCCAGGAAGGAGCGCTACAGCGGGGATCCCGCTCCCGCTAAGCCGGCAGACCAGAGAGAGATGCTACCGCTGATTGAGGGGGAGAGAGAGTTAAATGAGATGAACATATTATAGAAAAATAAAAATAAAAAATCAATAAACGTCAGTGCCTGGCATCTAATGCATAATCATCAGTACATAGCATGTTAGTATGTGCCACACATGCACCACTAATAATAAATGATACACATAGCGCAGTTATTGAAGAAAAATCAATCTAAGTTTAGGTTTAAAGCTGTGAGCTATGTGATGTAATACAGAGTCCATATATCATTAAAAATAAATATACCGGTATGTATATTAAGGTTGGTAAGGTTGCAAATAAATACATATGCAATCATGAGAAAAATGAGTAAAAATAAATAAAAGATAATAGAAATAGGTATGAAAATAGATGTAAATATAAAGTGGGGCCACCTACAACAGTGACCTCATATTTGTCTAATTGAAGAAGTATGGAGACCTCCGAAAGCTATTATGTTAGGATACTAAACAGGAAAACCCTGTATAGAAAACCTCAGAAAACTACTATATTTGGATGTTTGAACAAAAGAACCCAACCTAGGTATATGTTTCGTATTTGTAGCTGAAGGGAAAAGAAGCATATGAAATGCCAGACAGAATACCTGGGGTTTCAGGGGTGATGTCAAATAGTGAATACACTATTACATTGATTTAAATGGCGCGTCCACTCCCAGGCAGCCATTCTCAAGTGTGGGAGTGCCGGGTCGTGCACGCGTCACTTTCAATGTGTTTTACCTGAAGAAAAGCCTTGTAGGAAAGGGGCAAATGAAATGGATTCGTTAAGGCCTGGAAATGATGTGGCCTGTAACTGGAATATCCATTTTTGCTCCTTTTGTAGTAGGATCTTATTCCAGTCGCCCCCTCTATCTGGTATATGCATTCTATAAAGGGCAGTAAACGTTACTTTGGGTACTATGTAACCGTGTGTGGAGACGACATGTCTCCCAACTGGGAGGTATGGGTTGCCTGTTTCATACTATACATATGCTTGGATATACGTCTCCAAAATTCCTGTTTTGTTTTTCCTATATAATAGGCGCCACATTTACACTCCATGAAATATACCACACCACGGGTCTGGCAATTCACGAAGTGTGTGGGCCTAAAAACTTCTCCATTCGGTAAGTGAAAGGTCTTATCTTTTCCTATTAGTGGGCAGTAAGAACAATGTCCACATAGGAAGGATCCAGCTATAGAGCAATTTTTGGATCTTTTATGTTAATTTTTATATTCACTTTGGACAAGTTTGTCCTTTATTGAGGTCGCTCGTTTGTAGGTTATGGCAGGTTGGTTAGGAATAAAGTACCTAAGTTTGGGGTCATTGGTTCTAATGCTCCAATGTCGCTGTAGAATATTTTTGATGGCCACATGTTGGCGTGAGTTGCGCATCACAATACGAGTGGGATTGGAATCAGCTCTCATGGGGCGTTTGGGTTTGGACAATAGGTTAAGTTGAGTTTGTTTTATAGTTTGGTTATATGCCTTCTTCAGGCATGACCGACTGTATCCGCTTGCTAGCAGTCGGTTTTAGAGGTTACCAGCCTCTCTGATGAATAGGCTGTTGCTGGAACAGTTGTGGCGTAGTCGCAAATACTGTCCATAAGGAATGGAGTTCTTAAGAGGTAAAGGGTGGAAACTATCCGCGTGGAGTACCGTGTTGCCTGTGGTACTCTTGCGGAAAAGAGTACTGGATATTTTCCCTTCGGGTGTGGTTGAAGGTAAGACATCCAAAAATGTGACACTGTCATGGTTGTAGGTCATGGTAAATTTCAAATTACAATCATTGGTATTAATCAAATCAAAGAATTCAAGAAGTCTGGCCTTGGGTCCCTCCCAGATGACGAAAATGTTGTCTATATACCTAAGGCATTTGGTAATGTGGCTAGTGTATAAGACGAGGCCCTCATCATCCAGGAGTGACTGCTCCCACTCCCCCAGGTACAGGTTGGCGTAGGACGGGGCACAACACGTCCCCATGGCCACGCCCTGCATCTGGAGGTAGTGGGAGCTGTCAAAGCTAAAGTGGTTGTGATACAGTATATATTCCTGCGGGGTCATAGCGTGGATTGTGCTGAAGAACCCTCTTTACCACAGAGAGGCCTGCGGTATGGGGAATGCTGCTGTATAGAGCCTCCACGGCAATGGTGACAAGGATGGAATGATCTGTTAAGCCGCGTACACACAGTCGGACTTTTCAACCGGGCTTGTCCGACGGACGCCGACAGACCAAATCCGGCGGACAATCCGATCATGTGTGGGCTTCACCGGACCTTCAGTAGACTTTACCAGTCGCAAATCTGACGGACTTTAGATTTGGAACATGCTTCAAATCTTTACGTCGTAACTCCGCCGGACCCAGAAATCCGCTCGTCTGTATGCTAGTCCCACGCTAGGACAGCTATTAGCTACTGGCTATCAACTTCCTTATTTTAGTCCGGTGTACGTCATCACGTACGAATCCGTCGGACTTTGGTGTGATCGTGTGTAGGCAAGTCCGGTCGTTGGAAAGTCTGTTGAAAGTCTGCCAAAAGTCCGTCGAAAGTCTGTCGGACGGGCTGTCGGACTTTTGTAGCTGAAAAGTCTGACCGTGTGTACGCGGCATTAGAGTGAGATTGTTGATGATTTGTAAAAATTGTATGGTATCCCTGACAAAGGATGGCAATGATAGGACAAAAGGTTGGAGGTGTGCGTTGATTACTCGACTTACTCGATTTTCGGATATGGCCCCATTGCCGGAGACAATGGGACGACCGGTAGGATTTTTTGGGTTCTTATGAATTTTAGGAAGGCTATAGAAGGTAGCCACTTTGGGATGTTTGGTCCTAATAAACTCATAGAGGTCCTTGGTGATGGCACCGGTGTGGAAGGCACAATCTACCATGTTACAGAATGTGGAGTTATATTGATTGATGTTTAGGACAGAGATTTGTTTATACCATTCTTTATTTTGTAAAATATTCAAGCACATAGTTGTATAGTCCTCATTGTCCATGATAACTACGTTGCCACCCTTGTCAGAGGGTTTGATTACGATCTTATTATATTTACTTAATCGATTAAGGGCATGATTTTATTCAGTAGTTAGGTTGTGTGGATGATGTTTGGTTCGGGACAGTTTTGATATGTCACGAATAGTCTGTTTCAAGAAGATGGTTACATTGGGATTAGTGTTGGAATTTGGAAATGAAGTGGAGGCTTTCCTAAGCATGGTGATTGGATTTGGGGTTGATTTCTCAACCTTGTCCAGCAGAGCATCAAGATCGATTTGGTCAATCAGATCTATTGTGTTGTTCTCTTGGTGAAGGAGAGTTAGATCTCATAGGGCTTTGAATTCTTTCATGCTGTATGTTGACCAATCGACAGTGTCAGTGTTGGAGTCATCTTTCGCATGCAGGTACTTCAACAGTAGTCTGCGTGCAAAAAGTTGTATGTCTGTAATTGTTTCGAAGACATCAAAATTCTGTTTCGGACAGAATGTTAGTCCTTGAGATAGTACCTGGATTTCTGCAGCCGATAGCTCAAAAGAGGATAGGTGGTTTGCTGAATCCGGACCATGAAGGGGTCCAGGCCTCTGTTTCCTTTGTTTGTTTGTGGGTTTAAAGATTTCTGTGAAATCGACTTAGTGTGGCCCAAAGGGGAAAGGGGTATTGGAATGTCTAGAAATCTCTTGTGGCCGAGAGATATTATCATTAACCCCCTAAGTGGATGTCTGATCCAAAACTGCAGATGGATCTCTGTCTGCAGGTGGGTCAGAGTCAGCGCCAGCAAAGACTGCAAGGTCTGCATCTACTGTACATTTCTTGGGGTCTTGTTCAAATGAGTCCCTATTGTTACGATCTCTTTTTTGTTTACCACGTCCTCGGTTGCGCTGGGAAGAGTTCCGACCCGATTCAATCGGAGGGGTGGTATTGGGTTTCGGGTTTTTTAGTTTATTGGTTTTAAATTCCCGATGTGGGTGATTGTTGGGTTGAACTAGGTGAGTATTCCATCGATAAGCTCGTCCATCAGAGAAGGCCGATTTGTCCCTGCAAAACTGAATTTCTTTATTTTGTAGAATGCCCTGGTTAAAGGCAGATACATTTTCTTTAAGATTGGCCTGTAGTTCCAAAAAAATAGTATGTTGAGCATACGGAACCAAGGACAATTCCAAATTGGTTATTACCGTGTCCAAAGTGTAATATGTTTGTTGTATTCCCTGGAGAGAATAGCCATCATCTTCTGAGAGCATGATTTGAGATTAGTCTCCCATTCGATCTTACATTCATCGCTTATAGAGTGAATGTTGGGAATAATTTGGACACGCAGTCCAAAGGGGTTAATCTGTTCCTTAATATATCTGTCAAAAGTTTTAGTATGCCAAAAGAGGGCAGACTTTCTCTCAAGCACTTTAGTTAGTTTGTGAAATAGGGATGAAATGGATAGTTCTATTTTGTCTCCCTGTTCAAAAGTATTTTCATATTCGGACATTAGATTAGCCCAATCCGTGCCCACAAACTTACTCATCTTATCAATGAACCTAAAAACTATTTACATACCATAAAAAATGGACTTCGACAGTTTTTTACAACATACAAATCAGCTCACAGCTCATGTCTTGACTCGGGTGTCATGAAAAGGGGGTAAAGGGTGTTTAACCACCCAAAGTTGGGATAAACATAAAATGGAAGACACTCGTAGGAGAAAAGACACAACGTCTGCACACCCCATAAAAGTTATCAAAAAAGGAGGCTGTCCCCAGAGGGGTTTTCTAGGCAACAAAGAATAAAAATGATATCAAGGGATTAAGTTTTAATTGAAATTCTTTATTTTTGTTATCACAAGGTATCAAAACAGTAGTTATTTAAAATGTATAGCATTAAAACATGAGCTGTGGTACATGTATAAAAACCAGTGCCATCAACATCACAATGTACGGTGAAAATGCATCGTGGTCAAGCACCATAGATAAAAGTATTATATATAACTTGTATTGGAATCTGAGGCGTTTTGACCCCAACGGGTCTTCTTCAGAGGATTATATAAACAATCAAGATGTGTTGGACCATATTCCATGCTCTCACAATACGAGTGGGATTGGAATCAGCTCTCATGGGAGGTTTGGGTTTGGACAATAGGTTAAGTCGAGTTTGTTTTATAGTTTGGTTATATGCCTTCTTCAGGCATGACCGACTGTATCCGCGTGCTAGCAGTCGGTTTTGGAGGTTACCAGCCTCTCTGATGAATAGGCTGTCACTGGAACAGTTGCGGCGTAGTCGCAAATACTGTTCGTAAGGAATGGAGTTCTTAAGAGGTAAAGTGTCAGGAAAGGTCTTCTCCGCTGGTAATATCGATCATTTGGCGTGCAGTATTGAGGTCCACCAGCAGGTGTCTCCTGGCAGTTTGGAGCTGCTCTTTCCTGCAAGTTTTCTGTCACCTTTGGGCCGCAGTACTGGCGACCACCAGCGGAGGAATCCTGGCAGTATGGAGCAGGTATTCCCCTCTGCAGACAGGTATCACCTGACCTTAATTAGCTGAGCTTCAGTATAAATACCCAGCAATTGCAGACTTATATTGCCCTGGTATTGTCCTAGAGCCCTGATTCCTGTTGATCCTGCTTCCTGTCCGTTACCTGAACCCTGGGCTCTGGACTCTGAGCCTTGTACCTGACCCGTCCCTCCTGTGATCCATCCATCCTCTCTTGTCCTGTTTATCTCCCTTCCCAGCTACTGATTCCCTGTTTATGACCCCGGCCTGGCTTGACCACGATTCTGGTACTCCCTCTTGCTACATATGCTGGTTGGTTTTATATCACTGATTGTTTGGTTGTTCACTCTGTATTGGTGGTGTGTTCACATATGCATTTTCCTTAATAAACTTACTTTCACCTATTTATGTCTGGTTCACTCGGTCGCAGTCACACAGTTCTGGTCACGTCTGGTTTATGACGGGTGTGGTTAAAAGCAAGACATCCAAAAATGTGACACTGTCGTGGTTGTAGGTCATGGTAAATTTCAAATTACGATCATTGGTATTAATCAAATCAAAGAATTCAAGAAGTCTGGCCTTGGGTCCCTCCCAGATGACGAAAATGTCGTCTATATACCTAAGCCACTTGGTAATGAGACTAGTGTATTAGACAAAGCCCTCGTCATCCGAGAGTGACTGCTCCCACTCCCCCAGGTACAGGTTGACGTAGGATGGGGCACAACACGTCCCCATGGCCACGCCCTGCACCTGGAGATAGTGGGAGCTGTCAAAGCTAAAGTGGTTGTGATACAGTATATACTCCAGACCATTCAAAATAAATTTGTTTAATGCGGGGTCATAGCGTGGATTGTGCTGAAGGACCCTCTTTACCACAGAGAGGCCTACGGTATGGGGAATGCTGCTGTATAGAGCCTCCACGTCAATGGTGACAAGGATGGAATGATCTGTTAGAGTGAGATTGTTGATGATTTGTAAAAATTGTATGGTATCCCTGACAAAGGATGGCAATGATAGGACAAAAGGGTTGGAGGTGTGCGTCGATTACTCGACTTACTCGATTTTCGGATATGGCCCCATTGCCGGAGACAATGGGACGACCGGTAGGATTTTTTGGGTTCTTATGAATTTTAGGAAGGCTATAGAAGGTAGCCACTTTGGGATGTTTGGTCCTAATAAACTCATAGAGGTCCTTGGTGATGGCGCCGGTGTGGGAGGTGCAATCTGCCATGTTATAGAACGTGGAGTTATATTGATTGATGTTTAGGATGGAGATTTGTTTATACCATTCTTTATTTTATAAAATATTCAAGCACATAGTTGTATAGTCCTCATTATCCATGATAACTACGTTGCCACCCTTGTCAGAGGGTTTGATTACGATCTTATTATTTTTACTTAATCGATTAAGGGCATGATTTTCTTCAGTAGTTAGGTTGTGTGGATGATGTTTGGTTCGGGACAGTTTGGATATGTCACAAATAGTCTGTTTCGAGAAGATGGTTACATTGGGATTAGTGTTGGAGTTTGGAAAAGAAGTGGAGGCTTTCTTAAACATGGTGATTGGATTTGGGGTTGATTTCTCAACCTCGTCCAGCATAGATATCTAGGTGGTACACCTACAGGTGTTCCCCCCTTTTCTAACCGGAACCCATAGTTACACAGGAAACAAGGCTCCACTTGTTCCCCTCCTTGGGCCTCCCCAACTGCCAGGGATTTCCTATGGTGTGACTCCTCGCAAGGCGCGCACCGGTGGTGTATTCTTTTTCCTCCCTACCTTTGCTGACCATGCTGACCACTGAGAGACGCTGAGGGGGTTCTTTCCATACAGAGAGCATTGAATATGGTCCAACACATCTTGATTGGTAAATATACGAAAATACTTATTATTGCTTGTTCATTTTCTCCCCATTTTTTTTTATTAACCTAACACTACAATATATGTTAACGTTTTTACAGTTTATATAATCCTCTGAAGAAGACCCGTTGGGGTCGAAACGCCTCAGGATTCCAATACAAGTTATATATAATACTTTTATCTATGGTGTTTGACCACAATACATTTTCACCAGGATTCCAATACAAGTTATATATAATACTTTTATCTATGGTAAAAAAAAAAAAAAAAAAAAAAAAAAAAAAAAACAATGTGTCTGCGCTAGAAAAAAATCGCTGCACTCAAAGTGCAGTACTGGTAAACATAAACAACATGGGTGTTGATATATATGTGCATGCGTAAAAATACCCCTAGGTGCTAAAGTATAAAGTGCACAGTGCTATGTGAAACACAGCAAGTGAGTGATCAAACAAAACAACATATCCATTAAAATATCAAAATAAAATACAAGAGGATATAACAAACAGTGAATAAATGAAGTCCAAAAACGTGTATATCCAATGATATAAAAGTGCCCAAATAAATTAGTCCAAAAATTTGGTGAATTTCACATATCCTATCTTCCAAACTGTGCCACCAAAAAACATGCTGTGGTGTCTTCCAGCCGCCCCCACAGGTGTATATGCTCACCTTCCTGTGTGTGACACAGCGATTAGACTATGTCAAACAAAGCCTTGGAGCCACTCCTGTGCTCATTAGGAACCAGCTGTGCAGACTTCCAATGTTCTCAAGTGGAGATGGTTTATGCAAGAGAAAAAAACTCCATAGCGCAATATGTAGGTATAAAGGATTTTAATCAAATAATCAGCTCCCCTCACATATATGTGCATGCGTAAAAATACCCCTAGGTGCTAAAGTATAAAGTGCACAGTGCTATGTGAAACACAGCAAGTGAGTGATCAAACAAAACAACATATCAATTAAAATATCAAAATAAAATACAAGAGGATATAACAAACAGTGAATAAATGAAGTCCAAAAACGTGTATATCCAATGATATAAAAGTGCCCAAATAAATTAGTCCAAAAATTTGGTGAATTTCACATATCCTATCTTCCAAACTGTGCCACCAAAAAACATGCTGTGGTGTCTTCCAGCCGCCCCCACAGGTGTATATGCTCACCTTCCTGTGTGTGACACAGCGATTAGACTATGTCAAACAAAGCCTTGGAGCCACTCCTGTGCTCATTAGGAACCAGCTGTGCAGACTTCCAATGTTCTCAAGTGGAGATGGTTTATGCAAGAGAAAAAAACTCCATAGCGCAATATGTAGGTATAAAGGATTTTAATCAAATAATCAGCTCCCCTCACTGGGGTACTCACATATTGTGGGTGCGTGAGTGCACCATCCTTAACAAGCATAAAACGGTCAATCTCTCGGTGTGGTGTGCGGTGCGGCGTGTGTAACGAAAATCTCCTGCTCTCTCTCTGCTGACAGCTCCGTCCAGGCCCCTCCCCTACGCGTGTTCGGCACCGGGACCACGTGCCTTCTTCAGGGGGAATCTGATTGGACGAGAGCTCCAGAGTGAATATATATAGCTCCGGCGGCCATTTTGCCTAAGACCGCAGACACATCTGTGTCTATAGCGGCCATTTTCCCTTAGGCCATGGATCAGGCTGACACCAGCCGTGTCAATCATGGCAGCCATTTTGCCTAGGATCACAGATGTAAATCCTAATGGGCAGTAAAGGTAACTACAGCGGCCATTTTCCCTGAGACTACAAATCTGCTAAATAGCAGAATGTGTACTATTAATAGCAGGATCTCACAATAAATGATCTAATCAGATGTTGTGCATAAAAATAATCTACAATGATAATGATATATAACCATGTATTCTATCTTAATATAATAATATTATACAGGACGGAGCGGTCTCGCAAAGAGAGCACCGCCACACACCACACACGTTTAGATCGCCGCAAACGATAAAATATCACATAATAAACAAACGTACAGCATTCCATATATGATTAATCGACCCCAAGATTGGATCAACCAACTTAAAATTAAATATTACTAAAATATTAAAAACAAACATGACATACTTTATTATAAAAAATTGTTATTAAAAATATTTGAATCACATAAAAAATCATAAAAAAATTCTTTTTAAGATATTAATCTAAAAAATCTATTTAAAAAAATATTCCAAAATGGATAAAATTTATACACCCAACATAGAATCACTGTGGGGAGGTAATTGAACTATCAAGGGGAACATCACAGTATACAATCTATAGTGGATGCCCTAGCTGAGCCCAATAGATAAGGCATCCCTTTCAACTCAAAACGAGAAAGAACAGAAATGGTAAAAGGTATATCGCCAAAGCAAACAGTATCAATAGTTACTAAGAAAACATCTCAAATCGAAATCTCTATTCAATCCTCCAGGGACCAAAGACCCAAGCTGGTGTATCCACCAGGATTCCCTTTTGCTTATCTCTCTGACAAAATTCGAACCCCTCCAGTGGCGTTTGGGCGCCTCAATCCCCCAAAACTTCATGCCTACGGTACTTTGGTTGTGTACCCTCTTAAAATGCACATATAAACCATGTTTATCGGACCCATTGCATATGTGCCTCACATGTTCTTCTATGCGATCTTTAAGGGCCCTGGTGGTGCGCCCCACATACAACAGGTTACATGGGCACTTTAAGGCATAGACCACCCCTACTGTATCACAAGATATAAAATCCCTAATCTTATATGAAAAGTTGTTTCTAGGGTTCGAGAATTCCTTTAACCTCCTAGTGTTGTCCGGGATCCTCCTGCAACTGTAACACCTGCCGCAGCTATGGAACCCTTCTAGGTCCAAAAACATTTTAGGTTTTGGAGGGGGGGGATCTACCACATTATGTATCAGCCTATCCCGCAAGCTAGGAGCTCTCTTAAAAACAAATTTCGGTTTATCCGGGAGAACATCTTTGAGCTGGGTGTCCTGTTTCAACACACTCCAATATTTACATATGATCCTCCTTACTTCATAACTTTGTGCTGAATAATCAAGTATTACACTAATACCCTCATGAACATCATTACCGGTTACTTTGATAGCATCTTTTAGAAGATCCGCCCTACTCATGTTGCCAATTCTACTTCTTTCTTTCTCCAAAAACTCCTTCTGATATCCCTTCTCCAAGAACATGGTACTCAACCTCTCTGACTGGGTCTCATAATCAACCATCCTGGTGCAATTCCTTCGCATCCTCATATATTGTCCACTCGGGATGTTTTTTAACCAGGGTTTATGATGACAACTCGTAACCGGAATATACGAATTCCGGTCCGTAGCTTTGAAGAAGGATTTGGTGATGATACCCTCATTGGTGTTGGAGATCTCTAGATCCAAAAAATGTATATTTTCTGTACTAACATTCCAGGTGAGGGAGATGTTTCGATCATTGACATTCATGGAGTTCAGTAAACCCATCAGACCTTCCATATCCCCTCTCCAAATAATTAAGAGATCGTCTATAAATCTCTTGTATAGTACGATATCTCCATTGTCGTCCTTTAGGTTTTCCTCTTCCTCCCATTTGGCCATATAGAGATTAGCTACACTCGGGGCGAATTTGGCGCCCATCGCGACACCTTTCTTCTGTAAGTAGATCTTGTTATCGTACCAGAAAAAATTATTCTGTAAACAAAAATCTAAACATTTCAAAAGAAAGAATGTAAGGTCCTCATCGATTGAATCTTCCTTATCCAAGGCCCATTTGACAGCATTCAGGGCACCCTCATGGTCGATGTTAGTATATAATGAGGCCACATCTCCTGTGGCCATAATTATATTCTCATGTGTAGCACATCCCCCAAGCAACTGCAAAGTATGCTTGGTATCCCTAAGATAGGCGTTGGTTTTCTTCACTAAGGGCTGTAGATGGATGTCTATATACTCTCCTAATCTGGAGGTAAGGGATCCAATACCGCTCACTATCGGTCTTCCGGGTGGATTTAGGCTGTCCTTATGGATTTTGGGTAAGTAGTAGATTACAGGCATTTTACTGACCATAGGGACTAGGTATTTGGCTTCATGCTTGTTCAACAAGCCTTTATCGGTTCCATATTTGATAATGCCCTCTAATGCACTTTTACACATCTTGGAGGGGTTATCCTTAAGGGGTTGATAAGTGTCCATGTCGCTCAGTATCCTTCCCATCTCATCTTTATATTGTTGTAGTGAGAGGACGACGACACCTCCCCCTTTGTCCGCCGGTCTAATCACTATGTCTTTCCTTTTCTCCAGTGAATCCATTCCTCTTTTAATATCTATATGTTCATACACTTTCTTAACCGGTAACTGTTCTAACTCCGAGGTAACCAATTTTTTGAATAAATCGACGTATTTATTGTTGGATATATAGGGGTTAAACACTGAGTTATTTCTTAGGTTAGTGAACCTATGATCAGTGACAGCTCTCTCAACAGGATTGAGGGCATAATACTTTTTGATATTAAGTTTCCTGACCAATTTTTGTACACCAACATAGGTGTCGAATTTGTTGAGTCCTTTTTTAGGGGCATATTTGATTCCCTTATCTAAAACTAGTAGTTCCTCCCTTGATAGTTCTGCTCCGCTCAGATTATAGATTCCCCGTCCGAGTCTTCCCGCCTTCTTTTTCTGTTGAACTCTTCGTCCAGCTCTCCCTCCTCTCTTCCTGGATTTCGTACTTCTCGGGAGGGTCCTCCCCTGGTCCCCCCTAAAAAAGATTCATCCAGAAAATTGTCATTGTCGCTCAAAGGCTGGAAGCTATTAGCCACAGGTACCCCATAGTGGTCCTGCTGATGTGTTTCATATCTGACTCTCTGCGGTTTAGGGGAATAGTAAACTCCACCTCTACGTGCATCTTCTCTTGTATGTGTGGGGTGTCCCCTAAAAGGAGGTTGATACGGTAAGGGGCCCCTATAAGGTGCACGATTTCCTCTCTGGGGTGTATTCTGCTGATTCCCATAACTCCTATAATGATGATATGGAGTACTGTGTTGGTATCCATATGGCCTTTGATGGCCATATGAGTACTGTTGGCCATTTCTGTAGTGAGGGGCAGGATTCGGAGGATAATCCAAATCAAGATGCTCCCTCTCCCTATAGCCATTATCTTTATAAGCGGGTGCCTCATATCTCCAATTCCCATTGTTGGGCGGCGGGCCATTTCTCCCCTCATTATTAGGTCGCCTCGACAGATTTTGTTGCGATTTTCTAGGGGGTTGGCGATAAGGCGTATGAGGTAACACCTCCTCCTGACGTTGCGGTGGAAACCCTCTGTTACCTGGTCTGTTGCTCTGTTGCTGTGAATGAGACTGACCCTGTGGTTGTGGTACCCTATTGGTAACTGTCCCCATCTGTGAATGGGGGTTAACCACAGTGGTGGACGCCAATGTTGATTGCCAACGAAAGACTTGTTTGTTTTGATAGTCTTCGAAGTCCCTTTGGTACTTCTTCTTCTTTACATTTTTATTTTCCGTGTCTTTCTTCTGCATACTCCTCTGTAGCTCCCCCATGAGTTTAGTGTATTCAGGGTGATTAATGAGGGAGCTAAGTTTATCCCTAATATCCTTAATTTGGTTCTCCAAAAGATCTAGTTTACGCTGTTTTCTCTTCATAAGGAATTCCATAATCTCCCTTCCCTTACCCACAAAAAACGCATACCACTCCTCCACATCATCCACCCCTAGTAAGCCATCATTAATGGGAACATCCCATCGTAACTTCCTAGGGACCAGACCATCCTTTAAATATTTTCTCATGGTGGACATGTCCCACCATATATTACTCTTTTTATCCATGCAGTGTCCTAATTTCCTAAAAAGCTGCGTAATATCATTCTCATTCGTGTTGGTAATGGAGAAAAGATCCTCCAGATCAATTTCTTTGTTCTCAAAAAAGGCAAAAGGATCCATCAGGCTACTAGCAAGAATATGAAAATTTGGGAAACAAAATATATATGAAACCCTGCGAGCCACTTACGGATAAATGCCTACAAAATAATAAGTGAACAGTGGAGACCAGCTGCAAACACTCAGTCACGTTCCATATTCGTGCAAAGTATTAAAATAAAAAAAAAAAACAATGTGTCTGCGCTAGAAAAAAATCGCTGCACTCAAAGTGCAGTACTGGTAAACATAAACAACATGGGTGTTGATATATATGTGCATGCGTAAAAATACCCCTAGGTGCTAAAGTATAAAGTGCACAGTGCTATGTGAAACACAGCAAGTGAGTGATCAAACAAAACAACATATCCATTAAAATATCAAAATAAAATACAAGAGGATATAACAAACAGTGAATAAATGAAGTCCAAAAACGTGTATATCCAATGATATAAAAGTGCCCAAATAAATTAGTCCAAAAATTTGGTGAATTTCACATATCCTATCTTCCAAACTGTGCCACCAAAAAACATGCTGTGGTGTCTTCCAGCCGCCCCCACAGGTGTATATGCTCACCTTCCTGTGTGTGACACAGCGATTAGACTATGTCAAACAAAGCCTTGGAGCCACTCCTGTGCTCATTAGGAACCAGCTGTGCAGACTTCCAATGTTCTCAAGTGGAGATGGTTTATGCAAGAGAAAAAAACTCCATAGCGCAATATGTAGGTATAAAGGATTTTAATCAAATAATCAGCTCCCCTCACATATATGTGCATGCGTAAAAATACCCCTAGGTGCTAAAGTATAAAGTGCACAGTGCTATGTGAAACACAGCAAGTGAGTGATCAAACAAAACAACATATCAATTAAAATATCAAAATAAAATACAAGAGGATATAACAAACAGTGAATAAATGAAGTCCAAAAACGTGTATATCCAATGATATAAAAGTGCCCAAATAAATTAGTCCAAAAATTTGGTGAATTTCACATATCCTATCTTCCAAACTGTGCCACCAAAAAACATGCTGTGGTGTCTTCCAGCCGCCCCCACAGGTGTATATGCTCACCTTCCTGTGTGTGACACAGCGATTAGACTATGTCAAACAAAGCCTTGGAGCCACTCCTGTGCTCATTAGGAACCAGCTGTGCAGACTTCCAATGTTCTCAAGTGGAGATGGTTTATGCAAGAGAAAAAAACTCCATAGCGCAATATGTAGGTATAAAGGATTTTAATCAAATAATCAGCTCCCCTCACTGGGGTACTCACATATTGTGGGTGCGTGAGTGCACCATCCTTAACAAGCATAAAACGGTCAATCTCTCGGTGTGGTGTGCGGTGCGGCGTGTGTAACGAAAATCTCCTGCTCTCTCTCTGCTGACAGCTCCGTCCAGGCCCCTCCCCTACGCGTGTTCGGCACCGGGACCACGTGCCTTCTTCAGGGGGAATCTGATTGGACGAGAGCTCCAGAGTGAATATATATAGCTCCGGCGGCCATTTTGCCTAAGACCGCAGACACATCTGTGTCTATAGCGGCCATTTTCCCTTAGGCCATGGATCAGGCTGACACCAGCCGTGTCAATCATGGCAGCCATTTTGCCTAGGATCACAGATGTAAATCCTAATGGGCAGTAAAGGTAACTACAGCGGCCATTTTCCCTGAGACTACAAATCTGCTAAATAGCAGAATGTGTACTATTAATAGCAGGATCTCACAATAAATGATCTAATCAGATGTTGTGCATAAAAATAATCTACAATGATAATGATATATAACCATGTATTCTATCTTAATATAATAATATTATACAGGACGGAGCGGTCTCGCAAAGAGAGCACCGCCACACACCACACACGTTTAGATCGCCGCAAACGATAAAATATCACATAATAAACAAACGTACAGCATTCCATATATGATTAATCGACCCCAAGATTGGATCAACCAACTTAAAATTAAATATTACTAAAATATTAAAAACAAACATGACATACTTTATTATAAAAAATTGTTATTAAAAATATTTGAATCACATAAAAAATCATAAAAAAATTCTTTTTAAGATATTAATCTAAAAAATCTATTTAAAAAAATATTCCAAAATGGATAAAATTTATACACCCAACATAGAATCACTGTGGGGAGGTAATTGAACTATCAAGGGGAACATCACAGTATACAATCTATAGTGGATGCCCTAGCTGAGCCCAATAGATAAGGCATCCCTTTCAACTCAAAACGAGAACCTAAAATGTTTTTGGACCTAGAAGGGTTCCATAGCTGCGGCAGGTGTTACAGTTGCAGGAGGATCCCGGACAACACTAGGAGGTTAAAGGAATTCTCGAACCCTAGAAACAACTTTTCATATAAGATTAGGGATTTTATATCTTGTGATACAGTAGGGGTGGTCTATGCCTTAAAGTGCCCATGTAACCTGTTGTATGTGGGGCGCACCACCAGGGCCCTTAAAGATCGCATAGAAGAACATGTGAGGCACATATGCAATGGGTCCGATAAACATGGTTTATATGTGCATTTTAAGAGGGTACACAACCAAAGTACCGTAGGCATGAAGTTTTGGGGGATTGAGGCGCCCAAACGCCACTGGAGGGGTTCGAATTTTGTCAGAGAGATAAGCAAAAGGGAATCCTGGTGGATACACCAGCTTGGGTCTTTGGTCCCTGGAGGATTGAATAGAGATTTCGATTTGAGATGTTTTCTTAGTAACTATTGATACTGTTTGCTTTGGCGATATACCTTTTACCATTTCTGTTCTTTCTCGTTTTGAGTTGAAAGGGATGCCTTATCTATTGGGCTCAGCTAGGGCATCCACTATAGATTGTATACTGTGATGTTCCCCTTGATAGTTCAATTACCTCCCCACAGTGATTCTATGTTGGGTGTATAAATTTTATCCATTTTGGAATATTTTTTTAAATAGATTTTTTAGATTAATATCTTAAAAAGAATTTTTTTATGATTTTTTATGTGATTCAAATATTTTTAATAACAATTTTTTATAATAAAGTATGTCATGTTTGTTTTTAATATTTTAGTAATATTTAATTTTAAGTTGGTTGATCCAATCTTGGGGTCGATTAAGCATATATGGAATGCTGTACGTTTGTTTATTATGTGATATTTTATCGTTTGCGGCGATCTAAACGTGTGTGGTGTGTGGCGGTGCTCTCTTTGCGAGACCGCTCCGTCCTGTATAATATTATTATATTAAGATAGAATACATGGTTATATATCATTATCATTGTAGATTATTTTTATGCACAACATCTGATTAGATCATTTATTGTGAGATCCTGCTATTAATAGTACACATTCTGCTATTTAGCAGATTTGTAGTCTCAGGGAAAATGGCCGCTGTAGTTACCTTTACTGCCCATTAGGATTTACATCTGTGATCCTAGGCAAAATGGCTGCCATGATTGACACGGCTGGTGTCAGCCTGATCCATGGCCTAAGGGAAAATGGCCGCTATAGACACAGATGTGTCTGCGGTCTTAGGCAAAATGGCCGCCGGAGCTATATATATTCACTCTGGAGCTCTCGTCCAATCAGATTCCCCCTGAAGAAGGCACGTGGTCCCGGTGCCGAACACGCGTAGGGGAGGGGCCTGGACGGAGCTGTCAGCAGAGAGAGAGCAGGAGATTTTCGTTACACACGCCGCACCGCACACCACACCGAGAGATTGACCGTTTTATGCTTGTTAAGGATGGTGCACTCACGCACCCACAATATGTGAGTACCCCAGTGAGGGGAGCTGATTATTTGATTAAAATCCTTTATACCTACATATTGCGCTATGGAGTTTTTTTTCTCTTGCATAAACCATCTCCACTTGAGAACATTGAAAGTCTGCACAGCTGGTTCCTAATGAGCACAGGAGTGGCTCCAAGGCTTTGTTTGACATAGTCTAATCGCTGTGTCACACACAGGAAGGTGAGCATATACACCTGTGGGGGCGGCTGGAAGACACCACAGCATGTTTTTTGGTGGCACAGTTTGGAAGATAGGATATGTGAAATTCACCAAATTTTTGGACTAATTTATTTGGGCACTTTTATATCATTGGATATACACGTTTTTGGACTTCATTTATTCACTGTTTGTTATATCCTCTTGTATTTTATTTTGATATTTTAATTGATATGTTGTTTTGTTTGATCACTCACTTGCTGTGTTTCACATAGCACTGTGCACTTTATACTTTAGCACCTAGGGGTATTTTTATGCATGCACATATATGTGAGGGGAGCTGATTATTTGATTAAAATCCTTTATACCTACATATTGCGCTATGGAGTTTTTTTCTCTTGCATAAACCATCTCCACTTGAGAACATTGGAAGTCTGCACAGCTGGTTCCTAATGAGCACAGGAGTGGCTCCAAGGCTTTGTTTGACATAGTCTAATCGCTGTGTCACACACAGGAAGGTGAGCATATACACCTGTGGGGGCGGCTGGAAGACACCACAGCATGTTTTTTGGTGGCACAGTTTGGAAGATAGGATATGTGAAATTCACCAAATTTTTGGACTAATTTATTTGGGCACTTTTATATCATTGGATATACACGTTTTTGGACTTCATTTATTCACTGTTTGTTATATCCTCTTGTATTTTATTTTGATATTTTAATGGATATGTTGTTTTGTTTGATCACTCACTTGCTGTGTTTCACATAGCACTGTGCACTTTATACTTTAGCACCTAGGGGTATTTTTACGCATGCACATATATATCAACACCCATGTTGTTTATGTTTACCAGTACTGCACTTTGAGTGCAGCGATTTTTTTCTAGCGCAGACACATTGTTTTTTTTTTTTTATTTTAATACTTTGCACGAATATGGAACGTGACTGAGTGTTTGCAGCTGGTCTCCACTGTTCACTTATTATTTTGTAGGCATTTATCCGTAAGTGGCTCGCAGGGTTTCATATATACTTTTATCTATGGTGTTTGACCACGATGCATTTTTACCGTACATTGTCATGTTGATGGCACTGCTTTTTATACATGTACCACAGCTCATGTTTTGATGATATACATTTTGAATAACTACTGTTTTGATACCTCGTGATAACAAAAATAAAGGATAAATAATAAAAATTCCTTCGCGCTGGTAGATGTGAAAGAAAAAATTATATTAATACTGAATGGTGTAGATAAATAAATGTGAATAATGCAGCAAAATTAAAGTGCTCACATAACTACTTAATAGATAAATACTTAAAATAAATTTCGCGCAATATTGGAAAAGGTGATGTGAAATATGCTAGGTAGGGGCAAATAGAATTTGATAGTAGTATCTGTGATAGTAGATAGGATCAACAATCTCTGTGATGTTGATCCTATCTACTATCACAGATACTACTATCAAATTCTATTTGCCCCTACCCTAGGATATTTCACATCACCTTTTCCAATATTGCGCGAAATTTATTTTAAGTATTTAACAAAAATAAAGAATTTCAATTAAAACTTAATCCCTTGATATCATTTTCATTCTTTGTTGCCTAGAAAACCCCTCTGGGGGACAGCCTCCTTTTTGATAACTTTTATGGGGTGTGAGCCGTTGTGTCTTTTCTCCTATGAGTGTCTTCCATTTTATGTTTATCGCTTTAGGAAACAAGAACTCTATCTTACTAGAGACCAGCTATATTTCTGGTGAGTGCATACATGGGGGTGGTCAGGTGGCACCTGCAGGCCACTTTACACAGTGGATAATCACTGCACTTCTATTGAAGATAATATACTGGTTATACCAGTGGTGGCTAGTGCTCAATATTTTTGGGGAGGGCAAACTAACTGAAAAATTCTGAAAAAACATCAAATGCAGACTCACTGTGCCATCATATGCAGCCAACTGTGCCCATCATATGCAGCCAACTGTGCCCATCATATGCAGCCAACTGTGCCCATCATATGCAGTTGCTGTGCCCATCATATGCAGCCAACTGTGCCCATCATATGCAGCCAACTGTGGCCAGCAAATGCAGCCACTGTGCCCATCATATGCAGCCAACTGAGCCCACCATTACAGCCATTGTGCCCGTCATATACAGCCAACTGTGACACCCGCCACACGCTCGCTGTCTGCCTGGCACTTACCCCATCGTGGTGGCGGGTCAGGCAGCTCCTGTGTCTTCCATACATCTCTTCTTTTTCAGATTTATGTTTAGAGTTGGGCTGAACACCCCCCCCCCCCAGTTTGGTTTGTGCAAGAACTCTCAAACATTTCAAAATTTTGGACATGAACCACAAAGCCTATTAAAGAATTTGGGACCCAAATTCTAAAAATCTAAACATTATTTTTGAAGGCTTATGCCGCGTACACGCGGTCGGAATTTCCAACAGAAAAAGTCCGATGGGAGCTCTTGGTCGGATAATCCGACCGTGTGTATGCCCCATCTGACTTTTTCTGTCGGCATTTCCGATGGACTTAGATAGAGAACATGCTCTAAATTTTTATGTTGGAAATGCCGAAGTTGCTCATTATGTTGACATGTCCGCTGTGTGTACGCAGCATTACAGTATATGCAAGTTATTGGCAATAAAATGTGTATGGGGCCTGGGTACTGCCCTAGGGGACATGTATTAATGCAAAATTTTTCTTAAAAAATATAATTTTTAAAGGAGCAGTGATTTTAATGATGCTTAAACTGAAACAATAAAAATTAAAAATTCCTTTAAATATAGTGCCTGGCGGCACCCTTTATTCTACCTGCAAAGTTGCATATCTGTAACGTGTATAGAACATGCTGCAGCAAAACTGGCATATATAAAGAAAAAAAAGACATTTAAAGCGGGGGTCTGCCCACCGCTGCAAAAATTAAAAGCCACTAGCTGCACATACTGAAGCTACTGACTTTTAATAATCAGAGACTTACCTGTCCTGGAGTCCAGCGATTTCGGAACTGCAGCTGATGTTTCCATCAGCTATCGGGTGCATGCCACCTCCATTGCGAGTAAGGGAACCCGGCAGTGTAGCCTTACGACTTCACGCCGGGAACTCTACTGCACATGCACGATTCTCTGCTCCTCTCTCCTACTGGGCCGGCGGCCGGGGAAGGAAGAGGGAGGAGGAGGGAGCCCCAGCGATGTAAATACCTGCGGCTGAGGCTCCCGGAAGTTAGGATGGGATACCTGTGAAAGACAAGTATCCTGTCCCCCCTCCCCCTGAAAAGGTGCACCACAGTAAGCAAGCCTTATGTGAAGAAGCCAAATCATAGTACACTCAGGCCAAGAATAAAAAAAAATATTTTTAGATAAAGCCTGATGTCTCGTTTGCAGACTTTGGATAGAAGTAACAGGTGCAGAAAAATTGGGCTTTGGGTGTTAGTGGTGCCTTCACACCGTAACCCTATAGATGTACTCTTGAAAAAAATCTGTTTGTTTTCCTATGTTTTGTTAAGAAAAATAATGTCCAACAATAGCCTCAAAATAGAAGTCTCTAAATAAATTTACAAAAACTAATTTAGAAATTGCTTTATTCTTTTATTTCATCATCTTCTTCCTCCTCTTTTACTTCTCATATATAAAATACATTATTATACCTTATTAGAACATCCAGACAATGCCCCATAAATATACTCTTCTATATTGGCGAGCCGCACGTTCATGTAGTCACCCACAGAAATCAGATATCTCTTGTATTAAATACCCCAAGTAATGGTTTTGAGTTTAGTGGCCAACTCATTCTGCTGCTGAAGCTGCCACTGATCTATAAATCAGTTAAAAGAAGGAAAACACTTTTCCGCAGAATGAAAGGTCATAGCAATATGTGGGGGCCAACATGGGATAGCTCAAAAGAGGTCTGCAGATCTCTTCTCCCTGCTTTCTGTATTTACAGATTGTCATTGGTTGCAGCGGTATCCCTTGGCAGCAACAGCCATGGAATTGGTCGCGGTATCAGGCAGTGGATTGGACAGAATGGGAAAGTGTAAAGCCTGTGTGGAGGGAGCAGAGAATAGGAGCGGAGGGCATTCAGTCTATAGCCATCAAACTAGACCGCAACTCCAGTCCTCTGCAGCTATGAAGTGCCGTTCTCCACGCAGAAGGGAAAGCCACCTTTTGGAGAAAGCCAAAGGTGAGGGGGTGAAGAATGGCTGCTGTGGTGTCTGGAGGAGGGACAAGACTCAGCTCCACCTGTGAGTGCGGCCAATACAACCCCTAATGAAGAAGAGGAGACTGCCACGGTCAGGTGTGGGAAGCCTCAGCAGCCTGTCAGGAAAAATAAACATTTAAAGACTAATGTTTCTCCTCAGCTGAGAGGCAGGGAGGGAGTAGCAGTTCTGTGAGGAAGAGTGCACCTCACATGAGGCAGAACAGCGCTACTCAGCCTGCCCCTGTGGCAGCCAGCAGTGGGCATCCAGCATCTAATATTGGTGGTGAGACCTGTTCTGATTCTAAAGTCTCTGAACTGTCATTGTTGGTTACATCTTTATCTAATGTATTACAGCAATTTAAAGGAGCACAGTCTATTGGTGCTAATGTTAAAGAATTGGAAGGAGCACAGGTTACTGGTGCATGGAGCATTAATAATACAGATTCTGATGATACAGGGACACATTTTCACGGTGCAAAGGGAAATTTTCTTTCTGCTGATTACATGGCAGACATTAGTTCTGTGTGGCAAGGTTTGAGTGAATCTGCTTTACAGGATGAAGGGGTAGATAATGGTGTTTTATCCCGTTTAGAGTACCCCTTAACTCCCCAGTGTTAGTTAACCCCTCCTTGCCTTTGAGGCCCTCTGCTGCTATGATCGGTGAATCCTCTTTTAGAGGCCATGCCATGTGAAATTTCGCCTTTGGGCTTTCATTTAGCTAAAACGGTTAAAGAAAAAATTTGGAGGGGCAAATTAATTGACATATTGTCATTATTACCTGCTTCAAAAGAATTTCTTTCTAAATCTGACAAGCAGGCAGGGGAACATACGGAAGAGGATAGGAGGAGAGCCATTCCCAAAACCTTCCAGAACTGGTTACAGGCCTTTTGCATTTATGCTGCTGTCATGTGAGAACGCTTCCCTAGTAAATGCTCAGGTTTATTCCAGCATTTAGATATTATTGCTAAAGCATTTCGTCATTTGGTGGTTATGCTTGGTACACGTATGACGAGAATTTTCAGCAGAAATTGGCAGTTCACCCCTCTATACATTGGGGGTCTAAAGATGTAGGCTTATAGTTAAATCTAATGTTGCCCCCAAAACCTCAATTCACCCCGAGGGTAGGGTCTACTCCACAAATTACATTTCGCAAAGGATTTTGTTTTGCCTTCATGGAAGGACAATGCAAGTTCTTATCTAACTGCAGGTATAGGCACAAGTGCTCCCACTGTAATGGGAACCATTCTGCCAGCAGGTGCTTTCATAGATCTGCCTCCACCTCTTTTCAATTACTCAGGGACGCTAGTGGAAAAAGCCTCAACCCCGGTGAGCCTAGTAAGAATGCTTCCCTGGCTAGAACGCTATCCAGATCTCAGGATGGCAACTCTGCTAATTAATGGTTTCAGGCATGGTTTTCTGGTTCCTTCTTTTAATGGGTTGGGCTGTAATATGGTAAGGAATTTAAAATCTCCTTATATTCATTCGTCTGTGGTACAAGATAAAAACTCCAAAGAAATTACTGAAGTTAGGATAGCTGGCCCCTTTTCTTCCCCACTATTTCCAAATTTTAGACTCTCCCCCTTGGGTATCGTTCCTAAAAAGGAGAGTGGCTGATTTCGATTGATATATCATCTTTCCTATCCGTCGGACTCTTCATTGAATGATGAAGTTTCTGATGAAGAAGCCCCAGTGTTCTATTCTTCCTTCGATGAGGCTCTTGTTATTTTGAGGCAGCAGGGACGTGGTGCCTTATTGGCTAAGGCAGATGTCAAATCTGTTTTTTTTTGCTGCCAGTGCACCCAAAGGTTTCAATTACTTAGGTTTTCAATTTCAAGGTCAATTATATTTCAACAAATGTATGCCCATGGGATTTTCTTCGTCATGTTTTTATTTTTACGCCTTTTCTACTTTTTTGCACTGGGTTTTGTCAGTATTTTATCCTTCCGGGGGGGTTTTGCATTATTTGGATGACTTTTTATTTGTTGGCCCTGTGGGCTTCTCTGCTTGTCTAGCATTGTTACAACTGTTTTTCAGCATATGTGAACACTTTGGGGTTCAATTTTCACCAGAAAAGATGGTTTTCCCTTCTACCACTATTGAATTTTTGGGGATTACAATTGACTCCTCACTAATGGAGTTCAGATTGCCTTTACACAAACTTCAAAAGATGAGATCAACGATCTCAGTCTTTCTATTGAAAAGAAAGGTGTTACTGAAAGAAGCCCAACCGTTATTGAATCTTTTTGCTTTTGCAGCCAGAGTCATTCCTATGCTAAGGGTATTTTTCCGGAGGTTTGCTTTGGCTACCAGGGGTTTTAAGAGTCCATATTCTCACATCTGTATCTCCAAGAGCATTAGGTAGGATCTGAAAGTTTGGGACGCCTTTTTTATGTAATTTTAATGGTTCCACAATATGGCAACAAGAATTTATTAATAACTAATGCCCTGTACACACGGTCAGATTTTCCGTCGGAAAATGTGTGATAGGACCTTGTTGTTGATCCGCTCACACATTTTCCATCGGAATTTCCGACACACAAAATTTGAGAGCTTGCTATAAAATTTTCCGACAACAAAATCTATTGTCAGAAATTCCGATCGTGTGTACACAAATCTGACACACAAAGTGCAATGCATGCTCATAATTAATTAAGAGACGAAAGCTATTGGATACTGCCCCATTTATAGTCCCGACGTACGTGTTTTACGTCACCGCGTTCGGAACGATCGGATTTTCCAACAACTTTGTGTAACCGTGTGTATGCAAGACAAGTTTGAGCCAACATCCGTTGGAAAAAATCCATGGATTTTGTTGTCGGAATGTCCGATCAATGTCCCACCGTGTGTACAGGGCATATCAGTTGAAATTCTTTACAGATGCCGCTAGATCCTTGGGCTTTGGAGCCTTTATGGACTGTCAGTGGTGCGCCGCCGAGTGGCACTCGAATTGGTTGCAGCAGGACATTCTTCAGAATCTTGTCTTCCTGGAATTATACCCAGTAATAGTTTCCATAGTGGTGTGGAAGGATGCTTTAAAAAAAAAACGCAGAGTTCTGGTGCACACGGATAACAAGGGTATTTTCTTTGCCATTAATATTTTATCCTATAAGTCTGAACCAGTTATTAAATTGTTGCGTTTTCTAGTATTACACTTCATGCCTTTTAATATTTGGTTAAAAGCGACGCACATAGCAGGTATACATAATAACATAGCTGAGGCTTTATCTCATTTTCAGTTCGAGAAGTTTCAGGAATTGGCTCCGGTGGCGGATCAGTGTGACACCCTTTGTCCAAATTTCCTCTGGGGCCTAATTTGGAACTGATACTGTCTAACCTAAAAAACTCTGTATCAAGAAAGACTTGGCTAGACTATCGCTGTTCATGGTTCACATTGTGTTAATTTTGTCATGAGTTGGGCCTGGATGCCTTGGATGTGACCGCATATGTCTCTCTGGCATTCGTGTCTAGGCTGATTCAGGCAAAACTCAGTTCCGCCTCAGTAAGCAGGATGTTAGCGGGTGTGTCCTTTTTTCTAAAATTTGCAGGTTTACCTGCATTAACTTCTTTCTTTCAGGTTAGTCAAGTGCTCAAAGGCCCTAAAAGGACTAGACCTACATGTGATAATAGGCGCCCCATTTATCTTTGTTCTAAGGGCGTCAGCTGCAGGCAGTATGAGGTCTTATGTTCACTGTTGAGCAGAAAATCCTTAAGTTTCATAAACCAGAAGTTAGAGAATACATCCCCATATTCTGCCTTCAAAGTATCTAGAGATTTCATCTTGTTGCCATTGAGACAGTGAATGGCGAGTAGTTTAAAGTCATTATCTGGGGACAAAAGTGTTCTTTGATTAAGACCTGGGAGGAAGTCTGGATTTTTAGCAATTGGTGTCAAAGGGCCAGGGATTGATGCTAATTTGTGCTGAATGGCTGTTTTATGCCAGATATTTAATGTGGTGGCTACCAAGGCATGGTCTATATTTTGGTGTTTTTGGAGTGAGTAGACCATGGGTAAAACAGTAGTTGCAGTTTGTTTTGTATATGTTCAAGATGTACCCAGTTTTGTTTTGGCTGTGGCAGTGCAAGTGCCAGTCAATTAATCTAGTGATGTGGGTAGCATAGTAGTATTTCTTATAGTCTGGGGGGCCTACTGTATTCCTCCTTTATTTTTGGGTAGTGTGAGGAATATGAAATTTATTCTAGGTGTTTTGTCTGTCCATAGAAACCTTCTCTGCATCTGCAATAGTCTGGAGAAGAAAGAGTTAGGAATTGGTATAGGTAATGCATTAAAGAGATATAGTAGTCTTGGGAGTATAGTCATTTTTAAAATTGTGGCCCTACCAAACCATGAAAATAATTTGGGAGTCCATTTTTGGAGATCTTTGGTAATGGAATTTAGTAAGGGGGTGAAATTTGCTGTGAAAAGAGATTCAATGATGGGTGTCAATTTGATTCCTAAATATTTGAGGGTGGTTTATTCCCATTTAAAATTGTAATTCCCTTTAATAAGGTGTAGTTTATTGGGTGGCAAAGTGAGGTTTAGTGCTTCAGATTTTGATTTATTTATTTTGAAATTGGATATAAAACCAAATATTTTGAATATTTTATTAGGTTAGGGATGGAGACATGAGGTTGCGTGATAAAGAATAATAGGTCATCTGCGTACGCTGCAGTTTTGTATTCTCTGCAATGAATGTTTAGACCGTGGATTGCTGAGGGTAAATTTATGATTCTAATAAGGGGTTCTAATGTTAAAATAAAAAGAATTGGTGAGAGTGGGCAACCTTGATGTGTGCCATTTTTTATTTGTAGTGCTTCTGAAAAGGTGTTATTGACTTTGATTTTTGCTTGTGGTTTTTGGTAAAGGGCTCTTATCCAATTCATCATGTTTGCGCCTATACCTATATGTGAGCATGTAGACATCATATAGTCCCTGGAGACTATCGAAGGCCTTCTCTGCATTTGTTAATAGCAGAAGGCCTGGAGTTTCTGTCTCTTCTCTCTTATATATTGTATTTAGTGTGAGAAGACACACTGAGCCTTAGCACCTGTGCTGCAGACTGCACACTAGGATTGGATTGCTTCTGTTGAGGGAGCTGCATCTTTCATCTTTCCTTTGGATTGAGAGAGGTACACATTATAAAAGGATGTGCTTTGTTCATTTTTCATTTCAGAGATTTACAACTGTTAATTAGGGATGAGCTTCGAGTTTGAGTCAAACTCATGTTCGACTCGAACAGAACAGCAAACAATTTGGGGTGTTCGCGGCAAATTCAAAAGCCGCAGAACACCCTTTAAAAGTCTATGGGAGAAATCAAAAGTGCTAATTTTAAAGGCTTATATGCAAGTTATTGTCATAAAAAGTGTTTGGGGACCTAGGTCCTGCCCCAGGGGACATGGATCAATGCAAAAAAAAAAGTTTATAAAAAATGGCCGTTTTTTCAGGAGCAGTAATTTTAATAATGCTTTAAGTGAAACAATAAAAGTGTAATATCCCTTTAAATTTCGTACCTGGGGGGTGTCTGTAGTATGCCTGTAAAGGGGCGTATGTTTCCCGTGTTTAGAACAGTCTGACAGCAAAATGACATTTCAAAGGAAAAAAAGTCATATAAAACTACTCGCGGCTATTAATGAATTGCCGGTCCGACAATACAGTTCATTGATAAAAACGGCATGGGAATTCCCCACAGGGGAACCCCGAACCAAAATTAAAAAAAAAAAATGATGTGGGGGGTCCCCCTAAATTCCATACCAGGCCCTTCAGGTCTAGTATGGATATTAAGGGGAACCCCGGCCAAAATTTTTTTAAAAAAATGACCCCACCCCCCTCTGACGCACGGTGGCTTCCCTGTCCGCCCCCCTCTGACGTCACGGGGAATGCCACAGGGAAGTCCCCATGCGTCAGAAGGGGCGGGGTCACTGGGTGGCCCCACCCTCCGTTATTTAAGAACCGTAAGAAGAGGAGAAGCGTCACACAGCAGGAGCCTCCCATCCCATCATGCTGGATGCGGAGCGGCCCAGAAGATGAAGGGAAGAAGACGCCAGCGCCGCGGAGGAAGATGCCAGACGAGAACACTGGAGCAAGAACCAGAAGAACCAGAAGAAGAAGAAGATGGAGGAAGAAACCGAAGGAAGATAGAAGAAAGAAGAAAGAACAAGCATTTAAATAAAGGAATTTTTCAAAAACTGTCTCTTGTCATTTTTAACATTTTTGACACTTTTTTTTAAATGGTAGGGGTACTTTTGTACCCCCTTACCATTTCACACAGGGAGGAGGGCTGGGATCTAGGGGTCCCCTTGTTAAAGGGGGCTTCCAGATTCCGATAAGCCCCCCGCCCACAAACCCCCACAACCATCGGGCAAGGGTTGTGGGGATGAGGCCCTTGTCCCCATCAACATGGGGACAAGGTGTTTTGGGGGCATGTAGCCTGGTACGTTTCAGGGGGGGTGCTCTCTCGTCCCCCCTCTTTTCCTGTGGCCTGCCAGGCTGGGTGCTCGGATAAAAGTCTGGTATGGATTTTTAGTGAGACCCCACGCCATTTTAAAAAAAAAAATTGGCACGGGGTTCCCCTTAGAATCCATAGAAGAGCTGAAGGGTCTGGTATAGATTTTGAGGGGGACCCCACGCCATTTTTTTTTTACATTTTGGCTGGGGTTCCCCTTATTATCCATACCAGACCTAAGGGCCTGGTATGAAATTTAGGGGGACCCCCCACATCATTTTTTTTTAAATTTTGGTTCGGGGTTCCCCTGTGGGGAATCCCCGTGCCATTTTTATCAATGAACTTTTATGTGTATTGTCGGACCGGCAATTCATTAATAGCCGCGAGTAGTTTTAAATGACTTTTTTTCCTTTGAAATGTCATTTTGCTATCAGACTGTTCCAAACATGGGAAACATGAGCCCCTTTACAGACATTCTATAGACACCCCCCCAGGTACAAAATTTAAAGGAATATTACACTTTTATTGTTTCACTTTAACCCATTATTAAAATCACTGCTCCTGAAAAAACGGCCATTTTTAAAACTTTTTTTGCATTGATCCATGTCCCCTGGGGCAGGACCCAGGTCCCCAAACGCTTTTTATGACAATAACTTGCATATAAGCCTTTAAAATTAGCACTTTTGATTATTCATGTTCGTGTCCCATAGACTTTAACGGTGTTCGCGTGTTCGAACAAATTTTTTGCCTGTTCGCATGTTCTGGTGCGAACCGAACAGGGGGGTGTTCGGCTCATCCCTACTGTTAATTTTGAAAACCCAATAAGCTTACTCAAAACATCTTCTTTCATGTTGTGAGTGCTGCCTGTCTGCTGGCCATCTCTTTCCACAACTTTCTGAATTTCATGCATGTTTTGCAGCTTCTACTCTGATGTTTACTTTCGATTTCTTGCCTCCGGCAACCAAGGATTTCTGTATTAACTCCACCTCCTTAAACTCCTCTTCTCAGCACCTCTGTAGTTCAGAAGACCAGCTCTGTGATATGTTCAATGCAGCAGTGCCTACTCACAGGGCATATTGAATGGGTGTCAGAGAATTCTAGAAGGCAAATGTGTGTGAATCTTCACAAAGTAAGTTTACAAACTTCAAGGTCATTCAGATTATTTAGAGGGGGCTAGAAATAAATGAAATACTTGAAATTTTGAACATTTGAAATGACATTTTGAACATAGATTTGTTTTAACCCGTTCACTGCCAGGTCCATATGCTGTACGGACCTAAAGAAGTGCCTGCAGGTGGCCAGGTCAGTACGGCGTATGGACCTCATTTCTCCCTCTCCTATAATCTTATGGTCACTTCAATGACCATAAACATATATCAGAATTGTTCAGCAGACTCTGCTGAACAATTCTATAAATCTGATCAGCAGATTACAACCCGCTGATCGGAGTTTTTAACCCCTAATGTGATCATTCCCTACCCCCACGCTGTCGCCTCCTTGTCCCCTGCCTCTCCAACCCCTCCGCACCCTTCCATTTAAAGCTGCCCCTCCACTCTGCTCTCCTATCCCCTTCACCCCCCTTCTTCACCCCCAGCACTAATTACCCCCCCTCCACCCGATCCGAACCCCCCTGCAAACCTGCTCCGTGCAGCCACCATCAAAAGCCGGCATCCCTCCTCTTCCACTCCCGCCAGCTTCAGGTGCTGCATGGGGCTTGGGGGGTCAGGTGTGTCCCCCCACCACTTAGATCACCCCCCCAAATGCTCCTTCCCTTCCCTCCTCCTGCAACCTCTCCTTGCACAGATCTCCATGATCTTTCACGCTGGGGATTGCGGCGGGGGGAGTGGTGTGGGTGAATTTGGGGCATGGGGGGCTTTAGAAAATATGTGTTTACTAAGATCCCCCCAGTAGAAGTGAGGGCACATGCAGCGATCACTACTGATTGCTGCTATGTGCCCACTGACAGCTGATATATTGTAACCGCAAGTGTTACAATGTATCATACGGTCATTTTCTGAATGAATGGAATCTCTATACAGATTCTCATTCATTTAGGTAAAGTGATACATTGAAAGGGACTTTAGTCCCTTTCTCTGTCTCAAAAAAAGAGATATGGGGGTCTGCTTAGACCTCTGATATCTCACTAAAAGCCACCCCCCCAAAAAAAATTGTAATAAGCCAATAAAATAAACAAAAAACACAAACATAGTAAGACCCCCCCCAGGTCTGCCCACACTCATCCCTTCATGGTGACGCCCCCCCCCCACACTCACCCCTTCATGTATACCTACCCTTCTCTTCCCGTCCAACCTGATCCATCCTGATTGGCCAGGAGCAGAAGCCGGAAGACAATAGTGAATATTAATTCGCTATTGTCACAATTCAGAAGTGGGTGGATTTGGGGTGCAATGCTATGCACCCGAGCTCAACCTTTTTCAAGCCAATTAGAGCCTCAAGCTCTAATCATGTGGCTTGAAAAAAAAAAAACTCATACAAACGTATGAGTCTGGCGCCCTGCAGGGGAGCTGCACCCCAGTGACCTTAATGGACCGACCGCTCCTGGTAAGACCCCTTTCACATGAGCGGACTCTGAAAAAGCAGATCTGTCTGCTGATCCCCGCTGAGCAGGTGGATGACAGGTCCGTGTCCGCTCCACTGATGCAGAACAGAAATGGACACAGCTCTCTATTCTCTATGGGATGGTTGGATGGAAATAGACCGCCTGTCCATTTCCATCGGATGCCATCCAATCTGATCTACTAGATGGATTGGGAATGGAATTCCCATCCATCTGTTTTTAGCGTACTGGATCAGATGCAGGCATGTGTAAATGGACACATGTCCATTCACACCAGTCTCTTCATAGAGAACAATGGGTGGTCCAATTGGGCCCGCCTGAAAAACGGACAGGCAGACCGGATCAGTGTGCTTGTGTGAAAGGGACCTAAGGCCTTGTTCACACAGGGCATACACAGCGTACCTCTACAGGGATGCACGGGTGTTCTGCTCATCTCTGTGCAGGCATTCCCATTGATGTAATTTGGGATGTAGCAACTGCACAAACAGAGCCGTTGCTCCCAATTTTACATCCATGTAGGTCTGCATGCATGTCCCTGAGCTCACACTGTCTGCATTCTGGGTCATGTACCCACACCCACACGGATGTCAGATTGGGAACAGCAGCTATGTCTGTGCAGCCGTTGCATCCCATTTGACATAAATGGGGCTGCTTGTACGGGGATACATGAAACACCTGTGCATCTCTGTGCAGTTGTGTTTATGTGCAATATTAATGATTTTAGTGTATTTTTTGTGAAAATAGAGATATGATGAACATTTGCGCAATAATTGCGAGGCCCAAAAAATCAGTAGCACTTTTTTTATTCTACTGGCCATGTGCTTTTAGAAAATGTCTAGTTTGAGGGGTCTTTTCAAATTCTGAAAGCTTTACGTGAAAAAGGAAATCCTCCAGATTTTTAGAGAAAGTTTTGGGTACGTTTGATTTTCACCATTTTGCAAAAAGGCGCAATTTAAAATTTACAAAATATTTGTTATTTACTAACTCCATACAGGTTAAGCTTTTATATTTACTAGGGATTTAGCAGGATTTTTTTTAACTAGCTGTGTTTTTTTCTGCTAATAATGGTTTTAATGTATTTTTTTGCCAATATATTGGTTTGATAAACATTTGCGCAAATACCACAAGGTAATTCATACAGAACAGTAGAATAGTTTTATTTTCCTCAGCAATACTACAACAGTTGATGTCACTCCAGAAGCATAAATTAGTACAATAAATTTGGCTAAATAAATATTATACAATTATAACTGGTCATAATATCTGTTCTGGGCAGTGATCTTGAAGATTAGATTATTTTTCAACGTGTGACTCTATGACTAGATGAAACTCCCAGAGATTTAAAATCAGTAACAACATTTGAAGGTCATTCCTTACCATATGATCATTAGGTGTAATATAAAATAATATTTTATTGCTGTATTAAAGCTGCAGGTATTATAAATTTCATTAAATATAAGAGGGTGATTTATAGGGGGGACCCATTGCAAAAATATTTTTGGGCATAATCACAAAGCAAAACCACTTTGAGTTTTACAAAGATCCTTTCTGTTTTGTTTGCTTATTTTTTATTTTTTTTTGCATCTTTATTTATTTTTTCTTAAAAACAATAGGGAACAAATTAAAAAATGTTGTACAGAATAGGAACAACAAATTAAAAAAAGGGTAATTAAAGGATGTTCGGTAATACGAAGCCATAAATCAGCATTCAGGTTCACTAATACATGGAATATAACCTAATGCAATTGCCATTAGTCGAAGAAAAATTTAACTACAATATTGTAATTGTAATTGTATTGTATTTGTAATTGTATTGTAATATTGTAAAAAAAAAAAAAAGACGTCATGGAGCTACACACCGTCTGAGATAAAAGTGCTAAAGATATAGTTTAATGTGAGTTGGGAATGTCATCAGAAAGGGTAGAGGAAGGAACTGGTTGGCCATAAGATGAATTATCCCAGTACCTCCATATGTGGTCAAAGACAACCAATTGATCCCTCAGTTTAACCATGAGCTGTTTTAAGCCATGTAGATCTGCTATGCCACATAGAAGTTGGTTGGAGGGGGGGTTGTCTTGGTCCTCCGGTGTAGTAGATGTATTAAACGATTACCCACAGTCAAAATGTAAGTGACCAATTTTTTGGAGCGGAAGGCATGGGAAAGGAAATCCCAGTAAGCAACGTAAAGGTTCTACAGCTAAAGACACATTTAATTCTTGCTGATACACCTTGAGTACTTGCTGCCAAAAAGAGTGTATGGTGTCACATTGCCAAAGTATGTGATACAAAGAATCTGAGGCCCTCTCATATGTTTTTGGGATGGTTCGATCAAGTGCATGTAGAACATCTCTGGTGTTCTATACCAAAACATTAGGACTTTATAGTTAGTTTCTTTATGTAATACATATGTAGATCATTTTGCGGTTGCTGCCCATATTTTATGCCAGTGCACAAGGGAATTTGGATGTTGGAGAGCAGACTCCCATTTTGCCCATTTTGAACCCCAGATGCCTTGTTCTATTTCCATCCATGAGTTTGTGGTATATTGGGTAGACCAAGATGTTATTTGGCAGAGATGGGTAGCATGAAAGAACTAGTAAAGGCTCTTTGTAAACCACACAGGTGAGTCATAGAGATTGGCAATGGTAAAAGTCTCAAAGCAATATAATAACTTCGGAAGTATGGTTATCTTAAGGGCTGTAATACAACTAACAAAGAAAGATTATAGGTGTCCCATTGCCGCAGTGATTTATGAATTTCCTGAAATAGAAAAAGAAAATTGGGGGCGTGGCTAGGCACACAGCGCAGATGGCAACACTGTAAGAGAGCTCCTTAACCCAAACACTGGCGTTCCAAAGCTTGGAAATAAGCAAGCAGACCCACCGCTCCTCTGGGAAAGGATCGAGATGCTCCTCGGCGGTATCGAGTGCTTATATGCAAACGAGAAGATCTGGACAGCCGCACTCCAGGAAGTAATAATCCAAGTTTCTTTATTTTAAAATCAGGAACACATCAGATACAGGACATCATAGACAGAGTGTACAGATCATAGGCTAACGCGTTTCACACTTGTCCAAGTGCTTACTCATAGCTTACTCAAGCTTGGAAATAAGCAAGCAGACCCACCGCTCCTCTGGGAAAGGATCGAGATGCTCCTCAGCTGTATTGAGTGCTTGTAACATCCCAGGCCTCTTTAAAGCTCAGACTAGATCGAGCCGTGGGGAGGCTGCGGCCAAGATGGCGTCAATCAGATACGAGGAGGAAGACAGTCGGGAGTCACAATCAGACTCTGAGGATGCAGTGATAGACAATGATATCCCTGATCGCCCCTTCTCCTATTTCAATATGTCACTGTTCGTGGTCGATATCAAAAATACCTTTTTATCAGCCATAACAGAGTTAAAAGCTGACCTGCTGGCTCTCACTGAGAAAATGGCTACTGCAGACAGAGCAGGATATAGGAGAGACAAGTCCATCTCCAGACTGGACTCCATTTCAGAAGTACACACATCCCAATCGATTGCAGTGAACCGCCACTTAGAGGATCTGGATAATAGGGGTAGGAGACACAACCTCAGGGTGAGAGGGGTGCCAGAAACAGTAAGCACAGATCAGATCACCCCAGCATTAACCTCTATTTTCAATAACTTAACTCACATTGCATATGGACTGATTAGTTTTGAATTCTTTGCACCACCTGTCATTGGGACTTTATTTGCACATTTATTTTGTATGTATTTTCTCTCTTGTGTTTGACACTCATATCATCCACATTTTTAATTTAATTTGATTTTATTTGTTTTTTATGCGTTAAGACATCTGCTTTAGTTTTTTATGTGAGACTTGTTTTCACCAAACATCCCATCAAACTTATTGTTGTGTCAATGTTTGATGGGCCATCACCTTTAGTTATTTTTTGGTGTGCCTATACTTCACATATATATGAGTTTTGTTCACCTTCATATTAATGTTTTAGCTCTGCATTTTTTTTTTTCATGGCCAATTGAAACTGCCCCTCCAAGAGATATAATTTGCTGTCTCCCGGACTACAAACTTTAAGAAGAGATATTAAACCAAGCACGTCAAAACAAACTTACCTAATTTAATGACCACAACATTGCATTATATCAAGATTTGTCCCTGATCACATTGGGAAATCGCAGAGCTCTGCGCCCATTACTTGAGAAACTGAAAGAAAAAACTCTCCCCCTTCAGGTGGAAATTTCCATTTGGTCTCTCAGTAACATATAATGGGACACAGCTTTACCTTAAAACCACTGAAGATCTACCATTTTTTGTGAAGCCTTGCAAATTCTGGTATTGGATCTGCTGGATTGATACAGGGAATTTTGCTTCCCCACACTATCACATAGGCCTCCACACACTCCACAATCAATGCTGATCAACCAAACACGAAAAAAGGGAAATTTCAGAAACAACAGGGCCCAAATCTAGATTACTCTCCAGTGGCTTCCAAAAGCTCCAACTTCAGGGAACCTGCGTGAACACCTACTGAATTTGCATGTTCCCCTTTTTGGTCTCATTTGACTCCCTCCCTGCTTTTTGCTTACCACTAACTGCTCATACCTAAGCGAAGCAGAAATGTGTAACTCTCTCAAGAATCTCTCACCACACAGCCCCAAAGATTCACAGTTTGCCATTGTCATTGACACCTCACAGACAAGCACTAGTGCTCGGATTTATACAGTGGATTTACATTTTATCCCCTTTTTCCAAGAATTAGTGCCTTGATTGTTTGAGAGATGACACTTTCACGCATCTGATGGTGTGGCAAGGAGGACCCACTTACAAGCAAGCTTCCCCTTGAGTGCTACCCTATAAGCCCCATATACGTGGGTTCACTGCTTCACGTATGTGCCATATGGATTACATCCCATATTTCTTTATGGGGGTTTTCCACATCCTACTTCTAATATATGTATATTTTCTGTTAGCTATAGCAAATTCTCAATATACTGATCGGAATGGAGAAGAAACTAGCTCAGCGTCATATTATATTAGAATATTTTCTATTAACCCATGTGCTTTGAGGCCTTTCAAAGATAATAGGCATCCTGTTTGTAGAAGTATAACATTTAGAGAATACTGTAAGTCTCTCCCTTGTTCTCTTCTTCTCTTTCCTCCTATCTCTTCCCTGAACCCTCTATCTCATTGTAATATATATTATTTGTTTTAATCCTCTTGGTGTTTAATTGAGCTGACAGTACAATTACAACCCTACCAAATCTAAAATGGCATATTCTTGTCTAGGGAAAGGCCCTACTATACTTTTTCATAATGTAAAGGGCCTAAACACCCTAAAAAGAGAATAACACTGCTAAGGGAGTTAAGCAAAGTCAAGCCTTCTTTTGTGTTCCTACAGGAGACACATTTTAAGTCAGGATCAATACCAAAACTATATGACAAACACTACCATGCCCACAGCATAAATCCAAGGGGTGTCAATTTTAATACACAAACAGGCAGATTTTAAACCAGCGCGCCAATACATTGATTTCTCTTCTTCCAAGGTACATGGCACAACAAACCTGTAACCCTGGCCAATGTAAATTTTCCAAATACAGGACACCTCACCTTCTGCCGACATTGTATTAAAAAGCTTTGCTAAGGGTTGTATTTTGCTAGGAGGAGACTTCAATGTCACTTTAAATCCCCTACAGGATACCTCCAATGGCAAATCCAGTATCCAGTATCACATATAAAATCTTGAAAGGGATAAACATCCGATTGAATTCTCTCACTCTAGTGAACTCGTGGCGATTGGTGCACCCACTAGGAAAAGACTATATACTCTCGGATTGACTTTGTTTTCATCACACAACAAGACCTCCCTTTACTACAGGCAGCAGACATAGGGATACAAACATTCTCTGATCATTCCCCAATTTCTATATCTTTAAAAATGACAGACTCCTCACATAAAATATGCAACGGGCGACTTAATTCAACCTTACTAACAGACCCGACTACGCTTAAGCAAGCCACTGTAGCAATGCAGACCTACTTCCAAGTCAATACTTCAGATGAAATGTCACCATAAACAGTGTGGGAAGCGCACAAATGTGTCTTGCGCCGTGAATTTATTAGTATGGGAGCAAAAAAGATAAAAGAGGCTAATGAAACCATCACGACCTTAACCAAAAAGATAGCAACACTTTAAGCCCAGCATAAACAGTCCAAAGCTGAACGCTTAGCTAAGGAATTGTCTGAGACAAGAGAACAACTACAATCACTGCTTAATCTTAAGACAAAACGCATCCTATTTTTTAAAAAAGGGTTTTAATATGAGCATAGAGACAAGAGCGGCATTTTCTTGGCTAGGGCTTTAACCACTTGCTTACTGGGCATGTAAACCCCCCTCCTGCCCAGACCAATTTTTTAGCTTTGAGCGCTGTCACACTTTGAATGACAATTGCTCGGTCATGCAACACTGTACTCAAATGAAATTTTTATAATTTTTTCACACAAAAAGAGCTTTCTTTTGGTGATATTTAATCACCACTTGGGTTTTTATTTTTTGCAAAGGCAAACAAGAAAAGACAGTAATTAAAAAAAAGTTATTTTAAAAAAATAGTTTGTTATAAAATTTTACAAACAGGTCATTTGTCTCCTTCATTGATATTCACTAATGAGATTGCACTGATGGGCACGGACAGGCTGTACTGATGGGTACTGATGGGCCCTGATTGACTGCACTGATAGGCACAGATAAGGCGACACTGATAGCCACTGATGGGCACTGATAAGATGGCACTGATGAGGCGGCACTGATGGGCCCTGATGGGTGGCACTGATGAGTGTCACTGATGGGTGGCACTGAGGGGCACTGATAGATGGCACTGATGGCCACTGATGGGCACTGGTAGGTGGCACTGATGGGCACTGGCAGGTGGCATTGATAGGCAGCACTGGTGATGAGGCACTGATTGGTGATATTTATAGGTGGCATTGTGGGCACTGATAGGTGGCACTGTGGGCACTGATGGGTGGTACTGTGGACACTGGTAGGTGGGGCTGGTGGACACTGGTAGGCAGCACTGTTGTGCACTGGTAGGTGGCACTGGCAGGTGGCACAGGTGGGCACAGATGACGCTGCAGATCGGGACTGATGCCTCTCCCACAGCTGCCAGTGATCGGCTTTTTTTTTTCTCCTCACACTATCAGCGTGAGGGAAAAAATAGCCGATTACAGGCTCTGTTTCCATCACATGATTAGCTGTCATTGGCTGACAGCTGATCACATGGTAAGGGGTCAGGATCGACCCCATACTCTGATCTGTGATCAGCCGAGTCTCATAGACTCACTGAGAGAGGTGAGTAACGTGTATAATACTGGCTACAAAGCTGTTTTGGTTAAAGTTTTGTTTAAAGTTACATTCATCTTGGCTTTTTATGGGGCATTCTGGTTAGGTTAGCTGGTTAGCCCTTCAAGGAATGCAAAAGGGGTTTTGGGTTCAATGTGGTGGTGCATCTGTAGCTCTTTTCCTTCGCAGGTCCAAAACAGACCGGGTGGGCAAGGGTAAGTATGTGCATGTTTATGTTATCCCTGGTGGGGTGTCATGTCTGGTTACAGCTGTACGGGAGTTTTTGGGTGAGCGAGGGATCCTTTTTGGTTTATTGGGATGGATCTTCGTTATCTCGGTACAAGTTCATTTCAGTGTTTCACCGTTGTTTAGTGTCAGCAGGTTATGACCCTTCCACTTATGCATCTCACTCCTTCCGCATTGGGGCTGCCACTGAGAGTTTGGACAGCTCTGTCATTAAGCTTATAGGTCAGTGGGAATCAGATCGGTTTAAGCTTTATATACACCCTCATTTGGTTTCAAAAAAGTAAGTTAGACAGGTGATGATGTGTGAATACGTTGGGTTTGTCTGTTGGTTCTATAAACTGCAATTTTTTATTTCAGATGCCAGTGTTGGTCTCGTATGGATTATGGGACATTCATTTGTTTTTTGGGGGGCACGAAGGGCAGATGTACCAAGAGAGGTCGCTATGGTGCGGTTTATCAGAGTTCCTGGCATGCTGTGGAGGGGTGTGCTACTGGAAATTCAACAAGTACGCTTGATTATATCGTGCTCCAGATGTGTTCGTTTTACATGTCGGGGGTAATGACTTGAGGGTGAGATCCATGCGGCACCTGTGGTTACCCTCCTATATTCCTGTTTTCTCGCAGGTCAATTGATTAGTATCCTCCTTGAGAAATGACATAACCTTTCCTTTGTGTTGATTTATTCTTTTACCCAATTCCTGTTTAATTCTTGTTCTACTTGGATATACCTTCATTTTATACATTATACATTCCTCTTTAACGATGAGACACTCACTATTGGGTGCTTGCAAAAACTAAAATGAAACTAACTAAGATGTTTCTGATCTTCAATACGTTTGTTATATATTAATTGTTGTATAGCTGTCCTAAGATGTTACTTTATACACCTTTGATGACTATCATGTTGTAATGGCTGTATGTATAAAGATATTCCTAATTTTTTTTTTACTGACTCAATAAAACATTTATTGTGAAAAAAAAAAGAAAAAGAAAATTTGTCGGAATGCAAGGAAGTGATATTGGTAACCAATCATTTATTTGAGTGCTGGCAACAATGTCTGTAGTGAGTTTGCAAGCACAAAGATTGCATAGGAGAGACATGGAGTGGGAGAGCTTTTGTTTTTGAACTCTGATGAATTTATTGAATAGCCGAATAGATGACCAAAGTCCTCAAGGACCTTGCCAGTTAAGCGGAGTAATATATTGTCTGCAAATAATGAGAGTTTATACCCTTTATGTTTGATATTTTCATTGGATCTAAAAGCTTCTGCTAATGGCTCTAGTGAAAGGACAAATAGTAAAGTGGATAATGGGCACCCTTGCCCAGTGTCAATATGCAAAGTAGATAGAAGGAGACATAGCATGCATATGTTTAACTTGGGCCGAGGGAGATTAATATAGAGATTGGAAAGTGCTAAGAAAGGTGCCTTTCAGACCCAAAAACAGCAGGACATGTAGTTCCAACCCAGCCTGTCACATTTCTGAGCATCTAAACTCAACACCAAGGTTAGAGTAGTACGTTTGGTGGTCAGTGGCATCACTAGGGGTGGTTTCTAGGACTATAGTCCCCAAATATTGGGCCCATAGCCCCGAGTCTCTTACCGAGTGCAGCGGTGCCATACTCCTGCCCAGTTGCATTGCTAGGGGGTGCGGGCTGCATCTGGGTGACATCCGTCGGCAGGGCCCAGAGCAATGCCACTGCACCAACACACATCTTTTGCGGACTGTCTGAACTGTCTCCGCTGACCGCTGATGCTGTCTCACACAGCCGAGCGAAGCAAAGCCACCCCCTCCTCTCTGTTTACATTCTCACAGGAGGGGGGACACTGCTGAGAAGTTTCCGTGATGTGAAGTATGCACTGAATAGGGGGGTGGTCTGCACTGAAGGGGGTCTGCACTGAAGGGAGTGGTCTGCACTGAAGGGATGGTCTGCACTGAAGGGGGTGGGCTGCAATGAAGCGGGGTCTGCACTGAAGGGGGGGTCTGCACTGAAGGAGGGCCTGTACTGAAGGGGGGTCTGCACTGAAGGAGGGCTTGTATTGAAGGGGGGTCTGCACTAAAGGGGGGTCTGCACTAAAGGGGGGTCTGCACTGAAGGGTGGTCTGCACTGAAGGGGGTCTGCACTGGAAGGGGTGGTCTGCACTGAAGGGTGGTGGGCTTCAATGAAGGGGGGTCTGCACTGCAGGGGGTCTGCACTAAAGAGGGGTCTGCACTGAAGAGGGGTCTGCACTGAAGAGGGGTCTGCACTGAAGAGGGGTCTGCACTGAAGAGGGGTCTGCACTGAAGAGGGGTCTGCACTGAAGAGGGGGTCCACTGAAGGGGTATGCACTAAAGGGGGGTCTGCACTGAAGGAGGGGTCTGCACTGAAGGAGGGGTCTGCACTGAAGGAGGGTCTGTACCGAAGGGGGTTTGCAGTAAAAGGAGGGTCTGCACTGAAAGGGGGTCTGCACTAAAGAAGGGATCTGCACTGAAGGGGGGTCTGGACTAAAAGGGGGGTCTGCAATGAAGGGGTGGTCTGCACTGAATGGGGGTCTGCACTGAATGGGGGTCTGTACTGAAAGAGGGGTCTGCACTGAAAGGGGGTCTGCACTGAAAGGGGGTCTGCACTGAAGGGGTGGTCTGCACTGAAGGGGTGGTCGGCACTGAAGGGGGGTCTGTACCAAAGGGTGATCTACACTGAAAGGGGGGTCTGCACTAATGGGGGGTCTGCCCCGAAGGGGTGGTCTGCACTGAGGGGGGTCTGCACTGAAGGGGGGTCTGCACTGAAGGGGGTGGTCTGCACCGAAGGGTGATCTACACTGAAAGGAGGGTCTGCACTGAAGGGGGGTCTGCCACGAAGGGGTGGTCTGCACTGAGGGGGGTCTGCACTGAAGGGGGTCTGTACCAAAGGGGGTCTGCACTAAATGGGGTGGTCTGCACTGAAGGGTGGTGGGCTTCAATGATGGGGAGGGTCTGCACTGAAGGGGGTCTGCACTAAAGGGGGGGTCTACACTGAAGAGGGGTCTGCACTGAAGGAGGGGTCTGCACTGAAGGGGGGTCTGCACTGAAGGGGGTCTGCACTGAAGGAGGGTCTGCACTGAAGGGGGTCTGCACTGAAGAGGGTCTGCACTGAAGGAGGGTCTGCACTGAAGGGGGTTTGCAGTGAAAGGAGGGTCTGCAGTGAAAGGGGTGGTCTGCACTAAAGGGGGGTCTGCACTAAAGAAGGGATCTGCACTGATGTTGGGGCCTCAGACAGTGGCGTCACTAGGGTGGGGCCAGAGAGGGCCATGGCCCCACCAACATTATACTGTGCCCCTATATGTGCCCCCCAATTAAAATGCCTTTTTCTACTTCCGGTTCCGGCGCCGCATGGAGTAGCTGCTCTTCACCTTAGCTCCTGCAGCTTGACTCCAAATACCGGCCTATAAAGCTTGCAAACCCGCCACACTCACCGTCACCACCTCCACCCTCCACCTAACACCCGGTCACAAGATGGACCGATTTGTAGAAAAAACCGCCCCGCGATCAAACACGGCCGCGACGGCGCGAACGGCACAGCCGCAAATCGAGGCCCCGGCTTCGGCCTACACGGAGCCCCTCACGGAAATGGAGCCCCAACATGGAGGTAAGTGGTGCTTCGGTCCCCTTCTCCTCACTAGCTGACACTCCAACTCAGCACATAGGGGCCCACACCACAGACCTGATTGCACAGACTGTGGCAGCTCTTCTCTCCCCAATGATAACAGCCTCTGTGGAGAAAGCTGTCAGCGCAGGCATGCAACAGGTCCAGGCCCAGCTAGGGGAACATGCCTCCAGGCTCAATAAGGCTGAACATCGCATAGCTAATATAGAGGAAGAATTGTACCAGTCACAATCCACAGAGCAGGCCCAAGACAAGACGAACAAATACATTGTAGAGAAACTGGACGATTTGGAAAATAGATCCAGAAGGAGCAATATGCGATTTGTGGGAATTCCAGCATCGCTGCAGCCTTCAGCCCTCACAGACTTTTGTGCGAGGAGCATTCCCGAAGCACTAGGCCTTCCAGGCCCCTGCACAGTAGAACGTGCCCACCGCATGGGAACCTTTAACTCCGATCGCAAATCACCCCGACCCATAATCACCAAATACCTCAACTACTCAGACAAAGCTTTCATCTTACAGAAATTCAGGCAATCCAGATCTCTCCAGATCGACGGAATAAAAATCCTGATTTTCGCAGTTTACTACATTGAAGTATCCAAGAAAAGGAAAGCCTTCCAACAAATTTGCTCGGTCCTACACCAGCAACAAATCAAATTTACCTTAGCTTTCCCAGCTACCCTCCGACTCAAAACACCTAATGGCGACCAGCTCTCCTTTCATGACCCATCTGAGGCTGAGGCCTTCCTAAGATCACTTCACACAGGTCCCCACCTCAGCCCCTCTTCCAGAGCAGCTCCTGTCAACCGTGCTCTATACCAAAGGAGCCTGCGCAAAGACTCTCCAAAACGGTTTAGAGCCTCTGACCCAGACCAACATCGCTACACACCTCATTGAAGAGCACCCTCACGGCTCCATTCTGGCTTCACTCGCTATTGCGCTTCAACCGGACATGCCAGATCATCCCTAACCGAGATGACTCTCACTAAAATTTCTATTACTCTCTCAGTTTTGTTCTCTCCTCCTCCCCAAGTACTTCAACTACTGGTAGGCCGAGTTGTTTCTAATGTTATACATACTGCTGAATTGTTAAATTGGTTTATTGTTTTATCTTAAACAATGATTTTCTCACCTGGCTTCACAGTGTAGCTCACACCACTTTCCCTGTGCACAACCCAAGCTGCCAGCATACATCACCCCCTCAAACATGGGTTTAAGTACAGCAGTCAATGGGTCTTGCAATGGGAGCTGGCCTACACAGTGACTCCATGAGGAAAAAAGTGAAGTCTCTCGAATATGTTCTATTGTTTTCTCTTTTTTTACCTCCCTTCTTCTGAACCCCTCCCTTCCTTATGCACCCCCATCCTATGATACATATACACCAAGTGGCATCAAGTCCATTCTTTCAGACAGCCTAAACTCCCCCATATTCCCATTTGTACTTGCAACCCTCCACCACATACTAGCACACGCAACTCATATAACACCAGCACATACCCCCCTTATGACCCCCCCAATATGAAACTAGTCTCCTGGAATGTGAAAGGGCTTCATTCCCACAATAAGAGAATGAAAATCCTTCGCCACCTTAAAAGACTGAAGACCGACATTTCCCAACTCCAGGAAACCCACCTTTCCACCGTATGAAAAAACTATGGGTGGGCACGGTCCTAGGCTCCGAGTCAAATGGACGCAAAGCAGGCGTTTTGATACTTATACACAAAAACCTCCCCTGCACGGTCCTATCTGTTATATCAGATTCCCAGGGATGCCTTATTTCAGCCCACATTCAATTAGAGACCAAAGATTTGATAGTCTCCAACATCTACGTACCCGATAACCCCACTAAACAGTTTTTTAGTGAACTTTCGACTTGGCTCCTTCGTGACCCACACCTCCCATATATAATCGGTGGGGATTTCAATTCCACAATTCATCTGATCGAAGATAGATCTACTCCCAAACACCCACACTCCCCCCCCAGACCCCGATACCCAAACTCTTTTGGCCTCCACGATGGACTCCCTCCATCTACATGACATTTGGTGCCTCCGTCACCCAGCTAATAGAGACTTCACTTTCTACTCCAACCCCCATAATGTTTTCACTAGGATTGACTACCTCTTCTGCTCAGACGACCTTATCCCACTGATATCTGACGCTGACATACACATCATTGATATATCTGATCACGCACCTATCTCGACAACGATCGACAACCCTGAGCTACACCCAAATCCCAAAATATGGTGATTCCCATCCTACCTTCACAATAACTCTGACTTCCGACATTACATGGAAAATGCTTGGTCTGAATATACCTCAACCAATGCATTGCACTCTGGCAACCCTAATCTATTCTGGGAAGCAGGCAAAGCCTTCCTTAGAGGACGTGTAATCTCCTTTGCTGCTTCTTTTAAGAGAAACACCCTCAAAAATTACAAACTAGCCAGCTCCTGATTGCATCAAGCCCAACGATCCCTATACATAGACAACTCCCCTGACAATAGGAAGACATGGCTGTCAGCAAAGCAATCTTTTGACACTTGGGCCGAAACTCGGGAACTGACCAAAAAAGCACACATGGATGCTATCCTTCACAAATTCGGCAATAAGGCAGGTAAACTCCTGTCAAGACTATGTAAGGGGCCCAACCGCCCGACCTATATTACATCCCTCCGAGACACATTGGGTAACATGAAAACCACTCAAAAAGGCATAAACAAAGCCATGTTACAATACTACTCCTCTCTTTACACGGTGGACCCCATAGATACACCAACAGCATTTTCTTTTCTTGAGAAAGTAACCCTCTCCCAAAACTCTCCCGTTCAATTAGATGCTCTAAACGCACCCATCTCCCTCCCTGAAATTTCCAATGCCATTAGAAACCTAGCCCCATCCAAAGCCCCAGGCCCAGACGGCTTCATGGGTGAATTCTACAAATCCCTACAAACACTCTTAGAACCCACCCTCCACAAAGTCTATCATCACATATGGTCAGGGGGCTCCTACCTACCCACGGGTAACCAAGCCATCATTAAATTATTGGCCAAAAAAGGTAAAGACCCACAAGAACCAGGCTCATATAGACCTATCTCACTCCTAAACCTTGATGTCAAGATCCTCTCCAAAATTATTGCCACTAGATTAGCCGACATCATACCCTCTCTGATACACTCTGCCCAATCAGGGTTTGTGAAGGGCAGAACGGCCACCATTAACATCAGAAAGTTGATGGTGGCCCTGGAACACGCCAAATGTAACCCAGAGGGAAATTATGCTATTATTACCCTAAATGCGGAGAAAGCCTTCAATAACGTCAGTTTCGAATGCCTTTCCATGGTCATGACCAAAATAGGATTCTCAGGCCCTTTCGCCGACCTTATAAATACAATGTATACTGCTCCGGCAGCTAGGCTGGTAGCGGCAGGCCTCCTCTCGGACAAATTCTGTCTCCACAAAGGCACACGGCAGGGATGCCCCCTATCCCCACTCCTTTTCAACATTGCTTTGGAACTCCTGTCTAGATATTTGTCCCACATAGCCCCACTACATGGCATTAACATCGGTAAACAGGAACTTCGTACCTCACTCTTCAATGTCCTTATATTCTCAGCAAACCCCTCCTCTGACATGCTCACGATTAAATCAATCTTTTATCAATTTAGACTATGCTCGGGCCTTCGCAATAAACTACAACAAAAGTGAAATCCTCCCCATAGGCACCCTGTCTAACCCTTCTTGGACTCCAAATTCCATATTCTCAGTTGCAAAATCCCACATCACCTACTTAGGAATAAAAATAGGGAAATTGCCATCCTCTCTCTATCACCTCAACTATCCCCCTCTGCTCACAAAAATTTCCCAAGAACTAGACAACTGGATGGATCTGCCTCTTTCGCTCCTGGCAAGATGCCATCTAGTGAAAATGGTCAGTTTTGCCCACGTACTCTACCCACTTCAAACCATTCCCTTGCTTCTGCACCATAAGAACACAAAATCTCTCAATGCTGTCATCCCCAAATTCCTGTGGCGAAACAGGCGACCACGCATTGCATTCACAAAGTTATATCTTCCCAGACGCGAAGGGGGTATTAGTCTCCCCAATGTCAGAACCTACAATCTAGCCTGCCTTTTGAGGATAAGTTTGGACTGGGTAGCTCAAACATCTCGCTACTCCAATTTTCTCTTGGAAACTGAGATGGTTCATCCATACTTCTTGGTAGCTCTCCTCCACTGCAAATGGAAATCCATTCCTTCGCCTCTTCAACATAATCTCTTACTCCGAGACACAGCCATAGCTCGTCCGGAAAAGCCTTAAACTCTCACCCTTCATATCCAGCCACCTTCCAACACAAGGAAACCCGTGCTTCCCCCCAGGTCTGGAATGCCAGCCTTACGCCACCTGGCAGCGGAACGGCCTCACCAACTTTTCCTCGCTTCGTGACTTAGAGTCTGGTCGCCCCATCCCTTTCCAAACTTTAGCTAAGAAGTTTTCACTTCCTCAGTCACACGTCTTTCACTATGGTCAATGCATCAGCTTTCTAAAAAACGCTTGCAGAGAGGATCGCAAAAGATTCAAGCCGTCTTTCTCGGACACCCTTCTCTCAGAGGGCTCATACAAAATATCGGACATATATCAGCCTCTTCTCCTGAAACCCACTCCTTCTCTAGCGTCCTCATCAGCAGCCAACTGGGCAAAAGACTTCCCAGATACCGAGCTAGTAGATAAACTTCTTCAAGGTCTCAACACCATTCACAAATTGGTGCCCAACGAATCTTGGAGGGAAACCCAATTGAAGATTGTACATCGTGCTCATATACCTTTCCTCTCAAACAAACAAGTGCAAACCGCCCCCATATGTCCCCTCTGTCAACACCCCAGGCCTTCACTGACTCATCGCTTCTGGTCGTGTACTTACATCTCCACCTTCTGGGATCAAGTCCTGTCATACATCTTTAAGGTGACCCTGCTGAAACTACGTAAAGACCCCCTACTTCTCATCTTTGGTCACTGGGACCCCCATATTTTACCCTGTTTACCCAACTCTACCCCCTCTTGCAAAGAATGGACCCTGATATGCCTCCTACTCGCTAGAAGAGCCATCCTGAAAAACTGGCTCTCCAACGTTTGGTCAAACACCTCTCAAATGAAAAGAGATCTCTTACAACTACTCTACAAAGACAGGATCAACATGGATTTATTGCATGAAAAGACCAGATCACGTTTCTACCAGAAATGGCATGCTTTTATGGCCTCAACACTCACTCCTATGAATATAGCGAATTTCGAGAAATTCTCATTCTCATATCATGAGCCTCCCCCCACACCATACTCCAAGCCAAGAATCTGCAACATAAGGAATCCAACTCCTGTCAAGTCCTACACTAACGTGCGAGACCTCCTCTCGCCCACCAACCCCCTATCTTCCTCCACACAGGAAGGTGGAGACCGATATTATTAAAATCACAGCTTTAACCTCACTGTCTACCCCCAGGCTACAGTCTACATCCATAACATGAACTTGGTGCTCAATCTCCCCTCCCCCCCTTTTTAGTTTTGTTTTTTTTTCTCCCCTCACTTCTCCCTACCCCACACCCTATTTTGGAATCATCCATCAATATCTTCATGGTAATCCTAGGGACCCTCCTCCTACTTAGATCCATCCAGTCATTTCTTCTTCTTCTTACTCAAATAGAAGGTTAATACCCTTGAATTCTTATTACATGCTTGTTGTTGCCCCCACTTCTGGGGCCATACTACACCACCCCTAGGTTACAAATTTTTTGTCATTGTTATGCATTTCTACTACATTTCAGCATAACTGTCGTTTTTGTACAAAATACAGTATACCGATACCATTGATGTTAAATTCTGTATGATACATCTTTCAATAAAATTAAAAAAAAAAAAAAAAATGCCCTTTTCTATATGTGTAGCAGATGCTGATGCTGATACCCCCCTTACACATTCCATCAGCAGGACACATGGTAGCGGAGCTGAAACTGACAGGCTCTGTGAAGGGAGTTACACAGGCAAAGATGCATCTATGGGGGATTTTCACCCCTCCTTCCCCTCCTTGAGCCCAAATTGTGGTGCCTCAATTACCTGATGTGTCCCCAGCATTGCTGCCTAATGAGAGAATGCGGCACCCTCCAGCAGAGAACAGAGGTAGGGCTGCCTGTTTCTCTGACATGATGGATTCCTTGGCTCCATAGTGAGGACTAGGGATGAGCCGAACACCCCCGGTTCGGTTCGCACCAGAACCTGCAAACGGACCGAAAATTTGCACGAACGTTAGAACCCCATTGACGTCTATGGGACGCAAACGTTCAAAATCAAAAGTGCTCATTTTAAAGGCTAATGTGCAGGGTATTGTCCTAAAAAGGGTTTGGGGACCCGGGTCTTGCCCCAGGGGACATGTATCAATGCAAAAAAACCTTTTAAAAACGGCAGTGATTTTAATGATGCTTAAAGTTAAAAAAAGTGAAATATTCCTTTAAATATCGTATCTGGGGGGTGTCTATAGTATGCCTGTAAAGTGGCACGTGTTTCCCATGCTTAGAACAGTCCCTGCACAAAATGTCATTTTTAAAGGAAAAAAAGTCATTTAAAACTGCTTGCGGCTTTAATATAATGTCGGGTCCTGTCAATATGGATGAAAATCAGTGAGACAAACAGCATGGGTACCCCCCAGTCCATTACCAGGCCCTTTGGGTATTGTATGGATAGTAAGGGGAACCCCGCACCTAAATAAAAAAAAGAAAGGCGTGGGGCCACCAGGCCCTATATACTCTGAACAGCAGTATACAGGCGATGTAAACAAGACAGGGACTGTAGGTTTGTTGTTAAGTAGAATCTGTTTGTAATTTTGAACTGGTACATTTTTAACGTGTTTAGCTCCAGCCAAAAAATCTATTTTAAGCTTTTTGGAAAACATAGGGAAGGGTTATCACCCCTGTGACATTTATTTTGCTGTCTGTGCTCCTCTTCAGAAGATTTCACCTAATTTTTTGTCCCAATGACAAGTGTTTTTTGAAAATTTGAGTTTTTTTGTGAAACAAGGATTGGTGATAAAATATCAGTGGAAAGGAGAAACGTTTTTCCCATATTAACTCTTACAGGAGAGAATTTCCCTTCCTAGGGGTAGATTTCATCTCACTTCCTGTTGTCTCCTTCCGTTTGCAAGTAGGAGTCGTTTGTAAGTTGGATGTTTGAAAGTAGGGGTCTGTCCTATATACTCAGCAGAAATTTGGGCCATAGGTGTTGTGGCCACAACACTGTAAGCCCTCACAGGGCCCTGCTGTGAAATATTAGATCAAGAATTGTAATTACATGCCCCTGTTGAACAGGGGCTGAAAAATTGGGCCTTAGGCACTGGTGCTGGTGCCACAACACTGCAACCCCTCACAGATATTCTAGTTGGAACGCAGGAATGAGCCCTGCTGCAAAGTATTGCATCAAAACTTGTAATTACACGCCCCTGTTAAACAGGGCTGAAAAATTGGGTCTTAGGCACTGAAGCCACAACACTGCAACCCCTCACAGATACTCTAGTTGGAACGCAGAAACAAACCCTGCTGCAAAGTATTGCATCAAAAATTGTAATTACATGCCCCTGTTAAACAGGGGCTGAAAAATTGGGCCTTAGGCACTGGTGGTGACGCCCAGAACCAAAAATGTTCTTACAAGTTATCAGTGTGGTCATTGAGGAAGAGGTTAATTACTCAGGATAGTCACTCAGCATCAGCATAGGCAGTCTTTGAAGGGATCTGAGATTTCAAAAAAAAATATTCGGTTACATCAGCATCAGGTGCTTGGTAGCTGGTGGTGATCCAAGACTGATTCATTTTTATGAAGGTCAGTCGATCGACTGAGTCGGTGGACAGACGCACCCTGTGATCGGTTACAAAGCCTCCAGCAGCACTGAATGTGCATTCCGAAAGAACGCTGGATGCAGGACAGGCCAGTAGCTCAATTGCATACTGTGCAAGCTCTGGCCAGTGATCCATCCTCAAGACCCAGTAACCCAGAGGATTTTCGGTGGGAAAGGTGTCCAAGTCAGATCTTGCCCCTAGGTATTCCTGCACCATGTAAAACAGATGCTGGCGATGGTTGCTGGAACCGATCATACCTTGGAGCTGCGGACCAAAAAATTGTCTGAACACATCGGTCAGATGGCCACCTTCTCCACCGCTCCTTCTTTGACTGACCGAAACTTCAGCAACACATTGTCCAGAAACAGGAGTTTGTAACCTCCCAGTCTCTGGGAACGCGTTGCACAGACCTTTCTGCAAGGCCTCCCGAAGATGTTTCATCCTCTGCTCCCTCTGCAATGGCAAGATAAGGTCCGCAACCTTACCCTTGTAACGTGGATCAAGGAGGGTTGCCAACCAGTATTGGTCCTTCTCCTTGATACCACGAATACGAGGATCCTTACACAGGCTTTGCAGGATCAGGGAGGCCATGCAGCGTAGGTTTGCTGAGGCATTCGGTTCGGAGTCCTCTGGGTCACTAAGGACGACATGGTCCGCAGCCACCTCCTCCAGGTCACGTACAAGTCCATGTGTTTCTTGGGACTGATCCCTTAAAGACTGCTGCTGATGCTGAGTGCCAGGCTCCACCTCCATACTGACACAATCCTCCTCCTCCTCTTCCTGTGTGATCGGCGGGCACGCAGGAACACTGTCTGGATAAAGGGGCCTTGAGAGCTAAAGAAGTCCTCCTCTTCCTGCCTCTGTTCTGCCTCAAGTGCCCTGTCCATTATTCCACGCAGCGTGTGCTCCAACAGGTGGACAAGGGGCACAGTGTCACTGATGCATGCACTGTCACTGCTCACCATCCTCGTGGCCTCCTCAAATGGTGACAGGACAGTACATGCATCCCTGATCATGGCCCACTGGCGTGGGGGAAAAAAAACAAGCTCCCCTGACCCTGTCCTGGTGCCATAGTTGCACAGGTACTCATTGATGGCCCTCTGCTGCGTGTGCAGCCGCTGCAGCATGGCCAACGCTGAGTTCCACCTGGTGGGCATGCCACAGATTAGGCGGCTCTTGGGCAGGCATTATATGACCGGCGGAAATGCACACAGACTTTCCTGGCCTGCCTCAGGACATCCTGTAAGCCCGGGTACCTGCCCAAGAACTGCTGCACCACCAAGTTAAGGACATGAGCCAAACAGGGCACATGGGTCATTTGTCCCTGTCGGAGAGCAGAGAGGAGGTTGGTGCCATTGTCACAAACCACCATTCCTGCCTTAAGCTGGCGTGGCGTCAACCACCTCTGAACCTGCCCCTGCAGAGCTGACAGAACCTCTGCCCCAGTGTGGCTCCTGTCCCCCAAGTACACCAGCTCAAGCACCGCATGGCATCTTTAGGCCTGCATACTTGCGTAGCCCCTTGAACGGCTACAGAGCACCACTGGTTCCGAGGACAAAGCACAGGAAGAGGCCATGGAGGAAGAAGAAGAGGAGGGGGTGGAGGAGAGAGGTGTGTCACAATCATTAGTAGTGGCATTTTGGAGGCATGGTGATGAAACAACCTCCAATACTACTGCACCTTGTCCTCCATCCTTCCCAGCTGCCAGCAGAGTCACCCAATGCACGGTGAAACTTAGGTAACGTCCCTTTCCATGCCTGCTGGACCATGAGTCAGCGGTAATATGCACCTTACCACTGACTGCCCTGTCCAGCGAGGCCAAGACATCGTCTTTCACATGTCGGTAGAGAGCCAGTATCGCCTTCGGTGAGAAAAAATGACGTTTGGGTACCTGCCACTGAGGAACTGCACATTCCACAAACTCACGGAAGGGGGCAGAGTCTACCAACTGAAAAGGCAGCAGTTGAAGTGCTAGCAATTTTGCCAAGCTAGCATTCAACTGCTGGGCATGTGGATGGCTGGGAGTGAACTTCTTTCGGCGGTGCAGCAGCTGGGGCAGGGAAATTTGCCTGGTACAATCTGACGTCGGTGTACCGAAAGCAGATTGCCCACAAGTACTTGGCTGTGACACTACTAATTCTACACCTTCATTCCTCTCAGTGCAGGTCTCAGAGAGGACTGAAGGTCTAGTGGGGTTGGAAATCTCAGCTGATGAGGAGCAAGGAGAGGTCCTCTTTGTTCTTTGGTGTGGGTCTTTTAGATACGCTTGCTAACGAACTGCATGGCAGGTCAACATATGTCTGGTCAAGCATGTGGTGCCCAAGCGGGAGATGTTTTGGCAACGCGAGATACGCTTGAGACATATGTTGCAAATAGCAGCGGTGCGATCTGATGCACTCGTCTCAAAAAAGGCCCACACCAAAGAACTTTTGGAATAACGCGCAGAGACAGCAGTGCCCTGCACATGCGGAGCTTTGGGGTGTGATGCAGTCAGTGTGCTGCCCTTAGGCTGGCCCCTGGAGGGCATCCTGCCTCGTTGGTGATGTGTCGCCTCCTTCTCCTCTCTCCTATCAGGCACCCACGTTGAGTCAGTGACCTCGTCATCCCCTCCCTCCTCATCACTGGAGCAAACCTGGCAGTATGCTGCAGCAGGGGGAGCATGACTGCCAGATTGCTGTCCTTCTTGGGCGCCCCCTCTATCCGTGCTCACGTTACTGCCTTCATCTAGCTCAGTATCATCATCAGAGCCTTCCAAACGCTGGGCATCCTCCTGGAGCATGTACCCAACACTGCGGTCAAACAGTTCGAGGGACGCATTACACTAACTTGTAGCTTTAGCTGAACACTGTGCAGAGGTCTCACTATACTAACTTGTAGTTTTAGCTGAACACTGTGAGCAGGATGTACTACACTAACTTGTAGCTTAAGCTGAACACTGTGCAGAGGATGTACTACACTAAATTGTAGCTTTAGCTGAACACTGTGCAGAGGTCTCACTACACTAACTTGTAGTTTTAGCTAAACACTGTGAGCAGGACGCACTACACTAACTTGTAGCTTTAGCTGAACACTGTGCAGAGGTCTCATTACACTTACTTGTAGCTTTAGCTGAACACTGTGCAGAGGTCTCACTACACTAACTTGTAGTTTTAGCTGAACACTGTGAGAAGGACGCACTACACTAACTTATAGTTTTAGCTGAACACTGTGAGCAGGACGTTCTACACTAACTTGTAGCTTTAGCTGAACACTGTGCAGTGGTTTCACTACACTAACTTGTAGTTTTAGCTGAACACCGTGAGCAGGACGCACTACACTAACTTGTAGTTTTCAGCTGAACACTGTGAAAAGGACGCACTACACCAACTTGTAGCTTTAGCTGAACACTGTGCAGAGGTCGCACTAAACTAACTTGTAGCTTTAGCTGAACACTGTGAGGAGGACACACTACACCAACTTGTAGCTTTAGCTGAACACTGTGCACTGCACTAACTTGTAGTTTTAACTGAACACTGTGCAGAGGTCACACTAAACTAACTTGTAGCTTTAACTGAACACTGTTAGGAGGACGTACTACACTAACTTGTAGCTTTAGCTGAACACTGTGCAGAGGTCTCACTACACTAACTTGTAGTTTTAGCTGAACACTGTGAGGAGGATGCACTACACTAACTTGTAGTTTTAGCTGAACACTGAGCAGAGGTCTCACTGCACTAACTTGTAGTTTTAGCTGAACACTGTGAGCAGGACGCACTACACTAACTTGTAGCTTTAGCTGAACACTGTGCAGAGGTCTCACTACACTAACTTGTAGTTTTAGCTGAACACTGTGAGCAGGACGCACTACACTAACTTGTAGCTTTAGCTGAACACTTTGCAGAGGTCTCACTACACTAACTTGTAGTTTTAGCTGAACACTGTGAGAAGGACGCACTACACTAACTTATAGTTTTAGCTGAACACTGTGAGCAGGACGTTCTACACTAACTTGTAGCTTTAGCTGAACACTGTGCAGAGGTTTCACTACACTAACTTGTAGTTTTAGCTGAACACCGTGAGCAGGACGCACTACACTAACTTGTAGTTTTAGCTGAACACTGCAGAGGTCTCACTACACTAACTTGTAGTTTTAGCTCAACACTGTGAGGAGGACGCACTACACTAACTTGTAGCTTTAGCTGAACACTGTGCAGAGGTCGCACTAAACCAACTTATAGCTTTAGCTGAACACTGTGAGGAGGACGCACTACCCTAACTTGTAGCTTTTGCTGAACACTGTGCACTACACTAACTTGTAGTTTTAGCTGAACACTGTGCAGAGGTCACACTAAACTAACTTGTAGCTTTAACTGAACACTGTGAGGAGGACGCACTACACTAACTGTAAATAGTCTAGCTGCCTGACTGTGGTACTAATAGGATCAAAAGAACACCAGAAATTTGCTTCAGGTAGCTGTAAATACTGTAACAAGACAAGCCTGCCTGTCAGTAGGAAGATAACAGGAACGGATCTAGCTAAACTGAATACAGTATATATATATATATATATATATATATATATATATATATATATATATATATATATATATATATATATATATATATATATATCTATATCTATCTATCTATATGCATGCAACACCTGGGATGCATATATATACACAATACACTATAAGTGCAGCTAACTCACTAACTGTCCTGCCTAATCTAGCTAACTCAAATGAAATGACACTGTCTCTCTCTATCTATCTAAGCACGCCGGAACACATTACACAGGGCCGCCGTGCAGGCGGCCTTATATAGTGTGGGGCGTGTTCTAAACCCCCTGAGCCATAATTGGCCAAAGCCACCCTGGCTTTGGCCAATTACAGCTCTCTCTACTGACGGCGCTGTGATTGGCCAAGCATGCGGTTCATAGTGCATGCTTGGCCAATCATCAGCCAGCAATGCACTGCGATGCCGCAGTGAATCATGGGCCGTGACGCGCCACACGAATTTGGCGTGAACGGCCCATATTGTTCGCAATTCGGCGAACGACCGAACAGGCAATGTTCGAGTCCAACATGGGTTCGACTCGAACGCGAAGCACATCCCTAGTGAGGACAGTGCCTGATGACAGAGGACACCCCTGGCCGGCTCAAAACTTTGCTTTGCTTCCTGTGACACAGGCAGCCTGGAGCACAGCTAGAATGGCAGCAAAGAGGTCAGCATGTTTCACTGATGATATGATCTAATCTAAATGTACATGTACATAGTGTCTGGCTTTGTTACTGACTGGGATGGTTTGTAGTGTTCCTGGGGTGGAGGATGGACTCCATGTTACTTCAGGTTCTTTAGGTGTCAGTAGTGTGAACACATGCAGGGGTGGGGGGGCTCAGGGCTGTCTTCTGTTGTCAATTCCCAGGCTTCCTCTGCCCAGACTTCCCCTGACATGTCCACAGGACACTATATTGCCACTTTCACACTGAGGCGCTTTACAGGCATTTTAGAGATATAAATAGCACCTGTAAAGCGCCTCTCCTGTCACTCCAGTGTGAGAGCCTGAGGGCTTTCACAATCGGGTGGTGCGTTTACAGAACACTAGAAAAGGTCCCGCAAGCAGCATCTTTGGGGTGGTTTTGAAGCGGTGAATACACCGTGTAATACACCGCCTGCAAAGCGCTTTGGCAGCAGTGCTACACATGCAGTATTAACCCCTTCTTTGGCTGCTAGTAAGGGTTAAAAGGTTAAAACTAGTGGTGCTTTACCGCTGACGTTCTCATCACCGCATTGTGAAAGTTGACTATGAGTTATTATATGGTTTTTTTATGAAGTTTCCTCAGCTTTTTCCTCTTATCACAAGTTCTCCATGACCCCTTTCACACAGACGATCCAATCAGGCCCAGGTACTATCAATTTTTTAGGCAGACCTGATTGGACACAGCAGTCTCTCCTATAGAGCGACAGATGTCCGCTGACACCCACCGCCATCCAATCTGATCCTGTCCACCAAAAACAGACAGATGGAGGTCCTATTTTCCCCCCTTCTGGTGGATGGGATGGCATCAGATGAAAACAGAGATGCAGTCCATTTCCATCCGACTGCCCTATAGAGGAGAGCAGGACTGTGTCCGTGTCCACTTTGAATAGCGGAGCTGTCGTGGATCTGTCATCCACCAGCTTAGAGGGGAACAGCAGACAGATCCCCCACTGAGCAAGCGGATTCCACTTAACGGAGGCGCCCCTGTGAAAGGGGCCTAAAGGAGTTCACAGCTGAGTCATGTGCACAGCTGTGTGTGGCAGTGCAGGTGTCTTTCTGCATTCAGGCATACATGCATTGCAAGTGGGCTTAAAATGCACTTCATCACATCTATACATGTCTGTAAGACTCTTACTTGTGGCAAAGCAATCTAAGCTTATTTTATGGATACAAGAAAGCTTTTGGTTTATTTAACCATGCCCCTTTAAGCCCCTCCCATTGTTAGCACAATCTGGCCTACCAACTGTTCACTGTGGCGTGCATAGCATGCTGCATTACTGCTCTCCTTGGGGCACCAAACGTCTTTTACAATCCTATACTTTATACTACAAAAAAAAGCTGTGCACCGCTAAAGTGTTTGAGTTTGGCTTGATGAAAAGGTGGCAACCCTAAGCCCAGCGACTCTCATTCACCCAGCCCTGCAAGCAATTCAGGGTCAATGGGAAACTAATAGCCAGAGGATTATGGAACTTGTAGTCTCAGATACCAGCGGGCCCATAACGATTCCCTGGGAGTGGACTGCAGCCCGCAGCATGCTGAGGGTGAAGAAGAGGGGTGCTGTGTATATACAGTATATACAGTAAATATATATATATATATATATATATATATATATATATATATACATATAAAATTGCGTTTTATAGTTTTCCCCCCTACTTTTGTCCCTGTCCCCCATGTGCCCCCCATAAATATGAAAGCTGGAGTCACCACTGACCTTAGACTGTTGGATCATAGGGGAGAGGATGCTGCAGGAAACAGTCTAGCAGTGAGGAAGAGTGGGGGAAGACATGGTCATTTGGTAAGTAAATCTACTTTTACAAGTCCCCTATACCTAAATGAGCATTCAATCCTTGCAGTATGGGCAGAAGGGATCATTTTATGCTTCCTGGAGCTGTGTTTAAATTTTTATATTGTATGGCAAGTAAAAACAGTAGCAATTCGTATTACGTCTATAGTCAAAAAACCTTGAATTGGACACACCACTAGGGGCATACCTAGGCATATGAAACTTTTGGTGTAGTGTTTTTTTTTCTTATCCCCCCCCTCCATTTTGTGGTAGGTTTGACTGGGAGGTCTTCTAGTTTTACCTTATATTTCCTTTAAATAAATGTTTTTCCAAATATGTTTCCATTGCATTATCAGGACGTCATGTACCTGGTCGGAGGCTAAAATGCAGAGAAGGCTTCCTTTGTAGCCAAGTGCAGTAAACCCCTGAAGATGGTACAGAAGGTGCAGTGCCCAAAGAAGCACAGATTGCCAGACGAGTTCTGAAGAGTAGGACCAATGGTCACCTGATGTATACTGGTTGCAGCAGGATACACAGCTGGGCAGGAGTCTCTTAGTACTCCTCAGTAGTACTTGGCAGTAGTGCACACAGGAGATGGTAGTGAAAGCCAGGCCAGGGGTCAAACACGGTTGATCTCTCAGGAGCAGATGCAGGTAGCAAACAGAAACTAGCCAAGGTCATACACAGGAAGGCAATTCAGGAGTAAATAGCAAAGTCTGTAATGCAAGCTGGGTTCATATATTGGAGGCAGCAGCAGAGTCAGTAGAACAAGCCAGGGGTCAAAGCCAGGAGAGGAGATCAGACAGGTCAAAGGCAAGTTGGGTCACAACAGAAAATCCAAGGGTAAATGCACAAGGCTCAGCAACATAGGAAGGCTGAAGACAATCCAGCAATTTGTGAGAGGAGCTGCTGTACTTACATAAGAAACAAAAATAAGTGTAGCGCTTTTTTCAAAGGAAAATCTGATGTAAAGTCTATGGACTGACAGTACAAAATGCATGTATTCAAAGGCAAGATATCCTTGGGAAAAAGTTCATTTCTCAAAATCCCCTGGGACAAATCTCTTCAAGGATGTAAACCATCTGGAGAGAGAGCCCACACACCACCACTGAAAATGAGAAGGCTTACCGGACTCGGTGGACTCAACAAGGCGTACGCCAGGTGGAGTCAGACAAGCTTGGGTGGTGCTGGACTGTAGGTGGCCCGGAAGGGCGACGTTGGTGAGGTGGCTTCCACGAAGCTGTGTTCCTTGGATGATAACGAACCCGAGAATATGAGGCAAAACAAATGTGGATCGTATCCCTCGGACCAGCGTTGGAACCAATGATGACAACAGCAAGTGAAGGAAAAAAGGAATGGCCAAATAGTGTAAATCCGTATAGATGGAAATTTATTACAAGTATAATACACTCACATGAAAGGATGTTTAAAGGATATTTAAAAACAGCGCTGTAAAAGAAGTGGCGACAGTGGGGTCCTTACATAGGCCAGTGTATACTGGCAATTATCGTGATTTGTGGAAGCCGATACGCCATAGCATGTGCAGTTCCACTATTGCCTGCCATTCGGTAATGCACATGCACGCATTAGCGAGACGGTATCGGATGTTAGCATATTTGCCAAATCTTCTCGTAATTCTTCCCTGACACAGGAGGAGCTGTCTGCTGCTTGTCTTCTATCAGACCCTCTTCTGTTCTCCAGTGTCTGCCCACTGGGAATTTCCATGCCTCAGATGTACATATAGACAAGGTGCCCCTTGTACAACTTCCTTTTGTCTGTTATGGAATATGGGATGTAAACTGTGATCCCATCCTATCCCACATGCCGCTGAGTGCTTCCGTCAGTAATATCACTTCCTCCAGTCTGACCATCAGAGAGATTAGGTATTATAGCTGCACTGAATACAAGGCTAGCCGGTAAATAGCTTGTATGAATCTTGAATAGGGATGAGCTTCGTGTTCGAGTCGAACCCATGTTCGACTCGAACATCGTCTGTTCGCCCGTTCGCCGAATTGCGAACGATATGGGCCGTTCGCGCCAAATTCGCGTGGCGCGTCACGGCCCATAATTCACTGCGGCATCGCAGTGCATTGCTGGCTAATGATTGGGCAACCATGCACTACGACCCGCATGCTTGGCAAATCATAGCGCCGTCAGTAGAGAGAGCTGTAATTGGCCAAAGCCAGGGTGGCTTTGGCCAATTATGGCTCAGGGGGTTTAGAACACGCTCCACACTATATAAGGCCGCCAGCACGGCGGCCCTGTGTAGTGTGTGTTCCAGCGTTGAAAGAGAGATAGATAGACAGAGAGACAGTGTCATTTCATTTGAGTTAGCTAGATCAGTGTTTCTCAACTCCAGTCCTCAAGGCGCACCAACAGGTCATGTTTTCAGGATTTCCATTATTTTGCACAGGTGATTTGATCAGTTTCACTGCCTTAGTAATTACCACAGCCTTTTCATCTGAGGGAAATCCTGAAAACATGACCTGTTGGTGCGCCTTGAGGACTGGAGTTGAGAAACACTGAGCTAGATTAGGCAGGACAATCAGTGAGTTAGCTGCACTTACAGTGTACAGTGTACATAAATGCATCCCAGGTGTTGCATATCTATATATATACACTGTATTCAGTTTAGCTAGATCTGTTCCTGTTATCTTCTTACTGACAGGCAGGCTTGTCTTGTTACAGTATTTACAGCTACCTGAAGAAAATTGCTGGTGTTCTTTTGATCCTATTAGTACCACAGTCAGGCAGCTATACTATTTACAGTTAGTGCAGTGCGTCCTGCTCACAGTGTTCAGCTAAAACTACAAGTTAGTGCAGTGCGTCCTGCTCAGAGTGTTTAGCTAAAACTACAAGTTAGTGGGGTGCGTCCTGCTCACAGTGTTCAGCCAAAACTACAAGTTAGTGCAGTGCATCCTGCTCACAGTGTTCAGCTAAAACTACAAGTTAGTGGGATGCGTCCTGCTCACAGTGTTCAGCTAAAACTACAAGTAAGTGCGGTGCATCCTGCTCACAGTGTTCAGCTAAAACTACAAGTTAGTGTAGTGAGACCTCTGCACAGTGTTCATCTAAAGCTACAAGTTAGTGCAGTGCGTCCTGCTCACAGTATTCAGCTAAAACTACAAGTTAGTGCGGTGCGTCCTGCTCACAGTGTTCAGCTAAAACTACAAGTTAGTGGCGTGCGTCCTGCTCACAGTGTTCAGCTAAAACTACAAGTTAGTGCGGTGCGTCCTGCTCACAGTGTTGAGCTAAAACTACAAGTTAGTGGGGTGCATCCTGCTCACAGTGTTCAGCTAAAACTACAAGTTAGTGTAGTGCGTCCTGCTCACAGTGTTCAGCTAAAACTACAAGTTAGTGCGGTGCGTCCTGCTCACGGTGTTCAGCTAAAACTACAAGTTAGTGCGGTGCGTCCTGCTCACGGTGTTCAGCTAAAAATACAAGTTAGTGCGGTGCGTCCTGCTCACAGTGTTCAGCTAAAACTACAAGTTAGTGTAGTGAGACCTCTGCACAGTGTTCATCTAAAGCTACAAGTTAGTGCAGTGTGTCCTGCTCACAGTGTTCAGCTAAAAATACAAGTTAGTGTGGTGCGTCCTGCTCACGGTGTTCAGCTAAAACTACAAGTTAGTGCGGTGCGTCCTGCTCACGGTGTTCAGCTAAAACTACAAGTTAGTGGGGTGCATCCTGCTTACAGTGTTCAGCTAAAACTACAAGTTAGTGTAGTGAGACCTCTGCACAGTGTTCATCTAAAGCTACAAGTTAGTGCAGTGTGTCCTGCTCACAGTGTTCAGCTAAACCTACAAGTTATTTTTTTGCGAGCTCTGCACAGTGTTCAGCTAAAGCTACCTGTAGAAGGTTGGTGGTGTTCTCATACTACAGGCAGGCAGTTGATTTTGCTAGCTGCAGTATCAGTATATATATATATATATATATATATATATATATATATATATATATATATATATATATATATATATATATATATATATATATATATATATATATATATATATATATATCCCAGCTTAGTGCAGCTACAGGCCATTAGTATGTCTGGAAGGCCAAGAAGGAGAGGCAGACAGTCACAAGCCAATAAGAGAGGGCAAGCAGGCTCTGTGTCTAGTGCTGGTCGTGGAGACGGTGCATCCTCATCAGCACGTGGCCGTGGGACACGCTTGGCCTTTTTTTTGGCAGCTGGCCGTGTTGAGCCGCAACATGCGGAAGACTTGGTCGAGTGGATGACCAAGCCGTCCTCATCCTCCTCATCCTCTCTCACCCATGCCCAGGATACTTTGTCTGGCAAAGCAGCGTCCTCTTCCCTCGGCTCAATGTCATCAGTGACTCTTTCCCTAGCCCCACCATGTCCACCTGAGGAGTCCCTCCAACTGTTTGACCACAGTGTTGGGTACATGCTCCAGGAGGATGCCCAGCGTTTGGAAGGCTCTGATGATGATACTGAGCTCGATGAAGGCAGTAACATGAGCACGGACAGAGGGGGTGCCCAAGAAGGACAGCAATCTGGCAGTCATGCTCCCCCTGCTGCAGCATACTGCCAGGTTTGCTCCAGTGATGAGGAGGGAGGGGATGAAGAGGTTACTGACTCAACTTGGGTGCCTGATAGGAGAGAGGAGGAGGAGGAGGCGGCACATCACCATCGAGGCAGGATGCCCTCCAGGGGCCAGCCTAAGGGCAGCACATTGACTGCATCACACCCCAAAGCTCCACATGTGCAGGGCGCTGAATTTTCTGCACGTTATTCAAAAAGTTCTTTGGTGTGGGCCTTTTTTGAGATGAGTGCATCAGATCGCACCGCTGCTATTTGCAACATATGTCTCAAGCGTATCTCGCATGGCCAAAACATCTCCCGCTTGGGTACCACATGCTTGACCAGACATATGTTGACCTGCCATGCAGTTCGTTGGCAAGCGTATCTAAAAGACCCACACCAAAGAACAAAGAAGACCTCTCCTTGCTCCTCATCAGCTGAGATCTCCAACCCCACTATACCTTCAGTCCTCTCTGAAACCTGCACTGAGAGGAATGAAGGTGTAGAATTAGGTGTGTCACAGCCAAGTACTTGTGGGCAATCTGCTTTTGGTACACCAACGTCAGATTGTACCAGGCAAATTTCCCTGCCCCAGCTGTTGCACCGCCGAAAGAAGTTTGCTCCCAGCCATCCACATGCCCAGTGGTTGAATGCTAGCTTGGCAAAATTGCTAGCACTTCAACTGCTGCCTTTTCAGTTGATAGACTCTGCCCCCTTCCGTGAGTTTGTGGAATGTGCAGTTCCTTAGTGGCAGGTACCCAAACGCCACTTTTTCTCACGGAAGGCGATTCCAGCTCTCTACCGGCATGTGGAAGGCAATGTCCATGCCTCGCTGGACAGGGCGGTCAGCGGTAAGGTGCATATTACCGCTGACTCATGGTCCAGCAGGCATGGACAGGGACGTTACCTAAGTTTCACAGCGCATTGGGTGACTCTGCTGGCAGCTGGGAAGGATGCAGGACAAGGTGCAGTAGTGTTGAAGGTTGTTCACAACCACGCCTCCAAAATGCTAATGATTGTGACACACCTCTCTCCTCCACCCCCTCCTCTTCTTCTTCCTCCATGGCCTCTTCCTGTGCTTTGTCCTCGGAACCAGCGGTGCTCTGAAGCCGTTCAAGGGGCTACGCAAGTACGCAGGCCAAAAGATGCCATGCGGTGCTTGAGCTGGTGTGCTTGGGGGACAGGAGCCACACTGGGGCAGAGGTTCTGTCAGCTCTGCAGGGGCAGGATTAGAGGTGGTTGATGCCACGTCAACTTAAGGCAGGAATGGTGGTTTGCGACAATGGCACCAACCTCCTCTCTGCCCTCCGACAGGGACAAATGACCCATGTGCCCTATTTGGCTCACGTCCTTAACTTGGTGGTGCAGCGGTTCTTGGGCAGGTACCCGGGCTTACAGGATGTCCTGAGGCAGGCCAGGAAAGTCTGTGTGCATTCCTGCCGGTCATATAATGCCAGTGCTCGGCTGGCGGACCTCCAAAAAGGAGTTTAACCTGCCCAAGAACCGCCTAATCTGTGACATGCCCACCAGGTGGAACTCAACGTTGGCCATGCTGCAGCGGCTGCACACGCAGCAGAGGGGCATCAATGAGTACCTGTGCGACTATGGCACCAGGACAGGGTCAGGGGAGCTTGTTTTTTTTTCCCCACGCCAGTGGGCCATGATCAGGGATGCATGCACTGTCCTGTCACCATTTGAGGAGGCCACAAGGATGGTGAGCAGTGACAGTGCATGCATCAGTGATACTGTCCCCCTTGTCCACCTGTTGGAGCACACGCTGCGTGGAATAATGGACAGGGCACTTGAGGCAGAACAGAGGCAGGAAGAGGAGGACTTCCTTAGCTCTCAAGGCCCCCTTTATCCAGACAGTGTTCCTGCGTGCCCGCCGATCACACAGGAAGAGGACGAGGAGGAGGAGGAGGAAGATTGTGTCAGTATGGAGGTGGAGCCTGGCACTCAGCATCAGCAGCAGTCTTTAAGGGATCAGTCCCAAGAAACACATGGACTTGTACGTGGCCTGGAGGAGGTGGCTGCGGACCATGTCGTCCTTAGTGACCCAGGGGACTCCGGACCGAATGCCTCAGCAAACCTACGCTGCATGGCCTCCCTGATCCTGCAAAGCCTGCGTAAGGATCCTCATATTCGTGGTATCAAGGAGAAGGACCAATACTGGCTGGCAACCCTCCTTGATCCACGTTACAAGGGTAAGGTTGCGGACCTTATCTTGCCATTGCAGAGGGAGCAGAGGATGAAACATCTTCGGGAGGCCTTGCAGAAAGGTCTGTGCAACGTGTTCCCAGAGACTGGGAGGTTACAAACTCCTGTTTCTGGACAACGTGTTGCTGAGGCTTCGGTCAGTCAAAGAAGGAGCGGTGGAGAAGGTGGCCGTCTGACCGATGCGTTCAGACAATTTTTTGGTCCGCAGCCCCAAGGTATGATCGGTTCCAGCAACCATCGCCAGCGTCTGTTTTACATGGTGCAGGAATACCTAGGGGCAAGATCTGACTTGGACACCTTTTCCACTGAAAATCCTCTGAGTTACTGGGTCTTGAGGATAGTCTTGAGGATCACTGGCCAGAGCTTGCACAGTATGCAATTGAGCTACTGGCCTGTCCTGCATCCAGCATTTTTTCGGAATGCCCATTCAGTGCTGCTGGAGGCTTTGTAACCGATCACAGGGTGCGTCTGTCCACCGACTCGGTTGATCGACTGACCATCATAAAAATGAATCAGTCTTGAATCACCACCAGCTATCAAGCACCTGATGCTGATGTAACCGAATATTTTTTTTTGAAATCTCAGATCCCTTCAAAGACTGCCTATGCTGATGCTGAGTGACTATCCCTGAGTAATTATCCTCTTCCTCCTCAATGATCACGCTGATAGCTTGTAAGAACATTTTTGGTTCTGGGCGCCACCACCAGTGCCTAAGGCCCAATTTTTCAGCCCCTGTTTAACAGGGGCGTGTAATTACAATTTTTGATGCAATACTTTGCAGCAGGGCTCGTTCCTGCGTTCCAACTAGAGTGTCTGTGAGGGGTTGCAGTGTTGTGGCACCAGCACCAGTGCCTAAGGCCTCATTTTTCAGCCCCTGTTCAACAGGGGCATGTAATTACAATTCTTGATCTAATATTTCACAGCAGGGCCCTGTAAGGGCTTACAGTGTTGTGGCCACAACAACACCTAAGGCCCAAATTTCTGCTGAGTATATAGGGCAGACCCCTACTTTCAAACATCTAACTTACAAACGACTCCTACTTGCAAACGGAAGGAGACAACAGATAGTAAGATGAAATCTACCCCTAGGAAGGGAAATTCTCTCCTGTAATGCCCCGTACACACGGTCGGATTTTCCGATGGAAAATGTCCGATCGAAGCGTGTTGTCGGAAATTCCCACCGTGTGTGGGCTCCATCAGACATTTTCCATCGGATTTTCCGACACACAAAGTTGGAGAGCAGGAGATAAAATTTTCCGACAACAAAATCCGTTGTCGGAAATTCCGATCGTGTGTACACAAATCCGACCCACAAAGTGCCACGCATGCTCAGAATAAATAAAGAGATGAAAGCTATTGGCCACTGCCCCGTTTATAGTCCCGACGTACGTGTTTTAAGTCACCGTGTTTAGAACGATCGGATTTTCTGAAAACTTTGTGCGACCGTGTGTAGACAAAACAAGTTTGAGCCAACATCCGTCGGAAAAAATCCTAGGATTTTGTCGGAATGTCCGAATAAAGTCCGACCGTGTGTACGCCCTATAAGAGTTAATATGGGAAAAACATTTCTCCTTTCCACTGATGCTTTCCAATCCTTGTTCCACAAAAAACCCAAATTTTCAAAAAACATTTGTCATTGGGACAAAAAGTGAGGTGAAATCTTCTGAAGAGGAGGAAAGACAGCAAAACAAATGTCACAGGGGTGATAACCCTTCCCTATGTTTTCCCAAAAGCTTAATAAAGATTTTTTGGCTGGAGCTAAACACATTAAAAATGTACCTGTTCAAATTTACAAACAGATTCTACTTAACAACAAACCTACAGTCCCTGTCTTGTTTGCACCGCCTGTATACTGCTGTTCAGAGTATATAGGGCCTGGTGGCCCCACACCTTTCCTTATTTTAATTTGGGTGCGGGGTTCCCCTTAATATCCATACAAGACCCAAAGGGCCTGGTAATGGACTGGGGGGTACCCATGTCATTTGTCTTACTGATTTTCATCCATATTGCCAGGACCCGACATTACATTAAACCCGCAAGCAGTTTTAAATGACTTTTATTCCTTTTGTGCAGGGACTGTTCTAAACATGGGAAACACACGCCACTTTACAGGCATACTATATATACTATATATATACACTATATATACTTACTATAGACACACCCCAGGTACGATATTTAAAGGAATATTTCACTTTTTTTTTTAACTTTAAGCATCATTAAAATCACTGTTCCCGAAAAAACGGACGTTTTTAAAAGTTTTTTTTTTTCATTGATACATGTCCCCTGGGGCAGGACCCGGGTCCCCAAACCCTTTTTAGGACAATACCATGCAAATTAGCCTTTAAAATGAGCACTTTTGATTTTGAACGTTCAAGTCCCATAAACGTCAATGGGGTTCTAACATTCATGCAAATTTTCGGTCCATGTTCTGGTGCGAACCGAACCGGGGGTATTCGGCTCATCCCTAATCTTGAATGATTTATTGGACAGGATACAGGCTTTTTACACACTTTTAAACACAAGGGGTTAGATAACGAGGAAGGGCTGACTCATGGCTACCAGCAACAACTTAGCTGACAATGATATAATTAACATATTAATTAACGCAGCACTTAAGGCAGCCCAGGTGACCAGACTGCCCGACAACAAGGGTGAAGCTTATTAACCACTTGCCGACTGCCACACGATGTACGTCGGCACAATGGCACGGGCAGGCATAAGGACTTATATATAAGTCCTTGCCTGCCCGCGGGCGGGGGGTCCCATCGGACCCCCCCTGGTGCCCGAGGCGGTCGGCTTCTGTCTGGGAGCGATCAGAAATGAGGGGGAGGCCATCCATTCGTGGCCCCCCTCGCGATCGCTCCCAGCCAATGAGAATCTTCCTCTGCCTCTGTATGGTAAACAGAGGCAGAGGAAATGATGTAATCTCTCCTCGGCTCGTTATTTTCCGTTCCGGCGTCGAGGAGAGAAGACATTGATGTGAGTGCACAAACACAACACACACACACACACACAATAAAACACGCCAGGCATACATTACACCCATCACCCCCCGATCACCCCCCAATCACCCCCCCGTCACACTGACACCAAGCATTTTTTCTTTTCTGATTACTGCATTGGTGTCAGTTTGTGACAGTAATGCCCTGTACACACGGTCAGATTTTCCGATGGAAAATGTCCGATCAGAGCGGAAATTCCGACCGTGTGTGGGCTCCATCGGACATTTTCCATCGGATTTTCTGACACACAAAGTTGGAGAGCAGGAGATAAAATTTTCCGACAACAAAATCCGATCGCGTCAATTCGGACCGTGTGTGGCCTGTTCCGACGCACAAAGTGCCACGCATGCTCAGAAATTCCAACACAGAACAGCTCATTCTGGTAAACTTAGCGTTCGCAATGGATACAGCACTTTCGTCACGCTGCAATGTAAAAAATGGTTTAATACAGCGCACGCTCTTCTTCTTTATAATGTGAGAAGAATTAAGTAGTTTTGCTGCTCATATTCACACACACTTCTCACAAACTTATTTTTTGTTTTTTTATTGGGATTCCCTGAATATAGTGTTATTTGTCACATCTGACAGAATGTTTTTGTTTTTTTGGGGATTTTAAGCCATTTTTGTTTTAGATTTTATGTTTGTATTTTTTCGCAGGCTGATCTTTGTTTAATGTTGTTTTTAGTTTTACTCCAGACTATTTTTGTGTGTCAAGTTACCACAACACCATTGATATCTTTTATTATTTAATCTCAAGGAGATTGTTTGTTGTTGGTGTCCCTTGTTAATTTCACATTGTATTTTTGAAATGTACCTGAATCCTCACAAACCAACTGTCATTTTTGAAGAAAAACACACATAGGCAAGTATAATTCAAACCAAAATTCCTTTATTAGGGCTCAGAACCAAACAAAGAGGGAGGCAACACTGGATCAACAGGAGAAATTAGCGAAGCCTGGGACCCCCAGGGCAGACATCAATTCTTGAACATCAAAATTGGTGGCCTGAGGAGTCCATATGTAAGGGAGGGCAGTCTGGTCAAGAATTCGCAGAGATCCGGAAAGCAGCAGATGACATCTGTGTCCCCAGGCTGTGGTACCACAAGAGGCTGCATCTTTTGGCCGACCAGACTGGATCCAGGGTCCTCACCTTCTGGTCTTCCTTCCACGCTTCCTTCCGGGCTGTGGCTGTGCTGTTGGAGATGTGGCAGGAGGAGGAGTAGGACCTGGAGGAGGAGGAAGACTGGGAGGACCTGGAGGAGAAGGAGGAGGAGGAGGAGGAGGAGGAGGAGGAGGAGGAGGTAGAGGACCATCTATGAGTTCGCAAAGGTGTGTCTGAGATGTAATTTGGCCCCTCATACCTTTATTAAGAGCCTCCAATATGAGCGACTCACACATGAGTTGTTGTCCCTCCTCCATCCTTTGCATTTTAGAGGCAATGATGGCAGCAATGTTCTCCTCCACGGTGTGTGGTGCTCCCAGGACCTCTGTAGCCCTCCAAAAGAGGCCTATGGCAGCCTCCTCTAGGGCACTCCTCCTCCTGCCACTTTCTCTTTCCAGGTGTTGGGGAGGGACCGGCATATCAGGCAGGCAGCTCGGCCGGCCACCTCCTGGCTGAGACTTCCCTGTGTATGAAAAAGGGACATGGTTTTAGTTTTTGATTCATCAATCACAATCCTAAATTAGTACTCCAAACTAACATCTAGTTAACATCACTGATTAGACAACCTGAACTATTTAGAGGAATGCTATACCTGGCTCAAGCTGGGCTCCTCCACATGTTGTTGCCTGGAAGGCCCAGGTTGGGCGTCAGAAGCCTCAGCTGGGGGAGAAGGAAGCGTGGAAGGAAGACTGGAGAGGGATGACCTGGGTTCAGTCTGGCCTGCCAGAAAATGCAGCCTGTCATAGTACCACATCCTGGGGACATAGATGTCATCTGCTGCTCCGGATCTCTGCAAATCCTGGACTTTCTGGCGCTCCCTTACATATGTGCTCCTCAGGCCACCAATTAAAAAAATGTGATGCCTGCCGTGGGGATCACCTGCTTCACAATTTCCAACAATTTATCCAGTGCTGCCTTCCTCTTTGTTTGGTTCTTGTAATGTGGGTTGTTAATCTCCCACAGACATGGCAGCTCCCTTAACATATCAATGAATAGTGACATGAAGTCATTATCTTTTAATAAGATATCCATGTTCACGGCAAGACACAACACAAGACAAAGCCTAATGTCAGACAAAACTCTCCTAATCTTGTTACAATATAGGCCTCAATCTAGAAGCAGTATAGGCACAAGTTTGTCTCTTACCTTTGTTCTTACGATCGGCGCGTCCAATGCTCCTTCGTCCGCTCACAGATCGTACGTACTACGCACGCGTGTTACGCTTTATACACACTGCGCATGCATGTAACTCCGCCCGCCCCTGACGTTCTTTCTAGTCTATTCCCCGCCCCCTTTATTTCGGCGCAGTGGGTGAAGAGCACATGGCGGAGTCAGAGCAGGTGCGTGCTAATTATAGCAACGAGGAGGAGGAAAGCCCGGATCCGGACACGTCCCGATCCAGAAGGAGACGATTTAAGGCCACAAATATGTCCTTTGGAGAGATGTTGGAGATGCTGGACATCCTGAAGAGGGCCGACTATGACGGGAAGTATGGGCCTTACCCCCACCCCAATGTCAGAAAGGCCAAGATCATGGAGAAAGTCGTCAAAAGTCTGCACAGGAATTTCGGGGTACGACGATCGAAAGATCAGCTCAGGAAGCGGTGGTCGGACCTAAAATTAAGAGAGCCCGAGCAGTACCAAAAGATCCGGAGAGTGCTGCAAAAAAGTAAGTAGTTGTGCTGTTTTCCTATTCTTTTTGTCTTTATTACGTTCGTGCTGGTCCATGTGCTTTTCTTAATTGTACATTTTAAAATGTCAATTTTAATGTTCATGGGCTCATTATTCGTTCGTATCAAACATTTTTTTTTCACCCTCTAAAACACCATTGTTTAGGCCATATGCATTTTCCTACATTTTCTAGGGCCTACTTGGATGCAAAATATTTGGCTGTGTAGATGGGTTTGTTACTAGAATGAAATGCAAACTAGATTCTGTGTAAGGAGAGGACACTGAGCAGCTGTTTTCACATCTGGACACTGGAGCACTAGTGTGGGACACAAGAACACCATTTTTATTAGGGGGGGCACACAGGTGCTCCAGTGTATACCATAGGGGGGTCTCCATCTGTGAAGCTTGTACTAAACAGGTAAAGTATTGCAGGTTGACAAAGGACAATAAAAAAGCGACATCTTGGAACTCTGCTAAAATTGACAATTGTACCCCACTTCCAAGCAATGTTTCCTATTTATAGTTCTGCCATCAAATCACTGTGTGCTAATTATACCATTTTTGTTTTATATAGGGGAGAAAAGACTCGGAGGACACCCCTCATCCGAGGAGACCAGAGACCCCCCCACCTGTGGAAGAAGGTGAAATACCCTCAACCCAAGTGGAGCAGGAGGAGGAAGAAGATGTGGTTGAAATTGGCACCACAACAGGTGAGTGTCTGCGACCACAGGCTCAGGTAAGAGATGGATGCTGGCAGATTTTTGATACCAGTTTTTGTTTTGTTTCTCTCTTTTTAGGTTGTTGTTAGGGATTGAGATCCTTTCACATCAGAAAGTGCCCAGATCCTGATCGGGGAGATCATGGGGTGTAATTTAGAATTGGAGAACATCAAGACAAAAATCAATGATGTGATTCAAAAATAATAACATCATTGATGTTTTGGGGCGAATTTAATACCCCACAAAATCACTTGTGTTTTTGTGTGGTACAATGTTTAAAATATTTTTGCAATGTTTCGAAAAGCCAAATTTGGAGGATGCACACAGTGTGCCAACATGTGCTATCTGCCATCACGGGAGATCAATGGACACGTTTTGGGGGTGCAACCCCTTCCTCAATAATAAAGTAGCGGTGAGGAAGGGCTTGCTCCCCCAAAACATGTCCCTTGATCCCCCGTGATGGCAGCTAGCATGTGTTGACATTTGTAAATTGGTGTGCATATTCCAAATTTGGATTTTCAAGGGGTGATTTGACCCCATCTGAACGCAATATCAAACACAGTTCCTAAATACTCATGTCTGATATTGCCTTCAGGTTTTACCATATGTGAACTTTGTAAGTTCAAGTTTTTTGTCTTTCTTGTTGGTTTTACACAGGCCTGTTTTATCGTAAATGGACATTTCTATTTTTGATAATGCCACCCCAAAAATTGTTATACAACAAACATGTTGGTTTGTTCTAAAAACCGTTTCTAAATGCACATGTGATTGTGCAGGTATTAAAAAGTTTGTTAATCAAGAATGTGTGGATTATTGTCTCAACGCTACAACACTTTTGTGGTGATGTAATTGCTGTTTTCGTAAAAAATGGTGGTTATTTCCTAAGGGCAAATCCTCTTTGCACTACAAGAGCATTTTCATTGCAGTTTCAAGAGCACTTGTAGTATAAAAAGTGTATACGCCTTTAGTAAATAACAGCCAACAGTGCTTTGTATAAGGTTACACAATCACACCATTTTCAGGACTCCACACATTGCTGTCAGGGTCAGCTAAAACAAACACAAGCAGTAAATGTCCACAAAGAATTTCTTTTTTTTTTTTTATTGGAAAAATGCTTCACAAATTTGAAGGCATATTGATGGCCCCCCTACCCGCAAAGAACTCCAGGTATCGTAACCGGACATCACGGGCACTCAGAGAGGGCAAGCCAGGATGGCCGCTTTCAAGCGCCATGAGTGTTTCAGGTATCACTCCGGCCTCAGGCCCAACTGAGCCAGCATAGTTGGCCGAATGTTTCCTTAAAAAGTTATGGAGAATACAGCATGCCAGTATAATATGATTCAGTTTATACTCCGCCATATGGATAGGTGTCAGAAATAGGCGGAACCGGCTGGCCAGGATTCCAAATGTGTTCTCCACCACTCTTCAGGCTCTGGCCAGCCGGGTCCTCATCAGGAATGGCCGCATCAGGTGGTCCCCCAGCACAAATGCTTCATCAGCAACGAACACGAATGGGAGTCCTTCCACATTGTCCTCTGGAGCTGGCAAGTCCAAGCTGCCATTCTGGAGATGCCTGTAGAACTTTGTCTGGGCGATGACTCCACCATCGGACATCCAGCCATTCTTCCCCACGTCCACATACAAGAAGTCGTAATTAGCCGACACCACCGCCAACATCACAATACTATTGAACCCCTTATAGTTGAAATAGTATGACCCCAAGTTGGGTGGTGGGATGATGTGGACATGTTTCCCATCAATTGCCCCTCCGCAGTTAGGAAAGTCCCACCGCTGGGCAAAGTGGGAGGCCACAGTCTGCCATTCCTGTGGCGTGAAAGGAAACTGTTGAGGAAAAAAAAAATATATATATATTTTTGCTTAGAAACATGGCAAGCAGATTAGGCACAAACATTCTGGGGCAACCTCCAGATAGCATTTATTAAGGGGAATTTAACAACACCAAAGTATAAGGTACACCTATCATATCCCCCCCCTCATGGGCCATTTCTAACATTATGGGGGGTGTGGAAATCTTGGACAGGTAACCCTCTTCACTTCATTGAGAGATGAATGCCTAAATACAGGGTATTACTTGGAACAGCCCCTCCTTAGTTACACTATTGGCAGCCCACTGGACAGGTAAAAAGTGTCCGAATACAAAGATATAAATACACATTTGAGCACATTTGAACATTCTGCTATTACCTGACTTAAGATAATAATAGGATCTTAAAAATTCAAACAGTGCCATTTGAAAGTATACAGGCAGGCCCTTGCACTACATGCTTTGGGGAATTCATCCATAAATCAGAGCACAAAAGAGATGGGTATAGTGTGTATGGGTTTGGCAAAGTCAGCAGATAGATGATTGAGGATAGATGGAGAATTGGGATCAGCTGACTTAGCAGTTGGGGGAGGGAGGGTTACTAAAAATGATTTGGGGACACCACAAAAAATAAGCCTCTGCCACTCTGCCTAAATTTAAAGCTAAAATAACATTTCAAAACATTTTAGGGGGTGTTTGGGGTAAAGCGCTACTATGGAGCTGATAAAATACATTGTTTTAAGTGACTACATGTGGTGAATATAGGGCCAGGAGAGAACTTGTGGGGAGGCTAGTGAAGGACAATCTGTATAAAGGACCTAAAAAATTAATTGCCTAAAAATCCAGCATGCATGAGGACAAAGGAGACATTCACAGCATATTCCAATCATGGTAATTAGGGAATGAGGAAAGAAATACAATATATTAGCACACGTTAAATACAATGAAATGTGATATTAAAGGATAAAAATCTTACCTTTATATACTCCTTCTGCAGGACCTGTATGATGGCAGAACAGGTCTCCGGGATGAGCCTGGGGGGAGATGCCTGTCGAGAACTTCAAGTCCTGCAGACTGTCGCCAAATACCGCAGGGTAGCGACGAGCCTCTGCTCCAGAGTGATGGCTTGCCTCATGCAGGTATCCTGCCTGCTAATATAAAGGGTCAGCGAAGCCAACAAACGGTGAAAAACGGGGTCCGTCATCCTGAGAAAGTTCCTGAAATCATCAGGATTATTCTCACGGATCTCACGGAGCAAAGGCATATGAGAGAACTGGTCACGCTGAAGCAACCAATTCTTGGTCCTTGAACTCCTCCCCACCCTGTTCATGGACTGGACTTGTGTCAAGGTCAGGACCCCAACACCAAGCCCCCGCACAGCACAAACTCTACGAGGAGTACGCATACGCAACATGGCTAGAAAACGGTCGGCTGCTCATAACGAATTAACAGAATGCACTGAAGAACAGCAAGGCCTGTGAAGAGCGACCTGAAAAACAGTAACGAAAGAACAAGAATACAATGACTATAAGTCACGCGGAACTTGCTTGCATGCACTGAAGAGCAGATACAAACCCACAAGCACATACTTAACGGCAGAAAATGATCTGAAAACCACAAGTCTGAAAAAACGCGAATCGTCTCTCACCAAACTTTTACTAACACGAGATTAGCAAAAGGAGCCCAAAGGGTGCCCCGCTTGGTTCTGAACTGGCCTTTTCTAGTCTCGTCGTACGTGCTTGACGTCACCGCGTTCTTGGCGATCGGAAATTCCGACAACTTTGTGCGACCGTGTGTATGCAAAACAAGTTTGAGCCAACATCCGTCAGAAAAAATCCTAGGATTTTGATGTTGGAATGTCCAATCAATGTCCGACCTTGTGTACGGGGCATTAGTGTGGTAGGGCAGTTAGTGTTAGCCCCCTTTAGGTCTAGGGTACCCCCCAACCCCCCCTAATAAAGTTTTAACCCCTTGATCACTCCCCATCACCAGTGTCACTAAGCGATCATTTTTTTGATAGATGTATTAGTGTCACTGGTGATGCTAGTTAGGGAGGTAAATATATAGGTTCGCCGTCAGCGTTTTATAGCGCCAGGGACCCCCATATACTACCTAATAAAGGTTTTAACCCCTTGATTGCCCCCTAGTTAACCCTTTCACCAGTGATCACCATATAACAGTTACGGGTAACGCTGGTTAGTTCGTTTATTTTTTATAGTGTCAGGGCACCCGCCATTTATTACCTAATAAAGGTTTAGCTCCCTGATCGCCCAGCGGTTATATAACTTAGGTTTTAGGGTCAGATAGGGTCTGCGTCGCCCCAGGCAGCGTCAGGTTAGCGCAGTGTTAGCGGGATCAGCCCAGATACCTGCTAGCACCTGTGTTTTGCCCCTCCGCCCGGCCCAGACCAGCCCACCCAAGTGCAGTATCGATCGATCACTGTCACTTACAAAACTCTAAACACATAACTGCAGTGTTCGCAGAGTCAGGCCTGATCCCTGCGATTGCTAACAGTTTTTTTGGTAGCGTTTTGGTGAACTGGCAAGCACCAGCGGCCTAGTACACCCCGGTCGTAGTCAAACCAGCACTGCAGTAACACTTGATGACGTGGCAAGTCCCATAAGTGCAGTTCAAGCTGGTGAGGTGGCAAGCACAAGTAGTGTCCCGCTGCCAGCAAGAAGAAGACAAACACAGGCCCATCGTGCCCATAGTGCCCTTCCTGCTGCATTCACCGATCCTAATTGGGAACCCAGCACTTCTACAGCACCCGGACTTCCCCCATTCACATCCCCAACCAAATGCAGTCGGCTGCATGAGAGGCATTTTCTTTACTTTCAATAGTTTTTATTGGTTATAAAGCAAATCAATTGACATGTTACATCAGAATATGGTAATGATAACTTAATCTGACAGCTTCCAGCTAACCTCAGACAACATTAGCACAGTATTACTAATACATAATACAGTAAGTTATCAGTTGAGTGCTACTGAGATGTTTGATACATGTATAACTGTCTTGCGTTTAGATTAAACATAAAGTAATGAAAGAACATATATATGCTCTGAACGATTTTAACTTGTAAAGAGAGGTGTAAATAAGGTGAACATAAAGAAAATAATACATACCGTAGAACTAGTTCAGAGTGCATCTTGTTCATTATCATTGTCTTCTTTTACTGTCTCGCATAAAATTATATTGAGTAAGAATCAATGCACTGGCGCCTCTTAGCTCAAGTTCTTTCCCCTTTGTACTTTACTCCTCAATATAGTTTATTGAAGTGAAACCTGTCCAAAAGAGGTACCCTAGAGGGTCGTGCATTGATCCTCAGTCAACCAACCCTTTGAAGAGTGTTTTAATGAGTTTCAAGCGCATACAATAATGTAAATATACCCTCTACATAGTATAAGTGAGATACAGGGATAAAAAGAACTAAAATACATACATCTAACTTTCTTGCAGTTATGGGAAATGCAATGAATTTTGTTTCCAGCAAACAAGGATAAATGTCTCCGCGGTGAGTGACTACAGTTGCCGAAGCTTGCATCCTGTGGAGGGAAGCCCTCTCTCCCCCCTGAGCACCCCGTCAGGGTTTTTGCTGTGCTCGCTGGGATGGTCGAAGACCCCCCCCCACCGGATCCCTTTCCCTGTGTTGTCCCCATCAACACCCCACCAGTCTTAGGACAAACGAATACTCAGAGCTATGTTATGCTGATTATGTATAAAACTCTGGAACTAGAGATCCCTTTCTTAACTGTATGTGACCAATTCATTGTATGAACAAAGAGGCGTCTTATCTTGTTGTGACTCACACCTGTGTGATCCGCTTTGTGCATGTGTTTGCCTCGTATGTCTATATAATTCATACAGTAGGAAATTAATAAAGCATCCCTTTCAGTAATAAGACAGTATGTTACTGGAATTTCTGTATGCATATCCTATGCAATACCCCGTCATGAGTGTGTCTTGATGCGTGTAGCCTACATATAGGGCCAAGATAGGCCAGTGTGTTCCGAAGAGGCTCGCTGGCCTCTTTCTTAGAAGAAGAAAAACATGTTAGAAGAAGAAAGGAAAGGACGAGAGAAAGAGAGAGAGAAATTATTGTTATTGTAAATTATGTAAGTTTCCTGTTCCCATTTCCATACCCGGATAGAGTGAAATATTACAATATTGCGCCCATGGTTCCCAGATGGTATTGAATTTCTCAACCGTATCCAACAGTTTTGCTACTATCTTCTCCTGGGACATTATCCACGATACCTTCCTTTTACAATATTGAAAGGATACTGTACGTCTTTTCCATGCCTTTGCTATTGTGAGTTTTGCTCCCAGTAAAATAAAAAACGCTAACTTCTGAGAACTTTTAGGTATGTTCGGTAAGGTATGATTGAGTAAAGCTATAGTTGGATCTGGTGATATACTTATATTCATTATACTGCCCATCATGCAGAATATTTTCTTCCAGTAGGTTCTAATGCACGGACAAGTCCACCAGACGTGTAGCATGGTGCCTTCCAGTTTGCAATTTCTGAAGCATGATGGAGAAGTCCCAGGATAGAACGCAGCCAACTTAGCCGGTACATGATACCATCTTGTCATTACCTTTATTATTATTATTATTATTATATTATACAGTATTTATATAGCGCTAACAGTTTACGTAGCGCTTTACAACTTGAGGGTAGACAGTACAAATACAATACAATTTGATACAGTAGGAATCAGAGGGCCCTGCTCCTTAGAGCTTACAATCTAAGAGGGAAGGTCAAGAGATACAAGAGGTAATAACTGTGGGTGATGTGCTGATTGAGAAGATAAATGTACAGTTGTTAGGTGGGGGCCAGATAGGCTTCTCTGAAGAGTTTTCAGGGATCGTCTGAAAGTGGATAAAGTAGGAGAAAATCGGACGGATTGGGGTAGAGCATTCCAGAGGATGGGGGAGGCTCTGGAGAAGTCCTGAAGGCGAGCATGGGATGAGGTGACAAGGGAGTTTGAGAGCAGGAGGTCTTGGGAGGAGCGAAGAGAACGATTAGGTTGGTATTTTGTGACTAGGTTAGAGATGTAGCTGGGGGCCAGGTTGTGGATGGCTTTGTAAGTTATAGTTAGTATCTTGAATTTAGTTCGGTGATTGAGTGGCAGCCAATGGAGGGATTGGCAGAGGGGTGTAGCAGACGCTGAGCGGTTTGTGTGGTGGATGAGCCTGGCCGCAGCGTTCATGATGGACTGAAGTGGGGATAGCCTATTTAGAGGTAAACCAATGAGGAGGGAGTTGCAGTAGTCAAGGCGGGAGATGACCAGGGAGTGGATTAGAAGCTTTGTGGTGTCATTGGTTAGGAAGGGGCGTATCTTGGAGATATTGCGAAGACAGAGGCGGCAAGCTTTGGATAGTGATAGAATGTGGGGTCGAAAGGTTAGTTCAGAGTCCAGGATTACACCTAGGACCTTGGCGTGGGGAGATGGGTTGATAGTTGAGCCGTTGATCTTGACAGGGAGATCAGGGGAAGTGGCACCTGAGGGAGGAAATATCATGAGCTTGGTTTTGGATAGGTTGAGTTTGAGAAAGTGATGTGACATCCAGGCTGATATGTCTGCTAATAAGTTGGTAATGCGTGAGGAGACAGATGGAGAGAGCTGGGGGGTGGAGAGATAGATTTGGGTGTCATCAGCGTAGAGATGATATTTAAAGCCGTGGGAGGCAATTAACTGACCCAAGGAGGTGGTGTAGATTGAGAAAAGGAGAGGTCCGAGAACAGAACCTTGGGGGACCCCAACGGAAAAAGGAAGAGGAGAGGAGGAAGTAGAGTTGTAAGTGACACTGAAGGAGCGGTGGGATAGGTAGGATGAGAACCAGCGAAGAGTACAGTCACGGAGACCAAAGGAGTGGAGTTTTTTGAGGAGGAGGGGGTGGTCCACTGTGTCAAAGGCAGCAGAGAGATCCAGCAGAAGTAGTACAGAATAGTGTCCATTGGCTTTAGCCATTAGTAGGTCATTTGAGAGTTTAAGGAGAGCAGTTTCCGTGGAGTGTTGAGGGCAAAAACCGGACTGAAGGGGATCAAGAAGTTTATTCATGGTCAGATGGTCGCTTAATCGGTTGTAGACCAGTCTTTCAAGAAGTTTGGAGGAGAAGGAGAGTAAGGAGATGGGACATAAGTTGTTGAGATTGGTGGGATCCAGTGAGGGCTTTTTTAGTATGGGGGTGACTAGCGCATGTTTTAGAGAGTTTGGGAAGATGCCACAAGAGAGGGAGAGGTTGAAAATGTGAGTTAGGAGTTAGAGAGCGTAGAATCGAGTCAGAGGGTGAGCGTAGCATTTGCGAGGGAACAGGATCCAGGGGGCAAGTGGTTAGATGAGTGCTAGATAAAAGTTTAGCAACCTCAGTAGTAGTAGCATGGTTGAATGAGGGAAGTAATGATTGTATCTGTGGACATCTCTCTGATAGCTTCTATCAGAGAGATATTATAAATACCTTTATAAGAGCGGTTCCATCCTCCAAACCATTCCCCTGCAGTCCAAGATCCGCTCAAGTCCTCCTCCCAAGGTCTGGAATATGCTGGTTTGTCCGAATTAGACATGAGTGCTGTGTATATTATCGAGATCCCCCCTTTTGGTCCGTCCATGTTAGAGCACCACTGTTTGTACGATGTAATCGAGGGAGCTACTTGTGTGTTGTACCAAAGTGATTGTATGAAGTGAATTATTTGGTAGAATCTGAACCTCTCAGAGTCAGGCATTTCCAATGTTCGTTTACAATAATTCAAATCAATAGGACCCGTCACAGTAAGATAGTGTCCTATTCTGTAGAGACCTTTGTCCGTCCACCATTTGAACGCCTGGATGTTTAGTCCTGGCGGGAACGCTGTGTTATTAAATATGTGTGCCAGAGGTCTAAGTGGGGAAATTAGAGATGTTTGAGTGAAAAGTTTGTTGCAAAGTGCGATTGAGTGAGATAATGTGGGCGCCATGATAGCTGGTCTGCTTTTGGGGTTGCACCATAATAGAAAATCAATGGTGTTGCGAGGCGTAGCCTGCCTTTCCATTGACAACCAGTCAGGTTTTGAGCCCTTTCCGAAAATGAGAGAAATCTGTGATAATTGAGCAGCCCGATAATATCCCCAGAGATCAGGCAAACCCAGACCTCCAAGCTATTTGCTGAGAGGTATATTGAGTATTTTGCAGACCTCACTTTTTGTCACAAAGTTTTGAAAATTGAAAAAAGAAAAAAAAATTTTTCTTGTCTTTCTTTATTTTCAAAAACAAATGAGAGCTGCAAAATATTCACCATGCCTCTCAGCAAATAGCTTGGGGTGTCTACTTTCCAAAATGGGGTCATTTGGGGGGGTTTGTGCCACCTGGGCATTCCATGGCCTCCGAAAATGTGATAGGCAGTGAAGAGTGAAATCAAAAATTTACGCCCTTAGAAATCCTGAAGGCGGTGATTGGTTTTCGGAACCCCGTACGCGGCTAGGCTCCCAAAAAGTCCCACACATGTGGTATCCCCATACTCAGGAGAAGCAGCTAAATGTATTTTGGGGTGCAATTCCACATATGCCTATGGCCTGTGTCAGCAATATATCATTTAGTGACAACTGTTTGTAAATTATTTTTTTTTGTCATTATTCAATCACTTGGGACAAAAAAATGAATATTCAATGGGCTCAACATGCCTCTCAGCAATTTTCTTGGGGTGTCTACTTTCCAAAATGGGGTCATTGGGGTTGGGGGTTTGTACTGCCCTGCCATTTTAGCACCTCAAGAAATGACATAGGCAGTCATAAATTAAAGGCTGTGTAAATTCCAGAAAATGTACCCTAGTTTGTAGGCACTATAACTTTTGCGCAAACCAATAAATATACACTTATTGACATATTTTTACCAAAGACATGTGGCCGAATACATTTTGGCCTAAATGTATGACTAAAATTGAGTTTATTGGATTTTTTTTTATAACAAAAATGAGAAAATATCATTTTTTTCAAAATTTTCGATCTTTTTCCGTTTATAGCGCAAAAAATAAAAATGGCAGAGGTGATCAAATACTATCAAAAGAAAGCTCTATTTGTGGGAAGAAAAGGACGCAAATTTAGTTTGGGTACAGCATTGCATGACTGCGCAATTAGCAGTTAAAGCAACGCAGTGCCAAATTGTAAAAAGTGCTCTGGTCAGGAAGGGGGTAAATCCTTCCGGGGCTGAAGTGGTTAAACAAACAATAGCAGGCGATCTCAGTAGCAGACTGTCCGGCTCCGGAGTCCAATGTGGCCAGCTCTTTCAATTAACATGTATAGTTCAGAATTAACCCTTTCACTGCCAAGTCCGTATGCCACACGGATCTACAGAAGTGCCTGCAGGTGGCCAAGTCCATATGGCATATGGACCTCATTTCTCCCTCTCCTACAAGCTTATGGTCACTTCACTGACCATAAGCTTATATCAGAATTGTTCAGCAGACTCCACCCCCACCGCTCCCTGTCATCTTAATATGCCCACTCCCCTTTACTATCCCCTTCACCCCCCCTTTCCCCCCCCAGCACTGATCCCCCCCCTCTGACCCCCGCAAACCGGATCCTCCGCAGCCACCATTATTAGCCAGCATCCCTCCTCTGCTGCTCTTGCCAGCTTCTGGTGCTGCATGGGGTTGGGGGGGGATGCAGATGGGTCCCCCCACTCGTCAGATCACCCCCCCCAACTACCCCTGTACCCCTGATCCATGGCCGCTCTGAGCGGCATCTCTCCTTCCCCTCCCACCGCTTGTATCTTCTCCCTGCACAGATCTCCATTATCTGTAAGGCTGGGGGTCACAACAGGGGAGCGGTGAGGGTGGGGGTGAAGTTGGGGCTTGTGTGTTTACCAACCCCCATACAATGGATGTAGGCAGCGATCGTTGCTATATCAACTGACAGCTGATCATTGTAATGAATGAATGGAATCTCTATACAGATTCCAATCATTCATGTAAAGTGCTACAGAGAAGAGAACTATCTTCAGTCCCTTTCTCTTTCACAGAAATAGAGATATGGGGGTCTGTTTAGACCTCTGATATCTCACCAAAGACCCCCCCCCACCAAAAAAATAAAAAACAATAGAAAGAGAAAACAGCGTTTTCTACCCCGAGAGGTCTTTCCAGTATAAGCGGATGCCTTTTGGTTTGCATGGTGCTCCTGCCTCCTTTCAGAGAATGATGGGTAAGACATTAAGACCACATTGCCAATACACAGCCACATATTTGGACGATGTAATCATCCACAGCCCAGATTGGGAATCTCGTTTGCCCTGGGTGCAAACAGTAGTAGTCTCTTAGGAAAGCAGGACTCACTGCCAACCCCAGAAAGTGTGTCATAGGCTTGGAGGAGGCCAAATACCTTGGCTACTTTATTGCTTAAGGGCTGATCAAGCCTCAGATCAATAAAATTGAGGCCGTTCAAAAGTGGCCCCAACGCAAAAATAAAAAGAAAGTTTGTGCATTTCTTGGGATCACAGGATACTACAGGTGTTTTTATACCCAATTTTGCCATCATTGCAGCCCCACTGACAGATCTGACGAAGGGTAAAGGGTTGGTCATGATTAAGTGGAATCCTGAATCAGAGAAGACATTTTATATGTTGAAGCAAGCTCTTTGTGTACAACCTGTGCTTGTGACCCCAGGATTCACAAAGGAGTTTGTGGTACAGATGCCTCTGATGTGGGACTGGTTGTGGTACTGTCCCAAATCAGAGACGGTGAGGAGCACCCAGTGGTCTACCTGAGCAGAAAGCTGAACAGACAAAAGAAAAACTATGCCATTGTTGAGAATGAATGATTAGCTATTAAATGGGTCTTAGATGCCCTGAAGTATTACATGATGGGGAGACCATTCAAATTAGTCACTGATCATGCCCCTCTCAAATGGTCTGATAACAAGGAGAAAAACTGTTGTGTGACATGGTGGTTTCTTGCTCTTCAAGAATTTAAGTTTACTGTGGAGCATAGAGCTGGGAAATTTCAGAATAATTCAGATGCCCTTTCCTGTATTAATTGTCTGGCTGGGGCAGTTGCTCAGCCACAGGGGCTTTAGCAGAAGGGAAATATGTGACATTATGAAAGTCAATGTGATTGATGGACGCTATGTTTTACCACGCATGCATTAATTTGCTGAGAACTAAGGTGGAATCTGGTTTAGGTTTTACCAGCCACCTTGGCAGGGTTGGTTCCGGACCAGATTTTGACATCCACTTGTGTCCACCAACAGGTGGCATAAATTAAGCAGGACTAGAGCAAAGGATAGCTCTTGGCCTGGGACTCAGGAAGCCAAAACCTGAGAGAGCTGCTTATGTGAAGTTTGCTTTGTGAGAGAAAGAAAAGGTTTGCATTATCTTTGTTTTGTGGGTGACTGGGAGAAGCCATTCACCTCTAAATTTGGAGGGTTAGTGTGTAGGTGTGGCGCTGTCCTAATTCATAGAAATACTTGGTAAATTGTGTGTAGCCAAAAAAGAAGAACAGATTCCCCAATTGGGGTTTTTAGGCAGCAAAAAAGAGGATGGAAGGCCAATGTATAAAAATGTATCTTTATTGTACAAAAGTAGCTTCAACACACTGGTTAAAAAGAATGAGCTCCAATAGGGGTGTATATCAATGCATGACACTCAACACATACACTGTATACATATGTTTATAACAGTACAGCATATGCATAGACGTATAATGAAATTGTGGATCTGACGCGTTTCGACCTATATATTCCAGGTCTTCTTCAAAGGTCAATCTGCTAAAATTATACCACAAAAATACATGTGTCAAAAAATTAAATATGTATATTTGGTAACAGGTACATCACATATCAATACAGCATATTTACCCAATGATGAGTGTCCTAAACCAAGGAGCTTTCTGTTAGAGAGATCCCTTTAAAAGTTAAAGGGATCTCTCTAACAGAAAGCTCCTTGGTTTAGGACACTCATCATTGGGTAAATATGCTGTATTGATATGTGATGTACCTGTTACCAAATATACATATTTAATTTTTTGACACATGTATTTTTGTGGTATAATTTTAGCAGATTGACCTTTGAAGAAGACCTGGAATATATAGGTCGAAACGCGTCAGTTCCACAATTTCGTTATACGTCTATGCATATGCTGTACTGTTATAAACATATGTATACAGTGTATGTGTTGAGTGTCATGCATTGATATACACCCCTATTGGAGCTCATTCTTTTTAACCAGTGTGTTGAAGCTACTTTTGTACAATAAAGATACATTTTTATACATTGGCCTTCCATCCTCTTTTTTGCTGCCTAAAAACCCCAATTGGGGAATCTGTTCTTCTTTTTTGTTTCAATCATTAGGGGTGAGCAGCACTCTCTCTCCTTCCCTGTGTCCCCTCGCTCCTAATTGTGTGTAGCCAAATCCCATATGTAAAGTCGCATATAAAGTATAGACCAAAATTGCAAATAAAAAATTCAACGAAAATAAAACCAAACATAAAACAGCAAAGTGACCCCCTTTGGAGTGTGTAGGTGTAACGTTGTCCTAGTTTAAAAAATACTTTGTAAGTCGTGTATAGCCAAATCCCACATGTAAAGTCGCATGTAAATTATAAACAAAAAATGAACAAAATCGCATATAGCAAATTTAACGGCTAGGTTGGCCCCCTTTCAATTGGGGGAGGGGGAAGGGGAACAGGGGATGAAATCATGCGGACACTCACCAGCTTCTTTAACCCTTGCGGGGGTAATGCGCAGTCACAGTGTATGCCACTGTGCGGCAATCCACAGGCTGTTTCTGGGTCCCGGTGATGTTTTAGGCAGCTTCTTTAACCCCTGCGGGGGTAATGCGCAGTCACAGTGTATGCCACTGTGCGGCAATCCACAGGCTGTTTCTGGGTCCCGGTGATGTTTTAGGCAGCTTCTTTAACCCCTGCGGGGGTAATGCGCAGTCACAGTGTATGCCACTGTGCGGCAATCCACAGGCTGTTTCTGGGTCCCGGTGATGTTTTAGGCAGCTTCTTTAACCCCTGCGGGGGTAATGCGCAGTCACAGTGTATGCCACAGTGCGGCAATCCACAGGCTGTTTGAGTCACGGTGACGTTTTAGGCATAAGAGAAGAAAGAGGAGATTCTATAGCGTAAAACCATAAAACACTCTTTATTGAACGCAGATGACAGAATGGTACTCACATTTAAGCAGTTTATTATAGGCAACCAAATGTCATCAAAACAAGAGAGCGTCAGATTTAAGTTGGTGATCCTCTGGGAGATGATGCAAAAGCGTCAAAATAGGCCACGCCCTACGCGTTTCGTCATAGGGATGTCAACTGGAGCGTGCCCCCTTTGCGTCACCTCCCCTCCTTTTATACTGTGCGATGTGCTGCATGCCTGCACACCGGAAACCTCCGGCGGCCATTTTCCCTTAGGTTTTTGCGTGGCCATCTTGCATGTGGCTATTGCAGACCGGAGCCATGTGTATAAACCTTTAGTGGAATATCCCTAGTGTTGTAAAAACAGGAAATAGAACAAAGGGAAATCCGTGGCCATTTTGTGAGAGATTTTGCAGACCGAAGCCCAATAGAGCAATTGATAGGTATGTGCTATTTTGCAGGCCGAAGTCCGCGGCCATTTTCTTGTAGGTTCTGCAAGATCTATGTAGGCTATAGGTTATTTAACATGCCTGAGTCCGTGGCCATTTTCTTGTAGAATGTGCGGGGTATATTTGGATTATACGGTGACCCCGTACGAAGAAACTTCTCCGTTCGAGTATGTGTCACTCTGAGCCACAGATTTACTCTATCAAGATGGAAAATAAACCCGTAAAGAATCATCAAAGGCAGGGGCAGTATTAATTATTTGCACAGTATAATTAAGTATACCTGACGAATTATACATAGAAATATAAAATACATATACATAGAAATGTTTAATATTTATTGCTCCAAAGTACTAAAAATAAAAATAAATTGCATGTCACTATGTACGTGCAATATTGTAAAATAAAAAGTTAACTAAATATGAAAAAAGTTAATAAAAATGTAATAATAAAATTAAAATAAAAATGATAAAAAGGGGGGTAAAATAAGAGGGGTGGGAAGGAGACCGAGGGAAGATGGTGTTTGTGTCATCATGGAGCCTAAAATTAATGTCATACGTCAGGGACCTTTTTTATTTTTCACTTCAAAAAAGATTAAGCTTACTAATAGTGGTAGTTTACTGGTAGTACTAATAGTCAGTGAGAAAATAATTTAGGTCGACATCTACATTCATTCCTGCTGGTTGTAGTGTGTCTAGCTGAAAAATCCATCTAGTTTCTTTTTGCGACACTTTAATTTTCTTGTTGTCGCCCCTCTAGTGCCCTTTGATTTTATCAATAGCATAAAAAACAAGGCCTGAGGGGTCCCTGTTGTGGTGGTCTCTAAAGTGTCTGGATACACTGTGCTTTTTAAACCCGTTTTTTATATTTGTAATGTGTTCTCTGATCCTTATGTGCAATTTTCTAGTTGTACGCCCCACGTACTGTTTCCGACATGGGCATTCTAATACATAAGTGACGTGTGTATTATTGCACGTGATCAGGTCCCTGATGGTATATTCATTTCCATTAGATGTCGACCTAAATTTAGTTGTTTTTTTACTTTTTTTCTCTTACTTACTCTACATGGTAAACATTTGCCACATTTGTAAAAGCCTCTAAGGTTATTCCCTATTTTAATTTGTTTTGGGGGGTCAAGGGCATTGTGCACTAGTTTGTTCCTAAGGGTTGTGGCCTTCCTGTAAATAAAAATAGGTTTGTTTGGTAATATTGGTTTAAGAATCTGATCTGATTGGAGAATTGGCCAATATTTTTTAATGATTGATTCCATAGTTTTATACTGCCTGTTGTATCCTGTCAGGAAAGCAAAGCCTATATTTCTATTCTTTTCTTGTTTACGTGAATTTTGTGTTTCTTCTATCAGCCCGTTTCTATCCATACTTTCCACTTTTTGTTTCAATAATAATAGGTCCCTTCTTTTATATCCTTTATCGGTGAACCTGTTGATTAAGACGTCTGCTTGTTCCTCAAAATCAGTGATGCTACTGCAATTTCTGCGTATTCGCATCAATTGCCCCTTTGGGATGTTACCTATCCACTTCGGGTGATGGCAGCTACTTGTTGGTAGGTAGCCGTTTCTGTCTGTATTCTTGAAGAACGTTTTTGTATTAAGCTGCCCGTTTTCTTTGTATATCTGGAGGTCGAGGTAACTTATGTCTTGTTTACTCCAGTTACCAGAGAAAGTTAAACCGTAGATGTTATGGTTAATTTCTTCGAGAAATATTTGTAGTTCTTCTTCTGTGCCTCCCCATACTACAACGATGTCATCTATATATCGTCTATATAGCTTCATATTTGGCCTATTGGTACTATAGATTTGTTCTTCTTCCCATTTGTTAAGGAGCAGGTTGGCTACACTGGGGGCATACTTAGCCCCCCATGGCCACTCCCTTCTCTTGCGTGTAGAAGTCTCCCTTATGCCAGAAGTAGTTATGGCTCATGGCTAACTTTAAACCTTCTAATATGTATTTTTTGTTCTTCTTTCATATTGGTTTGTTGGTGTAATGCCCATTCTGCTCCGCTAAGGCCATCTGATTGTATGATGTTAGTGTATAGGGAGTTGATGTCAATAGTCACAAGTATGTCTTCCTCCTTTATGTTGAAATTTTTAAAACTCCTTAATCAGCTGTTTACTGTCTTTCAGGTAGGATTTCCCTCCGGTTACCAACGGTTGCAAATAGCTGTCCAAATATGCCCCCAGTCTAGAGAATAGGCCATCAATCCCACTTATTATGGGTCTACCTGGGGGGTTAAATTGGCTCTTATGGATTTTTGGGACATAATATATTACGGGGGTCTTGGCTGCTTCAGGTAATAGAAACTTTGCTTCTTTTTTATTCAGGATTCCTTTTTTCTCTCCTTTCTGTATATAAGCTTTGAGCTTCTTCTTATACTCTGCCTTCGGGTTGCCCCTTAGCTTTTTGTATGTGTTAGGAATAGCTAGCAGTTTCTCCATTTCTGATTTATAATCCTTTTTGTTTAGGATAACAAGTCCACCGCCCTTGTCCGCCGGACGTATGACAATATTTTTCTTTTTTTCTATTTCTTTGATGGTCTTCCAGATTTTTGCTTTTACCTTCTTTGGTTTTAGCTTTCTTATATCTTGTTCCACCATCTTTTTAAAAGTTGTAAGGCTTTCATTCTATTGAGTATTGGGATTGAATACGAAGTTGTTCTTCAACTGCGAGTGCTTATAAATTGGGGCTTCTTTTTCCGTGAGTAATTTATTTTCTCCTTTCATTGCAAAAAATTTCCTTATGTTTAATTTTCTAATTAATTTTTGCAGGTCGATATATGCTTCAAAAGGGTCCAGGCATTTTTCTGGAGCATACTTAAGTCCCAGGTCAAGTGTCTTCATTTCTTCTACATTGAAGGTCGCTTCGCTTAAGTTGAAGATACCACCACCTAATACTCTCGCCTTCTTTTTCTTTGCCCCTCCTCTCTTTCCTCTGGTCCGTTTTCTCTTCCTCCTCTCTGCATTCTGTATTCTTGGTCCATTCTCTCTCCCTATTGCATTTCTTCTGGTGCTCTGTTCCTCATTCCCGCTTCTGTGTCTCGGGTACTTCTTGGGTTCCACCCCCTGTAGGGGTATCTGTTGTTTTGGTTCCTTTCTGGGAATCAAAAGGGTTTCCAACCTTGAGGGTCTCTGTCTTCCCTGTGTAGAAATGGTCTTCTTCTGGGGGCTGGGGGTCTCCCTCTGTATTCCCTGGGAAAAAAAACCCTCCTGTATTGGGGTTCTCTATATGGTGTGTAATCTTGTTCATGCCTTAAAGGTGAATACCTATTCCTATACCTAGGCGTTCTTGGTGTTGGAGCATTTGCATGTGTTCTATTTCCATGTATATCTTGTTGTCTATGGTTTCTTCTTTCTGGACTGTATCCTCCTCTTCTATACTCAGATGTCGGTGTCTGCCCTAGTGGTTCTCTCATACTTCTTACTGGTACAGGTTCTGTTTCTTGCCATATAGTTGCGTCTTCTTCCGTTATGCTCGCATTAGTGTCATCTACCATTGAGATATTCAGGTCTTCTTCCATATACGTTTCATCGGTCTGCCACTTATATACCTGTTGATTTTTGTAATCTAGTACGTCTCTTTTAAATTTCTTTTGTTTTTTTTATTGTATTTCCTTATCATATTTCTTTGCTGCTTCTTGTAAGTTGTTTTCTTTGTCTTTATATTCTCTGGTTTCATGGAATGGTAATAATTGGTCTCTTATTTGTAATATTTCTGATTCGATGTTCTTCAGTTTGTGTTGTCTTCGCACCACTATTTTGCGTAGTAATGCGATTTCGCTATCATTGAAGAACTTATACCATTCTTCCATTAGCCCTTTTTCATTAATCGCATCATTAGGTGAGACATCCCACCTGAGCCTCCTAGGGGTGATTTTCTCTGTAATATACATTTCTATCGTGGCTATGTTCCACCAAACTCTGATCTGTTTTTCTATGGTATGTCTGATCTGTTTAAAAAGGCTATCCATATCTTTTTTATTGACTACATGTTCCTGGTTAAAGACTTCAGTGAGATTGATATTCCTATTGTTTAAATATTTGAAAATATCCATTGCAGCAGATGACTACTTGGTACTCTAAGGGCCCAAGTCAAATAGTAATGAAATATGAGTGGTGTATCCGCGCAACGGAACAGAGAATTAAAAAAGTGGAGAAAATGGAAAAAAATGGAAACAATGGAAGAAATCGCATAAAGGACTGCTGCCTCCACAGATGTGATTTCCACCAAGGTGAGAAAAACAGAAGGTAAGTGAAGGGTTAGTGTGTGGGTGTGGCGCTGTCCTAATTCATAGAAATACTTGGTAAATCGTGTGTATACTTTAAGTCGTGTATAGCCAAATCCCACATGTAAAGTCGCATGTAAATTATAAACAAAATATGAACAAAATCGTATATAGCAAATTTAACGGCTAGGTTGGCCCCCTTTCAATTGGGGGAGGGGGAAGGGGAACAGGGGATGAAATCAAAAAATGACTTTAGCCAAAACTATTCCATCCGCATAAAAACCCCATATAGTGATTGATTTAAAAGTCTTTGACAAACATAACATTGCTGAATAATTACATAGGTTAAATCGTGACTAGTGCTCAGTGCAACTTAAGTGAAAAACTTGACATCTTTGTAAAACAAGGCAGGTATTTGTATTAATCTTGGTGACCAGGTGCTCGTGCCTTGTGATCATGCGGACACTCACCAGCTTCTTTAACCCCTGTGGGGGTAATGCACAGTCACAGTGTATGCCACTGTTTTGTTTGTTTAATTTTCATTGCATCCTTTTTAAAATAAAACTGGCTACAAGTCAGATTTTCAAGAAAACCTACCATTTGGACTACCTTTTTCACAGGGAAGGTGATCCCCATTGAGCTAACCCCTGACAATATGTGTGTGTATATATATGTGTGTGTGTGTGTGTGTGTGTGTGTATATATATATATATATATATATATATATATATATATATATATATATATATATATATATATATAATTATAATTGAAAGCAGCCCTTTTGTGAATGAATTACCAGATATACTTTTTAGTGTAAATAACATGAAGGAAGGAGTATATACAAGGAGTGCAGGTTTACATTCGCTTCTTAGATTGCTCTTCTCGCCCCCTGCAGTGTATTGCTAAACTAAATACAATAACCTATTGTAGTCTGCTATCTACTATATGACCTGTCTATGGCTAGCCCAGTATTTTTGTGCATGTGTACTCCTAGAAATTATAGAAATGCAGCTCTTGTATAAGACAACATTGTAGATAGCAAAGGCTGAATTAACTGTAGGGTTGCCTCCTCATCCCTTTAAACCCAAACACATATGAATTACACTGGTTCTGAGGCTTACTTGATGCAGATAAGGCACCAAGTTATTTCAATTGCCACCTTAATCAGCCACAGAACCTGTGTAATTAATATGTGTTTGGTTTTAAAGGGATGAGGTGGCAAGCCAATTAATGAAGATGGATGCAAGCTTTTTGGAAGAACCCAAGGTTGCAACCATTGCAATAATCATTGAAAGAGCATACAATGCAAACATTGTCAGCTACCTGCCATGGTGCTGCACAGCCTCTGTTTCTGGGTTCTAATCAGAGTGTCACAGTTAGTCCAGTGTGTGCAGTGTCCATCTCCTGGCAGGCCACAGTCAATCAGAGCAGTGGTCTTCTTCTGTCATTCTGCAGACACTCTCTGCCCTGTCACCCCTGGATCCAATCATAGTAACTTCTTTTCTCTGAACAGTCTACATCAGTGGTTCTCAACTCCAGTCCTCAGGACCCACCAACAGGCCAGGTTTGCAAGATAGCTGAAATACATCACAGGTGATATCACTTGCTGCTCAGTGATTGCAGTATTCTAGTCTGCAACTCCCCAAGGTAATACTGGCCTGTTGGTGGGTCCTGAGGACAGGAGTTGAGAACCACTGGTTTACATAAACTCAGCACAGTGTTCACCTCACTGCTCAAGCAACCCTTTTGTGAGCAATCTGCCACACCCCTGGTGAGCCTTCAAGATTTTCAGCCAGCATATTTGTCCAATGAATCCTGTATATTGACTTCTGGCTTGTGGGGTACAAGCCAGAAATCAATATACAGGATTCAATGGACAAAGATGCAGGTTGAATTAACATAATACAAATATCACAATATCACACATATGTGAAACAAGGTTGAATAAACATAATACAAATATCACTATGTACTATGTGGTGCAAAAATAAATATCATTGCACAATATATACAGTGAGTCTGTGATTATTAAATTCAAAGCAGTCGTGTGAAAAAAGTCCACCAAAATGAAACCAGAATAGTAATTAAAAATGCATCATAAACTGAAAAAACTGACATCATAAATAGAATAACTATGCCTGCTGCCAGGCCTGGTCTCTGGTTTGTATCCTGGCCATTGATGCCCACTGGCTGCTCTCACCTCTGGCTTGTATCCTGGTTTTCCATGTCCACTGTCTGCCCTGACCTCTGGCCTGTACACTGGTTATCGAGTCCTCCACCTGCAATAACTTCTGATCGGTAGCTTGGTGACCTATTAAAATCCCCTTTCCACACAGGTTACTTATCTACTCCAGACATGTTTCTGTTGTTGTTCTGACTCATGTTCGCTGTGGTCTAGACTGCACAGAGCAGGGTGAATCAGGGGGTCACAGCCTTGAGTTAGCACTCAGCTCCAAACACCTGTGAGGGGGTCCCTGGTAAACACTGGCTGGCCCTTAGACTGAGCACTCTGGGAAATCCTGCATCACTTGCTCTCACATAGGACTTTCCTCATACTTTGTGAATGTTTAAAACCAAGGTGAACAGTTTAAAAACTGAAGTGGCATCTCTTATAAGGCCCCCCTTTGCCACAAGTAACTTAAATTTAGGCCTCTTTCACACGGACTGTCCGTTCAGGTCCGCCTGTCAGTTTTTTAGGCGGACCTGAACGGACACTCCTTGGAGGTCTATGGAGCATCGGATGTCAGTGGTGACATGTCCGCTGACATCCGACCCGCTCCGATCTGAAAAAGTGTAACGGAGAAAAAGTGTGCAGCGACAGACCTGTCATCTTCCTGCTCAGCGGGGATCGACGGAGCGATCCCCGCTAAGCAAACGGATGTTCATGGGGCGGATCATCACTGATCCGCCCCATGTGAAAGAGCCCTTATATTCACTGCTATCTATTTACATTTCTTCTGCAAGATGCCATTAAACAAGCTGCAAAACAAGACAAACGTGTGTGCATAACATGTATTTTTACCAGCTTTAACAGTTTACTGAGAAACAGTAAAAGGTCCTTTCTACTGAAATGCCACAAAAATAGCATTTTGAAACATGATCTTGTTGTTTTCTATCCAATAAGAAACTGTCTACTATGAATAATTTGATCATATGTAGACACTTGTTTCTTCTAAAGAGTTATTTGCTTAGCAACATTTGATGACAACTTTCAGTCATCTTAACCAGTTGCCGACCGCCGCACGACGATGTACGTCGACAGAGCGGCACGGGCAGGCAAAAGGACTTACAGGTACGTCCTTGCCTGCCCGCGGGTGGGGGGTCCGATCGGACCCCTCCCCGGTGCCTGCGGCGGTCGTCAAATCTCCCCCGGCGATCGGTGGTGAGGGGGAGGCCATCCATTCGTGCCCCCCCTCGCGATCGCTCCCAGCCAATGGGATCATTTCCCTGCCTCTGTATTGTACACAGACGCAGAGGAAATGATGTCATCTCTCCTCGGCTCGGTATTTTCCGTTCCGGCGCCGAGGAGAGAAGACTGTAAAGTGAGTGCACAACACACACACACAGTAGAACATGCCAGGCACACAAAACACCCCGATCCCCCCCCCGATCACCCCCCAATCACCCCCCCGTCACAAACTGACACCAAGCAGGTTTTTTTTTTTTTCTGATTACTGTATTGGTGTCAGTTTGTGACAGTTACAGTGTTAGGACAGTTACTGTTAGCCCCCTTTAGGTCTAGGATACCCCCATAACCCCACCTAATAAAGTTTTAACCCCTTGATCACCCCCTGTTGCCAGTGTCACTAAGCGATCATTTTTCTGATCGCTGTATTAGTGTCGCTGGTGACGCTAGTTAGGGAGGTAAATATTTAGGTTCGCCGTCAGCGTTTTATAGTGACAGGGACCCCCATATACTACCTAATAAATGTTTTAACCCCTTGATTGCCCCCTAGTTAACCCTTTCACCACTGATCACCGTATAACCGTTGCGGGTGACGCTGGTTAGTTTGTTTATTTTTTATAGTGTCAGGGCACCCGCCGTTTATTACCAAATAAAGGTTTAGCCCCCTGATCACCCGGCTGTGATATGCGTCGCCCCAGGCAGCGTCAGATTAGCGCCAGTACCGCTAACATCCACACACGCAGCATACGCCTCCCTTAGTAGTATAGTATCTGAACTGATCAATATCTGATCCGATCAGATCTATACTAGCCTCCCCAGCAGTTTAGGGTTCCCAAAAACGCAGTGTTAGCGGGATCAGCCCAGATACCTGCTAGCACCTGCGTTTTGCCCCTCTGCCCGGCCCAGCCCAGCCCACCCAAGTGCAGTATCGATCGATCACTGTCACTTACAAAACACTAAACGCATAACTGCAGCGTTCGCAGAGTCAGGCCTGATCCCTGCGATCGCTAACAGTTTTTTTGGTAGCATTTTGGTGAACTGGCAAGCACCAGCCCCAGGCAGCGTCAGGCTAGCGCCAGTACCGCTAACACCCACGCACGCACCGTACACTTCCCTTAGTGGTATAGTATCTGAACGAATCAATATCTGATCCTATCAGATCTATACTAGCGTCCCCAGCAGTTTAGGGTTCCCAAAAACGCAGTGTTAGCGGGATCAGCCCAGATACCTGCTAGCACCTGCGTTTTGCCCCTCCGCCCGGCCCAGCCCAGCCTACTCAAGTGCAGTATCGATCGATCACTGTCACTTACAAAACACTAAACGCATAACTGCAGTGTTCGCAGAGTCAGGCCTGATCCCTGCAATCGCTAACAGTTTTTTTGGTAGCGTTTTGATGAACTGGCAAGCGCCAGCGGCCTAATACACCCCGGTCATAGTCAAACCAGCACTGTAGTAACACTTGGTGACATGGCGAGTCCCATAAGTGCAGTTCAAGCTGGTGAGGTGGCAAGCACAAGTAGTGTCCCGCTGCCACCAAGAAGAAGACAAACACAGCCCGTCGTGCCCATAATGCCCTTCCTACTGCATTCGCCAATCCTAATTGGGAACCCACCACTTCTGCAGCACCCGTACTTCCCCCATTCACATCCCCAACCAAATGCAGTCGGCTGCATGAGAGGCATTTTTATGTCCTCCCGAGTACCCCTACCCAACGAACCCCCCTAAAAAAGATGTTGTGTCTGCAGCAATATATAGGCGTGACACCCGCTATTATTGTCCCTCCTGTCCTGACAATCCTGGTCTTTGCATTGGTGAATGTTTTGAATGCTACCATTCACTAGTTGAGTATTAGGCTGGGTTCACACTGCTGCCGTTGCAGACATCGCATGTGATTCGCAGCGCACTGCTGTTCACATCACATGCGATGTCTGTGCTGTGCGATATCAGCCATACAGATAGTATGGCTGATATCGCACCGCATTCGGTCCAAACTCGCACAGGACCCTTTTTTTTGTTCGGACCAAAATCGGATCGCATGGGTGTTCACACCTATGCGATCCGAAAGTGTCCGAATTGTCAGTTCGCATTGCGATATGCGGGCTGAACTGGGGGTGTCATTAACATTGTATGACACTCCCCAGCAGTTCGCATATGGCAGTGTGAACTGCCGTGCGAGTTGGTGCGGTGCGGGAACCCGCAGTAAATTCGCTGCGTTCCCGCACCGCAGCAGTGTGAACCCAGCCTTAGCGTAGGGTACAGCATTCCACAGACTAGGCACACTTTCACAGGGTCTCCCAAGATGCCATCGCATTTTGAGAGACCCAAACCTGGAACCGGTTACAGTTATAAAAGTTACAGTTACAAAAAAAGTGTAAAAAAAACAAAAAAAAAAACAAACAAAAATATAAAATAAAAAATAATAGTTGTCGTTTTATTGTTCTCTCTCTATTCTCTCTATTGTTCTGCTCTTTTTTACTGTATTCTATTCTGCAATGTTTTATTGTTATTATGATTTATCATGTTTGCTTTTCAGGTATGAAATTTTTTTATACTTTACCGTTTACTGTGTTTTATTGTTAACCATTTTTTTGTCTTCAGGTACGCCATTCACGACTTTGAGTGGTTATACCAGAATGATGCCTGTAGGTTTAGGTATCATCTTGGTATCATTCTTTTCAGCCAGCGGTCGGCTTTCATGTAAAAGCAATCCTAGCGGCTAATTAGCCTCTAGACTGCTTTTACAAGCAGTGGGAGAGAATGCCCCCCCCACCGTCTTCCGTGTTTTTCTCTGGCTCTCCTGTCTCAACAGGGAACCTGAGAATGCAACCGGTGATTCAGCCAGCTGACCATAGAGCTTATCAGAGACCAGAGTGGCTCCAAACATCTCTATGGCCTAAGAAACCGGAAGCTACGAGCATTTTATGACTTAGATTTCGCCGGATATAAATAGCGCCATTGGGAAATTGGGGAAGCATTTTATCACACCGATCTTGGTGTGGTCAGATGCTTTGAGGGCAGAGGAGAAATCTAGGGTTTGATAGACCCCAATTTTTTCAAAAAAGAGTACCTGTCACTACCTATTGCTATCATAGGGGATATTTACATTCCCTGAGATAACAATAAAAATGATTAAAAAAAAAAAAAATGAAAGGAACAGTTTAAAAATAAGATAAAAAAGCAAAAAAATAATAAAGAAAAAAAAAAAAAAAAAAAAGCACCCCCTAAGGCGAACGCAAGTGTCGGTCTGGTGTCAAATGTAAACAGCAATTGCACCATGCATGTGAGGTATCACCGCGAAGGTCAGATAGAGGGCAGTAATTTTAGCAGTAGACCTCCTCTGTAAATCTATAGTGGTAACCTGTAAAGGCTTTTAAAGGCTTTTAAAAATGTATTTTTTTTGTTGCCACTGCAATTTTAAAGCATGTCATGTTTGGTATCCATGTACTCGGCCTAAGATCATCTTTTTTATTTCATCAAACATTTGGGCAATATAGTGTGTTTTAGTGCATTAAAATTTAAAAGAGTGTGCTTTTTCCCCAAAAAATGCGTTTGAAAAATCGCTGCGCAAATGCTGTGTGAAAAAAAAAATGAAACACCCACCATTTTAATCTGTAGGGCATTTGCTTTAAAAAAATATATAATGTTTGGGGGTTCAAAGTAATTTTTTTGCAAAAAAAAATAATTTTTTCATGTAATCAAAAAGTGTCAGAAAGGGCTTTGTCTTTAAGTGGTTAGAAGAGTGGGTGATGTGTGACATAAGCTTCTAAATGTTGTGCATAAAATGCCAGGACAGTTCAAAACCCCCCAAATGACCCCATTTTGGAAAGTAGACACCCCAAGCTATTTGCTGAGAGTCATGTCGAGTCCATGGAATATTTTATATTGTGACACAAGTTGCGGGAAAGAGACAATTTTTTTTTTTTTTTTTGCACAAAGTTGTCACTAAATGATATATTGCTCAAACATGCCATGGGAATATGTGAAATTACACCCCAAAATACATTCTGTTGCTTCTCCTGAGTATGGGGATACCACATGTGTGGGACTTTTTGGGAGCCTAGCCACGCACGGGACCCCGAAAACCAAGCACCGCCTTCAGGTTTTCTAAGGGTGTAAATTTTTGATTTCACTCTTCACTGCCTATCACAGTTTCGGAGGCCATGGAATGCCCAGGTGGCACAAAACCCCCCCAAATGACCCCATTTTGGAAAGTAGACACCCCAAGCTATTTGCCTCTCAGCAATTTCCTTGGGGTGTCTACTTTCCAAAATGGGGTCATTTGTGGGGGTTTTGTACTGCCCTGCCATTTTAGCACCTCAAGAAACGACATAGGCAGTCATAAATTAAAGGCTGTGTAAATTCCAGAAAATGTACCCTAGTTTGTAGGCGCTATAACTTTTGCGCAAACCAATAAATATATACTTATTGACATTTTTTTTACCAAAGACATGTGGCCGAATACATTTTGGCCTAAATGTATGACTAAAATTGAGTTTATTGGATTTTTTTTAGAACAAAATGTAGAAAATATCATTTTTTTTCAAAATTTTCGGTCTTTTTACGTGTATAGCGCAAAAAATAAAACCGGCAGAGGTGATCAAATACCATCAAAAGAAAGCTCTATTTGTGGGAAGAAAAGGACGCAAATTTCGTTTGGGTACAGCATTGCATGACCGTGCAATTAGCAGTTAAAGCGACGCAGTGCCAAATTGTAAAAAGTGCTCTGGTCAGGAAGGGGGTAAATCCTTCCGGGGCTGAAGTGGTTAAAGGGGTTGTAAACCTACGTGTTTTTTCACCTTAATGCATCCTATGCACTGCCTACCTGGCAGTAACTGCCCCCCCCCCGTTTTACTTACCTGAGTCCTGGAACTTGACCCACGGGGATGCACTGTCTCTCTGCCCGGGGTTCTCGGCTCTTGATTGGATAGATTGATAGCAGTGCATTGGCTCTTGGGGGCGGGACCGAGTCCTGCATTAGTCCTCTATGTATGCTGAATGTTATGCCAAGTGCTTCTCCCAGGGGGTTATCTGATGTGGGGAGGAGCCACAAGAGCCGCCAAGGGACCCCAGAAAAGCAGGTTCGAGGCCACTCTGAGCAAAACGAGCTGCACAGTGATATGATATGTTTGTTATTTAAAAAAAAAAAAAAACCCTTTAATCACTTTAAGTTTCTTTGTTTTGGAAGCAAATCATTTACTGTATTTTGACAGTTTATGAGACTTCTGTATTTTTCGTTTACTACAGCTAAAACAAAACCAAACTACATAAGGTCAGCTGGTAAAATAGAAAATAATATTTGTTCATTTTCCACTATGTTTTGAAAGCTTCAGTTTCAAAATCAAATTCTAAAAGATTATTGTCCTGGGAGCTTAACTACAGTCATCACTTTGTGCTCCTAGAATGGACAGAGTATAAACTCAAATATTTTTTGTGGCAATTTAATCTGGTACAAAAACAAAACAATAAGATATATCACATAAGGTTATGCACTCTGCAGTTTATTTGTCACTATTTTTGCCCTGACATTACACCATTTGATTAATGAAGCTGTTAGTATCAATACAAATAGCAGTTTATAATGAAATTCATGTCTGTGTGTGTCTAAACTGCTTAGCACCAATACAGGAAAATACAGTAGGTGACCACGATATTGTCTCAATCTTGCCTCATTTCTCTGCAAGATTTGACACCTGCGAGCCCCGTCGCGGGAGCCAGCGCCGAGATGGCTCACTCATCGGGAAAGGAAAACTTTGTTTACCTTTCCCGATGAGTGAGAGGTAGTGCTGACAGCTGTCCGGTATGAATCCTAAGGGGGAACGCCGTGCCAAATTTTAAATGAAAAAATCGGGGGCCCTTAGGTCTGGTATGGATTGTAAGGGGAACCCCCCTATGCTGAAAAATGGGCATGGGGGTCCCCCCAAAATCCATACCAGACCCTTATCCGAGCACGCAGCCCGGCCAGCCAGGAAAGGGGGTGGGGACGAGCGAGCGCCCCCCCTGAGCCGTACCAGGCCGCATGCCCTCAACATGGGGGGTGGGTGCCTTGGGGGAAGGGGGGCGCCCTGCGCGCCCCCCCACCCCAAAGCACCTTGTCCCCATGTTGATGAGGACAAGGGCCTCTTCCCGATAACCCTGGCTGTTGGTTGTCGGGGTCTGCAAGCGGGGGGCTTATCGGAATCCGGGAGCCCCCGTTAATAAGGGGGCCCCCAAATCCCGGCCCCCCACCCTGTGTGAATGAGTATGGGGTACATGGTACCCATACCCATTCACCTAGGGAAAAGTGTCAATAAAAAAAAACACAGCACACAGGTTTTAAGAGTAATTTATTAGGCAGATCCGGGGTCTTCTTCCGACTTCGGGGGTGAGGGGGTGTTTTCTTCCGACTTCTCCCGGTGTTCCGCCTCTTCTCCCAGGCCCCTCCGCTATCTTCTTCCAGCTCTTTTGCCAGCGAGGGGACTGGTCTGCTGCCGCTGTCTTGTCGCTGCTGTCTTGCCACCGCTGTCTCGCCACCGCTGTCTCCTCGCTTCTTCTCTTCTTCTCTTCTTCCGATTTTATATAGGCGGTGACCCCGCCCCCTTGTGACGTCACGGTCCCATCATGCGCAGGGACTCTGGCGTCATAAGGGGGCGTGACCCCAAAGTCCCTGCGCATGCTGGGACCGTGACGCCACAAGGGGGCGGGGTCACCGCCTATATAAATGGCTCCGCAGCTCGCACACAGCATTCCAGCCGGAGAGAGTGTTGTGTCAACATCAGAAGAAGCGGCGGCAAGACAGCGGCGACAAGACAGCGGCAGCAGACTGGGCCCCTCGCTGGCAAAAGAGCTGGAAGAAGATAGTGGAGGGGCCCGGGAGAAGAGGCGGAACACCAGGAGAAGTCGGAAGAAAACACCCCCCCACCCCCAAAGTCAGAAGAAGACCCCGGAGCTGCCTAATAAATTACTCTTAAAACCTGTGTGCTGTGTTTTTTTTTATTTACACTTTTCCCTAGGTGAATGGGTAGGGGTACCATGTACCCCATACTCATTCACACAGGGTGGGGGGGGCGGGGTCTGGAGGCCCCCTTATTAAAGGGGGCTCCTGGATTCAGATAAGCCCCCCACCCCCAGACCCCGACAACCAACGGCAACCCCGACAACATCAACATGGGGACAAGGTGCTTTGGGGTGGGGGGGCCCCCTTCCCCCAAGGCACCCACCCCCCATGTTGAGGGCATGCGGCCTGGAACGGCTCAGGGGGGGTGCTTGCTTGTCCCCACCCCCTTCCAGGGCCAGCCGGGCTGCGTGCTCGGTAAGGGTCTGGTATGGATTTTGGGGGGACCCCCACGCCGATTTTTCGGCGTAGGGGGTTCCCCCTTACAATCCATACCAGACCTAAGGGCCTGGTATGTGCCTGGGGGGAACCCACGCCGATTTTTTCATTTAAAATTTGGCGCGACGTTCCCCCTCAGGATTCATACCAGACAGCTGTCAGCACTGCCTGTTACTCATCGGGAAAGGAAAACTTTGTTTTCCTTTCCCGATGAGTGAGCCAGCGCGACATGCACAGTACCCTGTCACCGAGAACCAGCGCGATGGTATCGCGCTGGAAACACAATCTCGCTGTCAGGTACTGTATATATATATTTTTTTCCCTTTCAAACATATTACCTAGGTGAATATAAAAAATAATAATCGGGGGGGGTGGCTTGACGGCTCGTGTGGATGGCTGCCTAGATTCAAAGCTCCACAGTATAACCGGCCACAGCAACATCTCTAGCGGCTCCAGAGAAGGAGAAATCACCCCACCAGCAGCCTGAACATTCCACCATAGCGAGCGGCCATGCTGAAGAGGAGGAAAACATACAAATTCCCCAGGAAACTTACTGATTATTATGCCTTGCCAGACCTGGCGAGCAGCCAAAATGGCACCAGCAGTGGCCGGGAAATAACGGCGCGGCTCTCCTCCTCACACTTAAGTCAGAGCCCCAAGCTGTCTCCGGGGCTCCACCGGTCTTCTGACTCACAGGGTGAGTGCTCTCCACCCAACTCACCCACGACATCCAGCCCTGCTAAGACTAGGCTCAGAACAGATCAGCCTCAGCAGATTCAGCCTGTCACAACTCCCTGCCTGTTCTCTCTCCCTCCACTGCAGCAATCATCAGTGTTGGATGCCTTCCCTGCCTCTGACCAGCCATTCTCTGAAAACACTATGAAGAACATGTTGCTCTCACTGAGGCAAACACTGTATACTGACCTATCTACTGCTGTCTCCTCACTATCCATAACCGTAAATCAGCATGATCAAGCTATTACACAAATGGAAGCTAAAATGGGAGACTTACTCCCTGCCCATAATGAGCTAGTGGATGGCTTTGCGGATCATGATGATGAACTCCAATTAATTAATTTGAAGCTTGCAGACCTGGAAGACCGCTCCAGACGAAATAATATTAAATTCTGTAATATCCCAGAGTCGATTCAACAATCAGATCTAGTACAATTTCTGCAATCCCTGATGTGGGCCCTTTTGCCTGACCTGACAACCCGTGACATGGAATGTGACAGGGCACACAGACTTCCCAAACCACCTCACCTCCCTACTTCCACACCCAGGGATGTTTTGGCCCGCATCCATTTTTTCACTGTAAAAGAAAAAGTCACGTAAAAAAGAAAAAGACAAATGAGCAACAAGACTCCCTGACCCTTTCACCAACATCTCACTATATGCTGACTTATCCAAAGCAACAATGGAAAATCGCTGTCAGCTGGCAACTATAACTAAAGCGCTTCAGAACCATAAGATCCCTTATAAATGGGGATTCCTTACTAAACTACTCATTACACACCAAAAAAAAACTCACGCAGTGCGTACCCTACCTGTGCGACTTACACTCCTGAGAAACTGGCACATCATACTAGAGGAAACACCGTGCCCTTCCGACCACCTTCCAAACCTCATGGAGACCGGAGGAGACCCTCCAGATGCCTGACAGTCGCAATCTATATCCTTCTCTGCAAACACCAAACGGCTTGGAAAATAGACCTCCTGAATATAACCAATACACAACTAGAGGACCTTTCCCAACCGTTCTCAGATGAGGAAGTCCTAAAAGCCATCAATACCCTCCCTCTCCACAAGTCACCTGGGGAAGATGGCTACACCAACGAATTCTACAAAACATTCGCCAAACTCATCACCCCCACCTCACTGACTTCTTCAACTCTGCTGACACCTCTGGTTCTCTACCGCTTGACATGCTGCACTCAATTATCACCACCATTCCCAAACCAGAGAAAGACCCTACCTCTGCAACCAATTACAGACCCATTTCGCTCCTCAACACAGACGTGAAAATATTTGCTAAAGTCATTGCTTCTAGATTACTTAAATGTCTTCCCTCTCTAGTGCACCCAGACCAAATTGGCTTTATGCCAGACAATCAAGCCTCGGATGCAACTAGAAGAGTCATCAATTTGATTCTTCAGTTCACCCAAACACGAACGCCTTCTCTGCTACTATCCCTGGACGCAGAGAAGGCATTCGGCAGGGTGCACTGGGGATTCCTGAGGGCAGTACTATCCAAATTTGGAATCACAGGATGGTTTCAAACGGCCATATTCTCACTTTACTCAAACCCCTCAGCTAGAGTGTTAACTGACGGAACCCTGTCTAAACCTTTCGGGATCTCCAACGGCACTCGCCAAGGCTGCTCACTCTCCTCTCTCATTTTTGCTCTAATTATGGAACCCCTTGTGGCAAAGATTAGAGGGGACAAGCTCATCTCAGGCATCAAGCACAATGACATAGAACACAAAATAAGCCTCTTTGCCGATGATGTCATACTTTTGATCACAAACCCAGCCCACTCCATGCCTGCAATCCAAGACATCATTACTCAATTTAGCTCTGCCTCCTTCTACAAAATGAATTCCTCTAAGTCCCTAATCCTCCCGTTTAATCCAACACACAGACAACAGTCCCTCCTGGAGAGTACTCTCCCTTATTTTTGGACGAGGCACTCTATGCCATACTTAGAGATAAAATTAGCCCCCTCACTACCTCAACACTATGACCTTAACTACCGTGCCTTCCAAAAACTGCTTCCCCAACTATTAAACCAACTGCGCACAACAGGCCTTTCTAAACTAGGAAGGATTCCCTCCTTTAAAATGCTAATCCTCCCCAAGCTACTCTACCTATTTTGCACAGTAATCTTACCCCACTCCTTCTTCACCTCCATACAAAAACAACTTTCCAGATATATATGGGAAACTAAACCACCCAGATGCGCTCATTACATTTTAACCAGACATCACAAAAAAGGAAGGAAAAGCCTTCCCCACATACAAACTTACTATTATGCTTCCATCCTGGACCAGCTCTACTACTGGTGGCACCCAAATCCCAATAAGTCCTGGTCAATCATAGAATCATCGTTCTTCAAACCAAATACTCTGCATGATATACTCCTTATCATGTCGGTGGGCCTTCCTCCTAACACAATGACTAATCCCCCGGCAATCACGGCCTCTCTGACAGTCTGGAAGAAACCTCAGACCACCCGTTTCACATAATACAAATCCCTCTCAGAACACTAATGTTGCAGTTACCAAATCTAAAACTACAAAACTGGCAGAAACAAAAGATAACTAATATCTCAGACCTCTACAACACAAAAAACACTCTAAAAACCTTCACAAATCTCCAAACTGAATACAACCTCCCTCACATGGAAGCCTTTACATACCCGAGGATCTCCTACTTTCTTCAAAGGTCTAAAATCTCTACTGAGGCCAAAATACCTGAACCAATACACAATTTCTACACATACACAATATACCCAAAACATGGTATCTCCACAATGTACTCTGCAATTAACAAAAACCGGCCCTACTCCCAAATACCATCTCTCTCAAAATGGGCAGAAGAACTAAGCATTGCTGTCACCCCCGACATGTGGACACGTGTCTTTAAGCACACCTTTAAAGCCTCCCATTACTTTAACCACTGGGAATCATACCAAAAAACAATACACAGATGGTATCTTACACCCTACCGTCTCTCCAAATTCTTCCCAGGACATCCTCCTACCTGTTGAGGTCATGTGGAAGTGCTGGTACCATAGCATACATCCTATGGTTTTGCAGATCCATAAGCTCATTCTGGAAACAAATATTTGCCCTAATCTCCATCATATTACAGGTTACAACGACCCCTAATTGCTCCCTAGCATTACTTCACCTTGGACTCAAAAAATTCCCTCCCTAGATCACGAGTAGTAATATGCCCCGTACACACGGTTGGATTTTCCGATGGAAAATGTCCGATCGGAGCGTGTTGTCGGAAATTCCGACCATGTGTGGGCTCCATCGGACATTTTCCAGCGGATTTTCTGACACACAAGTTGGAGAGCAGGAGATAAAATTTTCCGACAACAAAATCTGTGTACATAAATCCGACGGACAAAGTGCCACGCATGCTTAGAATAAATAAAGAGATGAAAGCTATTGGCCACTGCCCTGTTTATAGTCCCGACGTACATGTTTTATTTCACCGCATTCAGAATGATCGGATTTTCCGACAACTTTGTGTGACCCTGTGTATGCAAGACAAGTTTGAGCCAACATCCGTTGGAAAAAATCCATGGATTTTGTTGTCGGAATGTCCGAACAAAGTCCGATCGTGTGTACGCCCTAATAGTCCATCTACTACTCACGGCAAAAATGAACATCACCAAACTCTGGAAAACCACAGATTCACCATCCATTGCCAATACAATTACAGATTTGAACCTTCAATGTGAAATGGAGACTAGTTGCTGGAAAAAATCTAAGTATGGAAACGTTTTTGTATAAATGGTATGCCTGGCTCAAAAATCCAAAATGTACTATAACCACCTGATCTACTCTTCCTATTGCAACTTCCTCCCATTCTTATATTTCCTCTTTATTATTCTATTTACCCCCATTCAATGATGTCGAAAGCCGCCTACCTAGCTGGTGCTCCCTCACCCTCACCCACAACCCCCCCATCTGGAGTTATTGAGTTGTTATGTTATTATGTTAAAATACTAAGCATTAGGGATGAGCTTCGAGTTTGAGTCTAAATCACGTTCGACTCGAACATTGGCTGTTCGCCAGTTCGCCGAACAGCAAACAATTTGGGGTGTTCGCTGCACATTTGAAAGCCGCGGAACACCCTTTTAAAAGTCTATGGGAGAAATCAAAAGTGCTAATTTTAAAGGCTTATATGCATGGTATTGTCATAAAACATGTTGGGGACCTGGGTCCTGCCCCAGAGGACATGTATCAATGCAAAAAAAAGTTTTAAAAACGTTTTTTCGGGAGCAGTGATTTTAATAATACTTAAAGTGAAACAATAAAAGTGTAATATTCCTTTAAATTTCGTACCTGGGGGGTGTCTATAGTATGCCTGTAAAGGGGCACATGTTTCCCATGTTTAGAACAGTCTGACAGCAAAATGACATTTCAAAGGAAAAAAAGTCATTTAAAACTACTCGCAGCTATTAATGAATTGTCGGTCCGACAATACACATGAAAGTTCATAGATAAAAACGGCATGGGATTTCCCCACAGGGGAACCCCGAACCAAAATTTAAAAAAAAAAAGGCGTGGGGTTCCCCCAAAAATCCATACCAGACCCTTATCTGAGCATGCAACCTGGCAGGCCGCAGGAAAAGAGGGTGGACGAGAGAGCGCCCCCCTCCTGAACTGTACCAGGCCACATGCCCTCAACATTAGGAGGGTGATGAAGAAGATAGAGAAAGAAACAGAAGGAAGGAAGAAGGAAGAAGACCCAAAGAAGATGGAAAGAAGAAGACTTTAAATAAAGGAATTGTCAAAAACTGTCTCTTGTCATTTTTAACATTTTGGACACTTTTTTTGTGAAATGGTAGGGACACTTTTGTACCCCATTACCATTTCACACGGGGGGCCGGGATCTGGGGGTCCCCTTGTTAAAGGGGATTCCAGATTCCGATAAGCCCCCCACCCGCAGACCCCCACAACCACCGGCCAAGGGTTGTGGGGATGAGGCCCTTGTCCTCATCAACATGGGGACAAGGTGCTTTGGGGGGCTACCTCAAAGCACCCTCCCAATGTTGAGGGCATGTGGCCTGGTACGGTTCAGGAGGGGGGGTGCTCTCTCGCCTGCCAGGTTGCGTGCTCGGATAAGGGTCTGGTATGGATTTTTGGGTGGACCCCACGCCATTTTTTTTTTCTTTTTGGTTCGGGGTACCCCTGTGGGGAAATCCCATGCCGTTTTTATCAATGAACTTTTATGTGTATTGTCGGACCGCGAGAAGTTTTAAATGACTTTTTTTTCTTTGAAATTTCATTTTGCTCTCAGACTGTTCTAAACACGGAAACATGCGCTCCTTTACAGGCATACTATAGACACCCCCCCAGGTATAAAATTTAAAGGAATATTACACTTTTATTGTTTCACTTTAAGCATTATTAAAATCACTGCTCCCGAAAAAACTGACGTTTTTAAAACTTTTTTTGCATTGATCCATATCCCCTGGGGCAGGACCCAGGTCCCCAAACACTTTTTATGACAATAACTTGCATATAAGCCTTTCAAATTAGCATGTTTGATTATTCATGTTCAAGTCCCATAGACTTTAACGGTGTTCGCGTGTTCGAACCAATTTATTGCCTGTTTGCATGTTCTGGTGCAAACCGAACAGGGGGGTGTTCGGCTCATCCCTACTATGCATGATTCACCACTATTTAGTCCAACGTGTAAGACTATCTCTGCATTACTTAACTCTACTTCTTAAGTTTTGGTTTCACTTGCTCCAGTCGGAACATTTGACATATTGTAACAAATCTATTTCTTGTTCGCTTTATTGAAAATAATAAAGAAATATTGAAACAGAAAAAATAAAATATAATAATCACCCCAAGTGATGTCATAAAACTGCACTGGCATGCAGTAAGCTGCCACCGGAGTGCTTAGTAAAAATATAAAATACTGTATGTTTTTACAATAATACTTTTTTAGCATGCTGAAAATATTTATTATACCTTTAGAAAGTACTCATTAGGTGTAAACAAATTACTAAAAGCAATATCTGTAGGGCATGGAGCTGTATGTAATTAGTATCATGTTTTAGCCTTGGCACAATATTGCATACAAACTCAATGGATCCCTCATCAGGTTTTATATTGATACAGAGGTCACCTTTGGGATTTCTCTGCCCTAACTACTATATAAGATAAAGTATCTCACAAAATTGAGTACACCCCTCACATTTTTGTAACAATTTTATTATTTCTTTTCATGTGACAACAGTGAAGAAATGACACTTTGCTACAATGTAAAGTAGTGAGTGTACAGCTTGTATAACAGTGTAAATTTGCTGTCCCCTCAAAATAACTCAACACACAGCCATTAATGTCTAAACCGCTGGCAACAAAAATTAGTACACCCCTAAGTGAAAATGTCCAAATAGGGCCCAATTAGTCATTTTTCCTCCCTGGTGTCATGTGACTCGTTATTGTTAGTGTTAGGTCTCAGGTGTTATCGCTCTCAATCTCTCATACCGGTCACTGGAAGTTCAACATGGCACCTCATAGCAAAGAACTCTCTGAGGATCTGAAAAAAGAATTGTTGCTCTACATAAAGATGGCCTAGGCTATAAGAAGATTGCCAATACCCTGAAACTGAGCTGCAGCATGATGGCCAAGACCATACAGCGGTTTAACAAGACAGGTTCCACTCAGAAAGGGCCTCGTCATGGTTGACCAAAGAAATTGAGTGCACATGCTCAGTGTCATATCCAGAGGTTGTCTTTGGAAATAGACGTATGAGTGTTGCCAGTATTGTTGCAGAGGTTGAAGGGGTGGGGGGGTCAGCCTGTCAGTGATCAGACCATATGCTGCACACTGCATCAAATTGGTCTGCATGGCTGTCATCCCAGAAGGAAGCCTCTTCTAAAGATGATGCACAAGAAAGCCGGCAAACAGTTTGCTGAAGACAATCAGACTGGAGACATGGATTACTGGGACAATGTCCTGTGGTCTGATGAGACCAATATAAACTTATTTGGTTCAGATGGTGTCAAGCGTTTGTGGAGGCAACCAGGTGAGGAGTACAAAGATAAGTGTGTCTTGCCTACAGTCAAGCATGGTGGTGGGAGTGTCCTGGTCTGGGGCTGCATGAATGCTGCAGGTTTTCTGTCGGTATGTGCCAGCCATTGAAAAGTGCCTGCACATATGCAGAATGAAACGACACTCCAGCTGATTTCCTGATCAGCTGGCGTGACATCACTATAGGGCATGCACACATCGTAGGTGTCTTTTGTAAATGGGACATACCATTTTACGGGCACAATTGAATGTTATGCAAACAGTGGAGGGACACCATATTTGTTGTATTGTGCCTCACTGTTGTGCCGTGGGTTTACAGTGTGCTCAAGGTCTGCTTTTGTCTGTGTTGCATGGCAGGTGGTGGGTGTGTTGAATAGCGGGTTTTGCCTCTGTCTGCAACACACACAAAACCCGCCCTTCAACACAACCACAACCCACTCTGCAACAGCAAGGCTCAATCTGTAAACTACGGTGTCCTCTTTGCATAGCTTTCAATTGTGGGTGTGAAATGGTATCTCCCATTGAAAAAAGCCTCCTACGATGTGTGCATGTGCTATGGTGTCATCTCTCCAGCTGATCGAGAAATCAGCTGGAGTGCCCTTCCGTTCTGTGAACACCAGCACTGGGGAGCTACAGTTCATTGAGGAAACCATAAATGCCAACATGTACTGTGACATACTGAAGCAGAGCATGCTCCCCTCGCTTCAGAAACTGGACCGCAGGGCAGTATTCCAAACTTAACAACCCCAAACTCACCTCCAAGAAAACCACTGCCTTGCTAAAGAAGCTGAGGGTAAAGGTAATGGACCGACCAAGCATCTCTCCAGACCTAAACCCTATTGAGCATCTGTGGGGCATCCTCAAATGGAAGGTAGAGGAGCGCAAGGTCTCTAACATCCGCATGCTCTGTGATGTTGTCAGGGAGGAGTGGAAGAGGACTACAGTGGCAACCTGTGAACTCCATCCCCAAGAGGGTTAAGGCAGTGCTGGAAAATAATGGTGGCCACACAAAATATTGACAAGTTGGGCCCAATTTGGACATTTTCACTTTTATTGCCAGCGGTTTAGACATTAATGGCTGTGTGTTGAGTTATTTTGAGGGGACAGCACGTTTGCACTGTTATATAAGCTGTACATTCACTACTGTACATTGTAGCAAAGTGTAATTTCTTCAGTGTTGTCACATGAAAAGATATAATAAAATATTTACAAAAATGTGAGGGGTATACTCACTTTTGTGAGATACTGTACATCCGTATTAGGATAGGTCACGTTTGTGACAGTGGGTGAGCATTCTCACCCAATAGTCCCTTGTGGCAACAAATGCAGAGTATCTATTGGATCCTGCCAGGGGATTGGAGGTTATCTGAGAAGTATTCCACCCCCAAAATAAGGTTGTACTAATAAAACAAACTGAGGTTAACGAGTCAGCTTACTACAAATACCACTTTGATATGCAACACATACAGTACATGAATCCTCAGTTATGAAACCTTGAGGGGAATGTGCCACATATCTTTAACTGAAATGTAAAAAAATGTAACATAAATGACCAGAAATAGCCAATAATGGCCTTGACATTCTGCTTGTATATATTCTAGTAAGGTGAGATAGCATAGGGACATTTATAAAACATTGTAACTTATGTTTTCTTGATGGATAATATTGCTTCTGGCACTCTTCACTCATTTGTGAATCTATTCAGCATAATTTCTCTGCTAGTGTTTACCAAATTTCTTCAAATGTAACTAATAATCTATATTGCAGATAGAGTCTGACAAGACTTTCTGACGGTTTTGCAGCTTATTTAAAGCACAATAATAATAATAATTAATGTACAAGGTCTGCAGGCTCAAAATGAGGTCCAAAGCAGCATGATTTCAGGTACTAGATGGAAACGTAGTGTACTGGGCACAACTGTGAAAGAACTGCCTTTTAAAGACTACCTCCACTTCTGCCTTGCTTTACTAGAATTTGCAGAGAGAGCACTAAGTTTTGATCTACCAGCTTCAGAAAAGCCTTGTGCCTAAAAAGTCAAACCTGCCCAAATGAAATGCCTGCATGCACTAAACCATAAGTTTACTGAAAAAAAATGCATTATAAGTAGCAATCTGATGTGACTAGTTCACATGTATTCTCTGCAGCTTAGGGTATGTGTAAGGGGTGGTTGCAAAGAGTGGCTTTGTTCCTCTTACTCTAGCAAAGCAACAAAACTTCTTTTTCACTGTATGAATAGATATACAGTATGTGATGGAGTACTGAATCCTGGAGTAGACAAAAAGAAGAAATAAAAATGTAATCTTTAAAGGCAACTTTCTGTCAACTGGGGTATCCCAAAGGGTCCCTAAAGTAGTTTTTGGAGTATTAGAAGGATGAAAGTGGCACAAAGCTTGACTACAAATGTGTATTTTTCATGACACAGCATAAAAAAGCCAACATACATCTCATTTCCCTATATAAAAAAGAAGGATATTTTGATCAAACCTCTGCAGAATCATTTTTATCACAAGTTAAACTTCTGACTATTCCCTTAACACAACATGATAGCCTTAAAAGCTCCATGATATCTACATGAAGTTTAATTAGTAATTAAATCTCTTAAACCTAACAAACGTCCCGGTCCTGATGGCTTCTCGGCCCTCTATTATAAGAAATTTACTCATATCCTTGCTCCAATGTTAACAGATGCTTTTAATCCCCTTCTCAATAATCAATCGTTTCGCTTTGAGATGTTAACAGCTATAATTACAATGGTTCCCAAACCTCAGTCAGATGAAACATCTTGTGCTAATTACAGGCCTATATCTTGACATAAAGGTACTAGCGAAAGTTCTAGTGACCCGCTTAAATAATATCATAGGTTCTTTAATAAACAAAGATCAAGTAGGCTTTATTCCATTACACCAAGCTACAGATAACACCAGAGGACTACTATATTGATTCAAGCAGCCAAAACACGACGGATACCCATGTGTCTTCAGATATCAAAAAAGCATTTGATACAGTATCATGGTCATACCTAGATTTTACCCTACAACAATGGGGATTTGGTCCTCATTTTCTTAAATGGGTTTCGTCATTATACAAAAACCCCAAAGCCTATATTAAATATTCAGGATATAAATCAAACATGTTTGACATCTGTAGAGGAACACGTCAAGGCTGTCCACTTTCCCCACTTTTATTTGCCCTACTTATCGAGCCTCTTGCCCAAGGAATCCGTACCGACCCCTCTATCAAAGGTCTAGATTTAGCTGGTCACAAGCACAAACTATGCCTATTTGCTGATGATATCTTAATTTCCATGTCATTCCCCCATATCTCTGCTCCTAACCTTATGAACAAAGTTGATCAATTTGTCCACATTTCTAACTATCAACTCTCAAAAATCTACTGCCTTGAATATTTCCTTACCTTCTCATACCTTACAACAAGCACAAACATCCCTCCCTTTCTCCTGGTCCACCTCATGCCTCCCTTATTTATAAATTACTCTCACCCCCAATCTTCAGACCTTTTCACTGCTAGTTTCCCTTCAAAACTGTGGCAAATCTCCAATCTCTTTAAACAATGGTCTTCCTTACCAATATCATGGTAAAAATAATGTAATAAAGATTACTATATTACCCAAAATCCTATATCTTTTTTGAGTCTTACCAATCCCTGTCCCATCATATTTTCTTAGGATACTACAACGTAAAGCATTTGGTTTCATTTGGGGCTCTTTGAAACCTTGTTTACCCAAACATACCCTTTACCTTTCCAAACCTAAAGGTGGACTAGGGTTTCCTAATTTCACCGCATATTACCATGCAGTTCAAATAGCCCATATACCCAAATACCACACAACACATGAAACTCTGCTTTGGGTAGCACCAGAATTTATAGATTGCGACCCATTTTTCATAACAAACATATTATGGTCTAACTCCTCTGACTGTAAAACTATCAAAAATGTTATAACTAAACATACAGTGGCTATCTGAGATAAATTTAAAATAGTTAATGGACTACAATCACCCCATATACCTCTATTATCGTTAATTAGAAATCACTTTTCTACCCCGCATGTTTAGTTACTAAATCTCTTAAAGAATGGACCTCCTCTAATTTAACCCATATTTGTGAGTTATCATCACCTACCTCATTTAAACTTTTCCTGAATTATGTGAAAGACACAAACTCCCTCTTTCAAAACTTTTTTGGTATCTGCAGATTACAATTTTTTTATGCCCTACATACAAGGGAAAAGTAATCTAGATAAACTTACGAGTTTTGAAAGAATATGCAAATGTGATCCTCATTCAAAGGGTCTTATAACAATAATCCACAACCATCTTATTACTTTACCTAATATTGAATCACCATCATATGTAGCAAAATGGCAAGGAACCTTGGATTTCAGCTGGAAGCAACTGGATGGGATAAAATATGGGCCAAACAAAATCTTCTTCACAGAATATTACTGCCTTAGAGACAAAATATAAGGTACTCACTCGTTGGTATTTGGTCCCTGTCAGAATCACAAAATTTGCTCCCCAGTATTCTCCATTTTGTTTTTGTGGCTGTGGTGAACTAGGATCACATATTCACATATGGTGGGACTGCCCGGTTGCAAATAACTTTTGAAATTATGTTTTTCTTATGATCTCAACAGTATTTGAGATCTCTATCAAACCAGATCCTACAATTGCACTTCTAAACATAAAACCGCCCACCATTTCCTATATCCAATTCAAACTCCTATTACAAATAACCACAGCCGTGAAACAAACAATTGCCAAAGCTTGGAAATCCTCATCCTTAATGATTTCTGAAACTAAAAATAGAATAAACCAAGCATTGATTCATTCTAAAATAGAAGCCATATTCCCTGATAGAGTAAACAACTTTGCAAAATATGGAATCCTTGGGTGGCTCACTTTTTATCTCCCAACTTTGACACCTCCTTACTAAGGCCTTTGTAATTCTACTTCATACCTATTTTATATGTTCGTAATAAAAAACTACCACCATGTGATACCCCGGGGATCCCCACTATCTTTGATTTCTATCTTCTTCTCTCATTTTCCCTTTTTAAACTTTCCGCCTTACCCTTTTCTCCCTTTTTCAATTTTCTTTATACACAAAGTTGGTAGCGGATTTCTTATTTCTTTATTTCTTTAAACACCATTAAATAAATGTTATATTGTTCGATAATACAACGCAAACCTATTTATTCTACACAAATCCAATCTTTAATATCTTCTATATTGTATTCAAAAGATATATGTGAGTTAATGTTCAGAAACTTTTTTTCTTTTTTCTTTCCAGCACTTGAGATCATATTATAAACACGTACTCTATCTGAGTTTTAACCTTTCATTTTCAACATAAAAGGTATTTTTTGTGAAATGTTAGATTTTTACCCAAATAGGTTAAGTAACAATATCTTAAAATAATATTGGAACTTCAGAATGATACTATATACCTGTATATGTTTTTTACGTCCGCTACCATCAATTGTATCTCTGTATGTTACTTATCAATTGCACCTATGTTGTTAATTATTGAAATTAAATAAACAAAATTGACAAGAAAAAAAGCCAACATACTTCAGAAATTGAGTTATGGGTTATCAACTGACAGCCAGGACTGCAATAAAATCTATTAGACATGTGAAATTTGTTTCAGTCCGAATAGAAATTCGGACAAATTTTTGGTTATTTGGAGATTCAGAGGCATCCAAATATCTGAATGAAATAAGGAATGGTAACGAATTTCATGGAAATTCACTAAAATTTGTTTCGTTTATTCGTTCCCTAAGGCATTCCAAATTTTCATAATGATTAGAATTCAGATTGGTCGAAAAATGAAAAATGATGTGTGAAGAATAGCTGGTTATTATGCAGCAGGCGGAAAAGGCGGCCACAGCCTCCTTAACAATGAATGATTAATTAGCTGTCAACGGGCTTCCCCACTGACAGCTAAAATGTAAGGAAAACAATTCCGGCAATACAAAAATGTTAAAAAAACAGAGCAGGGGTCCCCCCCAATCCATACCAGGCCCTTCAGGTCTGGTATGGATTTTAAGGGGAACAAACAGCATATGGTCCCCCTTAAAATCCATACCAGAAGCTTATCTGAGCATGGAGCCCAACAGGTCAGAAAAAGGGGGGTGAGCTAGCGCCCCCCTTCTGAACCATACCAGGCCATGTGCCCTCAACATGGATGGGTGCTTTTGTTCTGAGGATCTGTGAGCAGGCGGCTTATCAGAATCTGGAAGCACTTTTTAACAAGGGTTGAATGAGTGTGAATGAGTATGGGGTACATTGTATCCTTATTCATTCATTAAAAAAAAGTGTAAAATGTTTTCTTTTAAAAGTACATACGTTTTTGAGATTTCCTTTATTAAAAAAATAAAAAATAATGTCCACGGTGTAAATCCATCATCAATCACAACTTCCACGTAATGGAACTCTTTTCAAACCCAACGCGTTTCGGGATAAATAGTGTTTCAGTCCTTCTTCAGGGGTGTAACAGAAAAGAGAGATTCATCTAGAGTAATTGAAATGTAAGGTGATAGATAAGTTGCCATATAGATATGTAAGCAAGTATCCATTTTAGGTTAAATGATCAACTGATCACCTACATGGTATGTTTCGTTGTTTTTTTTAAAAAAACACATAGAGAAGCAGAAAAAGCTCAAAGGTAGAATAGCATTGGGTGTTTACTACTTAGATACCATGGTTCTCACTGGGAAGTATTGTTTAACAGTGATTCCCATTAGGGAGGTGTGTAGTTTCACCTACCCTCGTCCTTCCCGGATGCGTGCAGGCCAGAGCGGTATACTGGGGCAAAAAGAGGAAACCCTACAAGTAAAAAAGGAGTTCAGATAAGTTTACATAAGTAATGAATCCTTATTGGGTATTGATGTTGGGAGAAAAATAATTCATTTAGGGCGTATAGCTGTCAATTGTGGTTATATGACGTATTCTATTATAAAATAAACAAATCTGTTTTTATGGACATTGTTACTATGTTATTAAAAGAGGGAATATAGTCCGTATAAATGTATGTAAAGTGTATGGAAGTTATATGTAGAAACTTATGCAGCATTACAACATCCATTAATAGCTATTAATACTGACAATATAAATATAGTAACAATGCCATTGCTTTGTTGCTATGAAAGGGACATTGGGTGAATAAAAGTAAAAAGTAAATAAAGGGGTTTAAACATCTTACAGGGATTGTCCTGATACTTAACTACCAGTACATGTGAATCCTGGTTCCAAGCAAACATAGCGCTCGGGCATCAGGAACAGAGGACCAGGAGGATATTTTCAAATAAGCAATTTGGTAACCAAATAAATAATCTAAATAGGCATGAAGATAAAGAAATACCTTTGTTAGCATATGTTTTCAGTAAGCCAGCCACGCATCCCAGCATCCAGCAAGTACAACGCTTGGGCTGGGAATGAGTGGATCTGGCATATATACAGAGTGAACTCCAATCAGCTGGCGCAATAATTGCGCTCAGCTGAGTAATGGAGTTCGTTAGCTGGGAAACCTCAATATACGCCCCCTGAGCCGAGGGTGCGCGGTGTCGCCCCTACCGATACGAAATGCCTCGCCGGTGGACTACGCATGTCCGCCGGAGTGGCAATATGGAGGTGATGGGCGTGGATGTTGCATCACCCTGGTTACCTCCTATAGTGCAACCGCTAAGGTCAGACGCACCCCGGGAAGGGCCAGAGGAGAGCGAAAAAAGAGTGTTACTTTTTGGAGAGCCTATTATGAGTGTTGTAAAAATAAGAACTAGAGCACTTAAAGAAAAAAATGCAAAAATGTATATCATATATTAAAAAGTAAATAAGGAACAGCAAAATCACTGGAAGAGCACACAATTATGTATATTTATATACTTACGTGTGCTTTATGTGGATGGTTAATTTGGGGTGGGCAAGACTAGTTCATGATGCAAAAAATAAAATACAAGATGACATAAATGGCAGATTATTATAAATATACTACATTTTTCTAGACTGACAATATCTATGGTGTCTTCTATTAGACTAGTTTATATAGATTAGAGGTGAACAATCCAATATCTACATTGGTTGCCTGCATATACACATATCAGTAAGCATAACATTATATATAAGCGTCACTAGATAACACACATGGACTTTGATCATTTAAGTAGGTACAGAAGAGATATTGGATACTGCCTGAAATTATTACCATACATGGAATATTGTATACAGTAATATACAATCATATAAATAAAACTTTTGTGCGCTAGCAATAATATAATTAAATGAAAAGTGCCTAGGAGACACAATGTATGTGTGAATCCCAGCAAAAATGATGACAACATCAAGTGTATAGAATCATTACTCAAAAGATCCAACACAATATTAGCATATGTTGAAAATAAATAATCACACATCAAAAGAACTTATAATCTGTCCATAACTGGGTTCAAAAAAATTGGTACAAAGAAAAAGTGCACTTGATATATCTCATCACTGAATCATGAGAAATAATGAGCTGAAGAGACTCTTATCGAATGTACATTGATTGCAGAAAAAGGAGTAATAGATGTGCGCTTACCCCAATCGTTGGACCTCCTCTATGGCAAGGTCGTATGGGCTTGCAGATATAACCCTCTGCAGGGACAGAATGTTGATATCCGGGTCTTGTCAGCATGTACCACCGACTCCAATGTGGTCCGGTCAATCCAACTGCTCCAACATCAGAGGGGGGACTCAGGAGTGGAAGAGTCCATATTTAGGAAAAAACATAAGGAGAAGAACTCCAATAGTGTAATAACGTTTGGGGTTTTATTGGTTAAAATAAACCACAGATGTACAAATAAAAGATTCCCATAGGAAAAAATATTTCTCTAAAAAAACGGCATAAAACAAAGGCTGAACGCCCGTGCAAATAGGAACTTCGGAACACGTGATGGCAAGCACTGCGAGGCCACGCCCTACATGTTTCGTCATACGTGATGTCTTCTACAGGGCACGGGCAACGCAATGAACCATCACCTTATATGTGAACAGACAGAGTATAACCACGCCCCGTCTCCGCCCATGTCCATCATTCAACAGGGCATGTACGGAGATTCGACCAGGCCGTCATTAAAGACCGCCCTTGGGGCGGAACACAAACAGAAAACCAAAACAGGAAAACCAAATAAACCGGAAATACATCCAAGCCTCATTTTAACGCCAGCCCGTCATACTAACAGGCATGCGCAAGGATATACCAAGCCTCGGTCTGGCTATCATTGAAAGCCTCCTATAGAGGTGGACCATGATTGGAAAACCGGAAGGATTCGAGCGTGTACCCTGGATAGAAATTAGGAAAAAACATCCATGTTATGCCAGGAACCTCCGGTATTCAATAAATGAAAACAAGTTTAAAAAACTTTAACATCGCACTTAAAGCTAAAAAAGCTGCTTAAACAGTGCATATATTATACGTGGCTATAATCTTAAAGTGCACCGTCCACTTGATATAATGAAAAAAGTGTTTTGATGCACTATACATCTAAAAATAAATATAAAAATAAAAAAATACCTTAAAATTTATGAGAAGGAATACAAATTTATTAGTTAAGTTGTATATAGGCAAAATCAATGGGACCATTAAATCTTTGGAATTTCACCCAAAGGGGTTCAGATTTCGACTTGACAGCCAGAGCGAGACTCGGCCTATCCCTTTACAATTTACAACTTATTGAGAGGAAACAAAGAAAACTCAAAGATATGATAGAGCAATTTGAATGGTCATAAACCTCCTAGAGAGAAGGTTCCAATTACACTATACAGATAGTTACAGTTACGGGGGGCATATAAGATATTATGTCTTAAGTTTCATCATGCGTTATCAATAAACGCATTGATCTCGATATCGACATTAAGCCCTCGTGGTTTGAGACACCCAATCTTGTATATCCAACCCATTTCTAGCTTGGATATAGCTCGTCTCTTGGGCCCTCCTCTCCAGGGAACACTCAATCTATCGATACCCACAAATTGAGTGCCCTTGGGGTCTTTATCGTGTACATTAAGGTAATGTTTAGATACCGAGTGTCCTATGAACCCTCTCCGAATATTACTAATGTGTTCGTTTAACCTGACCTGAAGCGGGCGAACCGTGCGTCCCACGTATTGAAACCCGCATGGACAGGTTAAAAGATACACCACATGAGTAGTAGAACATGTAATGAATGATTTTATTGGGAAGGTGTGTGAAGTACTGATGGAATGAAAATGTGTCACCTTCCGATCTTTAATGGCATTAACCGTACAAACCGTACATTTTCTACATCTATAGTAGCCAACTAAATTTTGAAAAAACATTGGTTTCCTTATAGGAGGGTCACACACACTAGGAGCCACTGATGCTCTAATCGATGGTAATCCCTTAAAAACCACCTGGGGTTTCTCAGGGAGTAGGGGGCCCAATATATTGTCATTTTTGACAATATGCCAATATTTGTATATCAATTTTCTTATTGTAAAATGTTGATGAGAATAGTTGGTTACAAATGGGCAGATGAGATCTTTTTTGTGGCGTTCCCTATTTCTGTTTGGTCTCTTAATAGGGATTCTCTATCTAGTTTTTCAACCTCCTCAACTCGCTCTCTTAAAAAAGAGGCGTCATAGCCCTTTTCAAGGAATGGCCCTGTGAGGACCTGAGACTGAATTCTGAAATCGCCAATAGAAGAACAGTTGCGTCTAATTCTAACATATTGGCTTTTCGGGACTGAATCCAGCCAAGCTTTATGATGGCAACTATCTCGCGATATGAACGCATTTTGATCTGTGGACTTAAAATAAGTGGAAGTCAATATCGTATCTCCTTCTCCCCATATTTTAAGATCCAAAAAGTTTATTGTACTCAAGCTGGCTTCATAGTTGAAATGGATCCCCCTATCGTTCTCATTTAAACCTTCCATGAATCTACACAGAGAGTCACGGGTACCATTCCATAGGAGGAGGACGTCATCAATGTACCTTGCCCACAAGACCAATTCTGGTCTGCGTTGAGCATAGATGACGTCCTCCTCCCATTTCCCCATGAATAAATTAGCCAGGCTGGGGGCAAACTTTGCCCCCATGGCTACTCCTTTCCTCTGCAGAAAGAAAAGATTCTTATGCCAGAAGAAATTGTGGGTTGTGATGTACTCCAGCAACTCCATAATGAACCTCTTTTGTTTTCTTGGAAATGTCACGTCCCTATACAAATAGTGTTTCACTGAGGATATACCCCAAGCGTGGGGAATCGCCGTGTATAAAGACGTGACATCCGCCGTAACGAGCCAATATCCGCTCCTATACCCACAGTCCCTAAGTAGATTGATGGCATGTCTGCTATCTTTAATATAGGCAGGTAGTGAACGGACTAAGGGCTGGAGAAAGTTGTCAATATATTTGCCAGCCCTCGAGGTGATTGAATCGATGCCGCTAATTATTGGGCGGCCGAGCAGGTGGACAGGGTCCTTATGGACCTTTGGGAGATAATATATAATTGGTATCCGTGATGATACCGGAACCAAAAACAGTTTTTCCTTTTTGTTTATAACCCCTAGTTTAAAACCATTCTCCACAATATTCTCAAGTTCCCTTTTATATTTACTCCTAGGGTCTGATTTTAGGGGAATGTATGTGGTGGTATCTCCTACTATTTTATCCAGCTCCTGGAAGTAGTCGTTCTTACTCAGAACCACTATACCACCCCCTTTGTCAGCTGGTCTCACAACTAGTTCTTTCCGTTTGCAAAGTGCTCAACGTAGACCAGAATTGGTCTTGTGGGCAAGGTACATTGATGACATCCTCCTCCTATGGAATGGTACCCGTGACTCTCTGTGTAGATTCATGGAAGGTTTAAATGAGAACGATAGGGGGATCCATTTCAACTATGAAGCCAGCTTGAGTACAATAAACTTTTTGGATCTTAAAATATGGGGAGAAGGAGATACGATATTGACTTCCACTTATTTTAAGTCCACAGATCGAAATGCGTTCATATCGCGAGATAGTTGCCATCATAAAGCTTGGCTGGATTCAGTCCCGAAAAGCCAATATGTTAGAATTAGACGCAACTGTTCTTCTATTGGCGATTTCAGAATTCAGTCTCAGGTCCTCACAGGGCGATTCCTTGAAAAGGGCTATGACGCCTCTTTTTTAAGAGAGCGAGTTGAGGAGGTTGAAAAACTAGATAGAGAATCCCTATTAAGAGACCAAACAGAAATAGGGAACGCCACAAAGAAAGATCTCATCTGCCCATTTGTAACCAACTATTCTCATCAACATTTTACAATAAGAAAATTGATATACAAATATTGGCATATTGTCAAAAATGACAATATATTGGGCCCCCTACTCCCTGTGAAACCCCAGGTGGTTTTTAAGGGATTACCATCGATTAGAGCATCAGTGGCTCCTAGTGTGTGTGACCCTCCTATAAGGAAACCAATGTTTTTTCAAAATTTAGTTGGGTACTATAGATGTAGAAAATGTACGGTTTGTACGGTTAATGCCATTAAAGATCGGAAGGTGACACATTTTCATTCCATCAGTACTTCACACACCTTCCCAATAAAATCATTCATTACATGTTCTACTACTCATGTGGTGTATCTTTTAACCTGTCCGTGCGGGTTTCAATACGTGGGACGCACGGTTCGCCCGCTTCAGGTCAGGTTAAACGAACACATTAGTAATATTCGGAGAGGGTTCATAGGACACCCGGTATCTAAACATTACATTAATGTACACGATAAAGACCCCAAGGGCACTCAATTTGTGGGTATCGATAGATTGAGTGTTCCCTGGAGAGGAGGGCCCAAGAGACGAGCTATATCCAAGCTAGAAATGGGTTGGATATACAAGGTTGGGTGTCTCAAACCACGAGGGCTTAATGTCGATATCGAGATCAATGCGTTTATTGATAACGTATGATGAAACTTAAGACATAATATCTTATATGCCCCCCGTAACTGTAACTATCTGTATAGGGTAATTGGAACCTTCTCTCTAGGAGGTTTATGACCATTCGAATTGCTCTATCATATCTTTGAGTTTTCTTTGTTTCCTCTCTTTAAGTTGTAAATTGTAAAGGGATAGGCCGAGTCTCGCTCTGGCTGTCAGGTCGAAATCTGAACCCCTTTGGGTGAAATTCCAAAGATTTAATGGTCCCATTGATTTTGCCTATATACAACTTAACTAATAAATTTGTATTCCTTCTCATAAATTTTAAGGTATTTTTTTATTTTTATATTTATTTTTAGATGTATAGTGCATCAAAACACTTTTTTCATTATATCAAGTGGACGGTGCACTTTAAGATTATAGCCACGTATAATATATGCACTGTTTAAGCAGCTTTTTTAGCTTTAAGTGCGATGTTAAAGTTTTTTAAACTTGTTTTCATTTATTGAATATCGGAGGTTCCTGGCGTAACATGGATGTTTTTTCCTAATTTCTATCCAGGGTACACGCTCGAATCCTTCCGGTTTTCCAATCATGGTCCGCCTCTATAGGAGGCTTTCAATGATAGCCAGACCGAGGCTTGGTATATCCTTGCGCATGCCTGTTAGTATGACGGGCTGGCGTTAAAATGAGGCTTGGATGTATTTCCAGTTTATTTGTTTTTCCGTTTTGGTTTTCTGTTTGTGTTCCGCCCCAAGGGCGGTCTTTAATGACGGCCTGGTCGAATCTCCGTACATGCCCTGTTGAATGATGGACATGGGCGGAGACGGGGCGTGGTTATACTCTGTCTGTTCACATATAAGGTGATGGTTCATTGCGTCGCCCGTGCCCCGTAGAAGACGTCACGTATGACGAAACATGTAGGGCGTGGCCTCGCAGTGCTTGCCATCACGTGTTCCGAAGTTCCTATTTGCACGGGCGTTCAGCCTTTGTTTTATGCCGTTTTTTTAGAGAAATATTTTTTCCTATGGGAATCTTTTATTTGTACATCTGTGGTTTATTTTAACCAATAAAACCCCAAACGTTATTACACTATTGGAGTTCTTCTCCTTATGTTTTTTCCTAAATATGGACTCTTCCACTCCTGAGTCCCCCCTCTGATGTTGGAGCAGTTGGATTGACCGGACCACATTGGAGTCGGTGGTACATGCTGACAAGACCCGGATATCAACATTCTGTCCCTGCAGAGGGTTATATCTGCAAGCCCATACGACCTTGCCATAGAGGAGGTCCAACGATTGGGGTAAGCGCACATCTATTACTCCTTTTTCTGCAATCAATGTACATTCGATAAGAGTCTCTTCAGCTCATTATTTCTCATGATTCAGTGATGAGATATATCAAGTGGACTTTCTCTTTGTACCAATTTTTTTGAACCCAGTTATGGACTGATTATAAGTTCTTTTGATGTGTGATTATTTATTTTCAACATATGCTAATATTGTGTTGGATCTTTTGAGTAATGATTCTTTACACATGATGTTGTCATCATTTTTGCTGGGATTCACACATACATTGTGTCTCCTAGGCACTTTTCATTTAATTATATTATTGCTAGCGCACAAAAGTTTTATTTATATGTTTATCACTTCATGGATATTTGGAGTTTTTTTTGCAGCTGCACTTTGTGAATTTTATTCTTTATCACGTTTTGCTCATTAGCGCAGGTTTTTTCCACCATTTCTTTAGTTACAATTAATATCTACCTACTTGCAGCTGAGCTTTTTTCCTCGCACTAATTTATGTTGTTTTTTTCTTTGCACCCCACTGGATTTTAACTAACACATTAATTAGTCTTAGTTACTAAATCAATATGGATGTATTCGATTATCGCTCCAAGCACACCATTGCTAAAGATGGTGTATTTGAGGGTAATTACGAACCTGAAAGTGACCTCGGTGGATTATTTATGAGACTCAAAAATCTCATGATCTCCGAGGTACACACTCAGTGGGACATATTCTTCTTGGAACATTATGTATCTGTATCAATGGTTCCAAGGAGCCTGAGATGGGAGGTTGGCCCCCAGAAAGGTGAATCCGACCTTCAAGATTGGTACAGATATTTCAACGAAGCGGGAGGAAAATTCTTGGAATTTTTGATTCCCAGAAAGAGAGCTAAGTTGAACAGACCAGATGTCGAAATCAAACTTATAAAAGAGAAACTATCCCCCTTTAGTGCAAGTGAAGAATATAAGGAGCGATCCTCTAACCTAAGGAAAATTTTAGAGAAGGAGGAGATAGAACAAAAAAATAAGAAAAGGAAAAAGTTCAATAGGGATTTTACTGATTACAAAAATGGATCTGTGTTCCAGTGGCAGATAAAAATTGCCGCCGAGGAAGCCGAGGCCAACAGTAATATGGAGGTGTCGGCCCCTGGAGTTTCTAGTCAGGACAGACAGCCGAGAGAACCAGATAGACCCCTACCACCACAGAAACAATATTCTAAACCATCTAGAAGGGTGTCCTATCGCTCCCCAGGCAGACCTAATTCTATTCCTTACACACAGTCCCCAGCTAGGAACATGAGAGTTCCCACTCAGGCTCCCAAAAAGAAAATTAAAAATCAAAGATTTAAAAGACATCATAATGAAGAGAATCAATATCACCAAGTGCAATCAGGAGGATACCAGGATGGTCATTATGATAATCAGTATGACTACCATGGTAGGCCTTACGTGGATAGTCGGTCCCCAAGATATCCTATACCTACACATAATCGCTTTCAACCACTTGGTGAGCATTATGTTAGAGATAGTGATAGCTACGGAGGGCCTAACCAGGGATATCATACTCCAAGGAGAGATAGGGGGTATGACCAGTCATCCTGGCACCAGCCCCTGTTTCCCCCTCAAAGGAACATACAGAGGGATGAATACACTACCCGACAATTCCATCGGGAGGAATATTTACAACCCCAACATTGGGGTTTTCCCAGAGGAGAACAAAACTTCCAACGATCAATAGAAGAAAGAGAGGAGTCAGAGGGGGGAGGAAGATTAGCAGCAAAAAGAAAACGGGTATAACCGGGCAAGGTATTTTCAACCTCAGTGGCATTCCCTTGACTTCTGATGAAACCACTATTCTTGATAAAGGGCTCAAATTCGCACCCCCAAAACCGCTCAATAAATTCCAGACATATATGGATATACATAAGTATACCAGAAGACTGAACATTAAGCGATATTTGCTAACTAATCCCATTAACACCCTGAATCATAACCATACGAACGTCAAACATTCAGGTTTGGCGAACGCTTCATTGTTCAATCCGCCAGGTGGTCTACCAGCTTCCATTAAAGTTTTCAGGGACCTCCTTCTAAGGGGTTTGGATGGTATAAAAAGTAAAAATATTAAAATGACCAAGGATTTGGAATCAGGTTTGGACCATCTTTGCAAACGGAAAGAACTAGTTGTGAGACCAGCTGACAAAGGGGGTGGTATAGTGATTCTGAGTAAGAACGACTACCTCCAGGAGCTGGATAAAATAGTAGGAGATACCACCACATACATTCCCCTAAAATCAGACCCTAGGAGTAAATATAAAAGGGAACTTGAGAATATTGTGGAGAATGGTTTTAAACTAGGGGTTATAAACAAAAAGGAAAAACTGTTTTTGGTTCCGGTATCATCACGGATACCAATTATATATTATCTCCCAAAGGTCCATAAGGACCCTGTCCACCCGCCCGGCCGCCCAATAATTAGCGGCATCGATTCAATCACCTCGAGGGCTGGCAAATATATTGACAACTTTCTCCAGCCCTTAGTCCGTTCACTACCTGCCTATATTAACCATTTGCCGACCGGGCCATTGCCGAAAGACGGCAACAGCGCGGTTGGCTAGTTCTGGGTGGACGTCCATGGACGTCATTCCAGAATGATGCTCCCGCGCGCCCCCTGGGGCGCGCACTCGGGAACATCCATGACCGCCGGGTCCGGAGGACCCGGCGCATCACGGATTACGGTAAATAGCCGCTGATCGCAGCCGTTTACCACGTGATCGTTCCGTCAAATGACGGAGCGATCACATGTAAACAAACCAGCGTCACGTCATGACGCTGGTTCCTCCCTCCCCTCTCTGTACCGATCGGTACAGTGCGGAGGGAGAGGGGAAGAGATGGCAGCGCTGTGGGCTGGATGTTTAGTGCCCACAGCGCTGTTCAATATACATAATGGCAACACTGTGCAATACTCTGCATCACTGTGCAATACTCTGCATCACTGTGCAATACTCTGCAACACTGTGCAATACTCTGCATCACTGTGCTATACTCTGCATCACTGTACAATACTCTGCAACACTGTGCTATACTCTGCAACACTGTGCAATACTCTGCAACACTGTGCAATACTCTGCAACACTGTGCTATACTCTGCAACACTGCAAAACTCTGCCAATACTCGCCAATACTCTGCCAATACTCTGCCAATACTCGCCAATACTCTGCCAATACTCGCCAATACTCTGCCAATACTCGCCAATACTCTGCCAATACTCGCCAATACTCCAATACTCGCCAATACTAGCCAATACTCTGCATCACTGCGCTATACTCTGCAAAACTCTGCCAATACTCGCCAATACTCTGCCAATACTCTGCCAATACTCTGCCAATATTCTGCCAATATTCTGCCAATACTCGCCAATACTCTGCCAATACTCACCAATACTCACCAATACTCACCAATACTCTGCCAATACTCTGCCAATACTCGCCAATACTCGCCAATACTCTGCCAATACTTCGCCAATACTCGCCAATACTCGCCAATACTCTGCCAATACTAGCCAATACTAGCCAATACTAGCCAATACTCTGCATCACTGCGCTATACTCTGCAACACTGTGCAATACTCTGCAACACTGCAAAACTCTGCCAATACTCTGCCAATACTCTGCCAATACTCGCCAATACTTTGCCAATACTCTGCCAATACTCTGCCAATACTCTGCCAATACTCTGCAATAAATTTTAACAGAAACAAGGAATTTTTTTTTTTTCTTTATCGAATTTTCAGTCTTTTTTGATTTATAGCGCAAAAAATAAAAAACCCAGCAGTGATTAAATACCACCAAAAGAAAGCTCTATTTGTGGGAAAAAAAGGACATAAATTTCATAGGGGTACAGTGTTGCATGACTGAGTAATTGTCATTCAAAGTGTGAGAGCACCGAAAGCTGAAAATTGGTCTGGTTAGGAAGGGGGTTTAAGTGCCCAGTTGTCAAGTGGTTAAAGATAGCAGACATGCCATCAATCTACTTAGGGACTGTGGGTATTGGAGCGGATACTGACTCGTTACGGTGGATGTCACGTCTTTATACACGGCGATTCCCCACGCTTGGGGTATATCCTCAGTGAAACACTATTTGTATAGGGACGTGACATTGCCAAGAAAACAAAAGAGGTTCATTATGGAGTTGCTGGAGTACACCACAACCCACAATTTCTTCTGGCATAAGAATCTTTTCTTTCTGCAGGGGAAAGGAGTAGCCATGGGGGCAAAGTTTGCCCCCAGCCTGGCTAATTTATTCATGGGGAAATGGGAGGAGGACATCATCTATGCTCAACGTAGACCAGAATTGGTCTTGTGGGCAAGGTACATTGATGACGTCCTCCTCCTATGGAATGGTACCCGTGACTCTCTGTGTAGATTCATGGAAGGTTTAAATGAGAACGATAGGGGGATCCATTTCAACTATGAAGCCAGCTTGAGTACAATAAACTTTTTGGATCTTAAAATATGGGGAGAAGGAGATACGATATTGACTTCCACTTATTTTAAGTCCACAGATCGAAATGCGTTCATATCGCGAGATAGTTGCCATCATAAAGCTTGGCTGGATTCAGTCCCGAAAAGCCAATATGTTAGAATTAGACGCAACTGTTCTTCTATTGGCGATTTCAGGATTCAGTCTCAGGTCCTCACAGGGCGATTCCTTGAAAAGGGCTATGACGCCTCTTTTTTAAGAGAGCGAGTTGAGGAGGTTGAAAAACTAGATAGAGAATCCCTATTAAGAGACCAAACAGAAATAGGGAACGCCACAAAGAAAGATCTCATCTGCCCATTTGTAACCAACTATTCTCATCAACATTTTACAATAAGAAAATTGATATACAAATATTGGCATATTGTCAAAAATGACAATATATTGGGCCCCCTACTCCCTGTGAAACCCCAGGTGGTTTTTAAGGGATTACCATCGATTAGAGCATCAGTGGCTCCTAGTGTGTGTGACCCTCCTATAAGGAAACCAATGTTTTTTCAAAATTTAGTTGGGTACTATAGATGTAGAAAATGTACGGTTTGTACGGTTAATGCCATTAAAGATCGGAAGGTGACACATTTTCATTCCATCAGTACTTCACACACCTTCCCAATAAAATCATTCATTACATGTTCTACTACTCATGTGGTGTATCTTTTAACCTGTCCGTGCGGGTTTCAATACGTGGGATGCACGGTTCGCCCGCTTCAGGTCAGGTTAAACGAACACATTAGTAATATTCGGAGAGGGTTCATAGGACACCCGGTATCTAAACATTACCTTAATGTACACGATAAAGACCCCAAGGGCACTCAATTTGTGGGTATCGATAGATTGAGTGTTCCCTGGAGAGGAGGGCCCAAGAGACGAGCTATATCCAAGCTAGAAATGGGTTGGATATACAAGATTGGGTGTCTCAAACCACGAGGGCTTAATGTCGATATCGAGATCAATGCGTTTATTGATAACGCATGATGAAACTTAAGACATAATATCTTATATGCCCCCCGTAACTGTAACTATCTGTATAGGGTAATTGGAACCTTCTCTCTAGGAGGTTTATGACCATTCGCATTGCTCTATCATATCTTTGAGTTTTCTTTGTTTCCTCTCTTTAAGTTGTAAATTGTAAAGGGATAGGCCGAGTCTCGCTCTGGCTGTCAGGTCGAAATCTGAACCCCTTTGGGTGAAATTCCAAAGATTTAATGGTCCCATTGATTTTGCCTATATACAACTTAACTAATAAATTTGTATTCCTTCTCATAAATTTTAAGGTATTTTTTTATTTTTATATTTATTTTTAGATGTATAGTGCATCAAAACACTTTTTTTATTATATCAAGTGGACGGTGCACTTTAAGATTATAGCCACGTATAATATATGCACTGTTTAAGCAGCTTTTTTAGCTTTAAGTGCGATGTTAAAGTTTTTTAAACTTGTTTTCATTTATTGAATACCGGAGGTTCCTGGCGTAACATGGATGTTTTTTCCTAATTTCTATCCAGGGTACACGCTCGAATCCTTCCGGCTTTCCAATCATGGTCCGCCTCTATAGGAGGCTTTCAATGATAGCCAGACCGAGGCTTGGTATATCCTTGCGCATGCCTGTTAGTATGACGGGCTGTCGTTAAAATGAGGCTTGGATGTATTTCCGGTTTATTTGTTTTTCCGTTTTGGTTTTCTGTTTGTGTTCTGCCCCAAGGGCGGTCTTTAATGACGGCCTGGTCGAATCTCCGTACATGCCCTGTTGAATGATGGACATGGGCGGAGACGGGGCGTGGTTATACTCTGTCTGTTCACATATAAGGTGATGGTTCATTGCGTCGCCCGTGCCCCGTAGAAGACATCACGTATGACGAAACATGTAGGGCGTGGCCTCGCAGTGCTTGCCATCACGTGTTCCGAAGTTCCTATTTGCACGGGCGTTCGGCCTTTGTTTTATGCTGTTTTTTTAGAGAAATATTTTTTCCTATGGGAATCTTTTATTTGTACATCTGTGGTTTATTTTAACCAATAAAACCCCAAACGTTATTACACTATTGGAGTTCTTCTCCTTATGTTTTTTCCTAAATATGGACTCTTCCACTCCTGAGTCCCTCCTCTGATGTTGGAGCAGTTGGATTGACCGGACCACATTGGAGTCGGTGGTACATGCTGACAAGACCCGGATATCAACATTCTGTCCCTGCAGAGGGTTATATCTGCAAGCCCATACGACCTTGCCATAGAGGAGGTCCAACGATTGGGGTAAGCGCACATCTATTACTCCTTTTTCTGCAATCAATGTACATTCGATAAGAGTCTCTTCAGCTCATTATTTCTCATGATTCAGTGATGAGGTATATCAAGTGGACTTTCTCTTTGTACCAATTTTTTTGAACCCAGTTATGGACTGATTATAAGTTCTTTTGATGTGTGATTATTTATTTTCAACATATGCTAATATTGTGTTGGATCTTTTGAGTAATGATTCTATACACTTGATGTTGTCATCATTTTTGCTGGGATTCACACATACATTGTGTCTCCTAGGCACTTTTCATTTAATTATATTATTGCTAGCGCACAAAAGTTTTATTTATATGTTTATCACTTCATGGATATTTGGAGTTTTTTTTGCGGCTGCACTTTGTGAATTTTATTCTTTATCACGTTTTGCTCATTAGCGCAGGTTTTTTCCACCATTTCTTTAGTAATATACAATCTAAAATGTTTACTCCAATATTACTCTTGAGTTGTCTGCATGAGTACATGCATGTCCCCATATATTTTGGAACTTATACTAAAGAGTCACTTAAGCATATAATATGTTGTTAAAAGTCTAGATTAGGGAAACATATTGAGAAAATGATCCCTTCTAGAATGAGACGAGTAAATTAGAAGTTCTACAAAAATTAAAAAGAGCATTATATAGTGGTTCCTTCTGTCCCTAGTGATTTATAAGGAACTTGTGCTGTTGAGGACATGCATGTTCTGGAACAGACGTATCAAAAGTTTAAAACATTTATAGGTAGTATATACTATTTTGTCATATTGTTTACATATGGATGAATAGGTGGTAATACAATAGAGGGAACAGATACTCCTTTCCTTTCAATAGTAAGTGGAAGTAGAGGTTAAGAGGAACTAACGGTTAGTATGTCGGTGGCTTATTTCTCCATTCCACCGGAGCAAAAGCCTTCAAGGAATGGTTTAAAACAAACAGCCTTATTTAGGCCTGGAAGTGAGTTGGCCTTTAATAAGTAGATCCACCTTAGTTCTCTTTGGAGCAAAGTTTTGTTCCAGTCGCCCCCTCTGGGATTTGGGTGTACCCGATCTAATATTAGGAATTTGATCCTGGGGAACTTACCCCCATGTATTAGAGAGACATGGCAACCCAGAGGGAGATCAGGATTACATGTTTGCATAGACAGAATGTGTCTGTAAGCTCTTCTCCAAAACTCTAGTTTTGTTTTTCCTATATAAAAGCAACTGCAGCTACACTGGAGCAGATAAACCACTCCAGTGGTTCTGCAGTTAGCAAAATGTTTCGGATAGAATTTTTTTCCATTTGGGAGAGTGGGGTTCCTCTGTGTAAGCATATACCCGCAGTAACGACAGGAGCCACATGCAAACGTTCCTTTGTATTTGCAGTGTACTCTTGTTGATTCATTTTTGAATTCACTGTTTACAATTCTGTCACCAATAGATATGGCTCTTCTGAATGTAAACTGTGGTCTGTTTGGTACTAGGTGACCCAAGGATGGATCGAGGGTCAACATGTGCCAGTATTTTTCAACTCTTTTTCTAACTTGACAGTGTTGTTGATTAAATGTTGTAATAATACGTAGTTGATTTATATCTTTATTATATCTTTTCATGTGACAACAGTGAAGAAATGACACTTTGCTATAATGTAAAGTAGTGAGTGTACAGCTTGTATAACAGTGTAAATTTACTGTCCCCTCAAAATAACTGAACACACAGCCCATTAATGTCTAAACCACTGGGAACAACAGTGAGTGCACCCCTAGGTGAAAATGTCCAAAATGTCCAATTTGGGCCCAAAGTGTCAATATTTTGTGTGGCCACCATTATTTTCCAGCACTGCCTTAACCCTCTTGGGTATGGAGTTCACCAGAGTTTCACAGGTTGCCACTGGTGTCCTCTTCCACTCCTCCATGATGACATCACGGAGCTGGTGGATGTAGGAGACCTTGCTCTCCTCCACCTTCCATTTGAGGATGCCCCACAGATGCTCAATAGGGTTTAGGTCTGGAGACATGTTTGACCAGTTCATCACCTTTACCCTCAGCTTCTTTAGCAAGGCAGTGTTCTTCTTCAAGGTGTGTTTGGGGTTCTTATCATGTTGGAATACTGCCCTGCAGCCCAGTCTCTGAAGAGAGGGGATCATACTCTGCTTCAGTATGTCACAGTACATGTTGGCCCTTATGGTTTCCTCAACAAAGTGTAGCTCCCTAGTGCCGGCAGCACTCATGCAGCCCCAGACCATGACACTCCCATCATCATGCTTGACTGTAGGCAACACACACATTGGTCTTTGTACTCCTCACCTAGTTGCCACCACACACACTTGACACCATCTGAACCAAATAAGTTTATCTTGGTCTCATCAGACCACAGGACATGGTTCCAGTAATTCATGTCCTTAGTCCGCTTGTCTTCAGGAAACTGTTTGCGGGATTTCTTGTGCATTATCTTTAGAAGAGGCTTCCTTCTGAGATGACAACCATGTAGACCAATTTGATGCAGTGTGCGGCGTATGGCCTGAGCACTGACAGGTTGACCCCCCACCCCTTCAACCTCTGCAGCAATGCTAGCAGCACTCATATGTCTATTTCCCAAAGACAACCTTTGGATATGACACTGAGCACGTGCCCTCAACTCCTTTGGTCGACCATGGCGTGGTCTGTTCTGAGTGGAACCTGTCCTGGTAAAATGTTGTATGGTCGTGGCCGCCGTGCTGCAGCTCAGATCCAGGGTCTTGGCAATCTTCTTATAGCCTAGGCCATCTTTATGTAGAGCAACAATTCTTTTTTCAGATCCTCAGAGAGTTCTTTGCCATGAGGTGCCATGTTGAACTTCCAGTGACCAGTATGAGAGAGTGAGAGCAATAAAACCAAATTTAACACACCAGCTCCCCATTCACACCTGAGACCTTGTAACACTAACGAGTCACGTGACACCAGGGAGGGAAAATGGATAATTGGGCCCACCTTGGACATTTTCACTTAGGGGTGTACTCACTTTTGTTGCCAGTGGTTTAGACATTAATGGCTGTGTGTTGAGATATTTTGAAGGGACAGCAAATGTATACTGTTATACAAGCTGTACACTCACTACTTTGTAGCAAAGTGTCATTTCTTCAGTGTTGTCACATGGAAAGATATAATAAAATATTTACAAAAATGTGAGAGGTGTACTCACTTTTATATGTGTGAGCACTTTGCCTTAAGTGATTACATATGCTGAACTGAAATAAGTGATTGTAATTTGGACTTCATCTGTGTTTTGGTAAATTAAACATCATACTGGGTAGTAATCTTTCCTACAAGACTATACAAGTTTGCACATTTGAGATAATTCAGGTAATTTAGATTGATTAATGTGAAGTAATTGCATTTTCTGATTTACAGAGGTTAGTTTTAAACACCCAGTGCTAAGAAAATCAATAAGTCCAACATACAGCTAATTGAATTTGCAGGGTTCCATCATGAGGATTCATTAAATACAAGCCTTGAAACTAGATCAACATAAGTAATTAGCTCAATTAATTTGTGTAACTTATGCATATTTAAATTTATAAGAATTAAGTAATTAGAAATAGTTCGTGAAATTGTACATTTATTACTTATAGGGAATTAGGGTTGCTGCTGCAATGGGTTCAAGGCAAATCCTGGATGTTGGAGGTTTAATGCAGGCATGCCGCAGACCAAATTCTTTGCAACCCTAATTCACTGCCTTGCCCTTGAACAAAGGTTAACTTTGAACAAAGGTTAACCCTTTGCACATAATCTTTTTGATACTGAATATCTATTATCTATCATTCATATAACAGCTTCATCTTTCTGCTCCCTGTGGTTGCAATTAGGCCTCCCTGCTGTCCTGCTTGGCTGGGTCTGCATACGCCGACTCTGATGAGGCTTTGTTGGGTCAAATTTAGGGGTAAGCCACCATGGACTTCTCAGAGTGACAACACGTGTTTTTCCCATTGTATTTATTGCTGTATTAACATTGAACACTATCTATGTATGTACATAAAAACTCTTCTTTTCTTTATTCTTGTAGAATTACTAAAAGTGTTGGATGACTCAATTAAGAGTTGCATATCCCTTGAAAAAGCGACAATGCGAAACATGTCGGGCTAATATGCAACAACTGCCATCTGTGAATCTGTAGTATACACCTTTTCTCCCTATTTGACCACCTTGTTCTTATATTGTTGTAAAAAGAAAGTTGTCTGTTACTTTATACAAATTATATGTTCCCTTTTTAATTGACTGTAAACAATAAACTGTTTTTAAAGAAGAAAAAACTGCACCATCAAAATCCCTTTAGTCCTTTTCATGTTTATCTATATTTTTGCTCAGGGATGGATGTGGTGCCTATATATGAGGGTGTTTTTCCCATACTCGGAACCAAAATCTCCAAAAAGGTTAACTTGCTTAGAAGAACCAATAATGGGACTTTTGTTATATGCCAGCCCCTCATTATAAAAGGGTAGGTTTCCAGAAACTATTTGTTCGTGTGTGTTGGAATAGTTTATAGACATGTGCAGAAAGGAAAAATGTATTTTGTTTCATTTTGGATAGATTCATTATGTTACTAATTTTGTTTCATTGATTAGTTTCGGAATTCATTTAGTTTTATTTTGTTTCATTTAATTAATTTTGTTTAATAATTTTCAAGCAAATTTGAAAAATGATCAACTGATTCAAATTCCGTGTGAAGAATAACTGATTGTTAGGGACAATTTATGAAAAAGAGTGTGGGGTCTCCCCAAAATCCATTCCAGATCCTTATCCAAGCATGCAGCTTGGCAGGCCAAGAAAGAGGGACCAGCGAGCGCCCCCCTCCTAAATCATACCAGGACACATGCCCTTACATGGGTGGGTTCTTTGGGGTGGGGGGCCCAACCCCCACTCTAAAGCACCTTTCCTCCATGTTGATGGGGACAAGGGCCTCTTCCTCACAACCCTGGCATGTGGTTGTGGGGGTCTGCGGGCTGGAGGCTTATAGAATCTAAATATAGTACCCCCTACCCATTCACCAAAAAAGTTTTTGACAATTCCTTTATTAAAAAATAAAAATAAAATGTCCTCCAAAGTGGATCCAACATCAATCATGACACCCGCCACCAAAAACCTCTGGTCTGGTCGAAGGTGCCTGCCGTCTGCCTGCTCCGCAGTCTGACATTTTTTAAATAACTAAGGGGCAGAGTCACCCAATGACATCATTGGCGAAGTCGTCCCGCCCTGCCCCTTAGCTATATAAGAATTATCAGATGTCGGAGCTGGCAGACAGTGGGAGCCTTTGTCTGAACTTTTTTCAGGTTGGCAGTGGTGGCGGGCAGGGTGATTGACGATTGAGCTACACCAGGGGACATTTTTTTTATTCTTGATTTTTTAACCTCCCTGGCCATTTTCCCGAGAGTGGCTCTGGGTTAAATTTCAGCACCATTAGCGGTAACCCCGAGCCACACTCGGGATTCCTTTGCAGGATCTTGGTGCGGTATACTTACCTTGTCCCCAGGATCCTACAATGTCCCCCCGCTGTGTCCGTGGGCTCTGTCCTCCCCCCGATGCCTCTCTGTGCCGGGCTCCATTCCCTGTGAGCATCGCGATGCATGGGGGCGGAGCCCGGTAAAAAATTCAAAAAGTGAAAAATCATAATACATACAGTGCACTCTAATCTTATAGATTTAAAATGAACAGTGCAGCGCTGGACGTGTCACAAAATGTGAAATGATATGTCAATGAATAAGATAACCAACAACAGTGAATAACAACCAATAAAATAATATTGGCTGTTGCAGAGACATGATAAAATATATAGTATAGTGAGGAAACAGTTCATATGATAAAGTGAAGGTGAAATAAAGTCCAAAAGTTATGATGTTCAATGCGGAATCCTGGGTCAGTGTTTCACCGCTAGTGCTGCCCACCACCTGGTGATAAAGTAATGGAGGCTTACCGGAAAGCCTGTGACCACCCTTATTCAGGGGGGTCAAAACAGGCTTAGTAGAGATATATGGACCACAGGGAATGTCCCGCAGGAGACTCTGCTGAAGTCCCACTATCCTCCTTCCTGGACGGCTAATCAGTGACAACACGGAGCACTTCAGAAGATGTAGACCCAGGAGTACTTCCCATATAGCAATCAAAGTATGCTTCCAAAAAAATCCAGCGAAGGTGAACCATAAATGCCAAAAGAAAAAAGACTCCAGTAGTGCAGAGAAACTATGGCTGGTTTATTAAAGTATAAACAATAGTATAAAATTGCATAAAATTCCTAGCAGGGATAGTATTGGAGACTCCACTGCCGTTTAAAATAAAATCGTGCATGCACGATGCGTATTCACATTGTGACCCTACGGCCGTTTCATCGCAACTGACGTCACTAGGGGTACGCAACTTTTAAGCCCAAATGGCGCTGAAGCCTGATTGGTCACAATAAACATGGTTCTTATCTCATAAAACAGAGGGAGGGAGGCCTGTTTAATTAGCATAGAAATAACTTTCCTGACAGCTAAAAGACGGCCAGGGCAGTGTACAAATGAACACTGAGAGGGTGTTACTAAGACCAGTGCCATCTAGTGGATATTTAAGGCAGTACCCAAAATATACAAGATGTTAGATGAATGTTTTCCAAAAGAGAAAAAACGTATACAATAAATACAAATATAAATATGTATGACATAACAATTGGCATATACAACACTCCAATAGATATAAGTAAGGAAGCTAATAACTTAACAACCTACTACCAGAAAAAGATTTTTAAATCAAAAAAATAATCCTGTATGTATTCCAAAATTGATAAAAAGTTGGGACAAAAAAATCCCTAATATTAATAAGGTGCAAAAGGAGTGTAAGTATGAAGTGTGGGATTACCATAACACGTATAGCAAAACCACTAGCCAAAAAATAATGTATTTATTAATATTGTAAGCATTAACCGAAGGGGACATCAACTGTTGTTAATAAAACAGTTGATGTACCACTCTATGTTCAAGCTATTGGGGACATGAGAACCAAGCTTATAAATCCAGTTCGTTTTGGATCTAGAAGTGGTTCTCCTGCCATTACTGCCACGCCAATGGGGGACATATTTTTCTATACCAATAAAAATGGTACCCTTAGAGTCTCTGTTATGCACAGGATCATAGTGTCTAGAGACACTATGCTTGTCAAAGCCTTGCCTTATGTTGGTGATATGCTCACCCAACCTGACATGCAACATCCTAATAGTTCGTCCCACATATTCCAATCCTCATGGACACCTTAGGAGGTACACAATGCATTTAGTGGTGCCCCCAATAATTTTTTTTATTTTTAACTTTTATTACGCATATTTATATATATTGTCCTCCTCTTGCCACCCACAGCCTCTCTTTCTTTCTTCCGGGGATACCGGCAGTTGAGCGCATTGGAGCGCCTCGGATCGGCAAGCAATGACATCCCTCCATGGCCAGTGTGGGTGTGGTTACCTCACCTCCTGTCCCTGTACACTTACACTTCCCTGAATGGAATGGAGGCTCGGAATCGCGGCTGCCGGTGCGCGATGATGTCACGCGCAGTGACGCCATCACATGACCCCGCTTCAGGGGTTGCAATTGGAGGACAACTCCATTTGTGTTTTTGGAGTGTCAGCAATGCAGTCCACTACACAGAGCTCGTTATTGATTGGCTGTTATGTCCGCCCCTCGGCGGCATACACAACTGTTTGCTATCCCATCAAGTTTATTGTGTATTTATGTGAGCGTGGTACAGACATCTAGCTATACGCCCCAGTAGAAGGACTATCGTCCGAAACATGTTGGGTCGCTAAAGCTGTTGATGTTCTGCTACCACTCGATTTTATTTTTACTTTGTGATCACTTTTTATCTATTCAACTTGGTGCGTGTTAAAGAATTCTCCAACTTTTTAAATAAAAGTACTTTTTATATTGGATTCATGCCCTATGTGGAGATTTTTTTCCTTTTCTTATGAACTGGACACCTATGGGGTGGAAGCCGCCTTCTCTAACAGCCTGTTCCTTCTGAGAGTCATCCCCCTATCTGCTGTGGATCCACATATCACCTGACAACTACGGTTATCCCGGATGGAACCTATCACTAGGATTTTCCAGTACAATAACCCTGGGATCATTTGACCCCTAAAAGCTTGCATGACACTCCACCATACGGTGACTGTGTCCATCTCCTCCGGTAAGGGTATTCACTTCTGCCACTTACACCTTGATTTCAAATATAAGAAGATTTGTGTGTGAATTGAAATCTTTGTCTGCACTTGGTTCCAGTTTTTACCCCACTTTAAAAATGTTGCACTATGTATGCTCATGAACTCTCAACTACCATGGACTTTTTTGATTTCTAGTTATTTGTGAATGGACTTTTTTGATTTCTAGTTATTTATGAATGTTCACTGATTTTAGTTTATCTTCAGTTCACAAAATATTACTTATAATGGTCATTTTATATAGGATGTTAACACATCATCCTGTCACTCATTTCACGATATATGATGTGATCTCCATATGGGATGTGAACACACATTCCTGTCATTCACTATATTTAGCGCTGCATGTGTTAAGTATTTACATATTCCCTTGCACTGTGCACCACATTGTTACATTCTGGCAGCTATCACTTGTATTTCATTTTTGTAATTATTTAATAGTTTTATTTGTTAATAGCAATTATTTAATAGTTTTATTTGTTTTGCACTAAAAATTATATAGCCAGATACGTAATCAACATAATGCCAGATCTTATTCACATAGCCCAGTCAGGATTCACTAAAGGGAGACAAGCGCCAGACGCCAATAGACTGATGATCAACGTGATACACCATGCTGAAACTAGTGGAACGCCTTGTCTGATGCTATCTTTAGATGCAGAGAAGATGTTTGACAGAGTTCATTGGTCTTATTTACAAAGGGTATTGCAAAAATTTGGCTTCAGAGGCCACATCTTTAGGGCCATCATGACACTCTACACCACTTTGTCAGCACAAGTATACTCAGCAGACATGTTATCTCAACCATTTTCCATAACAAATGGCACTCAACAGGGTTGCCCACTGTTCCCAATAATATTCAACTTACTTATGGGACCCCTGGTGGAACACATTCGATCAAACCCTTTAATCACAGGCCTGACAATAGGAAAAATCTCCCACAAGATAAGTCTCTTTGCGGACAATGTAATCCTAATTCTCACAAACCCAGCTTCTTCCCTGGCAGAGGTTCAAAAAACACTCAATTGGTTCAGTAAGGTTTCTTACTACAAGCTAAACACGACCAAATCACATATTCTAGATCTTAAGCTAGACACGACAACAAAAAACTTGTTACAGCTACAGTATCCCTTTGCTTGGCCTGACAAACGCATTTTGTACCTCGGAGTACACTTAACAAGATCTGTAAAAAGCCTCTTCTCAGTTAATATAAAACCACTCCTTACCAAACTGCACACGGACACCCAATCCATAACAAAACAAGAACTATTATGGTCAGGGAGGCTTACAGCATTTAAAATGATTACCTGCTGCAAATACTTTACCTATTAAGGACACTCCCCATCCCCATACCCAGATCCTTCTTCAAATCTCTCCAAACCATATTCAAGAAATGTAATTGGAAGGGCTCCAAACCTAGATGTGCACACTCGAAACTCATGAAACACAAATCAGCAGGAGGTTCAGGGACCATAGACCTTGAAGACTATTACTTAGCATCTGTGCTGGACCAACTAACCGAATGGTTTCATCCACATCCTAAAAAGCTGTGGGGTCAAATAGAAAACATGTCAACCTTTACCCAAACCTACATTGGTTGCTAAAGAGCATCCCCTTGGGCTCTAACATTCCGACAGCAATATCCCCTTCAATGAAAGCCCCAGCCAACACATGGAAAAAGTTGATCCAAAATAGTACCACCACCCCTAACATCCCAATGATCCCAACCCCAATTGAAGCTCTCCATCGTTTATCCCCAGAATTGTCCTTAACCCATTGGGTTCAAAAAGGCATTAAATCCATCCAAAATCTACTTCAAGGATCCCAACTGAAAACCTTTTCCCTCCTACAATGTGAATTTAACGTACCCTCTATGGATCTTTTCACGTATACCTGAGTGAAGCATTGCCTTAAAGCAATCTTCCAACCTCTTTATAACATACACCCAAAGCGTGGAAATTCCTAACAACACCATCCTCCAAAACAAAAGGGATATCCTTGTTTTACAATATCCTCCACCAAAAACTCCAATTCACAAAATCCTCCCCCCACATTCACTGGGAAATGGACCTAGGACAAATGTACACGGAACACCAATGGCAACAAGCCATACAATCGATATACAAAGCAACAAAATGCTCGGCTCTCAGGGAACTCACCCAAAACTGTCCCTCAGATGGTACCTAACGCCTACCAAACTAGAATCATTTAGCCCAAACACCCGAGACCTGTGCTGGAGATGCAACTCAGCTAAAGGAGACTTAATGCACATCTTTTGGTCATGCAACCATATAAAAAACAAGACTTTAGAAATCTGACAGGGCACCATCCATTGAGCACACGCTCAACATGGTGAACCTTTACTATAGTTATGTAACAATGATGGCCTCCAGCGGAGGTCTACTTGCTAAATCACAAAAAGTCTGGCAACCGTGGTCCCAATGGTCTGGAGCAGCAAAGTTTTTTATAACAAATTATGATTTACCTTTAAGTTTAGTCATGACTCAGCTATAAGTTATGTTTATTAATTCTCAAGTTGGTTCGAGTTCTTTTATAACACATACTTTCGGTGACAGTACCCCTCCCTCAGGCAACAAAAGAGATCCCAGTAGACATGTGCATTCCTTTTTATCCGAATGCATTTTCGTCCGAATTTCAGGTATTTTCATTATTGTCTTAACAAACGATAACGAAAGTGCAGAATACGAAAACTGAAAGGTCCGACATACACAAATGCTTTATTTTCATTTTTGTTGCGACAACAGTTTGATATAGATAGGAGATTCGACATGACACTGACAATAACAATCTGTGTCTATCGAACCTGTGGTCGAATGTGCCTAACCTTAACTCTATTAGTCCAATATTATTCTACATAGAGAGAAAAGATCGCTGCTGGAATTGGGTGGGGGAAGTAAAATAAAAATAATTATGGTGATGAATGTTATTGGCCGATTGTAACCAAAGAGGAGGGGCAGTAAAATAGCTAGAACTAAGTACACACGTACAGCCAACTTACTTTCACTTACGATTTGCTAGCAGAGAGAGAGACACTCTGAATCATTTCAGAAGACAGTCAATCTTAGCTGGTCCGTTTGTCAGAGAACCTGAATTATTTAGCAATTAAGCATAAGCACAGCAGCAGAACAATAGTGAAGCAAGCTACAGTTCAGCTTAACTTTTTCATAATAATCTGCTGCTATTGTGTTAGTGTTGTGAACTTGATAGTGATACTAGTGTTGCTAGTGTTGTAATAGCCTCAGAGGCTGCCCGTGTTGTGGGGGGGGGGATTTATTATTATAGATTCTATATTTTTAATGCCATATCAATATCTGACACAACGTCGGATGCAGCGCCTGCCATTGCACTTGAGGATTGAGAAACAAATGTGAAAGTTGGCTGACTGTTGGGGTAGAATATGACCAACATGAACAACGAAGATTCGACAAAGCAACGAAAAACATACAAACATCGAATCTTTGGCTTATGGTGTCTGTCGAAAGTTCTAAGAAGATTCTACAGAGCAGCTAAACTGTACGACGCTGCAATCGTACATTTCCGGTCAAATGCATCCGCCCATGGGCTATAAAAAAATTCTAATGTTGGTTGACTAGTAAAATAATTAATAAATATAATTACTACTAGTCATACAACATTAGAATTCTACTAAAGCTAGCTTGTAGGCGGAAAATTCGACCGGAAATGTACACGTACAGTTTAGCTGCTCCGTTGAATCTTCTTTGAACATTCGACAGACACCATAAGCCTTCAATGACAGATTCGACCTTAATTTATTTGGATTTTCGGAAGAATGCAATTTTTAACAAAAAACTAAATAGATAAAAATGAATTTCGGGAGTAACTAAATAAATTTACTTTTCGGACGAAAACGAAATTGCGAAACAAAATATTTCAGTGTGCACATGTCTAGATCCCAGTAGGGGTTCCTGGGGGAGTGGAGGTCACGCTCTCATAGTTTAACATATAACTGAATCCCTCGGCCGTCCGGGACTCTCCCTCCTGATTGGCTGAGACACAGCAGCGGTGCCATTGGCTCACGCTGCTGTCAATCAAAGTCAGTTAGCCAATCAGGAGAGAGAGGGGGCAGGGCCAAACTGCAGCTGCATGTCTGAATGGACACGCAGAACTGTAGCTCGGCTCAGGTGCCACATAGCAAGCTGCTTGCTGTGGGGGCACTCGACAGGACTGAGTAGGCCAGGAGTAGCAAAGATGGACCAGAGAAGAGGAGGATCCAGGCTGCTCTGTGCAAATCCACTGTACAGAGCAGGTCAGTATAACATGTTTATTATTTAAAAAAAACAAAAAAACAAGACTTTATAATCACTTTTGAGGTTTGTATTATTCTTGGTTTAGGGAAATGTAACAGCCTTCTACATCCACTTTTTTCAGTTAATAGTTGGATCCATTCCTCTGGCATGTTAAGGCCTTTTACACTCCTTGACGTTATGTTTTAAATACTGTACACATTAACATAACACAATGTTTTAACCACATGCCGACCAGCGCACAACAATATACGTTGGCACAATGGCATGGCTAGGCAAATGGGCGTACAGGTACATCCCCTTTAAATTGCCGAATTGGCGTGACTGTGCCCGCGGGTCCCGCGGACTCGATGTCTGCCGTGGGCCCACGATCGTGTCACGGAGTGGCAGAATAGGGAGATGCCTATGTAAACAAGGCATTTCCCTGTTCTGCCTAGCAACATGACAGAGATCTACTGCTCCCTGTCATCTAGAGCAGTGATCTCTTTCATGTTCTAGTGAGGCAATCTCCCCCACAGTTAGAATCACTCCCTAGGACACACTTAACCCCTTGATCGCCTCCTAGTGTTTAACCCCTTCTCTGCCAGTGTCATTTACACAGTAATCAGTGCATTTTTATAGCACTGATCACTGTATAAATGACAATGGTCTCAAAATAGTGTCAAAAGTGTCCGATGTGTCCGCCATAATGTCACAGCCACAATAAAAATCTCAGATCACCGCCATTACTAATAAAAAAGAATTATAATAAAAATGCCATAAATCTATCCCCTATTTTTTAAACGGTATAACTTTTGTGCAAACCAATCAATATACACTTATTGCGGTTTTTTTACCAAAAGTATGTAAAAGAATACATATTGGCCTAAACTGAGAAAGAAATTTGTTTATTTATATATTTTTTGGGGATCTTTATTATAGCAAAAAGTAAAAAATATTGCTTTTTTTCACAATTGTCACACTTTTTTGCTTATAGCGTAAAAAATAAAAATTACAGAAGTGATAAAATACCACCAAAAGAAAGCTCTATTTGTGGGGAAAAAAAAGACTTCAATTTAGTTTGGGTGCAATGTCGCACGACCGCACAATTGTCAGTTAAAGTGACGCAGTGCCGTATCGCAAAAAGTGCTCTGGTCAGGAAGGGGGTAAATCCTTTCGGGGCTGAAGTGGTTAAGTTGTATTGTGGGGAGGTTAGGGTTGGGATAGGATGGTCAGAAGTTCTAACCCTTTCTTACTCAATATTTCCTCAGTAGAAATGCTGAGACTAATATTTCCTTAATAGGGATGCTGATAGTAATAAAGTCATACAAAACATTGATAAAACCTTACATACATGTGATTGGGCTGGGTTTCTCTTCTGTCACTAATGCCTCCTACACACGAGCGGACTTTCCAGCAGACTTGGTCCGACAGTCTTTCCGCCGGACTTAAGGGGGTGTGGTCATTGACCACACCCCCTAAAACATCACAGTTTCAGCATGCCCAGGGACTGTGACGGCATAAGGGGGCGGGGTCTCCGCCTATATAAGTCACAGCGGAGCGCTCAGAGAGCAGCCCAGCCGGAGAGACCGTCGTGTCAACATCTGGAGAAGAGAAGAGGGAAGAAGCCAAGAAGACAAGAAGCCCAAAAGTCCGGACCTCTGCTGGCAAAAGAGCGGCATGAAGATAGCGGAGGAGCCGGCAGAAGAACTGGAACACCGGGAGAAGAGGCCAGAGAGAGAGCGGAGAAGAACCAACCGGACGCCGGGAGAAAAGGAACCGGAGGGACCCCCGAAGCCGGAAAAAGACTCCAGAAGCCGGAGAAAGACCCCCGGAGCTGTCTAATAAATTATTTTAAAAACCTGTGTAATGTGTTTTATTATTGACACTTTTTCCCTAGATAAATGGGTAGAGGTACCATGTAAATGTGAAAAATGAGGGGTGAGTGTGGCGCTGTCCTAAAATGCTATTACTAAAAACAAACTTCTCCAATAATTAACTGTAAACACAAAAGGTGTTAAAGTGACATGTGCTATAATCTGTAGAAAAAAAGGAAAAAGTGGTATATAAATAAATAAAATAAACACGATAAATTATCACACGTGGCATGCAACTTGTGGCACTGGTATCATAAACCTTAAAAATAATATTATGTGATCACATAGAAGTATTATAATAGGTGATAATTAAACAATCTATATGAAATGGCGTTGTTGTGATCACTTTATAATGAAGATGCTGGTTAAATCAGCTGTGATGTGTGCCCAGTGCACCATAAGTGAAAAACAACAGTCTCTATGAAATTTCCTGGTGTATCCCTTTAAACCAAGGCAGGTGTATTCCGCTTGTGTCTGCTGTTATATTGTGGTAATCGAGTGCTTGTGTCTCGCGCTGTGATCGTGCAGACACTCACCAGCTTTATATCCCCTTGAGGAGTAACGTGCAGTCACAGTGTGTGCAACTGTGCGGCAGTACTTGGCAGGGTCAGGATCAGGATGTCATTTGAACATGAAGGAGAGAGGAGAATTCCATAGTGTAAAACCATTAACAATTTTATTTAGGTCAAATGATAGGTGGTACTCACATTGTGGTGGTTTCAAATAAGCAGTAAATAATCCAAAAAAGTGTCAGATACAAGGAGATGGTGCAAGGCGTCGGAATAGGCCACGCCCTACGCACGTTTCGTCAGAAGACGCCTATGGGACGCCGGGAGAAGAGGAACCGGAGGGACCCCCGAAGCCGGAAGAAGACTCCCGAAGCCGGAGGAAGACCCCCCGGAGCTGTCTAATAAATTATTTTAAAAACCTGTGTAGTGTGTTTTATTATTGACACTTTTTCCCTAGGTAAATGGGTAGAGGTACCATGTACCCCATACTCATTCACATAGGGTGGGGGGGCCGGGATCTGGGGGCCCTCTTATTATAGGGGGCTCCCGGATTCCGATAAGCCCCCCGCCCACAGACCCTGACAACCAACGGACAGGGTTGTCGGGAAGAGATCCTTGTCCTCATCAACATGGGGACAAGGTGCTTTGGGGTGGAGGGGCCCCGCAGGGCGCCCCCCTCCCCCAAAGCACCCCCCCCATGTTGAGGGCATGCAGCCTGGTACGGTTCAGGAGGGGGGGCGCTCGCTCGTCCCCACCCCCCTTCCTGACCGGCCGGGCTGCGTGCTCGGAATGGGGTCTGGTATGGATTTTAGGGGGGACCCCATGCTGTTTTTTCGGCGTAGGGGGTTCCCTTTAAAATCCATACCAGACCTAAGGGCCTGGTTTGCCCCGTGCTCACTGCAATAGGAAAATTTGTTTTTCCTATTGCAGCGAGTGCGAGATGCAATACCCTGCCCTTGCGTCGTATCTGGTCCGTTGGACCAGCATACAGACGAGCGGGCTTTCCGTCGGACCAGCATACAAACGAATGGACTTTCCTTTAGGAACTGAGTCCGACGGAAAGATTTAAAACATGTTTCAAATCTAGGTCCGGCAGACTTTTGGGGAAAAAAAAGTCCGCCGAAGCCTACAAACGATCGGATTGTCCGGCGGACTCTGGTCCGCCGGACCAAGTATCTTGGAAAGTCCGCTCGTGTGTATGCGGCATTACTTGTGCTTTGCATATAAGAAGTATATGATCTGTAGGCACCTAAAAAAATTATAGGTATTCTGGGAAAGCTACTTCAGTTCTCCTGAGAAGCCATGACTTATTTTAAAAAAATATATATACTTGAGTTTTGGATGTGCAAGGAAATTTAAATTGAATTTTATAAGAAAATCTTAGCAGGTGCACACAAAAACATTCATTATAATACATTTAAAGCATGGTAATACAAATGTATATTTTATTTTTGGCTGCATTTGGAGAAACAAATATTTACATACTGTATATTTGAATATTGTCTATTAATGCCTAGTATTTTAAATTATTGTTGGTTGAAGACCTTAGTAGTTAACATGAAGACTTTTTTTTAAATATTCCAGATACCTATCTTCTTTCACATGTAGAAGTTGCAGTGAAGTGCCATTATTCAAAATGTAATATAAAGTACAAACTATATTTGATTGTCTTTAAATATCAGGACATATCTGGTCACAAAAGCAAACCCTTTGATCTTTGCAAAAGAGCTGTATAGGTAGTGTCAGAGTATTTATGAAGCAATGTCCTTTTTCCATCTCAGTGCTTACACATGCTTGCTTTTTAGGACAAGCCATTATGCCTCCTTTCAACCATTGAACATTTTTTCCTGTTGCTGTGCCAGAAGACCTTTCTGTGTTATATTCTATAAATGTAAAGAACTAATGAGACAGAAAAATTGCAGTAAAAAGTTTTAGCCAAGCACTGCCACAGTTTTTTTTTTGTGTGTATGAGATGACTAGTGAGTGTCATTTTGTTTTATGCATGAAAATGACTACTTTAGCTTTCATAACCAGGTTTATGGTTTTAGCGTTTATGGCAAGGGTCCTACAAAAATTGAAAATGAGCAAGAGGTTTTACAAGGCCTTAGATCTTGCATTTTTTCCAGTATAAATGTACTGTTTGTATTTATTTATTTGTTTAACCTGCTTTATCTGTAGATATACAACTTTTTTTTTTTTTTTTAGGGATGAGGTTTGGATTCCGATTGAACTTAAATTTAACCCACAAATGAACATGACCACTCAAACAGTACCACATCCAGGGGCATCACAAATCCTAATGCTTCACTGGTGCATCCCTCCTCAGACTTGAGAATCTCAGCAGAGTAACTGTAAAAACACAAGCATAAAACACACAGTAGGACGCAAGTGCCTATTGCTTATCCAAAAACACTACTATTAAAACCATAAGCCAAAACCATACTCACAAACATGTGATTGGACAAGCATAATAAACATAATATCCATCCGTGAGGCAATCTCTAACCTCACAAATATAGGTAAGTAGGATGACGCATTTCGGGGGACCTACCCCCTTTCTCAGAGCTAAGAGGAAGGGCACATGTCCCCTGAAATGTGTCAGTCTAAAAAACATATACAGGTGATACTCAAAAAATTCAAATATCTTGCAAAAGTTAATTTATTTCACTAATGCAACTTAAAAGGTGAAACTAATATATGGGATAGACTCATTACATGCAAAGCAAGATAGTTCAAGCCGTGATTTGTCATAATTGTGATGATTATGGCTTACAGCTCATAAAAACCCCAAATCCACAATCTCAGAAAATTACAATATTACATGCAATCAATAAAACAAGGATTGTACATAGAACAATATCGGACCTCTGAAAAGTATAAGCATGCATATGTACTCAGTACTTGGTTTGGGCCCATTTTGCAGAAATTACTGCCTCAGTACGGCGTGGCATGGAAGCTATAAGCCTGTGGCACTGCTGAGGTGTTATGGAAGACCAGGATGCTTCAATAGCGGCCTTCAGCTCTTCTGCATTGTTCAGGCTCATGTCTCTCATCTTTCTCTTGGCAATGCCCCATAGAATCTCTCTGGGGTTCAGGTCAAGCGAGTTTGCTGGCCAATCAAGCACAGTAATCCCATGGTCATTGAACCAGGTTTTGGTGCTTTTGGCAGTGTGGGCAGGTGCGTTGACCCTGGACTTAATGAAGCACAGTGGACCAACACCAGCAGATGACATGGCTCCCCAAATCAACACAGATTGTGAAACATCACTCTGGACTTCAAGCATCTTGCAGTGTGTGCCTCTCCATTCTTCCTCCATACTCTGAGTCCTTGGTTTCCAAATGAGATGCAAAATTTGCTCTCATCAGAAAAGAGGACTTTGGACCACTGAGCAACAGACCAGGTCTGTTTTTTTCTTTAGCCCAGGTAAGATGCTTCTGACGTTGTTCAGGAGTGGCCTGACAAGAGGAATACAACATTTGAAGCCCATGTCCAGGATCCGTCTGTGTGTGGTGGCTCTTGATGCACTGACTCCAGCCTCAGTCCACTCCTTGTAAAAGTCCACAACACTTTTTTAATGGCCTTTTCCTGACAATCCTCTCCAGGCTGCGGTCATCCCTGCTGCTTGCGCACCTTTTTCTTCCATAATTTTCCCTTAACTTTCTATTAATGTGCTTTGATATAGCACTTTGGGAACATCTAATTTATTTTGCAATTACCTTTTGAGGCTTTCCCTCCTTATGGAGAATGTCAATGATGGTTTTCTGCACAACTGTCAGGTCAGCAGTATTTCCCATGGTTGTGATTCCTACTGAACCAGACTGAGAGGCCATTTAAAGGCTCAGGAACCCTTTGCAGGTGTTATGGCCTAATTAGCTGATTAAAGTGGGACACTTTAAGCCTAGAATATTGCACCTTTTCACAATATTCTAATTTTCTGAGATTGTGGATTTGGGGTGTTCATGAGCTGTAAGCCATAATCATAACAATTATAACAAATCAAGGCTTGAACTATCTTCCTTTGCATATAATGAGTCTATCTCATATATTAGTTTTACCTTTTAAGTTGCATAAGTGAAATAAATTAACTTTTGCATGATATTCTAATTTTTCGAGTAGCATCTGTATTTGTGTGGTCAGACTACATCGTCCCACAATTGGACATGATATTTATTATGCTTGTCCAATCACATGTTTCTGAGTATGTTTTTGGCTTATGAATAAAAGTGTTTTTGGTAATGCATTAGTCACTTGAGCCCTCCTGTGTGTTTTTACATAAATTCAACCCAAACACAGCCTGTTTGGATTTCAGGAAACTGGCAAATAAACTTGCCGATTTAAGCCAGTCCCGCCGCCTGAAAGTCAAGCTGATGTTTGTTTACAAACAGTCTGTCATCTAGTGGCAGTAGAACAAAAGCCATTAGTGCTATGATGGATCTCTGGTGTTTTTCTTCTTTTTTTGGCAAATACTGGATAAGTATTGACCAAATCTGTAACTTGTTTTCATGGCTACCCCAACGCAGGTGGTCAGACTCTATAGTTGGCTACTGTGTTCTTCACCTATAGCAGCCCCCTTTCCCATAAGGCAAGCAGGCCTACTGGTACTCAGTCACCCCCAGGTCTTATGCACAATGTTATAGTGCCTGGCTTCCATGCCAGGGCAGGCACAAACTGAGCAAAGCAAACAGGTACTTGAGTTGACAGACAGATAGCGAGGTTCTAGGACAGTCAAGGTAAAGTTCAGGTAATATTCCAAAATCCAGTCCAAGGTCATACACAGGGAAATCCAATCTAGCAGAACAGGGCAGACAGACAAGGGGCTTGATCAGGAATTACACACGTATCACTCTCTATCACATGTAATGCGAGTGAGGGTTTGGCTGGCTTATAACAGGTTTGGTTTCCACCCAGAGAATGATCATATTAATCACCTTTCAGGTGGACAGACAGACAAGGAGAGTGCCATAGCCAAAACCTGGATGCTGGAATGAGGAGCAGGAGCACTAGATGTTCCTGACATTACCCCCTCTTTTGAGGAGGGGCCTCCGCACCCTTAAAGATGAGCTGGACATCCAGCACAGGACCATCAGACTGGGCAGAGGTCAGGGGATCTGCAAAGTCTGGTTGGTTAGCAGGTGACATGTCACAGGAGTGACATGTCACAGGAGAGCAGGTGACATGACACAGGAGAGCAGGTGACATGACACAGGAGAGCCAGATAGCTCAAACACAAACAGAATGCAGAGAGGCTTGAAAAAAGTTTGGAAGCCCCACCTGTCCGAATGGGGCAGTCTGTCCAAAGGATTGAACTTCTTGGACAGGTTTAAATGGATGCAGTAGTAGTAGGGTGCGGCCAGGTTACAGAAAGTCCCAAATATGAAAAAGCAGGAGACTCAATGGGCATGGGCTGGACCGGGATAACTGGTGCAGAGGCCAACTGGGCCACATTGCCAGGTGTAGTGACTGACTGGATTTCATCGCCAAGTGTAGTGACTAATTGTGTTACATTATGTAGTATATATATATTTTCTTCTTGTTTCCTCTCACCTATGACCAGGGCTTCCACTGCAGTTCTTTTCTTGGCCACTGGGGGCATGAACTGTATGATGCCATGTTTAGCATAGCTGGGATGTGTGGCCGCCCAAGCCATTGGGGTTGCGGCCCACTCTCCCCGGTCATACGGACCAGCGACAGTTAGGGCATGCATCCACCCGCAGCAACCATGGAGACACTCTACAACTTGTGTCTCCTAGGTCCACCACGTCTGCCGCAGATGGCAGGCACTAGGATTGTCTTGTCCGGTATTCTAGTGCTCATGCGCCAGTTGGCACATGCGTGGTGCACCACGCCACACCAAGTGGCCAGTCTGACTGAGCTTAGTTGGGGTGCATAAATAGCGAGGCGCGGACACCATTCCCCAGATATATATATCTTTCTTGTCCTTATTGGATCCTTTTTTCCTCTGCCCTGTAGGAAAGTGGATCTAAGAGCTCTGTATGCACACCTCATTTTAATGTGTACACACCACTGTGACTGAACCCATTTTTAAGTAAAAGTTATGATTTAGTGTTTATCATTAAATGGTTAAAGACCCTGGGAGGACAAACTTTAAGGTTTTTTATAGACCGGGAAGAACCTGGCTTAAAGTGATGTGAGCAGTAGTGGCCATATATCAACTGATATGTGAGTATGGGACTCAGTATTGTAGTTTACCCTAATACCAACTGAAGTATTTACTAGTACTTATTTATATACAATTTACATCCATAGTTATCCTGTGCATCCCCACATCACAGCATCAGGGTCCTCGGTCATTACCTCCTCTTCGGAGGGGGCCCTTTTGCGGTCACGATTTAGCTGGCATAGGTGAGCGTTGAAACCTCTTGTTAAAGCACTGTATCATTGGTGAGTTCATGTATATTGTGTATACATATGCACATTTGTATTTTAATATTCATATTGTGTATTGTATTCTAATTAAAGTATGTTCTTCTGACTAGAAACATTGAAGCTCCTGAAGAAGCGATAGTTCAGGTTGCAAAACATGTAGAGCGAGTAAGTCTTTTAATCTATGAGGATTGTGGGAACAACCAAGAGGAATGCATACACCTGAGTTTGGGCATTTTGTTGATACGCCTAGTATTGCCCCACAGGAAGTATATGATTCAGTACATCCTCCAGGAAAAACCACTGTGTCCTATATCTTTTTAGCAATCATTGTGTTGTATATGTATGAATTTTATGTGAACTATTAAAATTTGTTATTATTTTTATACGTGCCTATAAAGTCCATTATTCCCAATTCCAGTATTTACAGATTATGTAGGATGTGGCACATTTATACCAAAGGTGTTTGATTGCCACCTCAGGTCATTGCAATCAATTACATTTTGTAGAGACTAACTGGATTGAATCGCCAGGTGTAGCGACTGCCAAACTTGAGGACAAGTTAGCCTGCATGTGCGTTCCAGGGAGTTTAGGGACAGGCAAGGGTAGGAGTAATCCAGAGGGCTTGACTTCTGGGGACTTAGAGGAAACAAGGCTCACAGCTGCGAGATAGCGGGTAAGTTCGGCTTCTAGGAGGAGAGGATTCAGGCTATTGGCAATTGGCCGGAGAGGTGGCCTGTAGAGAATTCAATAAACTTGTCAGAGTCTTTTGCTATAACAAAGTTATATAAGCAAATGATTATGCAAACTAGAGTCACACTTGGAAAAATTGGCATGATCAGGATCCGAATAGGACTGTAATAAAGGCACATGATTGGTACTGGCCACACAAGAGTTATAAATGGGCAACTGGTCAGCAGTTTTAATGCAGTTCTGGATGAAGGTCTGGGACCAGGACCTAATCTCCTCTGTAGCCCAATCTGTGTGCAGGTTATGAAGTATAAGCCAGTGATACCCCAAAATAAGGGGATAAGCAGGAGATGAGATCAAGTAGAAGCTAATTGTCTCCCTATGAAATTCCCCAATGGTCAGAGTAATAGGTACCATGCACAAGGTGACCAGGCCCATGGACAAGGGATAGTTATCAACAGCTAAGACTGAAAAGGGTCTGTGCACCTTAGTCACAGGACTCTGTAGACAGTGTGCTAGGTCCCTATCAATTAAATTGCTAGCAGCACCAGAATCTATGAAAGATGAGAGGTGATGAGAAAATTTGGCAGAACTTGAAGGAAGGAACAAATAGTTTATCTCCGAGGGAAACTGACACAGTATAGTCTATAGAAGCAGACCCCACCCGCACTAGACTCTTGGCGTTTCCCTGCATTTAAGGCAGCTGGTAGGGATGAGCTTAGAGCTTGAGTCGAACTCATGTTCGACTCGAACATCGGCTGTTCGCGAGTTCGTCAAACAGTGAACAATTTGGGGTGTTCGCGGCAAATTCGAAAGCCGCGGAATACCCTTTAAAAGTCTATGGGAGAAATCAAAAGTGCAAATTTTAAAGGCTTATATGCATGGTATTGTCATAAAAAGTGTTTCGGGATCTGGGTCCTGCCCCAGGGGACATGGATCAATGCAAAAAAAAGTTTTTAAAATGTCCGTATTTTCAGGAGGAGTGATTTTAATAATGCTTAAAGTGAAACAATAAAAGTGTAATATTCCTTTAAATTTCGTACCTGGGGGGCGTCTATAGTATGCCTGTAAAGGGCGCATGTTTCCCGTGTTTAGAACAGTCTGACAGCAAAATGACATTTCAAAGGAAAAAAAGTCATTTAAAACTACTCGCGGCTATTAATGAATTGCCAGTCTGACAATACACATAAAAGTTCATTGATAAAAATGGCATGGGAATTCCCCACAGGGGAACACCGAACCAAAATTAAAAAAAAAAAATGACGTGGGGGGTCCCCCTAAATTCCATACCAGGCCCTTCAGGTCTGGTATGGATTTTAAGGGGAATCCTGCGCCAAAATTTAAATAAAAATGGCGTGGGGTCCCCCCAAAAATCTATACCAGACCCTTATCTGAGCACGCAACCTGGCAGGAAAAGAGGGGGGATGAGAGAGCACCCCTTATCCTTAACCGTACCAGGCCACATGCCCTCAACATTGGGAGGGTGCTTTGGGGTAGCCCCCCAAAGTACCTTGTCCCCATGTTGATGGGGACAAGGGTCTCATCCCCACAACCCTTGCCCGGTGGTTGTGGGGGTCTGCGGGCAGGGGGGTTATCAGAATCTGGAAGCCCCCTTTAACAAGGGGACCCCCAGATCCCAGCCCCCCCCTGTTTGAAATGGTAAGGGGGTACAAAAGTACCTCTACCATTTCACAAAAAAAGTGTCAAAAATGTTAAAAATGACAAGAGACAGTTTTTGACAATTCCTTTATTTAAATGCTTCATCTTTCTTCTATCTTCTATCTTCCATCTTCCATCTTCCTTCGGTTTCTTCCTCCATCTTCTTCTTCTGGTTCTTCTGGTTCTTTCTCCGGTGTTCTTGTCAAGCATCTTCCTCCGCGGCGTCTTCCCTTCCTCTTCTCGGGCCACTCCGCATCCACCATGATGGGAGGCTCCCGCTGTGTGACGCTTCTCGTCTTCTGACGGTTCTTAAATAATGGAGGGCGGGGCCACCCGGTGACACCGGGTGGCCCCGCACTTTTGAAACTTTTCTTGTGAAATTTTAGGGGTACTTTTGTACCCCCTTACCATTTCACACAGGGGGAGGGCCAGGATCTGGGGGTCCCCTTGTTAAAGGGGGCTTCAAGGTTCCGATAAGCCCCCCGCCCGCAGACCCCCACAACCACCGTGCAAGGGTTGTGGTGATGAGGCCCTTGTCCCCATCAACATGGGGACAAGGTGCTTTGGGGCGCCAATAATGAGGGCATGTGGCCTGGTACAGTTCAGGAGGGGGGGAGCTTTCTCGTCCCCCCTCTTTTCCTGTGGCCTGTCAGGTTTCGTGCTCAGATAAGGGTCTGGTATGGATTTTTGGGGGGACCCCTTGACATTTTTTTTTTTAATTTTGGCGCGGGGTTCCCCTTAAAATCCATACCAGACTTGAAGGGTCTGGTATAGATTTTGAGGGGGACCCCATGCCATTTTTTTTTTAAATTTTGGCCGGGGTTCCCCTTTATATCCATACCAGACCTGAAGTGCCTGGTATGTAATTTAGGGGGACCCCCATCATTTTTTTTTTAAATTTTGGTTCGGGGTTCCCCTGTGGGGAATTCCCATGCCGTTTTTATCAATGAACTTTTATGTGTATTATTGGACCGGCAATTTATTAATAGCCACCAGTAGTTTTAAATGACTTTTTTTCCTTTGAAATGTCATTTTGCTGTTATGCACATGGTCGGACATTGATCGGACATTCCGACAATAAAATCCATGGATTTTTTCCAACGGATGTTGGTTCAAACTTATCTTGCATACACACGATCACACAAAGTTGTCGGAAAATCTGATCGTTCTGAACGCGGTGACGTAAAACACGTACGTCGGGACTATAAACGGGGCAGTAGCCAATGGCTTTCATCTCTTTATTTATTCTGAGCATGCGTGGCACTTTGTGTGTCGGATTTGTCTACACACGATCGGAAATTCCGACAACGGATTTTGTTGTCGGAGAATTTTATAGCAAGCTCTCAAACTTTATGTGTCGGAAAATCCAATGGAAAATGTGTGATGGAGCCCACACACGGACAGAATTTCCGACAACAAGGTCCTATCACACATTTTCCATCGGAAAATCCGACCGTGTGTATGGGGCATCAGACTGTTCTAAACACGGGAAACATGCGCCCCTTTACAGGCATACTATAGACACCCCCCAGGTACGAAATTTAAAGGAATATTAGACTTTTATTGTTTCACTTTAAGCATTATTAAAATCACTGCTCCCGAAAAAACGTCCGTTTTTAAAACTTTTTTTGCATTGATCCATATCCCCTGGGGCAGGACCCAGGTCCCCAAACACTTTTTATGACAATAACTTGCATATAAGCCTTTAAAATTAGCATTTTCGATTATTCATGTTCGTGTCCCATAGACTTTAACGGTGTTCACGTGTTCAAACAAATTTTTTGCCTGTTCGCATGTTCTGGTGTGAACCGAACAGGGGGGTGTTTGGCTCATCCCTAGCAGCTGGTATAGCAGTATAAGCAGAATCACTGAGTTCTTCTAGCCCTTTCCCCAGAGGATAAATGGGTAGCGCCAATTTGCATGGGCTCATCCTCCTGGAGAGGTTAAGAGGGCTCAGGAAGGGTTGAGGCAGAATAAGAAGTAGGCGATGTACTGGGGGGCAAAGAAACAAACTTCTTTGTGCGCTTTTCTCGTAAACGCCTGTCTATACGGATAACTACTTGCATGGCTTCATTCAATGACTTTGGTTCAGGGTAGTGTACTAATTTGCAAATGGAGATTGCCCCAGGGATTATATGGGCTTAGGAGGTAAAACCAGACCATACAAGGAGTATAGAAAATTACAGCATTTATTGAAAGTACATATAAAAGGACAAAAGATATACAAAAATGTACAAATACTTATAAAACAATAATGAATGACATGAATAATAAACAGCAATTAACAATTAACTGATATGCACATGAGGCCTAGACTTGTAGAAGACCAAGATGTGTTAACAGTATGCCCAACATGTTTCGAAAAAATATGGTATTTATTTCCTTCTTCAGGGGCTGAGCTGAGGTAGGCTGTTAGTTCTATTAACAAAAAGAAAGACAGAGTAATAATACAAAGTTCATAATGAGTAAATATGATAATATATATAGAGAATAACAGTGGCCGCTTTTTCACCGTTTTCCAAACATGGCAAAAAATCAATAGATGCAGAGAATACTCACATAGTTTGTTTTATTTGTTCACACAGCAAGATGAATAAACTGGAAAGTGAAGCCGAGATCTTCCTATTGCACTCCACCACATTTTCTCAAGACACAAAAGAATATTGTATCTAAAGGCCACAGAGGGCCTAACACACTTTGGTATTTTGTGGATCCAAATAAGACTGAGAACATAAGTAAAGCAACTGTGTAGATTGATTGAGAGGCAGCCACGCTAGTCCCACCGCACATCACATCAATGCCCGCAAGGATTAAGCCAAAAGATCCGGACATGTAAATCTAACGTAAAATAAAGGAGTATATTGCACTAGGTATTTTGCAAAGGACGCCAATATACATGCCAATGTATGAAAAAAGCTTGTTATATCCCTTGGGGACCAACCTCCACATTAATAAGTTGGAGTCCACCAGAGAGAAAGTACTTAAAATATCCAAATATAATAGACCAGTGTTGCTCACCTTTCCAGTTTTTCAATGTCTTGTATTGTAGAGATTTAAAGCATGTATGCCATTCAGGCTGTGCAGCAAAAGTGACTACAAGTGTGCCTGACTAATAAAGGAAGTCTGAGGGAGTGGTCAAGCTTAGACATGTAAAGACCATCCAATAAATAAGGATGGTGTTTAACTGGTGATCGGCAAGGCCACCAATTTGATAGATCCTGGCGATATACCTGTGTATACAGAGAGTGGGACATGTCTCACTGGCAATCCCCCAGCTTGTGCGGTGTCCGGCGCCACCGATTCATAGGATGTGGTGACATCAGATGTCGACAGAGCCGCCAACACACACAGTGGGTGGTGACCGGCGGCCAGATGGCGAAATGGCGTGTGTGCAAGCGCGGTCTCACAATGAAGAGGCCCGCGATCACACAGAGCAGGCAGCCCAAAAATAGGGAAGGTCCCGTGGCATAACAAACACCAGGGGGCCCCCCAGTGCCGGGGAGCCTCGAAATAACAGGGGGCGGGCACCGTGGCGCTGCCATATCAGATACACAGGATGTAAATGTTGAAGAGGTGGAATATAGGAAACGCAGATGTCGGCCATCGCTTGTACAGCTGAAAAGTACAATTTTAACAATAGAATTAGAATTTATAGGAATTTATAGGAAGTTTATCAAAGCACACAAAATTGATCCAAAAAAGAATACATAATATTTATTATTTACAGCTGTCAGAAGAATAGGGAGACAGAGCCTACAATCTACACATAGAGCATTAAAAACGCAAAAAGATCTTACAAATCCCTATCAAAACCTCCATATGTAAAACCTGGTAGAAAAGGTTTTAAATAAATTAAAAAAAAAAATAAAAAAAAAAATAAATCGGTTGCAATAAAGTCTAACCAGCCTATATGAAAAACATGGAGAAAAATAAAAAGAGAGAAAAAACATATATATATATATATATATATATATATATATATATATATATATAAAGTACATTTGCCCAAACAATACCTGCACATTTCAGCAGGAGGCAAATATATATAGCTGTGCTGGCGTGATGACACCTCCTTAAACCATATGAGATAATACCTTCATTACAATTCCCAAATCCCTCCACCTCTCCTCATCAGGAAAATTGAATTCCATAAGAGCACTCATCAGATTATAACATTGTAATGGGATAAGTCAATAAATCCCCCCATCCCATAAATACACTCCCCTCAGCTATTCAGCCAGAACAAAGGAACAGATAACATATACACGGGGATTTAATCATAAACTGTGCCTGTAGATGCTATCCAACCTCCCCATACCTTATCAAATTTGGCCAGGGCCCCTCTACTCCAATACATAGCTTTGTACAAAGGGACTGATTTATTAACCAGTGAATTCTAGAATACCAATGTTGGGGCAGAAGACTTCTTCCATGACAGGATAATCAGTTTCCTGGCATAGAACAATAATGCCGCGTACACATGATCGGACATTCCGACAACAAATGTTCGATGGGAGCTTGTTGTCGGAAATTCCGACCGTGTGTAGGCTCCATCGGAAATTTTTTGTCGGAATTTCCGACAACAAAAATTTGAGAGCTGGTTCTCAAATTTTACGACAACAAAATCTATTGTCGTAAATTATGAGTGTGTGTACACAATTCCGACACACAAAATTCCACGCATGCTCTGAATTAAGTATGAGATGGAAACACTTGATCTGGTAAAACTAGCGTTCGTAAAGGAGACAGCACATTCGTCACGCTGCAAATTTTAAAATCTTTCAATGCAGCGCATTCTCTTCTTCTTTATAATGCTAGAATTATGAAGTTGTTTACTGCTGATATTCACACAGAGTTCTGACAAACTAATTTCTTTATTATTTCTTGTGATCTAATGAATAATCTTTTTTATTTTTTCGCCAGATCTCCAGAATGTTTATAATTTTTGTTTATAGTGATCTCCTTTTTTTTATAAAGATCTCCTGTTTTTTATATTTTTTTCTAGTGATCTCCATAATATTTTTTCTCGTTTTGTGTGTCAAGTTACCACAACACCATTATTATCTTGTATTTTTTAACCTCAAAGAGATTGGTTGGTGTTGGTGTCCCTTGTTAATTTGACATTTTATTTTTGAAATGTACCTGCCTACTCACAAACAAACTGTCCTTTTTTAATTATAACACATAGCCAATGATTTAAGAAAAAAAAAAACATTTATAATTATATTATAAGTGCTCCTCAGGTCACCAATTTTGCACTTCAAATAGTTGATGTCTACCATGGGAATCTGCGGCTTCACAAATTCCAGCAATTTATCCAGTGCTGCCTTCCTCTTTAGTCCATTTGTATAAAAGGGGTGTTTTGTCTGCCACAGACAGGGCAACTATCTGTACAAATCAATGAATTGGGGGAGGAAATCATGAGCGTTGAATCGATCCATTTTATCTGCAGGACACAATACAAGACAAACCCTAATCATTTACCTTCATTAGAACGATTGGCACTTCCGCTACTCCATCCTCCGCTCACAGATCGTACATATGATGCACACGTGTTACACTTTATATACACTGTGCATGCGTGAAACACCGCCCGCCCCTGACCTTCCTTATAGTATATTCCCCGCCCCTTCTCTTTCAGCGCAGTGGTAGAGCACATGGTGGAGAAAGAACAGGTGCATGAAGACAGCAGCAATGATGAAAGCCCGGAGCCACGAACGCCCCGATCCCAGAGGGTATTTAAAGTCTCAAATATGTCCTTTGTAGAGATGGTGGAGATGGTGGACATCTTGAAGAGGGCCGACTATGATGGGAAGCATGGACCTTACCCAAACCCAAATGTGAGAAAGGCCATGATCATGACTAAAGTTGTGAAAAGTCTCCACAGGAATTTTGGGGTACAGCGATCCAACGATCAACTGAGGAAATGATGGTTAGACCTCAAATTGAGGGAGCACGATCAGTACAGAAGAATCAAGAGAGTGCTGCAAAAAAGTAAGCATTTGTCGTATGTTCCTATTATTATTATTACGTTTGTGTCGCTCCATGTGCAGTTTAAAATGGCAAGTTTCAGGTTCGTGGGCACAGAAATCGTTCGTAGTAAACATTGTTCGTTCGCCCACTAATATGATGTTTTTGGCAGATGCAGGTTAACTACATTTGTTCATGCCTATTTGGATTAAAAGAAGTACATAGTACATTTAGTACATTGTTGTCTAGATGGGTTTGTAACTACAATGAAATGCAAACTTGATTCAGTGTAAGGAGAAGACACTCAGCAGCTGTTTACACATATGGACGCAGGAGCACTAGTGTTGAACACCAGAACAAACTTTTTAGGGTGTCCCACACAGGTGCTCCAGTAGATACTAGGGGTCTCTACATGTGTGAAACTTGCACAAAACAGGTAAGTATTACAGCTTTAAGAAAGGGAAAAAAATGTCTTCAGCTTGGAACTCTGCCAAAACAGACAATTGTACGACACTTCCAAGCAATGTTTCATATTACTATTTCTGCTGTCAAATATCTGTGTTCTAAATATACCTTTTTTTTAATTCACATAGGGGAGAAAAGAATCGGGACATCAGAGGACACCAGGGACCCACAACCTCCTAAAGAAGGGAAAATCCCAAAACCACAACCTCAGGATTTGGAAAAATGAGAGGTTTATGAAGTGGGTGAAATAGTGACCACAACAGGTGAGTGTCTGAGACCACTGCTTCAGGTAATAGATGTATACATGGTGTGTTTTTTTTAAAATTTTAGGCGATGTGGATGTTGTGGAAGAAGAAACACTTTTCACAAGTGCAAGTGCACATGTCTTAATTGGGGAGATAATGTTGTGAAATCAGGATTTACAGAAGGTCAAGGAAGACATTCAATGATGTGGAAAAAAGACTCAAAAACATCATTGATGTTTTAGGCAGAATCTAAAACACACCACAATTTTTGATTTTTTTTTTATAACTTTTCTCCAAAATGTTGAAAGCCAAATTTTGAAGATGCATACAGTGTGTCAACATGTGTTATCTGCCATCACGGGATATCAATGTAAGCTTTTTGTGAGTGCAACCCCCTCCTCGCAACTGAAGTAGCTGAGAGGAAGGGGTTGCACCCCCGAAACATGTCCATTGATCCCCCATGCTGGGAGCTAGCACATGTTGACATTAGGCATGGGATCAGGAGGGAAATCCCCATTTTGACTCCCAATTTGTGTGCATCTTCAAAATTTGGCTTTCACAGGGGTGACATCACCCCATCTGATGAAGGCAAGATCGACACAGTTTGGACATACTAATGTCTGATATTGCCTTCAATTTATCAAAATTGAACTTTGTAAGTTACTGAGTTGTGTATTGTTGTATGTTCTTAAAAACATGCCTGTTTACCACAAAAAAGGCTATTTCTACTGTCCAAAAAAAAGTTTATTCCAAAAATATGTTGGTTTGTTCAAAAACCCTTTTCTAAATGCACATATGAATGTGCACAGAGTAAAAAAATTTCTACTCAACAATGTGTGGCTTCTTCTTTCAATGCTCAATAGCAGTTTTTTTGCTTAAGTTGGTGTTTACAGTGACAATGTTGGTTATTTCCTAAAGGCAAATCTACTTTGCACTACAAGTGCACTTTCATTGCAGTTTCAGTGCACTTTCAAGTGCACTTTTGCAGTGCACTTTTAGTGCAAAGTGGATTTTCCTTTAGTAAACAACACCCACAGTGCTTTATAATTTGCATCAATCAGGCAATTTTCGTCACTCCAAAAATTAATTCATGGTGCTGAAAATGATGAATATTTTTATCATTAATGCATTACATACATTAACAACAAAAACAAGGTGTGTGTGTGGCAGAACCACAACATAATAGTTAGCTGAAGAAGAGATTGTCACCTCATGTAGCCAAGAAATTACGTTTGCACTATTGAAGAAAATGGCCAAAAAAAAAGCCCATTGGAGAACCTAGGAGACAGCTAAAAGAAACACAAGCAGTAAATCAAAGGAAACATTTTTCATTTTAAAATACAAATTTATTTGAAAAAATACATTTATTTAAATACATATAATGTGATTGTAAAGGAGAAATCTTACCTTAATATAGTCATTCTGCAGGACCTGAATGATGGCAGAACAGGTCTCTGGAATAATGATCCCCAGAGCCTGGGGGGAGATTCCTGTCAAGAACTTCATGTCCTGCAGACTTCTCCCAATCGCCAAGTACCGCAAGGTGGTGATGAGCCTCTGTTCGCGAGTGATGGCTTGCCGCATGCAGGTGTCCTGCTTCTTAATATAAGGGGACAGCAAAGCCAACAGACGGTGAAAAACGGGGTCCGTCATCCGTAGATAATTCCTGAAATCATTAGGATTATTCTCATGGATCGCCCGCAACAAAGGCATGTGCGAGAATTGGTCACGCTGGAGCAACCAATTCTTGGTCCATGAACTCCTCCTCACCCTGTTTATGGACTGGGCTTGGGTCAAAGTAAGAACCCTAACACCAAGCCCCTGCACAGCACGAACTCTATGATGAGTACATACCCACAACATAGCTTCAAAGCGGTCGGCTGGTCAGAACGAACTGAAAATAAAATGCGTAATATAAAAGTACACACTGAAAACCAGATACGAACCCACAAGCACAAACTGAAGAGCAGTAACGATCTGAAAAGCACGAGGCTGAAAAGTGCGAATCGTCTCTCACCAAACTTCTACTAACACGAGATTAGCAGAAGGAGCCCAAAGGGTGGCGCACTGGCTATTGAACTTCCTCTTTATAGTGCTGTAATACGTGTTTTACGTCATCGCATTCTTGACGATCGGAATTTCCGACAACATTTGTGCGACTGTGTGTATGCAAGACAAGCTTCAGCCAACATCCGGTAGGAAATAAATCCCAGGATTTTGTTGTCGGAATGTCCGATCATGAGTATGCGACATAAGAGGGTAAGAAGAGTGCGTATGGCCCTAGTGGTAGCCAGAGGTTCAACTATGCTCAACAAGTGTACTTCAACCGAAAGGGGAATCCAGATGGAGGTGACCTGACTGGATACATGTCGCAATTTCTTGCCAAAAGGGTTTAATGTTAGGACAAAAGATGTGCATAAAATTTACAAAGTGTGCAGAACATCTCCAGCATAGAGAGGTTGGCCTCTAAATATCCTAGCCAGGCTAGCGGGGGTAAGGTATATTCTATGTAAAAATATGTAATGAATCAAACACTAGGCACTTAAACAGAGCCTCCCAATCATCACAGTCTAAACAAGGAGCTGCAGCCTCCCAGGCCAGTCTGCAGGGTTCCATCAATTGAACCGTTTCCGGAAAGAGGTCCTTGTATAGAATGGATACTGGTTTGGATAATGAGTTACTGCATGTCAGTAGTTCTAGGTCATTTGGTTCAAGATTAAGAGGATCCTTTCCAAATTGAGAGAAAAAAGCATGTCTCAATTTAATATACCTAAAATTTTGTGAATTTGGCAATCCGTAGCGCTCTTTAAGATCATTAAAGGCCATCAGGGAACCATTAGAAACTATATATTGTAGAGTCTTGTCAAATTTGTTTATTGATTTTGAAAATATAAACATTGGTACAATTAACAAAATATTGATTACATTAAATGGTAGCATTAGTTGAATTTACACATCAGATCTTAGTATTTCTTGTAGTTACAAGCAATGAAAGACTTAAATAGGCTATATGCTTTAGAAAGACTAAGGTGTTACAATCAATTTTAACATTTATATAATCAAGAGCAACAAAACAATTGTTAAACTTTTAACTTTGAGTAATATGTAATAAAAAAATAATATTAATTACTACGAGATTCAGTTATTTTTTAATAGGACATTAGAGATTACTATCTATTATTGTATTATAATTAAACATCATAAAAGTGAATGTTTCGCTGCCATTTCGTTATGTAAAAATAAATAGGAGAAGACAGGAGAAAAGAAAAGAATTAAAGGAAAGTAAAGATAAGAAGAAGAGAAAAAAAAAAGTCTGGATTAGCAGAGGTTTCCGGGGATTTCTTAGTAACAATATGTACATAGTATCTTTTTATCAGTTATACAAAACAAAGTTATATTTTTACCAAGGTCTTAGTAAAGAAGTGTCAAAATTAGGAGAAAGAAAGTGGGTCACCCAAGGACTCCAAATTTTCTTAAATTTAGGTAAGTTATCATTGGATATGGCATCTGTTTTCGAGAGGATGATGGCCAGATGTATTCTATTTGTAGTTTCAGAAAGCATTAATGATGAAGACTTCTACTCTTTGGCAATGGTCTGTTTTGCGGCTGTGGTAATTTGTAGGAGTTTAAATTGTGTATAGGAGATTTGGGTAGGCTTTAAATTTAGAAGTGCAATTGTCGGATCTGGGATCTAGTTTTCTTGAATAATTTAGAGAGCATTAGGAATATTTCTTTTCAATAATTTTTTGCTATATGGCAATCCCAAAAGATATGAAAATGCGTTCCTGGATCACCACAGCCGCGAAAGCAAAGTGGAGAGTATTGTGGAACATATTTTGCGACATATTTGGCAATCATAACAGGGACCAGATACCAACACATAAGTATTTTATAGTTTGCCTCTAAGGCTACTACATTATGAGAAGATATTTTGGTATTGGCCCAGACTTTATCCCATTTGGATGAGTTCATGTGAAAACCAAGATCATTCTCCCATTTTTCCACATAGGAGGGTGTTTTTGTATCAGGCAAAGCATTCAGATGACTATACAACATTGACACAAGCCCCTTTGAGTGGGGGTCATTTTTACAAATACGTTCAAAATGCGTTATGTCACATAGATTATCTCTACCTTGTATAAATGGCATAAAAAATTTTTTGATCTGTAGATAACGAAAGAGTTCAGAATCTGGAAATTGATGGGTTTCACATATTTCAGGAAATGTTTTAAGTGAAGTGGTCATTATCAGGTCATAGAGTTGTGTTAAATCAGCAGAAATACATTTTTTAAAAGTTTTAGGAGATGTTTGAGCCGGGTAGAAAAGTGGATTTCTAATAAATGATACAAGAGGTATATGCGGAGATTGTAGTCTTTTGATTATTTTGAATCTATCCCATATAGCAATTGTATGTTTAGTAATCCTATTTTTTATTATTTTATGGTCAGAAGAGGTAGACCATATTAGATTTGGTATGGAGATCGGATCACAGTCGATTGATTCAATCGCTACCCAGAGGGGGATCTCGTGTTTCGTGTGATATTTAGGAATATGTGCTATGTTTTGCATGGAAATAATCAGTAAAATTAGGGAAACCTAATCCTCCTTTAAGTTTTGAAAGATAAAGTGTGTGGGTAGGTAAGCGAGATTTTAAGGAGCTCCATATGAATGCTTGTGTTTTACGTTGTAGGTTCCTAAGGAAGTATGAATGGGTAATACACGAAAGAGATAAAACATTTTAGGTAATACAGTCATTTGTATTACATTTATTTTACCAATCCATGATATTGGGAAAGAGGACCATTTTTTTTAAAAATTAGTAATTTTTTGTAGTAGTGGAGGATAGTTAGCTTCAGATAGATTGGGGGTAAGAGTAATACCTAGATATGTGAGGTGGGACGTTGACAATGTAAAAGGGAGAGATGTTTGAGCTTGGTGTAGTGTTTGCGGGGGTAAAGAGACATTTAAAGCTGTTTTTGTGATTTTTATGAGTTTATAATTAGTCCAGAAATTTGGGCAAAGTGGTCTAGTTTGCTTATAAGATTGGGAGCAGAAATATGAGGGGAAGACATAAAAATTAATCTATTGTCAGCAAATAGACATAATTTATGTTGATGGCCTGCTAAATCTATGCTCTTGATTGAGGGGTCTGTACAGATAGCCTGGGCAAGAGGTTCAATGAGTAAGGCAAATAAAAGTGGGGAGAGAGGACAACCCTGACATGTTCCTCTATTTATGTCAAACATGGCTGATTTGTATCCTGCATATTTAACATATGCCTTGGGATTATTATAAAGTGAAGTGACCCAGTTTAGAAAATATGGACCAAAGCCCCATTTTTGTAGAGTGAAATTTAAGTAGGGCCACGTCACTGTATCAAATGCTTTTTTGATATCTAATGACAGGAGACACGGAGGTATTCGCCTTGTTTTAGCTGCTTGAATCAATAATGATGCTCTACAGACATTATCTGCTGCTTGTCGTAAAGGGATGAAACCTACTTGATCTTTGCTTATTAATGAACCAATTATATTATTAAGACAAGACGCCATTACTTTTGCTAGTAGTTTTATATCTAGGTTTAATAAGGATATAGGTCTAAAGTTAGTACAAGATGAGTCATCAGACTGAGGTTTAGGGATCATTAAAATTATTGCTGTTAAAGTTTCTGGTCGAAAGGATTGTTTGTTAAGTAGGGAGTTAAATGCATTTGTCATGATCGGAGTAAGAATATGGGAACATTTTTTATAGTAGAGAGCTTAGAATCTGTCAGGGCCTGGTCGTTTAACTTAAGGGATTTAATTGCTATTTTGATTTCTATAGGTTCAATAGGACTTTCAAGGTTATCGTATTGAACTTGAGAAATGGTTGGAAGTTTAAATTGTGAAAAAAATTATTCTGCTGAGGATTGGTTGAAGGATCCTTCTTTTTTGTATAAAGAATTGAGATGTTTATGAAAGATGTGTAATATCTTTACTGGGTTACTAGTGTATTTATCATGGGGTATTTTTAGGCGAATTGGCTTAAAGGGGTTATTTAATTTTTGAAGCGCACGTGCAAGAAGGGTGCCAGGTTTATTAGCTTTAAAGTAGAATTTATGTTTAGATTTACGTATTGATTTGTCCACCGATTCTGATAGGAATAGGTGAAGATTTAAACTTGCCTTATCAAGTTGTGCTTTTGACACTGGAGTAGGATTTGATTGGAAATTTGTGTGGCAGTCATTAAATTCTTTTTCTAGTTTTTGTTGTAGTTGTCGTTTTTCTTTTTTAAGGTATGATGCTTGTCGTAAACAGACCCCTCTAAGAACAGGTTTATGGACTTCCCACAATGTCAGTGGGGATATATCAGGAGTATCATTGTTTCCCAGATATTCTTTTATTGCTGATTCTAAGTATTCCTTTTAACAAATCCTTAGTTAATTATATATGAATATTTTAATGTAAAGTTATATACTTTAACTTATAACATATTAAGAACTTGAAATATTTAAAATCAAAGATAAGGTAGGTGAACCGTTAAGTTGAATGAGCTTCAGAAAGAAATGCAAAATGCGTTCAGTCCATTGTTATGCCCCGTACACACGGTCGGATTTTCCGATGGAAAATGTCCGATCGGAGCGTGTTGTCGGAAATTCCGACCGTGTGTGGGCTCCATCGGACATTTTCCATCGGATTTTCCGACACACAAAGTTGGAGAGCAGGAGATAAAATTTTCCGACAACAAAATCCGTTGTCGGAAATTCCGATCTTGAGTACACAAATCCGACGGATAAAGTGCCACGCATGCTCAGAATAAATAAAGAGATGAAAGCTATTGGCCACTGCCCCAATTATAGTCCTGACGTACGTGTTTTATGTCACCGCGTTTAGAATGATCGGATTTTCCGACAACTTTGTGCGACCGTGTGTAGACAAAACAAGTTTGAGCCAACATCCGTCGGAAAAAATCCTAGGATTTTGTTGTCGGAATGTCCGAACAAAGTCCGACCGTGTGTACGGGGCATTACTGGTGGGTCTAGGTCTGGGGAATTGAATCGACCCCTTTTTGATGCACTTTGTCTACTTCTGTCAGTTCCAGGCTTAGATGCACTTTGTGGAGAATTAGATGTTGTACATCGATGAGGGCTAGTAAAGGGCCCATTGTATAGATGAAGGTTTTGCAAAGTGTTCTGTAATTGTTCAAAGGATCTGCTTGAATATTTGGTGCCTTGAAATGTAAAACGAATAGAAAATGGGAATCCCCATTGATAAGGGATATGGTGGTGTTGGAGATTTTGGAGCAAAGGTTTCATCGCGTGCCGTTTAGCAACTGTTATTGGTGATAGGTCAGCAAAAATCTGGTATAAATGACCTTGAAAAGTAAGAGATTCTTTGTTCCTGGCAGCTGTCATAAGTTGCTCCTTTGTGCGAAAAAAGTGGAACTTTACAATTATGTCACGAGGTGGACCTTCAGCTTTGCGTGGCGCCAAAGCTCTATGAATTCTGTCCATTTCCAATCTTTCAATTGGGATTGATGGTGTTAATTCCTGAAAAAGAGCAGTCATAGTCGATTGAAGGTCAATGATTGACTCAGGCATACCCATATGCAGAGGTTTGAACGACGTGCCCTATTCTCAAACGTGCTTGCAGCGTTACATTTTCATCTTTAAGACACTCCAATTCATTGTCATGTGATAGTACATTAGTTTCAAAGTCATCCATTCTGTTTTCCAGTTCAGCTGTGTGTTGGCCTAAATCACATATTTCTTTTGTCAGTTTCTCTGTAATTTAGTCAGAGGTCTGCTTTAAAGCTTTCTATAGCATTTTCTCTATTTGTTTTAATATATTTGGGTGTAATGTTTCTGCTTGTTGTGTCTGGAAGCTGGCACTGTATTCACTATCTGTGTCATACAGTTCCTGAGGTAAATGCAGCTGTTTCTTGTCAGCACGTGCCTTAGCTGTGTGGGGAGAATTTGACTGAGCCATATTACAGGAGCCTCTGAGTGGTTTTTCCTTGTGGCTTTTCACTCTTGTTTTGCCTCGGGTAGCTCCCAAAACCATTCTATTTGGTTCACAGGGTACTAAGGAGGATATTAGTATGCTTTTTGTTTAGTTACCCTGCCATTCGGGCATCTGTGGTAGCCGCGAAGTCCCAGGAATAACAGAGCCTCAGCGGGACATGTCCATCGCTGTCTGCTCCACGCATGCACCCCCCCGTTGTAGACTCTTAATACCATATTTGTCTACCACATTTTTAAATTGCCATTAAGGGACAACCCCCCCCCAAAAAAAATAGGGGGGAGTGTAGTCTCAGGGTTGACAGGGGAAATCGGCGGCGGGGGGTGATTTGTCGGGCAAATGGCTGGTGTTAGCAATTAAATCATCCTGACACTATGCTTGATATGGTGTCAGGATGATCAAATTCCATTATTTCTATCACTACATTGTAATACTGTATATAATAAAATAGTTCAACTCACCATAATGCCGAATAAGTGGGAACCCTGAGCTTGTCACTCGCTGCCAGATGCAGCTTGTTATTTGCCACCGTCACTTGCCACCAGATGCAGTGTGTCGCTTGCCACCATCGCCTGCCGCTAGATGCAGCGTGCCATTTGTCACCCATAGCATGCCACCAGCTGCAGCATGCCACTTGGCACCCATAGCCTGCCGCCAGATGCATTGTGCCACTTGCCACCCATAGCCAGGCCACCAGATGCAGTGTGCCACTTGTCACCCTCAGCTCTCCACCAAATACAGTGTGCCACTTGCCACCTGCAGCTTTCCACTCCCTCCAGGACTCTGCCCAGATGGGTAGAAGGGATGGGGCCTGCATATTCAAACAAATCCCTGGAGCCCCCACCCCTGCCTAACCCGAGATGGTATGGCCTTGTGTGAATGCCCAGGGGTATTGATAAGACCAAGTTCTACAGGAGGGAGGTTGTGTGTACAAGCCTTTGGGCTCACACTGGTGTGCTGCAGTTTGGCTGCACTGCTTGTGTATCTGTAGTTTTTTTTTTATTTTTTTTTTTTTTTTTTTTTTTATTAACAAGTTTTTATTGAAATTTCCATGCAGAGATTAACAGGTACAGAAAGAAATAGGAAATACGAATAATCACAGGTAAAATTAACATTGCGGGCGCAGCCGCTGTGATCGCAAAAGTTAGATAAAAGGTTAACTAGTTGCTCTAATTATATTTTTAATTCAAGAAGCATAGAAATGGTTACGATCTATTGTTACGTTAACATGGGTGGTTCAGGATACATTCCTAAAGTTTGTAATTAAGGCGAAACTAAAGAGAGTATCAAGTATACATGTTTCAATTTCTTATAGGGGAGAGTAAGAGAGAGGTTGTGGTGGTGTAGAATCGAGCAGACGTGTAGAGGCACGTGATGTCTGGTATCGAAGGGGAAGGATATAAGGGATAGGTCGAAGGCGGGGGACAGGAGAAGTAAATTGGGTAAGGGATTCGCGAGTGTGGTAGATCAGTGTTAGAGCGGTCGGATTTACATTTTGGCTGGTATTTATAGGTATCTTAAGTTTAGTGTTGGAAAGGGGACGCAAGGTTGATTCGTAAGCGTGGTGTGTGTGGGTGCGTGCGAGGAAAGACTGGAGAGTTTTGAGAATCTAGAGAATCTAGAGAACCTGCCACAGCCCTATGAGAGTTATCAGGTTATATATTTTTTGTATTCATTCGTTGTAGTGAAATGGATCCAGCAAGTCCAAGTTTTGGTGAACCTAGCTTGTGTGTCTTTTGATTGATGGATAAGGTCTTCCATTATCTTTGTTTGGTTGATGCGATGGAACCAATCCATTATGGTAGGCGGGTCGGAGGATCGCCATTTGGGGGGTATACACATTCTAGCTGCGTTCACCAAATGCATAGTTAGAGAGCGGTGGTATGACGGTATATATGTAGAGGAATGATGAAGCAGGAACATTGCGGGGTCAAAATTCAGGGCATACGTGGTGATTTGTGAGATCAGTTTGTGGACTGCTTTCCAGAATGGTTGGATTTTGGTGCATGACCACCAGATATGTAATAGAGAGCCAGTTTCTGAGTTACATCTCCAGCAAGTTTGGGGTATTTTCGGGTTGAAGTGATGGAGCAGAAGTGGGGTTCTGTACCACCTGGAAAATAATTTGTAGGCATTTTCTTGGACTTGTACGTTTAGTGAACCTCTATGGATCAGTGTGTGTATGTTGGCCCATTCTTGATCGCTCAAGTGTACGGAAAGATCTCGTTCCCATTGTCTGACGTTCCAGTGTTTAGTGTGGGTGTGTTCAGTGAATAAGAGATTGTATGTTTGTGAGATCAGATGTGTTAGGGTGTTGTCACTTAAACATAAGTTTTCAAATGGGGTTGTGGGTCTGTACCAGACCGGTATAGGTGTGGGTTTGGTGAGGAAGTTACGTATTTGGACATATGTCCAAAAGGGAAAGGTGTCTGAGCTCATCTTGGAGGCCAAATCATTTTGAGATAAAAATTTCCTGTTTGCAAAGAAATGTTCGGCTCTAACAGTCTGGTGAGGCCATATGTCTATTAAAAACGAGGGGTGCATTCCGGGAGTAAATCCAGGATTTAACCGTAGGGGTGTCATTGGGCCTTGTACGGATGAAATGTGATTTACGTTACAGGCCTTACGGAATGAGAGTAGGGTAGGGTGAACAAGTGGGTGTTGTGTGTATTCTAGGGGTGTTACAGAGGGATCGATCCACGGTAGGTTGCGTATGGGCACAGTCGATAGTGATTGTTCTAATTGAACCCAATCTTTGTGTTTAGGGTGTACGTTCCAATCGATGATCCTGGCTAAATGACAAGCTTGCTGGTATTTACATATGTCTGGGAGTCCTATGCCTCCTAATAGTTTGGGTGTTGTAAGTCGCTGAAAGCTGATTCTCGGACGCATTTTACCCCATATGAAGGTCGTGCAAGCTTTGCGGTAAGAGGAGAAGAAAGTGGGTGGTAGCTTTATTGGGATGGTTTGTAATAGATATAGGATTCTGGGTAGGATGTTCATTTTAATTATAGCGGCCCTGCCGAACCAGGAGAACTGTCCCGTGGTCCATTTTTTAAGGTCAATTTGTATTTTTCGGAGAAGTGTGGCGTAGTTTAGGTTGTATAGGTCAGTTAGGGAAGAGGGCAATTGGATGCCCAGGTATGGGATTGCCAGCTTGTTCCATGTGAAAGGAAAGTTTCGTTGGCATTGTTGACATAGTTCTGCGGGTAGGGAGATATTAAGGGCAGTTGATTTTGAAAAATTGATCTGGAGGTTGGAGAGGGTACGAAAGGTTTGAAAGTATCTGCTTGTGTATCTGTAGTTTTAGCTGCAGTCCTATTGGTTTATATTAGGTTGCAGGTATTTACCACATTTTCTGACAGTGCGCCAAAGATGTAGCATGGAGGAATTTTGGTGCGCTTTCAGAAAAACCATGCAACCTAATAGAAATCAACTGCAGGTAAAACACAGGAAAACTGCGGATACTAGGGATGAGCTTCGAGATCGAGTCGAACTCATGTTCGACTCGAACATTGGCTGTTAGCAAGTTCGCCGAACAGCGAACAATTTGGGGTGTTCGCGGCAAATTCGAATGCCGCGGAACACCCTTTAAAAGTCTATGGGAGAAATCAAAAGTGCTAATTTTAAAGGCTAATATGCAAGTTATTGTCATAAAAAGTGTTTGGGGACCTGGGTCCTGCCCCAGGGGACATGGATCAATGCACACCGCTGAGGTGAGAAGAGAAGGACAAAGCGGAGCCTGCAGGCTCAAAAGGTATCCATTTGAACCTTTTTGCCCCAGGGAACAAACTGTGAAAGTTTGGGCAGGAAATATGGTACTGGGAGGAAACCGTGGCAGAAATAAAAATCACCTCACAAAGAGCTCACAGGCACTCACTGCAGCTGAAGCAGCTCCAGTCACCTCACAAGATACAGCATCAGGGCGCTCTCACAGACAGAAAATGTCACAGCAAGACTCTCCATTTGAGTCAGATACAGAACAAATCCTCTCACAAACTTCTCCACAAGCCTCCTCAGTATCCCCAGAAATATTATTACAATTTGAAAAGATGCTTCATAAGGCTTTAAAACAAACCTCAGACCAAATAACAAAAAGCCTAACCAAAGAAATAAGAGAGCTGGGAAACCGCACCGCAGCCTTAGAAATAAAAATGGATGAAATTGAAATTACAACCCAAGAAAATATAACAGAATTGGAACAATTAAAAAAAGAGAATTTAATACTTCAAACTAAGCTCGAAGATTACGAAAATAGAGCCAGACGTTCAAACTTGCGCATAAGGGGAATACCTGAAACTGTGACAGACCTGCAATCTACTATTACTGCTCTATTACAAGAACTAAAGCCAGATATCCCTATTGAACGTTTAGAACTGGACAGAGTACACAGAGCCCTCACAGCCAAAAAGAAAGATGGACCCCCACGTGATATAATCACAAAATTTCATTATTACAGAACGAAAGAACAAATACTAATTGCTGCAAGAGAAAAAAAGGAACTTAATTTTCAAGGACACAATTATCAAATTTTTGCTGACCTATCCCAACTTACTATTACTAAAAGACGATCCATGAAACCCCAACTAATGGAACTGCAACGCCACAACATTATGTATCAATGGGGCTTCCCCTTTTCAGTCAGATTTAACTACCAAGGTACAATTTACAGAAGCAGATCAGCAGATGAACTACAGCAAACCCTTTTAAAATTAAATCTGACAGAACCCACAAGCAGCAACTCTCCCACACGCAGAAGAATGGCGTCATCTTCACCTTCAGGCAGCACCCAGAAAATTTCAGAACAAAATGGGAATCATCATTCTCACAAAAAAGGCCGTTATGCCACATCATCCATGGACCAAGAAGATTCAATGGACTGACATCCTAATTCCTGATATCTCTTCATTTATTATACTAAGAGATGGTTCTCTTTAAAAAACCTATATTTATAACTGAATGTAACTGCATTCTGATAGTCACACACTGTGTGGGATCATGTTACATTCCGGTTATATTTCTTATTACTTCTGATTCATATAGCCTTAGAATATATAAGTGAAATAAGGAAATTCTTGTTCAGTTATATATTATCAGGTAATAACAATAGATTTATTACTTTTTAGGACAAATATGTTCAATAATCCAGAAGTAATGGAAGCTTTTTCTTTCTTTTCTTAAAACAAATATATTATTACCTAACTAGTTCCTAGAATTATGTTTTTGTTTATTCTAATCTGAAGCAATACAACCTCAATTTTATGAGTTAACATATCTAAACAATTGCATATGAATAAAATATGTAATTGTTTACTCTAAAAGGGTTAAAATCCCAAAATAATTCAAACTATCTTCATCAATACCAAAGTTATTAACAGTACCTTTCTAACTGAATTATTTAGCCTAGGGCAAGACTAACCTTATACAACCACCCTGGAATAAATAATTTCAACAAAAACTATATTCTGCACTCCAATTAATGAAACATCATTTTGATGTCTTTTGACATAGCACTTCTCTCCTGTAAGCGGAAGATCCGTGTACCCCCATTAGCCCTCCTCATTCTCCCAATCATATTATGTGGGAGTGTGACGAAGGCACTTATTCCCCTGAGAGAGATATTTACTCTCTTTCACGGGAAAATTGTGATTACTTGCAAAAAATAATTTATACAATGTATCATTTAATCTCATATGTTTTTTGTTTACTCTTTACTCCAGAATTCACTGGTTTCTTTTCTATCTATTCATCTCTTCAGTCCACACAGGTTGATCTGCGCAGTCAGCTCTGCATAACAAAAAGTAAGTCAAAACTATTTGATCTATTGCCATGGCACCACTGAATATACTTTCCCTGAATGTTCAGGGAATAAATGTCCCTCAAAAAAGGACCAAAGCCTTCCGTACTTTCCATAACAAGAAGGCTCACATAGTATGCCTCCAAGAAACACACTTCACCAAAGATTCTACTCCAAAATATATTTCTCCTTTTTATCAACAAATTTACACGGCTTCTGCCTGTACCAAGCAAAGGGGAACTCTAATTGCATTTCACCGATCCACACCATTCACCTTATCATCAGAAATTAAAGACCCAGAAGGTAGATACCTGATACTCATGGGTTATATAATGGATACAGCAATCACGGTGATTTCCTACTACGCTCCTAACAAACAACCTACACCATTCCTCTCACATATATTACAAGTGATTAATACACACAAAATAGGAACAGTGATAATGTGTGGGGATTCAAACCAGGTCCTCCTCCCATTTCTAGATAAATCACCTTTTACACCATCCAAAATAACCTCTAGATTACCTTTTTCTCAACTTCTTTCCAAATACAATCTGGTAGATTCATGGAGAGAAAGTAACCCAATGAAAAAGAAATTCACTTATTTCTCGTGCCCTCATCAAACCTTCACCAGAATAGATCATATTTTTCTAACAATAGGAATGATACCAGAAATTATTGCATCAGATATAATTCCGATTCCGTGGTCTGACCATAATGCAGTATACACTACTATAGCCTCAGCCATACCAAAAGCGCATGACCCAACGTGGTACTTACCGGACATAATGCTCAAACACCCACTACATCAGATGGCCATTGAACAAGCTTTAAAGGAATACATATCAATTAATAATACAACAGACATCTCCCCAATAACACTGTGGGAAGCTCATAAGCCTGTCTTGCGCGGTACAATACAAAGACAAATGGCACTATTTAAACGGGAACGCAAAAATCTAGCAAAAAAACTAGAACTCAATTTTAATGCAGCCTACATATCATTTCAAGATAATCCATCTCAGAGTACAAAATCTCATCTGGAAAAATCTAGATTGGAATACGATCTATTTCTCACTGAGTCAGTTGATAAATCCCTCAAACGCTCCAAACACAATTTCTACATGAATACAAACAAACCAGGTACATATTTGGCTCGGGCATTAAATTCAACTAACAAATCTTTCAAACCAATACGTTTGAAATTATCAAAAAATGTTTACACTTGTAATCCAGTTAAAATAGTCCATAAATTTCACTCACATCTCGCAACTTTATACAAGACAAACAATGAATTTAATCCTACAGAAGCTGAATCCTTCTTCTCAAAAATAAACTTACCTGAGTTATCTCAGAATCAAAAAAGCAGTTTGGATGAGCCTATAACTATAGATGAAGTTGCTAACGCCATAAAAGACCTAAAACTTAACAAAAGACCAGGCCCAGACGGCTACTCGGCTTTATACTATAAAACATTCTCAGAAATACTCTCTCCCATTCTCACTGAAACTTTTAACAAACTTCTAGATGGACATTCTTTTCGGCAAGAAACACTAATGGCAATTGTTTGTATGATCCCGAAACCCCTTTCTGATGATACTTCCTGTGTGAATTATCGGCCTATCTCTCTGTTAAACCTCGATATTAAATTATTAGCAAAAATAATAGCAAAACGCCTCAATAGCATTATAGGAAAATTAATACATAGAGATCAAGTAGGCTTCATGCCAAATAGACAGGCAGGCGATAATATACGCAGGGCAGTGTTATTGGCACATATTGCTAAAAAACGGAAAATCCCTTTATGTTTTCTATCTCTCGATATTAAGAGGGCATTTGACACAGTATCCTGGCAATATATGCAATATTCATTACAAAAATGGGGTTTTGGACCCCACTTTTTAACATGGATCAAAGCATTATATAATAAACCCAAAGCCTATATAAAATATGCTGGATACAAATCTGAAGCCTTTAATATCGAAAGAGGTACCCGACAGGGTTGCCCATTATCTCCCTTATTATTTGCCCTTATACTCGAACCCATGGCCCAATACATCAGAACAAACCAAACTATAACTGGCATTGAAGTAGGAGGTATTACACACAAATTATGTATATTTGCAGACGATATATTACTTTTTCTATCATCACCACAGGTCTCTGGTCCTAACTTAATACCAGCTCTTGATGGTTTTGCAGCCCTATCCGGCCTTATGATTAATCCTAAGAAATGCCTAGTGCTTAATATTTCACTCACAAACATGGAATTGATCCCGGCTAGGGCTGCACTCCCATTCACATGGGCAGAAAAGTCAATCCCATATCTTGGAATTCATTTAACAGCATCTCATTCTGACTTATTCTCAACCAATTATCCTCCTGTATTAAGACAGATCACAAATCTAATAAAACAATGGTCGCAACTTCCTTTATCCTGGATAGGGAAGATTAATGCAATCAAAATGACTATTCTACCCAAATTGCTTTATCTATTCAGAGTCCTCCCTATTCCAATTCCTTCCTATTTTTTGAGAATAGTACAAAAAAGAGCAACTTTGTTTATATGGGGCTCTTCTAAACCACGTATACCTATACACACACATCTGTACAAAAGATCCATTTGCTAAAGGTACAATTTCATCACTTTATAATCAATTATATGGAGTAGCAAATCTTAATAGACCCTCTTACGTTCAGAGGTGGGAGGAGGACCTGGGACGAACTTTAGAAGACACGGACTGGTCTAACATATGGCTCACATCTAAGTCATCTTCACCCAACATCTTAGCACTGGAGACAAATTATAAAGTCCTAACTCGCTGGTACCTTGTACCCGCTAGAGTGGCAAAATATTCACCTAATACCTCAGCTCTTTGTTTTCGAGGATGCCCAGAAATAGGCACATATTTACACATATGGTGGACGTGCCCAGTAATCCAAACCTTCTGGAAGGAAGTTTTCGTGATTGCATCTAAAATATTTAAAAAGATAATACAACCAGATCCATATTTAACTTTACTTAATCTAAAACCGGAATGGTTAACACTCTCTCAATTCAAACTTATGATCCAACTAATAACGGCTGCAAAACAAACAGTGGCCAAGGCATGGAAATCTCCTACATTGGTACTAGCAGAAACAATTCACAGAATGAATAATACAATGTCCCATGCTAAGATGGTAGCCATCGATCAAAATCAAATTCCAAAATTTGAAAAACTTTGGCACCCTTGGATAAAACAACAGTTCCTGTCAAATTTCAATGACTCTGTCCTGTTGCCATGGTAACAGATTAAATGACTTACAGAGACACCCATTCTAAGGCTTCAAAGAGAACTAAAAAGAATAATAAACTGACGAGCGGGACAACCTTGTGGACCATACCTCTGCCTTTCTACCCTTTTTCTTCTTTCTCTTTCCTTTTCTCCACCTTACGATTAAAGCTCATTATCAGAATTTATTTGACCTATATACACTCTACTTGTAAACAATATGTATAGTAGGTATAAATCATTTAAATAGCTACAAAAGTAACTAAGGAAATTATATATATCTTTAATTTAGGTTTACGTGAACCCAACGTTTAATATTTGAAATTTCATGATATTTACCTATATAAACCCTACTGTAAAACAATGATCTTACTTTATAGATCCTTGTAAACTTACTTTATGTATCTTTATAACATTGTATACTCAATAAACTTCTTTTGACAAGGAAAAAAAAGTTTTAAAAACTGCCGTTTTTTCAGGAGCAATGATTTTAATAATGCTTAAAGTCAAACAATAAAAGTGTAATATCCCTTTAAATTTCGTACCTGGGGGGTGTCTATAGTATGCCTGTAAAGGGGCGCATGTTTCCTGTGTTTAGAACAGTCTGACAGCAAAATGACATTTTGAAGGAAAAAACTCATTTAAAACTACTCGCGGCTATTGCATTGCCGACAATACACATAGAAGTTCATTGATAAAAACGGCATGGGAATTCCCCAAAGGGGAACCCCGAACCAAAATAAAAAAAAAAAAATGACGTGGGAGTCCTCCTAAATTCCATACCAGGCCCTTCAGGTCTGGTATGGATTTTAAGGGGAACCCCGCGCCAAAAAAAAAAAAAAAAAAAGCGTGGGGTCCCCCCAAAAATCCATACCAGACCCTTATCCGAACACGCAACCTGGCAGGCCGCAGGAAAAGAGGGGGGGGGCAAGAGTGCGCCCCCCCCCGAACCGTACCAGGCCACATGCCCTCAACATTGGGAGGGTGCTTTGGGGTAGCCCCCCAAAACACCTTGACCCCATATTGATGAGGACAAGGGCCTCATCCCAACAACCCTGGCCGGTAGTTGTGGTGGTCTGTGGGTGGGGGGCTTATCGGAATCTGGAAGCCCCCTTTAACAAGGGGACCCCCAGATCCCGGCCCCCCCCTGTGTGAAATGGTAAGGGGGTACTTACCCCTACCATTTCACTAAAAAACTGTTAAAAATGACAAGAGACAGTTTTTGACAATTCCTTTATTTAAATGCTTCTTCTTTCTTCTATCTTCCTTCATCTTCTGGTTCTTCTGGTTCTTCTGGCTCTTCTGGTTCTTCCTCTGGTGTTCTCGTCCAGCATCTCCTCCGCGGCGTCTTCTATCTTCTTCCCCTTCTCCCCTTCTCATGGCATGGGGGGGAGGCTCCCGCTCTTCTCTTCTTCTTTTCTTCTCTTCTTCTCTTCGTCTCTTCTTCTCTTCTTCTCTTCTTCATTTTCTTCTCCGGGCCGCTCCGCAATCCATGCTGGCATGGAGGGAGGCTCCCGCTGTGTGACGGCGCTCCTCGTCTGACAGTTCTTAAATAACGGGGGCGGGGCCACCCGGTGACCCCGCCCCCCTCTGACGCACGGGACATGACGGGACTTCCCTGTGGCATTCCCCGTGACGTCACAGGGAAGTCCCGTCAAGTCACCGTGCGTCAGAGGTGGGCGGGGTCACCGGGTGGCCCCGCCCCCCGTTATTTAAGAACTGTCAGACGAGGAGCGCCGTCACACAGCGGGAGCCTCCCTCCATGCCAGCATGGATTGCGGAGCGGCCCGGAGAAGAAAATGAAGAGAAGAAGAGAAGAAAAGAAGAAGAGAAGAGCGGGAGCCTCCCCCCCATGCCATGGGTGCGGAGCGGCCCGAGGAGAAGAAGATAGAAGACGCCACGGAGGAGATGCTGGACGAGAACGCCGGAGGAAGAACCAGAAGAGCCAGAAGAACCAGAAGAACCAGAAGATGAAGGAAGATAGAAGAAAGAAAAAGCATTTAAATAAAGGAATTGTCAAAAACTGTCTCTTGTCATTTTTAACATTTTTGACAGTTTTTTAGTGAAATGGTAGGGGTAAGTACCCCCTTACCATTTCACACAGGGGGGGGCACTCTCGTCCCCCCCTCTTTTCCTGCGGCCTGCCAGGTTGCATGCTCGGATAAGGGTCTGGTATGGAATTTAGGGGGAACCCCACATCATTTTTTTTTTTTAATTTTGGCCGGGGTTCCCCTTAATATCCATACCAGACCTGAAGGGCCTGGTATGGAATTTAGGAGGACTCCCACGTCATTTTTTTTTTTAAATTTTGGTTCGGGGTTCCCCTTTGGGGAATTCCCATGCCGTTTTTTATCAATGAACTTCTATGTGTATTGTCGGCAATGCAATAGCCGTGGGTAGTTTTAAATGAGTTTTTTCCTTCAAAATGTCATTTTGCTGTCAGACTGTTCTAAACACAGGAAAAATGCTCCCCTTTACAGGCATACTATAGACACCCCCCAGGTACGAAATTTAAATGGATGTTACACTTTTATTGTTTGACTTTAAGCATTATTAAAATCACTGCTCCTGAAAAAACGGCCGTTTTTAAAACTTTTTTTTGCATTGATCCATGTCCCCTGGGGCAGGACCCAGGTCCCCAAACACTTTTTATGACAATAACTTGCATATTAGCCTTTAAAATTAGCACTTTTGATTATTCATGTTCGTGTCCCATAGACTTTAACGGTGTTCGCGTGTTCGAACAAACTTTTTTCCTGTTCGCATGTTCTGATGCGAACCGAACAGGGGGGTGTTCGGCTCATCCCTAGCGGATACACCAGCAATGGGCCAACACATAGCAAACCAGTGTGAACCCACCTAAAAGCACAAGGGACCAAGTACTACCATAGGCTGATGACACAATTCTAAACATATTAGCAGTTATAACAGCTACTGCTGAAAGAAAAAGTTATAAAAGAGGGAGAGGAAGAGAAGGGAGGTAAGAGTCCAGTCACTGTGCTCACACTTGGATGGTCCCTGGAAGCTTATATCACTCAGATATCGTGTTCACCTTGTATCTGCATTTCCCTCCCACATGGCTCCTTCACAGCATGGACTTCACAGAGCGTGTAGGAACACAGGGGGAGAGGGGCGGGTGAAGGCAGAGCAGACCCGGCCTCTCTCCTCTCCCATTTGTACAGGGGGAACTGTGCACTGTGACACTAATTACCACACCGAGCCAACACAGGTGCAGCCAGCCACCCGTACATTTACAAACCACTTCTCCTGTCCCATAGACGTTTATGGACAGGGAAAATCAGGCTTATACTGTTGGCTCAGCGGGTCAATTTTAAGATAGGGGCCTGGAGTTGCAGCTCCAATAGCCCCTGCGTTAATTCGGCCCTGATATAGAGTGTTAGTGTAGTATTAGTGTAGTGTGTGAGTATAGTGTGTCAGTATAGTGTAGTGGCAGTGTACTGTGTTAGTGTAGTGCAGTATTTAACACTATTTAGTATTTAACATTTAACAGTATTTAAAAAATTCCCCCATCATGTCTGGGAGACCAACAAGGAGAGCCAGAAGTTACCATGCCACTATCAGGGGGACAGCAGTGTCTGCATCCACAGGCAAAGGTGGACGTGGCCCGTTCTCAGGCAGGGCACGTTTGTCTCTGTTTAGTGATGTTGTCTGTGCTATCTAGCCACAGCAAGCAAAGTAGGTGGTGGTTTGGATTATCAACCCATCCTCATCCTCTATGACCTGACACTAGTGCACAGTCCATCACACCTGCCAAAATGGCTTATTCTGCCTCCTTGTCCACAGCTACTTCGGCCATAGCCCCAGCATCATGCATGGAGGAGTCAGTGCAATTATCTGAACACAGCATCTTGCTTCTTGAGGATGCACAGACATTACTTGATTCTGATGTTGGTTCTGAGGTAGAGGAAGGGAGTAACATGAGCCTACAGAGAGGGGAGAACATTGGTAAACAACAAATTGTCAGTCATGGTCCCCAAGCTGCAGCATATTGCCACATTGGCTTCAGTGATGATGAGGAGGGAGGGGATGATGATGATGATGATGAGGTCACTGGCACGACTTGGGTCCCAGATAGAGCAGATTAGGAAAGTGAGGGGGGAGGCACAACCCAAACGAGGCAGGATGTCCTCTAGAGGCAGCCATCATGGAAGAGTAGAGAGCAGCCATCCTATTCAATCAGATTGTGGAGCTGTTATCTCCCGGCCCACTTCCCATAGCTCAGCTGTGTGGGCTTTTTTTAGAACATGTGCAGCCGATCGCACTGTTGCAATTTGCAATCTCTGCTGCAAGTCGATCAAGCGTGACAAAAACACTGGCCATTTGAGTACCAAATGCTTGACAAGGCATTTAACCTCCCACCACTCAGCACATTGGCAACAGCAGATGAAAGCCACACACAAGGGACACAATTCTTCTCCTCACTCCTCACCTTTCATGTCTACCTATATTTCATGACCTCTCAGCAGTCTCCACTGACAGGAATGATGGTATAGCAAAGGGTGTCACAGGTCTTTGCAACACGTCTGCCAGCAGCACACCAACAGCTGTAGAGTATAGCAGGCAAATTTCTCTGCCCCAGCCGCTTCATTGAAAACACCAAAAAAACTCCCTTCCACCCACATGCCCAGCATCTAAATTCCAGCTTGTCAAAAATGGTTGGCTTTACAACTCCTACCTTTCCGTCTGGTGGATTCTGCCCCTTCCGTGAATTTGCAGAATGTGCTGTGCTACAATGGCATTTTCCAGCTCACTATTTCTTTGCACGTAAGGCCTTTCCAGCTCTGTACCAATCAAGTGGAAGGCAATGTATTGGCATTGTTGGGCAAGGCAGTCAGCTGCAAGGTCCATGTTACTGCTGACACATGGTCCCGCAAGCATGGTCAGGGATGATATATTTCATTCACAGCACAATGGGAAACTCTGCTTGCAACTAGATAGGATGCAGGACAGGACTCAGTGCTGGAGCTTGTTTTGCTGCCACATCTCCATACAGCTGGTGGTAATGATGCAAGATCTGTCAGCTCCACCCCCTCCTCTTCCTCCTCCTCCTCCATGAACTCCTCTGTTGGATTGTCCTATGAACCACCACTACCCCCTAAGCATTCAAGGAGCCATTCAAGGAGTCAAGCATTTTGTGATATAAACAGACATTAAGAGACATTTTGACTCATACTCATTTTGATAGGAAAGAAGGACAGGACCCATGTGGAACACTTCCAAAGGGAACTTTTAGGTGCTGCTATTGTTTCTTTTAAAGATATATGTAACGTTCGGCTAAACTTACCCCTAAACATTTTATAAATTGTGCAAACCACAGGTGTTTTTTTAATTACTCAACCTGTGGTTGTGATGCCTTCCAACTGGTATCGCTTTGATTACAGGTTTTGGGTGGGTACTCCCCGCATGAAGCAGAGAGTTGCCAGCCATTGTTTTCTTAAGGAGACTCATAGAATTTGAACCTTCATAGAACGTGGGTACTGTTGGATGCATTATTTTAAGAAAATCATGGGATGATCTCTTCTTCATAGGCCTTATCAACAATACTAAAGAAGGACCACTGAAAAAGGGTGGTAGTAGTAGGAGGGATCTTATGGTACCAAGATGTATTTGTTAGTATTTTTTCACACATACAAATGTATCGCTCTTGGCTCATTAAAAAAATATTGCCCCCTCCTTATTGAGGGCTTGAATAAAAGGTTGTGACGTTCCCTTAAGCTCTTTAGTGCTTCAAATTAGTTTTGTTTAAGGTTTGATCATGTCTCCTTCCATCGCAACCCTTTAATGTGGTTACAAGTTTAAGAAACAGATCCATTTTTGTATTACTCTGGGTTGGAAACTTGTTGGACTTTTTTGTATGTAGACAGGCAAGCTTCCTGTACATTATTTATCATTGTGTTGAGATCTGGGTCTAGATCCAAAAGGAGATTCTCAGAGTCCACATCACCACTTTCACTCTCTAAATCGGTGAAAATGTTTAATGTCCTGTAGTCTCACCAGTGGGATATCTTTAATTAAGTCAAATTGGTCCATGTTGGTCATGGGGCAAAACTTCAAACCCTGCTTTAACAGTCAGTGTATGTTATGGATTGGACTGCACTACATACTAGTCCATGCTTACTTGTATAGTGTTCTTATGTGAATTGTGTCTGGCTCTGTGATTGTAATTGTTCTCTAAAAAATCATCCTCAGCTTTGTGTTGTGATGCTTACCTGCATTGTGTTCACATACGGTAGGAGTATGTGAACACAATGCTGCCGCGACTATGTCCCCATTACCTTTTGTTGGGTGTTACATGTGCCTTAGTGTTATTATTATTATTATTATAATACAGGATTTATATAGCACCAACAGTTTATGCAGTGCTTTACATTATAAAAAGGAGACAATACAATTATAATACAATAAAATACAGGAGGATTAAGAGGGCCTTGCTCAGAAGAGCTTAGAATCTAATAGGGTGGGGCAGATGGTACAAAAGGTTGTAACTGTGGGGAATGAGCTGATGGAAGTGTTAGAAGATTCGTTGGAGATGTGATAGGCTTTCCTGAAGAGAATAGTTTTCAGGCATTGCCTGAAGGTAGCAAGAGCAGGGGATAGATGTACAGGTTGAGGTAGCGAGTTCCAGAGGATGGGAGAGGCTCTGGAGAAATCCTGGAGATGAGTATGGGAGGAGGAGCCAAGAGAGCTTTAGAGTAGGAGGTCTTGAGAAGAGCGGAGAGAACTATTTGGGTGATATTTGGAGACAAGATTGGTGATGTAGCTCGGGGCAGAGTTGTGAATGGCTTTGTATGTTGTGGTTAGTATTTTGAATTTAATTTGCTGGGTGATTGGGAGCCAGTGTAGGGATTGGAGGAAAGGATTGGCAGACACTGAGCGGTTGGTAAGGTTGATAAGTCTGGCAGCAGCATTCATGATAGACTGAAGAGGGGATAGCCTATGGAGAGGCAGGCCAATGAGAAGGGAGTTGCAAATAGTCAATGCAAGAGATAACAAGGGAATGAATGAGGAGCTTGGCAGTTTCATTTGTTAAAAGGGGCAAAGATGTTACGGTGGTGAATTCTACAAACTTTTGACAACGATTGCACTTGGGGCTGAAATGACAAATCAGAGTCTAGGATTACACCTAGTACCCTGGCGTGAGGGGAGAGACTGATAGTTGCATTGTTGATTTAATGGAAAAGTCAAGGAGGGGGGCATGGGTGGGGGGAATATTAATAGCTGTTTTAGAGAGATTTCGTTTAAGGAAGTGGTGTGACATCCATGCTGATATGGCAGTTAGTAAGTTAGTAATGTGAGAGGAGACTGAAGGAGTGAGGTGAGGAGTAGACAGATAGGTTTGGATGTCATCCGCATATAAGTGGTATTGGAAGCCGTGAGTGGTTATCAAGTGACCAAAGGAGGAGGTGTAGATAGAGAAGAGAAGGGGTCAAAGAACAGAGCCTTGGGGGACCCTCACAGAAAGGGGCAATGGAGAGGAGGAGACAGAGCTGTAGGTGACACTGAAGGAGCGCTGTGATAGATAGGTAGAGAACCAGGATAGCGCAGAATCTCGGAGGCCAAGGGAATGTAGTTTTCCTGCACTGGATTGACTTGCGCTCCAATGCAAACCACATTTATGGGCCACTGTTTTTTTATGTCGTGACATCACAACGTCATGGCGTCACTTCTGGCATGTCAGCCATTTTGTCTTTAGGGCGGTTTGAGAACTTGGGGATGATGACGTTTCAATTGTATGGATGATGGTGCTCCTCCACTCTAGATCGAGAGGACAGTGTTTTTTGGATTTTTTTTTCAATGGGGAGAGGACCTCCCCAACCCTTTCGGGTGGACTCCAGACTTTGTATTGGAGGAAGCACTGATCATGAGTTATTGGCAGGAGTGTCCGTGGGAGGCCAAGGGACTATTTAATAGGCAATCTAAATATGGCTTCCTCACTCCCACGGTGGCATGTACATTGTACATTGTACTATATGGCCCTTTTTGTCTGGTTGGGGACCAATTTGGCCCCAGTACAGTACTACAGGATTTTTTAAACTAATAGTTGGAGCCCTTTACTTTTTTGTCTATTCTTTGTTTTTTTATTACACTAGCACTAATTACTTTGAGTTCCACCTTGGATATTTGGAACTCTTTTAGACAGTATCAAGCTATACTCTAGCCATAGACTCAGTGTTCAATATTTGTTTTAGGTCCATAAACGCATTGTGTAAATTTAAATTTATGACTCGATCTATATACTGTGTTTAACCCCTTAGTGCCGACTGTAAGCAAATTTGCATTCTCAGCTTGAAGGGGTTATACCAGGGTGATGCCTGCAGCTACAGGCATCACCCCAGTACCATTTTTTAGAGCCAGCGGTTGGCTTTTTAGTGATAACAATTGATGCAGCTAAAAGCCGCTCGGCTGTTATTCTAAAGGAGCGGGAGGGGACCTCCTGCCGCCTTTCGTCGCTCGCCCCGGGCCTCCCATCCAACCAGGAGACCTGACCCATGATTCAGCGCATCTGCCAGCTAGGCTGACACTGGGACAAAGCTGGAAACAGTTTTGTTTGAGTCTCCTATGTAAAAACACGGAAGCGACGTCACAACATCACTTATGGTTTACTCGGCTGCCAATGGCGGTGATTTTAAAAAAAATTACAGTATTCAGAAATGCCAATTTTGGCGATATGAATACTTTTAAGTGCAAAGGAGGGATCTGGGTCTTTTAGACCCCCGATTCCTCCATAAAGAGTACCTGCCCCACTTATTACTGTCACAGGGATGTTTACATTCCTTGTGACAACAATAAAATTGATCAGAATTTTTTTTAAAGTGACAATGTAAAAAATAAATAAATAAGAAAAATAAATAATAATTTTTAAAGCCCCCCCGTCCCTACATGCTCGCGCAGCAAAGAAAATGCATGCGTAAGTCACGCCCGTATATGTAAACAGTGTTCAAATCACACATGTGAGGTATCACCGCGATCATCAGAGTGAGAGCAATAATTCTAGCAAAAGACCTCCTCTGTAACTCTAACCTGGTAACCGTTAATTTTTTTTAACATGTCACCTTTGGAGATCTTTAGGTATCATAATTTGTTATCATTCCACAAATGTGTGCAATTTCAAACCATGACATATTAGGTATCTATAAACTTGGCATAACATCATCTTTCACATTATACAAAGAAATTGGGCTAAATTTAATGCTTAGTTTTTTTAAATTCATGAAAGTGTATTTTTTTCCCCAAAAAAAGTGTTTAAAAGACCGCTGCACAAATGCCGTGTGACATAAAATATTGCAATGATCGCCATTTTATTCTCTAGGGTGTCTACTAAAAAAATATATATAGGGGCGGAGCTAGCCACGGAACGGGATGGACGCCTGAGACTGCAGCTCCGATCACACAGAGAAAAAATCGTCACACAGCGACCTTTCAGAGCTCACTTTCAGCCACTCAAACCCAGCGGTTTATCCACCTAACACCCGAGACCATGTCACGGAAAAGAAAGGAGCAGAGAAAACCTCAAAGCTGACTGCATTCTTCCTTCAGCAGCAGTGTGGAGGTAAGCAAAATGGCGCTGATGGCCCCTCCAGCCAGAATCACAGAGCGCACAAACCCCAGCAAGCAAATCTCCTCATAGCCATAACTCAAACTCCTCCACTCCTCTGTCTGGCAGCCCAGAGAAGTCCAGATTTAAAATGGTCACACAAAATGGACAACATGAAGTGAGCTATAATGCAGAATATGGAGAGGATACATGAGAATTGCATGACTCTATTGAGGAGTTTCCAACAGCTATTAAGCCAGTCTTAGACACAGCATTGAAGGACATGTTGATTTCACTGAGAAGCTAAAAACAGGCTGACATGGCCTCTTGCATGCAAAAATTTAACAAGGAACTGGGGGGAGGTGGAAGCTAGAGTGGAACATGTGAAACACAAAATGGGGGAATTTGCTTCCACCATCAATGATTTGGTGGATGCCTCGGAGGAAAAAGATGAGGAGATGGAGTGGGTCAATGCAAAATTAGCAGACAATGAGGACAGGTCTAGAAGGAATAACCTGAAAATTAGAGAGATCCCAGAATCAGTACCACAGGCAGACCTGTCCTCCTTTGTCACCACCATGTTTAAAGCAATGCTCTCAGATGCATCAGACTTGGATGTTACAGTGGATAGAATCCATCATCTTCCAAAGCCATCTCACCTCCCAGACCAAGTACCTAGAGATGTAGTTTTACAGTTACATTTCTTCCACATCAAAGAGAAACTTATGGTGGTAGTAATGCGTAAAAAAGGCCACATTACTTCCCAATATCTGGATCTGCAATTTTACACGGATCTATCCCAATATACTCTGTCAAAGAGGAGGAACCTCAACACTATTACAAAAGTGTTGAGAAATCACGATATCAATTACAGATGGGGTTATCCCACAAAAATTACAGTCACTGGGGAAGGCTCCACATATGTCATTGATTCTCTGGAAAAAGGCATCTTTTTGCTGAAAAAATGGCAAATACTACCAGATTCACCAGTACCTCCTTCTTCTCAAACAGTCAACCATGTCAACTCTGAGTGGAAAACAGTGATGGCTAAAAACTCTTAAAGACATAACTAGCTCTGGTAAGGTGTAGATATTGTCCATTGTAACCCCTGTTTGGCGGAGGATGAACATTGGCTCTGTACACCCCCATTTTACCTGAGCAGCGGATGCTGCATACAGATTTCAATAACCCTTTTATGTTCTTTAGTTCTTAGTAATACTTGACAAACATGCCACCTGCATTTTATGACTGTTCTCTTTTCTTTTGTTCTACCCTTCTTAAACACAGTCACGCTGTAAGACAACTAAACAAATATTTGAGATTTCTCTCACAGCTTTTCACAAGCTCGACGAAGGAAGCTAGGCCTTATCTGGAATCGACCACTAGAGGCTGTACATCTTCCACAGTGAATAAAAACAATCTACTTCTTCAAACAACACATGTTAATACCCAAATATGGGTTTGACTTTCCTATCTATAAATTCCAATGGCCTCAATCACCCTGTAAAACGTAAGTCCCTATGGCAAGAAGCACTATGCATTAAATGTGCCATCCTGTGTACACAGGAGACGCACTTCTGCAACAATGCACCTCCTAAATGCTCACACAAGAACATCCCTCACATATTCACCGCAAACGCAGACTCTAAAAAGAGGGGTGTCATGACGGCCATTAAAGACACAGCATCTTTCACTCTCCGCAAGGAAGTTAAGGATCCTCTGGGCAGATACCTAATATTGGTTTGTGATATTATTTCCATGACCCGAACATTGGTGAATGTATATGCTCCCAATGCACACCAAATATGTTTTTTCAACAAACTGATGAAGACTATACACAAGCATCAACAAGGAGGTCTACTCATTTGCAGAGACTTTAATATTACTCCTAATCCAGCTATAGACTCCTCCTCCTACTATGGTAGATATGTCCCATCTCTTCAACGCTCCATTCAAACACATGACCTTTTTGATGCATGGTGTTGCTTACATGCTAGTGAGAGAGATTTCACTTTTTTTTCTAATCCTCACTGCTCCTATAGTTGGATAGACTTATTCGTGCTGGACAAATGGATGCTAGCAAAGACAACGACCACTTCTATTAACACCATTACATGGTCAGATCATGCCTCCATTTTATTAACAATTAAGGATTCATTTGTATTTACCTCCACTCCCGTATGGAGAGTTAACTCCCGATTATTGCAACAGATACCAAATCAGAGCTAGAATGACATCTGAAAGAGTTTTAATGAAAATAATGCTACTTCAGTGAATGATCCTTTTACATTGTGGAACGCCCATAAGGTGCATATAAGAGTTTTTTTCATCAAATTGGGAGCTACAGGAAAGAGGCGGTGGCAGAAACAAATAAATGACCTTATAGAAAAAATTAATAGAATTGATACACAAAACAAAAACAAGCCTTCTCCTGGGCTTTCCCAAGATTTGTTTAACCTTTGCCAGGATTTACAAGCTCTACTGTTGGATTGCTTTGAGAAAGCGAATAGGGGGTTGAAAATTACTTATTATACCCAAGGTAATAGGGCAGGTAAATTATTAACAGATAAATTGAAAGGCTGGAGACAAAAGAATAAAATTCCTTTTATCCACCCCACTTCCTAATGCTAAACTATACCACCCTCAAGCAATAACTGACACTTCTAGTGGTTACTATGGTTCACTTTACAATCTTCCTTGTCAAAAGATTTTATTAAATATACAGTACAACAATCAGCAAAACGTACATGTTGAATAATTGCATATGAACAGATAAAGTTAATTTTGCTATTACATAGGAAAATTAAAGATAAGTAAAAAAAGAAAAAAAAAACAAGAAAAAACAAATCATATTTAAAGATTACATTGTACATGTAAAGGAATTATTGTGGAGAATCTAAAGGCTGTATATTATTGCTGAGTTAATCTTAAACTAAAGATTGAGAATATACAATGAAAACAATTTATTACATTATAAAAAGAACAATGAACTTAAATAATACCATGTTCACAAGCAATAGAGAAAAAGAAAGATGGGGGACAGAAAAGAAGAGAGTAGAAATAGACAGGAATATAAAAGAATAGAGAAGAGATGGGGAAAAGGGAGTTCACCATTTATATGGAAATGAGTAAAGACTAATGCCGCGTACACACGAGCGGACTTTACGGCGGACTTGGTCCGGCGTACTGGATTTCGTCGGACAATTCGATCGTGTGTGGGCTCCAGCGGACTTTGTTTGCTCAAAAGTTGGACAGACTTAGATTTGAAACATGTTTTAAATTTATCCGACGGACTCTTCTTTCTAGCGGACAAACCGATCGTCTGTGTGCTAGTCCGACGAACTCAAACTGACGCATGCTCTGAAACAATTACAAGACGGAAGCGCTCGGTCTGGTAAAACTAGCCTTCGTATTGAAGCTAGCACATTCCTCTTCTGTGGTCTTTTAATACAACCTTTTTTTTAGGATTGATAATGCGAGAGGAATGAAGTTGTTTTTCTGCTTTATATTTACACAGAGTTCTCACAAACTACTTTCTTCATGATTTATCCTCCTGCCATGACTAATATAATATTTTGAAAAAGCCAGATCTCCATAAATTATAAAAATTAAATTTGATTTTGGACTCATTTTTTTTTTATTTTTTATTTCAACACTTATCTATTTTACAATGTGTGTTAAATGATAACCACATTTTTTGTGTGTATTTTCAAGTTACCACAATAACATTCATATTTTGTGTTGTTTTAATGAACCTTAATGAGGTTGTTGTCCCTTGTTCATTAGACATAGGGGGGTGTATTTAACAAAGACAAAATAATTTTTCACTACAAGTGCTAATTCTACATTGAATTCCACAGAAAGAGCATTTTTAAGTGTCTTCGCTGTGGATCCGAGGGTCACATGCAAGGAAGCCCAAAAAAATGAAAATAATTTTTATTTCACATGATTTTATGAATAAATCAGCAGAGCTTCCCCTAATTTCAGCTCTTCCCCTCAGATTTACAGCGACTGCACTTCCAACAAGTGCACTTGCTGTGCAATTTCTCAAGTGAACTTTTCACTACTACTTTTCACTTGATATTCTAAATGATTTAGCCTTTTGTCAAAAACACACATAGGGGTTGATTTACTAAAGGGAAAAAGACTGTGCACTTTGTAAAATGCAGTTGCCCTCTGCAAGAGCAGTTGCTCCAAAGCTTTAGTATAAATGTGCAGAAGCTCTGCTGACTTCCATCATCCAATCATGTGCAAGCAAAAATGCTTTTTTTAATTTTTTCCTTGCACAGGATTGGGTACTCTTTGCAAAGTCAAGCTTTTAACTAATTTATGATGCTCTGGAGCAATTGCACTTGCAGAGGGCAACTGCCCTCTGCAAAGTGCACAGACTATTTGCTTTTCTCAAATCAACCCCATAGTCTTTTGGACCTGTACCTGCCTACTCCCAAAGAAAATGGCGTTTTTTAATCAAAACACATAGGCAATAATGTAAGGTAACCAAAAATGTATTTTTATTTTTTTCTAACAAAAATTAGGAAGGCAACACTGGAGACACGTTTAGAATCTGGGAAGCCTTTCGTCCCCCAGGACACACATCAAGTTTGAGGACAAGAAAATTGGTATCTTGCGACTATAGGGAGCACAGGGAGCACAGTCAGACCAGACAGAAGCCACGCAATCACTTTCGACTCTTCCGTGGAGCCTTCCCTCCACGCTTCTCTGCAGCCTTCCCTCCACGCTTCTCTGCAGCCTTCCTTGGAGGTTGTGCCTCTGGTGGTGTACTTGGGGCAGGAGGAGGAGGAGGAGTGGCTTCATCTGCCAGATATGTGGTAGCAGTAAGCTCCCCTCTCAAGCCCTTCTGGTAAGCCTCAAAAATCAGACCCTCACAGAGGAGGCGTTGGCCCTTTTCCAACTCCAGCAATCTGCTGGCTATATAGGTGCCATACGCCTCCTCTGCATTGGGTGGTTTGCTCAGGATGAGGCTTGCTTCCCATATGAGGGCTAGGGATTCCTGCTCAGTTGGTGTCATTCTCCTGGGCCTTTTGTGGTGAATGCGGAGGGGAGGCACCTGACACTCTGTGCGGCTTCGACTTGGCCCAGCCACAGCCTCCTCCTCTCTCCCACTGGGCAAGGCCTCCTCCTCTCTCCCACTGGTCAAGGCCTCCTCCTCTCTCCCACTGGGCAAGGCCTCCTCCTGGCTGAGGTCCTCCTGTGTAAAAAAAAGGGACATAGTTGTAATTTTGTGTTATGCAATCACACACAATTTTCAGCTCATGACTTTCAAATATAATTACACAAAATAGTAAAGGCTATCTATTTGACACCACCATTATTTCAGATGATCAACAAGATCTGAAGTTAAGTATATTTTTGGCCACTACTGTCTAGTGATATGTCTACATATTAATCTTTGTGCAGAAGTCATTTTTTATGAAGCACTTTCAAAATTAACACGTTAACTTCATTAATAACATTTACACAATCCCAAATTTCAAAAAAAAGGATACCTGGCTGAAGCTGGGCCCATCAACTTCATTAATGCTGAAAAGGCCCAGTTCATCCTGGGACTCCTCAGCTGGGGTGGAGGTGGATGGAAGGCTGGAGGGAAGGGTGGGGGGAAGGGTGGAAAGTGATTGCCTGGCTTCTGTCTGGTCATCCAGGAATCGCATTTTGTTGTAGTACCACAACTTGGGTACATATACTTAGTCAGCTGCTGCACCGGATCTGAGCGACTCCTGGATTTTTTTGTGTTCCCGCTTATACATGTTTCGCAAGATACCAATCTTCTTGTCCACAAACTTGAGGTCTGCCTGGGGGAGTCGAGTCTTCACAAACTCTAATAGTATGCCCAGTGTTGCCTTCCTAACATCCCTATTATAATGTAGGGGGTGTTTGACCTCCCACAGGTTTTTCTTGTCCTCATAGAGCTCAATAAATTGGCACAAAAATTCTTCCTCTTTAAAGGGATTCATTTTTTCTGCAAGACAAGACAAAAGATCCAAACTTAAATGTCAGTCCCAAATCACAGGATTAGTTTGGGTTGTAATCTAGGGGACACATACATACATACATACATACATACATACATACACACACACACACACACACACTTTAATCTTACCTTCGTTTCTGACGCTCGCTACTTCCGCACGGACATACGTAGGCCATCGTAATAGCTTTATATACACTGCGCATGTGTCATGCTCCGCCTGCGTCGCCCGCCCCTGACGTTCTTAAGTACGATTTGGCCCCGCCCCTTCACTCTTCATTGCGCAGTGGGAGTAGATAGCAAAAGATGGCGGAGAGAATCAGTGGAAGTAGCGCGGAGGAAAGCCCGGAGCCCCAAACATCCACATCCCGGGGGAGATATAAGGCCACCAACATGGCTTTTGAAGAGATGGTGGAGATGGTGTCCATATTGAGAAGGGAGGACTACGATGGCAAAAAAGGACCGTACACACGACCGAATATGAGGAAGGACAAAATAATGTCCTCAGTTGTCACCGCTCTTGAAGAAAAATTTGGTACAAAACGTTCGAAAGAACAATTGAGGAAGCGGTGGTCTGACATCAAAAGTCGGGAGCCAGAACAATATTGGCGAATAAAGAAGCTGCTTAAAAAAAGTAAGTACTTGTTGTATTTTACTATTGAGATACTTAACTTGCATGCTGATCCTTATTTTTGGACTTTATTCAGCATCGTTCGTAAAGACCGTTCTTTATAATATATATGATACTTTAGAAAATGACGTTAGTTTTTCGCCAAATACGATGGGACAGGGTTGGACATACATTTATGTCTTCATAATTTGTCAAATTCCCACAATTTGTTGATGTGGCGTAGATGTGTTTGAAAATATAATGCTTCTTCAAAAATGATTCAGTGTAATGTAGGGACAGGACACAGCAGCTGTTTACACATCTGGACTCACGAGCACTATAGTGTACTATGTGACCATAAATACATTTTAGAGGGGTAATACACATAGGAGAGCATTGAGGTGTCTGCATCTGTGAAACTTGCCAGAAAATGTGCATTGTTTATAATTGTTGTTCAGAGGGAATGTTCATTCTGTTTTCAAAATTTATTATGATGAAAAAAGGCAATTGGCCACAACTCATAACCAACGTTTAAGTTTATTTATTAAAAGATAAAATATCACTGTGTTTTAACTATACCTTTTGTTCAATTCTCATAGGGGAGAAAAGACTCAGACAACAGTCCAAGGATCTCAGGACCCCCCCAAGTCACCAGCCTGAGGCAGAAGATACCCCAAGCCCCAGCCCAAGACCACGCCCACCCGACGACCTTGAGGAAGGAGAGGTGGAGGAAGTGTGCAAGGTTTCAAGCCCACCAAGTGCATGACTGACACCCCAGCTTGAGTTACTGTATTTTGGCATGCATATTGTAAACCTTGTTTTTATTCACTCATTTTAGGTGAGTTTCTGGTTGTGGAAGGCCAAGCGGCAGAGCCCTTCACCACAGACAGTGCGCAAAGACTGATTGGCCAGATAATGCTGTGGAATGGCCACATCGATAAAATGCGTGACCAAATTCACAGCATGCAACTTCGCCTGGACTCCATGCAACACGAAATGAAGAACATGATTGATGTTTTGGGCCGAATATAATCACGTTTGGCCTAAAAACATCAATCATGTTCTTCACTTCCTTGGGAAGTTTGTTTTTTGACAAAATTGTTTATTTAATTTTTGGGGTATACCCAAATTTACATTCTGATGCACACGGTGTGTCATCATGTGCTATCTTCCATCATGGGTTATCAATGTACTTGTTTTGTGTTTGCAACCCATTCATCCTGAAAATTCTTTGGTGGTGATAGGAACCAAAAAAGGGATTGCACACACAAAACACGTACATTGCTCACTCATGATAGGAGATAGCACATGTTGACTTGACCCTTTTGTAAAGCTCAATTTTGAGCATATTCAATATGAACGATTTCCAAGGGTGACATCACATGCAAGTGTAAGTTCTTTATTTTTTTTGTTGGTTTATAAAAACACTGTTGTGTATGTAAATCTTTTTATAGAAAGGTCTATATATTTGCGAAAATATGCCTTGAATAATTTTGTAAACAAACAATTTTTTACACAACGTAAAAGATTTTAAACAAAAAAAATATATATATTTTATCAAAAATGCACCTTTCAATGTGCACAAAGTAATTTTTTTTGCGGAATACAATGTGTGTGGCTGATTATTGAAGTCAAATTTTTTGGTTTGTTTTTGTGGGCCTGATTAACTAAAGCTAAATGCACTTGACACTACTACAAGTGCACTAGGAGACAGACATAACTAAATGCAAACAAGAATAAAAACAAGATATTTTTTGAAAATATAATTTTTTTTATTTTTGTAAGAAAATTACAGCTGTTGCTGAATAGCAATGGCCCCCCGACCATTAAAATAATTGACATAACGGTCACGCACTTGACGTGCGGTTCGGGGGGCCAAGCCAATACGGCCAATTTCTAGGCCTGTCAAAGTGGCATCCTGTTCCAGTCCAGCCTCAGGCCCAACAGAGGATATATATGTTGCTGAATGTCTCCTTAAAAAGTTATGCAAGATGCAGCAAGCAAGGATGACGTAGTTTAGTTTATAGTCCGCCAAATGAATTGAAGAAAGGAATCGGTTGGCCAGAATCCCAAAGGCATTCTCCACAACTCTTCTTGCTCTGGCCAGCCGATAATTAAATACCCTCCTCTCAGGGGTAAGTGTCCTTTGGGGGAACGGCCTCATCAAGTTCTCACCGAGAGCAAATGCTTCATCAGCAATAAAAACTGAGGGGAGTCCATCCACATTCTCGTCATCAGGTGGCAATTCCAGGCCACCGGTCTGGAGACGATGGCACAGCTCGGTCTGTGCAAAGACTCCTCCATCAGACATCCGGCCGTTCTTCCCCACATCCACAAACAGAAAGTCCAAATGTGCCGAGACCACCGCCATCAAAACTACACTATGGAACCCCTTGTAGTTATAGAAATAAGACCCCGAATGCGGTGGTGGCACAATCCGGACATGCTTCCCGTCAATCGCCCCGACACAGTTGGGAAAGTCCCAACGGTCAGCGAACTGGGAGGCCACAGTCTGCCATTCCTGTGTACTTGAAGGAAACTGTGGAGTGCAAAAAAAATAAGATAAGGACTTTAAAACATAAATTGGATATCAGATTACACCAAAACATTAGTGAACAACAGCAGTCAAACATTATTAATATGTGTGTTTGTAATTGAAATGTTAAAAAACATAAGGCACACTTATAAGATTAATCACCCCCTCTGATGGCCCATTGATACATTTGAATGTGGGGGGAGGGGTTCTAATTAGGGCCAGAAACACATCTGACTGGTTGAAACATTTGTGGGGTGGGGGAGGGGTTCTAATTAGGTTGACAAACACACCTGACTGGTTGAAACATTTGTGGGGTGGGGGAGGGGTTCTAATTAGGTTAACAAACACACCTGACTGGTTCAAACATTTGTGGGGTGGGGAGGGGTTCTAATTAGGTTAACAAACACACCTGACTGGTTCAAACATTTGTGGGGTGGGGGAGGGGTTCTAATTAGGTTAACAAACACACCTGACTGGTTCAAACATTTGTGGGGTGGGGGAGGGTCAAACAAGACAATGGAGCAGACAATATACATTGTTCAAGGGACTAGAGATATAAATGGACCCAGGATTGCATGGCGGGGAGGTTAATGAAAGAAAATATGCATGTAGGGCAATAAATTATTAATGTCCAAAAACAGGCATGCATAAAGATAATGGGGACATTCACAGCATATTGAAAGCATGGCAATTAGGTAAGGAGGACAGTTATATAATACATCAAAAAACATTTAATACATATCATGTAATGTTAAAGGATAAAACTTACCTTCATATAGTCCTTCTGCAGGACCTGAATAATAGCAGAACAGGTCTCTGGGATTATGATCCCCAGAGCCTGGGGGGAGATGCCTGTTGAGACCTTCAAGTCCTGAAGACTTCTCCCTGTCGCCAAGTAACGTAACGTGGCAACTAACCTCTGCTCCGCACTGATGGCTTGCCTCATGCAGGTATCCTGCCTGCTGATATAGGGGGTCAGCATAGCCAGCAGACGCTCAAAGATGGGGTCCGTCATCCTGAGAAAATTCCTGAAATCCGCAGGATTATTCTCACGGAGCTCACGGAGCAAAGGCATATGAGAGAACTGGTCACGCTGGCGCAACCAATTCTTCATCCATGAACTCCTCCTCGCCCTGTTCATGGACTGGACTCGGGTCAAAGTATTAACCCCAACACCAAGTCCCCACGCAGCACGAACTCGAGAACGAGAACGTCCACGCAATATGGCTTCAAAATGGTCGGCTGCTCAAACAAACAAACTTATAACAAACGCACTGAAGAACAGCAAGGCCTATGAAGAACGACCTGAAAATCAGGAACGAGCGGACCAGAACGGCCTGCAAGGCAGGGTACGAACTGACCAACACGCACTGAAAAGCAGATACAAACCTCACAAGCACAAACTGAACCGCAGAAAACGATCGAAATAAGCTGAAGTGTGAAAAGCGCGAATCATCTCTAACCAAACTTCTACTAACACGAGATAAAGACGAGATTAGCAGAAGGAGCCCAAAGGGTGCCGTAGTGGGCTTGAACTTCCTTTTTAGAGTCCCGTCGTACGTGCTATACGTCACCACGTTCCAAACCAGCGGACTTTTGCAGTGAGCGTGTGTGGCCAAGTCCGTCCGTTTTTAAGTCCGGTGCAAGGGGCCAACAAAGTCCGACGAAAAGTCCGCCGTAAAGTCCGCTCGTGTGTACGCGGCATAAAACCAGTCAATTTTAACTACTACCATGGCAATAGGACTTTTTCATCCATAGATGATGCGGTGAAAAAATTAACCTACGGGTTCCATAATAATAGCAGCCATTTTAGAGTGAATCATGAAATTATTCATTCTATTTTTTGTCTCAGCCACTCCTAGTAAAGGGGATTTCCAGGCTTTCACAATTGTTTGTCTAGAGGCTGTCAGTAGTTGGATCAACAGCTTAAACTGTATATGTGTTAGATATACCGGTTTTAAGTTGAGCAAAGCCATGGTAGGATCAGGGTGAATTTTAAATTTGAACATTTCAGAAGCTAGAACCACAGATGCTATCCACCGCTTAATTAATATAATACATCTGGCAAGGGAGCAACAAACGCCTTCTCTTCTCCTAGCATTTGATGCAGAGAAGGCATTACCTAGTCCAAGTATTGACCGCCTTTGACTTTTCTGGTCCAATATTCACTGCCATTATATCTTTATGCAAAAACCCTTCTGCCCAAGTATACTCCTCATTCTCAATCTCCAATGGAACTTGCCAGGCCTGCCCCCTATCGCCATTGATATTTGATTTATTAATGGAACCAGTGACATCATATATCCGTTCACACTTGCAAATCTCTGGTTTACAAATTCAAAATACCAAACATGTCATCAGCTTATTTGCGGATGACATATTACTAATGCTAACTAGACATGTGCACACTGAAATATTTCGTTTCGGAATTTCGTTTTCTTCCGAAAAATAAATTTATTTAGTTACTCCCGAAATTCGTTTTTATTTATTTTGTTTTTCGTTAAAAATTGCATTAGTCCGAAAATCCAAATTAATTAAGGTCGAATCTGTCATTGAAGGCTTATGGTGTCTGTTGAATGTTCAAAGAAGATTCGCCGGAGCAGCTAAACTGTACGACGCCGCAATCGTACATTTCTGGTCGAATTTTCCGCCTACAAGCTAGCTGTAGTAGAATTATAATGTTGTATGACTAGTAATATCTATATAGAATCTCAATCTATAATATAGAATCTATAATAATAAATCCCCCCCCCCACAACACGGACAGCCTTTGAGGCTATCAAAACACTAGCAACACTAGTATCACTATCAAGTTCACAACACTAACACAATAGCAGCAGATTATTATAAAAAAGTTAAGTTGAACTGTAGCTTGCTTCACTATTGTTCTGCTGCTGTGCTTATGCTTAATTGATAAATAATTCAGGTTCTCTGACAAACGGACCAGCTAAGATTGACTGTCTTCTGAAATGATTCAGTGTGTGTGTCTCTGTCTGCTAGCAAATCGTAAGTGAAAGTAAGTTCAAGTTGGCTGTACATGTGTACTAATTCTAGCTATTTTACTGTCCCTCCTCTTTGGTTACAATCGGCCAATAACATTCATCATCATCATTATTTTTATTTTACTTCCCCCACCCAATTCCAGCAGTGATCTTTTCTCTCTATGTCAAATCTTTTCTCTCTATGTCAAAACTTTTCTCTCTATGTCGAATCTTTTCTCTCTATGTAGAATAATCTTGGACTAATAGAGTTAAGGTTAGGCACATTCGACCACAGGTTCGATAGACAGAGATTATTATTGTCAGCATCATGTCGAATCTCCTATCTATATCAAACTGTTGTCGCAACGAAAATAAAGCATTTGTTTATGTCGGATCTTTCGGTTCTCGTACTCTGCGCTTTCGTTATCGTTTGTTAAAACGATAATGAAAATACCTGAAATTCGGACTTAAATGCATTCGGATGAAAACTAATGCACATGTCTAATGGTAACAGATGTGTAAACTTCCCTGGCTTCAGTACACTCAACCCTATCAGTTTAACCATATATGCTACTACAAAGTAAATTAATCCAAATCATTTATCTTAAAGGGGTTGTAAAGGTTCTTTAAAAAAAAAAATAACAAACATGTCATACTTACCTCCACTGTGCAGCTCGTTTTGCACAGAGTGGTCCTAATCCTCGTCTTCTGGGGTCCCTTGGCGGCTGTCTCGGCTCCTCCCCACATCAGCTAACCCCTGTTCTGGGAAGCACTCTCCCAAGGGGGTTAGCTTGAGGGCACGCTCCTGTGATACAGTGGTACACTCAGCCCCGCCCCAGGCGAGCGGCATCATTGATTTGATTGACAGCAGCGGGAGCCAATGGCTGCTCTGCAATCAATCATCCAATGAATGAGCAGAGAGGAGCCGAGAAGCCAGGTCGAGAAGCCAGCGCGTTCACGACGCAGGACTTTAGAAGGCTCAGGTAGGTAAACGGGGGGCTGGGGGGGCCGTTAATCGTTGGACGTTTTTTCACCTTCATGCATAGAATGCATGAAGGTGAAAAAAACATGTACCTTTTAAAACCCCTTTAAGTTTGGGTATACCTATCAACACACAACAGAAATAACAGCATTCATTCCCATATGTGTGGCAACCAGAAGGTATCAAATACCTGGGTATCACATTAACCCCTGATGTAAAGTCACTAGTAGCAGATAATTATTCACCTTTCTTAGGCATTCTTTGCTCGAAACTTCAAACCATAGCAAATCAGAGCTGTCTTGCATTGGAAGACTGGCAGCCTTCAAAATGGTTTTACTGCCACAAGTACTCGATTTATACAGGACTTTACCCATTCCTGTACCAATGTTCTTTTTCAGCACAGCTCAATCAATCTTCAATGGGTTTTTATGGCAGGGCAAAAAGGCCAGATGTGCATTTAGTAAACTCACAACTACAAGAAGAGCGGAGGGAGTGGTACTTAAGTTTACTACCTTGCAGCTCTTCTCACACAACTAAAAGCTTGGTTCCACCATTCGCAAAATAACCTCTGGGTGCTATTGGAGAGACATCAAGTACAAGGTAACAACTTATACCACTTTTTAATGGCTAGCTGCTTTTTTGAAAGCACTAATATTAAGATGTCCTCCCCAATCTGAGCTACGGTTTAAGCATGGCATGATTTATTAAACAGACCTTTACTACAAGTTTAACGCCATATAGTTTTCTGCATTACTGCCAGTTTAACAACATTTACTTCTGTGTGCGTTACTGCCAGTTTAACGCCATATAGTTCTGTGCATCACTGTATGTTTGGCGCATTATATTGCAGTATATTATATTGTATCCGTGGAGTGTGTCTGTGTAGTGTGAGTACTCAAATTAAAGTAAATAAGAGTAGGGACAGCTCAGATAGTTTCAGTGTATTGTAGTGAGACCGTGTCAGTAATCTTGACATTAGCATATAGCTAGAGTAGGGCAGAGGAGTATCTAGTGAAAATGGCGCCTATGGCAAGCACTGAAACTGCGCCCCTGTCAAACATTTGAAACCCATCTTTCAGATAACCTTAACAAAAAAAAACCTAACAAAACGACAAGGCAAAATTTCAAAATATAAAATTGTAGTATATTAGTGATGGTGACACCCCCTATTTAAGTGAAGTTATTTTATTTCTTGAGGGGGTGATACCATCACTTATATATTGCAACTTGTTATCAAAAATCTTCTGAGGGGGTGTCAATGTCACTAATATGCTGCAATTTTATATTTTGATATTGTTATTTGTTTGATAGATATCAAGTTGTATATTTGGTTTACAGGACACCACATATACAGTATATGGTATTCAGAGGAAGGGCTCCACCGTCACTTAAAGTGGAAGTAAACTTCCTTTACTGCCTTTTACATATAGGTAAATCTATAATAAGGCTTACCTATAGGTACAACCCTGTGCCATAAACGGTGACTCCCACGCGCATGCACGGGAGTGACTTCATCATGGCTCAGGCCAGTCACAGAGCCTGCGAACCCGGAAGCAAGATGAGTAAAAATGAGAACGCATTCTGCGCTGACTTCTGGGTGAGGAAGGGTTTGTTTTAAGGTAAGTTTAACATTATGTGCTAGTATGCGATCCATACTAGCAGATTATACCTTTACCTTCCATGGTAAAAAAAAAAAAAGTCCAGCAATATACAACCGCTTTAAATTATGCAATTACATTTAAATTGAAACACTAAGGTGAAGAAGGAAGCACAGCATTGTATTTTATTGTAATATTTGCAGTGTTTATACTGGTTATGGCAAGAGGGAAAAAAGGGAGGGGGGGAGAAGTTTAACGCCATATCATATTGCGTGCGTTACTGCCAGTTTAACGCCATATAGTTTTGCGTGCATTACTGCCAGTTTAACGCCATATAGTTTTGCGTGCGTTACTGAGAGTTTAACGCCATATCATTTTGCGTGGGTTACTGCCTGTTTAAAGCCATATAGTTTTGCGTGTGTTACTGCCAGTTTAACATCATATAGTTCTGTTTGCGTTACTACAAGTTTAACGCCATATAGTTCTGTGCATCACTGTATGTTTGGCGCATTATATTGCAGTATATTATATTGTATCAGTGGAGTGTGTCTGTGTAGTGTGAGTACTCAAATTAAAGGGCACCAAACACCTCTTTTAATTGATTAAAGTGCATCTACGTACAGATTTCAACTTCTCCTTTACATTTGCTTATAAGCACCGCCCCCTCCCTCCCAATAATGTCTGGGAGAACAATAAGGAGAGGCAGACATTCCCTTGGGACTGTAAGGGGGCCAGCAACAAATGTGTCCACAGGCAAAGGTGGACATGGTGGTCAGTCCTCAGGCAGGGCATCATTTCCTCTGTTTAGTGAGTTTGCCCGTGCTATCCAGCCACAGCATGCAGAGGAGGTGGTGGACTGGCTTACTAAACCTTCCTCATCCTCCTCATCCTCTGTCACACAAGCAGAGACAAGTGTGCAGTCCCCTACAGTTGCCAGAGTGGATAAACCTGCCTCCTTGTCCACATCTATTTCTGCCACAGGCCTAACATCAGCCATTGAGGAGTCAGCTGAGTTATTTGACCAGAGCGTCAGCCACTTGCTCCTTGATGATGCCCAGCCATTACTGGATTCAGATGCTGGTTTTGAGGTTGGGGATGACAGGAACATGAGCCTAGAGAGAGGGAGGAACACTGGTAGACAAATTGGCATTCATGTTCCCCAAGCCGCAGCGTATTGCCAAGTTGTCTCCAGTGGTAATGATGAAGATGGAGGAGATGGAGATGATGAGGATGATGATGATGAGGTCACTGATGCAACTTGGGTGCCAGATAGAGCAGAGGAGGAAACTGAAGGTGAGGTGACACAACCCCAAGGAGGTCAACATCAAGTAAGAGTAGAGAGCAGCCACCCTATTCGATCACATTCTGCAGCTGTTACCTCCCGGCCCACTCCCCACAGCTCAGATGCCTGGGCCTTGTTCAGCACATCTGCAGCAGATCGCACCGTTGCTTTCTGCAAACTGTGTCACAGGCACATCAAACGTGGCAAAAACACCAACTATTTGGGTACAACATGCCTAACAAGGCATTTAAAGTCCATCCACTCAGCCCATTGGCAAGAGCAACTAAAAGCCACACAAAAGGGGCACAAATCTGTCCCTCCTCCTCCTTATGCACTTCAGTCTGCCCCTGCGATACCGAGTCATTACCTTTCAGCAGCCTCCAATGACAGGGATGATGGTATAGCACAGGGTGTCCAAGGTCCTTGCAGCTCATCTACCAGCAGCAAACCACCAGCTGTAGACTGTAGCCAGCAAATATCTCTGCCCCATCATTTGCAGCGGAAAAAAAATACAGTCCCTGCCACCCACATGCCCAGCGCCTGAATGCAAGCTTGTCAAAGTTATTGGCTCTCCAACTTCTGCCTTTCAGCCTGGTGGATTCTGCCCCCTTCCATGAATTCACACAATGTGCTGTACCACAATGGCAGGTTCCCAGTTGATACTACTTTTCAGGTAAGGCTGTTCCATCTCTCTACCATCACGTGGAAAATGTTCTGGCATCATTGGGCAAGGCAGTCAGCTGTAAAATCCACCTTACTGCTGACACGTGGTCCAGCAAGCATGGGCAGGGGCGATATATTTTGTTCACAGCACACTGGATAACGCTGCTTGCAACTCAAAAGAATGCAGGACAGGGCTCAGTGCTGCAGCTTGTTGTGCCCCCACATCTCCATACAGCTGGTAGTGATGATGCCAGACCCGTGAACTCTACCCCCTCCTCCTCCTCCTGCTCCTCCTCCTCTTCCTCCTCCGCCACCTCCATGCCCTCCTCTGCAGATTTGTCCTATGAACATCAGGTACCCCCTAAGTGTTCAAGAGGATTTTCCCAGAGTCAGGCTAAAAGGTGCCATGCAATACTTCAGCTGGTGTGTTTAGGGGACAGGAACCACACCGGAGCAGAGGTTCTTACAGCTCTGCAAGGACAGGTCCAGAGGTGGTTCACACCACGCCAGCTGGAGCCAGGAATGGTGGTGTCCGATAATGGCTCAAACCTCCTGTCCGTCCTTAGACAGGGAAAGTTGACACATGTGCCATGCCTGGCACATGTCCTCAATTTGGTGGTGCACAGTTTCCTAAGTACGTACCCAGGGTTGCAAGATGTACTAGAGCAGGCCATAAGAGTCTGTAGCCATTTCAGGCGGTCATACACAGCCAGTGCTTGGCTGGCTGATTTGTGACATTCCCACCAGGTGGAACGCAACTTTGGGTATGCTGCAGCGGCTATACATGCAGCAGAGGGCCGTCAACGCGTACTTGTCTCAGTACGGCATGACGACAGGCTCAGGCCGCCTTTTTTTCTCCATGCCAATGGCTGATCATTAAGGATGCATGTACTGTATTGTCACTATTTGAGGAGGCCACAAGGATGTTGAGCAGTGACAGTGCATGCATTAGTGACACAATCCTTGTTGTGTTCCTGCTGGAGCAGACTCTGCGTGGCATTATGGACAGGGCACTGGAGACAGAGCAGCAGGAGGAAGAGGAGGACTTAATTTCCTCTCAAGGCCCACTTTATGCAGACACCATCATTCCTATGTCACAGAACACACAGGTGGAGAGAGGGAGGAGGATGAGGAGGAGGATTCTGGCACTTTCATAGGCTTTGAAGAAGAGGAAGACATGCGTCAATCTGTAAGCCATGGCTTTCCAACCCCAGGACCCTTGGGAGTAGTACGTGGCTGGGAGGAGGAAGTTCCAGATGCTGTCATCCTGAGTGACCCCGAGGAGTCTGCTTCTCAAGCCTCTGCAAATTTGAGGTGCATGGGCAACCTCATGATTCAAAGCCTGCGAAATACCCACAAATACGTGGCATAAAGGAAAAGGATGATTACTGGTTGGCAACCCTCCTTGACCACCGTTATAAGGGGAAGGTCTCTGAACTCATCCCGTCCCCACAGAGAGTGCAGAGGATAAAATCTCTTGAGGACACATTAAAGAGGATTTTATTGTTTTTCCTGACTCTAGTAGGTTACAGTGTGGTGGAAAACGTCGTTTTGAGTCTTTCATTGGTCAAGAAAGGAGCATTGGAGAAGTGAGGCATTTCGGAATTTTTTTAGTCCTCGCCGCCCAGGACTGTCAGCTTCCACATCCCATCGGCAGCGTCTGCATCACATGGTGGACGATTACCTCTGGGCCAAAACAGAGATGGAGAACTTTCCAGCTGACGATCCACTGGCTTACTGGGTCATGAGAATAGACCACTGGCCAGAACTTACCCAGTAAGCTATTGAGTTGTTGGGCTGCCCTGCATCCAGTGTGCTTTCAGAACAGGCATTCAGTGCTGCAGGAGGTTTCGTTACTGATCATAGAATGCGTCTGTCCACAGACTCTGTGGACCGTTTGACTTTTATAAGAATGAATCAGTCCTGGATTACCAGCTATGAAGCCCCTGATGCCGATGTCACTAATTAAGTCTTTTTGGGATGTGGAATCTCTGCCAGACTTCGAGGCTGCCTAGCTTTGAGGGTGTTCAATCATTTCATCTGGAAGAATGTTTTTGGTGTAGGTTTCATGGGCACAATTAACACTCAAAGACCATTTTTTCTCTACCTGTCTGATAGGTGCATATCATTACAATTTTTACAGCAAGGCAAATTCTTGCTTTCATCAAGAGTACATCTATAGGGTTACGGTGGGAAGGCACGACCGACAAGCAAAGACCAATTTTTCTGCACCTGTTTGACAGGTGCATATCATTGCAATTTTTTACAGCAAGGAAAAATTTAGCTTTCATTAAGAGTACCTCTATAGGGTTACGATGGGAAGGTGCCACGACACCCAAAGACCAATTTTAATGCACCTGTTACTTCTATCCAAAGTCAAAGTGACACCAGAATGTATCCAAAAAATCTCTAATCTTGTTCCCAGTCCACTACATTGTGGCCTCATCATACACACTGGCTCCCCAGCTGTTGCTGAGCAAAATAAATGTCTTTTTTTGGCTTTATAAATTCAATTACTGCTGCAGCAGATTCTAGACATGGTACAGATCTGCCACTTTACAGTTAGACTAAAGGGACCCCCCTGGCACTATATTGGAAGGAATTGTTCATTTTTAGGCTTTCACTTTAAAAATAAAAAAATCACTGCTAGTTTTTCACAAACTTTGTTTTTTATTGATCCATGTTCCCCAGGGCAGGACCCGGACCCCTATAACCATTGTATGCCTAATTACTTGCATTTAAGCCTTCAAAATAGGCACTTTTGATATTTGACGTTCGGGTCCCATTGACTTAAATTGGGTTTGTTGTTTGGATCCGAACGTTTGCGGTGTTCAGAAGTACTGGTCCGAACCGAACAGGGGTCCGTTCGGCCCATCCCTACAGCTCAGCAAGAACCACTGTCCAATTCCCTATCATGAGTCTTCCTTGGATTGTTCCTAATATAGCCATTGCACAATGGCATAAAAAGGGATTAAATGGCTGGATGATATCCAAGTAGGTCCAGCCACCAAAACTTTCAGAGCTCTGCAGATAGAATATGGGTTGTCCTCCCGGGATCCCTTCACATATATGCAAATAGTACACTTCTTACTCTCTAACTCTTCACATCATATTTCATTACCTTGGCGAATCACCCAATTTTTTACTAACCCCAATCTAACACCAAAAGTATTTCTCTATTATATAAGGCATTGGTAAATGAAGATGAATTTACCAAAACAACCACCATAAAAGCCTGGGAACACGATCTTGGCACAATGTACACACATGAACAATGGCAATCCGTACTCATCTCCACTTATTCTGCCACCAAAAATATAAACATGTGGGAATTGACACAAAAAATGCTAATGTATCTTACGCCCCACAGTATTTCAAAATTCTCACCACAAGTGTCATCTTTGTGTTGGAGACAATGTGTACACTCTATCATACACTTTGGACATGTCCAGCTGCATCTTCTCTATGGTTGGAGAAGTTCTGCCTAATTAACCAAATTTATGGGGTCACCATTGCCCTTTTCGCGGGAGCAGCGCTATTCTCCTTGGGATTGGACAATGCCCCTCCTAAATTAAGGGGATCGATTATACATATCCTGTTAGCAACCCGTTTACTATTAGTCAGATACTGGAAGAATCCCAATACACCATCAATAAAAGAGGTGATCCAATTAACCCATACTAATGCCACCTATGAACTGCTATTTGCCTTGTCTAAAGGTATTATAAGGCTGCTAACTCATTATGGGAGACCTGGTGCACCTGGTTTATCAAAAATCAAACTCATTAAACAACCCTATCAAAAATCAAACCCATTAAACAACCATGTCAATTTCAACTTTAGTTTTCCACCTGAACAGTGATTGTGTAGTTCTACATGTGTTATTGGGTATATCCTTTACTTCCTTTTTGTTTGTTTTTCTTTCAATACATCTTTAACATACAACTTTAATGTATTATGGAAGAGATCGTCAATCTTACATAGTACATAGTTACATAGTATCTTCAATCTTCAGTATCTTTGGGGGTTCAAAGTAATTTTATAGCAAAAAATATGGATTTGAAATACGGATTTGAGCAACAAATGTCAGAAATAGGCTTGGGAATGAAAGGGATATATACAGTGTATATATATATATATATATATATATATATATATATATATATATATATATACAGGGCCTGGGCTTTCATTATTTTAGATGGTTGGGATCATGTGGATGGGCCTACTCTCTCCTCATTAGTAGGCTCCTTACTCACGTCCTCGCAACCTGGGCAGATGTAATGCCCTGTACACACGGTGCGATCGGAGCTTGTTGCCGGAAATTGCGACCGTGTGTGGGCTCCATCGGACTTTTTCCATCGGAATTTCTGAGACACAAAGTTTGAGAGCAGGCTATAACATTTTCTGACAACAAAATCCATTTGCGTAAATTCCAACCGTGTGTAGACAATTCTTACGCATAAAGTGCCAAGCATGCTCAGAATAAATTCCGAGACGGAACTGCTCAGTCTGGTAAAATTAGCGTTCGTAATGGATAGAGCACTTTCGTCATGCTGCAATGTTTTAAATTGTTTAATGCAGCACACTCCCTTCTTCTTTATAATGCTAGAAGAATTAAATTGTTTTGCTGTTCATATTCACACAGACTTCTCACAAATGTATTTTTTGATTATTTCTCATGATTTCATGAATATAATATTCTTATTTGTCAGATCTACCGAAAAATAATTTTGGTTTTATATTTTGTATTATTTGTTGTTTGTTTTTTTAATCCAGATCTGCTGTTTATTTATTTATTTTTTGATGATCTCCATAATTGTTTTGGGTGTGTTTTGTTTGTCAAGTTACCACACCACCATTATTATCTTGTCTTTTTTAATCTCAAGGAGGTTGCTTGGTGTTGGTGTCCCTTGTTAATTTCACATTGTAGGTATGTACCTGCCTACTCACAAACAAACTGTTCTTTTTGAAGGAAAACACATAGGCAAGCATTAGTTAAAAAAAAAAAAAAAACAAAATAAAGAGGAAAGCAATGCTGGAGAAACAGCTGAAATTGGCGAAGCCTTTGTACCGCAGGGCAGACATCAACTTTTTTAAGGCAAAATTGGTGGCCTGAGGAGTCCTTATATAAGGGAGTACAATCTGGGCCAGAAGTCCAAGAGATCATGAACAGCAGCAGATGACATACATGTCCCCAGGATGTGGTCATACAAGAGCCTGCATCTTTTGTCAGACCAGACTGAACCCAGGCCATCACTTTCTTGTCTTCCTTCCACTCTTCCTTCCAGGCTGTGGCTGTGGTGTTGGAGGTGTGGCAGGAGGAGGAGGATGATGCAACTCACACAGGTGGGTACTGGGTGTGATTTGGCCCCTCAACCCCTTATTTAAAGGCTGAATCAGCCTGAGCCATGACTCCTCCACGTTCTTCGCCTTCCTGGGTCTTTTGGTTGGAAGGTGGAGGGGAGGAACCTGCGATTCTGTGAGGCTCCTACTGGGCCCGGCCGCCTCCTGGCTGACACTAACCCCTGCCTCCTCCTGGCTGCCACATTCCACATCCTCCTCCTGGCTGCCACATTCCATGGTCTCCTCCTGGCTGAGGTCTTCCTGTGTATGAAAAAGGGACATAGTTTTAGTTTTTGGCTCATCAATCACACACACTTTTCAGCTCATGACTGTTGGAAATTGAATGTTAACAAATATAAAAGACTATCATTCTGACCCCAGCATTTTTCATTCTTGTCCCAATCATTTTTGGCCACTATTGTCTATTGCTATGTAAAGGCCTTTTTTAAATCAGCAATTAGTGATCAATAATACCATCTAGTAAACATCATTTATTTATTGAGAAGAAATCTGTAGAACAATGCTATACCTGGCTCAAGCTGGGCTCCTCCACTTCTTCCTGGCTGGAAGTCCCAGGTATGACATCGGAAGCCTCAGCTGGGGTGGAAGATAGGGTGGAAGGTAGGGTTGAGAGGGATTCCCTGACTTCAGTCTGGTCTGACAGAAAATGAAGTCTTTCATAGTACCACAGCCTGGGGGCATAAACGTCATCTGCTGCAGCTCCTGACCTCTGGGAATCCTGGACCTTCTTGCGCTCCCTAAGATAAGTGCTCCTCAGGCCACCAATTTTGGCTTTTAGATGGTTGCCGTGGGGACCACCGGCTTCACCAACTCCAGCAGTTTCTCCAGCGCTGCCTGTCTCTTTTGTTTATGATTATAATGCGGGTGTTTGACCTGCCACAGACAAGGCAGCTCCCTGTGCTTGTCTATGAACAGGGGGAGGAAGTTGTGATCATTGAAGCCATCCATTTTCTCTGCAAGACACAAGACAAACCCTAATGTCAGGCTAAACTCTCCTAAAATCTTGTCCCAATATAGGCCTCAATCTATAAGCAGTATAGGCGCAAGTTAAAATTGTACCTTCGTTATCACGATCGGCGCCTCCGATACTTCCTCCACTCACAGATTGTATGTACGACGCACGCATGTTATACTTTATATACACTGCGCATGCATGAAACTCCGCCCACCCCTGACGTTCTTTCTAGTCTATTCTCTGCCCCTTCTCTTTCGGCGCAGTGGGGGAGAGCATATGGCGGAGACACAGCAGGTGCATGATAATTCCAGCGAGGAGGAGGAGGAAAGCCCGGAGCCAGAAACGTCATTATCCTGCAGGCGATTTAAGGTCTCAAATATGTCCTTTGTAGAGATGGTGGAGATGGTGGACATCTTGAAGAGGGCCGACTATGATGGGAAGTGTGTACCTTACCCCAACCCAAATGTGAGAAAGGCCAAGATCATGGCTAAAGTTTTGAAGAGTCTGCACAGGAATTTTGGGGTACCAAAGGATCATCCAAGTATCAACTGTAGAAATGGTGGTCGGACCTCAAAGGAAGCACGATCAGTATAGAAGAACCAGGAGAGTGCTGCAAAAAAGTAAGTAGTTGTCCTGTGTTCCTATTATTTATTTTTATTATGTTCGTGCTGCTCCATGTGCTTTTCTTTACTGTTGTACAGTTTAAAATGGCAACTTTCATGTTCATTGGCACACTAATCGTTCGTAGGAAACATTGTTCATTCGGCTATTAAAATACGATGTTTTGGCCAGATGCAGTTCAATACATTTTTTCTGGCCTATTTCTATTAACCTCCTGACATCCGGCCGTAGCCGAATGACAGCTTCAGCGCGGATGTTATACGACGGCCTCCCCTTTCCTCGCTCCCCGTGCGCGCTCACGAGCGCGCAACGGGGAAATTCTGTGTTGCCCGTGTCCCTTGGACACAGCCAATCACAGATCGCTGTAAACGGCCAATCACAGTGGCCGTTTATAGCGCGATCGCTGCCTCCAATGAGAGATGATCTGAAATGTAAACAATTGAGATCATCTCTCATTGCCGGCTCTCTCTCCTCACACAGAGACAGCGTGTGAGGAGAGAGAGAGATCTGTCAGCGATCTGTGAGTGATTACTGTGTGATTTACTGTGCCTACAGTGCCCACAGTGCCCATCATTACAGTGCCCCATCAGTACAGTGCACCATCAGTACAGTGCACCATCAGTACAGTGCCAATCGGTGCCCACCTGTGCTAATCGGTGCCCACCTGTGCCAATAGGTGATCAGTGTCCAGCTACACATCTGCACAATCAGTGCCCACCTGTGCCACCTCATTAGTGCCCACCTGTGCCACCTCATCAGTGCCCACCTGTGCCACCTCATCAGTGCCCACCTGTGCCAATCAGTGCCCATGTGTGCTGCCTCAGTGCAATCAGTGCACATCTGTGCCACCTCATCAGTGCTATCTGTGCCGCCCCATCTGTACCGTCCCATCAGTGCCCAGCTGTGCCACCTCATCAGTGCACATTTGTGCAATCTCAGTGCACATCTGTTCCACCTCATCAGTGCACACCTGTGCCACCTCATCAGTGCCCACCTGTGCCGCCTCATCAGTGCCCACCTGTGCAGCCTCATCAGTGCCCACCTGTGCCACCTCATCAGTGCCCACCTGTGCCACCTCATCAGTGCACATCTGCACATCTGTTCCACCTCATTAGTGCACATCTGTTCCCCCTCATCAGTGCACATCTGTTCCACCTCATCAGTGCCCCTCTGTGCCACCTCAGTGCCCATCTGTGCTCATCAGTGCCGCCTCATCAGTGCCCATCAGTGCAGGCTTAGCAACCATGGCCAAAAGAAGCTTTTCCGCCGAGGAGGCGTACCAAATACTGTCCCAGGCCGACGAGAGCAACGGGGAGCTCTCTTTTTCGGATTACCTTTCCGATTCTGTGTCGGACATAAATTATGAGCCAGTCCTCAGTAGAGGAACATTGAGTGACTCAGAGGAGGAAGAGATTCGGCCCGCCAAACGAAGGTGTTCTGGTGGGGAGGCAGTGGCATCTACCAGCACCGCAGTCCCATCCACCAGCACGGCAGTCCCATCCACCAGCACGGCAGTCCCATCCACCAGCACGGCAGTCCCATCCACCAGCACGGCAGTGTCATCCACCAGCACCGCAGTGCCTCGGCAAGAAAGGCCAAGGACCCAAGCCAGCCTTCCCTATGCCCTGCAGAACCCCTTGTGGCTTCCTCCTAATTCAGGAGAAGCCAACATTCCCCCATTCACTGCCCAGCCAGAAGTCCAGGTGAACACGGAGAATTTTTCCCCAATAGATTTTTTTAATTTATTTTTTACCGAGGACATGCTGTCAAGTATTGTGGCCCAGTGCAACCTTTATGCACAGCAATTCATTGCGAATAATCCAATGTCCTACTATGCCCGTCCCTACGAATGGAGAGACCTAACGGTGGAGGAGTTGAAAGTTTTTTTAGAGCTCACATTTAACATGGGACTCACAAAAAAAAACACTTTGCTGTCCTATTGGTCAACCCACCCCCTCCAACACATGCCAGTATACTCCAAGGTAATGCCCAGAAACAGATACCTCATGATATTGAGGTTTCTTCATTTCAACGACAATACCCAGTGCCCTCCCCGAAATGACCCAAACTATGATAGACTTTTCAAAATTCGGCCACTTTTAAATTATTTTTCTGCACTATTCCCCCTGCTGTTTACCCCGGACAAAAACATATGTGTGGATGAGTCCCTTGTTAAGTTTAGTGGCAGACTTAAAATAAAGCAATATATTCCCAGTAAAAGGGCCCACTATGGGGTGAAGGTATACAAATTTTGTGACCGAGTCACAGGTTACTTGTATGCCTGCAAAGTGTATGAAGGGAAGGACACCCAGCTGCAACCCCCTAATTGCCCAGACTACTTGGGATCAAGCGGGAAAATTGTTTGGGACCTCACATACCCCCTACTGGAGAAAGGCTACCACCTGTACGTAGATAACTTCTACACATCTCTGCCCCTGTTCCACAACCTGCATCGTAAGAAGACGCCTGCATGTGGTACCATCAAAAAGAACCGGAAGGGCTTTCCTCAAAGTCTGGTCAATAAAAAATTGAGAAAAGGAGAAACGGCGAGTCTATGAAACAACAAGATTTTGGCAGTGAAGTGGAGAGACAAAAGATATGTGTACATGTTGTCTTCAATCCACGATGATACCTTTATGGAAATCCCCAGAAGAAATGGCCCCATACAGAAACCTAAATGCATCTTTGATTACAATTTGTTTATGGGGGGAGTCGACTTGAATGACCAGATGATGGAACCGTACCTTGCTACAAGACGGACATACCATTGGTATAAGAAAGTCGCAATTTATTTTTTTCATTTGGCCTACAATTCTTATGTCATTTATCGTAACTCCACCCAAAACCCCAAACGCTTCCTTGGCTACCAGGAGGAAGTTTTCACTGCCCTTACATTCCCGAACGGCCCCCCAGAAAATATCCGATCTGATGTTCTAAGTCGACTCTCCGAACGCCACTTTCCAGATAAGATCCCTCCTAAAAGAACAGGCCAACGACGGCAAAAAAAATGTAAGGTGTGTACCAGAGCTGGATTCAGAAGAGACACATCTTGTTATTGTGCACAATGTCCTTCTGAACCAGGCCTCTGCGTAGGTTAATGTTTTCGTCAGTACCATACTTCACTAAATTATTCGTGAAGTATGGTAAACGTAAGCCTCCGTTCCTGCAATTTACCCTCACACTCCTTATGCCACTGCCTCCTCTGTAACTGACCCTGGCTGGTTATTTGACCACGCTTCTGCCTAACGATTCTGTACATACCTCTGCCTGATCTGGAACTGACCCTGGACTGTTATTCGACCATGCTTCTGCCTAACAATTCTGTACATACATCTGCCTGATCTGCAACTGACCTTGGACTGTTTGACCATGATATTTGCCTGCCTCTTGGACTGATCTTGTACCCTGATACTGGACTAGTGGGATTCAACACAGGGGTCTCACATATGTGAGGGGCTCCAGAATTGTTTTTCTGGATGAAGAAAACAATTTTTTTTTGTTTTCTCAATCCTAGATTAGGGTCTGGAGACTCGGAGGCTTCAAAGAGATTTGGGTGGGAGAAGCCTCTACCCCTGTCCCCATTCTGTCCTGAACGAGGCCCTACTTCTGCCTGTAGGACTGCTGTCATGCCTCTGCCTGTTGCACTGACCACACCACATGGACCTGCCTACTACCAGGACCAATATTTTTGGCACTGCGGACAATATCTCTGCCTGCACTGACCCTGGAATTTATATGGACAGTAACCCTGCCTGCTGCCTGGACAATTGTGTTCGCCGCTGCTGACCAAGTCCCTGCCTGCTGCCTGGACCAGTGCTATCCTCCTGTGTACAACTGCGCTACTACAACCACAGGTAATCTTTTTTGTTTACGCTTTGCTCAGCATAATGTATTTTGGGGTGTAATTCTTGGTATGTGCATGCTATGTGTCCCTGGAACACCTGACGGTGTTCCTTGCATGTTGGATCTCTGTATGTGGCCAGGCTGTGTAGAAGTCTCACACATGTGGTATCGCCATACTCAGGAGGAGTAGCAGAATGTATTTTGGGGTGTCATTTTTGCTATCCAAATGCTATGTGTTGGAAATATCTAATAAGGACAACTTTGTGTAAAAAAAAATGCGTTTTCATTTTTTTCCACATTTTTCAAAAACTTCTGGAAAAAAATGAACCATTCAAAAGACTCATTATGCCTCATAGATTATACGTTGGGGTGTTAGCTTTCCAAAATGGGGTCATTTTGTGGGTGTTTCCATTGTCCCGGTGCTCCAGGGCCTTCAAAAGTGTAATAGGTGGTTGAGAAATGTGATGTGTAATTTATGCTCCTAGAACACCTGATGGTGCTCCATGCATGTTGGGCCTCTGTATGTGGCCAGGCAGTGAAAAAGTCCCACACATGTGGTATTGAAATACTCAGGAGGAGTAGCAAAATGTATTTTGGGGTGTCATTTTTGCTATCTAAATGCTATGTGTTGGAAATATCTTATAAACGGACAACTTTGTGTAAAAAAAATGCGTTTTCATTTTTTTCCACATTTTCCAAAAACTTCTGGAAAAAAATAAACCATTCAAAAGACTCATTATGCCTCATAGATTATACGTTGGGGCGTTAGCTTTCCAAAATGGGGTCATTTTGTGGGTGTTTCCATTGTCCTGGTGCTCCAGGGCTTTCAAAAGTGTAATAGGTGGTTGAGAAATGTGATGTTTAATTTATGCTCCTAGAACACCTGATGGTGCTCCATGCATGCTGGGCCTCTGTATGTGGCCAGCCAGTGAAAAAGTCCCACACATGTGGTATCGTAATACTCAGGAGGAGTAGCAGAATGTATTTTGGGGTGTCATTTGTGGTATACACATGCCATGTGAGAGAAATAAGCTATTACAATGACAATTTTGTGGGGAAAAAAAAAATCTCAATTTTGCAAAGAATTTTGGGAAAAAAATACAACTTCAAATAACTCACCATGCCTCTAACTAAATACATTGAAATGTCTACTTTCCAAAAAGGGGTTATTTGGGGGGCATTTGTACTTTCCTGGCTTGTTAGGGTCTCAGGAAATGAGATAGGCCTCAGTACATCAGATGTGATAGTTTTTTTATGATTTGCACCATAGCTTGTAGACTCTAAAATGTTCACACAGACCAAATAATTTCAACACATTTTTGGTTATTTTTACCAAAGATATGTAGCAGTATAAATTGTGGCCAAAATTTATGAAGAAAAATTACAAATTTGCAAAATGTTATCACAGAAATTAGGAAAAAATGTGTTTTTTTTCAAAATTTTCGGTCTTTTTTCATTTATAGCGCAAAAAATAAAAAACCCAGAGGTGATCAAATACCACCAAAATAAAGCTCTATTTGTCTGAAAAAAAGGACAAAAAAATCATTTGGGTACAGTGTTGCATGACTGAGTAATTGTCATTCAAAGTGTGAGAGCACTGAAAGCTGAAAATTGGTCTGGATAGGAGGGGGGTTTAAGTACCTAGTAAGCAAGTGGTTAAAAAAAGTTTGTTGTCTAGATGGGTTTGTAACTAGAATGAAATGCAAACTGCAAATACAGAGATAAACAGCTCAATCTCTGTATTTGCAGACGATACTAAGCTAAGCAGGGCAACAACTTCTCCGCAGGATGTGGAAACCTTGCAAAAAGACCTGAACAAATTAATGGGGTGGGCGACTACATGGCAAATGAGGTTCAATGTAGAAAAATGTAAAATAATGCATTTGGGTGGCAAAAATATGAATGCAATCTATAGACTGGGGGGAGAACCTCTGGGGGAATCTAGGATGGAAAAGGACCTGGGGGTCCTAGTAGATGATAGGCTCAGCAATGGCATGCAATGCCAAGCTGCTGCTAATAAAGCAAACAGAATATTGGCATGCATTAAAAGGGGATCAACGCAAGAGATAAAACGATAATTCTCCCACTCTTCAAGGCTCTGGTCCGGCCGCACCTGGAGTATGCTGTCCAGTTCTGGGCACCAGTCCTCAGGAAGGATGTACTGGAAATGGAGCGAGTACAAAGAAGGGCAACAAAGCTAATAAAGGGTCTGGAGGATCTTAGTTATGAGGAAAGGTTGCAAGCACTGAACTTATTCTCTCTGGAGAAGAGACGCTTGAGAGGGGATATGGTTTCAATTTACAAATACTGTACTGGTGACCCCACAATAGGGATAAAACTTAATCGCAGAAGAGAGTTTAATAAGACTTGTGGCCACTCATTACAATTAGAAGAAAAGAGGTTTAACCTTAAACTACGTAGAGGGTTCTTTACTGTAATAGGGCGTACACACGGTCGGACTTTGTTCGGACATTCCGACAACAAAATCCTAGGATTTTTCCGATGGATGTTGGCTCAAACTTGTCTACACACGGTCGCACAAAGTTGTCGGAAAATCCGACCGTTCTAAATGCGGTGAAGTAAAACACGTACGTCGGGCTTTCATCTCTTTATTTATTCTGAGCATGCGTGGCACTTTGTCCGTCGGATTTGTGTACACACGATCGGAATTTCCGACAACGGATTTTGTTGTCGGAAAATTTTATCTCCTGCTCTCCAACTTTGTGTGTCGGAAAATCTGATGGAAAATGTCCGATGGAGCCCACACACAGTCGGAATTTCCGACAACGCGCTCCGATCGGACATTTTCCATCGGAAAATCCGACTGTGTGTACGGGGCATAAGAGCGGCAAGGATGTGGAATTCCCTTCCACAGGCGGTGGTCTCAGTGGGGAGCATTGATAGCTTCAAGAAACTATGAGATAATCACCTGAATGACCGCAAAACATACAGGGATATATAGTGTAATACTGACACATAATCACACACATAGGTTGGACTTGATGGACTTGTGTCTTTTTTCAACCTCACCTACTATGTAACTATGTAACTAGATTCTGTATAAGGAGAGGACACTCAGCAGCTGTTTACACATCTGGATGCAGGAGCACTAGTGTGGGACACCAGAACAAACTTTTTATTAGGGTGTCCCACACAGGTGCTCTAGTGAATACTAGGGATGAGCCGAACACCCCCCGGTTCGGTTCGCACCAGAACCTGCGAACGGACCGAAAATTTGCACGAACATTTGTCACAGATTAATACTCACCGAGGCCGAGATGCCGAGAGCGGCTCGCCCTTACGACCACGCGCACCCAGACCCCTGAAGTGGGTACAGAGAGCTGGGGGCACATAGAGGCACGGGCTTCCGGAAGGTAGGAGGTCCGGAGATTGGAAGCGGGTGCTCTGAGATCTGTAGGAGGGACCAGAGGTTAGGACTGAGTATAGGCAGAGGCAAGACTGTAATTGTAAGCAGGGGTCAGATGTGTAGCAGGCAGATTAAACAGTGGAAGTCCGTTAATGCAGGCAGAGATCAGGGTATCAGGCAATCCAGTAGAGTAATGGTTAAACAGGCCAAGGTTCAGTACACAGAGCAGGCAGATAATGGGACAATCCAGCAGAGTAGTGGTTAAACAAGCCAAGGTTCAGTACACAGAGCAGGCAGGTAATGGGACAATCCAGCAGAGTAGTGGTTAAACAAGCCAAGGTTCAGTACACAGAGCAGGCAGGTAGTAGGGCAATCTAGCAGAGTAGTGGTTAAACAGGCCAAGGTTCAGTACACAGAGGTAGGCAGACAACAGGAGATTACAGGCACAGGGAATCAGGGAGAGCTGACGACGAACCAGCAACCCGACTGGGCGCTGGAGCTGTCAGAAATAATCTCCCTGCCCGGCGAGCGATGCGCACATGGGGACCGCCGTGTACCCGCGCGCGCCGCACCATCAGGCCGCGGATGGGTGTGCGGCGAAGCGCCAGTCCACCGCGCATGCGCACCGGAGCCCGGCGAGCGGAGACGCTCCCTGACTCCTGACAGTGCCCCCTCCTAAGGGCGGACACTGGACGCCTAGGCTAGCCATTAATTCTGGATGATCTTGGTGGAAAATTTGGATTAACCGTGGAGCATGCAGGTTCCTAGCGGGTTCCCAAGAATTATCTTCAGGTGGGTAACCCTTCCACTGAATCAGATACTGTAGCTGCCTGCCCTTCTTCCTACAGCTCAGAATGGACTCCACTTCGAACTCATTCTCGCCATCGATTCTGACTGGCGGAGGAGGAGGCTCTCTTCTTCCCGGAAAAGGGCTAGGCACCACAGGCTTCAACAATGACACGTGGAAAACAGGATGAATCCGATATGTCTTGGGAAGTGCTAGCTCAACAGCCACAGTTTTAATGATCCTCTTGACTTGGAAAGGACCGATGAACTTGGGTCCAAGTTTTCGAGATGGCAGTGGTAATCTAAGGTTAATGGTGGACAACCAGACCTCTTCTCCTAAGTCAAACTTTGGGTTCGCCTTTCTGCCCTGATCGTACTGTTTCTTGTAGTCTTCCTGCGCCTTGTGCAACATATCTTGGATTTTCTGGAAGTTGGATTGCAACGAGGTTATCCTGTCCTGGACTGCGGGGACTGTCATTTCGGGAATGTCATTAGCAAAGGACATGGGATGGAACCCACAATTTGCCCAGAAGGGTGTCTGGTTGGTAGAGGCATGAATTTAATTATTGTATGCAAATTCAGCGTAGGGAAGAAGACTCGCCCAATCATCCTGAGAACCTGAGCAAAAGCAACGGAGGTATTGCTCTAACGTTTGGTTTGTCCTCTCCGTTTGGCCGTTGCTTTGGGGGTGATAAGCTGAAGAGAGACAAACGTTGATGCCCAGGAACTTGCAGAGTTCCCTCCAGAATTTGGACGTAAATTGTACGCCTCTATCCGACACAATGCTTCTTGGTATACCATGGAGCCTAACGACCTCTTTTAGGAAGGCATTGGCTGTGTCTACGGCAGATGGAGTGCCCCTCATGGGCAAAAAATGGGCCATCTTGGAGAGGCGGTCGACAATGACAAGGATGGTAGAAAAATTTGCTGAGGTAGGTAGGTCGACAATAAAATCCATGGACACATCAGCCCATGGCCATTCCGGGATGGGCAAAGGTTTGAGCAGGCCCCAGGACCTAGTGTTTTGGCCCTTGTTCCGCTGGCACAGAGAACAGGACGCCACATACTCTTTACAGTCCCGTCTCCATCCCGGCCACCAGAAAGAACGAGAAAGGGGGGGCGTTGCCTGACCTCAGGAGAAGATGGCAGCTTAATTCACTTGCTCCCGCTGGCAGAGAGGTAAACCTGACTACAATTGAGGTTTTTCCCCACCTGAGCACCTGAAAAACATGGGGACTTCTTCCTGCAGCTCCTCCGCATCCAGATCCAGGTCCCCCCGAGACCTGACTGGTAGGATTAGCCAGAATATCCCAGAAATGTTCCGGACCCACTCTGGCAATATGGCACCCACACAAGGCTCACCTCAGACAGCAGGCCCGGAGGCAGGGGCCATCTCTTCCTCAAATGCTGGAGCGGTAATTCTCACACCGCACTCACAACCCAGCCTCCAGGATCTTCACTCCGTGGCTTTGGACATAAAAAACACCCTTACGGCAGCTCTAACAGCCACAATCACGGACCTTAAGATCGACATACAAGCTATCGCGGGCAGGGTCCAAGGAGTAGAGAAGACGACTACAACCCACTCCACTGTACTCCGCCGTACGTGTCAGGTTCTAGATACACATACCCTACAGTTACGGGATCTAAACCGACACGTGGAAGATTTTGACAACTGCGGCAGGCGCCACAATCTACGTGTGCGAGGCCTGCTGGAATCAATTGAGGCAGATAGGCTACTGGCTGAAGTGTCCTGCTTCTTTAACAGCCTCCTGGATAGACCCCCCACTACGCCCATAGGTATGGAACGCATCCATCATGCCCTACGTCCACGGGGGAGAGATGCGGACCCGCCTAGGGATGTGATCTGTCATATCATTGACTACCAATTGAAAGAGGAGCTCCTACGTAAGGCCCGCATCACAACAAAGCTATCACATAATGGCGCTGACATTCGCCTCTTCCAAGACCTCTCTACAATAACACTACAATGACGCAGAGAACTGCGCCCCCTATTGGAAGTGCTCCGTACCAAGGGAATTCCATACAGGTGGAAATTTCCCTTCTGCCTGTCAGCCTCATCGCAGGGTCGCTCCGCACTGCTCAGAGTGCCAGAGGATCTGCGTTATTTTTGTGACACCCTGGACATACCGTTCACGGAGGTTCCAGAGTGGTACGCGGAATTCCGTCCTCCGGCTCCCAGAAAGACCCCGCCTGAACTCGAACCGATGGAAACTCAACCGCACCGCTACAGGAGGCAACGCTCCCCATCTGAAACCAGAAACCGTCTACAAGCTCCAGGCACCGAGAGCGGCCCCAGCCCGCTGAACACCCCGCAACCCAGGAGAGCACGTCGGGACCGCTGATCAACAGCAACAGTTCATACATTTCTCGGAAACACTTTCTCCTCAATATCCTTCATTTCATTGGTTTCCTTAGACTGTTTTCAAGATATTCCCTGAGTGAAGACTGGTTGCGCTTGTCCTACATGTCATCAGCTAGCCGCCCCTATGCCATAGGATTGTGAGACTGTCTTTTCTCCTCTGCACAAGACACCACGATAAGGAAGGTAAGAGCGCTACAACACTGAGCGCTTCACATGAGAACAAAAGCCACGGACCGAAAAATTTCTTTACCACAGGTGGCGATACACAAGCTGACAAGGAACTTCACCTCTGCTTAATCTGCTCTGGTCAACTCTGATGAACTTGACCACGCTATCCCCGTATCCTTCCTCGATCTGTGACCATTCCCCCCTCACTCTAGACTGGGGGGGGGGACCGGTTATAATAGCTTGCCTTTATACCCTGTGATTGCTTTCCTGGTGTTCCCAAAACTTTTATATCGTTTAAGTTTATTTCATACTATTTAATTTCGTTTTTCTTTTCTTAGTACTATCACGGCTCTAAACATAAAGGTGCGGGGACGGTGGGGGTGGTGATCCAGGGGAATGCATAAAAATTTCATAGACGATAAATTACCACACATACGCAAACAGTAACTAACAATTCGAACAAACACGTACGCTTACGGCATTGCGAACAATGCCCAATTCTCTAAGGTTAATGACCAACACGTAGCTCTCTATATGAGAGATTATTCATCGCATTGACCCACTTGTCTCATTTACCGTTCCGGCTATCACATCTCTTGCTTCTCAATAATGGAGGTTAGCCCCCGCGGATCACCATCCTCACCACCTATAGTACTATGTAGCGTATTTTCACTGTACATGATTAATTGCTGGGGGCCTATTACTGAAATACAGATAAACTGCTTACACTTTTATATCGACAGATGTTTTCCCAAATAAAATGTACACCCACACGCATTGGGGGTTACTCTAGATGTTACACAATGACCATATTTATCGATACCATACTGAAGCGCTATTGGGTGTGCATCTTGTAGATATGACTGGACCATCTCCCGTGTCTCTGAAACTTCATAAACAAGGTCCAGTTATATTGAAAATTCTTACCCCAGGACTATATTCTCCATTGGGGGCTGAGGGGCTCGCTGCCCAAAACATACCAGCTTAACTCCACCAGATTAGGGTGACTCCTTCCTCTCTAAGGGGAGTTTCACCTCTCTAGATAAGAGTGATCCCCCAGACGCAACTCTTACTTTAAGCAGCGACTCCTTAACAAACTAATGCAAGTGTCTGAGGCTCCGAATAGCAGACTTTACTAATTGATGCCCCCACCGCAGATAGATGACAATTGTTACAGCACCATCAGTAAGCGTCTAATACCCCCATGACAACGTAGAAGACTGACCTCCAACCAACCTGTACATCAGCCGGTCGATAATGATTACCCACGAGCAGCCCCTGACGCACGTTGTGGGTAGACCTTGATCCCACACGCCTCAAAGTTCCGAATCCTACATACCCAATAATCACTCGGTCCAACAGCTCTCTCTACCGCAGAGACAGTTCAAGCCATATCAACACATGGCGTGCCATGACATAGGGCCCTGACTTACTTACCCCAACAAATAGGGGAATGGCTACTTCAGCCCAAAAAGGATAAGCCAAAGTTTACAGCTTGACCTATATGGGTTATCACTATATTGAGTTTTGTTTACCACAGTTTATAAGTTTATGGTCAGCCTAAAGGTTTGTTTATGCTACTCTATTACACCTTGTTACCGAACATTATGTGTTGAAGATAAGATAATATTCAGTTGAACTCACTCCTAGACGGCACCCTGAATCTAGCCTCACACCTTAGGGGTACAACGAATGAACACACAGATTACCCTTTCACACCGAACTACGGAGTCTCCCCTGCACATAAACCACTGTCCCCCATCTACATACCAGTCATACAGATCTCTGTGATAAATACACCGAATACCTAATCACACGTCCCCCAGGTTGCTAATAAGCAAAAGACTATTATCATTTTTAACCTCCTCACCTAGCTTACATCTCCTCCCTGTCTAGCGGATAGCTACCTATCTCTGTACCTCCACTCTTCCTACCGATTTCAGCTGCTCCTCACCCCAGTGGCGCGTACAACCTCTAATTCTGATATATATACCAGATTTCACCTCACACCGCTGACTCACTCCGGTCATACCTAACTACAGGTATATACTTTATACGGATTAGCGAGCGGGCTCTCGCTATTTACCGGAAACGATCACACACTTACACGAGACCCCCTACTATCTCCATTCGCAGACACACCAGACTGAAATACAACAGTATCCTTCTACCCTACCCCCATACCCACCCTCTTTACCTGAACATTACTAACACTCCCTTCCACGGGACACGGACTCTCTGTTCTGCCTCCCCGGTTTCCTTAATCTATCTCTCCTCCTCCTCCGACGAATACTCATAGAACTACAAAAACCTCTTACACTCCTGTGCCAGCACCTCTAAAACTTTATCCACTCCCCCAATATGCCGCAAACGCCACACACCAAAAACAAAACAATCAAACTTATATCCCTTAACATAAGGGGCCTTAACATCCCCGAAAGACGTTCTCAACTACTACTTTCCTTACAAAAAAACAAAGCGGACAATGTCTTTCTTCAAGAAACCCATTTTAAAACAGGATCCACCCCAAAACTCTCTAACTACCGCTTTCCAACCTTCATCCACGCTACTAATAAGTCCACAAAATCTAAAGGAGTCTCTATCCTATTCGCTAAAAATTGCCCGTTTCACATCAAAGAAACCTGCATAGACACAGAAGCACGATACCTTTTTGTCAAAGGTACACTACATGGCAAACAAATCACCCTTGCCAACATATATGCACCTAACACGAAACAAGTCCCCTTTTTCCGGTCCACCTTACAAAAACTCACTCTGTTTCAAGAAGGCCTTCTTGTCCTAGGTGGAGACTTCAATGTCCCCCTAAATCCCCTACATGACACCTCGAATGGCTCCACAACCCTGCCACATGTTACGTGCAATTAAATCACAACTCAAAGAACTGTCATTACATGACTCATGGCGTACTCTCCACCCGAAAGAGAAGGACTTCACGTTTTATTCAACTCCACATAACCGACACTCCAGACTAGATTATTTATTCCTTTCTCAAAGGGACCTATCGATGTTATCCATAGCGACAATTGACCCCATGTATCTTTCGGACCATCACCCAATATCCATGACATTGGAATTCCCAAACACTAACCCCCGCCCCCAAATTTGGCGTTTGGACCCCTCGCTTCTCACGGACACCGCCACAATGACTGCCATACAAGAACGCCTCTTTCTATATTTCAATGACAATGACTCACCTGATATCTCACCTATGATGCGATGGGAAGCACATAAAAGCACCATACGGGGAGAATTAATAGCACTCTCGGCTAAACGTAGGAAGGAAAGACAGGAACACATAACTACACTGACTACACGTATACAAACACTGGAAAGAGCACACAAAACCTAACAAGCAATGACGTCCCTCCCTTAACTACTCCAAGCCAGGACTGACCTCTTAGAGGCCCTAAACAAGCAAACAAAACTATATTCTCTCCCAAAAAGTATTCTATGAATACGGCAATAAGTCCGGCAAAATCTTAGCAAGAGCGCTCCGAGACAAAAAAGCACACACCACGATCCACTCAATAACAGATGCTGCGGGGACAAAATTAGTATCCAATGACCAAATAGCCACACATTTTGCACATTATTACTCTCAGCTGTACAACATACATACCCCCAACCTACCAAGGGCAGACAATCAAAGAACGACAGCCATCCAAGACTTCCTCACACAATACTGTCCCTTACACATATCTACTGCAACAGCTGACGATCTGGAACGACCCATATCATCAGCTGAAATGGATGTGGTTCTCAAACAATTGAAGGCCGGCAAAAGCCCCGGACCTGACGGTCTGAAAACAGGATATTATAAAACGTATATTGATACCCTCAAACCGCATTTCCTGGCTGCATTCAACTCCCTGTCCTCTGACAATCCCCCACCTAGAGACCTGCTGACAGCACACATAGCTGTAATACCTAAACCCAATAAGGATGCATCAAAAGTGTCAAACTACCGCCCAATATCATTACTGAATGTTGATCTCAAAATATATGCCAAGATCTTGGCTAATCGTCTTTTGCCCCTCCTGCCTAACCTCGTCTCTCTAGACCAGGTGGGTTTTATACCAGGCAGAGAGGCTAGAGACAACACAACCAAGGCGATCAATATTCCCAAGTGGTTAACTTCCACCCAACAGCAAGGTTTCTTTTTGTCTTTGGATGCGGAGAAGGCATTCGACAGGGTGGCGTGGGACTATATGTCAGCAGTACTTAAAATGATCGGTATACGAGACCGTATGTTACAATTTATAATGGCCCTCTATGCCTCTCCTACTGCACAGGTCCGTGTCAATGGCCACCTGTCGAATGCCTTCTCCATGTCGAATGGGACACACCAGGGATGCCCACTTTCACCGTTAATATTTGTCCTTACCTTAGAACCACTTCTTCAACGCATACAATCTAATCCAGACATCAAAGGAGTCTCCGTCTCTGAGACTACATATAAGCTATCAGCCTTCGCGGACGACATCCTCTTGTTCCTGACTGACCCCCACATTACATTACCCAATCTACTTAAAGATCTTGACACTTTTAACTTCCTAACCAACTTACAAATCAACTTCACAAAATCCGAAGCCCTAAACATATCCTTAAAGAAGGAAACACTTGAATCCTGTCAATCTAATTTCCCCTTCAAGTGGGCCCGAGATGTGATTACATACCTCGGGATCCGCCTACCGGCCCACCTATCTGACCTCTATCTCAAAAATTATATACGGATCCTCCAACAAATTCAAAAAGACCTTAAGTCCTGGTCAACAGGACTCTTTTCTTGGTTTGGAAGGGCATCGATAATTAAAATGAACATTCTCCCTAGAATACTTTATGTCCTGCAAACTGTCCCCATAAGATTACCGCAAGCCTTTTTTGTTTCGTACCGCAGGGCATGCAGCAAATTTATTTGGGGTACGAACCGCCCTAGACTCAGCTTTGATAGACTCTCACTGCCCAAATTAAAAGGTGGCATAGCGCTCCCCGACATCGCCAAATATCACAGGGCATCCCAATTGTCGAGAATAAGTGACTGGAATGTCCATTCACACACTAAAGCCTGGACGCAAATTGAAAATGAATTTTCATCGATCCCAGTTAAACAATTGCCTTGGATCCCCTCAAAACAGATACCTCTGGCATGCACACAACATCCCTTGATCTCCTCCACACTTTCCTCATTTAAGATAACATGCCAAAAACATCACATATCCTCTGCCACAGGCCCCATGACACCGATACGAAATAATCCAGATTTTCCACCGGGTGTATCCACCACATTCCTTGAGGGATATTGGCCCCATGAAGATATACGTGCAAAACATTTCTTTTCCGGAAACACCTTCATTTCTATTACTAACTTGCCCACACCTACGTCCGGAAGACCCTTTCCACCATGGACATACAATCAAATAAGTCACTTTCTTAACCACCCTCCCAAGAAAACAGAATATTCCAGACATCTCACACCTTTTAAAGTACTGTGTTCCAAGTTGGAACCGCAGAGACATGTGATCTCAGAAATTTACGCTCTTCTTTTCTCTGACCACACTCCCAAATCCAATATAGCCACTCGTAGTTGGGAAAGAGACTTATCATTAGACCTGTCAGACCAAGAATGGGAAAACATATACTCATACATCCACAAAGGTTCAGTTAACGTGTCAACACAAGAAAACAGTTTCAAGATCTTCTCTAAATGGTACAAAACTCCGCTTAAACTTCATAAAATTTCCCCCTCCATCCCTTCCACCTGCTGGAGATGCTCAGAGGAAGAAGGCTCCATGATCCACATATGGTGGTCCTGTCCACTCATCCAACCCTACTGGAAAGAAGTCCAACGTATTATCACCAAAATTACCATCTATCAGATTGAATTCACCCCTGCCCAAATGCTGCTACATCACTCCTCCATCCCAAAAAAAGACTACCATCGCTCTCTTGCCCTACATATGATTAATGCGGCAAAAATGTGCATCCTGACTCTCTGGAAATCCTCCAAGCCCCCTACTATAGCTGACTGGCTCAAACGAATAACTAAAATAGTCGAAATGGAGGAACTGATTCACTAAGCCAAAGATATGCCCTCCAAATTCAGGAATATTTGGGTTCCCTGGGTTCCGGAAGTGCCATGACGACGGTGGGGTTGGCGTAAGCCTGAGGGAGCGGACCCCCACTGCTGGGTGTGGGAGCTGCGGCTGCAGGGGGTAGTGACCCTGTGATCTGCTGAAGACGGTTATCAATTTGGGTATAACCTTCCTGTAATTCCAGTACTGAGTCAGCAAGAGTAGATACCTGTTGGCACAGGATCTCCAGAGTCGGCCTCGGACATCTGGCTGGTTCGTACTGTCATGGACTAATACTCACCGAGGCCGAGATGCCGAGAGCAGCTCACCCTTACGACCACGCGCACCCAGACCCCTGAAGTGGGTACAGAGAGCTGGGGGCACGTGGAGGCACGGGCTTCCGGAAGGTAGGAGGTCCGGAGATTGGAAGCGGGTGCTCTGAGATCTGTAGGAGGGACCAGAGGTTAAGACTGAGTATAGGCAGAGGCAAGACTGTAATTTTAAGCAGGGGTCAGATGTGTAGCAGGCAGATTAAACAGTGGAAGTCCGTTAATGCAGGCAGAGATCAGGGTATCAGGCAATCCAGTAGAGTAATGGTTAAACAGGCCAAGGTTCAGTACACAGAGCAGGCAGATAATGGGACAATCCAGCAGAGTAGTGGTTAAACAAGCCAAGGTTCAGTACACAGAGCAGGCAGGTAATGGGACAATCCAGCAGAGTAGTGGTTAAACAAGCCAAGGTTCAGTACACAGAGCAGGCAGGTAGTAGGGCAATCCAGCAGAGTAGTGGTTAAACAGGCCAAGGTTCAGTACACAGAGGTAGGCAGACAACAGGAGATTACAGGCACAGGGAATCAGGGAGAGCTGACAACGAACCAGCAACCCGACTGGGCGCTGGAGCCATCAGAAATATTCTCCCTGCCCGGCGAGCGCGTCAGTGTGACGTGCTACCGGGCACTGGCACGGGCGACGGCGCGCACACGGGGACCGTCGTGCACCCGCGCGTGCCGCACCATCAGGCCGCGGACGGGTGTGCGGCGAAGCGCCAGTCCACCGCGCTTGCGCACCGGAGCCCGGCGAGCGGAGACGCTCCCTGACTCCTGACAACGTTAGAACCCCATTGACGTCTATGGGATTCGAACGTTCGAATATGCCTGTAAAGTGGCACATGTTTCCCGTGCTTAGAACAGTCCCTGCACAAAATGTAATTTTTAAAGGAAGAAAGTCATTTAAAACTGCTTGCGGCTTTAATGTAATGTCGGGTCCTGGCAATATGGATGAAAATCAGTGAGACAAACGGCATAGGTACCCCCCAGTCCATTACCAGGCCCTTTGGGTCTTGTATGGATATTAAGGGGAACCCCGTACCCAAATTAAAAAAGGAAAGGTGTGGGACCCCAGGCCCTATATACTCTGAACAGCAGTATACAGGCGGTTCAAACAAGACAGGGACTGTAGGTTTGTTGTTAAGTAGAATCTGTTTGTAATTTTGAACTGGTATATTTTTAACGTGTTTAGCTCCAGCCAAAAAATCTATTTTATGCTATTTGGAAAACATAAGGAAGGGTTATCACCCCTGTGACATTTGTTTTGCTGTCTGTGCTCCTCTTCAGAAGATTTCACCTCACTTTTTGTCCCAATGACAAATGTTTTTTGAAAATTTGGAGTTTTTTGTGAAACAAGGATTGATGATAAAGCATCAGTGGAAAGGAGAAAAGTTTTTCCCATATGAACTATTACAGGAGAAAATTTCTCTTCCTAGGGGTAGATTTCATTTCACTTCCTGTTGTCTCCTTCCGTTTGCAAGTAGGAGTCGTTTGTAAGTTGGATGTTTGAAAGTAGGGGCCTGCCTTATATACTCAGCTGAAATTTGGGCCTTAGGTGTTGTTGTGGCCACAACACTGTAAGCCCTCACAGGGCCTGCTGTGAAATATTAGATCAAGAATTGTAATTACATGCCCCTGTTGAACAGGGGCTGAAAAATTGGGCCTTTGTTGGTGGTGGTGGTGCTGGTGCCACAACACTGTAAGTCCTCACAGATACTCTTGGGCGCAGATACGGGCCCAGCTGTGAAATATTAAATCAAGAATTCTAATTACATGTCCCTGTTGAACAGGGGCTGAAAAATTGGGCCTTTAGACACTGCCACAACACTGCAACCCCTCACAGATACTTTAGTTGGAGTGCAGGAACTAGCCCTGCTGCAAAGAATTGCATCAAAAATTGTAATTACACGCCCCTGTTAAACAGGGGCTGAAAAATTGGGCCTTAGGCACTGGTGGCGGGACTGGCAGTGCCCAGAACCAAAAATGTTCTTACAAGCTATCATCATGATCATTGAGGAAGAAGAGGATAATTACTCAGTATAACAGGATAGTCACTCAGCATCAGCATAGGCAGTCTTTGAAGGGATCTGACATTTCAAAAAAATTTTATTCGGTTACATCAGCATCAGGTGCTTGGTAGCTGGTGGTGATCCAAGACTGACTCATTTTTATGAAGGTCAGTCGATCGACTGAGTCGGTGGACAGACGCACCCTGTGATCGGTTATAAAGCCTCCAGCAGCACTGAATATGCGTTCCGAAAGAACGCTGGATGGAGGACAGGCCAGTAGCTCAATTGCATACTGTGCAAGCTCTGGCCAGTGATCCATACTCAAGACCCAGTAACCCAGAGGATTTTCGGTGGAAAAGGTGTCCAAGTCAGATCTTGCCCCTAGGTATTCCTGCACCATGTAAAACAGACGCTGGCGATGGTTGCTGGAACTGATCATACCTTGGGGCTTCAGACTAAAAAATTGTCTGAACGCATCGGTCAGACGACCACCTTCTCCACCGCTCCTTCTTTGACTGACCGAAGCCTCAGCAACACGTTGTCCATGAAACAGGAGTTTGTAACCTCCCAATTTCTGGGAACGTGTTGCACAGATCTTTCTGCAAGGCCTCCCGAAGATGTTTCATCCTCTGCTCCCTCTGCGACAGCAAGATAAGGTCCGCAACCTTACCCTTGTGACGTGGAGCAAGGAGGGTTGCCAGCAAGTATTGTTCCTTCTCCTTGATACCACGAATAAGAGGATCCTTCCACAGGCTTTGCTGGATCAGGGAGGCCATGCAGCGTAGGTTTGCTGAGGCATTCGGTCCGGAGTCCTCTGGGTCACTAAGGACGACATGATCCGCAGCCACCTCCTCCCAGCCACGTACAAGTCCATGTGTTTCTTGGGATTGTAAATGATCCCTTAAAGACTGCTGCTGATGCTGAGTGCCAGGCTCCACCTCCATACCGACTCCTTCTCCTCATCCTCTTCCTGTGTGATCGGCGGGCACGCAGGAACACTGTCTGGATAAAGGGGGCCGTGAGAGCTAAGGAAGTCCTCCTCTTCCTGCCTCTGTTCTTCCTCAAGTGCCCTGTCCATTACTCCATGCAGCGTGTGCTCCAACAGGTGGACAAGGGGGGCAGTGTCACTGATGCATGCACTGCCACTGCTCACCATCCTCGTGGCCTCCTCAAATGGTGACAGGACAGTGCATGCATCCCTGATCATGGCCCACCGGCATGGGGAAAAAAAACAAGCTCCCCTGACCCTGTCCTGGTGCCATAGCCACACAGGTACTCATTGATGGCCCTCTGCTGCGTGTGCAGCCGCTGCAGCATGGCCAACGTTGAGTTCCACCTGGTGGGTATGTCACAGATTAGGAGGTTATAAGGCAGGTTAAATTCCTTTTGGAGGTCTGCCAGCCAAGCACTGGCATTATATGACCGGCGTAAATGCACACAAACTTTCCTGGTCTGCCTCAGGACATCCTGTAAGCCCGGGTACCTGCCCAAGAACAGCTGCACCACCAAGTTAAGGATGTGAGCCAAACAGGGCACATGGGTCATTTGTCCCTGTCGGAGGGTGGAGAGGAGGTTGGTGCCATTGTCGCAAACCACCATTCCTGCCTTAAGTTGGCATGGTGTCAACCACCTCTGAACCTGCCCCTGCAGAGCTGACAGAACCTCTGCCCCAGTGTGGCTCCTGTCCCCCAAGCACACCAGCTTAAGCACCGCATGGCATCTTTTAGCCTGCATACTTGCATAGCCCCTTGAACGCCTACGGAGCACCCTGTCCATGCCTGCTGGATCAGGAGTCAGCAGTAATATGCACCTTACCGCTGACCACCCTGTCCAGCGAGGCATGGACATTGACTTCCACATGCCGGTAGAGAGCCGGAATCGCCTTCCGTGAGAAAAAGTGGCATTTGGGTACCTGCCACTGAGGAATCGCACATTCCACAAACTCATGGAAGGGGGGCAGATTCTACCAACTGAAAAGGTAGCAGTTGAAGTGTTAGCAATTTTGCCAAGCTAGCATTCAACCGCTGGGCATGTTGATGGCTGGGAGTGAACTTCTTTTCAGCGGTGCAGCAGCTGGGGCAGGGAAATTTGCCTGGTACAATCTGATGTCGGTGTACCGAAAGCAGATTGCCTACAAGTACTTGGCTGTGACACACCTAATTCTACACCTTCATTCCTCTCAGTGCAGGTCTCAGAGAGGACTGAAGGTATAATGGGGTTGGAGATCTCAGCTGATGAGGAGCAAGGAGAGGTCCTCTTTGTTCTTGGGTGTGGGTCTTTTAGATACGCATGCCAATGAACTGCATGGCAGGTCAACATATGTCTGGTCAAGCATGTGGTGCCCAAGCGGGAGATGTTTTGGCCATGCAAGATATGCTTGAGACATATGTTGCAAATAGCAGCGGTGCGATCTGATACACTCGTCTCAAAAAAGGCCCACACCAAAGAACTTTTGGAATAACGCGCAGAGACAGCAGCGCCCTGCGCATGCGGAGCTTTGCGGTGTCCTGCAGTCAGTGTGCTGCCCTTAGGCTGGCCCCTGGAGGGCATCCTGCCTCGTTGGTGGTGTGCCTCCTCCTCCTCTCTCCTATCAGGCACCCACGTTGAGTCAGTGACCTCATCATCCCCTCCCTCCTCATCACTGGAGCAAACCTGGCAGTATGCTGCAGCAGGGGGAGCATGACTGCCAGATTGCTGTCCTTCTTGGGCACCCCCTCTGTCTATGCTCACGTTACTGCCTTCATCTAGCTCAGTATCATCATCAGAGCCTTCATACAGGTCCTGCAGAAGGAGTATATGAGGGTAAGATTTTTTTTGTTTCAAAATGTTTATTGGAGTTTTCAGTATAACAAAGATATTGCAATGCAGAAATGAAATGTTACAAATATGGCATGGTTTGTATGTATACAGTATAAATACAGTACAACATGAAGTAAACCGTAATCAGTAGACTGTGGCACTGAAAAGAATAACCAAACCAAAGAACAGAGCAAATAAGAATGTCATTAGGTATTGTAAGACAATTTCTTTATTAGTTGTTGTATGATTATGGTGCGACGTCTTACTTGTATATACGTGCCTAGCCCTCTCCTAGTACTCCGCATTGCAGTTGTCAAATTGGGTATCTGAGTGGAGTGCAGCGTGAGTGATTTGGGGGTTTATGTTAAATGAGGGGGGCCAGGCATGGGAAAAAATGAGGTCAGGGGAGAAGGGGGGAAGGGTATGAAGGGTAGGTAGGGCAAAAAGGAGGGGGGGGAGGGGTGGAATAGGGGGTCTGGGAAATCTCTGACTCCTCCAGGTGAGGGTGGGGGTGGTTGGGAGCAACCAAAATGTGTATATAATGGGACAAATCGGGGGTAGAACCCCAGCAAGATGGGGGCAAAGGATGAATATATCTAGATCGTGTGTAGGTATAGCCTGAGTGGTCATGTTATATGACCTAGACACTGTATGTAGGAGAGTCCAGAATGGACTTGTATTCCGGCAGAGTCTTAAAGTGGGTCCAGCACGCCCACTTATGGTTGAATTTCGTTGAGGTGTCTTGAGCGATATGTATAAGTTTTTCCATTTCTTCTATTTTGTTTATTCTGGCAAACCATTCAGCTAGGGTAGGTATTTTATGCGATTTCCAGTGTATGGGTATACATTGTTTTGCTGCATTTATCAAATACATCATAAGTGATTTATGGTATGTGCCATGGGGATGGGAAGAGAGATGGAGGAGGAATTGAGCTGGGGCGAAATCTATGTTGTAGGTGGTAATCCGTTCGATCATTTTGTGAACCTCTGACCAAAAAGTTTGGAGAGGGGTGCAGGACCACCACATATGGAGTAAAGTACCCTTTGCTTGGTGGCACCTCCAGCATGTTTCGGGAATGTTGGATTTAAATCTGTGCAATAATGCTGGGGTATGGTACCACCTTGACAATATTTTAAATCCATTCTCTTGAGTGGAAACATTTATTGAGCCTTTATGTATGTGCGAGAATATACGCTCCCAGCTCTCTTCCGGTATTTGTATTGAGAGATCTTTCTCCCATTTTTTGCAAAACAGACTGTCGTTGGCTTTGAGGTCAGCAAAAAGCATATTGTGTATCTGAGAAATGAGGTGCGTTTGTGGTGATGATTTGGTACATAGAGATTCAAAGGGTGTAAGTTGCCTGGAATACTGACCTGTCTTATCAAGTGTTTGGAGGTAATATGTTATCATTAGGTATGTCCACTGTGGGATAGGTGCTTTTTCGGAGCGTGATGCTAGTTGCATTGCAGGGATGATTTTGCCTTGGTGGAGGAAGTGAGATGCATTGGTTTGTCCTTGAGGTAGATGGTCATCTAGAAACTGGTGGTGCATGCCAGGGGGGAAGTCCGGGTTCAGTTTTATTGGTGTCAGTGGGCTGGGAGTAGAAGAGAGCGAAACCTTTTTGCAAGTTAAGTGGAAGTAGCGCAGGGTGGGACCTATCGTCGGGTGAGTTTGGATCTCTTGTGGGATATGGTGAAGAGAGATCCACGGGAGTGATTTACATTCTAATTTCGTGAAGGAGGCTTCAAGGGAAACCCAGTCTTTTTGTTGAGTGTGGACATTCCAGTCCACTATCCTGGTGAGATGGGTGGCTATGTGGTAGTTAGAGATGTCAGGAAGACCTATTCCACCTAGACTTTTCGGCGGGAGAGCAAGAGATGGCTTATTCTGTGTTTATGTTTACCCCATAAGAACTTAGAACTGATCTGCCTGTATGACTTGAAAAATAGAGGGGGAATCTGTATCGGTATCGCCTGTAGTAAATATAAAATCCGGGGGAGAGCGTTCATTTTCAGTATGGCCGTTCTGCCAAACCACGAAAATGACATTTTATTCCAAATGTCAAAATCCGAGGTTAATTTGTTTAAGAGGGGGAGAAAGTTTTTACAGTATAGGTCAGCGAGTGAAGATGTGATTTGTATCCCTAAGTACGTTAACGCGTCCTGTTTCCATTGGAATGGAAAATTGTGTTTGCATTGGTCCACTGTATGTTGAGTTAGGGATATGTTAAGGGCGAAAGATTTAGAAAAGTTGATCTTCAGATTGGATAGGGACTGAAATAATTTAAATTCCGATAGTAATATTGGTAGGGTTGTTAAAGGTTGTGAGAGGAATAGTAGTATATCGTCCGCGTAAGCAGCATACTTATATTCTTTTACTGGTGAGAGAATTTCTTTTATGTCCGGGTTGAGTTTTATTTTCCTCAGAAAGGGTTCTAGGGTTAATACAAAGAGGAGGGGTGATAGGGGGCACCCCTGCCTCGTTCCGTTATGGATTGGGAAGGCGTTCGACAGAGTACCATTGATCCTTACCTTCGCTATTGGAGAGCTATATAGTGACATGATAAAGCCAATCAACTGAGGACCAAGTCCTATGGCTTGCAAAACCGCTAGCATGTAATCCCAGGATACTCTGTCGAACGCCTTCTCCGCATCCAATGACAAGAAAAATCCTTTTTGTTTAGTGCGTGTGATCAGGTGATGTAGGTTAATTGCTTTGCAGGTGTTATCCCTGGCTTCTCTGCCAGGGATAAAGCCGACTTGATCGTGGGATATAATGGAGGGGAGAAGTGTTAATAGTCTATTGGCTAGAATTTTGGAGAAGATTTTGATGTCTACATTTAATAAGGAAATCGGTCTATAATTTATAGTGTGGGAGGGGTCCTTGCCTTCTTTTGGGATCACTACTATGTGGGCTTCTAGCATCCCACTAGTAAGGGGGTTAGTGGGGGAGAGAGAGTTAAAGGTCCGTAGGAACGGGGCTTGGAGAATGTCTGTAAATGTTTTGTAATAGGCGGCCGGGAGGCCATCCGGGCCCGGGCTTTTACCGGGCTTGAGTTGTTTGATGGCCTGGGACCATTCTATGGAGGTAATTGGTAAGTCAAGGGATGCTGATATCTCTGGGGATAGTTTCTCAGGGGCATATTTATACAGGAATGTTTTGATATTTAGGATTTTTATTGGAGTAGGAGTAGGTGTTGGTTCAGATGTCTGTAGGTCATAAAGGGAGGAATAATAGTTCGCAAATTCCTTTGCTATTTCTTCATTTTGTGTGAGGGATTGTCCTGAAGAGGAATGTAGTTTGTGTATTGTATTGTCAGATTTTTGTTTGCGTAGAGTCCTGGCTAACAGTCTGCCGCTTTTGTTACCGAACTCATAAAATAGTTTGTGTGAGAGGATGAACTTTTTTTAAGGTTAGAGTAAATTTCCTCTTTGATTAGTGTACGGATCTCTGTTAGTTCTGTTTGGGTGTCTTGCGCTAGCGTTTGTTTATGGGTTGCTTCTAGCTTTTTGAGTCTCTGAAAAAGGTTGTGTATGGTGGCTTTTTTGGCTTCTCTGATGGAAGCTGTGATAGATATTAGTTTCCCTCTTATTACGCATTTGTGTGCTTCCCATTGCGTCAGAGGGGATGTATCTGGGGTATTATTCTCTATAAAGTAATCCTTCAGACAGGAGCGGATTTCTGCTATCTGTATTTCGTCCATCAGGAGTGTGTGATCTAATTTCCATAAGTAGGGACGTTGGGGGGTGTCCGAGAGATTGAGTGACATCGAGATGGGGTGATGGTCTGAGAATGACATCGGGTCTATAGTCGTGGTGGAGAGGGTGGGAAGGTCTGGTTGTGATAGGAATAAATAGTCGATACGGGAATATTTATTATGTGGGGCTGAGAAAAACGTGTAGTCCTTGTCTGATGGATGTAGGGTTCTCCATGAGTCGTGTAGAGCTAGGTCTTGTAGACATTTTTTTTTTTTTTTTTTAATCTTTATTTAAATTTTTCACAAACCATACAAAACATGAGAGAGTAGCCAAAAAAAAGATTGACAAAGACATTCAATGATCTCAACATCCTCTCTCGGAGACTGCCCCCCTGCCCACCCACCTCTCCCCATACCCTTCCCCCCTTCCCCCCGGCAGACATCAGTTACTTTTTCCTTTACTCGGGTGAAGCTACTGGATAACCCCGTGGGTCGGCTTACTTCGTCATCAGTTCGGCACAGGAGAGAGAATTCCTAAAGGTCGTCCAAGTTGCCCATCTTCCTCCCCTCGTTGCATCATCTTTAAATGACCCCTCTTTCTCCCCTTTCTCTAAAATATATATTCCCTGTATTTTAAGCAACCAGTCCCTGACCTTAGGGCCTTCCGTATTCTGCCAATTCTTGGGAATTTCACTTTTTGCTGTATTTAATAGTACTGGGATTATAGACGTATTGTACTCCCGCTTGCCTCCTTCCGAGCTGTGGAACAAACATATCCATGGGTCATATGGTACTGATTTGCCCGTTATCATCTTAATTATTTGAATTACTTTCTCCCAAAACTTTTTGACCACTGGGCAGCTCCACCAAATATGAGCCATGGATCCCGGCATCCCACATCCCCTCCAACAATTAGGGGACCTGTCTGGTTGGTATTTATTGATCTGTACGGGCGTGGCATACCATCTGGATAGGCATTTATAGTTCGACTCTATTGTTTTTATATCGGTTGCCGTGCTGTGTGTGGCTGTTAGTGTGTTGCCCTTTGCGTTTTCTTCTAATGGTGCCCCTAAGTCTATCTCCCATTTCTTAATGAATGGCGGCGTTTCCAACTCCTCCCAGCTCGATAATATTTTATATATGGCCGACATATGTCCTTTCAGCTTATTGCTGTTAAATAACTTCTCTATTGGTAATAGATTGTTTTCTTCCCTTATCATTGTGCCGGGAGACTTTTAACAAAGTGCGAGAGTTGGGCATATCGCCATCCGTTAAGTCTCATTAGCTCTCTATGTGTGTCTAAGTGCTCATAAGTGCCTATTTTCCCTTTCTTCGTAATGTCTTTAACTTGTGTTTTGTTGTTTAAAATCCAGTTACCCCCCACTTCCTCCATCCCTGGGGGGAACAGCTCGTTGTTTTTTAAAAAAATCAGTGGTGAATTGTACTCCCACCCGTTTAATGTGTGCATCCAATCCCAGATTTTGAAAGTGTGTTGTGTAATAGTGTGTGTATTTGGACCTAGTGTTCTACAACGAGGGGGATTCCAAAGTACTATGTTCAAACGTGCTCCACTTAAACCTATCTCCAAGTTGACCCACCTTTTGGTGGTCTCTCCCTTAACCCAATCAACTGCCCGTGCTATTGCTATCGCGTTGTGATATTTTTTGAAGTCAGGGAGGGCCAGCCCCCCTTGTGCTTTCCCTCTACATAATTCTTTGTGTGCCACTCTCGGTTTCTTATTTTTCCAGATAAATCCCTTTAGTATTTGTGTTAACTTTTTAAAATAAATTTGAGGCAATGGGATAGGCAACATTTGCATCTTATAAAATACTTTTGGGGCCAGCACCATTTTCACTGAATTGATTCGCCCTATCCATGAGGTCGGGCAGTGACTCATCCTCTTCGCTTCTGTTAGGACTTCATCCAGCAGAGGCACAAAGTTCAGGGCATACGTCCTCTGTACAGAGTTCGTCAACTTAACCCCTAGGTATTGAATATTGTCCCTTACTGGAAAATGGAAAGTGTCCCTGATCCAGACCTCATCCCTCTTTTCCATGTTGACACTTAGAGCTTCTGATTTTCCCAAGTTGATCTTATAATTTGATAACTCACTATATTTCTTAATAACCGCTAGTATATTAGGGATCGAGATCCTCGGGTTTAAGATGTATAAGAGGACATCGTCGGCATATGCAGCCAGTTTGTGTTCCTCTTTCCCTACTGTACACCCCTTAATGTCCGGATTTTTTCGGAAAGTAGCTAACAAAGGCTCCAATGTCAACACAAATAAGAGGGGGGACAACGGACAGCCCTGTCTAGTGCCGTTTTTCATTTCGAACTGAGCTGAGGGGGTATTGTTAACTTTAACAAAAGCGGAGGGGTGGTAATACAGAACTTTAATCCATTTTAACATTTTTTCTCCCACCCCCATGGCTTCCAACGTTTTGAACATGAAACCCCAGTCTACCCTGTCAAAGGCCTTTTCAGCATCAATTGACAGGAATAGACCTGGGGTTCCGTTGCTCTTAAAGGCCTCTACCAGGAGCAAGGACCGCACCCCATTGTCTCTGCTCTCTCTCCCGGGGACAAAGCCCACCTGGTCCGGGTGGACCAGATACGCCATTCTCCCCTTAAATCTAGATGCGAGCACTTTTGCGTACAGTTTAATATCTGCATTTATAAGCGCTATAGGTCTATAACTGGAGCAGAGGGTGCGGTCCTTGCCCTCCTTGGGGATCAGGGTCACTGCCGCCAGCAGGGCACCCTCACTCATCTCACCCTGGGATCCCAGCTCATTCCAAATCCTACACATCCTCGGGATCAGCGTTTTTCCAAATGTTTTGAAGAAGGCCGCTGTAAAGCCGTCCGGTCCTGGGCTTCTCCCAGAGGGAGTGGATCTCAGGGCAAGACAAATTTCTTCCTCTGTTATGGGTCTGTCAAGATCTTTTGAGTCTGTTTCGGACAATTTATTCAGCTCTGCTTCTGTAAGGAAGGCCTCTACTCTTTTATTACTCCCTCTACTACCACCTATTTTACTCACTGAGTATAGGGATGTGAAGTAATGCCTAAATTCTTCTCCAATTTCCCCCGAGGCGTATTTCAATACTCCATTTTTGTTTTGAATCTTATCTATAAAATTTATGTCCCGTTTTTTCCTCAAAATTTTGGCCAGGTGTTTTCCTGCTTTGTTACCCCACTTGAACTTTTCTCTTGTATATCTATTCATTATGTGTTGCGTCTCCTGTTCCATTAAGTCCCTCAATTCGTCTCTTTTGGTGGTTAGATGCATCAGTAGTGTCTTATCAGGGCCTCTGTAGGCTTTATGTAACTGCTCTATCCTAAAAATGTCTGCAATGAGGGCTTTTTTTCTTTTTATTCTTTCTTTTTTCTGCCCTGCGCCTATCGAGATCAGAATCCCTCTTATATATGCCTTAAAGGTTTCCCAGACCATCGTCCCACCGTGTTTCGCCCGTATCATTGGTTAGAAAAAAATCATCTATCTCCTGCTGGATTCTTTCTATGTTTTTGGGGTCTTTAATTAAGTTCTCGTTTAGGCGCCAAGTAAACGGAGGTTTATGCACTTCTTTTAGTTTTAATTTCATCTTAACGGGGGCGTGGTCTGATAGTGTTCGGATCCCAATCTTGGTCTCTACTACTGAATCCACCAATCTATGATCCACCAGGAGATAGTCCAATCTAGAATGTGTATTATGCACGGGGGAGAAAAAGGAATAATCCCTAACCCCCGCATGCTGAATCCTCCACATATCTAGCAACTGACAGTCATGTAGTTTTTTCCCAACTCTTCGCAGGGTGCCTTTACTCATCCCCCGTGCATTTGATGAACTATCTAGTGATGGGTCAAAACAAAAGTTGAAGTCCCCTGCTGCGATCACCTCCCCTTCTCTAAATTCCAGTAGCTCATTTAGGACCCTCATCAGAAATTTTGATGGGTCTCTATTCGGGCAGTAGATATTGGCAAGGGTGAGAATTCTCGCTCCTAACCTGATTTTCAAAAACAGGAATCGCCCCTCAGAGTCACTCTTCCTATCTATCAGGCAGAAATTAACATTTTTCCCGAAACCAATTGCCACCCCCTTTGCTCGCTTTGTTGGAGAATCACTGTAGAACAAAGATGGGAGGTATTTAGAATAGAGTTTTATATTAGCATCACACGAAAAATGGGTTTCCTGTAAAAAAACTACCTCAGCTCTGAGGAGGTATAGCTCTCTTAGTAGTTTATGTCTCTTGTTAGGGGAGTTTAGGCCCCTAACATTGTATGTTAAACATAAAAAATCCATTTGACCAAAACCTTGTGCCTTGTTAACAACTTTATGGAAAAGAAGCGAGCTCTATGAGTAGTATGTCTGCACTGGGCGGCCCCCCCCCTAACCCCCCCTCCTCCCCCCACCCCCCCCTCATGTCCCCACTTCCCCTACCCCCCTCCACAACAAAGTCCTCGAATTGATGAAATTTCACAATGATATCTCTGGGTGCGTCGCCTCTTAAGTTATGAGGTTTCCTGTCCCTGTGGACACGGTCGATTTTCAGTTCACTGTCCGGGTTTTTTCCCAAGAGGGGATTGAAAAGCTCTTTACAGACTAAGAACAGGTCCTCGTCTCTATGCTCTGGCAGTGATCTGATTCTTAAATTTTGTCTTCTGTTTTGGTTTTCTTGTTCTTCCATTTTATAAAGCAGCTCTCTGTGTCCCCTCTGTAGTGTTTTTACTTGTTTTTTTAACATGGCTATTTCTCCACCTTGTTGTTCCACCCCCCTCTCCATCTCCTCCACTCTTGCTAGGAGGTGTCCCATGTCAGTTCTCACATTCAAGATTTCTGCTTTAATTACTTTTTCTAGGTTCACAAACATATCTTGAATTTCCGTTTTTGTGGGGAGCGCCTCTCTTGTCGGGTCTGTCTCCATATTAAACGCTGGGAATCCTTCCGCAAATGTCCCGGTGGTAGCTGCCCCCCCCTGGGCTCCTTTGCTTTTGGAAACCGCCTTTTTTCTGTCTTTAGCTTCCTTTGGCTCTTGTTGTTTATTATCCAAACTTGGGCTTTTAAGGAACTTTTGAATAGTACTCGAGTTCAGGCTGTCTCTAGATTTATTGGGGTCCGTCGATCTTTGGGGGCGCCCTCTCATGTTCAACCCCGCTCCCCCCTGGCCGCCTTAGCCTTGATTGCCCTGGTTAGTCCCACCACCAGTTAACAGTCTGGCTCAAGGCTCCGCTTCTGCCAGTGCGGAGACTCTAACACAGGGGAGGATACCCAACCTGAGGCCTTCACTTAGGGGAGGGCCCGATCGAGCACCCTACGTATTATGCAAATTAGATTAACTGATGTAGCCCGACTTTTATCAATGCTCTGTCATTGGGGGGGGAGCCCGAATGTCTCCAACCGCGGTCTCAGCTTAGACCTAGCTTAAGTCTGCCTTTGAGAGGACTGCACAAATATTGAGTCCTTGGGGGGAGTTTATGATTTAGCGTCGCTCGGACTCGCCGAGCGCCTTCTTTGCTATATCAGGTAAGTAGCATACCCCCTACAAAATGTCCACTCTAATCGCAGCAGTGGTGTAGAATTAGCACCTCTTCATATACCTTTTGCAGTGCTATAGTTGCCTTTTCTTCCACACATAGAATTACCATAGCAATTAAACCAGTTCATGTGGCATTACTGTCAGCCAGGCTGATCCTACCTGACTCCAGGTGTGCTCCAGGGGAACTCTTTCAGGGACGATATCCACGTGTCCAGGAGGGACCTGCACCACCACCAGTGCCGTCTTCAGCGATGAGGAGTAGAAAAGGGGGGGGGGAAGGCGGGGGGGGGTTAGTCCTCTCCCCGCACGGCTCTCCGCTCTATCAGAGTTGCCAGGCTGTCCTGTCTGCGCTGCTGTATTCCCTCCGCTTATCGCAGCGTGAGTGGTGCAGAGGTGGGAGCGGAATCCGAGGAGTCCTGTGGCGACAGCCTCGCGGGGGGGGGGCGACCAGGAGCGTCGGAGGCTAGTGAGAAATGTCTCCCTTCCGTCTACTGAGTCGGCTGTTAAAAGGACGGCTCCGGTCCCCGGTGTTCGTCGGGCGGCTTCTCCTGCCCGCTCTGGTCAGCTGGCCGGCGAGCCCGCCTATGGCTGGGGGGGAGGAGGAGGGGGGAGAAGCGTTTAAGCAGCCACGGTCTCTCACCCCAGGCTGTTAGGACACAGACGTGCAGCTCTCACCGCTCTCATCGCCCCTGACACCGAGACCCGCCCCCAGCTCACAGCACGTTACGTCATGTCTCCTCCCCCAACATGTGGTTAACCTTGTAGACATTTTTTGATCTGTTTCAGGGCTCTGTATGGAAGATGAGATTTGCCTGTTGAGGAATCTACAATGGGGTCAAGGGGGACATTAAAATCCCCCCCCAGAATCAGGAGACCTTCTTGGAAGGATGATAATTCTCTCGTTATTGTGCGGAAGAACGGGACCTGAGAGGTGTTAGGGCTATAAATGTTTGCCAGGGTGATTGGTCTATTGTTGAATGTGCCTTTGATGAAGATGAATCTACCTTGTGCATCCGTTAGAGTATCTGAAATTTGCAGGTGTGTATTCTTAGAAAGAAGAATTGAGACTCCCTTTGTCTTTGAAGAAGGTGTAGTGGCGTGATAACAATGGGGGAAGAAGTGGTTCGCCAGATTAGGGATGTTAGTGCTAGAGAAGTGAGTCTCCTGTATGAATATTACATCTGCCTTTGAGCTACGCATTTGAGCAAGTAGCTGTGAGCGCTTCTCAGGGATATTTAGGCCCTTTGCGTTGATAGATATGACTTTCAACGAATGGGTGAGTGGTTGCGCCTGATGGGGTGCCATTGTCTCTCTTAAGAGGCTTGGAAGCCTCGGTTTATGAGGATATGTAGGAGGAGTCAGAGATTAGGTTGTGGGTGTGTTTGGGTTTAGGGCAGGAGGGTATTAGCTTAGGGATAAGGGTAGGGGTGTGTGTAGGGGAGTGGTGGGAGGGTGTGTGGAGGAGAGGTTTCAGGGGAAGTGAGCAAGGAAACCGGTTGTGTGGGTCGGCCGTCGGACCCACTAGTTAAATACGGGGGGACCGGTATGAGTCAGCAAGAACCGCTGGGTTCCGCTGTGTGCGGGAGTGGAAGGTGACGTTCAGAGAAAGGAGGTCGTCCTGAGTCCCATTGAGGTCATGACGGGCGGAGTGAGTGTTCGCTTAATATGCGGGTCGGGGCTCCACAGTGGGTGTTAAGAGAATCCCCCTGTGGGCCCGAATGGTATCTTAAAAGTTTTCTAACTATGGCATGTTTGAGGTGAAAATGCATCCTTATCATAGGAGATCTATGAGTTATGATATTGTGTATATGTCACGGGAGATTTAGGGGTGTTTTGATTTGAGAGATGTATTCTAGAGAGTGGGCAGGTTCATTATCGTGTGATACTTGTTTAGTAATGAAAAGGTGATATTGACTTACTGCCTCTTATGTCAAGAGAACTGACATTGGTTAAAATTAAAATGAGTAAAACTGTATAGGCCTCGGGTAGAATGAAGGTGTATGGTACCTGTAGGCCTGGTAACTTTCAAAATAACTGGTGAACTTACACCTTTATGAACTTAACAAACCAAACGAAATAAAAGGATAACGGAAACAGTCATACCTGTAATAGAGAGGGTGGATCAACAATAAGATCTCCCTGGTATCGAGAGGGGCACGCTCTGCCGTAAGCTCTGAGCAAGATCTTTGAGAGTTACACCCTGTTGGTGTTTGAATAATCAGTGTAATAAATTCTGTGGGGGAGGGTCAAGCTGAGGTTAGGATGTTCAGCATAAATGGGTAGGTATTTTTGGTGTGGATCGCTTACCAGAGCCCGCCCCTGTCGACCTCCAGAACGATTTCTGTGTACGCTGTTGCCTAAGATTTAAACATATTAGAGTTATATACCATAATGGAAAACATAAGAGAAGCTGGGGAGGGGCGGGGTTGTATGACAATAACTCTGACCGTAGCTCAACCAATGGTACCAATATTCACGTATGACCAGTAAAATGGAGTTGTTATGCAAGGAACACTTGCACGTGAAAGTGAGCTATGGGGTGATGCTCTGAGCTGTTTATCCTAAAGGTGAGAGAGTGTGAGAGGAAGCCCTAAGTTACAAAAAATAATAAAATGGAGGGGGAGAATTAGGGGTATAGGGGGAAAGGGATGAGAATAGAAAGACATTTATATTTACTGCAGGTGTCCATCATTTTATGTCAGAACAGCTTCTCTTGTTCTTCTGATTGGGTGTCTTCTGAGATCCAGGCGTTACCAGGCCGTTAGGTGATCCTGGCTCTGCGATGTGCAGGGGAGGCTGTGGGGCTGCCGTTCCTCGGCAGGTCCAGGTCTCGTTGCGGGGAGAAATGCGGCCTTTGGTGGTGTCGGCGGCGTCCAAGGTGGAAGTTTCCTGCTTCTGCTATGCCGTCCATCGAAGTGGCTCTGCGTAGCTGGGGGAGACGAAAATCGCTGTACCAGTCCGGCAGGGCGACAATTGGGATATCCAGTGTAGAGCAGAAGTGGTCCAAGTCCTCAGGGACTCTGAGGAGGGCTGTACGTCCCTGGTGCGAAGCGGAGAGACCAAAGGGGAATTTCCATCGGTATGCGATAGATCTGGTTCGCAGAATGTCGAGTAAGGGCCTCAATTCACGTCTCCTCTGCAGGGTAATGTTGGAGAGATCCTGATAGATTTTGACGTTTGAGCCTTGGTAGATTATCTGATTGCGATTTCTGGAGGCCCTTAAAATGTCCTCTTTTAGTGAGAAATCTATGAGACAGCAGACGGTGTCTCTGGGGGGGTCTGTATCTCTCCCTCTTGGTCGTAGCGCCCTGTGTATGCGTTCAAAACCCACCGGGGCATCTTGGGGCCTGTCCAGGAGCTCATTCACAATGGTAGTGACTGCTTGGGATAACTGCTGTGGATCGATCGCTTCTGGTATCCCTCTAAATCGGAGGTTGCGGCGTCTCCCGCGATTGGCGAGATCTTCCATGTGGCGATTTATGTCTCTTAAGTGTATGGCATGGGACTCTGTGATCTGCTGGACATGGCACAGGGAAGCCTCGTGTCATGTCTGGGTAGTTTCAACCTCTTCTACTCTGAGTGAGATTGCCTGTATGTCGGAACGCATGTCCGAGATGGCCGCCATTAAAGTGTTTTTTATGTCTGTGGCGACAGTATGGAGATCATCCAGGTTTACTGCGGGAGGGTGTCTCTGTTCTGTTCCCGTGCCTGCTCTGCTCTGTGTGCCTGAGCTGGGGGTGCTGGCGCTCTGGGGCTGCGGTTTACTCGAGGCCGCTGGCTGAGCGGCCTGCATGGCGCCTCTGGGCCGGGAGCGGAAGATCTCGGGAATATGCTCTCCCCGCGGGGGGTTTTGGTTCCGAGGGGATCTGGATGGGGATGCTGAGGTGCTGCGGGCTGTTCTTACCATAGCAGATGGTCGTCTGGTAGCGAAACGCTAGTGTAGCGGGACCTCATGGACGGGAGCTTCAGCACAACGCATCCATCTTAGAGCGGCTCCAAACCACGCCCCGATGAGGGTAAGATTTTTATCCTTTTATATCACATTTTATTGTATTGAATGTTTGCTAATATATTGTATTTCTTTCCTCATTCCCTAATTACCATGATTGTAATATGCTGTGAATGTCCCCTTTCTCCTCATGCATGCTTGAATTTTATGGGTTTTTTTTAGTCCTTCATACACTTCACTTACCTCCCCAGCATGCTCTCTTGCCCCTATATTCACCTCATGTAGTCACTTAACATTGTATTTTATCAGCTCCATAGTAGTGCTTTACCCCAAACACCCCCTAAAATGTTTAGAAATGTGAATTGTTCTTTAAATTCAGGCAGAGTGCCAGAGGCTTTTTTTGGTGTCCCCAAATCATTTTGAACCCTCCCTCCCCCCAACTGCTAAGTCAGCTAATCTCAATTCTCTATCTATCCTCAATCCTCTATCTGCTGACTTTGCCCAACCCATACACACTATACCTATCTCTTTTGTGGTCAGATTTATGGATGAATTCCCCAAAGCATGTAGTGGAAGGGCCTGCCGGTATACTTTCAAATGGTACTGTTTAAAGTTTTTGGATACTATTATTATCTTGATAGGTAATAGCAGAATGTCCAAATGTGCTCAAATGTGTACAGTGTGTATTTATATATTTGTATTATGACACTTCTTACCTGTCCAGTGGGCTGCCAATAGTGTAACTAAGGAGGGGCTGTTCCAAGTAATACCCATTATTTAGGCATTCATCTCTCAATGAAGTGAAGAGGGTTACCTGTCCAAGATTAGCCCCCCCTATAATGTTAGAAATGGCCCATGAGAGGGGGGGGGGATATGATAGGTTTACCTTATACTTTGGTGTTGTAAAATTCACCCTAAAAAATGTTATCTGGATGTTGGCCAAGAATGTTTGTGTCTAATCTGCTTTTCATGTTTATGTGCAAAAAGACTAATTTTTTTCTTGTTTTCCTCAACAGTTTCCTTCCACGCCACAGGAATGGCAGACTGTGGCCTCCCACTTTGCCCAGCGGTGGGACTTTCCTAACTGCGGAGGGGCAATTGATGGGAAACACGTCCACATCGTCCCACCACCCAACTCAGGGTCGTACTATTATAATTACATGGGGTTTAATAGTATTGTGATGTTGGCGTTGGTGTCGGCTAATTACGAGTTCCTGTATGTGGACGTGGGGAAGAATGGCTGGATGTCCGATGGTGGAGTCATCGTCCAGACGGAGTTTTACAGGCGTCTCCAGAATGGCAGCTTGGACTTGCCACCTCCAGAAGAGAATGTGGAAGGACTCCCATTCGTCTTCGTTGCCGATGAAGCCTTTGCGCTGGGGGACCCTCTTATGCGGCCATTCCCGATGAGGACCCTCACCCCGGAACAGAGGGTTTTTAATTACCGGCTGGCCAGAGCCAGAAGAGTAGTGGAGAACACATTTGGAATCATGGCCAGCCGGTTCTGCCTATTTCTTACACCCATCCATATGGCGGAGTATAAACTGAATCATATAATCCTGGCGTGCTGTGTTCTACATAACTTTTTACGTCAACATTCTGCCAACTATGCTAGCTCAGTTGGGCCTGAGGCCAGAATGATAAATGAAACAACCCTGACGGCGCTTGAAAGTGGCCGTCCTGGCTTGCCCTCCCTGAGTGCCCGTGATGTCCGGTTAAGATACCTTGAGTTCTTTGCGGGTAGGGGGGCCATCAATATGCCAGACAATTTGTGAACACTTGATCCAATAAAAAAAAAATGCAAATCTTTGGTGACATTTACTGCTTGTGTTTGTTTTAGCTGACCCTGACAGAAAAGTGGTGAGTCCAGAAAATGGCATGATTGTGTAGCCTTATACAATGCACTTTTGGGTGTTATTTACTAAAGGCAAAGACACTTTGCACTACAAGTGCACCTGAAACTGCACTGAAACTGCACTTGTAGTGCAAAGTGGATTTGCCCTTAGGAAATAACCCCCATTGTCACAGAAAACAGCAATTACATCACCACAAAAGTGTTGTAGCGTTGAGACAATAATCCACACATTCTTGATTAACAATCTTTTTAATACCTGCACAATCACATGTGCATTTAGAAAAGGTTTTTAAAACAAACCAACATGTTTGTTGTATAACAATTTTTGGGGTGGCATTATCAAAAATAGAAATGTCCATTTAAGATCAAACAGGCATGTGTAAAACCAACAAGAAAGACACAAATCTTGAACTTTCACATTTCACATTTGGTAGAACTTGAAGGCAATATCAGACTTGATTATTTAGGAACTGTGTTTGATATTGCGTTCAGATGGGGTGAAGTCACCCCAGGAAAAGCCAAATTTGGAAGATGCACACAAATTTCCCAATGTCAACATGTGCTACCTGGCATCACGGGGGATCAAGGGACGAGTTTTGGGGGAGAAACCCCTTCCTTTCAGCTACTTTATTATTGAGGAAGGGGTTGCACCCCCAAACGCCTACATTGATCTCCCGTGATGGCAGATAGCACATGTTGGCACACTGTGTGCATCCTCCAAATTTTGCTTTTCTAAAAATCGCTAAAACTTTTTGAACTTTGTAGCACACAAAAGAAGAAAGGGATTTGGAGGGGTTTTAAACTCTACCCAAAACATCAATGATGTTTTTATTTTTTTGAATAACATCATTGATGTGTTTCTGGAGGTTTTCCAAAGCTAAATTACACCCCATGATCTCCCTGATCAGGATCTGTGCACTTTCTGATACGAAAGGATCTGGATCCACAACATCACGATCACCTAAAAAGAGAGAAACCAAACAAAAACAGGTATCAAAAATATGCCGGCATCCATCTCTTACCTGAGCCTGTGGTCGCAGACACTCACCTGTTGTGGTGACTAGTTCCACCACATCTTCTTCCTCCTGCTCTTCTTGTGTTGGGGGTATTTCCCCTTCTTCCAGAGGTGGGGGGTCTGTGGTCTCCTCGGATGAGGGGTGTCCTCCGAGTCTTTTCACCCCTATGTAAAACAAAAATGGTATACTTAGCACACACATATTTGATGGCAGAACTAAAATAGGAAACATTGCTTGGAAGTGGTGTTTTATAGGCCGAAAGAAAAATGTTTGAAACAAACGAATAATGTGCCCATGAACATGAAAGTTGCCATTTTAAAATGTACACTTTTAAGAAAAGCACATGGAGCAGCACGAACGTAATAAACACAAAAAGAATAGGAACACAGCACAACTACTTACTTTTTTGCAGCACTCTCTGGATCTTTCGGTACTGCTCATGTTCTTGTAATTTGAGGTCCGACCACCGCTTCCTGAGCTGATCTTTCGATCATCGTACCCCGAAATTCCGGTGCAGACTCCTGACCACTTTCGCCATGATCTTGGCCTTTCTGACATTGGGGTTGGGGTAAGGTCCATACTTCCCCTCATAGTCGGCCTTCTTCAGGATGTCCACCATCTCCAACATCTCCCCAAAGGACATATTTGAGGCCTTAAATCTCCTTCTGGATCGGGACGTCTCCGGATCTGGGCTTTCCTCCTCCTCCTGGTTCCTGTAATTAGCATGCACCTGCTGTGTCTCCGCCATGTGCTCTTCCTCCACTGCGCAGAACGAAAAGGGGCGGGGAATAGACTAGAAAGAACGTCAGGGGCGGGCGGAGTTACACGCATGCGCAGTGTGTATAAAGCGTAACACGCGTGCGTATTGCATACGATCTGTGAGCGGAGGAAGGAGCATCGAGGCACCGATCGTGATAACGAAGGTAAGATCTAAAGTTGGGCCTATACTGCTTCGGAATTGAAGCCTATATTGTAACAAGATTAGGAGAGTTTGGCCTGACCTTAGGGTTTGTCTTGTATTCTGTCTTGCAGAGAAAATGGATGGCTTCAACGACCACAATTTCCTCCCCCTGTTCATAGACAAATACAGGGAGCTGCCCTGTCTGTGGCAGGTGAGACATCCTCATTATAATAATAAACAAAAAAGGCAGACAGCGCTGGAGAAACTGCTGGAGTTGGTGACGCCGGTGGTCCCCACAGCAACCATCCCTTATTTAAAAAACAAAATTGGTGGCCTGTGAAGCAATTATCTTAGGGAGCGCAAGAAGGTCACGGATTCCCAGAGATCCGGAGCTGCAGCAGATGACGTTTATGTCCCAAGGCTGTGGTACTATGAGAGACTGCGATTTCTGTCAGACCACACTGAAGTCAGGGAATCCCTCTCTACTCTTCCTTTCACTCTTTCTTCCACCCCAGCTGAGGCTTCTGATGTCCAACCTGGGCCTTCCAGCCAGGAAGAAGTGGAGGAGCCCAGCTGGAGTCAGGTATAGCATTCTTCTACAGATTTCTTGTCAATAAAGAAATTATGTTTACTAGATGTTATTATTGATCACTAATTGCTGATTGAAAAAAGTGTTTTTTTACATATCAATAGACAGTAGTGGGCACCCACAATTGGGACAAGAATGAAAAATGCTGGGCTCAGAATGATAGTCTGTTATATTTGTTAACATTCAATTTGCAACAGTCAGGAGGTGAAAATTGTGTGTGATTGATGAATAAAAAACTAAAACAATGTCCCTTTTTCATACACAGGAAGACCTCGCCAGGAGGAGGCTGTGGAATGCGGCAGCCAGGAGGAGGCGTGGGCTAAGTGTCAGCCAGGAGAAGCCTGAGACCAGTCGCAGCCTGACCAAATTGCAGGTTCCTCCCCTCCGCCTTCCATACAAAAGACCGAGGAAGGGGAGTCACGTTCAGGATTCTGCACTCAGGCTTATTCAGGAGGCTTCTTCGTCCCTCCGAGCCTTACCCACTCCTGAAGAGGCCTTTGCCTGCATGGCTGCCACAAAACTGCAGGGCATGCAGGAGGGTCAACGCCTCATGTGTGAGCAACTTATTTATATAGTCCTAACTAAGGGGGTGAGTGGTGAAATCACACCCAAGACCAACAGAATTGAGTTGGACCATCCTCCTCCTGCTGCCACAACTCCACCACCAGAGCCACAGCGTAGAAGGAAGGGTGGAAGGAAGATCAGAGAGTGATGTCCCTGGGTTCAGTCTGGTCTGACAAAAGCTGCAGTCTCTTGTATGACCACAGCCTGGGGACACAGATGTCATCTGCTTCTTTCCGGATCTCTGGGACTTCTGGACCAGACTGCACTCCCTTAGATATGGACTCCTCAGGCCACCAATTTTGCTTGAAAATAGTTGATGTGTGCCCTGGGGGTCCAAGGCTTCACCCATTTCTGCTGTTTCTCCAGCGTTGCCTCCCTCTTTGATTAGGTGTGAGCCCTTAATAAATTAATTTTTTTGGAAAATTATACTCTCCTATGTGTGTTTTCATCCAAAAAGGACAGTTTGTTGGTGAGGATTCAGGTACATTTCTAAAGTACAATGTGAGACAACAACACCAAACAATCTCCTACAGATTAAATATAACAACATATTAATGGTGTTGTGGTAACATGACACACAAAACACACACAAAAATATTCTGGAGTAAAAATAAAAATACAATAAAACAAAGATCAGCCTTGAAAAAAATACAAACCAAAAAAAATAAATAATCTGCCTTAAAACAAAAAAAAAATAATACAACATAAAAATAATGTTGTCAGATGTGACAAATCAAAATATATTGAGGGAATCCCGATAAATAATAAAGAATTAAGTTTGTGAGAAGTCTGTGTGAATATGAGCAGCAAAACTACTTCATTCTTCTCACATTATAAAGAAGAAGAGAGTGCGCTGTATTAAACCATTTTTAACATTGCAGCGTGACGAAAGTGCTGTATCCATTGTGAACGCTAAGTTTACCAGACCGAGCTGTTCCGTCTCGGAATTTCTTCTGAGCATGCGTGGCACTTTGTGTGTTGGAACAGGCCACACGCGGTCGGAATTGACGCAATCGGATTTTGTTGTCAAAAAATTTCATAGCCTGCTCTCAAACTTTGTGTGTCGGAAAATCCGATGGAAAATGTCCGATGGAGCCCACACACGGTCGGAATGTCCGACAACACGCTCCGATCGGACATTTTCCATCGGAAAATCCGACCGTGTGTACGGGGCATAACTCAGGAGATTGTGGCTCTGGGATCTCGCACTGATCGTTTGAAAACTAAACATGATGAGCTCAGCAATGCCCACAATGAGCTCTCCAGGGAATATAAAAACCTGGCTACAACGGTCACACAGCTGCAATCTCAGGTCGAAGATCTCGACAATCGTAACAGACGTAACAATCTCAGGGTTAGAGGGATCCCTGAATCTAATACGGATCTGATGCCCTCCATTTGCAAGCTGTTTCAATAATTGTTACCAGACCACAAGGTGGATTCATTTACTTGCGACCACATTCATCGTGCTTCGTGTCCAAAACCACCTCCTGATAAACCCCCTAGAGACATTGTGCTCTGCCTAAAGGACTTCCTTATTAAAGAAGAGATCCTCAGGGCTGCTCGCAACTCCCATTCTATCACTCTGGATGGCACCCCAGTGCAAATATATCCTGACATCTCTCCAGCAACCCTGGATAGATGCCGCAAGATGAAGGAGGTGACCACAGTGTTAGCAGCTGCCCACATACGCTACCGATGGGGATTCTCCTTTAAACTCTCCATTCCTCATAATGGGACTACATATACAGCCACTACCTTGTTGGAAGGGCAGGAGATTTTAGTGAAATTGGGCTTGCTGGAGGCGGCTCCTGTGCCTCGCCCACCCGCCACCCCAAGATCAACCCCAATCTGGCGCACACCTTCTCCTAGATGCAACAGAAGGAATGTCAGGCAAGACATTGCTCCTAACCATAATTGAAGATCTGACCTACAACTGTCTTTATCTGGGTGCTGACTCGGTTCCCACCAATTAGCTTGTTCTCTACTATGGATAGATCGCCTACTGCCCGTTCTCGGATGTCCCTCGCAACAACCTTTGTTATCCTGTTCACCTGAGTCTACTTTCCAGTTTAACCCTTAACTGATGGAACTCACTCCTGCCTGATGACTTCTGGATTCCTTTGAAATAACTCCTGGATTCCTAACCACGGGACTGCAGGCGTACAGATGGACACCAGAACGGACATTTTCCAAACCCCTCTTTTTTTTTTTTTTAGGTGGACGATACGGTCTATGTGCACTCGGGCGGAGAGCTGAGTGGAGCACGCTTTCAGGTATCTCCAGAGACCTGTATATAGGCTCTGATTGTGGACATTGAGGGTGATTTTTGGTTTTAACCACTTGCCGACCGCCTACCGCATATATACTGCGGCAGAATGGCACGGGCAGGCAAAATCACGTACCCGTACGTGATCTGCCTCCCGCGGGCGGGGGGTCCGATCGGACCCCCCCCCGGTGCCATCGGCGGTCGGCATTTGACTGGGAGCGTCGGGAGGCGAGGGGGAGACCATCCGATCGTGGCCCCCCCCTCGCGATCGCTCCCAGCCAATGGGAATCCTCCTCTGCCTGTGTGTCGTTTCACACAGGCAGAGGATGTGATGTCATCTCTCCTCGGTCTGGCAGTTTCCGTTCCAGCGCCGAGGAGAGAAGACAAGTGAGTGCACAACACACACACACACACAGTAGAACATGCCAGGCATACCTTACACCCCGATCCCCCCCCGATCGCCCCCCGATCCCCCCCCAATCACCCCCCCCCCTGTCACAAACTGACATTAGCAGTATTTTTTTTTTTTTTTTCTGATTACTGCATAGTGTCAGTTTGTGACAGTTAGTGTTAGGGCAGTGAGTATTACCCCCCTTTAGGTCTAGGATACCCCCCTAACCCCCCCTAATAAAGTTTTAACCCCTTGATCACCCCCCCTCACTAGTGTCGCTAAGCGATCATTTTTCTGATCGCTGTATTAGTGTCGCTGGTGACGCTAGTTAGGAACGTAAATATTTAGGTTCGCCGTCAGCATTTTATAGCGACAGGGACCCCCATATACTATCTAATAAATGTTTTAACCCCTTGATTGCCCCCTAGTTAACCCTTTCACCACTGATCACCGTATAACTGTTACGGGTGACGCTGGTTAGTTCGTTTATTTTTTATAGTGTCAGGGCACCCGCCGTTTATTACCGAATAAAGGTTTAGCCCCCTGATCGCCCGGCGGTGATATGCGTCGCCCCAGGCAGCGTCAGATTAGCGCCAGTACCGCGAACACCCACGCACGCAGCATATGCCTCCCTTAGTGGTATAGTATCTGATCGGATCAATATCTGATCCGATCAAATCTATACTAGCGTCCCCAGCAGTTTAGGGTTCCCGAAAACGCAGTGTTAGCGGGATCAGCCCAGATACCTGCTAGCACCTGCGTTTTGCCCCTCCGCCCAGCCCAGCCCACCCAAGTGCAGTATCGATCGATCACTGTCACTTACAAAACACTAAACGCATAACTGCAGCGTTCGCAGAGTCAGGCCTGATCCCTGCGATCGCTAACAGTTTTTTTGGTAGCGTTTTGGTGAACTGGCAAGCACCAGCCCCAGGCAGCGTCAGGTTAGCGCCAGTACCGCTAACACCCACGCACGCAGCATACGCCTCCCTTAGTGGTATAGTATCTGATCGGATCAATATCTGATCCGATTAGATCTATACTAGTGTCCCCAGCAGTTTAGGGTTCCCAAAAACGCAGTGTTAGCGGCATCAGCCCAGATACCTGCTAGCACCTGCGTTTTGCCCCTCCGCCCGGCCCAGCCCACCCAAGTGCAGTATCGATCAATCACTGTCACTTACAAAACACTAAACGCATAACGGCAGCGTTCGCAGAGTCAGGCCGGATCCCTGTGATCGCTAACAGTTTTTTTTGTAGCGTTTTGGTGAACTGGCAAGCGCCAGCGGCGTAGTACACCCCGGTCATAGTCAAACCAGCACTGCAGTAACACTTGGTGACGTGGCGAGTCCCATAAGTGCAGTTCAAGCTGGTGAGGTGGCAAGCACAAGTAGTGTCCCGCTGCCACCAAAAAGACAAACACAGGCCCGTCGTGCCCATAGTGCCCTTCCTGCTGCATTCGCCAATCCTAATTGGGAACCCACCGCTTCTGCAGCGCCCGTACTTCCCCCATTCACATCCCCAACCAAATGCAGTCGGCTGCATGAGAGGCATTTTTATGTCCTCCCGAGTACCCCTACCCAACGAACCCCCCAAAAAAGATGTTGTGTCTGCAGCAAGTGCGGATATAGGCGTGACACCCGCTATTATTGTCCCTCCTGTCCTGACAATCCTGGTCTTTGCATTGGTGAATGTTTTGAACGCTACCATGCACTACTTGAGTATTAGCGTAGGGTACAGCATTACACAGACTAGGCACACTTTCACAGGGTCTCCCGAGATGCCATCGCATTTTGAGAGACCCGAACCTGGAACCGGTTACAGTTATAAAAGTTAGTTACAAAAAAAAGTGTAAAAAAAAAAACAAAAAAAACACAAACAAAAATATAAAATAAAAATAGTTGTCGTTTTATTGTTCTCTCTCTCTCTATTCTCTCTCTATTGTTCTGCTATTTTTTACTGTATTCTATTCTGCAATGTTTTATTGTTATTATGTTTTATCATGTTTGCTTTTCAGGTATGCAATTTTTTATACCTTACCGTTTACTGTGCTTTATTGTTAACCATTTTTTTGTCTTCAGGTATGCCATTCACGACTTTGAGTGGTTATACCAGAATGATGCCTGCAGGTTTAGGTATCATCTTGGTATCATTCTTTTCAGCCAGCGGTCGGCTTTCATGTAAAAGCAATCCTAGTGGCTAATTAGCCTCTAGACTGCTTTTACAAGCAGTGGGAGGGAATGCCCCCCCCCCCAACATCTTCCGTGTTTTTCTCTGGCTCTCCTGTCTCAACAGGGAACCTGAAAATGCAGCCGGTGATTCAGCCAGCTGACCATAGAGCTGATCAGAGACCAGAGTGGCTCCAAACATCTCTATGACCTAAGAAACCGGAAGCTACGAGCATTTTATGACGTAGATTTCGCCGGATGTAAACAGCGCCATTGGGAAATTGGGAAAGCATTTTATCACACCGATCTTGGTGTGATCAGATGCTTTGAGGGCAGAGGAGAAATCTAGGGTCTAATAGACCCCAATTTTTGCAAAAAAGAGTACCTGTCACTACCTATTGCTATCATAGGGGATATTTACATTCCCTGAGATAACAATAAAAATGATTTAAAAAAAAAAAAATGAAAGGAACAGTTTAAAAATAAGATAAAAAAATAATAATAATAAAGAAAAAAAAAAAAAAAAAAAAAAAAGCACCCCTGTCCCCCCTGCTCTCGCGCTAAGGTGAACGCAAGCGTTGGTCTGGCGTCAAATGTAAACAGCAATTGCACCATGCATGTGAGGTATCGCCGCGAAGGTCAGATCGAGGGCAGTAAGTTTAGCAGTAGACCTCCTCTGTAAATCTAAAGTGGTAACCTGTAAAGGCTTTTAAAGGCTTTTAAAAATGTATTTAGTTTGTCGCCACTGCACGTTTGTGCGCAATTTTAAAGCATGTCATGTTTGGTATCCATGTACTCGGCCTAAGATCATCTTTTTTATCTCATCAAACATTTGGGCAATATAGTGTGTTTTAGTGCATTAAAATGTAAAAAAGTGTGTTTTTTCCCCAAAAAATGCGTTTGAAAAATCGCTGCGCAAATACTGTGTGAAAAAAAAAAATGAAACACCCACCATTTTAATCTGTAGGGCATTTGCTTTAAAAAAAATATATAATGTTTGGGGGTTCAAAGTAATTTTCTTGCAAAAAAAAATTATTTTTTTATGTAAACAATAAGTGTCAGAAAGGGCTTTGTCTTCAAGTGGTTAGAAGAGTGGGTGATGTGTGACATAAGCTTCTAGATGTTGTGCATAAAATGCCAGGACAGTTCAAACCCCCCCCAAATGACCCCATTTTGGAAAGTAGACACCCCAAGCTATTTGCTGAGAGTCATGTTGAGTCCATGGAATAATTTATATTGTGACACAAGTTGCGGGAAAGAGACAATTTTTTATTTTTTTTATTTTTTTTTGCGCAAAGTTGTCACTAAATGATATATTGCTCAAACATGCCATGGGAATATGTGAAATTACACCCCAAAATACATTCTGTTGCTTCTCCTGAGTACGGGGATACCACATGTGTGGGACTTTTTGGGAGCCTAGCCGCGTACGGGACCCCGAAAACCAAGCACCGCCTTCAGGCTTTCTAAGGCCGTAAATTTTTGATTTCACTCTTCACTGCCTATCACAGTTTCGGAGGCCATGGAATGCCCAGGTGGCACAAAACCCCCCCAAATGACCCCATTTTGGAAAGTAGACACCCCAAGCTATTTGATGAGAGGTATAGTGAGTATTTTGCAGACCTCACTTTTTGTCACAAAGTTTTGAAAATTGAAAAAAGAAAAAAAAAAATTTTTTTTCTCGTCTTTCTTTATTTTCAAAAACAAATGAGAGCTGCAAAATACTCACCATGCCTCTCAACAAATAGCTTGGGGTGTCTACTTTCCAAAATGGGGTCATTTGGGGGGGGTTTGTGCCACCTGGGCATTCCATGGCCTCCGAAACTGTGATAGGCAGTGAGGAGTAAAATCAAAAATTTACGCCCTTAGAAATCCTGAAGGCGGTGCTTGGTTTTCGGGGTCCCGTACGCGGCTAGGCTCCTAAAAAGTCCCACACATGTGGTATCCCCGTACTCAGGAGAAGCAGCTAAATGTATTTTGGGGTGCAATTCCACATATGCCCATGGCCTGTGTGAGCAATATATCATTTAGTGACAACTTTGTGCAAAAAAAAAAAAAAAAAAAAAAATGTGTCACTTTCCCGCAACTTGTGTCAAAATATAAAACATTCCATGGACTCAACATGCCTCAAAGCAAATAGCTTGGGGTGTCTACTTTCCAAAATGGGGTCATTTGGGGGGGGTTTATGTCATCTGGGCATTTTATGGCCTTCAAAACTGTGATAGGTAGTGAGGAGTAAAATCAAAAATGTACGCCCTTAGAAATCCTGAAGGCGGTGCTTGGTTTTCGGGGCCCCGTACGCGGCTAGGCTCCCAAAAAGTCCCACACATGTGGTATCCCCGTACTCAGGAGAAGCAGCTAAATGTATTTTGGGGTGCAATTCCACATATGCCCATGGCCTGTGTGAGCAATATATCATTTAGTGACAACTTTTTGTAATTTTTTTTTTTTTTTTTGTCATTATTCAATCACTTGGGACAAAAAAAATGAATATTCAATGGGCTCAACATGCCTCTCAGCAAATTCCTTGGGGTGTCTACTTTCCAAAATGGGGTCATTTGTGGGGGTTTTGTACTGCCCTGCCATTTTAGCACCTCAAGAAACGACATAGGCAGTCATAAATTAAAGGCTGTGTAAATTCCAGAAAATGTACCCTAGTTTGTAGACGCTATAACTTTTGCGCAAACCAATAAATATACACTTATTGACATTTTTTTTACCAAAGACATGTGGCCGAATACATTTTGGCCTAAATGTATGACTAAAATTGAGTTTATTGGATTTTTTTTAGAACAAAAAGTAGAAAATATCATTTTTTTTCAAAATTTTCGGTCTTTTTCCGCGTATAGCGCAAAAAATAAAAACGGCAGAGGTGATCAAATACCATCAAAAGAAAGCTCTATTTGTGGGAAGAAAAGGACGCAAATTTCGTTTGGGTACAGCATTGCATGACCGCGCAATTAGCAGTTAAAGCGACGCAGTGCCGAATTGTAAAAAGTGCTCTGGTCAGGAAGGGGGTAAAACCTTCCGGGGCTGAAGTGGTTAAGTTCTCTCATAAGTATGATAATAGAATGCACATACTTTGAATAGTTTTATAAAGAGTTGTCGGCTATTCCGACGGATGTCGCTACCATGCCACCCCACTCCACTCATATCTTGGCTTCCCTTCGAAGTCTGGATATGACTTCTGGAGTTAGAGGCGTTTTCGCCCCTTACATTATTATTGTCTCAGTTTCAGGATTATGCGGTTTGCAACCTGACCCAATGTTTTCTCAGCTCTTTCTAACTGTGCTGGTTTGTTTCTTTACTATTTTTTTGATTTTACATTTTCTATTTCATTTTTTTTTTCTTCACAGTCTAAATCATATCATTCAAAGCATTCTGTATATTAAGCATGACAATGTACATTTTAGAGGATATCTCCTACTGTATGTGGCGTTTCCCTTCTAGCGGAGTGCTTGGGCGGAGCACAAATAATTTCACTATACTATTCAGGTGAACTCCAATGGATCATTCTGCATAGATGGTGATTACATGTGTTACGCACAATGTGCAGGGCTTTAACTCTCCCCACAAGTAGAAAAAGGCCTTCACCACCTACAAAAAATTGGGAGCCAAAATTATTCTGCTACAGGAGACCCATTTTGCTACAAATAATCACCCTACTTTCTTTCATAGATCATACAAACAGACTTTCTTTAACCATTATCAGACCAAATGTAGAGGTGTAGCTATATTGTTGCATAACACATTCCCTTTAGAGGTGCAACGGGTCTACAAAGATCCTGATAGTAGATTCCTTATCATTAAAGGGTTGATCGCAGGAAGGGATATAACAATTGCAAATGTATATGCACCTAATGTAGCACAGGCCTCCTTCTTTGCCACTTTTTTCAGAACTCTAGAAAGATACTCTTCAACACATATGTTTGTTGAAGAAGATCCTAACCTTGTAGCCCATCCCCAATTAGACAGAAGCACCACCTCTCACACCTCAGCAACTTTTCCCAAATCCATGTCCAAATCACTACAGTCTTTACAACTAGCTGATGCATGGCGTTCACATAATACAGGGGCTAGAAACTACACCTTTTATTCTCACCCCCACAATTCTTTTGCCAGGCTGGATTACATTTTTGCACCCCCATTATCCTTGCCAACTCTATTAACTCGGACATTCTGGTCTGTCCATGGTCGGACCATAATATCGTAACCCTGACTACCACCCTTATTGGCCTGTCAGACACACCTTACTCATGGCATCTGAACAATTCCCTACTTACTGATCCCATCACAAGACAAGAAATTTCCACTGCTATTCAGGAATACTTCAGGTTGAATGCCACCCCTGATATATCTCCTAGCACTTTGTGGGTAGCCCACAAGGCCGTTCTGCAAGGTAGACTTATAAGTATAGCCTCAAGCAAAAACAGAGAACGATGGCACCAAATATACACCCTCACAACAGAACTAGACAAATTATATAAATTACAAACAGGAAATCCAACATTAGCCAACGCACAATCGGTAGCGCATAAAAGACTTGAGTTAAATACCCTCTTGTCAGCAAAAACAGAGAAGACCCTTCGTTGGTCCAAAGCTAAATTTCTCCTACATAGCAATTCGGCTTCCTCCATGTTTGCTCGTAAATTGAATCAAACCATACACCCCCCACATTTATACAAACTCCGCAACGCCTCCGGTAATATGGTCTCGCACCCTAAAGAGGTTTTAACTGTATTTGAGCAATTCTATTTCAACTTACTCTCCCATCCTCCCTCCTTCCCAGCGCGAACATCCAATGAGTGGTTTTCCTCATTACCACTATCTTCTTTAACATCCTCTCAAATAGAGGCTCTGAATGCTCCTTTCACGGAGGAAGAGATATTGAAAGTAATCAAATCCTTAAAACGATTGGTCGCCCTGGGTCCCGACGGGTTTACGGCCAGTTACTATAAGCACTATGCCGCCATTCTAGCTCCACGATTAACCACCATGTTTAATACCATCCTGAAGGGGGAACATTTCCCAACTTAACTGACCCTAGCCAACATGTCTCTATTACCAAAGCCACTCAAAGATCATACTCTCCCACAGAACTATAGGCCGATTTCGGTGATTAACAATGACCTTAAAATCTTTAGCCGTGCGCTGGCAGTTGGTGGCTATCATTGAGACCTTGACTTCGGCCGATCAATCAGGCTTCATTCCACATAGGTTTATCACAGACAACATCCGCCTAGCCCTGAATGTTCTGCAAGATGCTAACCTACACAAAAAACAGGTCCTTTTTTTGAGCCTTGACATCAATAAGGCATTTGATAGTGTTCTCTGGACATATATGCTTTCAGTCCTACAACAGATGGGATTCAGGAACGAATTCCTCAGTGGGGTGCAGGCCCTTTATCATCAGCCCAAAACAAGAATTAAATTACCAGGGTGCAACTCTGATTTTTCCACAATGAGCAGGGGTACCCGCCAGGGATGCCCTTTATCTCCCTTATTATTTGCCCTAGCATTAGACCCCCTGGCAATAGCTATTAGACAACACCCAGATATATCCGGTTATCCCCTTGGCTCCTCCCATTTCAAACTCTGTATGTACGCAGATGACGAAATCTCCCTCCCTAACTTATTCACTTTACTGAATAAATTTGCCTCTATCTCTGGGCTTACGGTGAATATGACTAAATCCACAGCCCTCCCCATTAATATACCCCCTGCCCGGTGCGAGGGGCTCAGAGGATCCTTCCCTTTCCAATGGTCGAACGATAAAATCCCATATCTGGGCATCTTCATCACCCCACAATTCTTGTCCCTCTTTGCTGCTATTAACATCCCGCTGTAATTTATCAATATAAGCTTTTGGGATATTAATGGGGAGGGAACGGAAAAGAAATAAGAGCTTTGGTAATAGAGTCATTTTAACTGCCATGATTCTGTCCAAAAATTATATACGGTACGAACTCCAAGTTTTAAGTAGATTTCATAATCGGGTCACACATGTGAATTGTGGGAAAAAATGACAACTTCAAAAAACTCACCATGCATCTTTCTAAATACCTTTGAATGTCTTATTTCCAAAAAGGGTCATTTGGGGGGTATTTGTACTTTTCTGGCATGTTAGGGTCTCAAGAAATGAGATAGGCTGTCAGTAATTCATGTGTGATCAATTTTCAGATATTGGCACCATAGGTTAATAGGTTTATTTGGCAGAATAAACGCCCTAGATTTTCAAAACACATTTTGTATAAATGCCAATCCACTGGAGGTCTGGGTTTACCCAACCTTTGGTTTTATTTCTTGGCTACACGATTTGCACAGATAGCGCAGTGAAACATTACGGATTCAAAGGTTCCATGGGTAAGATTTGAATCTGTCTCCATTTTACCCTACTGCCTCACGTCCATATTGTGGTCACCCTCTAACGGTACACATAAGCTTACTCCCCTCAACTCGATAGTCTCCCATTCTCTCACACTCTGGCACCGCTATAAAACTAGACTTGGATTGATTTCACCAGCCCCCCCAGCCTCATCCTTCCTTGGGGAACCATTATTTACCCTAGCATTTCATCACCCTGAGAACTTTGCTTGGTGGAAAGCTAACTCCTTAACTACCTTAGCAGACCTCCAACTAGGAGATACATTTGCCACATATGAACTCCTCCGCACACATAAACAAATACCATTGCCGGATTATCTCCGTTTTATGCAAATCAGACACTTCTATATCTCCCATTATAATCTGACTCCCTCCTCTCCTTCTACCTCCTACGAACAGATCTGTCGTGATAACCCAAGAGGTAAAGGTCTCATTAAGACCCTCTATAAAGCTGCATTAGGGTCATGTTTTTCAGGTGATCCCCTATATAGGACCAAATGGGAGACTGACTGTGATGAACAATTTACCCCGGAGGACTGGGAGACCATGCTAGCAAAACTTCGTAAGGCCACTAAATCACTTGTGGTTAGGGAAACAGCCTATAAGGTCCTAACTAGATGGTACTACACTCCCTCCAGACTTCAAATAATGTACCCAGGGACGTCGGGATTGTGCTTCAGAGGCTGCCATTTGCTAGGCACATTTAAACATATATTTTGGGACTGTAGTCTTCTAGTCCCGATATGGGAGAAGGTGACTGCGGTCGCCTCTGCAATCTCCGGAACCCCTCTGAGGCTCACTCTCCCGATGTGCTTACTGGGAGCAACGATCCCAGGAATCCTCCGCAGAGAGGAATGCCTCATACACACAATATGCATATCTACCCTATGGTAGATATGCCCTTCACTGGAAGTCTCCAGTTGTCCCCCTAACCTCTATCCAAGATAGAATTGATATGGTAATGATTATGGAGAGGATATTATATACTCTACAGGATAGAATGCACTTATTTGATAGTAGATGGGAACCTTGGAAATCCCATAAGCACATTTTACTGGCATAGAGCTAGAGACTTCCCGAGGTACCTAGACCAGGAATAGATAATTCCGTCATGTATGGGTTTTTTTTTTTTTTTTGTGATGTACTCTGTATGCTTTGGAAGTATTTTCTCTGTCTAAACTTTCCAAGTTATTATGCTTTGGATATCATTTTTTATGATGTACACTGATACAAGACTGTATGTTTCATTCTTTTTTCTGTCTCTGTCAAATAATAAAAAACGTTTGTAATAAAAAATAAATAAATATGGGTAAATCGAAGCTTTTAAACATAACGATTCCTTTGCGAGAGCAAAAGGCAATTCAATCTAGGCTTCCTCTTACTTGGTGCAGGAGGGAGCTAGGGTACCTGGGTATTAAATTGACATTGACTCCGAGGGATTTGTTCTCTGCTAACTAGATTCCCTTACTGAATAAGATCAAGGACCAACTAAACAGGATGAGGTATAGAGCTTTATCATGGATTGGCAGGATAAACGCTGTAAAAATGTTTGTTCTGCCTATGCTAATCTATACCTGTCAAATGATCCCAATAGCTCTTCCTCCTGTCCTCTTTTGAAAACTACAGTCTATAACTCTGGGGTTTATTTGGGCACGTAAACACCCTAGGATAGCGTATGATATTCTGGTGAGGGAAAAAAAACAGGGATGGTTGGGAGCCCCGGACTTCAAAAAGTACTACCAAGCTATTTCTATCTCTAGAATCACTGATTGGTTATATAGCAATCAAGAGAAAAGTTGGGTGAATATAGAAATTGCACAAAGTAGAGTTGATATAGAAAAGATGATATGGATCCCACCACAATTTCGGGAGTTAGGACACGGTATTAATTTTTTGACTAGGAACACATTTAAGATTTGGGATGGGTTAAGTAAGAGATTCCATTGGGAATATAACTCACCACTAATATCATTATTGAACACTAATTATTTTAAGCCTGGAAAGGAGGAGCACTTATACTTTACAAGGTGGGTGAAAAGAGACGTGATACAATTACAGGATTTGATGAGGGGAAATAGATTATGCACCTACACAGAAATTACATGGGTATGGGGGAACAAACCACTGGACAAATGGAGGTATGCATTCTACAGAGTGGGAAGTAAGTAGGGGGTCTCCCATTTATTAGGAGAAGTGGGAAAGAGAAATCGGATACTTGACAGACGAGGAACATAGGTGTAAGTTATTAAAAATGGTATACTTACCGGTAAGAGACACCCGGACGTATGAAATGGCCTATAAGTTAATGGCTAGGTGGTATGTAATACCCCAGAGGGAGCACGAGTATGGGCCTGAGACTTCCCCAACCTGTTCGAGGGGGAGCAGGGCCTTAGGAACCTTCGGGCATCTTTGGTGGGGGTGTGCTAAAATACAGCTTTACTGGGAGGGAATCTTGGGAGAAATCCTGCAAATAACGGGGGAACCGGTTAATAAAAATCCATGGACGTGTTTGTTCCACAATACGGAAAAAGAGGTATCCTATTATAGCAAGTCACTAGTTCCGCACCTCCTGAATGCAGCTAAAGCGCTGATCCCTCGTTTTTGGAAAAATCAGGAAGCCCCAGGGTTAAGGGAGTGGGTAACAAAGGTGGAATAGGTAAGAGGTATGGAAGAGTCTATACACTCGACGGAAGGCTTACGAGTGTAGGACTTGGGTGAAATGTCTGGAATTTAAAAAAACAGAGAGATCGGGGGATTGAGGGGGGTTGGGGTGTGTTTTCCCCCTTTTTTTTTTTTGGGCGGGATGAGGGGGGGATATAAATAAATAAATATTTATATGTGTTGTAGATTAAAATTAAAGTATATAAGATAAGAAGAAATGAAAGTAAGAAAGGAAGAAATTGCAGCCACAATGATGCGAAAACGAGAAGGGAAAAAAAACAAAATATGATTGGTTAAGCTAAGTTAAGTCTCTCAAAAGTGCTTGCTGATGTGGTAAAAAAAAAACTACACTAACTTGCAGCTTTAGCTGAACACTGTGAGGAGGACGCACTACACTAACTTGTAGCTTTAGCTGAACACTGTGCACTACACTAACTTGTAGCTTTAGCTGAACACTGTGAGGAGGACGCACTACACTAACTTGTAGCTTTAGCTGAACACTGTGAGGAGGAAGCAATACACTAACTTGTAGATTTAGCTGAACACTGTGCACTACACTAACTTGTAGCTTTAGCTGAACACTGTTCAGAGGATGCACTACACTAACTTGTAGCTTTAGCTGAACACTGTGCAGAGGTCGCACTACACTAACGTGTAAATAATGTAGCTGCCTGCGGTAGTGATGGGATCAGGAAAACACCACCAACCTTCTACAGGTAGCTTTAGCTGAACACTGTGCAGAGGGCGCACTACACTAACTTGTAGCTTTAGCTAAACACTGTTCAGAGGATGCACTACACTAACTTGTAGCTTTAGCTGAACACTGTGCAGAGGTCGCACTACACTAACTTGTAGCTTTAGCTGAACACTGTGAGGAGGACGCACTAAACTAACTTGTAGCTTTAGCTGAACACTGTGCACTACACTAACTTGTAGCTTTAGCTGAACACTGTGAGGAGGATGCACTACACTAACTTGTAGCTTTAGCTGAACACTGTGAGGAGGACGCACTACACTAACTTGTAGCTTTAACTGAACACTGTGCACTACACTAACTTGTAGCTTTAACTGAACACTGTTCAAAGGAAGCACTACACTAACTTTTAGCTTTAGCTGAACACTGTGCAGAGGTCGCACTACACTAACTCGTAGCTTTAGCTGAACACTGTTCAGAGGACGCACTACACTAACTTGTAGCTTTAGCTGAACACTGTGCAGAGGTTGCACTACACTAACTTGTAGCTTTAGCTGAACACTGTGCAGAGGTCGCACTACACTAACGTGTAAATAATGTAGCTGCCTGCAGTAGTAATGGCACCAGGAAAACACCACCAACCTTCTACAGGTAGCTTTAGCTGAACACTGTTCAGAGGACGCACTACACTAACTTGTAGCTTTAGCTGAACACTGTGCAGAGGTCGCACTACACTAACTTGTAGCTTTAGCTGAACACTGTGAGGAGGACGCACTAAACTAACTTGTAGATTTATCTGAACACTGTGTGGAGGATGCACTACACTAACTTGTAGCTTTAGCTGAACACTGTGCACTACACTAACTTGTAGCTTTAGCTGAACACTGTGAGGAGGATGCACTACACTAACTTGTAGCTTTAGCTGAACACTGTTCAGAGGACGCACTACACTAACTTGTAGCTTTAGCTGAACACTGTGCAGAGGTCGCACTACACTAACTTGTAGCTTTAGCTGAACACTGTGAGGAGGACGCACTAAACTAACTTGTAGATTTATCTGAACACTGTGTGGAGGATGCACTACACTAACTTGTAGCTTTAGCTGAACACTGTGCACTACACTAACTTGTAGCTTTAGCTGAACACTGTGAGGAGGATGCACTACACTAACTTGTAGCTTTAGCTGAACACTGTGCAGAGGCCACACTACACTAACTTGTAGCTTTAGCTGAACACTGTGCACTACACTAACTTGTAGCTTTAGCTGAACACTGTTCAAAGGATGCACTACACTAACTTGTAGCTTTAGCTGAACACTGTGCAGAGGTCGCACTACACTAACTTGTAGCTTTAGCTGAACACTGTTCAGAGGACGCACTACACTAACTTGTAGCTTTAGCTGAACACTGTGCAGAGGTTGCACTACACTAACTTGTAGCTTTAGATGAACACTGTTCAGAGGACGCACTACACTAACTTGTAGCTTTAGCTGAACACTGTTCAGAGGACGCACTACACTAACTTGTAGCTTTAGCTGAACACTGTGCAGAGGTCACACTATACTAACTTGTAGCTTTAGCTGAACACTGTGAGGAGGATGCACTACACTAACTTGTAGCTTTAGCTGAACACTGTGAGGAGGACGCACTACACTAACTTGTAGCTTTAGCTGAACACTGTGAGGAGGACGCACTACACTAACTTGTAGCTTTAGCTGAACACTGTGCACTACACTAACTTGTAGCTTTAACTGAACACTGTGCAGAGGTCGCACTACACTAACTTGTAGCTTTAGCTGAACACTGTGAGGAGGACGCACTACACTAACTTGTAGCTTTAGCTGAACACTGTGAGGAGGATGCACTACACTAACTTGTAGCTTTAGCTGAACACTGTGCACTACACTAACTTGTAGCTTTAGCTGAACACTGTTCAGAGGACGCACTACACTAACTTGTAGCTTTAGCTGAACACTGTTCAGAGGTCGCACTACACTAACTTGTAGCTTTAGCTGAACACTGTGCAGAGTTCACACTAAACTAACTTGTAGCTTTAGCTGAACACTGAGGACGCACCACACTAACTGTAAATAGTCTAGCTGCCTGAATGTGGTACTAATAGGATCAGAAGAACACCAGCAATTTTCTTCAGGTAGCTGTAAATACTGTAACAACATAAGCCTGCCTGTCAGTAGGATGATAATAACAGGAACGCATCTAGCTAAACTGAATACAGTGTATATATATATATATATATATATATATATATATATATATATATATATATATATATATATATATATACAACACCTGGGATGCATATATATACACAATACACTGTAAGTGCAGCTAACTGACTGACTGTCCTGCCTAATCTATCTAACTTAAATCAAATGACACTGCCTCTCTCTCTCAACGCCGGAACACACCACACAGGGCCGCCTTGTAGGTGGCCTTATATAGTGCGGGGTGTGTACTAAACCCCCTGAGCCATAATTGGCCAAAGCCGCCCTGGCTTTGGCCAATTACAGCTCTCTCTACAGACGGCGCTGTGATTGGCCAAGCATGCGGGTCATAGTGCATGCTTGGCCAATCATCAGCCAGCAATGCACTGCGATGCCGCAGTGAATTATGGGTCATGATGCGCCACACGAATTTGGCGCGAACGGCCAATATCGTTCGCAATTCGGCGAACGGGCGAACAGATGATGTTCGAGTCGAACATGGGTTTGACTCGAACACGAAGCTCATCCCTAGTGAATACTATAGGGGTGTCTCCATCTGTGAAGCTTGCACAAAACAGGTAAGTATTCTACTTTACAAAGGTAAAAAAATAAATTCTTCAGTTTGGAACTCTGAAAAAACAGACAATTGTACCCCACTTCCAAGCAATGTTTCATATTCCTATTTCTGGCCTCAAATATCTGTGTGCTAAGTATACCTATTTTTTTTCACATAGGGGAGAAAAGACTCAGCGGACACCACTCATCAGAGGAGATCAGGGACTCTACACCTCAGGAAGAAGGGGAAATCCCCCAAACCCAACCAGAGGAGGAGGAGGAGATGTTGTTGAAATTGGTGAATTTGTCACCACAACAGGTAAGTGTCTGTGACCACAGCTTCAGGTAAGAGATGGATGCATGCATATTTATATTACATGGTGTGTTCTTTTTTTTTGGTTGATGGGGATGTTGTGGAAGAAGGTCATTTCACCAGTGAAAGTGCCCAGATCCTCATCAGGGAGATAATGGGGTGCAACAGGGATGTAGAAAACCTAAAGAAAAACATCAATGATGTTCAAAACAAAATGAAGAGCATCATTGATGTTTTAGGGAGAATCTAAAACACCCAGAAATACCTAACTTTTTTCTCGTATATTTTTTTTTATGACTAATTTTTTACATATTTGAAAAGCCAAATTTTGAAGATGCACACAATGTGTCAATATGTGCTATCTGCCATCACGGAAGATCAATGTATGCGTTTGGTGGGTGCAACCCCTTCTTCGATAATAAAGTAGGTGAGAGGAACGTCCATTGATCCCCCATGATGGGAGCTAGCACATGTTGAAATTAGGCATGGAATCAAGAGGGAAATCTCCATTTAGGATCCCAAATTGTGTGCATCTTCAAAATTTGGCTTTTACAGGGGTGACTTCACCTCATCTGATGAAGGCAATATCATCTGTTTAATGGTTAAGCCTTGGATTTTAGATGTTCACAGGTGATTCCCATTACATTACTAATGGCATACATGTCTTCTCTATCTGTTTAATTACTCTGTATATATATATAATGTCTGTATGTGAATTCAGCACGCTAGCTATGACTAAGTGCAGTTAGTCTGTACTTACCTTTGATGCCTTGGTTTTACTTTTCAATAAAGGTGAATATTTGGAGTGCGGCTATCCAGCCTTTCATTTTTTCCATTATCTCTGTTGCAAACAGAGCCAGCACCCTGTTTAACTGTGGAGACAGCTGACCTCAGGAGAGGTAATCATCCTGGAGTGGTGAACATCCACATTCATTAATCTGGACATTTTGCCTTTCTCACCTGCTCAGATATACCATCTCCTCAGCTCTTCTGACTTTGAAGGATCTTTGTATCATATCTCCACCTTATTCACCTGTCTTTATTACTTTTTGTCATGGAGGACAACACCATCGCATCTTCGGCTACAGACCCTCACTATAGCAGAACTTTTACAACACCAGCGGACAATACATTGAGATCATCTCAACAATCGCATACTTTACAACCGTCTCATAATGGTGATGTTTCAGTTAAAGTGCTCTTTCGACATTTGGAGAATTTCATGGCTAAGGAGATTCGATCGTTTTGGGATATCAATACTTTAACCGAATATAGTCGGCTGCAACAGATCCCTCGTGGGCTACGCATCAAGAAATTCCGTACGTTTGGATTGCACAATGATTAGCATAGAAAAGAGTGGACCAACACTACATGCTCTTTTAAACTCATTCAGATCATTATTGACTCAAGGACTGAGGAGCTTACCCGATTACGAGATGGAATCACTACCATTCAACAGAGCCTAACATCTCTACAACAGCATAAGGATTTTGCGGATTTAGATGCACGCCTAAACAAAAATCTTGATAGGCTGGAAAAAAGTGTAATCTCTGGAAAAAACGATAAGCTTGCACGGGATCGTATGGACTATGAGAATGATAGTGTATATATATGGAAGAAACCTACTTTCCCAAATCGCTCCCGTAAGCATCCTCCTAGAAAACGGGTCTGTTTTTCTGATTTGGAAAATGCCAGTATGAACAACACCATGGCGGCTACTGCTTCCGATTCTTCTCCCAATTTAGCTGGTCGGCCGATCAGCGCTAACCATCAGTTGAATGCACCAAATACCTCTAGTTTAAACAAGGGCACACAGGGCTACAGCAAAAAGAAAAAGGGGAAGTTTATAAGAAAGCAAGAAGGGGTGGCCAGAGACACAGATGGGGCCAACAAGGATCACTATTCATTGAGAGATCGGACACAGAAATAACATTGAATGTAGCGAATTTATCAAACAGAATCTTAAGCCCTTCAGAATTATCACTACTATCAAAGGGTTTGAATTTCTGCCCAGACCGGCATTTTGATTTATTTGGCACTATTTTGGATATCAACAAATTTGTGCGTACTCTTACCTTGAAAAAACATTATTTTGGTGACTCTGATGATGGATTGGCTACAGATGCTGGAGATCACGATGCTGCGGCCACCGCTATCTTGGGTGAGTCCTGCCTCCCTCCCCTTAGCTTACTATTGAGTCTGCACTTGCCCCTATGGAGGTGTCGGGTGGTCGCACAACCATCCCTTTTCGGTTGAGGTCGGACTTCTACCCGATTAACTCCAGGGGTAAAGATATGGACTTTTTTCAAAGGTTAGTAGAGAGGGATTTGACTCACCTGGCGCGCGGCTGCAGGGATCGCTCCAGATCTGATAATTTAACTAGTTTGGTTGAGGAGGCTCTTATTCATCTCAGTAAAGATAAAAGTATTGTGATAAAAAATACAGACAAAGGGGGCTCTGTAGTAGTGCTAGATTCTGATACATATTGGAATGAAGCAATTTGTCAGTTGTTGGATGACAACACTTACTTAGGGTTAAGGTGGGATCCTACATCCACCTTCAAGAAGGATCTGCATGCACTCTTAGACAGAGCAGTGACAGCAGGCATTTTTTCTCAAAGTGAGAGAGAGATCCCTGATGCCCCAATTATGCCCATTTTTCATCACTTACCGAAGCTACATAAAGGTTGTCAACCACTGCTAGGTAGACTCATAGTGGCAGGCATTGGGTCATTAAATGAGCGATTGAGTGAATGGGTCGATCATCATCTACAGGCGTTGGTTTCTGCTTTACCAGGTTTTTTTAGGGACACCAAGCAGCTTCTATTAGATATCCAGGGCCTTAAATGGGACCCAGATTATGTCTGGGTCACCTGTGACGTAGCTAGTCTATACTCCTCCATCCCCCACTCCCTGGGACTCCAGGCTGTTGTCTTTTTTCTTAAACATCATAGCCACTACTCCTTGGTACATCAAGAGTTTGTTTTAAGTTGTTTAGAGTACTTATTAACCCACAATTTCTTTATGTTCAATGGGGACCACTACCTCCAAAAATGCGGGGCCTGGATGGGCCCCAAATTTTCCCCCTCCCTTGCCAATCTATACATGGGATGGTGGGAGAGGTTCTGCATTTTTGGCGCTGGTTGTTCCCATCATTCAAAGGTTACGTTTTTTCATCGTTACATAGACGATTTGATCTTTATATGTACCAAGGATGTGGGTGGTATTGATGAATGGCGCCTATACCTAAATGACAACAGTCTTAATCTTAAATTTACAGGTATTATGGACCATAAACAGAATTCTTGGGCATTGTTCTAGTAGGTGAAGAAGAGTGCATCTCCTCTAAACTTTATAGGAAGCCATCAGCTGGCAACTCCCTGCTGAGGGCAGACTCAGGCCACCCTAAACATTTTTTCAGGGGGGGCATCATTTTAAGGTCACCCATGCTCCGCCCTTTTTGTCAATATCATAGAGGGGAGGGACTTGAGTGAGCGGTGCCGCGCCAGCTGGATGTACATCTCTCTATCTCGCCCCAGTTGGTCATCATTTTAGAATTAAAATTATTGCCCTCATTCTGATGTGTGCAGTGATATATGTGTAGGGCAAACATAATTTTCCAACCTAGGTGACCTAGCACATGTGCTTTTGTATGTGTGTGTGGGGGGAGGCCTCTAAAAAAAATGTATTATTGTTTATGTGTCCATTTAAACAGTTAAAACTTTTTAAAATGTATTGATATTTTTTTTTCATGACTTTATTGTTATCACATAGGGAACCAATAGCCCCTATATGATAGTATAAAGGTGACTAGGTGGCGGGGGGGTTGCACATCATAGTGGTTGTGGAAGTGATCAGCCAACATTTGGATTTACAAAAGCACACACGCTTCTGGCTGCTATTGCAGCCAGGAGTGTGTTAAAAGGACATGCCTGCAGCACATTAAAAATCTGAAGCTCCAGCAAGTGGTTGGGGATTCAGGTTTTACCCCCCCACCCCCCATCCCGGCACCAATTGGTCTGATTGGGTCTGTTTGTCAGTTCACCAGACCCTCCATTTTCCTCTATGAAGTGATAGATGTAAACAGACTTGTGTCCGTTTACACCTGCCTACATCCAATCCAATCTGCCAAAAACAAATGAAGGGGATCTGTTCCCCACTGTCTGGGCAGATGGGATTGGAGGGCAGTTGGATGTAAACACAGAAGTCTGTATACACCTCACCACCCATAGAGCAGAGTAGGTTGTGTGGGATCTGCTCAGCAGGGGATCAGCACACAGATCCCAAACTGAGCATCTGGATAGGAAGCAGATTCTGTCCCTCTGTCTCCATGTAATCTTCTCTGTTTTGCCCCATGTCCCTTTCTGTCCCCATTTTTCTTTTTCCCTTGCACTCTGTCCCTATGTTCCCCTCTATTCCAGATCTCTAGAGGGTCCCCATGGTGTACATGTCAGTGGGCTATCTTATGCAAAGCAAAGCAACAAGATTTACCTTTTCATCCCTCCACTCCTTGCTGACCCCGCGCCTGTGCTTAAAAACTCCTCCCCCTAGTCTCACTGGACTCCTCCCCCTAGTCTCACTGGACTCCCCCCCCATCTCTTGCCTCCAATTCAGTGGCGATTGTTGACTCTGTGCTGGACTGGAGGCATTTCTGCGGGAATTGTTCATTGCGGAGCTGGAGCCTGGAGAGAGAAAAGCGGTTGTTCTGCCCTTCACCCGGGACTCTGAGAGAGGAGGAGCAGTAGCAGCCGCCCTGGAGTGGAGAGCAAATAGAAGCTAGTGTGACATGGAGGCAGTGGCTGATGTTCACAGAATCACAGTGTGATGCCTGCATGTCACGGTGCGCGCTGTTTGACCTTTGCTGAGCTGGGTAAAGTTGTGAGCGGGGCCGGCGTCAGCATTAGCTTTTCTTGAGGGACCCGTAGTTTTAGTGCCCTCCCTCTCCTGGTACCTTAAGGCTTTCCTCCTTTCCACATTTCCTCCCTCATGCTGGCACCGGCTCGGCACCCACCAAGGATCAGCCTGGCCCCTGAGTGTCCATGTGCGGACACCTTGCTCCAGGGGGGGCACTAGCCCCCCCTTGCCTCTACCTGCGGATGCCCATGACCCTAAACACACCATTAAAGGCATCCCAGTGGGTCAATTTTTAAGGTTAAAGCATGTGTGTAGTGACAAGTCAGTTTTCCTGGAAGAAGCTTCTGCCATGAGGACACGGTTCATGGGGAGGGAATACACAGCCTCTGTTCTTGATAGAGCGTTTAATATAGCCCATAAAACTGAAAGAAGTCACCTTCTTTGTGACAATATCAAGAATAGAGATGGAGGAAAACACAGAGTTGATAAATCCATCAATGTTCCTGTTTTCTCCACCCCCTATAGTCTAGAGTTTAATAAGATCAGAAGTACGACAGATAAATATTTGCCAATCTTGTATAATGATCCTATATATGTTCAAATTTTGTCTAAAGGCATTAAAGCAGTGTCACACAGGGCCCCCACTATTGGTGGAACACTGTCCCCTAGCCTTTATACAAGTAGGTCCCAATGTTCACATTGGCTACAGTTTAAAGGATCATTTCGATGTGGGGGCAGTTCTTGCCCGTGTTGCCCCCATATTTTATGAGGCGAAACGATTCACTCTGGATCCTTAAATAGAGATTTTAAGGCAACTTCATTCATCAATTGTAACCTTAGATATGTAGTGTATGTAGTCATACACTGCTCCATTCAATACGTGGGATGCACGACTCGTAGGCTAAGGGATAGGCTATATGATCATCTTTATGATATATCTAGAAACCATTCCACCAACATAGCGAGGCATTGGAACTTATGCCACGATAAAGATGTCAGTAGCCTACGTCAGTGTTTCTCAACTCCAGTCCTCAAGGCACACCAACAGGTCATGTTTTCAGGATTTCCCTCAAATGAAACAGCTGTGCTATTAACTAAGGCAGTGAAACTGATCAAATCACCTGTGCAAAATAATGGTGAGCCTGAAAACATGACCCGTTGGGGCACCTTGAGGACTGTAGTTGAGAAACACTGGCCTACGCATCCAGGGGGTTGAAAAAGTCATGTCATCAAAAAGGAGAGGTGATAAGTTTAGGTTACTCTGCAAGAGAGAGGTTTACTGGATATTCCATCTCCATACGAGGCAGCCCACCAGCCTCAATTTTGAGTGGGATGTCTCACACTTCTATGAGTGACTTTCATACCCTTGTACACTGGTTGTTCTATACTTGCTTTGATATGTCAGCGTTGTTGGTATATGTATATATTTTTTGTTTGAGATTTCCCTATCTTGATATGTTCATGTATTTTGATTTCGATTTTTACGATGCTTCTTGATAGGGGGTCATGGTTGTCCATTGTGTGTTAGTATATTCCATCTTAGTTCTGCTTGGCTCACCTTTTTTCTTTTCCTGCTATGTTCCCTCTTTTCTTTCTTCTATTTTTCTATTTTCTTCTATTACTAAAATTTAAATAGAAACATTTTAGTAATCTAAACTTTGTCACTGCACGATTATATGGATATGAACTAATATTGAGGAGGGATTGCATCATCTTTTAGCGGATTAGATATCTTGGGCTACATGCACCAATATTAATACACGGGGGGGTGGGCGTCTTGGTCTTTTCCCTCATTGTATATATGTTGGTGCATGATATATTTTTTATTACATACAGTATTATTTTATTTTATGTCTTTCTTTTTTAGGTTGCACCGGTGTCTCTTTTCTCTAAGTGTGGGATTGTTCATGTCCTTTATTATTACATATATCTTTGATATGTGGAATCTCCAGGATGGAGAGTTTTTTCATCTGTTTAATGGTTAAACCTTGGATTTTAGATGTTCACAGGTGTTTCCCATTACATTACTAATGGCATACATGTCTATCTGTTTAATTACTCAGGTGTATATAATGTCTGTATGTGAATTCAGCACTCTAGCTATGACTAAGCACCATGCCTGGTGTGAAACATGTCAGCAGCAGTGCAGTTAGTCTGTACTTACCTTTGATGCCTTGATTTTACTTTTCAATAAAGGTGAATATTTGGAGTGCGGCTATCCAGCCTTTCATTTTTTCCATTATCTCTGTTGCAAACAGAGCCCGCACCCTGTTTAACTGTGGAGACAGCTGACCTCAGGAGAGGTAATCATCCTGGAGCAGTGAACACCCACAATATCAAACACCGTTTGTACATACTCATGTCTGATATTGCCTTCACTTTATAAAAGTTGAACTTTGTAAGCTCCAGAGTTGTGTATTGTTTTACGGTTTTAAACATGCCTGTTTTACCTACAAAAGGGGATTTCTACTTAATGTTAAACAACAAACATGTTGGTTTGTTCAAAAACCCTTTTATAAACGCACATGTGATTGTGCTTTAAGTAAAAATGTTGTTACTCAACAATGTGTGGCTTCTTCTTTCAATGCTCAAAAGCAGTTTTTGTAGTAAAGTTGTTTTTTTCCATGGCAATGGGTGTTATTTACTAAAGGCAAATCCACTTTGCACTACAAGTGCATTTTCAGTGCAGTCTCAAATGCACTTGTAGTGCAAAGTGGATTTGCCTTTAGTAAATAACACCCAACAATGCTTTATAATTTTACACAATAACGCCATTTTCAGGACTCCCCAAATTTCGGTCATGGTGCTGAGAATGATGAATATTTTTGTCAGTAATGCATTACATACATTAACAACAAAAACAAGGTATGTGTGTAGCAGACCCACAACATAATAATAATAGTTATCCAAACAGGAGATTGTAACCTCATGTCTCAAAAAAATTTTGTTTGCACTATTGAAGAAAAAGGCCCAAAAAATAATATCATTAAAAGATAACCGAGGAGACAGCTAAAAGAAAGCCAAACAGTAAGTTAAAGCAAATATTTGTTCAGTTTCAAATATATTTTTATTTAAAAAACGTCTCAGACATTGTCTGGCATATTGATGGCCCCTCTACATGCAAAGTATTCAAGGTATCTTAAACAGACCTCGCAGGCACTCTGAGGGGCAAGCCAGGACAGCCAGTTTCCAGCACCGTCAAGGTTGGTTCATTATGAATTCCGGCCTCAGACCCAACTGAGGCAGCATAGTTAACAGAATTTCTCCTTAAAAAGTTGTGAAGAACACAGCAAGACAGGATGATGTGACTGAGTTTATATTCCGCCATGTGTATCGGTGTAAGTAATAGGCGGAACTGGCTGGCCATTATTCCAAATGTGTTCTCCACCACTCTTCTGGCTCTGGCCAGATGGCAATTAAAAACCCTCTGGTCCGGTCTGAGGGTCCTCATAGGGAATGGCCGCATAAGATGGTCCCCCAGCGCAAACGCTTCATCCTCAACGAACACGAATGGGAGTCCTTCCGCATTTTTTTCTGGAGGTGGCAAGCCTAAACTGCCATTCTGGAGACGCCTGTAGAACTCGGTCTGGGCGATGACTCCACCATCCGACATCCGGCCATTCTTCCCCACGTCCACATAGAGGAACTCATAAGAAGCTGACACCACCGCCAACATCACAATACTATTGAACCCCTTGTAGTTGTAATAGTATGACCCAGAGTTGGGGGGTGGGGCGATGTGGACATGTTTCCCATCAATTGCCCCTCCGCAGTTGGGAAAGTCCCACCGCTGGGCAAAGTGGGAGGCAACAGTCTGCCATTCCTGTGGCGTGGAAGGAAACTGTGGAGTCAAACAAGAAAAAAAATGTAGTAATTTTGCACAGAAACATTGAAAGCAGATTAGACACAAATATTATTTGCCAAAATCACTATAAAATGTATTTTAGGGAGTATTTAAAGATAAAAGTGTAAGGTCCACCTATCAAATTCCTCACCCCCTCTGATGGCCCATTGAAAACATTTTAGGGGGAGAGATGTTTTGGACATGTAACCCTCTCCACTTAATTGAGAGCTGAATGTATACATAATGTGTGTTACTTTGGCCAGCCGCTCCTTACTTACACTATTGGCAGCCAACTGGACAGGTAAGAAGTGTCATAATACAAAAATATCATCAAAGAAATAAAAGTGTAGCGCTATATTACACATCCACAAATGTGTGTATCACAATACATAAGTGCATATATAAGGTGAATACTAACAAAACATGTATGACCATAAATATGGATAATACCAAATAATTAAACAGTGTTGATCACAAGGAAAATTAAATAAAATGATAAATATACTTTGTTATCAGATGTACCAGTGACTAGTAATAAGAAACCCGTGCTGGTTCAATGGACCAAACACCTCAAAAATAAAAAATAAAAAATCATAAAGCATAACAGTCCATACTGAGTATGTAAAAAATGTGTGAAAAAAAAAATGTATAGTGAAGAAAACGTCACCAAAGGTCTATGGGGGTAATAAATGGCCAGTGATGGAAAAAAAACTCCCAAATTCACAGATGGATGGTTTCACCAGATCTGGCAAGTGGGTAGAAAATAAGAAGACCACAAGTGTGCAGAGATTTTACATCAGTGCCGGGGCCATGGGCCATCATCAGGAGTAGAGGAGGCTTACTGGAACTACATGACCTGAAATGGCGTACGCCAAACAAGTCATTAAGGCTTAATGACCAACGATTCTGAGGAGTGCGTCTTGTCAGATGTCATCAACATATGGTGGAGACAGGGGTAACAGCACGGCTGTTTCCATGTGTTCATCTCCTAAGACCTTTTACTTTTTTACTTTTACTATAATACAAAAATATGAATACACACTGTACAAATTGAAGCACATTTTTACATTCTGCTATTACCTATCAAGATAATAATAGGATACAAAAACTTGAAACAGTACCATTTGAAAGTATTCAGGCAGGCCCTTGCACTACATGCTTTGGGGAATTCATTCATAAATCTGACCACAAAAATGGTAGGTATAGTGTGTATGGGTTTGGCAAAGTCAGCAGATAAAGGATTGGTATCAGCTGAGGGAGGGAGGGTTCCAAATTATTCTGGGACCCCCCAAAAAAGCCTCTGGCACTCTGCCTGAATTTAAGGACACAAATAACATTTTTAAACAATTTAGGAGGTGTTTGAGGTAAAGCACTACTATGAAGCTGACAAAATACATTGTTAATGACTAGGCTAGGTGTGTATGGGCCCAGGATAGCATGCAGGGGAGGTAAGTGAAGGCAAATATGCATGAAGGACGAAAGACAAACTTTTAAAAATTTCAGCATGGGGCGTGGCTTGACCTCGTAGAGAATGGCTGCTTAACTTCAGAGCTCCGCTGACAGGGATAGAAATCTGAATTCCAAGAACGGTCAACGGCCTCCCAAACACCCGAAAAGCGATGGGTACATCCTCCAGAACTTCGTCGACCTCCTGGTCCCGTTCTCCCCGTGAAATACCGGCAAGATCCAGTCAGAACATCCCGGAGATGTTCCGGGCACAGATGGGAACTTCGGCGCCGGCTCCCACCTCACGGAGCCAGCATCAGCATCCTCCTCACTCTAATGCTGCTGCCTCTCCATCTCACGCTGAACTCAGTGACGGGGGAATTCTCTTCACTCCTCATCAGCATCCGAGCCTGAGCGATCTCAGATCCGTGGCTGAGGACATTAAGGACACCCTGACAGCAGCAATCTCAGATTTAAAAATTGAAATCCAAGCTATTACAGGCAGAATTCAGGCGGTGGAACAAACGACTGCCCTCCATTCATCCAAGATCCGTCACCAGAATCTGGCGATTGACACACATACACGGCAATTAAGAGATGTCAATCGCCACTTGGAAGATTTAGACAGTCGCGGTAGACGCCATAACCTCAGGCTGAGAGGTTTGCCTGAAACAGTGGATGCGGATCACCTTCAAAGTGAAGTTATTCATATCTTTAATAACATACTCGGCAGACCCAGAGAGGTTCCTATTGCGATGGAAAGAATCCACCGTGCCCTGAGACCGAAGGGAAAGGACTCTGACCCACCTAGGGATGTGGTATGCTGCATTATTGACTACCGTTTGAAGGAAGACATCCTGAGGGCTGCACGTTCCCTGACCCCTTTACTACATAACGGCACAGAACTTCGTCTATTCCAGGATATATCAAATATAACCTTGCAGCGCAGAAGGGAACTGCAACCCCTTCTGTCAGTACTCCGGGCCAAGGGTATAATTTACCGCTGGAAGTTCCCTTTTGGTTTGGCAGCAACAGTACAAGGACGCTCAGCTCTCCTCAGAGTCCCTGAGGATCTACATTCCTTCTGTGACACTCTCGGAATCCCTCTCATGGAGGTCCCAGAATGGTACGCGGAATTTCGTACCCCTACAGCATCTAAAGCACCTTCCAGGAGTGAAGCAATGGAAACCCAACACACAAGCTACCGAAGAAACCGTTCGCCATCGGAACCAAGAATTCTTCAACCCGACCCGCAGTCTCCTTCCATCTACAGCCCGACGAAACCTCCACGCTCCAGAAGAGCTAGAAGAGATCGGTGAACACAGATGGCATCTGCAGCATAGACTGAAAGATTTCCTCTGACTGTTCATGTGCCATTTTTAGAGTATTGAAAGTTCATGCCCCGGCTGGTAATATGTTCCTAAAGTATTTCAATATGTTAAGTTTAGTTTAGGTAGATCATAGCTCTTACACACAGGCATATCTATATCCCCCTTAACGCTGACTACCAAAGCAGCGCTGTGTCTGCATGGTTTGTTCTGTCACACCTTACTCTCCAATACAGCCCTACACTAGCAGTTCCACCCTTCATTAGAGCTTTATTATAATTAAATTCTTATGTGACTGTATTTTCCAATCTAATGAGGTATAGGGTCATCAGAGATCTCCAATCTACTTTATCTCTCCCTCCTCTAGCTGATCGGTACACTGACAGTTTAACAGGGTTTCATCCTGCTCCGATTACACGGATTGATAATTATAAATGCAAATATGCCCTTCTCTTACACACAACAGGCTGCTAGTAATGTTCATTGACACCCCTATTTTAATCCTGTATTAACTCTCTGTTCCTCTTAGATAGCAACTACATTATTAGGTGAATACTAGAACTACCACACAATCTTATTGCCATGACAACCAGCTGTTCATCGCTCTATTGGTTGCTGTCTTTTGGCGCGAATTCATGAGAGGAGCCAAGGTCTGAGGTAAAAAGTTCTCCCCCAACATGACTCATGCAGTCGCTCATTGGCTCTCACAAGGTTAGAGACCTGACTTGTTACCGTGGTGACACACTGCAGACCTCTCTCCCCTGCCTCCACACACGCACCTCCCATAGGAGGATGCCTGTATCATCCCAGCCCGAGATAGTTGTGACACATGATTCATCTCCTTAGTAGTCCTAACATCACCTTATCTGTCATGTATTACGCAAAGATTAGGGCACTCACTACCCTGTATGATTATATAGAACTTATCCTTACGATTGCCTTTCCCTGACTAGAAAGCTGTCTACATGCCAAACGCGGAACTGAAAGGCTTCTCAGATAAAGGCACTCTGGTGCCCCGTGCACGCGGTCGGATTTTCCGATGGACAGTGTCCGATCAGAGCGTGTTGTCGGAAATTCCGACTGTGTGTGGGCTCCGTCGGACATTTTCCATCGGATTTTCCGACACACAAAGTTGGAGAGCAGGAGATGAAATTTTCCGACAGCGGGATCCGTTGTCGGAAATTCCGATCGTGTGTACACAAGTCCGACGGACAGGGTGCCACGCATGCTCGGAGTAAGTTGGGAGGTGGAGGCTATTGGCCACTGCCCTGTTTGTAGTCCCGATGTACGTGTTTTGCGTCGCGTCGTTCGGAACGATCGAATTTTCCGACAACTTTGTGTGACCGTGTGTGTGCAAGACGGGTTTGAGCCGACATCCGTCGGAAAAGGTCCTGGGATTTTGTTGTCGGAGTGTCCGATCAATGTCCGACCGTGTGTACGCATTAAGGGACTTTCACAGACACTGATCTTTCTCATATATTCATCCCCTCCTATCCAATGAGATATGCTCCTAATTAGCATAACGATCTACATGGATACTTCGTTTTATTAATTATTTTGACAAGCTTCTTCATAGCCTTCAGGGGTAGTTCATTATAAATTAGTTCAGGCACGGTTTATCTATCTTAAGAGATAATACTTTCTACCTATGTTGAATACTCTGATCTGCAAACTGTTCAAGTTTTCTGGCTGACTGTTTAACTGAATTATTACATAGACTTTTGCGCTATGAATATCTGCGCCTCACCAGATGTTTATTTTATGTGCTACTCATGGGGATGTTTATTTCTTTTATTTCTTTTATTTTTCTGTCTTTTTTTTTTTTCATTCTTTCCTCTCACTTAACGATCACCAGGGGAACAATCTCACAAAATATGTCATTAACTTAATGTTTCATCTGACCATACACCTAATTTTTTATCTGCTTTTCGCAAATCTGACCCATGCTGTTTCTCCAAATCCACTGAGAAAGTTAATAGGCGGCATTCACAGCAATCTCAATGCAACCATTTCACACATGGACCGTCTTCAGTCCATGCCTTCTTCCTACATCTATCCCATATGTCAGCGGCTCTTGTCCCTTACTGACAGGTTTTACTTTTCTCTACGTTACCGTTTGGTCACCTTCCCAAACAGTGGTTTCAATTGATTACCTGATTTCTTCACTCAACCCTCCTTTAAACCACCACTGACCCATTCCGGTACCATATATCACGAGTGTATACTCGTACATAGCCTAGCGAGCAGGCATCGCTAGTCCCCGGATTACTTTTCACTACCTATAACCCCTAACAACACTACACAGTGGTCTTCACAGTTTCCTCTCCCCCGCATACCCAATATCCCTCACATCACTCCCTATTCCTGAACAATCTACTCTCATCCTGAATAGAATCTCATCACTCTCCTAGAACGCGCCTTCCACACATAAGAGCATAAGGCACAAATCCAACTACTGTTCTTTTTCTGCCACACATACACCTGCAACGCGGACTATCTTCAGTAAACACCACTCCAGTCTAACTCACAACACCTCCCAAATTACAGAATGACAACGGTCTCACACAATTCTACATCAATATCTCACCACAACGCCACTACTAAACTAGTCTCACTCAACGCACGGGGACTAAATGTCCCTGAGAAACGTACACAAGTTCTCCTTTATATGCATAAACTCAAGGCAGACATTATATACATCCAGGAAACGCATTTCAAAACGGACTCTATCCCCAAATTCTCCAACTTACGTTATCCAACAGCTTTTCATGCTACCAACAAACAATCAAAAACAAAAGGAGTCTCTATCCTTATCTCAAAACAGTGTCCACTCATAATCAAAGACACTCTAGCGGATGAAGATGGAAGATTTCTATTTGTCAAAGGTTCACTTTTCGGTAAACCTTTAACCTTAGCAAACATATACGCCCCCAACATTAAACAAGTCCCTTTCTTCCAACACACACTGCAATTGCTCGCATCGTTTCAAGAGGGTATACTATTAACTGGAGGAGATTTTAATGTTCCCTTAAAACCAATACAAGATACATCCTCGGGTGCATCCAAATTACCCTTCTCCGCGTTACGAGCAATTAAACGATGTTTTCAAGAATTGACATTACATGATGCATGGCGTACTTTAAACCCCTCAACTAAAGATTACACTTTTTTCTCCAACCCACATGGCAGTTACTCCAGACTTGACTATTTCTTTATTTCACAAAGCGATCTCACCATGCTCAAGCACACCTCCATCGAACCAATGTACATATCAGATCACCACCCGATAACCATGTCCTTGGAATTTCCATCCAAACATACTCGCTCACAAATATGGCGTCTTGATCCCTCACTGCTGACAGACATTTCAATAGTGTCTACTATACACGACAATCTAAAACTTTATTTCCAGGATAACGACTCCTTTGAAATATCCCCAATGATAAAATGGGAAGCCCACAAATGCACCATACGGGGAAAACTAATAGCTATCGCTTCCAAGAGAAGACGAGAAAGACAAGCGCATATTTCTATCCTTTCCAAACACATACAGGATTTAGAAAAAATACATAAGAAAACTCGAGCTCTCTCCACACTTGAGGAACTTACTCAGGTGAGGACAGAGTTGAAAGAAGTGTTACATAAACAAATAAAACGCAAATACATATTATCACAAAAAATATTCTACGAACATGGCAACAAATCCGGTAAAATTCTAGCCAGAGCCCTCCGTGCAAAAAGATCATCTACAACACTTCATTCCATTAATGACCCTTCGGGTTCTAAAGTAACGTCTAATACACTGATAGCAGACCAATTTGTGAATTATTTCTCGCAGCTCTATAATATCAATCCACATAAACCCATGATAAACAATGATCGTAGAACACACTTGATTAAAGATTTCCTAGCCCAACATGGTCCCAAACCCATTTCTGATGCAGAAGCATCGCATCTAGAACGTCCCATCTCTAAGGATGAACTAGAGAATGTGCTCAAACAACTCAAAACAGGCAAAAGTCCAGGTCCAGATGGCCTAACAGCAGGATACTATAAGGAATTCATTGCTACGCTTTATCCTCACTTCTTAAATGCTTTCAACTCCCTTTCATCCGAGAACCCCCCTCCCAGAGATCTTCTCACAGCCCACATAGTGGTTATTCCAAAACCTGATAAAGATCCAAATTTAGTTCACAACTACAGACCAATATCTCTACTAAATGTTGACCTGAAAATATATGCAAAAATTTTGGCTAATAGACTTTTACCCCTTCTCCCTGGCCTCATCTCCTTGGACCAAGTTGGTTTTGTCCCAGGTAGAGAGGCAAGGGACAACACCCTAAAGGCAATCAGTATTCACAATTGGCTGACTTCAAAGAAACAACCGGGATTCCTTCTTTCCCTTGATGCGGAGAAGGCATTCGACAGGGTAGCCTGGGACTACCTAAAAGAGGTCCTAACACACATTGGCATACGAGATCGCATGCTACAATTTATTCTTGCTCTATACTCCACCCCAACTGCCAAAGTCCGGATAAATGGACACCTGTCGAGTGCCTTCTCCATATCTAACGGTACAAGACAGGGATGCCCACTCTCTCCGCTTATTTTTGTCTTGGCACTGGAACCATGTCTAACGCATCTAAAAAACAATCCAAACGTTAAAGGAATAACCATCGCAAAATCTACCTATAAATTAGCGGCATTTGCGGATGACATCCTACTATTCCTGACAGAGCCACACATTACGCTACCCAATCTCCTCAAAGATCTTACTCTCTTTGAAAATCTCACATATCTTAAAATTAACTTCGCTAAATCAGAGGCCTTAAATATCACTCTACCACCAGATATAGTGAAACAATGTCAAACTAATTTCCCTTTCAATTGGAAACCGAGCGCCATTAAATACCTTGGGGTCTACATTCCAACCTCGCTATCGGACTTATACAGCAAAAACTATACTCCCATTCTCCAAAATATTCAAAAAGACCTCAACACTTGGTCAACGGGTTTGTTCTCATGGTTTGGCAGAGTTTCCATTATAAAAATGACTATAATGCCAAAATTTCTATACCTGCTCCAAACAATCCCAGTGTCACTACCACAAACTTTTTTCAATGCATACCGCAAATCCTGTATGAAATTCATCTGGAACGATAAGCGACCTAGAATGAGTTTCAACAGAATGACCATACCCAAAATGAAAGGTGGGTTAGGCCTACCGGATCTTCAAAAATACTATTGGGCCTGTCAACTCTCTCGAATAGTGGACTGGAATGTTCACCCTAAAACTAAAGCGTGGATCGCAATTGAACAAGCCTTCTCACAAATCCCGCTCCATAATCTACCCTGGATTCACCCTCGCCACATCTCTCCACATTGCAAACAACATCCCCTTATCGGTACAACACTGAATTCCTTTAAAAAGACATGTAAACATTTGCACATTTCCTCCTCTCCAGGCCCTCTCACGCCAATCAAACATAACCCTGACTTTCCACCAGGCATTGATGATTCTTTCCTTCATCAAATAGGATCCCAGACAAGGATGACAGCGGGAGATTTCTTCGCTAAGGGGAATATTAAACCGCTGTCCTCATTGAACTCCCAAGAAACGAATCACCAGATCCCATTCTGGTCTTATATGCAACTCAGACATTTTCTTCTTGATCCCCAAACTAGGGCTGCATACTCAAGAAACCAATCACACTTTGAATCCCTTTGCTCTGCCACTGAACCACAAAGACACCTGATATCCACCATATACTTGAACCTCTTTCTCGAGCATACTCCTAAAACAAATATAGCTAGTACAAAATGGGAAAAAGATCTTTCCATCCACCTCTCTGATAAGGAATGGGAAAAGATATACTCTAACATACACAAAGGCTCCATTAATGTAACAACTCAAGAAAACGGATACAAGCTTTTCTCCAGATGGTACAAAACGCCTCTCAAGTTACACACCATTAATCCAGAGATCCCATCTAATTGTTGGAGATGTAATGACAAAAACGGATCACTCCTTCACATATGGTGGGACTGCCCTGCGATTTCTGCCTTCTGGACTAAAGTTTTTCACCTCTCCTCCCAAATCACTGCACTTCAGCTAGATTTCTCTCCAGCACAAGCCCTCCTACACCACTCCTCCCTACCGATGAAATCTTATCACAAATCCCTAGCACTACATCTAATCAATGCTGCTAAACTCTGTATCCCAGTTCTCTGGAGATCTTCCAACTCACCCACAATCGCAGACTGGTTCAAAAGAGTAAACAAAATAGCTGAAATGGAGGAACTTGTACATCAAGCACAGGATTCCTATACTAAATACAGGAACACTTGGGCCTGTTGGCTACATTTCCGCACAACATCTGAATATACCCAATTAATCAGTCAGGAATCCTCCTCCAGCACACCATAAGATACAACATACATCCCAACTGTCTATAGTCCTCCCTATAGCCGTGCATGAAACAAAATTCAGGAGGCAACTATATCATTACGCATACAGAATTCACTTCAAAAGCTCTATTATGCTTTTTTTCCTGGGACTTGGTCCTTCTGTAAAGATATTTCCCGTTAGACCCATGGCTGAGCCAGGGACGGGAAATAACTTTCCCCTACCTTCCTTTTGTACTTCTCACTATATTTTGACCACCATTTAATCGAAACTTTGCTATGTTAGGTATCTATTGTTGTATGCTATGATTATATCTCTATCTACAGACATTACCCGACTTCTGGACACAATGCACCAGGATCAATTTCACACTCTCACACAGACATAGTAATTAACGATTATTCCAAACAAAATCCAACAAAAATCTCAGACTCATATACTAAGGCTATCATAGGCAATCTATTATAATACGGTTTTTACTCCTCTCTCCCTTTTTAATCTTTTTCGCCCTCAAAAATCAACATGTTTAAAAAATGTTTTACCTGATTTAATATATGTTCTTTATATTTTCTGCCCACACTACTCTGTAATCCCATATATCCACACCCCAGATGTAATGTGTTTTTCAACAACTCCACAGTCGTAGATTTGAATACTTGTTAAAATACAACGTTGTACTCTCTGGACTGTTTCCTCTGTATAACACTGTTATCATTTTATCTCAAACCTTGCTTTTGTGTACTACTTTTCTGTATGAATTTAACTTAATAAAGCTTTATTTGGAAAAAAAAAAAATTTCAGCATGCATGAGGACAAAGGGGACATTCACAGCATATTACTATTGTGGCAATTAGGGAATAATGAAAGAAATACAATACATTAGCAAACATTAAATACAATAAAATGTGATATTAAAGGATTAAAATCTTACCTTAATATAGTCCTTCTGCGGGACCTGGGTGATGGCAGAACAGGTCTCTGGGATAATGATCCCCAGAGCCTGGGGGGAGATGCCTGTCGAGAACTTGAGGTCCTGCAGGCTTCTCCACGTCGCCAAGTACCGCAATGTGGCGACTAGCCTCTGCTCCGGAGTGACAGCTTGCCGCATGCAGGTGTCCTGCCTGCTGATATAAGGGGTCAGAAAAGCCAACAAACGGTGAAAAACGGGGTCTGTCATCCTATGAAAGTTCTTGAAATCGTCAGGATTATTCTCACGGATCTCACGGAGCAAAGGCATGTGACAGAATTGGTCACACTGGAGCAACCAATTCTTGGTCCATGAACTCCTCCCCACCCTGTTCATGGACTGGGCTTGTGTCAAAGTAAGAACCCCAACACCAAGCCCTCGCACAGCACGAACTCTATACATGCAACATGGCTTCAAAACGGTTGGCTGGTCAGAACGAAGTAACAGAACGCACTGAAGAACAACAAGGCCTGTGAAGAGTGACCTGAAAATCAGCAATGAGTGGACAAAAACACACTGATAAATCAATGCGACCTCACTACACGCACTGAAGACCAGATACAAACCCACAAGCACAAACTGAACAGCAGAAAAACGATCTGAAAACCACAAGTCTGAAAAGCGTGAATCGTCTCTCACCAAACTTTTACTAACATGAGATTAGCAAAAGGAGCCCAAAGGGTGGCGCGCTTGGTATTGAACTGCCCTTTTATAGTCCCGTTGTACGCGGTTCATGTCACCGCGTTCTTGACGTTCGGAAATTCCGACAACTTTGTGCGACCGTGTGAATGCAAGACAAGTTTGAGCCAACATCCGTCGAAACAATCAGATGGATTTTGTTGTCAGAATGTCCGATCAATGTCCGATCATGTGTACAGGGCATAACACTTTCCTATGCACTTATGTAGTCTTTGTAAGTGAGTGGATGCTTTATGTGCATATTTGTTTAGGTCTGTATGTAGTTTTACTTTTTTTCTCCCCCTCTCCAATCCCTTTCTCTTTCTCCCCCTCTCCTTGGGAATGTTTGTTTTCTTTTTAGGTTTTGTATGATGTCTTATAGAAGGTAATTCATACCTATCACGTACCTGATCGGAGGCTGAAACGCTGGGAGGGCTTCCCTTGCGACTAAGTGCAGAGCGCCCCCTGGAGGTGGTACAGGGGGAGCTATACTCAAAGCGGCAGGGGTTGCTGGCTGCGGCAAGCTGAGATGAAGCAGAGAAGTCCACTGGTGGGCAGCTGACGAGCAGGGTAGACTGCTAGGCAGGGGTACCTCGGAAGTACCAGGTGAGATCGTACAGCAGGAAGTACCAGAAGCAGTGTCAGGAGCCAGGCCGGGGTTCATACACAGGACAGCAAACAGTAGCAAAGTCCATAAAACAAGCCAGGGGTCATACACAGTGCAGCAGATCAGAGTGGAACAGGAACAAGCCAAGGGTTGAGACGGGGTAAGTGCAGATGAGATAGGTCAAGACAAGCCGGGTCGTTAGCAGGTAATCCAAGACAACAGGAACAGGAACTCAGGAATACACAGGAAGCTGAAGATCATGCAGCAGTTGGTGACTGCTGCAACATGCTTTAAATAGTATGCTTGGCGCCTGGAGTCTCTCATGTATGTGGTGTGTGTGCTTTGGCGCGCACGTGTTCGCATTAGCACGCGCGTGCACTCTGAAGAGTACACTGTCCTAACAGCTCTCGCCCGCGCTCGTGCACGTGTGCGCATGCGCATTAGCGCTGGAGAATTTGTGTTCGTTGATACAAGATTCTGCTGGCCATAGATGTTAGTTCTCCTGCGGGTTAGTCCCTGACAATACCTTTACAATGTATTGACTGAGTATCTCTTCTAATTTTAGACTAAAGATGATTCATGTTGGATATCTGTCATTTATGAAATATAAAGTCTTGAAGAAGCGGTGGTAACTGCAAAATGTGTCAACTTGACACATATGACAGTAATCATTTCCTTTGAACAAATTAATTGACTGTGTGCACATTTGTTTTTGAATATTGTAAAACAATGTAAACTGTTTTATATAAATTTGATTGGTTTTGTGTATAATTAATATACTGTTTCCTATTTAGCTTAATAACATTTGCCTATTTTTAATACATGAGGTATTTTTCACCTCTTCTTCTGTTATTATCTCCATGCCTTTGCAATTAGGTTAACTTTGTTTATTCTATATGATAAACTCTGATTGGTTTAACCACAAACATTTACCCTGATATGTACACTGCAGTTAAAGTAAAGTTAAGAAAAGTAAAAAGATATTCAGAGAAGTTGTGTATGTTTTAAGTTTGTTTTTAAAAATAAGCATCAAAACATCATGGAGATGTTAGAAACGTTGCTATCTATGGCAAAAAGCCTAACTCTGTTTAATTGTTTAGTTCTACATACATTTCTATAATATGCAATACATTTCCAATTCTAATGAGCCCTGCGATCATCTGTGTTGGCAAGCTTTGTATCCTCTGGTTATTGCTAATGTTCCAGATTTGAAAGAAACGCCCAGTGCATAATTGTATGTGAGAAACTGAGTTTTTCTGCCAGGAGGAAATATAGATAAAACTTTGCTACATAAGCTTCACCAACACTGAAATTTTTAGATATGAAAACTGAGTGTGTCTGACTAATTTAGGGAATATGAATATTTTTAAAATCATCCTATTATGAACTGCTAACATGCAATATTAAGTACCTTAAATTGAACCCAATATCTACTTTAAATATATGCTAGAAAAGTGTTATCCAATTTATTAAACTGTTTTTATATTAGTATTTATATAACAATCTGTTGCAACTATTTTTCTTAATCATCTGATGCACATCCTGGTAGTCCTTTGAATAGGAGTTTCCTGTTAGATATTTCAGATACTGCAATGCTAGCACTGGATTTCAGCTGTTTGGTGTTTGGTGTTATGGTGGTATGTTGAGTTATATCCCACAAACTTAGGTAAGTTTATTTTTATCTGATGAATGTTTTTTAGGTTTTGTTATGCTGAAAAAAAAAATATGCACATTTGACAAGAGTATTTATATAACACTATATAACACTTCAGCCTTTCCTAAATGTATGCTGAGTTTTGCTTATAACATTTATTTAGCACATTATTATATATGCTCTTTATCCAATCCATTAAATATATTAAGTATAATATAGGTTACATTTACAGATTTAATAAGTTCATAATACAATTTTTTACTACATTGGCTTTGGACAGTCCACTAATACCAATTCTGTCATTAGTCTGTAATAATTAGTCTTTAATAATTAGTAACAGTGGAAGTGGAAGTGGACCTAACATCAGAAATATCTACTTGTTTTTTGCAGCCTTAATTTTTGTCATGACACAGTTAGATTTTACATTATATGAACCCTATATGAACCCTATATGCTAGGCATAGATTTTGCATAACTGTCAAACATGCATACTTGACCTACCCTCAGCTAACCATTTGATTCATATGCACAGAGAGTCAACATTTGGGTTTAGGACTATAAAAACCAGCAGGTGATGGGTGTTGCACAAACTTATGTTCATTTGGTTAAAGACAATAACAGTCAGACAAGATTTTCTAACCTGTTAGCTTTATATTATATTATTTATTTATATATATTTATATTATTTGAGATATATTTTTTGTTTATGAATCCAATATGAATGGATTCCAGATGTTGTCGAAAGGGGCTTGCATTCTTCTTGAGTGATATATATATATGCAGTTACCAAGACATTATTGATAGTGCTGGGAATAGGATTATTGGTATTTTCACATCAATTTCTTCTATATGTTATTTTGCGATTTTGTATGGTTTCAGCATGTTTTAAATTTTTACGAATTTTGTTTATCATCATTTATACACAAGTTTTCTTTTGAGATTATATATCATTTATGATTTGAAATTAGTGTTGTTACTTTGTATTTTGCTATTGTTTAATATTGTTTTAGTATTTATCATGGTCTTCATCCCAAGGTTATGGATGTACACAATGGGAGAAGTTGAATAATGAGAACATTAAAAATAATCACATGTCTAGCGCATTTATATACATATATATATATGTGCATTAGTTCACTTAGTAAACTTTTTTAGTTTGGTGGACCTTTATAGGCATTGGAAAATGTAGTGGTAGACCCGCGCAGTGAAAATGGAGAAAAGTAACTAAAATAAACTTCAAATGGACTGGAACCGCTGCCCCCCCAGAATGCATTTACCACATGAAGTGGAAACAGCTAGATTAAAAAATTCAGGTATGGGTGTGGCGCTGTTCCTATTTATAGAAAATAGGAACAGCGCCACACCCATACCTGAATTCTTTATAGGCATTATTACATTGTCATATTATCTTGTCTTCAATTTTTGATTTAAAATTCAACTTCATATCCCAGGTGTCTCCTATCCCTTGGGTGTTGTTCTAGAGTTTTATTATGTGGGCAGGTCTCTATTTGAGACCATCTTTGGATTGGCTATCAAAACCTGAAGTCCCTATATATACCCATGATCAAACTTTAATCATTCAGCTATGAATAAGTGCCATGATGGGGCGTGAAACATGTTAGCTATCTTTCCTGTTCCTCCCTGTACATGAGGTGACTGCATTTGGATTTTATTTCTTCATATGAATAAAGATGCCTTCTATGGTGTGCGGCCGTCCAGGATTTTTTTCTTTCCTCAATACACATAAAAGTCATTGAAAAAAAACGGCATGGGATTCCTCCACAGTCCATTACCAGGCTCTTTGGGTCTGGTATGAATATTAAGGGGAACCCGAACCAAAATGTAAAAAAAAAAATTGCGTGGGGGTCCCCCCAAATTCGATACCAAGCCCTTCAGGTTTGGTATGGATTTTAAGGGGAATCCCGCGCCAGAATTAAAAAAAAAAATGGCATCGAGGTCCCCCCAAAAATCCATACCAGACCCTTATCTGAACACGCAACCTGGCAGGCCACAGAAAAAGAGGGGGCAAGAGAGCGCCCCCCTCCTGGACTGTACCAGGTCACATGCCCTTAACATGAGGAGGGTGCTTTGTGGTAGCCCCCCAAAGCACCTTGTTCCCATGTTGATGGGGACAAGGGCCTCATCACCACAACCCTTGCCCAGTGGTTGTGGGGGTCAGCGGGCAGGGGGCTTATCGGAATCTGGAAGCCCCCTTTAACAAGGGGACCCCCAGATCCCGGCCTCCCCCCTGTGTGAAATGGTAATGGGTACAAATGTACCCTTACCATTTCACAAAAAAAGTGTGAAAATGGTAAAAATGACATGACACGGCTTGGAGACAAGTCCTTTATTAAAAAATAAAAAAATAAAAATGTCCCCGTGCATCAGAGGGGGGTGGGGTCACCCGGCGATGTCACGGTGTGGTTCCGCCCTCACACAGGGGGAGGCCAGGATCTGGGGGTCCCCTTGTTAAAGGGGGCTTCCAGATTCTGATAAGCCCCAATGCCTGCAGACCCCCACAACCATCAGGCAAGGGTTGTGGTGATGAGGCCCTTGTCCTCATCAACATGGGGACAAGGTGCTTTGTGGGGCTACCCCAAAGCACCCTCCCCATGTTGAGGGCATGTGGCTTGGTACGGTTCAGGAGGGGGGCTCTCTCGTCCCCCCCTCTTTTCCTGCAGCCTGCCAGGTTGCGTGCTCAGATAAGGGTCTGGTATGGATTTTTGGGGGACCCCACGCCAAAATTTAAAAAATAAATGGCGTGGGGGTCAGGTCTTGTATGGATTTTGAAGGGGACCCCAAGCTATTTTTTTTTTACATTTTGTCGTGAGGTTCCCCTTAATATCCATACCAGACCTGAAGGGCCTGGTATGAAATTTTGGGGGACCCCTGTGCATTTTTTTTTTATTTTGGTTCAGGGTTCCCCTTAATATTCATACCAGACCCAAAGGGCCTGGTAATGGACTGCAGGGGAATCCCATGCCGTTTTTTTCAATGACTTTTATGTGTATTGCCGGGACCCAACAATTCATTATAGCCGCAAGTACTTTTAAATTACTTTTTTTCCTTTAGAAATGTAATTTTGTGCAGGGACTGTTGTAAACACGGGAAACATGCGCCACTTTACAGGCATAGTATAGACACTCCCCAGGTATGAAATTTAAAGGAATATTACACTTTTATTGTTTCAATTTAAGCATTATTAAAATCACTGCTTCCGAAAAAACGAGTATTTTTGAAAATTGTTTTTGCATTGATCCATGTCCCCTGGGGCAGGACCCAGGTCCCCAAACACTTTTTATGACAATAACTTGCATATAAGCCTTTACAATTAGCACTTTTGATTATTCCTGTTCGTGTCCCATAGACTTTAACGGTGTTCGCACAAATGTTTTCCCTGTTCGCATGTTCTGCTGCTGTTAGAGAGGTTACCTGGTTGGGCGCCGGTGTGCGCCGGGGCGCATTGGTGCTCGTGTTCCTGTGCGTGCTGGGGCGCGTGTTCCTGGGGGCACTGGCGTGTCTGGTCTGAACGGCCATGGCGTGCAGGGTGGCGTCCGGGCGTGCGTGCGTACGCGCTAACGCGCGTTCGCCTATGGGCGTTACCGCAGGCGTGCCAGGTAGTGTTGGCGTGCACGCCGGTGTCGGGGCGCGCTTGGGCATGTGCGGGGCGCTTTGGCGAATCGGCGCGTGCACGAGCGCAGCGTTTTGGCGCCAATCGGCCTATTTAAGTCTGCCTCTATCCCTGTTCGGTGCTGCCTGATCAACAGCTCTGTGTCTAGTTCCGTGATCCTCTCTGTGTTCCGTATCTCTGAAGTTTGACCCGTTGTGACCCGGCTTGCCTTTTGGACTTCCTTGACTGCTGCCTGAACCCGACCCCGGCTTGTTTGACCTTGCTTCTGCCTGCTCCCTTTGTACCGTTGCTGCCAGCCCGTTGCCGACCTCTGCCTGTGTGTGACCAGCCTGATAAGCTCCTGCTCAGCATCAGTTCCAGTATTCCTGAGTTCTACCTGCTGCTTGAAAGACACCCTTTCTCCAGGATCCAAACACCAGGCCCTCATACCACTCCGTATTCGCGGGCTTCATGTCTGCTCTATCAGGGGCCCCGAATCGGATATGTAAGGGAGCCTACTCTCTGCCAAAGCGGACTCACCTGTCTGGTGAGTGAGGGACCTGACAGTCGGCGCGTGCACAAGCGCGGCATTTTGGCGCCAATCGGCCTATTTAAGTCTGCCTCTATCCCTGTTCGGTGCTGCCTGATCAACAGCTCTGTGTCTAGTTCCGTGATCCTCTCTGTGTTCCGTATCTCTGAAGTTTGACCCGTTGTGACCCAGCTTGCCTTTTGGACTTCCTTGACTGCTGCCTGAACCCGAACCCGCTTCATGTCTGCTCTATCAGGGGCCCCGAATCGGATACGTAAGGGAGCCTACTCTCTGCCCAAGCGGACTCACCTGTCTAGTAAGTGAGGGACCTGACAGTATCAGGCAGCCATGACTGAGTCCGGGCAGGGGGCCTCCCCCATGGATGAACTTTGCAGGCAGCTAGCGGGCCTCACCCAAGCAGTTAAAAGCTTACAGGAGGGCTATACAAGACTGGAAGGACAGGTCCAGGCCCTCTCAGCATCTCCTCAGGGAGCAGCACCTGCTAATCCTGCCTCAGCGCCCTCTGTAGTAACGCTCTCACCAGAGCCCAGGGTGCCTACACCTGAAAAGTTCTCCGGAGAACGTCGCAAGTTCCGGGTTTTCCGCAACGCATGCAAACTTTATTTTGCCTTACAACCCCGTACGTTTTCCTTGGAGGCCACCAAGGTGGGGTTCATCATATCTCTTTTGACCGGCGAGCCTCAGACCTGGGCCCATCACCTGCTGGAGCAAAAAGCCAGATCTCTGGATTCCTTGAATGACCTCTTCATAGCAATGTCTCAGTTATACGAGGACCCCCAGCTAACAGCCACGGCAGAACCCGCCTTGCACTCTCTACAACAAGGCCGCAGAGCGGCCGAAGATTACGCTGTGGAGTTTAGGTGTTGGAGCTCTGATACGGAGTGGAACGACGCGGCCTTGCGTCACCAATACCGGCTGGGGTTGTCTGACCCTCTTAAAGATGAATTGGCACGGGTAGGGGTACCTCAGACACTGGATGAGCTCATAAACCTGTCAATCCAGATTGACCGCCGCCTTAGAGAGAGACGTTCTGAGAGATCCATTGGCCATCCACGCCTCACTTGGATGTTGCCCAGGGCTCCTAGTGCCCCGAACCAAGCTCCTCCTGTCCCGTCTGTTCCAACCCAGGAAGCTCCTGAACCCATGCAGCTAGGACTGCTCCGTCCCTCTTTGACCCCAGAAGAGAAAACGCGCAGACACACACTCAATCTGTGCCTGTACTGTGGAGAGTCTGGACACTTTGCAAGGGCATGCCCCAACAAGAGACGTAAGTGCCTGCCGTCCTCCTCTTTGTGTGCACCTGTTTCACCCAGATCCGGTAACCATCTAACACTTTCTGTTATATTACAGCTACCTGGAAGGAACATCCCAGTACCGGTCATTATTGATTCGGGAGCATGTGGCGGATTCATTGACTGGACTTTCACTGAAAATCATCATATTTCTATCCAACCCAAGGCCCAGGGACTGGCAGTTTTCTTAGCGGATGGCTCCACCCTTAGCTCCGGACCTGTTACCCAGGAAACTGTTCCTCTACTGGCCACCATTGGCCCGGAACACCAGGAACTTTTACGCCTGGATGTCATCTCCTCTCCTCTCTTTCCAATTATCTTAGGAATTCCTTGGCTACAGGCTCACAATCCCAGTATCAACTGGTCCACAGGCAAGATTCAGTTTTCATCTGAGTATTGCAAACAACACTGTTTACGGGGGACCCCCATGACATCCTCTCAATGCCTTTGCCTAGATTCGGAAACAAGTCTTATCAAAATCTTCCCGAACCCTACCGGGATTTCCTGGATGTGTTCAGCAAAAAGGGGGCAGAAACTCTTCCGGTACATAGACCCTACGATTGCCCGATAGAACTTTTACCCGGAACTGAAGTTCCCTTCGGGAGGATTTTTCCCTTAACTGAGCAGGAGCTGGGCACCTTGAAAGCCTATATTGACGAAAACCTTAAGGATTCATTCGTCCCTCCACATCTCCAGCAGGTGCAGGCATCTTTTTCGTAGAGAAGAAAGATCACTCCTTACCTCCCTGCATCGATTACCGGGAACTCAATAAAATTACTATAAAGAACAGATATCCGCTACCTCTAGTGCCCGAACTATTTCAGAGATTAGTATCTGCTACCGTCTTCACCAAGCTGGACCTACACGGAGCCTACAATTTGATCCGCATAAGAGAGGGGGACGAATGGAAGACGGCCTTTCATACTCGATTCGGGCACTACAAGTACCTCGTCATGCCCTTTGGCCTGTGCAACGCGCCAGCCACATTCCAGCACTTCATCAACAATGTCTTTCGTGACTTTCTGGACCTATACGTCATCGTTTATCTGGACGATATCCTGGTTTTCTCTGCTTCCCTGACTGACCATCGCAAACACATGCGAAACGTACTTACCCGACTCAGACAACATGGACTTTATGCCAAACTCGAAAAATGCGAGTTCGAGCTCCAATCCATCCAGTTCCTAGGCTTGGTCATCTCTCCCAACGGTATCAAAATGGACCCGCAAAAGGTATCTGCTATCTTTCATTGGCCTGCACCTGTAGACAAAAAAGGAGTACAGCACTTTATTGGCTTCGCCAATTTTTATAGAAAATTCATTGAAGGATTCTCTTCAATAATAACTCCCATTACGGAACTCATCAAACAGGGAATCCGGTTCTGCTGGACCCCTAAGGCGCAAGTGGCCTTTGAAAAACTCAAAGCTCTGTTTACTTCAGCCACTATCCTCAAACATCCCAATTCTGCCTTGCCTTTCGTCTTAGAAGTGGATGCTTCCGAAGTCGCGGTTGGAGCCGTGCTCTCACAAAGACAAGGTGCCAAAGCACTCCTGTACCCTGTGGGATTCTTTTCACGCAAGCTCTCCTCTTCCGAGAAGAACTATGACGTGGGAGATCGGGAACTTCTAGCCATTAAGGCAGCTCTGGAGGAATGGTGTTATTTCCCGGAGGGTGCAGCTCACCCCATTTTGGTCTACACAGACCATAAAAATGTAGAATATCTAAGGACGGCTAAGAGACTAAAACCCCGGCAAGCCAGATGGGCACTTTTTTTTTCCCGATTTATTTTTCACATTACCGACAGACCCGGATCCAAGAATGTCAAATCCGACACCCTCTCCCGAATGTTCCTTGATTCAGAGAAGACCCTGCCTCCAGACACCATCCTCCCCTCTGGGAATTTCCTGATCTTACAGGAGGATCTAATCTCTCAGATCAGACGGTCCTCTATGGGAATGTCATCACCTGCTGAAGCTTGTATCAAAGATGAATACATACAAAACAGTGCTCGCAAATAAATTTGTGTGATATGGTAATCTTCAAACTCTAACTATCCTATTGCAGCTGCAGAATAAAAGTGCTGACACTTTAGTGATGTATAAACGAAAATCTGTGCTGGCAACTTGCCAAGTAAATAATTAATAAACTATAACGAAACCAGATAGTAAATAAACTATGCAAATAGTTGTGAATAAGAAAAATGCATAAAAGGAAAATTAAATGTAGACCTTGCACAATTTACTGTGCGCTGAGTGAAATCGTGCATGAATGCACTAACAAACTAAGTGGCTACAATGTGATGAGGGACAAATCAAAAATATATATGTACATACAAGTGATGCAGTTTGGATGAATGATCCAAAAAAACACACATCCAAAACACTATGCGATTAAAAGGCGATAGGATATCGCTGTGCTGATGCAAAGAAATCTAATAAATATAATTTATAAATGTGTGCTCTCATGTATCCATAATCGTAAATAGCAATGAAGTGAGCCTCTATACGAAAATAAACGCCAAGTGAAATAGTGAAACAAAAATGTCAATTAAAATTATCTATTAGATTGAAATGCTCCTTCACAAAGGGACAATCAGCAGACTTCCAGCTTTTTCATCCATATGATAAATCAGGGCAAAAGGTAACCGTCTTATACAGAAATAAAATATGTTACAACAGGATATCTAGACAAATACAAAATCTATATGGTATATGTTGAATGTCTAATTTCCTTATTATACTTTATAGTGAAAATCAATATCTTTAATATGATAAACAATAAAAAAAATGTATAAAATATAAGATAAAAAAATATATATATATAAAAAATTACATATACATATGAATTTAAAAATAATTAATATATGATTAATCGAAAAAAAATTTTTAAAAACATACCATCATACCTTGCTGATTGCTAAATCTTACAACAAGAAGAGTATGATAATCATATTGTATATTAGTGCGTATGGTATGGAAATATCCCAACAAATATTGAAGAAAAAATTGATTGATAACAATAAACGTAAGAGATAAATAAAATATATAAAATAAATAAAATAAAATAAAATAAATAAAAACTACCAGTTAGATAAAAAACAGTTTAGGTCCAGCTCAATATTCAGGCCCAAGGGGTTCAATGTACGTAATCTATGTATCCACTGGGTTCGTTTTGTGAGATATTTTGCCTAAGATTGGAACCTCGCCAGTGTTCCTCAACCCTATCAATCCCACAGAAAGTAAGTAAACTCGGGTCTTGATTGTGAAATAACCTGAAATGGTTGGAAAGGCCATGAAACTTATATCCCTTTTTAATCCTATTAACATGTTCTTTAAGTCTTATACCCAATTACCTAGTAGGGATGAGCTTCGAGTTCGAGTCGAACTCATGTTCGACTCGAACATTGGCTGTCCGCAAGTTCGCCGAACAGCGAACAATTTGGGGTGTTCGCGGCAAATTCGAATGCCGCAGAACACCCTTTAAAAGTCTATGGGAGAAATCAAAAGTACTAATTTTAACGGCTAATATGCAAATTATTGTCATAAAAAGTGTTTGGGGACCTGGGTCCTGCCCCAGGGGACATGGATCAATGCAAAAAAAAGTTTTAAAAATGGCCGTTTTTTCAGGAGCAGTGATTTTAATAATGCTTAAAGTCAAACAATAAAAGTGTAATATCCCTTTAAATTTCGTACCTGGGGGGTGTCTATAGTATGCCTGTAAAGGGGCGCATGTTTCCTGTGTTTAGAACAGTCTGACAGCAAAATGACATTTTGAAGGAAAAAACTCATTTAAAACTACTCGCGGCTATTGCATTGCCGACAATACACATAGAAGTTCATTGATAAAAACGGCATGGGAATTCCCCAAAGGGGAACCCCGAACCAAATTTTTTTTAAAAAAATGACGTGGGATTTCCCCTTAATTCCATACCAGGCCCTTCAGGTCTGATATGGATATTAAGGGGAACCCCGGCCAAAATTTAAAAAAAAAAAAGACGTGGGGTTCCCCCTAAATTCCATACCAGACCCTTCAGGTCTGGTATGGATTTTAAGGGGAACCCCACGCCAAAAAAAAAAAAATGGCGTGGGGTCCCCCCAAAAATCCATACCAGACCCTTATCCGAGCACGCAACCTGGCAGGCCGCAGGAAAAGAGGGGGGGGCGAGAGTGGGCCCCCCCTCCTGAACCGTATCAGGCCACATGTCCTCAACATTGGGAGGGTGCTTTGGGGTAGCCCCCAAAACACCTTGTCCCCATGTTGATGAGGACAAGGGCCTCATCCCCACAACCCTGGCCGGTGGTTGTGGGGGTCTGCGGGCGGGGGGCTTATCGGAATCTGGAAGCCCCCTTTACCAAGGGGACCCCCAGATCCCGGCCCCCCCTTGTGTGAAATGGTAAGGGGGTACTTACCCCTACCATTTCACTAAAAAACTGTCAAAAATGTTAAAAATGACAAGAGACAGTTTTTGACAATTCCTTTATTTAAATGCTTCTTCTTTCTTCTATCTTCCTTCATCTTCTGGTTCTTCTGGTTCTTCTGGCTCTTCTGGTTCTTCCTCCGGCGTTCTCGTCCAGCATCTCCTCCGCGGCGTCTTCTATCTTCTTCTCCTCGGGCCGCTCCGCACCCATGGCATGGGGGGGAGGCTCCCGCTCTTCTCTTCTTCTCTTCTTCATTTTCTTCTCCGGGCCGCTCCGCAACCCATGCTGGCATGGAGGGAGGCTCCCGCTGTGTGGCGCTCCTCGTCTGACAGTTCTTAAATAACGGGGGGCGTTTTTTACAGGATTTAACAGACAGTATCGTGACCTAGAAAAAATTGTCAAGAGACATTGGCCCCTCCTTCTTCAGGACAATGATCTCAAGAAGGTGTTGCCAAAACAGCCCAAATTTATTTACACCAAACCACCCACATTAAGGCTTCAGCTGGCACACAATGTTATAGACCCTCCTAGAAAGGTATGTACCTTTCTAGATAGTGTTGGGTTTTACAGCTGTGGCAGGTGTGTAATGTGCAAGACATCTAAATTCCGTAAACGGAAAACCACCCACTTTAGTTCTCTGGCAGATGGTAGATCTTATGAAATCATAAAATTCATAACCTGTAGCACCACACATGTTACCTACCTCTTGTCTTGTCCTTGTAATCTCCAGTACGTAGGAAGAACTACTAGGCAATTGGGTATAAGACTTAAAGAACATGTTAACAGGATTAAAAAGGGATATAAGTTTCATGGCCTTTCCAACCATTTCAGGTTATTTCACAATCAAGACCAGAGTTTACTTACTTTCTGTGGGATTGATAGGGTTGAGGAGCACTGGCGAGGTTCCAATCTTAGGCAAAATATCTCACAAAACGAAACCCAGTGGATACATAGATTACGTACGTTGAACCCCTTGGGCCTGAATATTGAGCTGGACCTAAACTGTTTTTTATCTAACTGGTAGTTTTTATTTATTTTATTTTATTTTATTTATTTTATTCATTTTATTTATCTCTTACGTTTATTGTTATCAATCAATTTTTTCTTCAATATTTGTTGGGATATTTCCATACCATACGCACTAATATACAATATGATTATCATACTCTTCTTGTTGTAAGATTTAGCAATCAGCAAGGTATGATGGTAAGTTTTTAAAACATTTTTTTCGATTAATCATATATTAATTATTTTTAAATTCATATGTATATGTAATTTTTTATATATATATTTTTATCTTATATTTTATACATATTTTTTTATTGTTTATCATATTAAAGATATTGATTTTCACTATAAAGTATAATAAGGAAATTAGACATTCAACATATACCATATAGATTTTGTATTTGTCTAGATATCCTGTTGTAACATATTTTATTTCTGTATAAGACGGTTAGCGTCAAACTTGATTTCCTGTATAAATGGCACAAGCATATACATCTGCTTATTGGAGATGTTGTGTCTCCGGCCACTGATTAAAGTTTTTCAATTGCAACAGGATATGATGATATAGGAAGTAATGGGTGATATTTCACCCATTGGCCGTAAATGGCTGTCACTCACCGAGCACAATATAAATAACTTCTTACATGAGCAGGATGTTAAGTCTTTGATAACGCCCTGGGGGAGGGGCGAAACGCGTCGACGCAACATCCTGCCTACACCTGTTAACCAGTGACATCACTTCCTGGAGTTGGTGGAACGCACGCCGTTCAGCGGCGAACCGACCAAGTATCTGAATGCCTGCTCTGCATGCCGGTCCCGTGAGTAGCGCACATATGCGCAGGTGACCCCATGGTATCCTAAGGTTTTACACTATATGTTTTTTTCTTTTCTTTTGGTGGAACGCGAGCTTTGTGGTCCAAAAAGTTTCCTTCTAACCATCTCCAACATCAGCATACCTTTTGCCCTGATTTATCATACGGATGAAAAAGCTGGAAGTCTGCTGATTGTCCCTTTGTGAAGGAGCATTTCAATCTAATAGATACTCTGTCATTTGCAAATTTTAATTGACATTTTTGTTTCACTATTTCATTTGGCGTTTATTTTCGTATAGAGGCTCACTTCATTGCTATTTACGATTATGAATACATGAGAGCACACATTTATATATTATATATATTAGATTTTTTTGCATCAGCACAGCGATATCCTATCGCCTTTTAATCGCATAGTGTTTTGGATGTGTGTTTTTTTGGATCATTCATCCAAACTGCATCACTTGTATGTACATATATATTTTTGATTTGTCCCTCATCACATTGTAGCCACTTAGTTTGTTAGTGCATTCATGCACAATTTCACTCAGCGCACAGTAAATTGTGCAAGGTCTACATTTAATTTTCCTTTTATGCATTTTTCTTATTCACAACTATTTGCATAGCTTATTTACTATCTGGTTTCGTTATAGTTTATTAATTATTTACTTGGCAAGTTGCCAGCGCAGATTTTCGTTTATATATTGTACCAAAGATGGACTGTTCTGGTACAAAAACAAAATTGTGGTCCCTGAGGAGCTAAAAGTACAGGTGTTAAACTTGTGCCATGATCACAAATTGGCCGGTCACTTCGGCGCATGGAAGACAATTGATCTCGTCCAACGCACCTTCTGGTGGCCTCACCTTGCTAAAGACTGCAAAGAATACGTTGAGTCCTGTAATACTTGTGCCAGAAGCAAGAGTAGCCGGGCAAGAGCATGGGGTCTGTTGAGACCATTACCAGTCCCAGAGAGACCGTGGGCCATGATTTCAATGGACTTTATTGTTGAACTCCCCCCATAAGAAGGTTTCTCTTCCATCTTTGTTGTGGTAGACAGGCTGTCTAAAATGGCCCACTTTCTCCCCATAAAGGGCACCTCTTCGGCCATGGAAACCGCTACCATCTTTATCAAAGAAATCATCAGATTTCATGGAGTACCAACCAACATAGTTTCCGACAGAGGCGTCCAATTTACCTCCAGATTCTGGAAAGCCCTCTGTGGCTCCCTAGAGATTGAATTATCATTTTCTTCGGCCTACCATCCCCAGTCAAATGGACAAACCAAGAGGACGAATCAGACCTTGGAGAATACCTCCGCTGTTTTTCTGCATTCTCCCAGGATGACTGGGCTTCCCTGCTCCCCATCGCAGAGTTCTCTTACAATAACTCACTGCACTCAGCTACCAATCAGTCACCATTCTATGCTAACTATGGTTCCATCCATCCTTCTTGCCTGGGTCTATTCCCAAGTGCCCTGTCCCTGCAGTATCCGAAACCTTGGACTTTTTCTCAAATAATAACAAATTACTGCAGGATACCATGACCAAAGCTCAAGAAGACTACAAAAGACTTTTTGACAGGAAGAGACATGGAGAACTTGCTCTGGAACCGGGCAACTCTGTCTGGTTATCTACTACTAACCTTAAGTTGGCCTGTCCATCCATAAAACTAGGCCCTAAATACTTGGGTCCTTTTCTGGTTAAAAGAAAAATTAACGATGTGGCATATGAACGTGATCTTCCTAAAGCCCTGAGGATACACCCAGTCTTCCATGTGTCCCTCTTGAAGCCGGTCACCCCCAACTCCTTTGCTGGCCGTAGTATTGGCCCACCCTAGCCTATCCTAGTTAACGGCGAAGAGGAGTTCGAGGTGGAGGCAATTTTAGATTGCAGAAGAAGACGCAACCAAGTTCAATACCTTGTAAAATGGAAGGGCTATGGGCCCGAAGATAATTCTTGGGAGCCAGAGAGCAACTTGCACGCCAGGAAACTCCTACAGTCATTTAAAGCTTCTCATGCCTCAAAAATGGCCCAGCTGGGCATCCGGAGTCTGCCCTTGAAGTGGGGGCACCGTCAGAGAGGTTATCTGGTTGGGCGCCGGTGCGCCCTGGGGCGCGTTGGTGCTCGTGTTCCTGTGCATGCTGGGGCGCGTGTTCCTGGGGGCACTGGCGTGTCTGGTCTGGCCGACCGCGGCGTGCAGGGTGGCGTCCGTGCGTGCGTTCGCATTAGCGCGCGTTCCCCTATGGGCGTTACCGTGGGCGTGCCCGGTAGTCTTGGCATGCACGCCGGTGTTGGGGGCGCGCTCGGGCGCGTGCGGGGGCGCTTTGGCAAATCAGCGCGTGCACGAGCGCGGCATTTTGGCGCCAATTGGCCTATTTAAGTCTGCCTCTATCCCTGTTCGGTGCTGCCTGATCAACAGCTCTGTGTCTATTTCCGTGATCCTCTCTGTGTTCCGTATCTCTGAAGTTTGACCCGTTGTGACCCAGCTTGCCTTTTGGACTTCCTTGACTGCTACCTGAACCCGACCCCGGCTTGTTTGACCTTGCTTCTGCCTGCTCCCTTTGTACCGTTGCTGCCAGCCCGTTGCCGACCTCTGCCTGTGTGTGACCAGCCTGATAAGCTCCTGCTCAGCATCAGTTCCAGTATTCCTGAGTTCTACCTGCTGCTTGAAAGACCACCTTTCTCCAGGATCCAAACACCAGGCCCTCATACCACTCCGTATTCGCGGGCTTCCTGTCTGCTCTATCAGGGGCCCCGAATCGGATATGTAAGGGAGCCTATCCTCTGCCCAAGCGGACTCACCTGTCTGGTAAGTGAGGGACCTGACAGTTGCGAACCAAACCGGGGGGGTGTTCGGCTCATCCCTACTGATCAGTAGACTGTCATCTAATTTTATGCCGCCCGCACACGATCGCACATTCCGACAACAAAATCCATGGGATTTTTTCCGATGGATGTTGGCTCAAACTTGTCTTGCATACACACGGTCACACAATGTTGTCGGAAATTCCGAATGTCAAGAACGTGGTGACATACAACACGTATGACGGCACTAGAAAGAGAAAGTTCAATACCAAGTGAGCCACCCTTTGGGCTCCTTCTGCTAATCTTGTGTTAGTAGAAGTTTGGTGACAGATGATTCACGCTTTTCAGCCTTGTGCTTTTCCGATTGTTACTGCTCTTCGGTTTTTGCTTGTGGGTTCGTATTTATATTACGTATTTGATTCACAGTGCATTCTTGTCCACTCGTTTCTTATTTTCAGCTCCGGCCTTTCTGTTTTTCAGTGCTGTGCTTTCTGTTAGTTCGTTCTGACCAGCCGACCGTTTTGAAGCCATAAGGACCCTCACCCCGGACCAGAGGGTTTATAACTACTGTCTGGCCAGAGCCAGAAGAGTGGTGGAGAATGCCAATTCCTTATATTCCCTATGCCAATCAACATGGCGGAATATAAACTTAACCATATAATCCTTGCATGCTGCATTCTACACAACTTTTTAAGGAGAAATTCAATGAACTATGTTGCCTCAGTTAGGCCTGAGGCCAGACTTCAAGAAGAAACCCTCACGGCGCTTGAAGCTGGCTGCCCTGGCTTGCCCCCCCAAAGCGCCCACGAAGTAAGACAAAAATATCTGGAGTACTGTTCGGGTAGGGGGGCCATTGATATGGCAGAAACGGTTTAAGAAAATAATTTTTTACTTAAACTGAAAGAAGATTTCCTTTGATTTACTGCATTGGTTTCCTTTAGCTGTCTCCTAGGTTCTCCAATCGGGTTTTTCTTTTTGGCCATTTTCGTCAATAGTGCAAATGTAATGTATGTAATTTATTTGCTACATGAGGTGACAATCTCTTCTTCTTCGATTATTATGTTGTGGGTCTGCTACACACACACATCTTGTTTTTGTTGTTAATGTACTGTATGTAATGCATTACTGAGAAAAATATTCATCATTTTCAACACCATGAATGAATTTAGGTGAGTCACGAAAATGGCATGATTGTGTCAAATTATAAAGCGCTGTGGTAGTTATTTACTAAAGGCAAATCCACTTTGCACCCCAAATGCACTGCAAAACTGCACTTAAAACTGCACTGAAAGTGCACTGGTAGTGCAAAGTGGATTTGCCTTTAGTAAATAACCCCCATTTCAGTATAAGCACCAAATTAATCCAAAAAATGATATTGAACATTGAAAGAAGAAGCTACACATTGCTGAGTAGAAAACGTTTTACTCTGTGCACATTCACATGTGCGTTAGAAAAGGGTATTTGAACAAACCAACATATTTTAGTAATAACATTTTTTTTGTTTGGACAGTACAAATAGCCTTTTTTGTGTTCAAAGAGGCATGTTTAAAACCATAAAACAATACACAACTCAGGAACTTACAAAGTTCAACTTTGACAAAGTGAAGGCAATATCAGACATTAGTATGACCAAACTGTGTTGATATTGCTTGCATCAGATGGGGTGATGTCACCCCTGTGAAAGCCAAATTTTTAAGATGCACACAAATTGACAGTGAAAATGGGGATTTCCCTCCTGATCCCATGCCTAATGTCAACATGTGCTAGCTCCCATCATGGGAGATCAATGGACGTGTTTCGGGTGAGGAAGGGGTTGCACCCCCAAAATGCATACCTTGATATCCCGTGATGGTAGATAGCACATGTTGATACACTGTGTGCATCTTCCAAATTTGGCTTTCAAAATTTTGTAGAAAAGTTAGAAAAAGAGAAACAATTTTAGAAATGTTGGTGTGTTTTCGATTCTGTTGAAAACATCAATGATGTTTTGGAGTCATTTGTTCACATCATTGATGTCTTTCTTGATCTTCTGTAAATCCCGATTGCACACCATGATCTCCCCAATGAGAACTTGTGCACTTGTGAAATGAGATTCTTCTTCCACAACATCCACATCACCTAGAAAAAACCCCACCATGTATTATAAAATATGCAGGCATACATCTATTACCTGAAGCTGTGGTCTCAGACACTCATCGGTCACAATTTTGCCCACTTCATAAACCGCTTCTTCCTCCACATCCTGAGGTGTGGTGTGGTGACTTCGCCTTCTTTAGGAGGTTGGGGGTCCCTGGTGTCCTCTGACATCCCAATTCTTATTCCCCTATGTGAATAAAAAGAGGTATGCAAGCTGAAGACATGTATTTTTTCCTTTTTAAAGCTGGAATACTTACATTTTTTGTCCAATTTTCACACATGGAGACACCCCTAGTATTCCCTGGAGCACTTGTGTGGGACACCCTAAAAAGTTTGTTCTGGTGTCCCACACAAGTGCTCCTGCATCCAGATGTGTCAACAGCTGCTGAGTGTCCTCTCCTTACACTGAATCAAGTTTACATTTCATTCTAGTTACAAACCCATCTAGACAACAATGTACTAAACTTCTTTTAAGACAAATAGGCATGAACAAATGTAGTTAACCTGCATCTACCAAAAACATTGTCTTAGTGGGCAAACAAACAATGTTTACTATGAACGATTACTGTGCCCACGACCCCGAAACTTGCCATTTTATACTGTACAACAGTAAAGAAAAGTACATGGAGCAGCATGAATGTAATAAGAATAGGAACACACAACAAAATATTTACTTTTTTGCAACACTCTCTTGATTCTTCTGTACTGATCCTGCTCCCTCAATTTGAGGTCTGACCATCATTTCCTTAGTTGATCCTTGGATCGCCGTACCCCAAAATTCTTCTGCAGACTTTTCACAACTTTAGGCATGATCTTGGCCTTTCTCACATTAGGGTTTGGGTACGGTCCATGCTTCCCGTCATAGTCGGCCCTCTTGAAGATGTCCACTGTCTCCACCATCTCTATAAAGGCCATATTGGAGGCCTTAAATATCTGCATTGATGAGTCCCTGATTTAGTTTTCTGGCCACTTGTCTTTCAAACAGTATCTTCCCAGCAAGCGTTCCAGATATGGAGTCAAGATGTATAAACTCTGTGACAAGGCCACAGGCTAAACATATAGTTTTATAGTTTACGAAGAAAGAAGGAAGAGATAGTGACGTAGAGCCAGAGAACTGCCCAGATTACAAAGGGAGCACTGGTAAGATTGTGTGGGACTTGGTGTCACCCTTATTGGGAAAGGGGTACCACTTGTATGTGGACAATTATTACACGAGCGTGCCACTTTTTAGTCACTTGTTTGATCATGGAATTGGCCCATGTGGCACCATGCGATCTAATCGCCGGGGCTTACCCCAGGGGCTTGGATATTTCCGTCATAGGCTGGGGGAGAGAGCCCGCTTGAAGTGTAATAATTTGCTCGCTGTAAAGTGGAGGGATAATCGGAATGTTTTCGTTCTGTCCTCCCTTCACACAGACACAACGGTCCAAATTCCTACGGCGACTGGTGTGGAGAAACCCCTCTGTGTCCCCGAATACAACCTTAATATGGGAGGAGTTGACCTCAATGACCAGTTGTTGGCGCCGTACCTAATTGCCCGTAAGGCCAGACGCTGGTAAAAAAAAGTGTCTGTAAACTTATTTCAGTTGGCTCTGCTTAATGCTTATTTGCTATACAAATCTTCAGGATGAAATAGATCCTTCCTTAAATTCCAGGAAGAGATCATCACAGCCCTTCCGTTTCCAGGCGGTGCTGTGGCCCAACTTTCCAATCCAAATGCAGTTAGCCAGCTGCATGAGAGAAATTTTCCGTATGTCCTCCCTGGTACCCCTACCCAACGAGCCCCCCAAAGAAAATGTCCTGTCTGTAGAAAGCGCGGATATAGGCGTGACACTCGCTATTATTGTCCCTCTTTTTTTTTTTTTAAATGTTTTTTATTGAGTTTTCACAGGGTATACATGAAATACAGCATTACATCATTAAGATTTACCTTAGTACATTGAAGGAAATAATACAAGGGTATTGCATAGTCAGTTTAACCTTGAAAGAACTATAAAAACAACATCCCCTCAAGGGTACATTTACTCCGTCGGTGTAGATATAACTGAGTAATACGGTATTCAAAGTTGGGTAAGATGTATAGAAATATATAAAAAAGAATAACGTAAAAGAATAAGGAAGGTGGGGGAAGGAAGGGGGGGGAGAAGGTGGGGGGAATTTGTCTACAGTCTTACCATCATGCGGACATAGTGGATATAGTTAGAGTAAGTTAAGTTATTTAGGAGAATCTAACATTAATTACCTTTAAACCATGTTGTCCATATTTTCCATTGGTTATCAAACTTTTCTTTCTGACCATTCTTAATAGCTAGTAGGGATTCATACACATAGTGGGTCTGAGTGTTTGTAAGAACTTCAGATACATTTGGGGCTCTGTCTGCCTTCCAATGTTCAGCTATTAATGTTCTAGCCACTCAAAAAATGTGGGTGATCACAGTTCTAAATTTGGGAGGGAAGGTTTCAATACCTACATTTAAGATTACTAAGCTTGGTTTGGGACGGGTCAGAATCCCAGTGTTGCTTGAAATTGACCGGAAGACAGAGTTCCAAAAACTGGTTAAGTGTTTACAGGTCCAGAACATATGTAGTAGGTTGCCTGTGGAGCCACAATTCCTCCAGCATAGTGGGGAGTTATGGTTTCCAAACGTGGAGATTCTATAGGGTGTAAGGTACCATCGAAGTGCAATCTTCTGACATAGTTCCCAGTGGTTAACGCATCTAGAGGCTTTATAAAGCGATCGAAATGCATGTTGCCACTGCAAGCTTGTAATGTGCATGTCTAGGTCTGATTCCCATTTCTGGTAAGGCTGGGATTTTATGAAATCTAGTTTATGTTGGAAAAATTGTAGAACAAAGAGATACCTTTGGGTGGGGTGGGTTTCGTGGTAAGGTATCTCCACACTTCTTTTGGAAGGTATATGTGTGTGATTTGATGGAGCGCAGGAGGTGGGCTATTTGATTATTCTTATATTGGTCGGCAGAACAGAGGTTATAATGGTTCTTAAGCAAAGTGAAGGGAATACGGGAATTATTGGAGTGGAAGTCAGCGATTGTTTTAATGCCTTTGTCGTGCCAGTCTCCGATATTAAGATTCGGGATGGCATGAGAAAGAATTGTTATAGGTATAGGATAGTCCTTTTGGTTGGATATCGGGGTTGGGACATTGCATAGATCTCTCCATGCCAATAATGATGCTTGGATAATAAGTGGAAGATTTTTAAGGGGAAGGGGTTTCCAGACATCCAAAAGTAGGAGGTATTCTAGATTATTGGAGGGGATCAGGGTTCGTTTGATGCCGCACCACAAAATGTCAGGTACCGGGTCGAACCACTCTTTAAGTTGTGTAAGAACAGCTACTCTATAATAATCTTTAATATCCACTAATCCCATACCCCCTGCCATTCTATGCTTGACCAGAAGGGTTTTAGAGCATCTCGGTCTCTTAGATTGCCAGATATACCCAGAAAGCAAAGCGTTTAAGGCCTTGATATGTGTATTGTGTATTGGGACTGCTAAAGTTCGAAATATATAAAGTATTTGGGGCAGGATCAACATTTTAAATGAGGCAAGGTGTCCCGTCCAGGTCAATTCTATATTGGTCAGTCTGTTTGTTTCCTTGGTGAGTTTGTTAATTAAAGATGAATAGTTGGTCTCCTCTAGGTTATGGGGATATTTGGTTAGTATTAGGCCTAGATAAGTAATACTCATTTTGCTCCATGTGTAGGGAAAGGATATGTGTAGTTGGGATTTTAAGGAGGGAGTTATTCCTAAGTCTAGTATGATTGACTTCGTAAAGTTAACTTTGTAGTATGAGGTTCTGCTGAATTTGTTTAGGGTGTCGTGTGCGTGTCGCAGTGATATGTTAGATGATGATAAGAATAGAATAATATCATCTGCAAATAAGTTTATATTATGTGATTGTCCTTGTATTGAGAAGCCTGAGATTTTAGGATGTGTTCTAACTCTTTCTGCTCAATAAGTAGGTTGAAAATTGAGGGAGAAAGGGGACAGCCCTGCCTAGTACCATTAGATAATGAAAAGGTATCTGTTAATAAGTTAGAAGTGAAAACTTGTGCACAGGGGGAAGAATACAAAGCCAGTATAGCAGATAAGTGGACCAGTGAAGCCAAATTTTTGTAGTGTGTGTCTCATATAGCCCCAATGTATCCTGTCAAATGCCTTCTCCGTGTCCAAGGAGAGGAGCAGAGAAGGCACCCGACATGACCGAGCGTATTGCATAATGTTGATGACCCTTCTCGTGGCATCAGCAGGGTCTCTTCCTCCTGTGAAACCAGATTGGTCAGGTTTTATAAGGGAGGGAAGGATGGGGAGTAATCTGTGGGCTAAAATTTTCACATACAGCTTAACGTCAGTGTTGAGTAGTGATATTGGTCTAAAGTTGGCCGGGGACGTGGGCTCTTTACCAGGTTTTGGAATAGTCACCACATAAGCTTTAAGCATTTCTGGGGGAAATGAGGCAGAGGACACCGCAGCCGAGTAAACTGCCTGTAGGGTCGGAGTTAGTTTGGATTGGAATGTCTTGTAATAATCATTAGGTAGGCCATCTGGACCTGGAGATTTATCTAATGGAAGTGTGCGTATCCCTTTCTGGATCTCAGACTCCGTTATAGGGGCGTTAAGGGACCTAAGTTGTGTTTGTGAGAGAGAGGGAAGTTTGATTTGTGACAAGAAGGCCTGTATGCTCTCCTCTGTTGGTTGTGGTGTGTTAGGGTCTTTATCTAAGTTATATAGTGTTGAATAGTATTCAAAGAATGAGTTTGCTATTTCTTTAGGATTGTATATTTTATGTTTACCTGTAGGGTGGAGTAAGAATGGAATTTTAGATTTGGTCCTGGCTGTTTTGAGCCTCTGGGCTAAGAATTTGCCTGCTAGATTTCCAGAAGAATAATGGGACAATTTAAGAGATTGTATGTGTTTGTCATATCGTTCAATTAGAAGGAGTCTGAGATCAGAACGAAGTTGGGAAAGTTTTTGGGTAGTATGAGAGTTGAAGTTTTGTTTATTCAAAGTCTCCAGGGTGTTGATGTTGTTAATAAGTAGGTTCAGCTTTTGTGTCCTCTGCATCTTCTCCCTTGCACATATCTGGAGCATCAACCCCTAACAAAGGCCTTATGGGCACACCATAGCATTGCAGGGTCAGATACAGAATTGGTATTTACTTAAAAAAACTCAGATAAATTATTGTTGATATTCCTGACATGTTGTGGCATTTGGAAAATACGTGAATTAGCTCTCCAGATATAAGTTGGACTCGGAGTGTGCCCCTCCACCACTGTGATAGACACAGGAGCATGGTCAGACCATGTTATATCATGTATGGTGGAGGAGGACACTGCTTGTAATAATACCTTATCCACCATTATCAGATCTATTCTGGAATAGGAGTTATTCCTAGCAGAATAAAATGTATAGTCCTTTTCGTTAGCATGTTGGCATCTCCATACGTCATAGATGTCTTCTGAGTGTAACAGAGGTTGAAGTGAGAGAAGAGGTTGTTTGGCCTTGGATGTGGTGTCCAATGAGTAGTCAGGTGTTATGTTGTGGTCTTGCAATAAAGCCTTCTCAAGAAGCGGAGTTGGTGGGAATTTGGCGTGTATAAATTAGCAATCGTGTAGGGTTTGTTGTTAAGTTCTCCCAGAAGTATGAAGTATCTTCCTACTGAGTCCACGTAGGTTTCTGATAGGCTGAAGGCCACAGAGTCTCTGATAGTGATAAGGACTCCTTTTTGTTTAGAGGGAGCTGAAGCAAAAAAACATGTGGGGGAATTTTTTATGTATATAAATAGGGGGTGTTGCAGGCTGAAAAGTGTGTCTCTTGGAGACATAAGACATCTGCCTGGAGTTTTATTGCCTCATTCCAAACCAAGGCTCTTTTGGCCGGGTGGTTGAGGCCGTTTACATTAAATGAGACTATTTTAAGAGCCATTTGTGTGGTGTAAGAGTAGATGTTTACAGTACCTTGATCTTAGCAGAGCAGTCCTTCTTGCTTTGAAGTGTCGACGATTGTTGAGGTGACTTGGGTTGCACAGATCCATAGTAGTGAAGGTGTTCACAAGGAGGTCAGACCAGTAGGGGGGAAGTGAGGTTGCAGTAGGGGAGAAAATAAAAGTTAAATGTAAAAAAAACAAGTATTGCAATAAAAAGGCGAAGTCAAACTTGAACTTGAGGGCAGAACAATTGCCCATAACTCAGAGGGAGAGAAATCTCAGCTGAGTACTCCAGACTTTATCAGGAACCTTGATAAAGAAAAGTAGGTTTAATTTTTGTAATTGGGTGCCTTTGAGTTATTTTGTTTGTTGCTTTTCTTTCTGGACACCGTTTGCCAGTCGTACTGAGTGTTCAGATTTGCAGGGGGATAGGGGATAAGCGGTTTGAGCCCCTCTTCCACGTCTGTGACTACTGTGGTGTTGCCGTCATGGGTAACCGTTAGTTTAACAGGGTATCCCCAATGGTATAGGATATTGTGGTTGCGGAGGGCCTTGGTCACCGGAAATAAGGCTTTGCGTTTTTGCATGGTGAATTGCGAGAGGTCTGCAAATAATTGAATATGTGCAAATTTTTCTGGAGGTTGTTGTTTTTTTGCGGAACGCAGACATAAGTTGTTCCTTAGTTTGATAAAAATCAACTATCACACACTAGTGGAGTATTAGCGTAGGGTACAGCACTGCACAGGCTAGGACACACTTTCACAGGGTCTCCAAAGATGCCATCACATTTTGGGAGACCCGAACCTGAAACCAAACCGTTACAACCATTACAGTCACAAATAAAAGTGTAACAAAAATATTGTTGTTGTTTTATTGTTCTCTCTCTCTCTCTATTCTTTCTCTATTGTTCTGATCTTTTTTACTGTATTCTGCAATGCAATGTTTTATTGTTACTATGTTTTATCATGTTTGCTTTTCAGGTATGTAATTCTTTTATACTTTACTGTTTACTGTGTTTTATTGTTAACTTTTTTTGTTTTCAGGTACGCCATTCAGCGACAGCACTTATTTATATATCTTGACAGCAACAGCATTTGCTCCCACGATGCGTAAATTAGCAACTCCAGCGCTGTAGAAGGTGATTTCACCATCACAGTTAAAAAAAAAAAAGCATATATGCCGAAGCATGGGGCAGGGGTGGAGGGGCGATTTGCCCCTAACATTAGGGGACGATTGCCCGCATGCTTCGGCATATATTTTTTTAGGAACAGAATGCGTTAAAAAATGTCTTATTTTTACTATGTTTTATTGCTTTGCAAGTACTGTTATATTGTAATGGTACTTTGTTTTATTGTTAACCATCATTGTACACCTACAGCACTGATTCAGCTACAGCACTGATTTATTTATCTTGACAGCAACAGCATTTGCTCCCACGATACATAAATCAGCAACTCCAGCACTGTTGGAGGTGATTTCACCACTACAGTTAAAAAAAAAATGGTGCATGTATACCCATCATTAGAAGTGGGTGGATGAAGGGCGGTATTCTAATGGAGGGCATACCCACCAATCAATCTCCTTTTTTCATGCAGCCCACAGACTGCAAGAAAAAAAGAACATTACAATGTATGCCCAACAAGGACCAGCAACGTACTGGTATGTTGCTGGACTTTGAGTGGCTATACCAGAATGATGCCTGCAGGTTTAGGTATCATCTTGGTATCATTCTTTTCAGCCAGCGGTCGGCTTTCATGTAAAAGCAATCCTATTGGCTAGGTTTCGCCGGATATAAACAGTACCACTGGGAAATTTGCAAAGCATTTTATCACATCTGACCACACATCTTGGTGTGGTCAGATGCTTTGAGGGCAGAGGAGAGATCTAGGGTTTAAAAAAGAGTACCTGTCACTACCTATTGCTTTCATATGGGATATTTACATTTCCTGAGATAACAATAAATATGATTAATATGATTAAAAAAATGAAAGGAACTGTTTAAAAAAAAAGCAAAATAAATAATAATAATAAAAAAAAGCACCCCTGAGTCCATGGAATATTTTATGTTTTGCCACAAGTTTCGGGAAAAATAGGATTTTTATAACAGCTTACCTGTAAAATTATTTTCTTGGAGTACATCACGGGACACATAGCCACATTAATAACTGTATGGGTTATATGGCACCTTCAGGTGATGGACACTGGCACACCCTAAACAGGAAGTTCAATTCCCCATATAACTCCTCCCCTTAACGGGAGTACCTCAGTTTTGTAGCAAAGCAATACACGTGAAACCAGAAAGAGGGGAGGGATCTCTGTGTCCCGTGATGTACTCCAAGAAAAGGATTTTACAGGTAAGCTATTATAAAAATCGTATTTTTTTTATCGTACATCATGGGACACAGAGCAACATTGATAACTGTATGGGATGTCCCAGAACAAAGCCACCTGAGAAGAAGGGACACAAACAAAAGTAGGGTGCAATTAGACCTGAGGACCTATACTGCTGGCTGCAGCACACTGCTCCCAAAGGCGATATCTTCCTGCCTTCTTACATTCACCTGATAGAATCTGGTGAATGTATGGACTGAAGGCCAGGATGCAGCCTTGTAGATTTGAGCCATGGAGGCTTGGTGATGTACTGCCCACGAAGCACTAACAGCTCTGGTGGAGTGTGCTTTGACCTGAAAAGGTGGAACATTCTTCTTCAAGCCATAAGCTTGAATAATTACCTGCAGAATCCATTTGGCAATAGTGGATTTCGATCCTGCCTATCCTTTCCTAGGACCTTCAGGCAACACAAAGCAGTCGCCTTCAAATAGACCTTGACTGCTCTCACTACATCCAAAGAGTGTAGTGACCTTTCTTCCTTAGAACAGGGTTCTTGAAAAAATGAAGGTAAAACAATATCCTGGTTTACCTTTGGCAGAAAGCTAGGATGAGGATGCAATACTACTCTATCCTTGTGTACGATTAAATTTGGCCCTTTACAAGAAAGAGCCGCCAACTCTGATACTCTTCTTGCAGAAGAAATGGCTACCAGAAAAACAAGCTTACTTGTCAAAAGGACCAAAGGAATATGTTGTATTGGCTCAAAAGTCTGTTTCTGTAATGCCAACAGAACTAAATTCAAGTCCCAAGGGTTCAGGGGTGCTCTACCCGGTGGATTAAGCCGCGTTACCCCCTGTTTAAAACTTTGGACCAAAGAATGCGAAGCAAGCGGACATTGAAACAATACTGATAAGGCCGAGACCTGGCCCTTGATAGTACTCAAGGCCAGTTTCATCTCTAGCCCCATTTGCAGAAAAGCAAGAATTCTACCTATGGCATATTTCCTAGGAAGCCAACCCCTGGTTTCACACCAAGAAACATATGCCTTCCAGACTCTATAATAAATGACTCTGGAAGCTGGCTTCTTTGCATTAATCAAGGTAGTTATCACTGAGCCTGAAAGCCCACGATTCTTTAGAATGTGGATTTCAATAGCCAAACTGTTAAATTTAGCATTTGTAAAGTAGGATGGAACACTGGTCCCTGCGATAGCAGGTCTGGACGTGGTGGTAGGGTCCATGGGGCCCCTACCACCATCTTTACTATTTCTGCATACCAAGATCTTTTGGGCCACGCTGGGGCCACAAGAACTGCCAACTTCCTTTCCCACTTGATCCTGCGAAGAAGTCGAGGTAGCAGCAGAATAGGAGGGAATGCATAAATCAGTGAGAACTGATCCCACGGGATCACCAACACATCTGTTCTGCATGCAAGTGGATCCCTTGTTCTTGACACAAAGTTGTTGACTTTGTTGTTGAACCTGGACGCAAACAGATCTACATCCGGGATCCCCCATCTTTGGCATATAGCCAGGAAGATGTCGGGGTGAAGGGACCATTCTCCCGGGAACAACTGCTGGTGACTTAAGTAGTCTGCCTGCCAGTTCTCTACCTCTGGAATTAAGATTGCCGAAATGCACGGCACATGTTTTTCTGCCCAGGTTAGGATATAGTTTACCTCTCCCTGGGCTGCCTGACTTCTGGTGCCCCCTTGGTGATTGATATAAGCCACTGCAGTGGCATTGTCGGATTGAATACTGACAGGAGAATTCTGCAACCTGAATGTCCAGGCCCTTAGGACTAGACGCGCTGCCCGAATCTCTAGAATGCTGATGGGCAAGGTCCTTTCAGTTCTCGACCATTTCCCTTGGACAGATGCTTCTTCCAGGACTGCTCCCCAACCTGAAAGGCTGGCATCTGTTGTTATCACCTTCCAGGTAACCGGTAAGAAGGATTTCCCCTTCTGCAGATTCTCAGATATCCTCCACCAACTGAGGCTCTGGCGCACTTGGAAAATCTAGTGCCTGAATCTTCTTGTTCCAGGCTGATAGGATACTGTTTTGCAGCAGTCTCGAATGAAACTGAGCATAGGAAACTGCTTAGAATGAAGCCACCATCTTCCCCAACAACCTCATACAAAGGCAAATGGAAGGACCCTTCTTTGCTCTGACCACTTGGATCAGCTCCTTTATGGCGCTGATCTTTGCCTGAGGTAAAAACACCCTCTTCTGGGCCGTATTTATGACCAGACCCAAGTACTCTAATCTTCTTACTGGCTTAAAAGAAGATTTCTCTAGGTTGATGACCCAACCTAGGTATTCAAGGAAGCTGACTGTGGTGACCACGCTTTGGTCCAAGCGGACTAGCGACCGGTCTATTAAGAGCAGGTCGTCCAGGTATGCTATTATTGTTATAACTTAATCTGGCCACAGGAAGGGCCAGAAGTTTTGTAAACATCCGAGGAGCAGTAGCTAGACCAAAAGGCAAGGCTACAAACTGAAAATTAAGTTTTTCTATTTTGAAACGCAAATATTTCTGGTGAGCAGGGAAAATAGGTACATGCAGGTATGCATCCTTGATGTCGATTGATGCCAGAAGCTCTCCCCCTTGTAGGATGGAGACTACTGATCGGATTGATTCCATGTGAAAAGAGCGAATCTTCATGAACCGGTTTAGATCTTTGAGATCTAGAATCGGTCTGACATCCCCATTTGGTTTTGGTACCGTGAAAAGGTTTGAATAAAACCCTGACCCCTGCTCTTCCACGGTAACCACCATGATCAATTTTTGTGACAAAAGTCGATCTAACGTTAGAAAGAGAGACTTCTTTTTCTCTGCCACTTTGGGGACATTTGACCTGAGGAAACAAGGAGACGGGAATTCTCTGAACTTTAGTTTGTAACCTAGAGCTATTGTGGAGATCATCCATCTGTCCCGAAATTCTTCCTGCCAGACCTTTGAGAACTGCAGAAGTCTTCCCCCCACTCGAGCGAGCGGGGGCGCCCCTTCATAAAGAGGCTTTAGCGTTCTGTCTTGCAGGTTTCCTCCCCTAGGACTTCTTTTGTCTCTGGGGTTTACCCTGAGGTTTACCTCTTGAACCTGACGGTGGAGGCCATCACGACTGCCTAGAGGCTGATGCCCCTGGCACTGGATAAAGAGCCCATTTAAATGAGGGACATTTACTCTTTTTCTTAACTGGCAAAAGGGTACTTTTCCCACTTGTTATTTTTTGGATATATTTGTCCAAGTCCGCCCCAAACAGCTTTTCACTGTGGAAAGGAAAACCAGCCAGGAGCTTTTTGCATGGCGCTTTGGCTGACCAACTTTTCAACCATAAGATTCTACGCATATGTACCAACCCAAGCGTAAGGCGAGAGGTTTAAAGAATAGAATCTCTGATTGCGTCAATTGCAAAGCACAAAGCTGCTGGCAGCTCAGCTAATTCCTGGACCTGCTGTTCAGGAATCAGGAACATATCCCAATTGCTGCCACTGCAGGTTGAGCCACTGAACCTGCCAGGGAGAAAATGTTTTTTAACAGGAATTACATTTTTTATCAGTTGTATCCCTAAGCATTTGCTCATTGTCAACCAGACAAGTCAAACTTTTATTCACAGAGGATATAGCAGCGTCAATTGCTGGTATACTCAACATCTGAGTACATTTTTCCTCCATAGGATAAAGTGTTGAAAACTTTTTAGGAGGGAAAAAGTGTTTATCTGGGTGATCCCACTCAGAATACATAAGCTTTTCTAGTAATGAATGTACAGGAAAGCCACGCAAGGCTTGCAGAGGCTTTAATGAACCCAAATAGGAAGTGGGCTCTTAAACCGACTCTGTTAAGGGTAGTTAAATGTGGAGCGGACCATTTCAGTAAGAGAATGCACCAGCAACTTCTCAGCATGTGAAGATGAAGAATGTCCTTCCCTACTTGATTCCTTGGAAGAGGAATCATCAGCCTGTTCACGGTCCCCTGAGGGGGATTCATCTTAGCCCTCCCACAGTTCTTCCATTTAAGGATCCTGGGTAGTAGAAGGGGACCTAATGCGTTTTCTTCCACTCTGTGAAGACGTGATTAAAGCCACTAATCTTTCCTCTAAACCACTCATAGCTGAGAAGAAAACCTGCTCAGTTATATAGACAGAGGCTGAAGTGTCGGAAGCAATTTCAGCCTCTGATGACCCTGATAGCTCACTCTGACCAGCCTCCTTAGAATTGGATGGTGTTGCAGAGGGAGGGTCCTTGGGACCTGAGGGCGACTCCTTTGTGTCCTTGGTTTTTGTGGCATTTGAACCACCTCCTCTGGTCATAGAGCTGAGCACAAATGCAGAGGTACCACCAAAAAAATGCACCCACTGCTGAGCAATAGTCCAGCAACTGCCACTGCTATTAAGCTCAGCCTAATGCTTAAATAAATGTGCCTGGGAATGCCTGTGTCACCTACTCACATGCCACCCATCCGCTCTGTGTCCCTCCTTTAGCTGTATGCACCTGAAAAAAGGTGCATTTTATAGCTATACAGCTCGCGTTGTGGATGCTAAAGCACGCCAATGCTGCTAAGCCCCGCCCCCTTTCTCCGACCACCCACCGCACCCCCTCCCTCATCTATTTTAAAATAGATAATTTTCCCACGCGAGCGGGCTCTGATCCTAACCCAACCACATAGAGGAGGACTGGGGTGGAGGAGAGAGAAGGAGACCTGCTGAAGGGAACCGCCGTAATGGCAGCGATAGCGACATGGCATACCACCATCTAATGCCATGCTCCCTCTGCCTGGAGGAAAGCTATCCAGGTGGGGGGACATTTCTAGGAGAAGAACCCCCCCTTTTCCACGACTTTACCTGGAACCTGGGCCGGAGGAAGTGTGCAGCTTGTACACAGAGCGAGACTGATAAGCATGGAACAGGTACGTGCTCTTGACAGCCCCCGGGGGTGACTATAGGCATGACAACATTAACTTAAAGGAAAAACCCCCAAGGATTAGAAAAATTCCTTAGGAATCTCCCTTACCTTATCCAGCTGCAGGGTTCTGTGGTAACAGATCCAATCTTCACCTCTCATGGTGGGCTCTGTTAAAAAAACCTTCAGGGACTGGGGCCCTCTTTTTATCGGGGGATACACAGCCCTGGGCCTGTAAAAAGCACCCCAGGAATATGGTTGAAAAAACAAATACTGGATCCTGGGAAAAAAAAAGGGAAGCATTACAGGTAAAACCTTGTTTCTTCAGACACGAGGCCCAGGTACCATTCAATTCGGTCTGGAAAAGACACTTTGAATGGATCCGGTTGCATGGCTTGCCCCAGTAAGGAATATTCCAGCGGTGCTCAGCACAGCACATCTTTACTCATGACCAACACCTAAGACACTGGCGAAAAAACTGAGGTACTCCCAGTAAGGGGAGGGGTTATATGGGGAATTGAACTTCCTGTTTAGGGTGTGCCAGAGTCCATCACCTGAAGGTGCCATATAACCCATACAGGTATTACTGTAGCTCTGTGTCCAGTGATGTATGATAAAGAAATTACTTTTGTTTTTTTTGCACAAAGTTGTCACTAAATGATATATTGTTCAAACACAGCATGGTTATATGTGGAATAACACCCCAAAATACATTCTGCTGCTTCTCCTGGGTATGGGGATACCTCATGTGTAAGACTTTTTTGGAGCCTAGCTGCATACAGGACCCTGAAAAACCAAGCACTGCCTTCAGGATTTCTAAGGGTGTAAATTTTTGATCTCCTCACTACCTATCACAGTTTTGAAGGTCATAAAATGCCAAGATAGCACAACCCCCAACCCCACAAATGACTCCATTTTGAAAAGTAGACACGCCAAGCTATTTGATGAGAGGCATGTTGAGTCCATGGAATATTTTATATTTTGCCACAAGTTTCGGGAAAATTATTTTTTTTTTGCACAAAGTTGTCACTAAATGATCTATTGTCCATCTATATGCCATGGGCATATGTGAAATGACACCCCAAAAAACATTCTGCTGCTTCTCCTGAGTACCGGGATATAACATGTGTGAGACTTTTTGGGAGCCTAGCCGTGTACAGGACCCCGAAAACCAATCACTACCTTCAGGCTTTCCAAGGGCGTAAAATGGTGATTTTACTTCCTCACTACCTATCACAGTTTCGGAGGCCCTGAAACGTCAAGATAGCACAAAACCCCCACAAATTACCCTATTTTGGAAAGAAGACACTTCAAGCTTTTTGCTGAGAGGCATGTTGTGTCGATAGAATATTTGATATTTTGCTACAAGTTTCAGGAAAATTACAAATTTTTTTATACAAAGTTGTCACTAAATTATATATTGTTCAAACATGGCATGGGTATATGTGGAATTACACCCCAAAATACATTCTGCTGATTCTCCTGAGTATGAAGATACCACATGGATACCACATGTGTGAGAATTTTTGGGAGCCTAGCCATGTACAGGACCCCAAAATCTAAGCACCGCCTTCAGGCTTTCTAAAGGCGTGAAATTGTGATTTTTATCCTTACTACCTATCACAGTTACGGAGGCCCTGAAATGTCCAGATAGCACAAACCACCCCTAAATGACCCCATTTTGGAAAGTAGACACCTCAAGGTATTTACTAAGAGGCATGGTGAGTATTTTGCAGATCTCATTTATTTTTGAAAATGAAGAAAGAACAGAATTTTTTTTTCTTTTTTCAATTTCCAAAACTTTGTGACAAAAAGCGAGATCTGCAAAATACTCAACATGCCTCTCAGCAAATAGCTTGGGGTGTCTACTTTCCAAAATGCGTTTATTTGGGGGGGTTGTGCTATCTGGGCATTTCATCTTCTCCGAAACTGTGATAGGCAGTGAGGAGTGAAACAAAAATGTTCGCCTTTAGAAAGCCTGAAGGCGGTGATTGGTTTTCGGGGTCCTGTATGCGGTTAGACTGCCAAAAAGTCCCACACATGTTGTATCCCCATACTCAGCAGAAGCAGGAAAATGTATTTTGGGGTGTAATTACACATATAACCTTGCCATGTTTGAACAATATATCATTTAGTGACAACTTTGTGTAAAAAAAAAAAATTGTAATTTTCCCAAAAATTGTAGCAAAATATAAAATATTCCATGGACTCAACATGCCTCCCAGCAAATAGCTTGAAGTGTCTTCTTTCCAAAATTGGGTCATTTGGGGGGCTTTGTGCTATCTTGTCATTTCATGGCCTCTGAAACTGTGATAGTTAGTGAGGAAGTGAAATCACCATTTTACGCCCTTAGAAAGCCTGGTGATTAGATTTTAGGGTCCTGTACATGGCTAGGCTCCCAAAAAGTCTCACACATGTGGTATTCCCATACTCAGGAGAAGCAGCAGAATGTATTTTGGGGTGTCATTTCACATATGCCCATGGCATGTTTGAGCAATAGATCATTTAGTGAAAACTTTGTGTAATTTTTTTTGTCCTTTTTTAATCACTTGTAACAAAAAAAAAAAATATCATTGGGCTCAAAATGCCTCTCAGCAATTTCCTTGGGTTGTTTACCTTCTAAAATGGGGTCATTTGGGGGGTTTGCACTGCCCTGCCATTTTAGCACCTCAAGAAATGAGACAGGTAATCATAAACTAAAAGCTGCGTAAATTCCAGAAAATGTACCCTAGTTTCTAGACTCTATAACCTTTGCGCAAACCAATAAATGTTCGCCTATTGACATTTTTTTTTACCAAAGACATGTGGCTGAATACATTTTGGCCTAAATGTATGACTAAAATTGAGTTTATTAAAAAAAAAGTTATAACAAAAAATAGAAAATATCATTTTTTTCTAAATTTTTGTTTTTTCCCGGTTATATCGCAAAAAATAAAAATCGTAGAGGCAATAAAATACCTTCAAAAGAAAGCTCTGTTTGTGTGAAAAAAAGGATGCAAATTTTGTTTGGGTACAGCACTGTATGACCGCGCAATTACCAGTTAAATCAGCACATTGCCAAATTGTAAAAAGTGCTCTGGTCATTGAGCAGCCAAATCCTCCAGGGCTGAAGTGGTTAAAGCGGTTGTATACCCGCACAAAGTATATATATATATTTTTAAAACCTGTAAAGCAAAAGGCATAATGAAATAGTATGCACCACATACTAGCTCATTATGAAATACTTATCTTAGAACGAGGCGTCGACAGCTGATCCCGGTCACCACAGAGGGAGCTGACATTTCCCCTAGGCGTGTCTTCCGGGTTTGTGGCTCCGGCGCTGTGAGTGGCTGGAGCCACAATGTCATCACTCCCACGCATGCACGTGGGAGACTTCTTTCCGGAAGGGTCTGGCAGCATCTGCCCCACCTTCACAGCGCCACGCAAAGTGAATATCTCCTAAACTGTATAGGTTTAGGAGATATTCATTTTACCTACAGGTAAGCCTTATTATAGGCTTATACCTGTAGGTAGGGATGAGCTTCGAGTTCGAGTCAAACTCATGTTCGACTCGAACATTGGTTGTTCGCAAGTTCCATGAACAGCGAACAATTTGGGGTGTTCGCGGCAAATTCGAATGCCGCGGAACACCCTTTAAAAGTCTATGGGAGAAATCAAAAGTGCTAATTTTAAAGGCTTATATGCAAGTTATTGTCATAAAAAGTGTTTGGGGACCCGGGTCCTGCCCCAGGGGACATGGATCAATGCAAGAAAAAGTTTTAAAAATGCCCGTTTTTTCAGGAGCAGTGATTTTAATAATGCTTAAAGTCAAACAATAAAAGTGTAATATCCCTTTAAATTTCGTAGCTGGGGGGTGTCTATAGTATGCCTGTAAAGGGGCGCATGTTTCCCGTGTTTAGAACAGTCTGACAGCAAAATTACATTTCAAAGGAAAAAACCCATTTAAACCTACTTGCGGCTATTGCATTGCCCACAATACACATAGAAGTTCATTGATAAAAATGGCATGGGAATTCCCCACAGGGGAACCCCAAACCAAAATTTTTTAAAAAAATGACGTGGGAGTCCCCCTAAATTTCATACCAGGTCCTTCATGTCTGGTATGGATATTAAGGGGAACCCCGGCCAAAAAAAAAAAACGGCGTGGGGTCCCCCCAATAGTCCATACCAGACCCTTATCCGAGCACGCAGCCTGGCAGGCCGCAGGAAAAGAGGGGGGACGAGAGTGCGCCCCCCCCTCCTGAACCATACCAGGCCACATGCCCTCAACATTGGGAGGGTGCTTTGGGGTAGCCCCCCAAAACACCTTGTCCCCATGTTGATGAGGACAAGGGCCTCATTCCCACAGCCCTGGCCGGTGGTTGTGGGGGTCTGCGGGCGGGGGGCTTAACGGAATCTGGAAGCTCCCTTTAACAAGGGAACCCCAGATCCCGGCCCCCCCTGTGTGAAATGGTAAGGGGGTACTTACCCCTACCATTTCACTAAAAAACTGTCAAAAATGTTAAAAATGACAAGAGACAGTTTTGACAATTCCTTTATTTAAATGCTTCTTCTTTCTTCTATCTGCCTTCATCTTCTTCTTCTGGTTCTTCTGGCTCTTCTGGTTCTTCCTCCGGCGTTCTCGTCCTGCTTCACTTCACTTCGATTTGTGCTCTACATTCTATATCTCAGACTGCTGAGCAATGTATGCTTTGCTCTACATTCATACCACTTGGAATATTTCATAGGAGTTTTGGATTTTAATTCGGTTAATAAATGGGCACACATTTGCTATTATATGCTTCTTGAATTTGCATGCAGGCTATTTTTATTTGTATTCAAAATATATAGGCTATCATTATTATTCTTTCTCTTTCAAAATGTTAGTTGTCTAGCTGTGATGCTGATCGAGTTATTTCTTTTTTTTAACACTCTTTATTTAAGAAGATTTTCATACAGATAAGAATCCATAAAATGCAAATATAAACTTTAACATAAGCGAACAACCTGAGCCTTGCGACATACTACAAAAAAACAAGAACAGCCATCCATCTTGTCTATTGAAAGAAGACTCATCAAGGCCAAGGCTCGAGTGGCAAAATACAAAGCGCATGCATCTCATCTGTGATTTGTAACAGCAAGAAAAACTAAATTTTAAAACATAACTGAGATACAATAGAACATCACAGAAAAGTGATCAGAAATGAAAGAATATAAAAGGAGAGAAGAGAAAAAAAAAGTGGGGGGAGGAATGTGGGGGGTTATGAGGGGGAAATCGTAGTCTCCCCTTTGAATGGCTAAGGCATATTCACTTGAGCAAATAAACTGAGTCCAGAAGAACCATGTACGTTTGAATATTTCCTCTTTACACTGAAGCAAGGCCATGATAATTACCATGGAGTAAATGTAATTAATTTTAGTAAACCACATGGAGAGCGATGGGGACGAATCCTGTTTCCAGAGAAGCAGTATGCATGCCCGGGCAGCAATCACCAAGTGGATCACCAGAGAGTTTTTAAATTGTTTCCTAGAAAAGTCAGAGTGGTGCAGAAGATACCAGGCTGGATCACCCCTTAAATCAACATCCGTCAACTGTTTGATATTTCCCTTAACCTGACACCAGAATGTAGTCAACTTACTACAGGACCAAAATATATGTAAGATTGATCCTTCCTCTTCATTGCAATGCCAGCAAGTATTTGTTGATGCAGGGTAGAGCTTTCCCAAAAGGCATGGAACCCTGTACCATTGGGTAAATATTTTATACCCCAATTCTTGGTATTTGCTTCCCCCGGAAGAGTGGTGAGCAATATACATAATATGGTCACGCTGTTATGCCGAAAACTCCCTGCCCAAATCTTGTTCCCACTTTAGTATATACAGAGGTACAAAAGAATCAACCGGTCGGCTTAGAAGTTTATAGGTATCAAACACCGCATGGGATGTGGGGTCTGGGATCAAACAGAGATCCTCAAAGGAAGTATTAGGGTGGTTGTTGATCCTACGACGAGATAGAGTATTGAGAAAGTGAACAAGCTGCTGTAGCTGCCAGTTGTCTAAAGGCAGCGAGAACATATTCTGAATAACCGACAAAGCCTTTATCGCTCCCTCAGACATAATATCGCAAAGTCAGTAGATGCCATGGAGAATCAGTTGCTTAAATGTCAAATCTATTAACCCGGGGAGAAAACTAGGGTTCCCAATAACTGGATATAGGCGGGAGGGGGTGGAGTCTGGGATAGTGGCAATCCTACACTGTTTTAAAACCCTCAGAGTAGCCCCTTTCAGAGAATGATTATTAAGGTCCCGCAAATTGGAGAAACCAAACCATGGAAGGCATTGTAGTGGGACAGCAGTGGAACATTGTTTGAGATCAAGCCATTGTTTGAGTCCTTTATCTCTACACCAGGACAGTGCTCTAACCAAATGTACAGCATGAAAATAGCGAAGAGGATCTGGAAAGGCCATTCTTCCATATATCTTCGGCAGTGATAGGTAAGAATGTGAGAGACGAGGATGGGATTTAGCCCATACAAATTGGTACTCTGCACTTTTCTAAGAAAAGACACAGGAATCGCAATAGGTAGTGTCTGCAATAGGTATAGAAGCCGGGGCATGATGTTCATCTTGAGAATTGTATTTCTGCCCATCCCAGAGTGAGAGTTGTTAGTCTATTTACGCAGGTTTTCCGTTATTTGGCGTAGGATGGGGGGAAGTTTGCCTCAAAAATCTTATCCAGGGTGGAGGTAATTTTAGTGTCCGAATAAGTGATAGAAGAAGTAACCCATGGGAAAGGAAAGGAGGAACAAAGAGAATTGGCTCTTGATGTGGACAGGGAGACGTTCAAAAGCTTTGATTTATGCATATTTATTTTGAAGTTCAAGAGAGCGTCAAAGCAACAAAATTCTTCCAAAAGGTTCGGGAGAGTGGTCTCCGGGCAAGTAACAAAAAACATCAGGTCGTCAGCAAATGCTGCCACCTTTTGTTCTACGGGACCCCCCTGGATACCCCTCACATCCTGATTCTGGCATAAACAGCAAAAGAAAGGCTATAAGGACAGGATAAATATAAGGGACGATAGGGGAAACCCCTGGTGGGTCCTATTAGGCAGTGGAAGATATGCTGAGGTCACCTCATTAGTACGCACGGCGGCTGTCCGGTTGGAATAATTGCCTCGATCCAGGTAAGAAAGTTAGAACCCACTCCTATATGGCTAGGCATCTCCTTCAGGAAAAGCCAGTCCATCCTGTCAAAGGCCTTCTATGTCGTGACCTCACCCCTCTGATCGTGTTATTTCATTGTTTTTTTATTCCGGAATCTGAAACGATCAAGCAAGGAAGTTCTGACTTCCTTTGCTACAAGCTTGTTTGAAATCAGTGACTCAACATGTTGAAGAAAGAGAGAATAATGCAGATAGCTTTTTGAAATGGAGGTTAGCATACATAGTCTACATATTTCTCATAATACATACTTCTTTTACTTGAGGTTACATGTTAATAGCATAGTGAATAGTAAGGTTTATATGCTTGCTTCTACATTATAGTATGATACAGAAACAAGGCGATACATGCATAATTAACAAAGAGATTAAAGTTCTGAAATTATTTGTATTTGTTTTGCAATCTGTTATCCTAAAATAACCTTAAACAATTCAGTGATTATATTTTACAGTGTGCTTACACACTGTCGATTTGAAGCATTTAAATTTTTGTTCTGTGTTCTTTAATAACTGACTGACTACATTTCCTTCCGGTCTAAATCTTGGGGAGAAGTCCTCAGCTTTGGAAAATTTGCTTTCCTAAAAGTAAGTGTTTCTGTCTTTCCAGTATGTGCTTGTTATTTTTAGCTTACATTAAATGAAATCATGTCATGGTCACTGCTACCCAGTGAACTATATACTGTATGAACATCAGTAATAAGATTACCAGGTCTAGCAAAGCATCATTTCTAGTTTGAGCTATAATCTGTACTATATAATTGTCTTGTAATGTCCACCCTATTTCTGTCTATTTCTGTTCCAGTCATTATTAGCACTGTTCCAGTTCTTGCAGCCCATTCTATCTGTGCAAGGAGTTGAGTCTCCACCTCTTCATTAATGGCCTATAATAAACTTCAATAATTAACTTTGACATGTGCACACCCAAAATGCCTGAGGTCTATCACACTCTCCATTAACAAGGTCCACTTTCATACTTTCTATGAGATCACTTTTACCCTGTCTCTTCAAAAGAGAGCATAGCCATGCATATTAATAACCCAATCGTGTGAGGAATGAAGCCAAAATTCAGCAATACCAATTCAATTATAGTTCTTCAGCACCAACACTTCCAACTCTCCTATTTTTCTTGGCAGCCTTCTGACATTGGTGAACAAACTTTTTCAACAACAATTAATTGTTGCATTTTGCACTTGTGTTTTCCGCATTATTTTAGGTAGTAAAAACAGTAAAATAATTGCCAGTGGTTGTTTGTAACATAGGAAACTCCTTATCACCTGCCATAGCCCTCCCTCATCTTCCCTGATTCCATCCTATATTAATCTCTTACCCCTGACTGATGTCAATGCCCCATTACATTCAAATTATGCCTCCCCCCTCAATCTTAGTTTAAATACTCATCGAGCCTTTCCATACACCTCTCCCCAACTACAGCAGAACTCCTTCCATTTAGGTGCAACTCATCTTTAGCAAATAAGTTGTATCTCAATGAAAAGTAAGCCCAGTGCTCTAAAAACCCAAATCCTTCCCTCTTACACCAGGCCTTTAGCCATGCATTTGGTTCTCTAAGCTCCTCTTGCCTTTGCTGTGTTGCCCATGGCACAGGCAATATTATAGAGAATAAAACCTTGGCGGTCCTTCCCTTCAACTAACCTAACATAACCTATCTTCCAAACTGATCATCCTGACTCACCCCTCCACCCTCCACCTCAGCCCCACCTGCTCGCTGAGCAGAAGAATCCTTTAAAGGTTATTTGTTCCACTCAGTGTTGCAATTTGCTTCTCCAGATCCAATGTGAGCCAGAAGGGCAACCTACTCACATCTGACACAGCAGTATTAATCCTGGAGCTGTTGCTCCATTATTGTATACATGTGGGACACTGTGCACTGAGTAAAACTACTCATTATTCCAGTTTCCAACTCTTGTTTTTTTTAACTCTCTACTTAACCTCCCTGGCAGTTTTCCCGAGTGTGGCTCGGGGTTAAAATTCAGGACCATTAGCGGTAACCACACTTGGGATTACATCGCAGGATCCTGGTGTGGCTTTACTTACCTTGTCCCCGGGATCCTGCGATGTCCCCCGCTGTGTCTGCGGGCTCCGTCCTCCTCCGAAGCCTCTCCGTGCCAGGCTCCGTTCCCTGCGAGTGGCGCGATGCACGGGGCGGAGCCTGGCGGCAAATTAAAAAAATTGTAAAAACATAACACATACAGTACTGTAATCTTACAGATTACAGTACTGTATGAAATTATTTCACAACCCTTTTGTCCCCAGTGCTTTGTCCTATGCCCTGCATGCAGTTTTATGTTATATATACTGTTCTTTCTGCCTGGAAACTGGAGATTGTCCATAGCAACCAAAAAGTGTCCCTTTACATCAAAAGTGGCTTTAGACCAGCTAGAAAACAGCGATAGTAAATTAGAACACTTGCAGAATTGAGCGATAGTGAATCGGGGGAAAATTTATTTTATTATTATTATTATTTTTTTTTTATTATTTATTTTTATTTATTATATTATAATTTATGTTTTTGTGTTTCAAACTTTATCATACCCGGGATATCTACTAGACTCTTGTTTGGACAGATTTAAGTGTGTTATTGTTAAGAATTACAGACCTACAATATAAAACGCCAAATTTCCATGCAAAATAATTGTACCGCTTTCAGCACCTAAAATGCGAAATAATCATACCGCCAGGGAGGTTAAGCTGGCCATACATTATACAACTTTCCTATTCAATTTCCTTTAGAGTTACCTTCAGCTTTGCAAGGGCCTGCCTGATTGCATACAAATTGCAAGTGTTTAGGTTTGACCTCATATTACCGTATATACTCGAGTATAAGTCGAATTTTTCAGCACATTTTTTTGTGCTGAAAGTGCCCTCCTCGACTTATACTCGAGTCAAGCACTTTTCTGCAGCAAAAAATTTCATTTTCCGCTAGGAACCCCAAATTTGGTTTGCAAACCCAGTGGACCTGTTACTACAACATATCCAAAGCTGAAGTTCCTAGCACTAAGTGACCCCGAGATACGGGGCCCCAAAATCGGTTCAGAAAATGTCATTTTCTGCTGCAGAAAAGTGCTTGACATTTTCTGAACCGACTTTGGGGCCCCATATCTCAGGGCCACTTGGTGCTAGGAACCCCAAATTTGGTATGCAAACCCAGTGGAACTGGTGCCACAACATATCCAAAGCTGGGGTTCCTAGCACCAAGTGGCCCTGAGATACGGGGCCCCAAAAATGGTTCGGAAAATGTCATTTTCTGCTGCAGAAAAGTGCTTGACATTTTCTAAACTGAATTTTGGGGCCCTGTATCTCGGGGCCACTTGGTGCTAGAAACACCAGCTTTGGAAATTTTATGGTGCTATTTCCACTGTGTTTGCACACCAAATTTGGGGTTCTTAGCACTAAGTGGCCCCAAGATACAGGGCCCCAAATTCAGGCAACTGTGTCCATTTGCAGCAATGTCATTTCGGACCCTTTGGGTTCAGAGACCCCAAATTTTGGCTGCAGCTAGGGGGCATCTAGAAACCCTTAACTACCGAGTTTGAAGTTCAGGGGACCTATGGCTGCAAAGGGGCACAGTGATGCTGCAAATGGGCATTGTTGACCCTCTTTTCCACTTACAGTAGCTGTGCATTTCTCACCCTCGTCTTATACTCGGGTCAATAAGTTTTTCCCATTTTTTTTGTGGTAAATTAGGGCCTCGACTTATACTCGGAACGACTTATACTCGAGTATATACGGTATATGGTTTTGGTAAATCTAAAGGAAAATTGTATAATGTATGGCCAGCCTAAGTCAAAATTCCACTTGCTCAACAATTTCAAGCAATCAATAAGCAATGTGGGTCAGCTCAAATATGAGCTGTAGAGAATTTTATAGAACACCTGTGAACAATTAACCAATTTAAAAGTGTCAAAAAAAGATAAAGGACGGAAAGAAAAATACATGTTTTAAAAGTTGAAGGCAATATTCTCAAAGAAGAAAAAAACACTTGTTACCACAAACAAGCACCAAGTTCTGCTTTTTAACTATCCACCTTCACTTGTTCAACAATTCCAATGTAAGCCAGCAATCAATGTGAGCCAGCCTAACTTTTCCTGGAGCACTTTAGCTAGACGCAGTGCCCTGCACCCCTTCATGAGAATGTTATGGGAGAAAGACATATTCTACAGATGGGGCTATCCATTCCATGTGGCAGACAGAATTATAAGACCTCCTTTCTTCATTCTCCTGAGGACTAGCTTGCTTTCACTAAGGCAATACAATTGAAGACTGTGGAGTTGGTACCGTGGCCAAATTTGCTGCTCTGTGTCGATGACGGTTTCATGTGTCCCTACTTATACATATAAAAAACATCACAATGTATACTTATACTTTGGTGAGACATATGTCTTCCTTTTTGTTGCCTTTTATTCCGCAAATCATTATTTCATGTAGTCATTCATAGCTATCCTACACTTTTGAACTACTTTCTCAAGCAGACACCCCAATTAATCCTGAGCCCATAATCACAGACATTATGCCAACAGTTAACTTTTGTGTGACCACCAAGGGTTTTTTTTCTCCCTCCCATTCTTGGGATCCTGCATGGCAGTTTAAGCCAGCAGGTTTTTACCAGGAGTTCTGACAAAGCAATCCAGGTGCTCCATGGTGTCTCTACCTTTGTCCTTCCTGTCTCTAGGAGGAAGCAGTCCACTGCCATCTTGGGATACCTGATCCACATGTTAGTTTTCTCAAAATGGGGATATTGCCTGATATGTGCAGAATGAAAAAAAAATGTTTTGTTTTGTTTCATTTTGATTCATTGTTTAGTTAAATTTGTTTAATTTGTTTTCGGAATTTGTTTTGTTTATTCGCATTCAAATCAATTAAAATTTTCCGAACAAATTGCATTTGAATAAAAGTCTATTCGAAATCGAATTTATTCTATTTGAAACTAGAATTTCAGAAGATGGTTATATACTTTCTATTTTATTCTATTCTATTTTTCTTTATTCTATTCTATTCTTTTGCATTATATTCTATTATTTTCTATTGTATTTAATTTCAAATGTATTCTATTTGAAATTTGAATTTCAGAAGATGATTATATTCTTTCCATTTTCTTTTATTTTATACGCTATTTTGTTCTGTTTTACTTTATTCTTTTATTTTCTATTCTATCCCTTTATTTTCTATTATATTTTTTTCTATTCTTTTATTTTCTCTTATATTCTTTTCTATTATATTTTTTTCTATTCTATTCCTTTATTTTCTGTTCTATTTTATTCTCTTCGGAAAATGGAAAACAAATCAAAAAACTATTCAAATTTAAAAACTATTCAAATTTGAAAACTATTCGAATTTGAAAACTATTCAAATTTGAAAACTATTTGAAATTGGTCTGAAAACGATTCGAATCGATTTGCATTAAAATTTTGTCCGTTTTTTGTTATTTCAGATTCATTTAGATATTTTAACTCAGAAATTGGAAAATTTGTCTGAATTTTAATTTCGGAACGCAACAAACTGCACATGTCTATAGGGTAACTCCTGAGGCTTGTTGCAGTGCAGGATCAAAGGAAAAATGTTGTGATGGCATGGTATTGGATTAGAAAGATAGGATGGCTGTCGGAAGATTCAGCTCACACCCCTACAAATACAATATTGCAGCACATCTATTTTACAGTGATTCACGAAAACCCATCAAACAAAAACAATATACAGTGCATCTGTGCAAAATATATTAAATAAATGCCCAAATAAGCAGTGCTACAAAAAACATACAGTATGTTTTGCTCCATAAAATACACCTTTCCCCAAAAAAAATATGGGGGAAAATGTCTCTGCATCTTATGGAGCAAATATACACCCCCCAGGAGAGCCCCGCAGGAGAGACATCCCAACCCCCTGTGAACGCTGGGCGATCTCCCGGCTGGGCCTGACACTGTTGCTGCACTGTTGCTGAGACAGAAGACGGAGCAGCCCGAGCGGCCGAATGGAGTATGGCCACGGCGGCCGCTCGGGCTGCTCTATCTTCTCCCAGACGGATGTGATGACGTCAGGTGAGGCTGAATTTATGGCACTGGTAAGGCTGTATTTCTTTGGCACAGGTTAGGCTGAATTTATGGCACTGGTAAGACTGTATTTCTTTGGCACAGGTCAGGCTGCATTTCATGGGCACTGGTAAATATTTTAGTACACCATTTGGTTCAGAATATTTTTTTTTGTACTTCTTATGGTCAGGTGCATCTTATGGAGCAAAAAATGCGGTATATTGTTTCTCTTATCCTTAGTGCCTGTTTTCAAATTCCAGAAAATAGATTCTATTTTAGGTCAAATACATAATAATTCATGAAACATCACTGTGTACTCCAACAAAAGATTGAGTACCACTATTTAAAAATGGAAAACACACCAGAGTAAACTGTTGTCTCTGAAAATAAAAAATATAAACATTTTAGCTCTTGTTTGTAACTTAATTCTAACTCTAGTTTTCTCTCCCACAGTGTATCTCACTGAAAACTATGCCAAATAAATAAAACGCTCGACATAATGTAAACTCATTTAAATATTTTATTCCTCCAAAAAAAAAAAAACACCTTCAACTCATGTGTTAGGGCTTCCAATTGAATTGAATGCATAGTGCTTTTGAGGTATATTACCCCACTTGGAAGCTATTCCCCCATAACAAACACAGCATGTACAGCCCACCATAATTTATTTATTTTTATTTATGAAAATCTGAAACAAGAAAAGACTCCTGACAGTAAAACAGAACTCAAGCCATATCAAGTATGCCTTTTACTCAATACCACCTAATTCAAGTATAAGGATACATTTCACAGACAGAAATATGGCTGTGCTATTAGGATCACCTGTATCTCCTATTGTAGCTAACCTGCACATGAAAGAGGTGGAGAGGAAATCCATGAACTCTTTCGGGAGAATAGCACATGGTCATTGTGTTTTTTTTTTTCTACTAAAGACGAATAGTCGGTTCACTTTACAAGGAAAGTTGCACTTTGCATGGTCATTTTTAATAGGGTTTAGTGAATGCCATGAAATGTCACTTTGCAAAGAATACCCAATCATGTGTGTGGAAAAAAACACCATTTTAGCATGTACTGTACATGGACAATGGAAGTCAGCTTTACTACATTAACCAGACTCTGGGGAAAACATCCCTTTGCAAAGTGCAACTCTCCTAGCAACGTAAACAGTCTGTTTCTCTTTAGTAAATTAACCCCATTGGATCATGTATGTGGACGATACAAGTGTCAAGATTAGAATATTGGAAATACAGTCTTTTATTGAACATATAAAAACTCAGTTGACGTAAACAGCAAGGGAAGTGGCACATAATAACAAATTACCATTTTTTGGACTGTGTGTTACATGTCAAGGAAGGGTGTCACTTGGACATTGAGGCCAACAGTAACCCACCCACATAGACTAGTACTTTCTTTTCAACTCACCACCCACTGGAACACAAACTCAACCCCACAGATTCTAAAGACAAATTTACAGCTCTCATGAATGCTTTGAAAGTTTGTGGTTACCAAGACTGGGCTTTTGTTAAAGGACAATAGGGTCAAACAAAAGCATACGACAATTGAACTTAGGGGAGAAGTAGAATACATTGGGTGACTTTACTTAATTGACTGAATGTTAAATTTTTTGAGAATTTACTGAATTGAGAGAAAGTTGATGAAAGTTGGTGCATGACCACCAATCAACTTCCAACTTCAGCCTGCTGTTCAGTTAAGCTTTAAAAATGAAGGCTAGAAGATGATTGGTTGTCATACATGGCTGCTGCACATTCTTGCTACTCTAGTGTTAGAAAATTCCTCTGATTGTGTGATATAGCCATCCCATATGTAGCAGGCACATTGGAAAAACTCAGAAGGATCTTTAACAAACATGTCATCATCCCTGTGTCCTTAAACACAGCAATACACTGAGACAGAAGCTTGTGCATCCAAAAAACAGAACACCCAAACACAAGTGAAGTAACTTGGTACTGTATTTGAATTTCAGTGCAGTGAGAAATTCAAAGACCTGTACATTGGAGAGAAGCATCCCCTCAAAAAACTAATGGCCCAATATAGCAAGGCAAATTCTATAGGTTAAAACACAGGTGTTAGCTGCAAAGGGTGGGCCAACTGAATACTGAACCCTATGGACTAAGACCGGAATGCCATTAAAGGGGTTGTAAACCCACATGAAAAAAAAAAAAGACGTGCAAGACAAAGTCATAATGAGCTAGTATGCATAGCATACTAGCTCATTATGTAATACTCACCTGAGATCGAAGCCCCCGCTGCCCATACACAGCACCGGCCGGCGACATTTCTCCCCGGGTATCGCAGCTCTGGTCCTGGGATTGGCCGGAGCCGCGATGACGTCACTCCGGCGCATGCGCGCAGGAGCCGCCGGTAACGGCACACTCACTGAACCAAATGGCACATACATGCCATTGCTTCAGTGCGCATGTGCCGATGACTTCAGCACATGCAGATACAGGGGATATCTCCTAAACCGTACAGGTTTAGGAGATATCCGGGGCAGCTACTGATAAGCCTTATTATAGGCTTACCTGTAGCAAAAAGTGGATTGTAAGGGTCTACAACCACTTTAACCACTTGTCAACCGGCCCATAGCTGAATGATGGCTACAGCGCGGTTGCATAACCCTGGGAGGGCATACAGTGATGTCCTCTCAGAATCCTGCTCTTGTGTGCCCCCTGGGCTGTGCACCTGAGAACATCCATGACCGACGGGTTTGGAAGGTTGACGCGCTGACGTCATCGTTTTTCGCCTGAACGGGTGCATGCAAGCCGGCCGGCTGATTCTTATCATATGTGCCCTTATATCTTGATTTTAAATGTAAGTGTGACCATTTTTTTACTTCAATAAATTGCAATACAGTTTTACACTATGGAGAATTTGTTTTGTCCTTTTGGGTCCTCCTACTGTGTGGATTGAGCTATACACACCGTAAGATCCTGGCCACCCCCTTCCTTGGTTGGAGACCTGAGGAGCTGATCTTCCCCGTGGAGAGGTTTAATACTAAGCTGATTTACAGCTTACCTCTGGTAAGCGGACATCTTATTAGGTGGAGGATTTTTCACTGGGTGTCTTACGTCTATGTACACTGAATACATCTACCTTGGCTCCAAGGACTGCGTTACATGTCTATGATCACTGTTTGCATTTTCCTTGGCTCCAGGAACTGTGTGTTTTTGTGATGCCAGTCACTTTTCTTGCCTTCATTTGGGACTTTTGTATCTCCATTTGGGTTTTATATACTTTTCAGTCACTTTTTCAGGAAAGCTCTGGTGTTTTTTATTCACAAATATTTATTTTGAATAACTCATTTATTAACATTTGTATATGTTCTGATTAGTCATATCACATGATTATTGTCTTTTGTTTTAGCGCAGTCTTTTTTTGATTTTTCTTTATACGTTTGTGTGCACGCCTCACGCTAAGATTGCAGCTTAGTATTCTTTCCACTCTGCTAATCATTAGTAGAACAACCTTTATGTTAGCGCGGTATTGTTTATGGTTTATTAAAACACAGGTGTTAGCTGCAAAGGGTGGGCCAACTGAATACTGAACCCTATGGACTAAGACCGGAATGCCATTAAAGGGGTTGTAAACCCACATGAAAAAAAAAAAAGACGTGCAAGACAAAGTCATAATGAGCTAGTATGCATAGCATACTAGCTCATTATGTAATACTCACCTGAGATCGAAGCCCCCGCTGCCCATACACAGCACCGGCCGGCGACATTTCTCCCCGGGTATCGCAGCTCTGGTCCTGGGATTGGCCGGAGCCGCGATGACGTCACTCCGGCGCATGCGCGCAGGAGCCGCCGGTAACGGCACACTCACTGAACCAAATGGCACATACATGCCATTGCTTCAGTGCGCATGTGCCGATGACTTCAGCACATGCAGATACAGGGGATATCTCCTAAACCGTACAGGTTTAGGAGATATCCGGGGCAGCTACTGATAAGCCTTATTATAGGCTTACCTGTAGCAAAAAGTGGATTGTAAGGGTCTACAACCACTTTAACCACTTGTCAACCGGCCCATAGCTGAATGATGGCTACAGCGCGGTTGCATAACCCTGGGAGGGCATACAGTGATGTCCTCTCAGAATCCTGCTCTTGTGTGCCCCCTGGGCTGTGCACCTGAGAACATCCATGACCGACGGGTCCAGAGAACCCGGCGCATCACGGATTACGGTAAATGGCCGCTGATAGCTGCCGTTTACCACGTGATTGCTCCGTCAAATGATGGAGCGATCACTTCTAAACAAACCTGGCATCATGTCATGATGCCGGTTCCTCTCTCCCCCCTGTGTACTGATCGGTACAGTGTGAGAGGAGAGGGGGAGAGATCGGATGGCAGCAGCGCTGTGGGTTGGATCTGTAGTGCCCACAGTGCTGCTCTGTGACAATTGCAGTCACATCCAGCCATCCATCCATTCATGCTCAGCCATCCCTCCATGCTCAGCCATACTCTGTAATACCCTGCAATACCCCACAATACTCTGCAATACTCTGCAATACCCTGCAATACACTGCCATACTCTGCCATACTCTGCCATACCCTAAAATACACTGCAATATCCTGCCATACCCTGCAATACTCTGCAATACTCTGCAATACCCTGCAATACTCTGCAATACCCTGCAATACTCTGCAATACCCTGCCATACCCTGCCATACCCTGCAATACCCTGCAATACCCTGCAATACTCTGCAATACCTTGCCATACCTTTCAATACCCTACAATACTCTGCAATACCCTGCCATACTCTGCCATACTCTGCCATACTCTGCAATATCCTACAATACTCTGCCATACCCTGCCATACCCTGCCATACTCTGCAATACCCTGCAATACCCTGCCATACCATGCAATACACTGCCATACCCAGCCATACCCTGCCATACCATGCAATACTCTGCCATACCCAGCCATACCCTGCCATACCCAGCCATACCCTGCAATACCCAGCCATACTCTGCAATACCCAGCCATACTCTGCCATACCCAGCCATACCTTGCCATACCCAGCCATACTCTGCAATACCCAGCCATACTCTGCAATACCCAGCCATACTCTGCAATACTCGGTGATACCCAGCCATACTCTGCCATACCCAGCTATACCCAGCCATACTTGGCGATCCCCTGCAATACCCTGCCATACTCAGCCATACCCAGCCATGCTCAGCCATATTCGGCCATGCTCGGCCATACTCTGCCATGCTCAGCCGTACTCGGCCTCTGTATGTGACCAGGCTGTGGAAGTCTTGCACATGTGGTATCGCCGTACTCAGGAGGAGTAGAAGAATCTATTTTGGGGTGTCATTTTTGGTATGTACATGCTATGTGTTAGAAATATTGTATAAATAGACAACTTTGTGTTAAAAAAAATGCGTTTTAACCACTTCCCGCCCGCCATCATATGATATCCTTGATTTTGTGTGGGTATATCTGAATAATGCCTGCAGCTACAGGCATAAATTAGATATCAGCTTTTTCAGCCAGCGATTTCCTACACCATAAGAATGATCATAGTGGCTGTTTCACTGCTTGATCGTTCTTACGGGAGGCAAGAGGGGATGTCCCCCCTCCCACCGCCCTGCGGTGCTTCTAATGACTCACCGCTACGATCGAAGCCAGGATCATTTTTTTTATTTATTTCATGCTTCCCAGCCTAGAGGTTAGATGTGGGGTCTTATTGACCCCATATCTCACTGTAAAGAGGACCTGTCATGCCATATTCCTATTACAAGGGATGTTTACATCCCTTGTAATAGGAATAAAAGTGATCAAAAAATAATTTTTTTTTGAAAAAGTGTCAAACTAAAATAAATAAAGTAAAATGAACAATAAAAAGAAAAAAAAAATTTAAAGCGCCCCTGTCCCCCGTGTGCTCGCATGCAGATGTGAACACATACATAAGTCCAACCCACATATGAAAACAGTGTTCAAACCACACATGTGAGGAGTAGCGAAGTTTGGCGCCATTCCACAAGCGTGTGCATTTTTGAAGGGTGACATGTTAGGTGTCTATTTACTCTGCGTGACTTCATCTTTCACATTATGCAAAAATATTGGGCTAACTTTACTGTTTTGTTTAAATAAAAAAACGCATTCCAAAAATTGCTGCGCAAATACCATGCAAGATGAAAAGTTGCAACATCCGCCATTGTATTCTCTAGGGTCTTTGCTAAAAAAACATATATAGTGTTTTGGAGTTCTATGTAATTTTCTAGCAAATAAATGATGATTTTTAGATGAAGGAGAGAAATGTCAGAATTGGTGTCATAAAACTGATGTGACCAGAACTGTGTGACTGCGACAGAGTGAACCAGACATAAATAGGTGAAAGTAAGTTTATTAAGGAAAATGCATATATGAACACACCACCAATACAGAGTGAACAACCAAACAATCAGTGATATAAACCAACCAGCATATGTAGCAAGAGGGAGTACCAGAATCGTAGTAAAGCCAGGCTGGGGTCATAAACAGGGAATCAGCTGGGAAGGGAGATAAACAGGACAAGAGAGGATGGATGGATCACAGGAGGGACGGGTCAGGTACAAGGCTCAGAGTCCAGGGTCCAGGGTTCAGGTAACGGACAGGAAACAGGATCAACAGGTTCCAGAAACCAGGCTTCAGGTTCAGGCTACAGGTTCAGGAATCATAGTAACAGGATACAGGTCAGGGCTCAAGGAACAATACCAGGGCAACATAAGTCTGCAATTGCTGGGTATTTATACTGCTAATTAAGGTCAGGTGATACCTGTCTGCAGAGGGGAATACCTGCTCCATACTGCCAGGATTCCTCCGCTGGTGAACGCCAGTACTGCGGCCCAAAGGTGACAGAATACTTGCAGGAAAGAGCAGCTCCGAACTGCCAGGAGACACCTGCTGGTGGACCTCAATACTGCACACCAAATGATCGATATTACCAGCGGAGAAGACCTTTTCTGACAGTACCCCCCCTCAAAGGAGCGACCTCCGAAAGCTCCAACTAGCCCTTGCTGGGGAAAGTCCATGGTGTCCAGCCGGGCAGCGGGCACCTCAAGCTGGGCAGCGGACAGGAACACTCCAGGCTGGGCAGTGGACAGGAACACTCCAGGCTGGGCAGCGGACAGGAACACTCCAGGCTGGGCAGCGGACAGGAACACTCCAGGCTGGGCAGCGGACAGGAACACTCCAGGCTGGGCAGCGGACAGGAACACTCCAGGCTGGGCAGCGGACAGGAACACTCCAGGCTGGGCAGCGGACAGGAACACTCCAGGCTGGGCAGCGGACAGGAACACTCCAGGCTGGGCAGCGGACAGGAACACTCCAAGCTGGGCAGCGGACAGGAACACTCCAGGCTGGGCAGCGGACAGGAACACTCCAGGCTGGGCAGCGGACAGGAACACTCCAGGCTGGGCAGCGGACAGGAACACTCCAGGCTGGGCAGTGGGCACGGGAACACTCCAAGCTGGGCAGCGGGCACGGGAACACTCCAAGCTGGGCAGCGGGCACGGGAACACTCCAAGCTGGGCAGCGGGCACGGGCACTGCAAGCTGGGCAGCGGACAGGAATACACCGGGCTGGGCAGCGGAGAGGAACACTCCAAACTGGGCAGCGGGCACTCCAAGCTGGGCAGCGGGCACTCCAAGCTGGGCAGCGGGCATGGGCACTTCAAGCTGAGCAGCAGGCACATCAAGTGGGGTAGCAGGCTCATCAAGCGGGACAGCAGGAACATGCACATCAAGCTGGGCAACAAGCACGGGCACATTAAATGGAGCAGCAGGTACTTCAAGCTGGGCAGCAGGCACATCAGACTGGGCAGCAGGCACGGGCACTTCAGGCTGGAGAGCGGGCTCATCAGGCTGGACAGCGGGCTCATCAGGCTGGAGAGCAGGCACTGGCACCTCAGGCTGGAACACTGGCACCTCAGGCTGGAACACTGGCACCTCAGGCTGGAACACTGGCACCAAGACTTTGGGCTGGAAGGCAGGCATCAAGACATCAGACTGGAAAGCAGAGAAATCCGTCTGGAAGGCAGGCACCGAGACATCCGGCTGGAAGGCAGGTGCTGAGACAGCAGGCTGGAAGGCTGACACATCTGACTGGAAGGTAGGCACGTCAGGCTGGAAGGCAGGCACCGAGACATCAGGCTGGAAGGCAGGCACCGAGACATCAGGCTGGAAGGCAGGCACCGAGACATCAGGCTGGGTTGGATTAGCTGGTGCGGAGGCAGGTTGGGTTACTGGCAGGATCGTCTTGGTTGGAAAAAACTTTAATTTTTTCTTTGGCTTAGCCACTGAAGCTCTGTAGGTGAGGGGTACAGCAGACTGGAAAGGAGGATTGGGATATGGTAGAGAAGAGGTAACAGTAGCTGGGGGAAGTTCCTGTGGGTTTGTAGGCAGCTGAGAAGAGGCAGGTGGGTTGAATGCAGGATAGGTACAGGGAGCAGAGACTGGATATGAGTATTTGGTTGGCAGCAGTGTATACTGAGCTGCAACTGTGGTTGACATGGGTGATGGGGAAACATACATTTGGGTAGGCTGGTGTTTGGTGGCAGAGGTGGTTTGTTTGGCTGGAGCTGCTTGCATCATGTCAGACCATGCTGAAAGTATAGGTTGTACAAACTGTGCTTTTAAATCTCCCTGTCTAACAAAAGACTGAGCAGACACAATGCACTCAGCAGTCACCTGTGGGGAACAGGCTGAGTAGTGCTCACAAAAATCAGCTGGATCATCTTCAAAAAGCCACACTAGGGATACAACCTGATTCATATCAAAAGGAGTGAAATCATCATGGTCCTCTGGAATACAGGGCAGGGCCAGCTCAGTACATAGCTTGATCAAAGGCTGCACCTCCCCAAACAATATATAACCCTGATTGACCAGGGAGTGAGCCAAACGTATAGTAGCAAACAACTGGTCACCTGACCATCCTTTCAAAGCCTGGCAGTAATAATCACAATCACAATCACAATCATAATTCAGATGCCAGCAGAGAAAAATAAATAACCTCATCGGCATTCATGTTTGCAACTGAATCAAAATGGTTCCCCTGTGCAGCCACTTCTGGTCAGGGATGGCCCTGGTATTCTGTCATAAACCAGAATTGACCAGAACTGTGTGACTGCGACAGAGTGAACCAGACATAAATAGGTGAAAGTAAGTTTATTAAGGAAAATGCATATATGAACACACTACCAATACAGAGTGAACAACCAAACAATCGGTGATATAAACCAACTAGAATATGTAGCAAGAGGGAGTACCAGAATCGTAGTCAAGCCAGGCCGGGGTCATAAACAGGGAATCAGTAGCTGGGAAGGGAGATAAACAGGACAAGAGAGGATGGATGGATCACAGGAGGGACGGGTCAGGTACAAGGCTCAAAGTCCAGGGTCCAGGGTTCAGGTAACAGACAGGAAACAGGATCAACAGGTTCCAGGAATCAGGCTTCAGGTTCAGGCTACGGGTTCAGGAATCATAGTAACAGGATACAGGTCAGGGCTCAAGGAACAATACCAGGGCAACATAAGTCTGCAATTGCTGGTTATTTATACTGCAGCTCTGCTAATTAAGGTCAGGTGATACCTGTCTGCAGAGGGGAATACCTGCTCCATACTGCCAGGATTCATCCGCTGGTGGACGCCAGTACTGCGGCCCAAAGGTGACAGAATACTTGCAGGAAAGAGCAGCTCCGAACTGCCAGGAGACACCTGCTGGTGGACCTCAATACTGCACGCCAAATGATCAATATTACCAGCGGAGAAGACCTTTCCTGACAATTGGCCTGGGTGCTCCAGAACGCCTGAAGGTGCTCCCTGCATGTTGGGCCTCTGTATGTGGCAATGCTGTGTAAAAGTCTCAAACATGTGGTATCGCCATACTCTGGAGTAATATCAGAATGTGTTTTGGGGTGTAATTTGTGGTATGCATATGCTGTGTGTGAGAAATAACCTGCTAATATGACAATTTTGTGAAAAAAAATGTTGATTTTGCAAAGAATTGTGGGAAAAAATGACAACTTCAAAAAACTAACCATGCATCTTTCTAAATACTTTGGAATGTCTTCTTTCCAAAAAGGGGTCATTTGGGGGGTATTTGTTCTTTTCTGGCATGTTAGGGTCTCAAGAAATTAGGCCGTCAGTACTTCAGGCGTGATCAATTTTCAGATATTGGCACCATAGCTTTTGGACTCGATAACTTTAACAAAGACCAATTAATATACACCAATTTGTACCTATTTTTACCAAAGATATGTGGCAGTATACATTTTGGCCAAAATCTATGAAGAAAAATTACTAATTTACTAAATTTTATTTTAACAGAAACAAAGAAAAATTCATTTTTTTACAGAATTTTCAGTCTTTTTTACTTTTATAGTGCAAAAAATAAAAAACCCAACGGTGATTAAATACCACCAAAAGAAAGCTCTATTTGTGTGAAAAAAGGGACAAAAATTTCATATGGGTACAGTGTTGTATGACTGAGTATTTGTCATTCAAAATGTGAGAGCACCGAAAGCTGAAAATTGGTCTGGTTAGGATGGGGGTTTAAGTGCCCAGTCAAGTGGTTAAAGTTCATGTGTGTGTAAAAGCAGACATCCCAATACTTTTAAAGACCAAATATATACCTCAAATTTGGGATTTTATAGGCAATGTAATGATTGGAAAAATTGTTAAATTAAAAGAATTTTATTGATACAAAAACAAATAGAATACATATAAACGTACAAATCAATCTATGTTTTTTGGGGTATAGAATGGTTAAAAAAGATATCAGATACATGAAAACAAATGATGCATCCTACTGCTAACTACAAGCACCACCCCAAATTGGTACGATGGCGTCTTGATAGTAGATTTCCAAACGAATAGAATACATATAAACGTACAAATCAATCTATGTTTTTTGGGGTATAGAATGGTTAAAAAAGATATCAGATACATGAAAACAAATGATGCATCCTACTGCTAACTACAAGCACCACCCCAAATTGGTATGATGGCGTCTTGATAGCAGTTTTCCAACGCGTTTCAACTTTTATTGTTAAAGCAAAGTCTTCCTCAGGGAAGGACTGCATCACATTCTAAAATTTTAAACAACAACATGATTACTATTATATATACATATGTGCATATCACTTGTATCTAAAGAAATCGCATTTCAACTAAAAGAGACATATGCGACTTACATTAAGGCATGTGGCTGTGAAAAATGCTTCCCCAGTGCTGGCGGGGGCCCCTAGTCACCGATTATCTATGTTGCTCAAAATATCTTCTACGGGACGGCCTGGTATATTTAAAAGAACCAATATTTGGCAGCCATGTAGATTAAGAGGCTGAAAAACATAAAGTATTCTAAATAAGAAAAAATATTGGATAAAAAGAAAATTCAAAATTGAAAAAAACGGTGGTTCTTAGGAGGCTAGACCTCACAGAATCACCACAAAGTAAAGAAATCCAATACCTTAAGATGGTAATATAAGGTGTAAAGGTGAAATTCCAGGTTGTTGATAACAGAGAGCTCAGGTCCTAGAGTACCTCTCTGTAAAGAAGACAGTTGTGGAGTGCTGCCCTTGGCCGTCCCTGGCGTCCTAATATATGGGGTGTGGGCGTGGTTAGATAGTGGGCGTAGCATCAATCTAGATGAAATCTCCCATTCATTGGTGATACAGTGGAAGAGGCGCGGCTTCAGTTGGCTGCCGTCACTGTTTGAGAAAAAACCCCTTATAAGGTATACTGGAGGGGAGCGTCACATGCTGCCTGTTGTCTAGGTGATGGACGCCTGCCCTCCTTCCTTCATTTCTCCTCCCCGGCCGCGATAGGAGGCTGTCAACCATCCACGTATCCCAGAGGGTGTGGGCACGGCCTGAGGCGGGGAGAAAGGTGTGTCAAGTTACCGGGGCAACCTCTCGCATAGGGAGTGTTTGGCGTATGTGACGTCGGAGTCACGTGGCTCCGATGTCCATTCATTAGAGGGGAGGAGCGCTGTGTAGTCTCCACATCACTATTGGTTGGTTCGTCTGAACCGTGCAAGGTGTCAAAACATAATAGCCCCGCTGTCTGCCAGAAAGACATCACTAAACATCACTGTCCATTCACTAGAGGGGAGGGGCGCTGTGTAGTCTCCACAGCGCTATTAGTTGATTCGTCTGTGCCGCGCAAGATGTCAAAACATAGTAGCCCCGCTGTCTATCAGAAAGGCATCCAGGACTCTAGACGCCACTAATATGTGCAGTGATGTAAATGACGCTGACATTATAGGGATGACGTTTCTGTTCTCCCTTATTAAGGTGGAATAAGAAAAGAAAATGCATGCTTAAAAAGGCTCTTTAAGATTACATTTATTCTGGGGGTCATTAATTATATTTAAACTGAAAGTAGGAGTTTAGATGCATTCTGTATTTTTTGAACTTGCCCAAACCCCTTTTGGTTTAACCGGCATTCAATCTGAATGACAGAAAACCCACATTAGGGCTTATAACCACCGGCACAGTGGGAAACCCCCCGACACCAAACAGAAGTTGATGTCTTCGGGGTGTTTTGGGCCACGACGGATCATCATGGCCCCCCTCTGTGCCGGGTAGGGATAAAAAGAGCAGAAGAACAGCGGTGTCTCTGACCCACTATTTCAGGACTGAGAGACAGAATCATGAAACACAACCACGTGCCAAATTGCATCTATAGTGATAACAGCAATCAAAATAACAATGATACTATGTACAGTAATTATACAATTTGAATTGAAAATTATTATAATAATTACGATGAGTAAGGTTAAATTAAGAAAAACTCTCCTATATAGTTTTTACTGGGTTGGGTGTGAAATCAAGATCCTGGCAATTTAGAACACATGATCATCAACTAGGAAAACCCATCTGGAAGCCATTAGCCTGTTATATTATTGATGGGACCCTTTATATCTCAATATATGGGTCACCCAAGGATTTTTGGGTAAATGGTTCCAGAATGTGACTCCCATTACCGAAAAGTAAGAACAGAAAAACAGAAAGGCAACGGAAGGTATAGTGGATTCTTCATTAATCCGTTTTCCCCGAGCTAAAGCCCTCCAAGAAGGGTCTGAAACTCTCGGTTTCATTCAGACCTGGGGGGGTGGTGGCCCTAAGGTACCTTATCCATCGCATTTCTCGCTGGAGAAGGACCTTGTTCCAATCGCCCCCCCCTTATTGGCAAATGAATCCTATCAATGACTGTGAAATTCACAGAAGGTAGTCGATAATTATGGTATCTGGCAACATGCCTTCCCAGCGGTAGATACAGGTTGCCCATACGCATACTCTGCATATGCTTATCGACTCATTTTCCAAACTCTTGTCTAGTTTTACCTACATAGAAGGCACCACACTGGCACTGCATGAGGTATACCACACCCTGCGTTTTGCAGTTGGCGAAATGGCGCAGGGAAAAGCTCTCCCTATTGGGCAGTGCCAGTGTGGCCCTCCTACCAATAACTTTACATTGGGCACAGGATCCACATGGGTAGGTACCCCATGTTTTGCAAGGATCCTTTCTTGCCGTGCCCTTGTATTCACTTTGAATAAGTGCATTTCCTATTGAGCCAGGTTTTCTGTAGGTAATTTGAGGTTTGGGACCAATTAGTCCTTTCAAGATTGGATCATCTGTAAGAATGGACCAATATTTGGAAATTATTTTATTGATTTTGAGATGCTCATTGGAGAATCTTACGATGATCCTTGTGGTGACTTCCTCTTTAGTGGATTTTTTTGAGAAAATCAGGTCCCTTCTATTGGTTAGCCTAACTCGGTTGAACGCCTTCTTTAAAGATGATTTAGTGTAGCCTCTGTTCATGAGCCTGATGGTAAGTTTATCGGCTTCATGTTGAAAGTCCTCATAGTTGCTGCAGTTTCTTTTGAGGCGAAGAAATTGGCTATATGGAATAGATCTTTTCAGGGGTTCTGGGTGGAAACTATCTGCATGCAACAAGGTGTTGCCAGCAGTTTCCTTTCTATAGAGTTTGCTTGATAATCCACCTTCGGAATTTTTGAAGATGGTAACATCCAGGAAGTTTATTTCATGGGTGTCGGATATCATTGTGAAGAAAAGGTTAAAGTCATTGTTGTTCATCAACTCTAAACAATCCCTCAGTAATTCAGGGGGACCATCCCAGATGATGAAGAGATCGTCTATGTACCTCTGCCACATACAAATGTGGCGAGTGTACATAGACGCTGCTTCCTCCTGTAGAAAATTCTTCTCCCACTCCCCCAGGTACAGGTTGGCATAGGAGGGTGCACAGCACGTCCCCATAGCTACCCCCTGTACCTGGAGGTAGTGGGAGCCCTTAAATAGGAAAGTGTTGTGTCTGAGGATATACTCCAGCATAGTTAGAATAAATGCATTGAATTTCCAGTCAGTTGTTGCCCTTTGTTGTAAGACACGTTCGATTGCTGCTATATCCAGATGGTGTGGAATGCTATTATAGAGAGACTCAACATCTACTGTAACAAGTAGGGCTGAATTGGGAATGGATATTCCATCAAGGATTTGCAGCAGATGTATGGTATCCTTTGTGTACGATGGTAATTCCATTACATGGGGTCTCAGATACTGGTCTATTATTTGGCTGATTCCCTCTGTAATGGAACCATTCCCAGAAATAATGGGTCTCCCTGGTGGATCATTCAGTTTTTTATGCACTTTCGGTAGTGCGTAGAAAGTGGGTTGACGTGGATGTCTAGTATGTATAAAATCCCACGTGTCTATTACTCCTTCATTCAGGGATTCATCCACCAGGGAGAAAAATTCTTGGTTGAATTTGTCTACTATAGCTGGAGAAATCTTTTTATAGCATTTGGTGTTGTTCAATATATTGAAGCACATTTTTTCATACTTGGCGTTGTCCATAAGGACAATGTTTCCTCCCTTGTCCGATGCTTTGATTGTGATTTCTGTGTTGTTTTTGAGGGAGTTTAATGCTTGTTGTTGTTCCTGATTTAGGTTGCTTCTTTTGTTGTATTTTTCCATCTTTTCAATTTCTTTTGTGACCTGTCCCACAAAAAGGGCTATGGCTGGATTCTGGTTCAATGGTGGAAATCTGTGTGATTTCCTTTTGTATTTTTGGGTAATTTGGACTTTGCTGGATTCCTCTTGTTCTTCCTCACTACTTTCACTGTCAAGATCCCTTTCCCAGAAGTCTTCTGAGGGGCCACTTTCTTGCAACAATAGATAAGGATCTCTAAGGGCTCTAAAGTCTGCTGCTTTGAGATTAGGTGCCACTTCGGGTGTGGCTGTGGTTTTTTTTAGTATATAAGCTTTTAAATAGAAGTTTCCTGGCAAACAAATTTATATCTTTGATGGTTTCAAAAGTATCTAAACTGTGATTGGGGCAGAAGGAGAGGCCTAGAGACAGCACTTCCTGTTCTGTTGTTGTAAGTTTGTGAGATGAAAGATTGATGACATGTAGTTTTCCTTCACAAGTGGAGTTGTCATGGGTATCATTGAAAGTTGTGATAACGGGGTCGGAGGAGGTTGGGATTGTACATTGCCCTTGTCTAAAAAATTGTTTATTTGGGTCTGCTGGGTTTTTGGGATAGCACCCTGTTCTTTGTAGCTTTTCCCAGTGTTTGGGGGGGGGGTAGACCTTTTGGATTCCCTAGTGTCATCCCCCTGATCCTACCCATTCCCCCTCCTCTTCCACCTCGTATGCTTTCATTGGGTTGAACGTCCGTGGTTCTTTTTTTAATTGTTTGTTGAATCTCTCCCTCCATATCTGGATTTTTGGGGGAAGGGCCCTTTCTTTTGCCTCAAAATTTGCCTGCCTGAGAGGAGGCAGAGGAAGAGGAGTTATTGGAGTGTGTGTCCGAAAGATAATCATTGGTCTGATTGATATTATTTGGTTTGGGAAATCTGGAATTTTTTCTTGTTTTTACATCCATGTTCCACTTATATGCCCTGCCTTCACCAAAGGCATTCTTGTCCCTCCAGTTTTTTTCTCCTTTTTAATCAGGATATTTTTGCTGAAGGTTTCCAGATGTTCCTTCAGTTTTTTCTCATATATTGTATATTGTTCATGTTTTTTGAGGGGGGAAAGCCGGGTGTACAGTGTTTGGATTTCCATATCCATACCTCTCAATTGCTGTTGATATTCATTTTGTAACAGCAACATGAGGTGTTTTGAACATTCATTTAGTTTAGCTTCCCAATTTGTTTTAAGTTCTTTAGTGATATTGTCTAAGGTGGGAAATATTTGTATTCTCAAGCCTATAGGGTTAATACTCTCCCTGATGTACCGTCCCAAGGATTCAATGTTCCAGTGCAGGGCCGATTTTTTCTCCAGTATTTTGGTTAAGCATGAAAAAAGCGAGGATAGGTCTGAAGTGACCTGTTCCTTGTCCTGGCATCCCAATACTTTTGACAATATAGAGTATATAATATATATATATATATAAATATATATATATATATTTATGCACACAGTATATATCTAATGAGGAGCACAGGCTGGACTAATGCGGGTGGCCTTTGCATCTGTGACAGGTGAGGCAATTTAGCCAATACTCAACTTATAAGGTATTCTTAAAGCAAGCCTGCACCTTACCATTACTGGACTAAGAATCATGTGCACTGTAAGCAATGTCTACCAAGTAGCATATATATATCTTTTGTAATAATATGAAAGTTTCTTCTAGCTAACCTTAGTGTTAGAAGTAGCCATTGGGGTTATGGATAGGCCTATTACTAACTACATGTAACAATGGAATGGCAATCAGCAAGTAGCTGTGTTGTTACATAGATAAGGTAGAGTTGCCACCTCATCGCTTTAAACCCGAACACCTTTGAATTACACAGGATCTGAGGCTAATTAAATGCAGATAAGGCACCAAGTGAGTTTAATTACCACCTTAATCAGCCACAGAACCTGTGTAAATAATATGTGTTCTGGTTTAAAGGGATGAGGTGGCAACCATAAGATAAGGTCCCTCACCCTATATAAGCTGCAATTTGAGTGACACCTAGTTTACACAAAGTAGAATATCATTCTCACAGCAGCTAAATCGAGCAGTGAGTCACCTGAGGATTGCTTGTTTATGTAAATGGTCATGGAATGGAAAGAGGTGGTTCTTGTCAATCTGACTTGTTTTAAATGGAGGTCCTACATTTGCTTCTTCTCTTTGGAAAATGCAAGCCATCTGGCTGTTTCTTTTTTTCAGTTAGTATGTTCAGAACATTACAAATAATATTCCTAATAAAACAAGTGGAGATGCAACAACTAAAACCATAAAAAAACGAATAAAAATCTGCAATAAAACTGTAAAACGATCAATCATAGATCTGTGATCAGTCCGTTTTGTTTTATATACACAGTCTATATAAGTTTATGTACGGATGGTGAGAAGAGGTTAAAAGTCCAGAGCAAGCAGAGCTGCCATCATATTAGAAAAGAAACCATGTTCTAGGGAGCTGAAAAAAAACAAGGAGAGAGGCGCCTCTGGTTGCAGACGTTTTTAACAAGCTTTAATACACATAAATTAGTCAAACTCACATTTCAGCAGAAAGTGATAGGCATAAAAGTATAGACATGATTATGTCACGGTGGCGATCCTGAGTCCTGGGCCTTGTAGTTCCTCTGTCAAAACCGTCTTGTCAGGGAGGTGTCCGCCGTTAAGATGGTTATGCCGGCTCCAGAAGACAAACTCGAGATGAGGTGTGAGGCGCAGGGAACAGCAGCCTGCAGGGGATGACGTCACCAGTAGTGGATGCATTTCTTGAGTAGGCGAACTGCGGTGTACTGGCAAGCCGCACTCCTTTATCAACAGACACTCTTTTGATGCCTTTCTTGAGTAGGTGTGCTGCGGTGTACTGGCAAGCTGCACTCCTTTATCAACAGACATAATGTGGATACTATACAAAGCCATATATAAGGGAGGTGAAGGAGAGGTGAAGGGAAAAAGTGGGCGGAACTGGGGAGTGTGTATGGCATGGGTGGATCCAGAGTCTTGTCTCGGGAGGGCCACTGCCAGAAAATCTGTTTATTTTTGTGGGCAATTTATCAGGGAAACGGCTGGTGTTGGCACTTCAATCATCCCAGCACCATGGTTGTTACAGTGTTAGGATGACTGAAGCACATTATTTTCTATAATTACATTGTAATATAAAATGAAATAGTTCAACTCACCATAATGCAGAATCAGTGGGAGCCCTGAGTGTGTCCCTTGCCACGTCACCTGCACACGTTGTGGATTGTCACTTGCCACGTCGCCTGCCACACCTTGTGGATTGTCACTTGCCTGCCACCATATGCAGATTGTCACTTGCCACGTCACATGCCACACCTTGTGGACTGTCACTTGCCTGCCACCAGATGCAGATTTTCACTTGCCACATCGCCTGCCACACCTTGCGGATTGCCACTTGCTACGTCACCTGCCACACCTTGTGAATTGTCACTTGCCACGTTACCTGCCACACCTTGCGGATTGCCACGTCACCTGCCACACCTTGTGAATTTTCACTTGCCACGTCACCTGCCACACCTTGCGGATTGCCACTTGCCACGTCACCTGCCACACCTTGCGGATTGCCACTTGCCACATCACCTGCAACACATTGCGGATCGTCACTTGCCACGTCACCTGCCACACATTGTGGATTGTCACTTGCCACGTTACCTGCCACATCTTGTGGATTGTCACTTGCCTGTTGAGGTGCTTTGGTTGTCTCTTGCTGTGTCCCAGACTCCCAGACTGAGTCAGGCAGCAGAGAGATAATGTAATCTCTCTGCTGCCTGCCCACTGAGGGCGGAAGTTACTGCAGGGATGCAGGGCTGGCGGAGAAGTGTATACTGTATGTATTGTAACAGGGGCGGCGCCGCTCCAGGCTGTGTCACACTGTCACGTCGGTCGGCTCTGACAGACTCGAGTCCGACCTCCAACGTGATGCCGTGACTCACTCACTCACTGCAGTGTGAGTGTGACTGACCGTGACGTCACTCGTTGCTAACGCCAGGGCCGCCTGGCGTCTAGCAACGAGTGCAGAGCAGGGAAGAGGCTCCACCCACCTATCCTTCATTCAGTGTCAGTGACCGGCGCCGCCGCCCGTACGTACCACACGCGAGTCTCTCTCTCTGCGCCGCTGATCGGCACATGTGAGAGAGAGACTCGGGCTGGCAGCAGAGTGCAGGAGACAATTACATTCAGAGTGTGTGTGCTATTATTTCGGGGGGGCAATTTCCCTGGATCCGCCCCTGGTGTATGGTGGAACTGAAAGACGTGGAAAGGGAGCGGTTATGAACAATTGAGACACATGAAATACTGGAGGGGAACTGTGTTGAAAACTAAAAGTATAAAAAAGGTATGCTAATAGGAGAAGAGAGCAGAAAAAAAAAGTGTGGGGGGGAGGGTTTACATTGGAGAAATAAGGGGATTATATGTGTATCCATACAATGTACAGCTAGACAATTGCACATGTATGTATACACTGGAGGGGAATATATGCATGCGCATGTATGGGCATGTACATAGGCATGGGTATGTGTGGGTACGAGGGAAGATTTAGATGGGGGTAAGTGGAGGGGGAGGGGTAGGGGTAGGGTTTACATTGGGGAAATAAAGGGTTTATATGTGTATCCATACAATGTACAGCTAGACAATTGCACATGTATGTATACACTGTAGGGGAATATACAGTAGGTGACCGCGATATTATGTCAAGTCATTTCTCGGCGAGATTTGACACCTGCGAGCCCCATCGCGGGAGCCAGCGCCGAGATGGCTCACTCATCGCAAAAGGAAAACTTTTTTCCTTTTGCGATGAGTGACAGGCAATGCTGACAGCTGTCTGGTAGGAATTATGAGGGGGGAACGCCACGCCAAATTTTAAATAAAAAACCGGCGTGGGTTCCCCCCCAGGGGCATACCAGGCCCTTAGGTCTGGTGTGGATTGTAAGGGGAACCCCCTACATGAAAAATCGGCGTGGGGGTCCCTCCAAAATCCATACCAGACCCTTATTCGAGCACGCAGCCCGGCTGGCCGGCCAGGAAAGGGGGTGGGAACGAGCGAGCGCCCCCCCTCCTGAGCCGTACCAGGCCGCATGCCCTCAACATGGGGGGTGAGTGCCTTGGGGGAGGGGGCGCCCTGCGGCCCCCCCACTCAAAGCACCCTGTCCCCATGTTGATGAGGACAAGGGCCTCTTCCCGACAACCCTGGCCGTTGGTTGTCGGGGTCTGTGAGCGGGGGGCTTATCGGAATCCGGGAGCCCCCCTTTAATAAGGGGGCGCCCAGATCCCGGCCCCCCCACCCTATGTGAATGAGTATGGTGTACATGGTACCCCTACCCATTTACCTAGGTAAAAAAGTGTCAATAAAAAAAAACACAGTACACAGATTTTAAGAATAATTTATTAGGCAGCTCCGGGGTCTTCTTCCGACTTCGGGGGGTCTCCTTCCGACTTCTCCCGGTGTTTGGCCTCTTCTCCCGGTGTTCGGCCTCTTCTCCCGGGCCCCTCCGCTATCTTCTTCCAGCTCTTTTGCCAGTGAGGGGCCCGGTCTGCTGCCGCTGTCTCGTTGCTTCTTCTCCCGGTCCCCTCCGCTATCTTCTTCCAGCTCTTTTGCCAGCGAGGGGCCCGGTCTGCTGCCGCTGTCTTGTTGCCGCTGTCTTGTCGCCGCTGTCTTGTCGCCGCTGTCTTGTTGCCGCTGTCTCACGGCTGTCTCGCCGCTTCTTCTCTTCTTCTCTTCTTACGATGTTGACACGACGCTCTCTCCGGCTGGAATGCTGTGTGCGAACTGTGGAGCCATTTATATAGGCGGTGACCCCACCCCCTTGTGACGTCACGGTCCCAGCATGCGCAGGGACTCTGGCGTCATAAGGGGGCATGACCCCAGAGTCCCTGCGCATGCTGGGACCGTGATGTCACAAGGGGGCAGGGTCACCGCCTATATAAATGGCTCCGCAGCTCACACACAGCATTGCAGCCGGAGAGAGCGTCGTGTCAAGAAGAGAAGAGGCGAGACAGCGGCGAGACAGCGGCGAGACAGCGGTGACAAGACAGCGGCAGCAGACCGGGCCCCTCGCTGGCAAAAGAGCTGGAAGAAGATAGCGGAGGGGCCCGGAAGAAGAAGCGACGAGACAGCGGCAACAAGACAGCAGCAGCAGACCGGGCCCCTCGCTGGCAAAAGAGCTGGAAGAAGATAGCGGAGGGGCCCGGGAGAAGAGGCCGAACACTGGGAGAAGAGGCCGATACCCCATACTCATTCACATAGGGTGGGGGGCCGGGATCTGGGGGCCCCCTTATTAAAGGGGGGCTCCCGGATTCCGATAAGCCCCCCGCCCGCAGACCCCGAAAACCAACGGCCAGGGTTCTCAGGAAGAGGCCCTTGTCCTCATCAACATGAGGACAAGGTGCTTTGGGGTGGGGGGCCACAGGGCACCCCGCTCCCCCAAAGCACTCACCCCCCATGTTGAGGGCACGCGGCCTGGTACGGCTCAGGAGGGGGGGCGCTCGCTCATCCCCACCCCCTTTCCTAGCCGGCTGGGCTGCGTGCTCGGATAAGGGTCCGGTATGGATTTTGGGGGGACCCCTATGCCGATTTTTCAGCATAGGGGGTTCCCCTTACAATCCATACCAGACCTAAGGGCCTGGTATGCCCCTGGGGGGGAACCCACGCCATTTTTTTATTTAAAATTTGGCGCGGCGTTCCCCCCTCAGGATTCATACCAGACAGCTGTCAGCACTGCCTGTCACTCATCGCGAAAGGAAAAAAGTTTTCCTTTCCCAATGAGTGAGCCAGCGCGACATGCACAGTACCCTGTCTCCGAGAACCAGCGCGATGGTATCGCGCTGGAAACACAATCTCGCGGTCAGGTACTGTATGCATGTGCATGTATGGGCATGCACATAGGCAGGGGTAATAATATAATATAATAGTTCCATATTAGATGGCTACAATGTAACACATACAATGTACCCACTGTAAAATGTCATAACCCACATATGTACCTCATATTCGGGGGGAAAAAAAAAAATATATATATATATTTGTTCAAAAAACACATAATGCAGGTACCTGTAATCAAACTTACAGAAGAGAGAAAAATTGCCTCTCCCAGAGTGGTGAAAAAAAAAACCCCCTGAGGTGGAGTAGGTGGATTAGGACGTGGACTAGTGACTCTAGGTAGAATAAGACCAATAAAAACAATACTGATCTGAAATATGTAAAAAAAATATACATACTTATAAAAGATATATATATATATATATATATATATATATATATATATATATACATATATTATTATAAAATAGTAGAAATTTCAATTCCTTCATTAAAACCACTGGGTGAGAGGACATCGAGATTGTAAATCCAGAAAGTTTCCCTGGCACAGAGTTTTTTTAAATGTTCTGCCTCTGGGAGAGAACTGGATAGTTGTTCAATCACCCAGACTTGTAAACCATTAGTGGAGCGTTGATGGGCTTAATTGAAATGTCTAGGGAAACTGTGTGGATCGGTCCCCCCTTCTATCAATCTCCTGTGTTCGCCGAATCTAGTCCTTAGGGCTCGTATGGTGCGGCCCACAAACAGTAGGCCGCACGAACAAACGAGCTCATATACAACAAAATCCAACGAACAATTATAAAATTCTTTTAATAGATAAGTTTTACCTTTGGTGTTGAAAGATTTTTGGTGATGTTTGATGTACTTACAAGTTTTACAGAGGGCCTTACGACACTGGTACATCCCTACCAGTGGTATGAGAACAGTTATTGCTGGGGGAATGTAAGTAGGTTTGATTTTACTGGGGCTATTTTACTTTTCAAGTTTGGCACTCTGCGGTATGTGACCCTGGGGCATTCCGGAAAAATGGATTTAGGAAGTGGGTCCTGTAATAGGATATTCGAATGGTTGACTAATATTTTTTCCATCTTTCTAAATTGGAAGTGAAATGTGGTAGTGAACCGAACAGAATGGTTTTCTGGTTCATGAACCACTTTTGGAGGTTTCCCATTAAAGTAATGTTGGAAAGCTTGATTAATCGGGGTCTCAGGATTTTCTTTGTCACTGAACGTCTTTTTCAATAGTAGGCTTTGATCAACATAATCGCTGTCTTTCGTACAGTTCTGTCGTAATCGACAGAACTGACCTTTTAGGATATTGGCGATCCATTTGGGAAAATGACAGCTATTATGATGCAAGTAAGAATTACCCGCAGTGGGTTTAACGTAATTTTTGGAGAAAATGGTGGAGGTTACTTCATCGTGACCTAGCTCCAGATCTAGAAAAGCTAGCATATTGGGATCAGTAACAAATGTAGAGGACAAACCATCTTGATTGTCATTACAATAATCCACAAATTGGTTGATGGTATCGACGGAACCATCCCAAATTATGATAATATCGTCGATATAGCGACCAATAAATACAATATTACACGAAAAGGGGTTATTTAAAAAAAAATATAGGTTCTCCCAAAAACCCATGGCTAGATTTGCATTGGAAGGCGCAAAATTAGCCCCCATGGCTGTGCCCTGTAGTTGTACATAAAAATCACCATCAAAATTAAAATAGTGTGTCAAACAAAATGATGTGGCGTCCAAGATAAAAGAGGCCTGACGAGAGTTTATTAACGGATCTTGTGCCAGGAAGTATTCCAGGGCCTGTAGGCCAAAAGTATGTGGGATGAATGTATATAATGAGTTGACATCAAGTGAGAGCCAAACGTATGTCGGCTCCCACTTATTAGAGGAAAGGAGTTCTAGCAGATGGGTCCCGTCTCTGATATATGACTGCAATTGATGTAAAATGGACTGTAGAAATTGGTCAATATACAGGCTTAGCCCTGTGGTGAGGCTATCCATCTTAGCCACTATCGGTCTGCCAGGAGGATTTGAAGGATTCTTGAGAAATAGGGGATCTGATAAAAGTCTTTAACCACTTGACCACTGGGCACTTAAACCCACTTCCTAACCAGACCAATTTTCAGCTTTCGGTGCTCTCACAATTTGAATGACAATTACTCAGTCATGCAACACTGTACCCATTTGAAATGTTTGTCCTTTTTTTCACACAATTAGAGCTTTCTTTTGGTGGTATTTAATCACCGCTGGGTTTTTTATTTTGTGCGCTATACATCAAAAAAGACTGAAAATTCAGTAAAAAAAATTATTTGTTTCTGTTAATATTTATTGCAGAATATTGGCAAGTATTGTCAGAGTATTGGCGAGTATTGTCAGAGTATTGGTGACATAGGTGTGCGCAACCTATTTCATTAGGGTGTGCACCCCAAACACACATGTATGTGTGTATATATATATATATATATATATATATATATATACACACACACACACACACACACACACACACACAGCTCTGTGTCCAAAGGGTCAGCGATCTGGCTCTTCTCCCTGAAAATCAGGGAGAAAAAATAGCCAGAATAGTAAGTAAAAGTAGCTCACATTACACATTGTTAGGAGAACAGTTAACCCCTTTCCAGCCAGTGTTATTAGTACGGTGTACAGTATTATCACCATTCACTGTATTGGTGGCACTAATGGTGTCGGTGTCAGTTTCCCGACCCTCCCAGCCAGTGTCATCACCAAATTGCCTGCCACCCTATCACAATCCCATTATAAGTCGCTGGTCCCCGCCATTACCTGCATAGTGTCATAGCTGCGTAAGTTCCAGTATATATACCATAGATTGTAGACACTATAACTTTCACACAAACCAATTTAAATATACTTATCACGATTTTTTTTACCAAAAACATGTAGCAAAACACAGTTTGGTCTAATTTTAAGAAGAAATTTATGGGGTTTTTTTCAAAAGTTTTGGTCTTTTTTCATATTTTATAAAATATTTTATATCATATTTATTTTATAAAAACTAAAAAAAAATAGAGGTGATCAAATTCCACCAAAATAAATATCTATTTGTGTGGAAAAAATTATATAAATATAATTTGTGTACAGAGTTGCATGACCGCGCAATTGTGTATGGGCAAAAAAAGGTTGAACTAAATCAGCAGGATTCGTTACACCAGAATCCCTGACGGAGTCCCCCCTTACACCATAAGCCCTGGCAGAGTCCCCCCTTACACCAGAAGCCCTGACGGAGTCCCCCCCTTACACCAGAAGCCCTTACGGAGTCCCCCTTACACCAGAAGCCCTGACGGAGTCCCCCTTTGCACCATAAGCCTTGACAGAGTCCCCCCTTACACCATGAGCCCTGGCAGAGTCCCCCCTTACACCATAAGCCCTTGCGGAGTCCCCCCTTACACCATAAGCCCTGGCGGAGTCCCCCCTTACACCATAAGCCCTGGCGGAGCCCCCCCTTACACCATAAGCCCTGGCGGAGTCCCCCCTTAAACCATAAGCCCTAGCAGAGTCCCCCCTTACACCATAAGCCCTGGCGGAGTCCCCCTTACACCATAGGCCCTGGCGGAGTCACCCCTTACACATAAGACCTGGCGGAGTCCCCCCTTACACCATAAGCCCTGGAAGAGTCCCCCTTACACCATAAGCCCTAGCGGAGTCCCCCCTTACACCATAAGCCCTGATGGAGTCCCCCCTTACACCATAAGCCCTGCCAGAGTCCCCCTTACACCATAAGCCATGACAGAGTCCCCCCTTACACCATAAGCCCTGGCAGAGTCCCCCTTACACCAGAAGCCAAGTTTTCCCTAAGTGCTAGCTGGAGAAGAATTCAACTGGGCAGCTCCTGGAAGGGGGATGAAATGGGGGGACAGATGAGGGGAGGGGGAGGGAGATGGGGGACTGCTCACTCACCGGAGATGTATCTTCCAGCTGCTGCACCTCAAATCTCCTCCCCCCCACACATCCCCCTTCTCAGGTAAAGACTGCACACTAGGATTGCAGTGTGGGCGGGGTAGACTCAGGGGATGGGGGTGGGAGGAGGCGGACCGGATCGAGCCCTCTCTCCTCTTCTGTTTGTGGAGGGGAGGAAGTGGGAATTGTGTCACAGTCACAGATGCATTAACACAGGTGCAAACAGCAGCTCTAGCTTCTCCAGATATGAATGGTTGGTAAACTCTGCTGGAATGAGGTTGCGGGGGGGCACATGTGAAATCCACCCTCCAAACTTTAGCCAGGCTCTCCGCTAGGTGCCGCTGACCTCTGCTCTGGTGAGAGCAGGGGAGGCACAGGATGGCAGGCAGAGTGTAGCTGTATTACTCCGCCGCCTACAGTAAGTGGTCTGCTGCTGGAACTATAGAGGCAGCATTGGAAAAAAGCCGGCTGCCGCTTACTCCACTGCTGTAGTCCTTTTCATGGATCAGTCTTGGAGTGGAGTATAATTACCAAAATTGTCTCACTCCTAACTCTATCACTGCCAGTAAGTGTGCATTGGCAGAGCAGAGCAGAAAAGAGTTCTGGTTGGCAGGGGGTGATTAGGGTGTGCCCAGGCACACCCGGCACATCCTGTGCGGACGCCTATGATTGGCGAGTATTGGCAGAGTATTGCATAGTATTGCATAGTATGTCAGAGTATTACATAGTATTGCAGAGTATTGCATAGTATTGCAGAGTATTGCAGAGTATTGCATAGTATTGCAGAGTATTGCAGAGTATTGCATAGAATTGCAGAATATTGCAGAGTATTGCATAGTATTGCAGAGTATTGCATAGTATGGCAGAGTACTCGCAGAGTATGGGCACTGAGCAGCACTGTGGGCTGGATCTGTAGTGCCCACAGCGCTGCAAATGATCTCTCCCTCTCTCCTCTCACACTGTACCGATCGGTACAGAGAGGGGAGGGAGGAACCGGCATCATGACATGACGCTGGTTTGTTTACAAGTGATGCTCCGTCATTCAGTACTAAAAAAGAAGAAGTAGTAGAGGCAAAAGAGGAAGAATCAGCATGGGTGGTAATTGTTGACGGATCAATGTCAAGTATAAATAGGACAGCTTTAGTATCTGCAGAAGGATCTTCTGTTATAAACCTGGTATTACCAGTAAGGATACTGGTGTTTACATTACCAAAGGTTATGTGGTTAGCAATTGGAGGGATCTGAGCTGGTACAGGAACAGAAGCTGGGGCTAGGGACTAACTGGGCCCAATAAGGCTGTCCGAAGGGTGTTTCCCCCGGTGGTCTATTGTAAAACTGGTTCAGGGCATTTAAAAGATTGGCGTTACTGTATTTACTGGTATGGTTATTGGTCCTAGAGTTCCGATCTTTATTCTGGCCTGTGTTTTTGGGTGGGCCTGGGTGTTGTCTTTTGAACCCCTGATACTTGTCAGAGGTTCCACCAAACACACTCCCCGGTTCCGCCCATTTTTTCCCTTCACCTCCCTTATATATGGCTTTGTATAGTATCCACATTATGTCTGTTGATAAAGGAGTGCGGCTTGCCAGTGCACTGCAGCGCGTCTACTCAAGAAACGCGTCCACTACTGGTGACGTCATCCCCTGTAGCCTGCTGTTCCCTGCGTCTCAGGCCTCATCTCGAGTTTGTCTTCCAGAGCCGGCATAACCATCTTAACGGTGGACACCTCTCTGGCCAAAGTGTTTTGACAGATGTACTACAATTGCCCAGGATTTAGGATTGCCACCGTGACATAACTATGTCTATACTTTTATGCCTATCACTTTGTGATGAAATGTGAGTTTGACTAATTTTTGTGTATTAAAGCTTGTTACAAACGTCTGCACCCAGAGGCGCCTCTCCCCTTGTTTTTTTGCAAATAATGTTCTTAACTATGCATGCATTGTAGCACGGGTTGTAGCACATGCAATTAGATCTAAATGGGCCCAGAACACTTTAACAGAGAGCACAGAGGTTGAGAGCATAGCAAGTGCGTGGTCTTGTTTTGTAGAGCCACACTCAGCACTAGTGAGTGAAGAATTGTTCTTTAGCCCTGAGGATACCTCTTGTATTGTTTGCCTGTTGGGATGTCCTTTCTTTGTTGCTGTTATTTGTGCGGTGAGACAGAGCATTTCTGTTTTATTTGTTTTAGAAATATTTGAAGTTAAATGCAGAATAAAATTGGGGGAGAGCGTGTATGGTGTAAGGTTTATTTATAGTTATTCCTAAAATTCTAGAGGATATGAAAACATACAACTCACTGTACATGCATAATGCCTATAGACAGTTGTAGTGGTTGCTTTTCATGTACGAGGTGGTATCGAAAAGTTTTGAGACTCATTTTGTAACACGCCAACAGGTGGCAGCACAAGGCTTCATGCACAGTCACTGGGAGCACCGACCTTCATAAGTAAGTGCGCCAAAAGACATCATCCTGTGTACATCGGGAGCTGTGCAACTGGTGCTATTTAGACCATGTGCATTGCTACGTCTGCTATTTCATCATGGACAGCAAGTTAGAACAAACATGAGTTTCTTGCCAGAAACAACATGATCTTACTTCCACACCCTTCCCCCCAACTCGCCAAATTTGGCTTTTTCTGACTTTGCCCTCTTCCCGAAGATGAAGATACAGCTCAAAGGTCGCCGTTTTGACATCATTGCAGAGATACAGCATGAATAGCAGAAGGTGCTAGACACGCTTCAAAAAGAAGACTTCCTGGACACATTCCAGAAGTGGCAGGAACGCTGGGAGCGCTGTATTGCTGTGCAAAGGTACTATTTTGAAAGTGATAGTGTGTAAACATACATAAATAAAGTACCGTATTTATCGGCGTATAACACGCACTTTTTTCCCCTTAAAATCAGGGGAAAGTCGCAGGTGCGTGTTATACGCCGATCCCCGCAGATGCCGAGCTGTCAAAATGTCAAAATCGCGGACCGCGATTTGAAAATGGCGCCGCCGGCGCCGAAGTACACAGAGCCAGTCCTCGGCTCTTTCCGGCGGCTCTCGTTTACTTTCGGCTCCACTCGTAGTCCCGAGCGGAGCTATCCGAACCTACTCGGATAGCTCCGCTCGGGACTACGAGTGGAGCCGAAATTAAACGAGAGCCGCCGGGAAGAGCCGAGGACTGGCTCTTTCCGGCGGCTCTCGTTTACTTTCGGCTCCACTCGTAGTCCCGAGCGGAGCTATCCGAACCTACTCGGATAGCTCCGCTCGGGACTACGAGTGGAGCCGAAAGTAAACGAGAGCCACCGGAAAGAGCCGAGGACCGGCTCTGTGTACTTCGGCGCCGGCGGCGCCATTTTCAAATCGCGGACCGCGATTTTGACATTTGGACAGCTCGGGATCGGCCTTGAAGCCCTGGAAGCAGGGACAGGGGATCCCAGGCTGCACTGGGGCAAGGCTGCACTGGGGCAAGGCTGCACTGGGGCAAGGCTGCACAGGGGAAGGCTGCACAGGGGAAGGCTGCACAGGGGAAGGCTGCACTGGGGCAAGGCTGCACAGGGGAAGGCTGCACAGGGGAAGGCTGCACTGACAAGGCTGCACTGACAAGGCTGCACTGGGGAAGGCTGCACTGACAAGGCTGCACTGACAAGGCTGCAATGAAGAGCATTTAAATGTAAGTTTTTTTCCCTTCAACTTCCCTCCTAAAAGTTTTTTTTCCTTAAAATTCCCTCCTAAATTGGGGTGCGTGTTATACGCCGGTGCGTGTTATACGCCGATAAATACGGTACTTTCTTTTAAACAGCGCTAGTCTAGAAATGTTTTGATACCACCTCATACATACAGTGGTAAAGTAAAGTATTCAGACCCCCTTAAATTTTTCACTCTTTGTTATATTGCAGCCATTTGCTAAAATCATTTAAGTTCATTTTTTCCTCATTAATGTACAGACAGCACCCCATATTGACAGAAAAACACAGAATTGTTTGCAGATTTATTAAAAAAGAAAAACTGAAATATCACATGGTCCTAAGTATTCAGACCCTTTGCTCAGTATTTAGTAGAAGCACCCTTTTGATCTAATACAGCCATGAGTCTTTTTGGGAAAGATGCAACAAGTTTTTCACACCTGGATTTGGGGAACCTCTGCCATTCCTCCTTGCAGATACTCTCCAGTTCTGTCAGGTTGGATGGTAAACGTTGGTGGACAGCCATTTTTAGGTCTCTCCACAGATGCTCAATTGGGTTTAAGTCAGGGCTCTGGCTGGGCAATTCAAGAACAGTCTCTGAGTTGTTGTGAAGCCACTCCTTCATTATTTTAGCTGTGTGCTTAGGGTCATTGTCTTGTTGGAAGGTAAACCTTCAGCCCAGTCTGAGGTCCTGAGCACTCTGGAGAAGGTTTTTGTCCAGGATATCCCTGCACTTTTCCGCATTCATCTTTCTCTCGATTACAACCAGTCCTGTCCCTGCAGCTGAAAAACACCCCCACAGCATGATGCTGCCCCCACCATGCTTCACTGTTGGGACTGTATTGAACAGGTGATGAGCAGTGCCTGTTTTTCTCCACACATACCGCTTAGAATTAAGGCCAAAAAGTTCTATCTTGGTCTCATCAGACCAAAGAATCTAATTTCTCACCATCTTGGAGTCCTTTATGTGTTTTTTAGAAAACTCCACGTGGGCTTTCATGTGTCTTGCACTGAGGAGAGGCTTCCGTCGGGCCACTCTGCCATAAAGCCCTGACTGGTGGAGGGCTGTATTGATGGTTGACTTTCTACAACTTTCTCCCATCTCTCGACTGCATCTCTGGAGCTCAGCCACAGTGATCTTTGGGTTCTTCTTTACCTCTCTCACCAAGGCTCTTCTCCCCTGATAGCTCAGTTTGGCTGGATGGCCAGCTCTAGGAAGGGTTCTGGTCATCCCAAACGCCTTCCATTTAAGGATTATGGAGGCCACTGTGCTCTTAGGAACCTTAAGTGCAGCAGAATTTTTTTGTAACATTGGCCAGATCTGTGCCTTGTCACAATTCTGTCTCTGAGCTCTTCAGGCAGTTCCTTTGACCTCATGATTCTCATTTGCTCTGACATGCACTGTGAGCTGTAAGGTCTTATATAGACAGGTGTGCGGCTTTCCTAATCAAATCCAATCAGTATAATCAACTACAGCTGGACTCAAATGAAGGTGTAGAACCATTTCAAGGATGATCAGAAGAAATTGACAGCACCTGAGTTAAATATATGAGTGTCACAGCAAAGGGTCTGAATACTTAGGACCATGTGATATTTCAGTTTTTCTTTTTTAATAAATCTGCAAAAATGTCAACAATTCTGTGTTTTTCTGTCAATATGGGGTGCTGTGTGTACATTAATGAGGAAAAAAATGAACTTAAATGATTTTAGCAAATGGCTGCAATATAACAAAGAGGGAAAAATTTAAGAGGGTCTGAATACTTTCCATCCCCACTGTATGTGTGTTTTAGTTAACTGCACCCTGTGCTCAAATTCAAACCTATAAAATTGGAGTTTGGTGGGTACCATGCAGACAAACAAAAGGACTTGCCTAATTCAATTCATCAAATATCCAGATGGTCAAAAACATCAATCAATAAATCAATACATAAATGTTCTGAGAGGAAAGGCCTTCATTAGCCACTGATACCTCCTCCCCTCTGTGACTAAATAAGGACTACTGCTGGGTTAATTTTGGAGCCCCAGAGGACACAGCTGCAGGTTCAAAACTCTACAACACAAGTGCTAGCACTATGTGTCTGTGGAAATGAGTCCCAGTGAGATGCTACATTTTCCTCACCCAAGCAATGTCTAGAATGCAGTGGGTGATTTGCTAAGATGTTGTAATAATATTGTAGAATTCTCTACAGCCCCCTCCAGCAAGGATCACCAATACACAAACAGGCAGTGTAGGGCAATGCAGCTGCAAATGTACATAGTCAATTTTTTCATTGTATTTTTGTTTTGTGAGGATGTAAATATTATACATATTTGTTTTCTACATTTGTATTCATTGAGCAAGGTTCTTTTTATATTTTGTTTTATTCCTTGTCCCTGGTGTAAGGATGGTATTATTACTATTTTTTTTTAATAAGTATTTTGAAAACCAAGTAGTTTGTATGTTTTCATTTCTGTTGTTTATGGGTTGAGTAAATATTTATATAATGCATTTTGAAGAAAACTAACAAAACACATGGTGCATTATTTGAAATTATTTTGAGAAAACAGATATTTGTAAGGCAATTCAGACAAACTCTGTGTGATTGACAGTCAAATGACAATTGTGTTCTTACTATATACGTTATAAATTGTATGAATACTGCAACTAACATTTTAAAAAAAAATATGTGGGTAAATGTCACTGAATGAAATTTTTACTAATCGCATTTCAAAAGCCTTCATCACAGAGTTCATTTATTTACAGGAGAAGCATATCTGAGCTGAGCTACTTGAGGAGAAAGTGCTGTGACAACTTGAGTTGGAAGACTATTGCCAGGAGTAGCTTGTATGTCATAATAAATAATTTGAGGATGTAGAGTAAATGCATAATTGACACATAGTATATAAACAAAAGAGGACTGATGTAAATCCCTGGTAACAGTAAACATAGTTATATAAAGTTATTATAGAAACAAACTATACAGAGAAACAAGGTTTTTTTTTTTTTTTTTTGTTTTTTTTTTTTAATTAACACAAGCTGATAAGACTGCATATATCACACTGTTCTCTTTTACAATAATATAAAAAAAAAGATTTTACTTTGCCCTTGAGTTCTGAATTTTAGAGCCAGCCCTGACATGGATGGTGATTTGCTAAAGGAGTAGATTGCTCCCTTCAATGCTTTTCTGGCTTCCAATGGGAGTTAACATTTTCTGACTCTGGACTGAGTGCTAGTTTGGGGCCATCAAACCACATATTAAGCTTCATGAGTTGGATAGGCTGCATATTTACTTGAAGAGGAAATGTATACTTTTGTTTTTTTACTTTGATGTTGTAAATTAGAAAAAAAAAAGTAAACAAGTGAAATAACTAAAATTAATGTATTTTAGCAAACCAAGTGTTATGCCCAAGTAAGGTATTTGAACAACAAAAAGGCAATATACAAAACAAATTCTGTGTATTAGAAACCAGTTTCCTAATTCTGCTGGAGAAGAGAAAAGTTAATAAGTAATAAATCAATAAATACATTTTCTTTATCTTTATTACTACAAGACATTTTAGTGATAGTGATATCATAGTCTGTCATTTCCAGTATATGTGTGATCTAAGCTGACAAGAAAGTTTGGGGTTAACAGTGAATTAATAAAATGCTCCAAAAGCACTGATGTTGTACATTTAATTACTCACTGATGGACTCTGTTTTTTTTTATGCTTGCACTAGAGAAGGAAATTAAAAACCATAGCCTAAATGTTCATCCAACAAGATGATTACACGATTTAACTACAGTACACGTAAACAGTAAGTAATGTAAAACATGCTTATGTAATAATTAAAAAATAATCAATTTACTCTGAACTGCATTATCCGATTAAAAATTACTTGTGCATGAAAACTGAACTACAGAGTACCATAAACATATTTGTGCTCATATAGAACTTGCTAGTAATTCCTAATATTCTCCATTCATGCAACTGTTTGGTATAAGCAACGTAGCATTCTTTGATAAAAAAAACATTATTTCAAAGATATGTAACAATTTTCATCTATTATTAACTATTTGTTTTCTGTTATAGTAATAGGCTAAAATATGAATTTATCTGCTTTTTAGTCTCCAGAATTTTTATTTTTTTATCTTATTGTTTTTAATGAATTTTACAATGGACAAAAGAGAAAGGGTCAACAAAATACAATACAACCTAGTGGTACATTACAGTTATATTCAGCAAACAACGATTTATAAGATACATATGTATTTCTGGTTGCAGTACTCTTCGAAGAGGGAAAATTATGTAGTACATTTAAAGATTACTTTTTAGGCCCACTCATGAGCTCTCTTCCGTGGTCAGAGGAGCTCTGTTTTAAATACCTTTTTCCTTTTTCGATATACTCCCCATAAATTTAAGTACAAGGCTGACTAGACATACAAATCATGAAGCTCTTAGAATTTGTGTACCACCAATGAAATGAGTGATAATATAAATGAAAATAAAGAATAATAAAAAAAAAATAAAATAAACATACCAGACAGAATGATGATGACTAATACTAAGACATTGTGAGTCCTATTGTATCATAATAAGCATGCTATACTCTCCTTATACTTATTCGGTAATAGTTGAGGACCACAACTAGAAGGTCATATATATGGATTTGAAGACTAAAGCCTTCTGAGTGCCCACAAATTTGAGACTGCTTCATAATTCCTGATAGATGAGGAAAAAATGACCTCATACGCACCGTGAGTGTGAACTGTTTGAATTACTTCTGCTATCCCAGGAGCTTTTGGTTCTTTCTAGTGCCTTAGTATATTTAGGCATGCTGTAGTAGTACATGAGAGATTATAGTTCTGTGGGATATAGGAATAGATCCTAATTCTAAAGATAGAATCGCTATTCCCAGAGATAAGTCCAGGTTCAGACCTGTGATTTTGATTATAATGTTTGCTACTTGGGTCCAAAGCAAGTTTAATCTTGGACAAGACCACAAGATGAAAATTAGAGTACCTGGCAATCTGCAGCTCCTCCAACACTCTGGGGAGGTGTTTGGATAAATATAAGATAACCGATATGGGGTCAAGTACCAATGCAGTATTATTTTTTGGTGTAGCTCCCAGAGGTTTGCACTTCTGGTAGAGGAATAAATTGTAGATACTAGAGCCTGGATTTTCTGCTGCCTCACCCTCTTAACTCTTTCCCCTTTGCTGTATAAGAATGCCTCTTACAAATTCTTTATGGGCATTCCAAACTACAAATGGATCAGAGACTGACAAATGATTATTATCAAAAAATTCCCGTAGCTGTTGTTCAATCCTAGACTTGCTTGGAGCATCCTGGAAAAGCCGTGGGTTAGATCACCATATATATAGGTAGGACTGTTAGAGGGGGAGTCCCCTATTGTTAGCTTCACCGAGGCATGATCCAACCAAGTGTTGTTAATCACAGATTATTCAATCTTAAGCAGTAGCCACTTGTCTACAAGGAATAAGTCAATTCTACTATACAATTGATGCCTTGTAGAGAAAAACAAATAGTAATGCTCACTGGCATTAAGACACCTCCAAGCATCATAGAAGTTGTATGTTTTCAACATAGATTGTAGTGATGGTAGAGTTTTTTTGCACTTTGAAATAGAGTCTAGGGTCGGGTCTGGAGTTAAATTAAAGTCTCCACAAGCAATAATATACCCTGTTGTATCAAGCAGATCTTTTTCATAACCTTGTGTAAGAAGTTGGTCTGTTGGGTATTTGGGTGTAAATATTTGCCACAGTATAAGTGGTGTAGTTGATGTCATAGACTAGAATCAAGTAGCGACCCTCAGAGTCCGCCAGTACTTCTTTCTTTTTTGGATCCGCATTTGCTGTGTATATATAAGGAAATTTAGGATGGGTACATTTAGGAGGTGCTTTGTTGTTAAAATGTGTCTCCTGCACACAAAGAATGTCATATTTATGTTGTAGAGCCTCTTTCCATAAAGACCTGCAAGTTTGAGACTTTTGAGTTTATTGTGAGGAAATTCACTACCATTGGTGGAGTAGTGAGTGGAGTTGAGAAATGTATAATGCATTGTCAGCAGCTACTTTAAGTAGATTGGCAATCCAAAGAGGCCTGTAGAGCATGAGGGTGGGAGGATCCCATCTTTGGAGTGATAGCAATCTGCTGGTCTTAAGAATGCAAGAAGATATAAGGAAACTTCTGAATGTATGAAGAAGAATGTAAGTTTTGAACGAACAGTAACACATTAGAACAATGGCAAGCATCCAAACGGTGGGAAATTTTATGAACATTGATTGAGTGTGGCACATTGTTACTCAGAAAGTGAGGGGGAAAAACAGAGGAATTCCACCTATGTGGGAATTGAGTAGCGATACTTACCCACATTCAAGTTAAATATGTGACCGTAAGTTTTTGGCGGTTACTGTGCACAATTCAGGTTCAGCTCTAGTGGGGCTTCTATTCTTCCTGGAGTCTCAGGAACAATCCCATATGAGGTCAGGAGTGCTATACCTGTCTCCACTGAATCCACCACATATTCCGCATCATCCTTGACCAGTGTAAAAATTGGGGAAAATCGCATGTGCGTGTTATACGCCAATATAGGGCTGCCTCAGAGGGGAAAGAGGGAACGAGTGCCACCAAAATACAGAGCTGCGATCTCCTGTGTGCTCTGCTCAGCTCGCAGTCACACCCAGTTCCGCCCCCTGGATGGCTCCTAGTGTTGATGTTCCAGCATTGGACCGGTGTTATGTGTTATAGGTGCCGAGCCAAGGGGCGGGGCGGGACTGGACGTGACTGTGAGCCGAGCCAAGTACAGGAGATCCAGCTCTGTCTTTTCCAGCAAAGAAAAGGCTGCAGATGGGCATGGATTAGCCTGCAATTATGGACAAGGCTGCAGATGGGTACTGATTAGGTGGTAATGATGGGCAAGGCTGCAGATGGGCACTGATTAGGCAGCAATGATGGGCAAGGCTGCAGATGGGCACTGATCAGGCTGCAATGATGGGCAAGGCTGCAGATGGGCACTGATTAGGCTGCAATGATGGGCAAGGCTGCAGATGGGCACTGATCAGGCTGCAAGGATGGGCAAGGCTGCAGATGGGCACTGATCAGGCTGCAATGATGGGCAAGACTGCAGATGGGCATTGATTAGGCTGCATTGATGGACAAGGCTGCAGATGGGCACTGATAAGGCTGCATTGATGGGCACTGACCCTTATTTTGCTTCAAAATTCTTTATTTAAAAATTAAGTTTTCTTCCTGAAAAGTTCCTCTTAAAATTAAGGTGCTGTCAGGGATGTGCCAGTACTGGTCAGGGGCACACACCTGCGTGCATGTGCACGTGGGCCCCTCCCCGAATTGTGAAACAATGTTTGTCCACCAGTAAGCGCCGGCGCGTGTAAGCGGCGGGTGCACGTGCGCGCACAGCGGGCGCACTTACGTGCGTGCTAGCGCTGTTTGGCGCTGAGGAACTTTTAAAAATATCTCAGCTACACTTGTGCAGCGCTGTTTTGTCTGCAGCTTTGTAACAGTGTTACCTGTATCTGTTTGCCTGATTGTTATACTGACCTGGCTCCTTCTGACGTCTCTTCCATCTCCTTGAAGGAGACTCAGTTCAGACTCATTCCTTGCTTTCCTTCTTTGAAGTTATGGCCCAGCTTTATGAGGATCCCCCAGCGGACTGCTACAGCTGAGTCCACTCTGTTTGCACTCCAGCAAGGCTGCAGACTGGCCAAAGATTACGTCATGGACTTCAGACGATTGAGTGCAGACACTCAATGGAATGGCGCAGCCTTGGGTCATCAATTCCGCATGGGTCTGTCCGAAGGACTGAAGGATGAGCTTGCTCGGGTTGGCATACCTGATACTCTTGAGGCTTTGATCACCCTGGCGATCAAAATTGATTGTCGTCTCCGTGAACGCCGATCAGAACATTCCTCCCGGCAAAGCCGCCCAGTATGGATGACTGCAAAGGCTCCAGTTCCTGCTTCCTGCTACTTACCTCCGACCTGCTTGAAACCAGCCAGCTCGGTGCCCGATACCTCTGAGCCCATGCAGCTAGGGCTGATGTGACCTACCTTGCCCCCAGAAGAACGAGCATGCTACTGTCAGATAAATCTATGCCTCTATTGCGTGGAACAGGCCACTACGTGCACAACTGCCCTGCCAAGACGCGTAAGTGTTCATCTTCTGTTCCTGCCAGTCTCTCTGCCTTGTCCGCTAACGCAACCCACCTTGCTCTTCCTCTTTCGTTACAGCTCCGGGGAAGGATAATTCCAGTCAACGCTATCATTGACTCCGGAGCATGCAGTTGCTTTATTGATTCTACTTTTGCCAGCCACACATAGACTTTCTGTTTTCTTGGCCAATGGCTCCCGCATCAGATCAGGGCAAGTTACTCAGGAGACTGTCACCATTTCTTCCAAACATGAATAGCTTCTGACTCTCGATGCCATCTCCTTCCCATTATTTCCTGTCATCCTGGGCATCCCCTGGCTCCAGGCTCACAATCCTCACATCGACTGGATTACCGGAGCAGTTAAGTTTCTGTCCTCCTATTACCAAGAGCACTGTCTGCATGAACCCTCCAATCCTCCAGCCACTTTACTATGTATGGACACTGATCAGAACTTACTTCAATCTGTACCTGAGCCTAAAAAGGGAGAAGACTCCCTTCCACCTCATCGCCCATACAATTGTCTGATCAAACTTCTTCCTAAGGCCGAAATTCCTTTCAGGAGCATCTTCTCCTTATCGGAAAAGGAGCAGGAGGCACTAAAAATTTACATTAATGAAAACTTGGATAAAGGATTCATCTGTCCCTCTAACTTCCCCAGCTGGTGCCAGAATATTCTTTGTTACCAAAAAGGATCAGACCCTTCGCCCATGTGTGGACTATCGGGAGCTAAATCAAATTACGGTCAAAAACCATTACCCGTTGCCCTTGGTACCTGAACTCTTTAAAAAATTAAGATCCGCTGTTATCTTTACCAAGCTTGATTTAAAAGGAGCCTACAACCTGGTCCGCATTCGGGCTGGGGATGAATGAAGGACAGCTTTCCGGACTGGGTTTGGGCACTATGAATACCTGGTCATGCCCTTCGGCCTATGTAACGCTCCTGCCACCTTCCAACATCTTATCAATGATGTATTCAGAGACTTTCTATACATCTTTGTAATTGTCTATTTAGATGATATTTTGATATTCTCTGGGTCACTTGATCAGCACCGGGAACATGTTTGCAGAGTCTTCGACCGTCTCTGCCTGCAAGGACTGTACGCAAAGGCAGAGAAGTGCGAATCTGAGCAAAGGGAGATTCAGTTTTTGGCTTAGTGATCTCTCCAACCGGTATCAAAATGAACCCTCAGATGGTGTCCGCCGTACTAGACTGGCCAGTACCCTTGGATAAAAAGGGAGTACAACGCTTCATAGGCTTAGCAAATTTTTACAGGAAATTTATCAATGGGTTTTCCACCATAATCTCGCAATTACGCAATTGACCAAACAGAACTCTTGTTTTCACTGGAGCCCGGAGGCCCAAGACGCCTTTGAAAAACTTAAGAGACTCTTCACTTCAGCCCCAATTCTCAGTCATCCTGACCATCTTTGCCTTTCATTCTGGAAGTAGACGCTTCTGAAGTGGTCATGGGAGCAGTCATTTATCAATGTCAGGGTAATAAAAACCTAATGCACCCCGTGGAATTTTTCTCTCAGAAACTTTCTCCTGCCGAGAGAAACTATGACATTGGTGATCGGGAGCTACTCGCTATCAAAGCAGCTTTGGAAGAGTGGAGGTATCTGTTAGAGGGCGTTATTCATCCGGTATTGATATATACCGATCACAAGAACTTAGAATACTTGATATCCGCTAAACGGCTGAAACTTTGACAAGCCCGTTGGGCCTTATTCTTCATGTGCTTCTGTTTTGACATTACGTACCGGCCAGGATCAAAAAACATGAAACCGGACGCGTTGTCACGCATGTTCGACAACCCAAGATATTTATCTGTTCCCGACACAATCCTGCCCGCAAGCAACTTTTTGCTCCTACAGATGGATCTCCTGTCTCTGATCAAGGAAGCGTCCATGGATTCTTAAAGTCCCCCAGGGATCACCTTAACACCTTGAAATGGTTTATTTTGGAAAGGAAGCCAAATCTTTGTCCCAGGAAGTGTTTGAGTCAAAGTACTAACCCTACTCCATGACCACCCTTTAGCAGGACACTTTGGGGTCCCTAAGACCCTTGAACTGGTGGTCCAACCTGAAGGAGTATTGTAGGAAGTATGTCAGTTCTTTCTCTGTCTGCATCCAGAATAAGACCACAAGAAACTGAGCCTAGGGGCTGCTAAAACCCCTGCCTGTACCCGACAGACCCTGGAAAATGATTACCATGGACTTTATAGTCGACCTTCCATGTTGTGAGGGGTGTTCAGCTATTTTTGTGGTTGTGGACCGCTTATCTAAAATGGCTAATTTCCTACCCCTAAAAGGAACCCCATCTGCTGTGGAAATAGCCCGTGTATTTATTAAAGAAATTGTCAGACTACACAGAATTGACCTGAAGGGCCTGGTATGGAATTTAGGGGGACCCCCACGCCATTTTTTTTTTAAATTCTGGTTCGGGGTTCCCATGTGGGAAAATCCCATGCCATTTTTATCAATGAACTTATATGTGTATTGTCGGACCGACAATTCATATAGCCGCGAGTACTTTTAAATGACTTTTTTTCCTTTGAAATGTCATTTTGCTGTCAAACTGTTCTAAACATGGGAAACATGCGCCCCTTTACAGGCATACTATAGACAGCCCCAGGTATGAAATTTAAAGGAATATTATACTTTTATTGTTTCCCTTTAAGCATTATTAAAATCACTGCTCCCAAAAAAACAGCCGTTTTTAAAACTTTTTTTGCATTGATCCATGTCCCCCGGGGCAGGACCCAGGTCCCCAAAAACTTTTTATGACAATACCATGCATATAAGCCTTTAAAATTAGCACTTTTGATTTCTCCCATTGACTTTTACAGGGTGTTCCACGGCTTTCGAATTTGCCGCGAACACCCCAAATTGTTCACTGTTCGGCGAACTTGCGAACAGCCGATGTTCTAGTCGAACATGAGTTCGACTCGAACTTGAAGCTCATCCCTAATCCTGAAAATTTAATTAGCCCTGTCCTCAGCCTATCACCCCCAAACCAATGGGCAGACAGAGAGGACTAACCAGAACAATACATTGGATGTTTTACATCCTTTGTACAGGATGATTGCGTGTCCCTGCTGCCCCTAGCGGAATTTGCATATAATAATGCTAGCCATTCAGCCACTGGTCAGTCCCCCTTTTTTGCCAATTATGGTTTCCATTTAGCTTTTTTGCCTGACTTTCTTCCAGAATCCCCAGTTACGGCGGTTCAGGACACGGTGAAGTTCCTCAGCCACAACAACCGGGTGTTGCAAGAGGGGGTGTCCAAGGCCAAAGCAGACCGTAAGAGAACCTTTGATCAAAATAGAAGAGGGGAGATGGACCTGCGGCTTGGTGATCAGGTATGGCTGTCTACGAATAATATTAAGTTGGCTTGTCCTTCTAAGAAGCTTGTACCTAAATGTATAGGGCCTTTTCCGGTTAAAAGGAAGATTAATGAAATTTCTTATGAACTATCCCTGCCTGATTCTCTTAAAATCCACCCAATGTTTCACGTATCACTATTAAAACCTGCTGTGCCTGATCCATTTCCTGATAGAGGAACCAGACCCCCTGAACCTGTTCTAGATGGAAGTGAAGAGTATGAGGTGGAGGCCATCCTCGATTGTACAGGGGCAAGTACAATTCTTAATCAAGTGGAAAGGGTATGGTCCAGAAAACAATTCTTGGGAACCTGACAGCAACATCCACGCTAAGCGTTTAATTTGCGCTAATTTTTCTGCCCATCCTGAAAAGAGAGGCTACTTAGGCATCCGGAGGCTGCCCTTTGGGAGGGGGCAATGTCAGGGACGTGCCAGTACTGATCAGGGGCACATACACGCAAACGGGCCCCTTCCCAAATTGTGCAACAATGTTTGCCCACCAGTATGCGCTGGCGCTCTCCCCAGGCGAGCGCATGTGCGTGGCAGGTGGGTGCACAGCGCACGCGGCTAGCACTGTTTGGCGCCGAAGAACTTTTTAAATTATCTCAGCTACACTTGTGAGATGCTTTTTTGTCTGCAGCCCTGTACCAGTGTTACCTGTATCTGTTTGCCTGATTGTTATACTGACCCGGCTCCGTCTGATGTCTCTTCCATCTCCAATCCGACCCGGCCTGCCTGACTCTGCCTAATCTCTGTTGTGTCCCATTGCCAACTTCTGCTTGCCTTACCAACTCTGCTATTGTCTGCTGTACTCATCTGCCTGATCACCTGCCAAATGACTGTCTGACCTTGCTGTTTGCCTGCTGTGTTCATCTGCCTTATTGCCTGCCGACCCGGACTGTCTGACTCTGTCTATTGCCTGCTGCTTTGTGTTGCTGTGTTCCCAGCCTTCTCATCCAGCTCCAGTTGCTGCTGTTCCTGCATTTCCTGCCATCTAGCTCACTGACCCGCTTCTGCCTGCTGTCATCTGCAGTCCAGCCATCCCTGGAGGATCTCCACTCCGTTCCTGTGCTGGCCTCTGCAACTTCCATTAGGTACTCCTACCCACTGTGCTCACGAGACCACTGTCCCCATTCCAGTGGCTCCTGAACCAGCGCTGTAAGAGGGGTCTTCTCCTACAAGTCGGACTCTACTACAAGGTACCTAACAGGTGCGTGTTATATGCCTGTGCGTGTTATACGCCGATAAATACAGTAGTTCGAATTGTTTACACTTTTATTGATAATCACAAAAACCTTGTTAAAAAGCGTGATTAAAATCTGATACCCACAGAAATGTAAACTCCACTATTAAAATATAGATAATGATGTTAAGTTCAATGACTTCTAAACATGCTTTAAGTTCAATGACTTCTAAACATACATTTTTTGTGGGGAAGCCTGCTTCGTCAGGAGGTATAGGGGAGCTAATCATAGACTGAAATTCATGAAAAAAGGAGAAAAACCTTAAATACTAAAGGATATAGCACCTTAAATACTAAAGGATACAGTCATAAACATATTTCTAGATCCATATATGCGTATTCATGACCATATCCTGAATTGTCCTCTTTTTTTTTGTGAATTTTATTCTATGATTAGCTCTCTTACACCTCCTGAATATCCCGTGGAATGAGTCAAGGTGCTTTACCCACGTGGAAGATATCCCAAGCATGTTTTCCTTGGTATTAACATTATGCAAGATTAGGGCATGCTCAGGCATATTATTTACCGAGCCCAAGCCTCTTTCTGAGATTTGGTGTTTACAAGTTAAAATCAGTTTTTGTTTTTTTTTTGCTAGAAAATTACTTAGAACCCCCAAACATTATATATATATTTTTTCTAACACCCTAGAGAAAAAAATGGCGATCATTGCAATACTTTTTGTCACACCATATTTGTGCAGCAGTCATACAAGCACACTTTTTTTGGGAAAAAATTCACTTTTTTTGAATTAAAAAATAAGGCAACAGTAAAGTTAGCCCAATTTTTGTATATTGTGAAAGACGATGTTACACTGAGTAAATTGATACCCAACATATCATGCTTCAAAGTTGCACCCGCTAGTGGAATGGTGTCAAACTTTTATCCTTAACCTCCCTGGCGGTATGATTATTTCAGATTTTAGGTGCTGAAAGCGGTACAATTATTTTGCATGGAAATTTGGCGTTTTATATTGTAGGTCTGTAATTCTTAACAATAACACACTTAAATGTGTCCAAACAAGAGTCTAGTAGATATCCCGGGTATGATAAAGTTTGAAACACAAAAACATAAATTATAATATAATAAATAAAAATAAATAATTAAAAAAATAAAATAAAATAATAATAAAATTAATTTCCCCACAATTCACTATCGCTCAATTCTGCAAGTGTTCTAATTTACTATCGCTGTTTTCTAGCTGGTCTAAAACCATTTTTGACGTAAGGAGACACTTTTTGGTTGCTATGGACAATCTCCAGTTTCCAGCCAGAAAGAACAGTATATATAATATAAAACTGCATGCAGGGCATAGGACAAAGCACTGGGGACAAAAGGGATGTGAAATCATTTCATACAGTACTGTAATCTGTAAGATTACAGTACTGTATGTGTTATGCTTTTTAGAGTTTTTTGAATTTGCCGCCAGGCTCTGCCCCCGTGCGTCGCAACGCTCGCAGGGAACGGAGCCTGGCACGGAGAGGCTTCGGGAGGAGGACGGAGCCCACGGACACTGTGGGGGACATCGCAGGATCCCGGGGACAAGGTAAGTAACGCCGCCCCAGGATCCTGCAATGCCATCCCGAGTGTGGCTCGGGGTTACCGCTAATGGTACTGAATTTTAACCCCGAGCCACACTCGGGAAAACCGCCAGGGGGGCTACAAATCTCCATAGGCGACGTTTAAAAAATTCTACAGGATGCATGTTTTGAGTTACAGAGGAGGTCTAGGGCTATAATTATTGCTCTCGATCTAACGATCGCTGAGTTTTCATATACGGGCGCTACTCATGTATGCGTTTGCTTCTGCACGCAAGCTCGGTGGGACGGGGCGCATTTAAAAATGTTTTATTTTTTTTTTCTTATTTATTTTACCTTTTATTTTTTATTTTTACACTGTTCTTTAAAGCAGGGTTCCACTAAAATTTTTAACTTAATCTTACCCCCTTCAGTTAATTGCATAGATGTTCAAATGCCGCACAAAATTTTTTTTTTATCGCTGTAATTACCATTATATTGTACTTTATTGTGGCACTTCCTGTCTCTCCTCCTCAAGGGAGTAGGCGTGTTTATTGCCTTTCCCCGGCGCCGCACTGTCTCCTGGGAGCTTAGTGTCAGGCTTCCCAAAATTCAGTGCGGGAACAATGATCATGCGTGTGAACAAGCTGTGAATGAACAGCATTCACCGCATCCAGGAAATCAATGCTTGTGGGCTTCACATGCCCACAAGCAAGATGGAAACAGCCAGCATCACATTTTTAAAGTTATTCTTCAGTAGGAAAACAGACAGAGGTGGAAATATTACACCCAAACTGTGAGTATTATTTTGTGTATTGTATTATTTTTTTGCATTGTAACATGTTTTCCATAAAAATACACATTTTCTAAAAAAAAACATGGGAGGGTCACTGCGACCCCCATGTTGTTTTCAGAAAATGGGTATTTTTATTATGACAGATTCGGTTGTGGCATCTGAACTTCCTTGAAGTTTGCCGAATCATGCTCAAACTGAACCCAGGGCAGTTCGGCTCATCTCCAATCCTCAACAAACTTTCAAACTAGCCAGCAAAACCAAAAAAACAAATATGTTTCAACTACTTAGGTTTAAACAGTTCTAGTTTAGGGTCCATTCCCACCTTGGCATAATGGGCGACAAATCCGGTAAAATTGTGTAAACAGAAGTGCGGGACCTTACCTTTGAGAGCCCTCCCCTTTCTCTCACAATAAAATAGATGAAGGGATCTTAAGAGTAGGTAGCAGTAAATTTAAGGTACGGAGTTGGTTAAAAATTTTATTGTGCAATAATTTTCAATCCTTTTCACATGCTCTCCTCTTCTGTATATCTCATCTTCACCCTGTCTCTGTAGTGCCTGTATATTAATACCTTTACCTCCCTCATACTGCACATCAACCCTTTCATTCTGCACCCTCCCACTGTATGTTACCTTCACTTCCCTCTTCCTTTATGTATGATCTGATCATTATTAGTGATGGGCCAAACACCTATCAATTCAGTTCGCACCAAACCTCCCAAACACAGAAAAAGTTCGGACCAGAGCCGCAAACTCTATTATAGTCAATGGGACCTGAACATGAAAAATCAAAAGTCCCCATTTCGAAAGGCTTATATGCAAGTTATTGGCCATAAAAAGGGTATGGGGGCCAGGGTACTGCCCTGGGGGAAATGCATCAATGCATTTATTTTTATTTTAAATATCATTTTCAAAAGGAGCAGTGATTTTAATGATGCTTAAACTGAAACAATAAAAATAAAAAAAATCCCTTTAAAAATAGTGCCTGGGGGGGTCCTCTTAGTCTGCTGGTAAAGTGGCACATCTGTACTGTGTATAGAACCCGCTGCAGCAAAACTGACATTTGTAAAGAAAAAAATATAATTCAAATTGACTCGCGACTGCAAGCCATTGCCAACAATACAACAAAAAATGAGAAAAAATGGCATGTGTTCCCCTTTTTGGGTCTGGTATGGATTTTAAGGGGAACACCACACCAAATTGTTTTTAAAAAATGGCGTGGGGCCCCCCAAAATCCATGCTAAACCCTTTTCTGAGCATGCAGCCTGGCAGGCCAGGAAAGAGGGGGGAATGAATGAGTTCCTCCCCCCCTCCCCAAAGCACCTTATTCCATGTTGATGGGGACAAGGGCCTCTTCCTGACAACCCTGGGCTGTGGTTGTGGAGGTCTGCAGGCAGGTGCTTATTGGAATCTGGAAGCCCCCCTGAAAAGGGGGCCCCCAGATCCCGGCCCCCTCTATGTGAATGAGTATGGGGTACATTGTACCCCATACACATTCAGTTAAAAAAGTGTCAAAATTAAATAAAGAAAGGAGGCAGTTTTTTAAAAAAAAATGTCCCTCAATGTAGATGTCACCTGGTGGCCCTGCTCCTTACATATTTAAGAACTGTCACGCGGCAGAATAGGCATTCTGCAGTTAGCCTTTGTTGCGGGGGCGGAGTACCCCAATGTACCCATACTCATTCACAGGAGGGGCGGGATCTGGGGGCCCCCTTGTTCCAGATTCTGATAAGCACCCTGCCTGAAGACCCCCACAACCACTGCCCAGGATTGTGAGGAAGAGGCCCTTGTCCCTTTAAACATGGGAACAAGGTGCTTTGGGTGAGGGGGCATAGCCTCCCCTGCTCAAAAGCACCCCCCATGTTGAGGGCATGTGGCCTAGTATGGTTTAGGGGGGGCTAGCTTGTTTCCCTCCTATCCTGGTCTACCAGGCTGCATGCTTGGATAGGGGTCTGGTATGGATTATGATGGGGACCCAACACCATTTTGTTTCTTAATTTTGGCATGGGGTTCCCTTAAAATCCATACCAGACCTGTTTTTATTATTTTTTATTGCCAGCTAATTTGGCAATGTTTTTTTTTATTCAGGAAGCCCCGCTGACAGCTGCTGATTCATCCGTTGTTAAGGAAATGGCAGCTGGCTTTCTGGCCCAGCTCCTCAACAATCTATTAACCGCACGCTTGGCTGGCGAACATCCTGCCAAGCGCACAGAAAATTCAGGAGTTAATTGAACATCCAAACGGACAATGTTCAGGCTAAACTTATGCTGGGCCTGAATCATTCGCCTATCTCTTATCATTAATAATGCAAAGCTTTATGACAGAAAGTATGGGAAAAGCTTTTTTTTTCCAGAAAATGTTTATTTTTTTCTTTAGTAAAAGTAAAATAAATTAGTTATTAAATACAACCAAAAAAGCTCCTGCTGCCTCAAAGAGTTATATAAAATGTATGTAGGTACAGTGTTGCATGACAGAGTAATTGTCAGACAAACTATCACATCACTGGCATATCAGCTCCATAGCAAAAAAGGCTGCAAGTGGGTTAGCTCTCTGCTATGTATAAAATACTCTTTTATTGTAAAGGATAATTGATAAATGTAAATATATGTTTATGATCATATGAAAAATTGGAGAGGTGGAAGTGTGGGGGCAGTTGCTGTTGCTGACCCATACACATAACCACCTGAAAAGGTTTATGGACGGCGGCATCTGACGTCACAGGGTCAGTTTACCCGCACTGCACAGATGCATGAGCCCGTGCTACTGTGCAAATGCTCCCTGGCTGAGCCCACAGGCAGGAGAGCCCAGGCTCGTTCAGGGCAAGCAGGGATGGCTAGAAGCACAGTCCCGCCAGGGTAAACACATGTCCGCAGTAGTGAGAAAGGAAGGGAACCCTACATCGCTGGATCGACCATCCGGGGGAGCAAGTCTCCCTTACATCAACACAGTATACATCCAATAAGATACAAAATACAAAATGGAATATATTCAAGCCATTAAAAAGGTTAATATATATGCTCTTGGGTTATGAATTCCCAGAATGTCACCAACCTTAACACAAAGAGGAAATATGTCACCTGAATGATTTGTCAGTTTAGTTCCATAAATTGGCATTATTTAGGGCATCAAAGACAGGCACATCAGGGATATAAAAACAGCAAGGAAGAAACAACAGGGTAAACATATGATGGAAAGAGTAAATAGTGAGGAAAAAGAAGGAAGGATAAAAAAGAAGGAAAGGGGGGAAGGGGGGGTGGGACAAGGGCGATAACACTTTTTCCCTACCTCTCCGCCCAATTCCTCTTACCCCCCTTTCCCTCCCCCTTTCCCTCTTCTTATTCCCCCCTTTTTTTTTTTACCACCCACGGCCCCGTTCCCCGCTTGTCTCTTCCCCCTCTTCCTCGTTGCCTTCCTTTGGTCCTCACTGCCCCCCATTTTCCTTCCATTTCTACCCACTCCTTTTCCCCTTCCCTGTTGCCCCCCCCTTTTTCCTCTTCCTCTTTCTCCCCATCCCCATCCCCTCCCCTTCCCCTCCTCCCCCCCTTCCTCTCCCCGTGTTCCCATTCCCTCCTCCCCATTTCCTTCCCTTTCCCGTTATACCCCCCCCCCTCTTTTCCTGGTTCCACGGTAGTACTGGTTTGGCCCCCTTACCACTTCACCACACCCTTGTGTGTAGAAAGATCTTTTATATTCTAATTCCAATATTACCTCCAATTAGAGACTGTCAACTACAATCCCCCTTGTTCGCCGCCGGGGGAATTTGTCGGGCCTTGTCGCTAGCTGCTTTCCTCCAAATGGGTGAGCGGGTATTCTTGCTTTAACTTTGAATGTAATTTTTTGTTACAATTTATTCTGCTTTGTAATTATGCTGTGTTTAAATGTATTATTTGCTCCATAGACCATTCCTCCTGAAGAAGTGTTTTTTTGCTGCAAAACAGGTAGAAGAAACAACGTATACTCCACTTCAACATAAACTCTACGGGGGAACCCATTAGTAGCTAGTTAATTGTGGTGTATTTTTTAATACTTTTGTATGTTTTTTTTATACAGGCATACCCCACTTTTAAGTACTCAATGGGGTTTATTTACTAAAGCTGGAAAGTTTAAAATCAGGCCTACTTCTGCATAGAAACCAATGAGCTTCCAGGTTTTATTACCAAAGCTTAATTGAACAAGCTGGGGTCAGAAGCCCATTGGTTTCTATGCAGACGTGAGCCTGATTTTGCACTTTCCAACTTTAGTAAATAAACCCCATTGTGTACTTAATAGTGGGGTATGCCTGTATGTATTAAAAATTTGAATTTTATTACAATGTATTTGTCATTGCATCAGTACCGAGATAGTCCATAAACCTTTTCAGGTGGTTATGTGTCTGTGTCAGCGTCAGCAACTGCCCCCACACTTCCACCTCCCAAATTTTTAATTTATTAATTTGGATCATGGTACCGCTATACTATATATTATTCATTAATACATCAGGCTATACTCACCAATCGTTATGTTTATGATCATGTGGGAATGACTTAATAACAATGACTTCTCATCTATGGATTAGCATGAAACATTTCACTTAGAATAGCAAAAAGATTTTATATTGTATTCATAATTTGGGAATACGCAACAATGAAGCAAGGACTTAGTTTATTTGTATTTTTTTTTGCTTAACAGAACAATACATTGCAACCTAAATTGTGGATGCTAAAAAACAGGTTTACTTAAAAAAATAAAGTAGAAGATAGAATTTCTGTTAGTGATATTATCTCTTATGCCCTGTACACACGGTCAGATTTTCCGACGGAAAATGTGCGATCGGAGCATGTTGTCGGAAATTCCGACCGTGTGTTGGCTCTATCTGACTTTTTCCATCTGAATTTCCGACACACAAAGTTTGAGAGCAGGCTATAAAATTTTCTGACAACAAAATCCGATTGCGTCAATTCCGACCGTGTGTGGACAATTCCGACTGACAAAGTGCCACGCATGCTCAGATTAAATTCAGAGACGGAACTGCTCGGTCTGGTAAAATTAGCGTTTGGAATGGATATAGCACTTTCGTTACGCTGCAATGTTTTAAATAGTTTAATGCAGCGCATTCTCTTCTTCTTTATAATGCTAGAAGAATGAAGTTGTTTTGCTGCTCATATTCACACAGAGTTCACCCAGACTTCTTTCTTTATTATTTATTGTGATTTCATCAATATAATATTTTTTTTTGTCACATCTACCAAAAATTTTTTTTATGTTTTTAGATTAAATAATTATTTTTTTGATTTTTTTAACGGCTGATCTTGTGATTTTTTTTTTTAACTCCAGAATATTTTTGGGTGTGTTTTGTGTGTCAAGTTACCACAACACCATTATTAACTTGTATTATTTAATCTCAAGGAGATTGCTTGGTGTTGGTGTCTCTTGTTAATTTGACATTGTATTTTTGAAATGTACCTGCCTCCTCACAAACAAACTGTCCTTTTTGATAGGCAAGTATTATTGAAACAAAAATTCCTTTATTTAGGGCTCATAACCAAGCAAAGAGGAAGGCAACACTGGATAAACAGCAGAAATTGGCGAAGCCTTTGGCCCCCAGGGCACACATCAATTATTTTACTGCAAAATTGGTGGCCTATGGAGTCCATATATAAGGGAGTGCAATCTGGTCCAGAAGTCCAAGAGATCATGAACAGCAGTAGATGACATGTATGTCCCCAGGCTGTGGTCATACAAGAGCCTACATCTTTTGCCAGACCAGACTGAATCCAGGGCCATCACTCTCTGGTCTTCCTTAGACGCTTCCTTCCCAGCAGTGACCTCATGGAGAGAGGGGGGTCCGAGCTCGAGCCCGACGTGTTCCACTTCTCCTCCTGTGTGTAGTCCTGCCTGCTGCCCAAGCCTGGTACACTGTCAGGAGCCAGGGAGCGTCTCCGCTCGCCGGGCTCCGGGGCGCATGCGCGGTGGCCTGGCGCTTCGCCGCACACCCGTCCGCGGCCTGATGGTGCGGCGCGCGCGGGTGCACGGCGGTCCCCGTGTGCGCGCCGTAGCCCGTGCGGGTGCCCGGTAGCGCGTCACACTGACGCGCTCGCCGGGCAGGGAGACTATTTCTGACGGCTCCAGCGCCCAGTCGGGTTGCTGGTTCGTCGTCAGCTCTCCCTGTCTCCCTGTGCCTGTGATATCCTGTTACCTGCCTGTCTCTGTGTATCAAACCCTGGCTTGTTAAACTACCACTCTACCGGATTAACCCATTACCTGCCTGTCTCTGTGTACCAAACCCTGGCTTGTTAAACTACCACTCTACCGGATTAACCCATTACCTGCCTGTCTCTGTGTACCAAACCCTGGCTTGTTAAACTACCACTCTACCGGATTAACCCATTACCTGCCTGTCTCTGTGTACCAAACCCTGGCTCGTTAAACTAACCACTCTACCGGATTAACCCTCTACCTGCCTGTCTCTGTGTATCAAACCTTGGCCTGTTAACCACTACTCTGCTGGATTGCCTGATACCCCGACCTCTGCCTGTATTACGGACTTCCTACGGCTAGATCTGCCTGCTTCTCATTAACCTCTGTGTTTAATTACAGTTTGCCTCTGTCTAGGCTCAGTCTGAATTCCTGGTCCCGCCTACAGATTACAGAGCACCCGCTTCCTATCTCCGGACCTCCTACCTCCCGGAAGCCCGTGCCTCCGCGTGCCCCCAGCTCTCTGTACCCATTTCAGGGGTCTGGGTGCGCGTGGTCGTAAGGGCGAGCCGCTCTCGGCATCTCGGCCTCGGTGAGTATTAGTCCCGTGACAGTACGAACCAGCCAGATGTCCGAGGCCGACAGAGCGCGCTCTCCTCTGGAGATCCTGTGCCAACAGGTATCTACTGTTGCGGACTCGGTACAGAAATTGCAGGAAGGTTATACCCAGATTGATAACCGCCTTCAGCAGATCACAGGGTCACTACCCTCCGCAGCCGCAGCTCCCGCACCCAGCAGTGGAGGTCCGCTTCCGCAGGCCTCTGCCAACCCCACTGTCGTCATGGCACTCCCGGAACCCAGGGTCCCCACACCCGAACGGTTCTCGGGGGACCGTAAGAAGTTTAGGGCCTTCAAGAATGCCTGCTCCCTTTACTTCGCTCTCCAACCGAGAACCTTCTCTTCGGAAATCGTTAAGGTGGGATTTGCGATTTCCCTACTTTCCGAAGAACCCCAGGCATGGGCTCACAGCTTGATGGAACAGAGCAGTCCTGTTTTAAACACCATCGAGGCCTTCTTTGAGAGTATGTCCCAGCTCTATGATGATCCGCAGCGTATGGCTACAGCTGAAGCCATCCTGCACCATCTCTCCCAAGGAAGACGACCTATTGAGGACTATACCGTGGAGTTCCGCAAATGGGCGGCCGATACAAATTGGAACGAGCCGGCCCTACGCTATCAATATCGCCAAGGCCTGGCAGAGTCACTTAAGGATGAATTGGCCAGGATGGAAACCCCTGCTTCCCTGGAAGAACTCATTCAGGCAGCCACGAAACTTGATAGGCGACTACGGGAGCGACGCTCAGAGCGTTTCCAAGGTCCACGACCCACCTGGGCATTACCAAGACCCCACTCCGCACAGACCCCAACCTCAACTACGGTTGCTGTTTCACCAGGCCCCGAGGTCGAACCAATGCAGCTCGGCTTGGTTCGGGGTCCTCTAACCTCCGAAGAGAAGCAACGCAGGCGACAGTCCAACCTATGTCTCTACTGCGGAGGAACCGGCCATTTCCTGCGCAGCTGTCCGATCAGGCCCAGTAAGTCCCCTCAGCCAGTTGTGTTGAACTTTCCAAACAATGATATTCCCAAGACTTATGTGATGTTGTTTATCTCCCTACAGCTTCCGGAAGGGGAGACCCGACTGCAGGCCATCATTGATTCGGGAGCGTGCAGTTGCTTCATAGACTCTGCCTTGGCGCACAGTTTGAACATTCCCCTACAAACCAAGGACCAAGACTTACGGGTGCATCTAGCAGACGGATCCCTTCCTAGCTCAGGTCCCATCACCCAGGAAACTCAACCCATTCCAGTAACTACTGATTCCGGCCACCAGGAATTCTTACGACTCGACCTGATCCATTCACCTATCTTTCCTGTCATACTAGGCTTGCCCTGGCTACAGGCTCACGATCCGCAGATCAAATGGAGCACTAAGGCAGTATCCTTCTCTTCCCAATATTGCTCTCAGCATTGTTTGCCTCCGGCTCCCAAAGTTTGTGCTACTATGGCCGTTCCAACAGGCAACCTTCAACACGTACCCTCCAAGTATCTCAAATTCCAAGAGGTCTTCAGTAAACAGTTGGCTGACCGTCTACCACCTCATCGGTCCTACGACTGTCCGATCGACCTTCTTCCCGGGTCCCAGATTCCCTTCGGTCGGATATTCCCTCTCTCGGAAACCTAGTTAGAAGCTCTTAAGCAATATATCGACGAAAATCTCAAGAAGGGCTTCATCCGTCCTTCATCGTCACCCGCTGGAGCGGGTATCTTTTTCGTTGGGAAAAAAGACGGTACCCTAAGACCTTGCGTGGACTATCGACAACTCAATAACATCACAATTAAGAACCGGTACCCGCTACCACTCATTCCTGAGCTATTTCAAAGGTTCCGATCAGCTAGGGTGTTCTCTAAACTTGATCACCGGGGGGCCTACAATCTTGTCAGAATCAGGGCTGGGGACGAATGGAAGACGGCTTTTAGGTCCAGATTCGGGCATTTTGAGTATTTAGTGATGCCATTCGGTCTCTGTAACGCCCCGGCCACCTTTCAACACCTGGTGAACGACATATTCCGAGAATACCTGGATGACTTCCTTGTGGTATACCTGGACGACATTCTTATCTTCTCCCCCACACTAGAGATACACAAGAGACACGTCAAGAAAGTTCTTACCATACTTCAACAGCACAAGCTATACTTGAAAGCTGAAAAGTGCGAATTTGAAAAATCAACCATTCAGTTTCTAGGATTCATCCTTTCAACCAAGGGGGTCGAAATGGATCCGCAGAAGATTCAGGCAATCCAAGAGTGGCCGGCTCCATCTAACAAGAAAGGGGTACAGAGATTTATCGGGTTTGCCAACTTCTACCGAAAATTTATTGTTGGATTCTCGGCCATCGTGGCACCTATTACTCAACTAACCCGTCAGCACAGTTCTTTTCAGTGGTCTTCAGCCGCTCAAGAGGCTTTCCTAACATTGAAGAGATTGTTCAGTTCCGCCCCAATCCTTTGTCATCCTGACCCGACTCAACCCTTCGTATTAGAAGTAGACGCATCGGAGATCGCAACTGGAGCAATTCTCTCCCAGAGACAAGGACCTAAGGCCATCCTGCATCCGGTAGCCTTCGCCTCTAGGAAACTCAGTCCACCGGAACTCAACTACGACGTGGGTGATAGGGAGCTGCTGGCTATAAAGTTCGCTTTAGAGGAGTGGAGGTATTTGCTGGAGGGTGCTATACACCCGGTCATGATTTTTACGGATCACAAGAATCTAGAGTACCTCCGAACAGCAAGACGACTCAGACCCCGCCAAGCCCGTTGGGCCCTCTTCTTCTCCCGTTTCAACTTTCATATAGCCTACAGACCTGGAGCAAAGAACGGGAAAGCCGACGCTCTCTCTCGGATGTTCTCCGCAGACTCTCAAACGTCAATGCCAAGCACGATCCTCTCTCCACAAAACTTTCTGGGACTAACTCAAGCAGATTTAATGTCATCCATTAGATCCTCATCCAGCTCGTGCACAGAACCAGTAGTGCACTCTTTGAGGAAATACGAGGATCTTTTCTGGATCAAGGGAAAAATATTCGTCCCACAAGGGACTCGGCCCTTAGCTCTCAAGATGTGTCATGACCATAAGATGGCAGGACACTTCGGAAGTAAGAAGACATCTGAATTACTTTCTCGGTCTTTTTGGTGGCCAGGATGGAGACGGGATTGTAAAAAGTACGTGGCGTCCTGTTCCCTGTGCCAGCGGAACAAGGGCCAAAACACTAGGTCCTGGGGCCTGCTCAAACCTTTGCCCATCCCAGAACGACCATGGGCTGATGTGTCCATGGATTTTATTGTCGACCTACCCACCTCAGAAAATTTTTCTACCATCCTTGTCATTGTCGATCGCTTCTCCAAGATGGCTCATTTCTTGCCCATGAGGGGCACTCCATCTGCCGTAGACACAGCCGAAGTCTTCCTAAGAGAGGTCGTGAGGCTCCATGGGTTACCAAGAAGCATTGTGTCAGACAGAGGCGTGCAATTTACGTCCAAATTTTGGAGAGAACTCTGCAAGTCCCTGGGCATCAATGTTTGTCTTTCCTCAGCTTATCACCCCCAAAGCAACGGCCAAACGGAGAGGACAAACCAAACGCTAGAGCAATACCTTCGTTGCTTTTGTTCAGGTTCTCAGGATGATTGGGCGAGTCTTCTTCCTTACGCTGAATTCGCATATAATAATTCAATTCATGCCTCTACCAATCAGACACCCTTCTGGGCGAATTGTGGGTTCCATCCCACGTCCTTTGCTAAAGACATTCCTGAGATGACCGTCCCCGCCGTTCAGGACCGGATAACCTCGTTGCAATCCAATTTCCAAAAGATTCAGGATATGTTACACAAGGCGCAGGAGGATTACAAAAGACAGTACGATCGGGGCAGGAAGGCGAATCCAAAGTTTGACTTAGGTGAGGAGGTCTGGTTGTCCACCATTAACCTTAGACTACCATGGCCATCTCGGAAACTTGGACCCAAGTTCATCGGCCCGTTCCAGGTCAAGAGGATCATTAACCCTGTGGCTGTTGAGCTAGCACTTCCCAAAACATATCGGATCCATCCTGTGTTCCACGTGTCACTGTTGAAGCCTGTGGTGCCTAGCCCTTTTCCGGGAAGAAGAGAGCCTCCGCCTCCTCCAGTCAGAATAGATGGCGAAAATGAGTTTGAAGTGGAGTCCATTCTAGGCTGTAGGAAGAAGGGCAGGCAACTACAGTATCTGATCCAGTGGAAGGGTTACCCACCTGAGGATAATTCTTGGGAACCCGCTAGGAACCTGCATGCTCCACGGTTAATCCAAACCTTCCACCAAGATCATCCAGAACTGATGGCTAGCCTAGGCGTCCAGTGTCCGCCCTTAGGAGGGGGGCACTGTCAGGAGCCAGGGAGCGTCTCCGCTCGCCGGGCTCCGGGGCGCATGCGCGGTGGCCTGGCGCTTCGCCGCACACCCGTCCGCGGCCTGATGGTGCGGCGCGCGCGGGTGCACGGCGGTCCCCGTGTGCACGCCGTAGCCCGTGCGGGTGCCCGGTAGCGCGTCACACTGACGCGCTCGCCGGGCAGGGAGACTATTTCTGACGGCTCCAGCGCCCAGTCGGGTTGCTGGTTCGTCGTCAGCTCTCCCTGTCTCCCTGTGCCTGTGATATCCTGTTACCTGCCTGTCTCTGTGTATCAAACCCTGGCTTGTTAAACTACCACTCTACCGGATTAACCCATTACCTGCCTGTCTCTGTGTACCAAACCCTGGCTTGTTAAACTACCACTCTACCGGATTAACCCATTACCTGCCTGTCTCTGTGTACCAAACCCTGGCTCGTTAAACTAACCACTCTACCGGATTAACCCTCTACCTGCCTGTCTCTGTGTATCAAACCGTGGCCTGTTAACCACTACTCTGCTGGATTGCCTGATACCCCGACCTCTGCCTGTATTACGGACTTCCTACGGCTAGATCTGCCTGCTTCTCATTAACCTCTGTGTTTAATTACAGTTTGCCTCTGTCTAGGCTCAGTCTGAATTCCTGGTCCCGCCTACAGATTACAGAGCACCCGCTTCCTATCTCCGGACCTCCTACCTCCCGGAAGCCCGTGCCTCCGCGTGCCCCCAGCTCTCTGTACCCATTTCAGGGGTCTGGGTGCGCGTGGTCGTAAGGGCGAGCCGCTCTCGGCATCTCGGCCTCGGTGAGTATTAGTCCCGTGACATACACTCTGTACTCCACCCGGGTGGCGCGGCTGCACACCGTCCTCTCCTCTCCAGCTGCCGCCCGGGTGTTTTAATTAGCCTAATGGAGGGGGGTCTGTACTAATGTAGGGGGAATGGTTTGTCCTGGGGGGGTCTAAACTAATGTTGGGGGGGGTGATTTGTCCTGGGGATCTGTACTAATGTGGGGGGGTGATTTGTCCTGGGGGTCTATACTAATGTAGGTGGGTAATTTGTCCTGGGGGGGTCTGTACTAATGTGGGGTGGTTTGTCAGGGGGGGTCTGTACTAATGTAGGGGAGATGATTTGTCCTGGGGGGTCTGTAATAATGTGGGGGGGGTGGTTTGTCCTGAGGGGTCTATGCTAATATAGGGGGGTGATTTGTCCTGGGGGTCTAAACTAATGTAGGGGGGTGATTTGTCCTGGGGGGTCTGTACTAATGTAGGGGGGGTGGTTTGTCCTGGGAGGGTCTGTACTAATGTAGGGGGGTGTTTTGTCCCAGGGAGTCTAAACTAATGTAGGGGGGGTGATTTGTCCAGGGGGGTCTAAACTAATGTAGGGGGGGTGATTTGCCCTGGGGGATCTGTACTAATGTAGGGGGGTTTGTTCTGGGGGGTCTAAACTAATGTAGGTCGGTGATTTATCCTGTGGGGTCTGTACTAATGTAGAGGGGGTGGTTTGTCCTGGGGGGTCTATATTAATGTAGGGGGGTGATTTGTCCTGGGGGGTCTATACTAATGTAGGGGGGATGATTTGTCCTGGTGGGTCTGTACTAATGTAGGGGGGTGATTTGTCCTGGGGGGTTTAAACTAATGTAGGACAAGGTGATTTGTCCTGGGGTCTGTACTAATGTAGGGGGGGTGGTTTGTCCTGGGGGGGTCTATACTAATGTAGGGGGGTGATTTCAACTGGGGGTCTAAACTAATGTAGGGGGGTTATTTGTCCTGGGGGTCTGTACTAATGTAGGGAGGTGGTTTGTCCTGGGGGGCTATACCAATGTAGGGGGGTGATTTGTCCTGGGGGGTCTGTACTAATGTAGGGGGGTGGTTTGTCCTGGGGGGGTCTATACTAATGTAGGGGGTGATTTGTCCTGGGGGTCTAAACTAATGTAGGGGGACTGATTTGTCCTGGGGGTCTGTACTAATGTACGGGGGATGGTTTGTCCTGGGGGGTTCTATACTAATGTAGGGGGGGGATTTGTCTTGGTGGTCTGTACTACTGTAGGGGGGATGGTTTGTCCTGGAGTCTATACTAATGTAGGGGGATGGTTTGTCCTGGGGGTCTATACTAATGTAGATGGGGTGATTTGTCCTGGGGGAGTCTGAACTAATGGAAGGGGGTGATTTGTCCTGGGGGGTCTAAACTAATGGAGCGGCGGTGGTTGGTCCTGGGGGTCTGTACTACTGGAGGGATGTGGTTTGTCCTGGCGGGGGTCGGTACTAATAGAGGGGGGTGGTTTGTCCTGGGGGGTCTGTACTAATGGAGGGGGGTGGTTTGTCATGGGGGGGTCTGTACTAAGGGAGGGGGTGGTTTGTCCTGGGGGGGTCTGTACTAAGGGAGGGGGGTGGTTTGTCCTGGGGGGGTCTGTACTAAGGGAGGGGGGTGGTTTGTCCTGGGAGGTCTTTACTAATGGAGCGGCGGTGGTTTGTCCTGGGGGTCTGTATTAATGGAGGGAGGTGGTTTGTCCTGGGGGGGTCGGTACTAATGGAGGGGGGTGGTTTGTCCTGGGGGGGTCTGTACTAATGGAGGGGGGTGGTTTGTCATGGGGGGTCTGTACTAAGGGAGGGGGTGGTTTGTCCTGTAGGAGTCTGTACTAAGGGAGGGGGGTGGTTTGTCCTGGGGGGTCTGTACTAATGTACAGGGGTGGTTTGTCTGAGGGGGTCTGTACTAATGGAAGGGGGCAGGTGGTTTGTCGCGGGGGTCTGTACTAATAGAGGGGGTGGTTTGTCCTGAGGGGTCTGTACTAATGGAAGGGGTCAAAGAAAAAAAGAGAAGAAAAACAAAAGGGGATTCTCAACTGCTCCTAAATACCGATCCGAAAATCCCCCTTTAGAACATACTGGTCATATCTTGGCCTGAACCTGTAATGGGGATTTCTAAACGGTTCCACCGTCTAAACCAAGTATCTCGGATAATAGATAATAATCCAGAGACACTAGGATTTAGTAGTCCTCTGAGTTATGATTAAATCCAAAAGAAAAACGTGACAAGCACAAAGGAACTCTTCTATGAGGACAATTTAGTGATATAGGTACAAATCTTTATTGAAAACTATCCAAAAGTAAAATTCCATATATAAATGACTGTTAAACTACAACCCTATTCCCAGTACACATTAAAAGACCTAAAGTCTGGAGGAGGAAAGGTGGCCACCATTTTCTAAATCACCTCATACAACTCTCATTCTCACACACTCACATACACCAATAGATATTGATTGGTCATACAATCTGTTTGGATTGGGGCAGGTGGTTTGTCGCGGGGGTCTGTACTAATGGAGGGGGTGGTTTGTCCTGGGGGTCTGTACTAATGGAGGGGGGGTGGTTTGTTCTGGGGGTCTGTACTAATGTGGGGGGTGGTTTGTTCTGGGGGGTCTGTACTAATGTAGGGGGGTGGTTTGTCCTGAGGGGGTCTGTACTAATGGAGGGGGTGGTTTGTCCTGGGGGAGTCTGTACTAATGGATGGGGGTGGTTTGTTCTGGGGGGTTCTGTACTAATGGAGGGGGGGTTCTGTACTAATGGAGGGGGTGGTTTGTCCTGAGTGGGGTCTGTACTAATGGAGGGGGGTGGTTTGTCCTGGGAGGGGTCTATACTAATGTAGGGGGGTGATTTGTCCTGGGGGGTCTAAACTAATGTAGGGGGAGTGATTTGTCCTGGGGGACTGTACTAATGTAGGGGGGGTGGTTTGTTCTGGGGGGTCTATACTAATGTAGAGGGGGTGATTTGTCCTGGGGGAGTCTGAACTATTGGAGGGGGGGTGATTTGTCCTGGGGGGTCTAAACTAATGGAGGGGGGGTGGTTTGTCCTGGGGGTCTGTACTAATGGAGGGAGGTGGTTTGTCCGGGGGGGTCTGTACTAATGGAGGGGGGTGGTTTGCCCTGGGGGTCTGTACTAATGGAGGGGGTGGTTTGTCTGGGGGGGTCTGTACTAATGGAAGGGGACAGGTGGTTTGTCGCGGGGGTCTGTACTAATAGAGGGGGGTGGTTTGTCCTGGGGGGTCTGTACTAATGGAGGGGGGGTGGTTTGTTCTGGGGGATCTGTACTAATGTGGGGGGGTGGTTTGTTCTGGGGGATCTGTACTAATGGAGGGAGTGGTTTGTCCTGAGGGTGGTCTGTACTAATGTAGGGGGGTGGTTTGTCATGGGGGTCTGTACTAATAGAGGGGGGTGGTTTGTCCTGAGGGGGTCTGTACTAATGGAGGGGGTGGTTTGTCCTGGGGGTTCTGTACTAATGGAGGGGGGTGGTTCTGTACTAATGAAAGGGGTGGTTTGTCCTGAGTGGGGTCTGTACTAATGGAGGGGGGTGGTTTATCCTGAGGGTGGTCTATTCTGATAAAGGGGGTGTTTTGTCCTGGGGGGGTCTATACTGAGGGAGGTGTTTATACTTAGTGGGGGGTCTGCACTGACGGAGGGGGGTCTATACTTAGTGTAGGGGGGTCTGTACTGAGGGACGACTATAGTTGGTGGAGGGGGTGATACCATGTTTTACCGCACCGGGTGACACCAACCCTAGTTACGCCACTGCAGCTGTAGGCTCTTGTTTCCCCTCTCCCTCTCCTCCTCGTGCGCGCTGCTGTACTAGTGAGCGGCGCACTATGTTTCATATCGGCCAGGGAAGAAAAAAAAAGGAGCAAAGAAGAGGATTGTGGGACATGTAGTCCCAAGGACTGGCAGCCCCACTGTAACACAGAAACTTCAGCCTACACAGCATGCTCAGCTGAATGGGAGAGAGAGAGCCAGGAGCCCAGGAAAGCTTTCAGGGAAGTGCACCCAGGACTCCAGAAGGAGAGGACAGTGCTGACGGAACACCATCAGAGAGAGAACCCCACTGACCTGTGCTACATGAGGGAAAGCCACACAGCCTGGCGCCATCCCTGGTGGAGAAAGGAATGGAGTCATTGCCAGAATACAGATCTGGGCTCTACCCAGCGGAGTCACCACGGGCAATTTAGAGTGAGCTGACTCCTGATCAGAGGAACCGTTGTTGCTGTATCGCTGGGTCAGGTGAGAGGGCTGATTGGCCATTATTTACTAACGTCCATAGCAACTGCGGTCTCTGACCATCCCTAGTAACATGTCTGCAGTCTCTGACCATCTCTTGTAACATGTCTGCAGTCTCTGACCATCTCCTGTACCATGTCTGCAGTCTCTGACCATCTCCTGTACCATGTCTGCAGTCTCTGACCATCTTCTGTATTATGTCTGCAGTCTGACCATCTCCTGTACTGTGATTGCAGTCTCTGACCATCTCCTGTACTATGTCTGGGGGCTCTTTCTAATAGATTCTCTAACAGAAGCCCTCTCTGTGTGCATCAGAAAGACTCCACTCCAGGTCTCATTAGTGTACGCTATTCCTGTATTTTCTTTATTGTTAAAAGATCATGGGAGGATCCCAGGGTAACGAAGAGTTCTTTGGGGAACATCTCTGTGTTTGAGTCGTTGCCATAGAAACATTTGTAAAGGGGAGGGGTTGGTAAGATGACCACGCCCACGTGGGGGCGCCAGAAATATTTCTGCATCCAGGCGTCTGTGACCCTAGGATCGGCCCTGAGCCCACAGTATAGTGCCTACATGTCCCGGATTTCCTGGGATTGTCCTTCAATTCAGATTTGTCTCCCATGTCCCAGGCACCTTCATGCATTAACAATACAGAGTCCCGGAATGAAATAAGGACACATAGCCACCCTGATAAACACTGCCAGACTGGTTGCTAGGGCCACCCCGCCTCATGTCTAGCAACCAGTGACGTCATTGGCAGAGTCAGTCAAAGGCTGAGTGTCCAGAGGGAGCTCACAAATGTGGCTTTGGCATGTGAGTTGGCCCCTCAACCCCTTTTGTAGTGCTTCTAAAATGAGAAACTCACATAAGAGGCGTTGGCCCTCCTCCATTTGCTACATTTTGCATGCTGTTAGGTCAGCAAAATCCTCTTCAACACTGTGGAGGGTTCTGAGGGCCTCAGTAGCCTTCCAAAATAGGCCAATTGCTGCCTCCTCCAGATTACGCCTCTTCCTGCCACTTTTTCTTTGAAGGCGGAGAGGAGGGACCTGGGTATCGGGCAGGCTACTTGGCCCGGCCACTTCCTGGCTGAGATTTTCCTGTGTATGAAAAAGGGAAATCGTTTGAGGTTTTGGTTCATCAATCACAATCAGAAATTAGAACTCCAAACTAACATAGATTTAACATCATTAATTTGACAACCAGAAATATTTTGAAGAATGCTATACCTGGCTCAAGCTGGGCTCCTCCACTTCTTTCTGCCTGAAAGGCCCAGGTTGGATGTCAGAAGCCTCAGCTGGGGGTGAAGGAAGAGTGGAGAGCGATTGCCTGGGTTCAGTCTGACCTGCCAGAAAATGCAACCTGTCGTAGTACCACAGCCTGGGGACATAAATGTCATCTGCTGATCCTGATCTCAGGGAATCCTGGACCTTCTTGCGCTCCCTTAGATAAGTACTCCTCATGCCACCAATTAGGATTTTCAAATAGGTGATGTCTGCCGTGGGGATCACCGGCTTCACAAATTCCAGCAATTTATCCAGCGCTGCCTTCCTCTTTGTTTGGTTCTTATATTCTGGGTGATTTATCTGCCACAGACAGGGCAGCTCCCTGAACATATCAATGAATATGGGGATAAAGTCCTGATCATTCAATATATTCATTTTCTCTGCAAGACACAACACAAGACAAACCCTAATGTCAGGCTAAACTCTCCTAATCTTGTCCCAATATAGGCCTCAATCTCCAAGCAGTATAGGCACAAGTTTAAATGTTACCTTCATTATCACGATCGGCGCTTCCGATACTCCTTCCTCCGCTCACAGATCGTACGTACGACGCACACGTGTTATGCTTTATATACACTGCACATGTTTGAAACTCTGCCTGCCCCTGACGTTCTTTCTAATCTATACCCCGCCCCTTCTCGTTCGGCGCAGTGGGGAAGAACACATGGCAGAGACAGAGCAGGTGCGTGATAATTACAGCAACGAGGAGGAGGAGGAAAGCCCAGAGCCAGAAACGTCACAATCCTGGAGGAGATGATTTAGGGCCTCTAATATGGCCTTTGTAGAGATGGTAGAGATGGTCACCATATTGAAAAGGGCTGACTATGACGGGAAGTATGGACCTTACCCCAACCCCAATGTCAGAAAGGCCAAGATCATGGCGAAAGTTGTGAAGAGTCTGCACAGGAATTTTGGGGTACGGCGATCCAAGGATCAACTCAGGAAGCGGTGGTCGGACCTCAAATTAAGGGAGCACGATCAGTATAGAAGGATCAGGAGAGTGCTGCAAAAAAGTAAGTAGTTGTCCTGTGTTCCTATTCTTTATTTTTATTACGTTCGTGCTGCTCCATGTGCTTTTCTTTACTGTTGTACAGTTTTAAAATAGAAAATTTCATGTTCATGGACACATTAATCGTTCGTAGGAAACATTGTTCGTTCAGCCAATAAAACACCATGTTTTGTCCTGATGCAGTTCAATACATTTTTTCTGGCCTACTTCTCTTAAAATAATTTTGTTGTCTAGATGGGTTAGTAACTAGAATGAAATGCAAACTAGATTCTGTGTCAGGAGAGGACACTAAGCAGCTCTTTACACATCTGGACACTGGAGCACTAGTGTGGGACACCAGAACACCCTTTTTATTAGGGGGCCCACACAGGTGCTCCAGTGTATACTATAGGGATGTCTCCATCTGTGAAGCTTGTACAAAACAGGTAAGTATTCAAACTTGACAAAGTTACAAAATATTTCTTCATCTTGGAACTCTGCCAAAAAAGACAATTGTACCCCACTTCCAAGCAATGTTTCACAGTCCTATTTATGCCATCAAATATCTGTGTCTGGTTTGAATCCTGAGGGGGAACGGCGCGCCAAATTTTTAATGAAAAAGCCGGCGTGGCTTCCCCCCCAGGGGCATACCAGGCCCTTAGGTCTGGTATGGATTGTAAGGGGAACCCCCTACGCCGAAAAATCGCCGTGGGGGTCCCCCCAAAATCCATACCAGACCCTTTTCCGAGCATGCAGCCTGGCCAGTCAGGAAAGGGGGTAGGAACGAGCTAGCCCCCCCTTCCTGAGCCGTACCAGGCCGCATGCCCTCAACATGGTGGGTGGGTGCCTTGGGGGAGGGGGGCGCCCTGCGGGACCCCCCCACCCCAAAGCACCTTGTCCCCATCTTGACGAGGACAAGGGTCTCTTCCCGACAACCCTGGCGCGGCATCCCCCCTCAGGATTCATACCAGACAGCTGTCAGCACTGCCTGTTGCTCATTGCGAAAGGAAAAAAGTTTTCCTTTCTCGATGAGTGAGCCAGCGCGACATGCACAGTACCCTGTTGGGATCGCGCTGGAAACACAATCTCGCGATCAGGTACTGTATACCTATTTTTTTTACATAGGGGAGCAAAGACTCGGAGGACACCACTCAGCAGAGGAGACCACGGACCCCCCACCTCATGAAGAAGGGGAAATGCCACAAAGCCAAGCAGAGGAGGAGGGAGACATGGTGGAAATAGTCACCACAACAGCTGAGTGTCTGCGACCACAGGCTCAGGTAAGAGCCAATTTATAGGCTCTTACCTGAGCCTATTAAGATTCATAACTCCAGCTTCAGGCCCAACTGAGCCAACATAGTTCACAGAATTTCTCCTTAAAAATTGGTGGAGAACACAGCAAGCCAGGATGATGTGATTAAGTTTATACTCCGCCATGTGTATGGGTGTAAGAAATAGGCAAAACCGGCTGGCCATTATTCCAAGCGTGTTCTCCACCACTCTTCTGGCTCTGGCCAGCCAGAAATTAAAAACCCTCTGGTCCAGGGTGAGGGTCCTCATAGGGAATGGCCGCATAAGATGGTCCCCCAGCGCAAACGCTTCATCCACAATAAAGACAAATGGGAGTCCTTCTGCATTGTCTTCTGGAGGTGGCAAGTCCAAGCTGCCATTCTGGAGATGCCTGTAGAACTCCGTGTGGGCGATGACTCCACCATCTGACATCCAGCCATTCTTCCCCACGTCCACATACAGGTACTCGTAAGTAGTCTACACCATCACAATACTATTGAACCCCTTGTAGTTGTAATAGCATGACCCTGAGTTGGGTGGTGGGACGATGTGGACGTGTTTCCCATCAATTGCCCCTCTGCAGTTAGGAAAGTCCCACCACTGGGCAAAGTGGGAGGCCACAGTCTGCCATTCCTGTGGGTTGGAAGGAAACTGTGGAGTCAAACAAGAAAAATAAATTAATCATTGTGCACATAAACATGGAAAGCAGATTAGACACAAACATTCTTGGCCAACATCAGTATAACATTTATTTTAGTGAGTATTTAAAGACAAAGGTATAAGGTCCACCTATCAGATTCCTCCACCCCCCCTCATGGGTCATTTGATACATTTTATGGGGGGGATATGTTTGGGACAGGTAACCCTCTCAACTTCATTGAGAGATGAATGCCTAAATAATGTGTATTACTTTGGCCAGCCCCTCCTTACTTTACACTATTGGCAGCCCACTGGACAGGTAAGAAGTGTCATAAAACAAAGAGATAAATACACACTGTACACATTTTAGCACATTTTGAGATTCTGCAATTACCTATCAAGATAAAAATAGGATACAAAAACTTTAAACAGTACCATTTGAAAGTATTCAGGCCGGCCCTTGCAATACATGCTTTGGGGAATTCATCCATAAATCGGACCACAAAAGAGGTGGGTATAGTGTGTATGGGTTTGGCAAAGTCAGCAGATAGAGGATTGGTATCAGCTGAGTTAGCAATTGGGGGAGGGAGGGTTCCAAATGATTTTGGGACCCCAAAAAAAACTCTGGCACTCTGCCTAAATTTCAAACACACATCACAATTGTCTACATTTTAGGAGATGTTTAGGGTAAAGCACTACTATGGAGCTGACAAAATACATTGTTAGGTGACTACACAAGGTGAATATAGGCCCAGGAGAGCATGCTGGGGAGGTAAGTGAAGGCAAATATGTAGGAAGGACCAAAAATAAAAACCTAAAATTCCAGCATGTATGAGGACAAAGGGGACATTCACAGCATATTACAATCATGGTAATTAGAGAATGAGGAAAGAAATACAATATATTAAAAACATTAAATACAATAAATTGTGATGTTAACCAGTTGCTGACTGCTGCACGTCGATGTATGTCGGCACAATGGCACAGGCAGGCATAAGGGCTTACCTGTACATCCCTGCCTGCCCGCAGGCAGGGCGTCCGATCAGGCCCGCCCGGTGACTGCAGTGGTCAGATTCTAGTCAGGGGCGATCAGAGGTGGGGGGAGGCCACTCATTCGTGGCCATCCCCTCGTGATTGCTCCTGGCGAATGAAATCCTTTCTCAGCTTCTGTAATGTAAACAGAAGGGGAGGAAATGATGTCATCTCTCCTCGAGCCGGTCTTTTCGCTCCGGCGCCGAGGAGAGAAGACATCAATGTGAGTTTGCACCAACACTACACTTCCAGTAGAACACGCAGGCACGCTTTTCACCCCCCATCACCCCCCAGTCCCCCCCCGATCACCCCCCTGTACCCCCTGTCACAGTGACACCAATAGCAGTTTTTTTTTTTTGATTATTGCATGGGTGTCAGTTTGTGACAGTTATAGGTGGTAGGGCAGTTAGCGGTAGGCCCCTTTAGATATAGTGTACCCCTCTAACCCCCCCTAATAAAGTTTTAACCCCATGATCACCCCCCATCACCAGTGTCACTAAGCAATCGTTTTTCTGATCACTGTATTAGTGTCACAGGTGACGCTAGTTAGGGAGGTAATTATATAGGTTCGCCGTCAGCGTTTTATAGCGTCAGGGACCCCTATGTACTACCTAATAAAGGTTTTAACCCCCTGATTGCCCCCTAGTTAACCCTTTCACCAGTGATCACCGTATAAGTGTTACGGGTGACGCTGGTTAGTTAGTTTGTTTATTATAGTTTCAGGGCACCCGCCATTTATTACCTAATAAAGGTTTAACCCCCCAATTGCCCGGTGGTGATATAAATTAAGTTTTAGGGCCTGATAGGGTCTGTGTCACCCCAGGCAGCTTTAGGTTAGTTCCAGTACCGCTAACACCCACGCACGCAGCATACACCTCCCTTAGTGGTATAGTATCTGAACGGATCAATATCTGATCTGATCAGATCTATACTAGTGTCCCCAGCAGTTTAGTGTACCCAAAAACGCAGTGTTAGTGGGATCAGCCCAGATATCTGCTAGCACCTGCTTTTTGCCCCTCGGCCCAGCCCTGCGCAGCCCACCCAAGTGCAGTATCGATCGATCACTGGCACTTACAAAACACTAAACACATAACTGCAGCATTCGCAGAGTCAGGCCTGATCCCTGCGATTGCTAACAGTTTTTTGGTAGCGTTTTTATACAGTCGCTAACAGTCAGGAGCTTTTTTACCTGTGAGTCTCACTAGTGTACCACTAAATTTAGAGCCCAAAATGGCAAATCGAAGCTACACTAGTGAAGAGGCCTACACGTTTCTGAGCATGACAGATAGTGAAGAGGAAGTCACTCATCTGTCAGATTCCGGCTCAGAATACGAACCTGTAGACAGCAGCGGCTCCATGACAGATAGCTCTGACGGCGAAGTTGTGGTCCCTGCCAAGGTCAGGCGTACCAGACCCCAAACTTTTTCTGCTGTTGAGGTGCAAGAACCACAGGGCTCTTGTATGGAGCAGAGAAGTACTAGCGCCGCTATTCCTTCTGGTGAACTGGCAAGCACCAGCGGCATAGCACACCCTGGTCATACATTCAGCACTGCAGTAACACTTGGTGACATGGTGAGTCCCATAAGTGCAGTTCAAGCTGGCGAGGTGGCAAGCACAAGTAGTGTCCCGCTGCCACCAAGAAGACAAACACAGGCCTGTCATGCCCATAGTGCCCTTTCTGCTGCATTCTCCAATCTGAATTGGAAACCCGCAACTTCTGCAGCACCCGTACTTCCCCCATTCACTGGCCAACCCGGCATTCATGTGGAAACAGTTGATTTTACGCCACTTAATTTTTATTCGCTGTTTTTCACCGAAGATCTATTGTGGACCAAAGCAATTTGTACGCTGGTCAACACATCGCCACTATTCCCTCAGTCCTCCCTTGCCAGAGATTGGAAACCAATTACGGTTTCCGAATTTAAGATCTTTCTGGGCCTTTCCCTCCTCATGGGCATAGCCAAAAAGAGTGAGTTGCGGTCATATTGGTCCACTGACCCAATTCACCATATGTCCGTGTTCTCTGCTTCCATGGCAGGGGCACGATACGAGCAGATCTTGTGGTTCATGCACTTCAACAGCAATGAACTCTGTCATTCTCGTGGAGAGCCTGGATACGATCGTCTCTACAAAATTCGGCCCCTCGTAAACCACTTCAACCAATGTTTTGCAGACTTGTTTACTCCCCATCCAGTTGTCTGCGTTGATGAGTCCCTGATTAAGTTTTCTGGCCGCTTGTCATTCAAACAATATCTACCCAGCAAGTGTGCCAGATACAGGGTCAAGATGTATAAGCTCTGTGACAGGGCCACAGGCTATACGTGTAGTTTTATGGTTTACAAGAGAAAAGATAGTCACGTAGAGCCGACAGACTGCCCTGACTACATAGGAAGCGCTGGCAAGATTGTGTGGGACTTGGTGTCACCCTTATTCGGAAAGGGGTACCACTTATATTTGGACAATTATTACACGAGCATGCCACTTTTTAGGCACCTTTTTGATCATCAGATTGGAGCATGTGGCACCGAGCGACCAAATCGCCGGGGCTTTCCCCAGCGGCTTGTAGATTCCCATCTTAGGCTGGGGGAGAGAACCTGCTTGCAGTGTAATAATTTGCTCGCTATGAAGTGGAAGGATAATAAGAATGTTTTTGTTCTTACCTCCCTTCATGCAGACACAACGGTCCAAATTACTACGGCGACTGGTGTTGTGGAGAACCCCCTCTGTGTCCTCATGTGCTATACAGAGCTTCAGGACGGACTGGATCCTTCCTTAAATTCCAGGAAGAGATCGTCAGAGCCCTTCTGTTTCCAGACGCTGCTCCACCTCACTTTCCCAATCCAAATGCAGTAAGCCGGCTGCATGAGAGGCATTTTCCTTATGTTCTCCTGCGTACCCCTACCCAACGAGCCCCCCAAAGAAAATCTTGTTTCTGCAGAAAGCATGGATATAGGCGTGACACCCGCTATTATTGTCCCTCCTGTCCTGACAATCCTGGTCTTTGCATTGGTGAATGTTTTGAACGCTACCATACACTAGTTGAGTATTAGCGTAGGGTACAGCACTGCACAGACTAGGACACACTTTCACAGGGTCTCCCAAGATGCCATCGCATTTTGAGAGACCCAAACCTGGTACCAGTTACAAAAGTTAAAGTTACAAAAAAAGTCACAAAAATCCACACAAAAAAAAAAAATAAAAAAAAAAAACATTAGTTGTCGTTTTATTGTTCTCTCTCTCTCTCTACTCTCTCTCTATTGTTCTGCTCTTTTTTACTGTATTCTATTCTGAAATGTTTTATTATTATTATGTTTTATCATGTTTGCTTTTCAGATATGCAATTTTTTTATACTTTACTGTGTATTATTGTTAACCATTTTTTTTGTTTTCAGGTACGCAATTCAGCTGCAGCGTGGATTTATTTATCTTGATAGCAACAGCGTTTGCTCCCACAATACATAAAGCCGTGACCACCACAGTTCGGCATATAAATATTTTAGGTACAGGTTGCTTTAAAAAATGTTTTATTTTTTACAATTTTTTTGTATTTGCTTTGCAGGTATGGCAAGTCTTATGCCCCGTACACACGGTCGGACTTCGTTCGGACATTACGACAACAAAATCCTAGGATTTTTTCCGACGGATGTTGGCTCAAACTTGTTTTGCCTACACACGGTCGCACAAAGTTGTCGGAATTTCCGATCGACAACCACGCGGTCACGTACACCACGTATGACGAGACTAGAAAAGGCTGGTTCAGAACCAAGCGCGGCACCCTTTGGGCTCCTTTTGCTAATCTCGTGTTAGTAAAAGTTTGGTGAGAGACGATTCGCGCTTTTTCAGACTCGTGGCTTTCAGATCGTTTTCTGCCGTTCAGTTTGTGCTTGTGGGTTTGTATCTGCTCTTCAGTGCGTGCAAGCAAGTTCAGCGTGACTTTAAGTAGTCATTGTATTCTTGTTCATTCGTTATTGGTATTCAGGTCACTCTTCACAGGCCTTGCTGTTCTTCAGTGCGTTCTGTTACTTCGTTCTGAGCAGCCGACCGTTTTCTAGCCATGTTTTGTATGCGTACTCCTCATAGAGTTCGTGCTGTGTGGGGGCTTGGTGTTGGGGTCCTGACCTTGACACAAGTCCAGTCCATGAACAGGGTGGGGAGGAGTTCATGGACCAAGAATTGGTTGCTTCAGCGTGACCAGTTATCTCATATGCCTTTTGTTCCGTGAGATCCGTGAGAAATATCCTGATGATTTCAGGAACTTTCTCCGGATGACGGACCCCGTATTTCACCGTTTGTTGGCTTCGCTGACCCCCTATATCAGCAGGCAGGATACCTGCATGAGGCAAGCCATCACTCCGGAGCAGAGGTTGGTCGCTACCCTGCAGTATTTGGCCACAGGGAGAAGCCTGCAGGACCTCAAGTTCTCGACAGGCATCTCCCCCCAGGCTCTTCTTTGTGGACATTAACTGCTTGTGTTTGTTTGAGCTGACCCTGACAGAAATGTGTGGAGTACAGAAAATGTCGTGATTGTGTAACCTTATACAAAGCACTGTTGGCTGTTATTTACTAAATGCAAAGACACTTTTCACTACAAGTGCACTTGCAACTGCACTGAAACTGCACTTGTAGTGCAAAGTGGATTTGCCCCCATTTTCTCATAAAACAACAATTACATCACCCCAAAAGTGTTGTAGCGTTGAGACAATAATCCACACATTCTTGATTAACAATCTTTTTAATACCAGCACAATCACATGTGCATTTACCAAAGGTTTTTCTGACAAACCAACATGTTTGTTGTATAACAATTTTTGTGGTGTCATTATCCAAAATCAAAATGTGCATTTTATAGAAAACAGGCCTGTGTAAAACCCACAAGAAAGACACAAATCTTGATCTTACAAAGTTCACATTTGGTAGAACTGGAAGGCAATATCAGACATGAGTATTTAGGAACTGTGTTTGATATAGCGTTCAGATGGGGGGAAATCACCCCTGGAAAAGCCAAATTTGGAAGATGCACACAAATTTCACAATGTCAACATGTGCTATCTGCCATGAGGGGGGATCAAGGGACGTGTTTTGGGGGAGAAAGCCCTTCCTCACCGCTACTTTATTATTGAGGAAGGGGTTGCACCCCCAAAACGCGTCCATTGATCTCCCATGGTGGCAGATAGCACATGTTGGCACACTGTGTGCATCCTCCAAATTTGGCTTTGGGAAAAATCACAAAAACATTTCGCACATTGTAGCACACAAAAGAAGAAAGTGATTTGGAGGGGTTTTAAACTCGCCCCAAAACATCAATGATGTTTTTATATTTTGGAATAACATCATTGATGTTTTGCTTGATGTTTTCCAATTGTAAATTACACCCCATGATCTCCCTGATCAGGATCTGGGCACTTTCGGATGTGAAAGGATCTTCATCCACAACCTCACGATCACCTAAAAAGAGAGGAACCCAAAAAAAATTAGGTCTAAAAAATATTCCGCCATCCATCTCTTATCTGAGCCTGTGGTTGCAGACACTCACCTGTTGTGGTGACTAGTTCCACCACGTCTTCTTCCTCCTGCTCATCTTGTGTTGGGGGGATTTCCCCTTCTTCCAGAGGTGGGGGGTCTCTGGTCTCCTCGGATGAGGGGTATCCTCCGAGTCTTTTCTCCCCTATGTAAAACAAAAATGGTATAATTAGCACACAGATATTTGATGGCAGAACTATAAAGATGAAACATTGCTTGGAAGTGGGGTACAATTGTCTGTTTTAGCAGAGTTCCAAGATGTGGCTTTTTTAATGCCCTTTGTCAAGCTGCAATACTTTACCTGTTTAGTACAAGCTTCACAGATGGAGACCCCCCTATAGTATACACTGGAGCACCTGTGTGGCCCCCCTAATAAAAATGGTGTTCTTGTGTCCCACACTAGTGCTCTAGTGTTCAGATGTGAAAACAGCTGCTGAGTGTCCTCTCCTTACACAGAATCTAGTTTGCATTTCTAGTAACAAACCCATCTACACAACCCAATTCTTTGAAGACAAGTATAGGGCGTCAAAATGGTGGCCAAATGCATATGGCCTAAACAATGGTATTTTATCGTCTGAAATTAAAATGTGTGTTCCGAATGAATAATGTGCCCATGAACATGAAAGTTGCCATTTTAAACTGTACAACAGTTCCTAAAAGCACATGGAGCAGCACGAACGTAATAAACACAAGAACAATAGGAACACAGCCAACTACTTACTTTTTTGCAGCACTCTCCGGATCTTTCTGTACTGTTCTCGTAATTTCAGGTCCGACCACCGCTTCCTGAGCTGATCTTTCGATCGGCGTACCCCGAATTTCCGGTGCAGACTCCTGACCACTTTCGCCATGATCTTGGCCTTACGGACATTGGGGTTGGGGTAAGGTCCATACTTTCCATCATAGTCGGCCTTCTTCAGGATGTCCACCATCTCCAACATCTCCCCAAAGGACATATTTGAGTCCTTTAATCTCCTTTTGGATCGGGACGTTTCAGGCTCCGGCCTTTCCTCCTCCTCATTGCTGTAATTAGCACGATCCTGCTGTCTATCCGCCATGTGCTCTTCCTCCACTACGCCGAACGAAAAGGGGCGGGGAATAGAATAGAAAGAACGTCAGGGGCGGGTGGAGTTATACACATGCGCAGTGTGTATAAATCGTAACGCGCGCGTGTCTTACGTACGGTCTGTGAGCGGAGGAAGGGGCATCGGAGACGCCGATCGTGCTAACGAAGGTAGGATCTAAACTTGGGCCTATACTGCTTCGAAATGGAAGCCTATATTGTAACAAGATTAGGGGAGTTTGGCCTGACATTAGGGTTTGTCTTGTGTTGTGTCTTGCAGAGAAAATGGATGGGTTCAACGACCACAATTTCCTGCCCCTGTTTATTGACAAGTACAGGGAGCTGCCCTGTCTGTGGCAAGTGAGACACCCCCACTATAATCACAAACAGAAGAGGCAGGCAGCGCTGGAGAAACTGCTGGAGTTGGTGAAGCCGGTGGTCCCCACAGCAACCATCCCTTATTTAAAAGCAAAAATTGGTGGCCTGAGGAGCACTTATCTTAGGGAGCGCAAGAAGGTCACAAATTCCCTGAGGTCCGGAGCTGCAGCAGATGACGTTTATGTCCCCAGGCTGTGGTACTACGAGAGACTGCGATTTCTGTCAGACCACACTGAAGTCAGGGAATCACTCTCTACTCTTCCTTCCACGTTTCCTTCAATACCAGCTGAGGCTTCTGATGTCCAACCTGGGACTTCCAGCCAGGAAGAAGTGGAGGAGCCCAGCTGGAGTCAGGTATAGTATTCTTCTACAGATTTCTGGCCAATAAATAAATGATGTTTACTAGATGTTATTATTGATCATTAATTGAAAGTGTTTTACATATCAATAGATAGTAGTGGGCACCCAAAATTGGGACAAGAATGAAAAATGCTGGGCTCAGAAGGATAGTCTGTTATATTTGTTAACATTCAATTTGCAGCAGTCAGGAGGTGAAAATTGTGTGTGATTGATGAATAAAATACTAAAACTATGTCCCTTTCTCATATACAGGAAGACCTCAGCCAGGAGGAGGCTGTGGAATGTGGCAGTCAGGAGGAGGCGGGGATTATTACTGTCAGCCAGGAGGAGGTGGGGATTAGTGTCAGCCAGGAGGAGGCGGGGCTAAGTGTCAGCCAAGAGAAGCTTGGGACAAGTCGCAGCCTGACTGAGTCTCAGGTTCCTCCCCTCCGCCTGCCATACAAAAGGGCCAGGAAGGCCACTCCCAGTCCTGTGCAGGATTCAGCATACAGGCTGATCCAGGAGGCTTCGGCGTCCCTCAGAGCCTTCCCCAGGCCTGAAGAGGCCTTTGCCTGCATGGCTGCCACCAAATTGCTGGGCATGCAGGAGGGTCAACGCAAGATCTCTGAGGACCTGATTTATAAAGTCCTACGTAAGGGGGAGAGTGGAGAACTGACACACAACACGGATGTCATTGAGATGGACGATACTCCTCCTCCTCCTGCTGCCACAACTAGACCACCACAGCCAAAGGCTGGAAGGAAGCGTGGAAGGAAGACGAAAGAGTGATGACCCTGGGTTCAGTCTGGTCTGACAGAAGATGCAGTCTCTCGTATGACCACAGCCTGGGGACACAGATGTCATCTGCTGCTTTCCGGATCTCTGGGACTTCTGGACCAGACTGCCCTCCCTTAGATATGGAATCCTCAGGCCACCAATTTTGCTTTTAAATAATTCATGTCTGCCCTGGGGGTCCAAGGCTTCGCCCACTGCCTCCCTCTTTGTTTATAGTTGTGACCCCTTAATAAAAAAATTTTTGGTAAATTCTACTCTCCTGTGTGTGTTTTCATCCAAAAAGGACAGTTTGTTGGTGACGATTCAGGTACATTTCTAACATAAAATGTGAAATTAACAAGGGACAACAACACCAAACAATCTCCTACAGATTAAATAGAACAACATATCAATGGTGTTGTGGGAACTTGTCACAAAAAACACACAAACATTTTCGGGAGTACAAATCAAAATCACCAAAAAAAAAATTACAAAAGAGAAACACAAAAAAAGATTCTACATTAAAGTCAAAAAAAAAAAAAAATATGTTGTCAGATGTGAGAAATCAAAATATATTGAGGGAATCCCGATAAATAGTAACAAAAGAAGTTTGTGAGAAGTGTGTGTGAATATGAGCATCAAAACTAATATATTCTTGGCACATTATAAAGAAGAAGAGAGTGCGCTGTATTAAACCATTTTGAACATTGCAGCGTGACGAAAGTGCTGTATCCATTGCGAACGCTAAGTTTACCAGAACGAGCTGTCCCGTGTCGGAATTTCTTCTGAGCATGCGTGGCACTTTGTGCGTCGGAACAGGCCACACACGGTCGGAATTGACGCTATCGGATTTTGTTGTCGGAAAATTTTATCTCCTGCTGTCCAACTTTGTGTGTCGGAAAATCCGATGGAAAATGTCCGATGGCGCCCACACACGGTCGGAATTTCCGACAACACGCTCCGATCGGACATTGTCCATCGGAAAATCCGACCGTGTGTACGGGGCGTTACTGTTATACTGTAATGTTATTTTGTTTTATTGTTAACCATCATTTGCTTAGCAGGTACGCCATTCAGTTGCAGGGCAGATTTATTTATCTTGACAGAAACATCGTTTGCTCCCATGATACATAAAGCCATGACTCCAGCGCTGTCGGAGGTGATTTCACCACCACAGTTAAAAAAAAGAGCATATATGCCGAAGCGTGTGGCAGCAGGGGCGGAGGAGCGATTTGCTCCTAACTTTTGGGGCAGATGTCCCCATGCTTCGGCATATATAAATGGTGCATGTATGCCCATCATTAGAAGTGGGTGCATGAAGGGAGGTATTCTAATGGTGGGCATACCCACCGATCAATCTCTTTTTTTCGTTCAGCCCACAGGCTGCATGAAAAAAAAGATTACAATGTATGCCAAACAAGGACCAGCAACGTACTGGTATGTTGCTGAACTTTGAGTGGTTATACCAGAATGATGCCTGCAGGTTTAGGTATCATCTTGGTGTCATTCTTTTCAGCCAGCAGTCGGCTTTCATGTAAAAGCAATCCTAGCAGCTAATTAGCTTCTAGACTGCTTTTACAAGCAGTGGGAGGGAATGTCCCCACCTTCCACCGTCTTCCATGGTTTTCTCTGGCTCTCCTGTCCCAACAGGGAACCCGAGTATACAGCCGGTGATTCGGCCAGCTGACCATAGAGCTGATCAGAGACCAGAATGGCTCCAATCATCTCTATGGCCTAAGAAACCGGAAGCTACGAGCTTTTTATGACTTAGATTTCGCCGGATGTAAACAGCGCCATTGGGAGATTGGGAAAGCATTTTATCACACCAATCTTGGTGTGGTCAGATGCTCTGAGGGCAGAGGAGAGATCTAGGGTTTAATAGACCCCATTTTTTTCAAAAAAGAGTACCTGTCACTACCTATTGCTATCATAGGGGATATTTACATTCCCTGAGATAACAATAAAAATGATTAAAAAAATGAAAGGAACAGTGTAAAAATAAGATAAAAAAGCAAAAAAAAACAAAAGCAAAAAAAAAAAAGCACCCTTATTCCCCCCTGCAATGGGGAACGCAAGCGCACCATGTATGTGAGGGTAGTAATTTTAGCAGTAGACCCCCTCTGTAAATCTAAAATGGTAACCTGTAAAAGCTTTTAAGGCTTTTAAAAATGTATGTAGTTTGTCACCACTGCACGCTTGTGCGCAATTTTAAAGCATGTCGTGTTTGGTATCCATGTACTCGGCCTAAGATCATCTTTTTTATTTCATCAAGCATTTGGGCAATATAGTGTGTTTTAGTGCATTAACATTTTTAAAAAGTGTGTTTTTCCCCCCAAAAAATGCATTTGAAAAATTGCTGCGCAAATACTGTGTGAAAAAAAAAAATGAAACACCCACCATTTTAATCTGTAGGGCCTTTGCTTTAAAAAAATATAATGTTTGGGGGTTCAAATTAATTTTCTTGCAAAAAAAAAATATTTTTTCATGTAAACAAAAGGTGTCAGAAAGGGCTTTGTCTTCAAGTGGTTAGAAGAGTGGCTTATGTGTGACATAAGCTTCTAAATGTTGTGCAAAAAATGCCAGGACAGTTCAAACCCCCCCCAAATGACCCCATTTTGGAAAGTAGACACCGCAAGCTATTTCCTGAGAGGCATGTCGAGTACATGGAATATTTTATATTGTGACACAAGTTGCGGGAAAAAGACAATTTTTTCTTTTGCACAAAGTTGTCACTAAATGATATATTGCTCAAACATGCCATGAGAATATGTGAAATTACACCACAAAATACATTCTGTTGCTTCTCCTGAGTATGGGGAGACTTTTTGGGAGCCTAGCCGCGTACAGGACCCTGAAAACCAAGCACCGCCTTCAGGCTTTCTATGGACGTAAATTTTTGATTTCACTCTTCACTGCCTATCACAGTTTCGGAGGCCATGGAATGCCCAGGTGGCACAACCCCCCCCACCAAAATGAACCCATTTTGGAAAGTAGACACCCTAAGCTATTTGCTGAGAGGTATAGTGAGTATTTTGCAGACCTCACTTTTTGTCACAGAGTTTTGAAAATTGAAAAAAGAGAAAAAAAAAAATTCTTGTCTTTCTTCATTTTCAAAAACAAATGAGAGCTGCAAAATACTCACCATGCCTCTCAGCAAATAGCTTGGGGTGTCTACTTTCCAAAATGGGGTCATTTGGGGGGGTTTGTGCCACCTGGGCATTCCATGGCCTCCGAAACTGTGACAGGCAGTGAAGAGTAAAATCAAAACTTTACGCCCTTAGAAATCCTGAAGGCGGTGCTTAATTTTCAGGGTCCCGTACACGGCTAGGCTCCCAAAAAGTCCCACACGTGTGGTATTCCCGTGCTCAGGAGAAGCAGCAGAATGTATTTTTGGGTGTAATTCCACATATGCCCATGGCATGTTTGAGCAATATACCATTTAGTGACAACTTTGTGCAAAAAAATAAATAAATAAATAAAATTTGTCACTTTCCCACAACTTGTGTCAAAATATAAAATATTCCATGGACTCAATATGTCTCTCGGCAAATAGCTTGGGGTGTCTACTTTCCAAAATGGGGTCATTCCCATTGCCCCAATGCCCAGATGGTTTTGTGCTATCTGGGCATTTTGTGGCCTTCAAAACTGATAGGTAGTGAGGAGTAAAATCAAAACTTTATGCCCTTAGAAATCCTGAAGGCGGTGCTTGGTTTTCGGGGCCCCGTACGCAGCTAGGCTCCCAAAAAGTCCCACACATGTGGTATCCCCGTACTCAGGAGAATCAGCAGAATGTATTTTGGGGTGCAATTCCACATATGCCCATGGCCTGTGTCAGCAATATATCATTTAGTGACAACTTTGTGCAAAAAAAAAAAAGTTTGTCATTTTCCTGCAACTTGTGGCAAAATATAAAATATTCAATGGACTCAACATGCCTCTCAGCAAATAGCTTGGGGTGTCTACTTTTCAAAATGGGGTCATTTGGGGGGTTTGTGCCATCTTGGCATTTTATGGCCTTCAAAACTGTTATAGGTAGTGAGGAGTGAAATCAAAAATTTACGCCCTTAGAAATCCTGAAGGCGGTGCTTGGTTTCGGGACCCCGTACGCGGCTAGGCTCCCAAAAAAGTCCCACACATGTGGTATCCCCGTACTCAGGAGAACCAGCAGAATGTATTTTGGGGTGCAATTCTACATATGCCTGTGGCCTGTGTGAGCAGTATATCATTTAGTGACAACTTTGTGCAAAAAAAAAAAAAGTTTGTCATTTTCCTGCAACTTGTGGCAAAATATAAAATATTCCATGGACTCAATATGCCTCTCGGCAAATAGCTTGGGGTGTCTACTTTCCAAAATGGAGTCATTCCCATTGCCCCAATGCCCAGATGGTTTTGTGCCATCTGGGCATTTTATGGCCTTCAAAACTGTGATAGGTAGTGAGGAGTAAAATCAAAACTTTACGCCCCTAGAAATCCTGAAGGCGGTGCTTGGTTTCGGGCCCCGTACGCGGCTAGGCTCCCAAAAAGTCCCACACATTTGGTATCCCCATACTCAGGAGAATCAGCAGAATGTATTTTGGGGTGCAATTCCACATATGCCCCGTGGCCTGTGTGAGCAATATATCATTTAGTGACAACTTTGTGCAAAAAAAAAAGTTTGTCATTTTCCTGCAACTTGTGGCAAAATATAAAATCTTCCATGGACTCAACATGCCTCTCAGCAAATAGCTTGGGGTGTCTACTTTCCAAAATGGGGTCATTTGGGGGGTTTGTGCCATCTTGGCATTTTATGGCCTTCAAAACTGTGATAGGTAGTGAGGAGTGAAATCAAAAATGTACGCCCCTAGAAATCCTGAAGGCGGTGCTTGGTTTCGGGGCCCCGTATGCGGCTAGGCTCCCAAAAATTCCCACACATGTGGTATCCCCATACTCAGGAGAAGCAGCTAAATGTATTTTGGGGCGCAATTTCACATATAACCATGGTATGTGTGAGCAATATATCATTTAGTGACAACTTTTAGTACATTTTTTTTTTATCATTATTCCATCACTTGGGACAAAAAAAAATATTTTATGGGCTCAACATGCCTCTCAGCAATTTCCTTGTGGTGTCTACTTTCCAAAATGGGGTCATTTGGGAAGTTTTTGTACTGCTCTGCTATTTTAGCACCTCAAGAAATGACATAGGCAGTCATAAACTAAAAGCTGTGTAAATTCCAGAAAATGTACCCTAGTTTGTAGACGCTATAACTTTTGTGCAAACCAATAAATATACATTTATTGACATTTTTTTTTACCAAAGATATGTGGCTGAATACAATTTGGCCTAAATGTATGACTACAATTTGAGTTTATTGGATTTTTTTTATAACAAAAAGTAGAAAATATAATTTTTTTTCTAAATTTTCGGTCTATTTCTATTTATAGCGCAAAAAATAAAAACCACAGAGGTGATCAAATACCATCAAAAGAAAGCTCTATTTGTGGTGAGAAAAGGACGCAAATTTCATTTGGGTACAGCATTGCATGACCGCACAATTAGCAGTTAAAGCAACGCAGTGCCAAATTGATGATGGCAGATGGCAGAACAGGTCTCTGGGATAATAATCCCCAGAGCCTGGGGGGAGATGCCTGTCGAGAACTTGAGGTCATGCAGGCTTCTCCCCGTCGCCAAGTACCGCAGGGTGGCGACTAACCTCTGCTTCGGAGTGATGGCTTGCCTCATGCAGGTATCCTGCCTGCTGATATAGGGGGTCAACAAATATGGGGTCCATCATCCGGAGAAAGTTCTTGAAATCATCAGGATTATTCTCATGGATCTCATGGTGCAAAGGCATGTGACAGAACTGGTCACACTGGAGCAACCAATTCTTGGTCCATGAACTCCTCCCCACCCTGTTCATGGACTGGGCTTGTGTCAAAGTAAGGACCCCAACACCAAGCCCCCACACAGCACAAACTCTATGAGCAGTACGTATCAGCATTGTTTCTGGATATTGAGCAGGGTTATCTCAGCAGAATCTTGAGCACCTACATAGGCCTCAGACAGGCCTAGCAGCCAGGAGCTGTTTCACACACATCCAAGGCCGAAGCCCTGGACGAGAAGACTAAGATCACCTGACTTCTTTCCAATAAATTGCTTGTCCTAGCATTCATAGCAGTGAATCTAATTGGCTGAGAAAAGTATGTTTATCCATAACTTGAATGTACTGTAGCTCATCATACTAATGTGGACAGTGAGTGCACATGTACTGTGAGTGCACTTGTGTTGCGAGTACCTGTGTATTGTTTTGTTGAGAACCTGTGTATTATTGAGTATTAGTGTCAGGAAACTAGTTGTTAGTTAATTTGGACAGAGTATAACCCCCAATCCTCATTAAATTAGTAGGTACGATGCCCCGTGGGTGTGGAGATGGGACTCAGTGTACATCTTGCGGCATGTATGCGTTCCTTAAATATCCGATCAAGGGCAAATACTGCTGTGCAAATTGTAAGCACATTGTTTCCCTGGAAGCCCAGGTTCTGAATTTAGAGAAGCAATTGTCAACACTGAGAAGTCCCTCCATACTAAAGGAGAGTTGGGTTCATAGCAGGCAGGTGTTGGCAGGGGCCAGCACAGAGGCGGGTGGAGATAAAGAGGTGCAGGCACCAAAGCAGAGTAGGTGGGTGAAACCAATCAGGGACCAGCACTGCTGGAGCTGAGTGACTCCCATAGCTGCCAGGGTAATGACTGTTCCACTGAGTGGGGGAGTAAAGCCAAGGGAAAGGAAAGACAGATTCTGGTTGTAGGGGACTCAATTCTTAAGCCTCATACACATGATCGGACTTTGTACAAACTTGCCCATGGATTTCTGTACAAAGGGCGTTGGCTGTCAACTTGTTAAGCATACACACGGCAGGACTTTTTAGGCAACAAATATGAACATAGTGACATTACAATGTACTGATGACACTTCAAAAGGGGAAGTTCAATTCTCCGGCGTCACCCTTCGGGCTCCTTCTGCTAATTTCATGTTAGTAGACGTTTGGTCAGTGCTGATTCGCGTTTTTCAGTTTCATGTGTTTCCTGTTCGTTTCTGACCGTTCGTTGGTCAACCAGCCATGTTGCGCAATCCAACGAGAGAGAGTGCTATTTATGAGCTTGGAGTTCTTGCTGTGACTCTAGCCCGGTCCAGGAATAATCGGAGTAGTAGGATAAGGAGTGTTTGGGCCAAAGCTTGATTACTTAATCGTGACCAATTTTGTCATATGCCCTTGCTGCGTGAGCTGCAGGAGAATAATCGGAATGATTTTCGTAATTACCCCTGGATGATGGACTCCTGCTTTCAGCAACTATTGTCCTTGCTGTCCCCCTATATTATGAAGCAGGACTCCTGCATGAGGGCTGCTATTCCAGCAGAGCAAAGGCTCATAGCCACCTAGCATTACTTGGCGACAGGGAGAAGTCTCCAGGATATAACGTTTATTACTGGTATCTCTCCCCAGGCTTTAAGAATCATTATTACTGAGACATGTAGTGTCATCATCCAAGTCCTGCAGAAGGACTATATCCATGTAAGTTTTCTTGCTTTAATATCACCTTCATGTTTTCTAATGCTGTGAATGAATGTCCTCTTTGTCCTCATGCATGCTGTAACCTTTTTCGTGGCCTACATGCATATTTTCCTTCACTAACCTCCCCAGCATGCTACCCTGGGCCCATATCCACCTAGCCTAGTAACTTAACACTGTTTTTTTATGCTTCATTTTAATGTTTACCCTAAACACCCCCTAAAATGTGTCCCAATCTTATTTTGTTATGATGAATTTATCATTATGATTTCTCATTATGAGGGGCTACCACAATCCCTGTGCTGTGCTCATTATGAGGGGCTACCACCATCCCTGGTGCTGTGCTGACTTCCTGTGTTTTTAACTTCATCATAATGAATAATCGTAATTAATGAACATTCTTATTTTGTTTGATGTATGTCAAAATGTGTATAGATTTGGACAGTGTGTATTCTTATTTTTGGATTATGCCACTTCTTACCGGTCCACTGGCCTGCCAATCTTGTAAAGATGGAGGGGCTGGCCAAATTAACCTTAATTTTTAATGCATTTAGCTCTCATGGAAGTGTAGAGGTTTAACTGTCCAAAACTCCCCCCCTAACATTTTTAGAATGTGCCACCAGAGGGGGTGAGGAAGCACATAATTATAACGTACCCTTTTTTTGTAAACACACATTTAAATGTTATAATATTATGTTGCCCAACAATGTTTGTGTCAAATATTGTTGCAATTTTATGTGCTCAAGTATAAATTATTTTTTCTTTGTTTGACTCCACAGTTTCCTTCAAACTCCCAGCAATGGCAGGATGTGGCGGCACAGTTTGCATGTTTTAGCATGTGAGGATAGTCCCAACACCCAACTCAGGATCATATTTTTTTAATTATAAAGGGTTTTGCAGCATAGTTGTTGTGTCAGCAAACTACGAGTTACTGTACATGGATGTTGGTACGAATGGCCGCCACTCTGATGGAGGTGTCATGATGCATACCGAATTCTACGATCCGCTACAGAAAGGGATCTTACATTTGCCACATGCTCACGACAATATTGAGGGACTAAATTTTGTGTTTGTGGCAGATGAGGCCTTTTCTTTGGCGGAACATATTCTAAAGCCCTTTCCAATGAGGAACCTCACCTCAGAACAACACATTTTCAATTATTGGCTCTCTTGTGCCAGAAGGGCTGTGGAAAATGCCTTTAGCATCTTTCAAGTAGATTTATGCCCTGTACACACGGTCGGATTTTCCGACGGAAAATGTGCAATCGGAGCTTGTTGTCGGAAATTCCAACCATGTGTGGGCTCCATCTGACTTTTTCCATCGGAATTTCTGACACACAAAGTTTGAGAGCAGGCTATAAAATTTTCCGACAACAGAATCAGTTCGCGTAAATTCCCGACCGTGTGTAGACAATTCTGATGCACAAAGTGCCACGCATGCAAGTGGTTGAATGCAGCGTACGCTCTTCTTCTTTATAATGCTAGAAGAATTAAGTTGTTTTGCTGCTCATATTCACACAGACTTCTCTCAAACATATTTCTTTTTTATTTATCGTGATTTTATGAATATAATATTTTTATTTGTCACATCTCCCGAAAAGAATTTAATTTTTGGATGTTTTTAGATTGTTTTGTATTAATTTTATTAAATCCACATCTGTTATTTTTTGTATATATATTTTTTTTACTCCAGAATAGTTTTGGGTGTGTTTTGTGTGTCAATTTACCGCAACACCATTATTATCTTGTATTATTTAATCTCAAGGAGGTTGCTTGGTGTTGGTGTCTCTTGTTAATTTCACATTGTATTTTTGAAATGTACCTGCCTCCTCACAAACTGTCCTTTTTGAAGGAAAACACACATAGGAGCGTATAATAAAACAAATCAAAAATGTATTAAGGGGTCATAACCAAAGAAAGAGGGAGGCAACGCTGGAGAGACAGCAGAAACTGGTGAAGCCTTTGGCCCCCAGGGTACACATCAATTATTTTACTGCAAAATTGGTGGCCTGAGGAGTCCATATATAAGGGAGTACAATCTGGTCCAGAAGTCCAAGAGATCATGAACAGCAGCAGATGACATACATGTCCCCAGGCTGTGGTCATACAAGAGCCTGCATCTTTTGTCAGACCAGACTGAACCACGAGTGGGTGTGGCTCTCAGGGATGGAGAAGCCTCCTGAATCAGCCTGAGCATTGAATCCTCCACGTTGCTCCCCTTCCTGGGTCTTTTGTTTGGAAGGCGGAGGGGAGGAACCTGGGATTCTGTGAGGCTCCTAATGGGCCCTGCCACCTCCTGGCTGACACTTACCCCTGCCTCCTCCTGGCTGCCACTTACTCCAGACACCTCCTGGCTGCCACTAACTCTGGACACCTCCTGGCTGCCACATTCCACAGCCTCCTCCTGTGTGCCACATTCCACAGCCTCCTCCTGGCTGAGGTCTTCCTGTGTATGAAAAAGGGAGATAGTTTTAGTTTTTTCTTCATCAATCACACACAATTTTCAGCTCATGACTGTTGGAAATTGAATGTTAACAAATATAAAAGACTATCATTCTGAGCCCAGTATTTTTCATTCTTGTCCCAATTATTTTTGCCCACTACTGTCTATTGATATGTAAAACACTTTATTAAATCAGCAACTAGTGATCATTAATAACATCTAGTAAACATCATTTATTTATTGTCCAGAAAGCTGTAGAACAATGCTATACCTGACTCAAGCTAGGCTCCTCCATTTCTTCCTGGCTGGAAGTCCCAGGTTGGACATCGGAAGCCTCAGCTGGGGTGCAAGATAGGATGGAAGGAAGAGTGGAAGGAAGGGTTGAGAGGGATTCCCTGACTTCAGTCTGGTCTGACAGAAATCGCAGTCTCTCATAGTACCACAGCCTGGGGACATAAACGTCATTTGCTGCAGCTCCTGATCTCTGGGAATCCTGGACCTTCTTGTGCTCCCTAAGATAAGTGCTCCTCAGGCCACCACTTTTGGCTTTTAAATAGGGGATGGTTGCCGTGGGGACCACCGGCTTCACCAACTCCAGCAGTTTCTCCAGCGCTGCCTGTCTCTTTTGTTTATGATTGTAATGCAGGTGTTTGACCTGCCACAGACAGGGCAGCTCCCTGTACTTGTCTATGAACAGGGGGAGGAAGTTGTGGTCATTGAAGCCATCCATTTTATCTGCAATACACAAGACAAACCCTAATGTCAGGCTCAAGTCTCCTAATCTTGTCCCAATATAGGCCTCAATCTATAAGCAATATAGGCCCAAGTTCAAATGTTACCTTCGTTATCACGATCAGCGCTTCCGACACTCCTTCCTCCGCTCACAGATTGTACGTATACGACACACGCGTGTTATGCTTTATATACACTGCGCATGCGTGAAACTCCGCCCGCTCCTGACGTTCTTTCTAGTCTATTCCCCGCCCCTTCTCATTTGGCGCAGTGGAGAAGAGCACATGGCGGAGACAGAGCATGTGCGTGATAATTACAGCCCAGAGCTAGAAACGTCACAATCCCGTAGGAGATGATTTAAGGCCTCAAATATGGCCTTTGTAGAGATGGTGGAGATGGTCGACATATTGAAAAGGGCCTACTATTACGGGAAGTATGGACCTTACCCCAACCCCAATGTCAGAAAGGCCAAGATCATGGCGAAAGTTGTGAAGAGTCTGCACAGGAATTTTGGGGTATGACGATCCAAGGATCAGCTCAGGAAGCGGTGGTTGGACCTCAAATTAAGGGAGCACGATCAGTATAGAAGGATCAGGAGAGTGCTGCAAAAAAGTATGTAGTTGTCCTGTGTTTCTATTCTTTATTTTTATTACGTTTGTGCTTTTCTTTACTGTTGTACAGTTTTAAAATGGCAAATTTCATGTTCATGGACATATTATTTGTTCATAGGAAACATTGTTCGTTTGTCCAATAAAACACCATGTTTTGTCCAGATGCAGTTCAATACATTTTTTCTGGCCTACTTCTCTTAAAATAATTTTGTTGTCTAGATGGGTTAGTAACTAGAATGAAATGCAAACTAGATTCTGTGTAAGGAGAGGACACTCAGCAACACATCTGGATGCTGGAGCACTAGTGTGGGACACCAGAACACCCTTTTTATTAGGGGGCCCACTCAGGTGCTCCAGTGTATACTATAGGGGTGTCTCCATCTCTGCCAAAATAGACAATCATACCGCATTTCCAAGCAATGTTTCATATTCCTATTTCTGCCATCAAATATCTGTGCTAAGTATACCTTTTTTTTTACATAGGAGAGAAAAGTCTCAGAGGACACCACTCATCAGAGGAGACCACGGACCCCCCACCTCCGGAAGAAGGGGAAATCCCCCAAACCCAACCAGAGGAGGAGGAGGGAGACGCTGTGGAAATTGTCACCACAACAGGTGAGTGTCTGCGACCACAGGCTCAGGTAAGAGATGGATGCCTGCATATTTATAATACATGGTGTGTTTTTTTTTTTAGATTTTAGGTGATCGTGATGTTGTGGAAGAGGAATGTCACTTCACCAGTGAAAGTGCCCAGATCCTCATCGGGGAGATAATGGGGTGTAATAGGGATTTGGAAAACATCAAGCAAAACATCAATGATATTCAAAACAAAATTAATAACATCATTGATGTTTTAGGGAGAATTTAAAACACCCAGAAATCCCTAACTTATTTCTGTTTTTTCTTGACAATTTTTTGACATATTATAGAAAAGCCAAATTTTGAAGATGCACACAGTGTGTCAAAATGTGCTATCTGCCATCACGGGAGATCAATGTACGCGTTTTGTGGGTGCAACCCCTTCCTCAATAATAAAGAAGCTGAGTGGAAGGGGTTGCACCCACAAAACGCGTACATTGATCTCCCGTGATGGCAGATAGCACATGTTGACATTAGGCAATTTGTGTGCATCTTCAAAATTTGGCTTTTCCAGGGGTGATTTCACCCCATCTGCTGAATGCAATATCAAACACAGTTTATAAATACTCATGTCTGATATTGCCTTCACTTTCTTCAAAAGTTGAACTTTGTAAGTTCCAGAGTTGTGTATTTTTTATGGTTTTAAACATGCCTGTTTTGCCTTAAAAGGCAATTTCTACTTTTAATGTGACCTAAAAAATTGCTATACAACAAACATGTTGGTTTGTTCAAAAACCCTTTTATAAATGCACATGTGATTGTGCTTTGATTAAAAAGATTGATAATGAACAATGTGTGGCTTCTTCTTTCAATGTACAAAAGCATTTTTTTGTCGTAAAGTTGGTGTTTTCAGTGGCAATGGGGTTTATTTACTAAAGGCAAATCCACTTTGCACTACAAGTGCAGTTTCAGTGCAGTCTCAAGTGCACTTGTAGTGCAAAGTTTATTTTCCTTTAGTAAATAACACCCAACAGTGCTTTCTAATTTTACACAATCACGCACTTTTCAGGACTCCCCAAATTTCGGTCATGGTCAGCTAAAAGAAAGCCAAGCAGTAAATCAAACCAAATATTTGTTCAGTTTAAAATATATTTTTTATTTAAAAAATGTCTCCGACATTGTCTGGCATATGGATGGCCCCCCTACCTGCAAAGTATTCCATGTATCTTAGACGGACCTCACGGGCACTCTGGGGGGGCAAGCCAGGACGGCCAGTTTCAAGCGCCATCAGGGTTGGTTCATTATGAATTCTGGCCTCAGACCTAACTAAGCCAGCATAGTTCACAGAATTTCTCCTTAAAAACTTCTGGAGAACACAGCAAGTGAGGATGATGTGATTGAGTTTATATTCCGCCATGTGTATCGGTGTAATAAATAGGCGGAACCGGCTGGCCATTATAACAAACGTGTTCTCAACCACTCTTCTGGCTCTGGCCAGCCGGTAATTAAAAACCCTCTGGTCCGGGTTGAGGGTCCTCATAGGGAATGGCCGCATAAGATGGTCCCCCAGCGCAAACGCTTCATCCGCAACAAAGACAAATGGGAGTCCTTCTGAATTGTCTTCCGGAGGTGGCAAGCCCAAGCTGCCATTCTGGAGACGCCTTTAGAACTCGGTCTGGGCGATGACTCCACCATCCGACATCCGGCCATTTTTCCACATGTCCACATACAGGAACTCGTAAGTAGCCGACACCACCGCCAACATCACAACACTATTGAACCCCTTGTAGTTGCAATAGTATGACCCCGAGTTGGGTGGTGGAACGATGCGGACGTGTTTTCCATCAATTGCCCCTCTGCAGTTATGAAAGTCCCACCGCTGGGCAAAGTGGGAGGCCACAGTCTGCCATTCCTGTGGTGTAGAAGGAAACTGTGGAGTTAAACAAGAACTAAAAATGAATCATTTTGCACATAAACATTGAAAGCAGATTAGACACAAACATTCTTGGCCAACATCAGTATAACATTTATTTTAGGGAGTATTTAAAGACAAAGGTATAAGGTTCACCTATCCGATTCCTACCCCCCTTCTCATGGGCCATTTTAAAAATTTTAGGGGGGGAGATGTTTTGGCCAGGTAACCCTCTCCACTTCATTGATAGATGAATGCCTAAATAATGTGTATTACTTTGGCCAGCCCATCCTTACTTACACTATTGGCAGCCCACTGGACAGGTAAGGAGTGTCATAATACAAAGATATGAATACACACTGTACACATTTTAGCACATTTTTACATTCTGCTATTACCTATCAAGATAATAATAGGATACAAAAACTTTAAACAGTACCATTTGAAAGTATTCAGGCTACATGCTTTGGTGAATTCATCCATAAATCTGACCACAAAAGAGGTAGGTATAGTGTGTATGGGTTTGGCAAAGTCGGCAGATAGAGGATTGGTATCAGCTGAGTTAGCAGTTGGGTGGGAGGGTTCCAAATGATTTTGAGACCCAAAAAAAAGCCTCTGGCACTTTGCCTGAATTTAAGCACTTCAATACATGGCACTTATACACCTTCCTGCCCAGACCAATTTTCAGCTTTCAGCGCTGTCACACTTTGAATGACCATTGCGCGGTCATCCAACACTGTACCCAAATTAAATTTTTATCATTTTGTTCCCACAAATAGAGCTTTCCTTTGGTGGTATTTGATCACCTCTGCGGTTTTTATTTTTTGCTAAACAAATAAAAAAAGACCGAAAATTTTGAAAAAAATAAAAGTTTTCCATTTGTTTCTATTAAAAATTTTTGTAAATAAGTAAGTTTTCTCTTTCACTGATGGGCACTGATAAGGTGGCACTGACAGGCACTGATAAGGCGGCACCGATGAGGTGGCACCAATGAGCGGGCACTGACGGGCACTGACGATAGGCACTAATATGCGGCACTGATAGGCGGCACTGATGGGTGGCTCCGATATGCAGCACTGATGGGCATTGATAGGTGGCACTGATGGTTACTCATGGGTGGCACTGGGTGGCACTGGTGGGCATTGATAGGCGACACTGATGGGCACTGAAAGGCTGCAAAGATGGGTTCTTATGGGTGGCACTGATGGGCACTGATAGGCGGCACTGCTGGGCACTGATGGGCACTGATAGGCAGCACTTCTAGGCACTGATGGGCACTGATACGTGGCACTGATGGGCACTGATTCCCGGCACTGATAGGCATCCCTGGTGGCACTGGCAGTGGTAGGCATTGTGAGTGGGGAACTGATTGGCAGCTGCCTGGGCATTGATTGGCCGCTGCCTGGGCACAGATTGGTATTTCCCTGGGGGTCTAGGGGGCATACTTGGTGGTCCTGGGTAGCTTCCCTGGTGGTCCTGGGCGGCTTCCCTGGTGGTCCGGGGTGGGATCCGAGGGGGGCTGTGCTGATAATCAATCAGCACAGACCCCCCTGTCAGGAGAGCCGCCGATCGGCTCTTCTCTACTCGCGTCTGTTAGACGCGAGTGAAGAAAAAGCCGATCACCGGTTCTTCCTATTTACATCGTGATCAGCCGTGATTGGACACTTCTGATCACGTGGTAAAGAGTCTCTGTCAGAGACTCTTTACCTAGATCGGTGTTGCAGGGTGTCAGACTGACACCCCACAACAACGATCGCCGCGATGCATGCCCCAGGGCGCGCAGGGGCTCAATATCCTGCGGACGTCATATGACGCCCAGTCAGGGTATTGAAACCACTTTGCCGCCATCATTCTGCTATATGGCGGGCGGCAAGTGGTTAAAGCACAAATCACATTTTTACACATTTTAGGGGGTATTTAGGGTAAAGCACTACTATGGAGCTGACAAAATACATTGTTAAGCGACTAGACAAGGTGGATATAGGCCCAGGAGAGCATGCTGGGAGGTAAGTGAAGGCAAATATGTATGAAGGACAAACATTTTTTTTTTTTAAATCCAGCATGCATGAGGACAAAGGAGACATTCACAGCATATTACAATCATGGTAATTAAGGAATGAGGAAAGAAATACAATATATTATCAAACATTAAATACAATAAAATGTGATGTTAAAGGATAAAAAATCTTACCTTAATATACTCCTTCTGCAGGACCTGGATGATGCCAGAACAGGTCTCTGGGATAATGATCCCTAGAGCCTGGGGGGAGATGCCTGTCAAGAACTTGAGGTCCTGCAGGCTTCTCCCCGTTGTCAAGTACCGTAGGGTGGCGACTAGCCTCTGCTCCGGAGTGATGGCTTGCCTCATGCAGGTATCCTGCCTGCTGATATAAGGGGTCAGCAAAGCCAACAAACGGTGAAATACGGGGTCCGTCATCCTGAGAAAGTTCCTGAAATCATCAGGATTATTCTCACAGATCTCACGGAGCAAAGGCATGTGACAGAATTGGTCACGCTGGAGCAACCAATTCTTGGTCCATGAACTCCTCCTCGCCCTGTTCATGGACTGAGCTTGTGTCAAAGTAAGAACTCCAACACCAAGCCCCCGCACAGCACGAACTCTACGATGAGTACGTACATGCAACATGGCTAGAAAACGGTCGGCTGGTCAGAACGCACTGAAGAACAGCAAGGCCTGTGAAGAGCTACCTAAAAAACAGTAATGAAAGGACAAGAACACAATGACAAATCAATGGGAACTCGCTGCACGCACTGAAGACCAGATACAAACCCACAAGCACAAACTGAACAGCAGAAATACGATCTGAAAACCACGAGTCTGAAAAAGCGTGAATCGTCTCTCACCAAACTTTTACTAACACGAGATTAGCAAAAGGAGCCCAAAGGGTGGTGCGCTTGGTATTGAACTGCCCTTTTATAGTCTCGTCGTATGTGGTGTACGTCACCGCGTTCTTGGTGTTCGGAAATCCTGACAACTTTGTGTGACCGTGTGTATGCAAGACAAGTTTGAGTCAACATCCGTCGGAAAAAATCCATGGATTTTGTTTTCAGAATGTCCGATCAATGTCCGATCGTGTGTACAGGGCATTAGGCTGTTTTTAACCGCCATAAACTTGGCAGAGTATAAAATCAACCATGTGGAAACAAATGATCGCTTATTTCCTAAAACAATACAGCCCTAACCCCATTTCGGAATCCTTCTACCACGATTTAGACAAACCCCTGAATAAGGAAGAAGCAGAGCTAGCATTGACTTTACTGAAGACTGGTAAAAGCCCTGGACCTGACGGACTGAAAGTAGTATATTATAAAACCTTCATAAACATCTTGACCCCTATTTTTAAATCGATATTTGATGCTTGTGCATTGCCCACCACACATCCTCGTGATTTATTGACGGCCCACATAACGGTTATTCCTAAACCGGGAAAAGACTCATCAGCACTAGTAACCAATTACAGACCCATCTCATTATTAAATGTGGACATTAAGTGGTACGCCAAAATATTGGTTAATAGACTGCTCCCTCTACTTCCCAACCTTATCCACCTTGACCAGGTAGTATTTATCCCTTGTAGAGAGGTGAGGGATAATACTCTCAAAAGCAATTAATATCCACCACTGGCTTACAGCCACTCAACGCTGGGGGTTTCTCTTGTCATTAGACGTGGAGAAGGCATTCAATAGAGTGGCCTGGGATTACATGACGGAAACTCTACAAACCACTGGCCTTTCTGCCCGTATGCTTAATTTTATCCTTATGTTATACTCCACTCCCAATGCGAGAGTGCGCGTCAACGGCCACCTATCTGATGCCTTCTCCATCTCTAATGGAACCCACCAGGGATGCCTCTTATCCCCTCTAACTTTTGTTCTTACATTGGAGCCATTACTGAGATGCATCAGAGCAAATCCAGATATTAAAGGAATTGATGTGAATAGACGCACCTACATATTAGCTGCTTTTGCAGATGACATACTCCTATTCATATCTGAACCTCTGGCAACTATACCAAACCTTCTTAAAAATCTTGACCACTTTAAACTTTTGTCTAACCTCTAAATCAACTTTGCAAAATCCACCGCCCTAAATATCATGCTACCCCTAGAACCATGCTCGCAATGCCAAAAAAACTTCCTGTTTAAATGGAATAACCACAAACTTACTTACTTAGGTTTTCAACTAACCACCTCCCTAACAGATCTATACTCTGCAAATTACCAATCCTTAATACAGACTATAATTCAAGACTTAAAGAAGTGGGCTGTAGGACTTTTTTCATGGTTCGGTATGGCGGCCATAATAAAGATGAACATCCTACCACAGATACTATATCTTCTCCAAACAGTCCCGATCAGACTCCCACCTGCCTCCTTTACAGATTATCGCAAAGCTTACACAGATTTTATTTGGGGTACAATGCATCCCAGACTGAACTACGCGAGACTCACCATCCCTAAACTCAAGGGGGGCTTAGGCTTACCAGATATCAGGAATTTATCAGCAAGCTTGCCACTTAACTGGAATTATCGATTGGAATATACACTCCACAACTAAAGATTGGGTTCAACTGGAAAACTCCATATCTCCTATCCCACTAGCTCAAATTCCATGGCTGACCTCTAACCACACCCCGTCTATCTGTAATTCCCACCCCCTAATTCACCCTATACTTACCGTATTTAGACAAAATGCACCAAAAACAAAAACTCCTCAAGCATAGGCCCGATGACCCCACTTAGACTAAACCCTGACTTTACCCCGGGAATGCAGACAACCTTTTTGAAAAAGATATGGCCACACGCAAAGGTCCAAGCTGCACACTTCTTTGAAAATGGCCTCCCTCTCTCATATACCAATTTAACAGCTCAATTACAAACGGGTGTACTCCCCTATTGGACGTATGTACAAATCAGACATTTTCTTTATACCAAGGCAAATAGCTCAGATTGGTTAAGACCTCTCACCCCATTCAAAGAAGTATGCTTAAAAACGAATCCACAAAGACACCCCATATCCTACACATATGCCTTACTGTTTCCAGACCAGAACCCCTTAAAAAACTGGACCAACAATAAATGGGACAAAGATCTTTCCATACACCTATCAGATATTGATTGGGAAACCATCTACACAATTGCCCATAAGGGGTCGTTGAATATTTACGCGCAAGAAAGCGCATTCAAATTAATCTCAAGGTGGTATAGAATACCCCTCAAACTTCATCACATTTACCAAGCACTTTCTCCACTTTGTTGGAGATGTGGAACAGAACCCGGATCCTTATTACACATATGGTGGTCATGCTCTAAAATCCAACCTTTTTGGAAGGAAGTACACAGACTGATCCACCTGATAACTACCTACTCGCTGGAATACAACCCAACACAATTCTTACTACATCAATTCCTTCCTCTCACCTACTAGCATTATGAGGAAGGGGTTGCACCCACAAAACGCGTACATTGAGATTCCCTGATGGCAGATAGCACATGTTGACACACCGTGTGCCTCTTTAAAATTTGGCTTTTAAAACGTACAAATATAAAAAATAGAATCTGATCATCTAAAAAAAAGGAGTTATATTCTGCTGTATGATATCCAGGTGATTGCGCATTGCGTCGATCTCCCCATTCCACGCCATGATTTTGGTAATGAGGGTTTGGGCGCTGGCGATAGTAAAAGGTTCTGCCGCTTCCCCTTCCACAACTAGAACATCACCTAAAATTGATGAAAAAAGATGTTTTCAGAAATATGCAGGCATACATAGATTACCTGAAGCTGGGGTGTCAGACACTCACCTGGTGGAGTGCCTCTCCTTCCTCCACATCCTCGGGGGGGCTGGGGCTTACTTCCCATTCAGGCTGGCGAGGTTGGGGGTCCCTGGGATCCTGTTGTCTGAGTCTTTTCTCCCCTATGAGAATGAAACAAAAGGTATACTTAGCACACAGATATTTGAGTCCAGAAATAGGAATATGAAACATTGCTTTGAAGTGGTGTACAATTGTCTATATGGGAAGAGATCCAAGTTGAAGACATGTTTAAAAATCCCTTTTAACCAAACTGCAATACTTACCTTTTTTGGCCAAGTTTCACAGATGGAGACACGCTGACTGAGTATCCACTGGAGCACCTGTGTGGGTTACCCTAAAAAATGTTCTCTGGTGTCCCACACTAGTGCTCCTGAGTCCAGATGTGTAAACAGCTGCTGAGTGTCCTCTCCTTACATTCCACTGAATCAAGTTTGCAATTCATTAAAATTTCAAAGACATCTAGACAACAATGTCTTAAACTTCTTTCAATAAGACAAATTAGCATGAGCAAAATGTAGGTATGACCCTGTTTCAGCTAAATACATCGTATTTATTGGCAAACGATCGATGTTCCCTACGTACGATTTTTCCTACGAATGAACGATTACTGTACAACAGTAAAGAAATAATCATAATAGGAACACACGACAAGTACTTACTTTTTTGAAGCACCTTCTTTATTTTGCAATACTGATCCAGCTCCCTCAGTTTAATGTTGGACCAGCACTTCCTTAATTGGTCTTTGGACCGTTGTACCCCAAACTTGTGCTCCAGAGTGTTCACAACTGTAGCCATGATTTTGTCCTTTCGCAAATTGGGATGGGTGTACGGACCATGTTTCCCATCATAATCCTCCCTGAGCAAGTTCTCCACCATCTCCACCATTTCATCAAAGGCCATGTTGGTGGCCTTAAATCTCCTTGTCCTGGATCGGGGTTTGTGGCTTCGGGCTTTTCTCCTCACTAGATGACAAATTGCCAAACACCTGTGTCTCCGCCATGTTGCTCCTACTGCGCACTGAAGAGAGAAGGGACGGGGAATATTTGAGAAAAAAAAAAAAAAGGGGCGGGCAATGCGGTCGGAGTTTCACGCATGCACAGTCTATATCAAACTAACACGCGTTCCGTACATAGGCCCACACATGATCAGAATATCCAATGAAAACTGCATTTGTAGTGCACTTGTAGTGCAAAGTTGATTGGTCTTTAATAAATAAAACCCACTGTGTGTTTGTTGCCTTTTGCTAACTACATGTATGGAAAATAACATAATTTAGACATGTGATCATTAGGGATGGGCCGAACCGGTTCAGACCAGAACGACCGAACACCGCGAAAGTTCGGACCCGAATAACGACCCCCATTAAAGTCAATGGGACCCGAACGTCAAATATCAAAAGGTGCATTGCAGAATATGGAATCTGGTCACGGCCCAGCGTCATGACGCTCGGAGAGTGGAGGTTTCACGCATGCGCAGTGTATATCAATCCAGAACGAGCGTGCGATGTAATGGACATAGTAACATTCCGAATAGGCGCGAGACAAACGCAAGCCGAAAGTAGCCACGAAAAAAAGGTATGTTTCTAAATTCTGTAGCTACCACTAGCACTTTTAAATGACTTTCTTTTCCTTAAGAAATTTAATTTTGCTCTCGGACTGTTGTAAACATGGGATTAATGTGCAACTTTACAGGCATACTATAGACACTCACCAGGTATGAAATGTAAAGTAATATTTAACTTTTATTGTTTCACTTTAAGCCCGTTTTTAAAATGTTCTTTTGCATTGATACATGTCCCCTGGGGCAGGACCCAGGTCCCCAAACACTTTTTATGACAATAGCTTGCATATTAACCTTTAAGATTATCACTTTTGAGTTCTCCCATAAACTTTTAAAGGGTGTTCTGCGGTTTTTGAATTTGCCACGAACACCCCAAACTGTTTGCTGTTCGGTGAACGGGCGAACAGCTAATGTTCAAGTCAAACTCATGTTAGACCCGAACAGAAAGCCCATCCCTACTGCTTACATAAAGGCCTATATTGTGACCAGATTATGAGCTATACGCCACCCATTATGGTTTGTCTTGTGTTCCGTTTTGCAGCCATCTGATACTTGTCACCAAAATGCTGAAGTCAGGTTTGAATTCACACGAATTCCTTAGCCAATTTATAGAAAAATACAGGGAGCTCATCTGTCTGTGGCAAGTCAAACATAAGGATTATTGCAATAAAACAAAGAGGATGGCAGCAATTGAGAAACTGGTGGACTTTGCGAAGACTGTGCACCCCAGAGCAACCTACAGTTTGATAAAGACCAAAATTGGGGGCCTCAGAAGCATGTATAACAGGGTAGAAAAGAAGATCGAGGAATCCAAAAAATCAGGAGCAGCAGCCGAAGACGTCTATGTACCCAAGCTGTGGTATTTCAACAGCCTCCAATTTTTGTCTGATCAAACTATACCACGCAGATCTCTCTCCACACTACCCTCCACATCAGCTGAGGCCACCGATACTGAGCCTGATCCTACACAGGATGAAGAGGAGGAGGAGCTCAGCTTGACCCAGGTATAGCATTGTTTAAAAGCTTGGATGAAAAAAAATACAATGATGTTAATTAGATGTTAGTATGGATAATAATTTTTTGTGTTAAAAAAGTGAGTTCCATATCAGTAGACAGTAGTGGCCAAAAAGGATTAGGACAAGAATGAGAAATGCTGGTGTCAGAATGATAGTTTTTACTATTTGGACACATTCCAAATTAAAAAGTCATGAGCTGAAAAGTTTTTGTGATTGATGACCAAAAATTAAAATGATGTTGGTTTTTTACACACTGAAACTTTTGAGCCAAGAAGAGGTCGGGCCCAGCAGCCAAACAACTGAGTGCAGAATCCCTCCCCTGCGCCCTCCCAACAAAAGGGTCAGGAAGAGTCACCACCTGGATGAGGCCACAGCTGTCTTCCTAACTAGGGCTACATCTGTCATCACCACAGCACCCGATAGTGCTGAAGGGTTTGGCTGTTTTACAGCTAAAAAGCTCCTCAAGATTGACTCGGATCAAAGGGAGCTATGTGAGGTGATAGTCATCCAGCTCCTCAGCAAGGCCAGGAAACGAGAGCTAACCACAAAATCACATGTGTGTCATTTGGTCCACACACCTCCACCTCCTCCACAACAAGCCTACCCATCCCAGCAAGCCCACCCACCCCAGCAGCATGGTGGTCAGTGGCCAAATCAGCACCAGGATCCACAAAAAGGCCAGTGGTATGGGGAGTTTAGGGGCTACTAATCTAGCATGTTGTATTTTTTATTTGAGTATGATTTACTAGGCTATAATTTTTAAATTTTTCTGTGTATCATTTGCTCTTTTGGTTTATAATTTAGAATTTGGATGACAGAGAATATGTCTACTAATTTATTAATTTTATTTATGTTGTGAATGCACAATAAACAAAATGGCCTCAGCTGATGTGTAAAGAAGTGTAGAGAGCAATGTGCATGGTTTGGTCTGGTCTGCCAAAAAACACAGCCTGTTGTAGTACCACAGCCTGGGGACATGTGCCATCTGCTGCTGCTCACAATCTCTTGGAGTCCATGACCTTCTTGTGCCCCCACTGGTATGCACTCCTCAGGTTCCAAATTTAGCTCTTCACAAAATGTATGTCTGCCCTGAGGTTCAGAGGCTTCACCAGTTCCACCAGTTGATCCATTGCTGCCTTCCTCTTGATTTTGATATGGCATTCTTGTGCTTACTATTGTAAAAATATAACATTTCACTAAAAATAGAGATTATGTGTTTAACTTCTAATGACAGTTTGGGAGTAGGCAGGTACATTTCTAAGATTAGGAACAAGGGACAAAAATAGAGTTGGAGCTTTGAGCTTCAAAACCACTATGGGATAATGGGGTTGTGCTAACTTGCCAAAAAAAGACAACATTTTTTATTGATATCACTAGAACACAAATCCTTTGTAAATATGTTTGTTAGTACTCCGTCAGTATCACCAGCAAAGCAACTTTATTATTAAGCCATTAGAAAGAAAAAGAGAATGTGTGCTGCATTTCGAAATTTCATAATTTGGCACGTCACGAATGTGCCATCTTCATTACGAACGCTAGTTTTACAAGACCCACCACTTCCGGCTGGTTCTTGCTTCCGAGCATGTGTGTTTATACTGTGGACTAAAGTCCGATGGTTTTTGTGTACACATGATCGGACTAGCCAACGTAGGACTTTTCTTGCCGCCAAGTTTGTCTGTTCGCACAGCCAACATTTGTCCGATGAAAACCAAAAAAGTTTGTGCGATGGAGCATACACACGGTCGGATGTTGCCTTAAAACAGCTAATTTGCATGTTTGTTGTCAAAAAGTCTGATCGTATGTACAGGCCTTAAGAAGGACAGAGGGCAATCTGTCACAAAGATCTGAAGCGCCAAACTGTATGTTGTGTTCTGGGCGCTCGGGTTTGGCACATCACGGATCTGGTGGATAGATTACTGGGAGGGGCTGGGGAAGACCCAGCTGTCATGGTGTACATTGGCACCATTGACAAAGTAAGTGGAAGATGGAGTGTTCTAAAAAACGATTTTAGGGACTTAGGAGCTAAATTGAGGAAAAGGACCTTCAAGGTAGTATTCTTAGAAATACTACCGGTACCTCGAGCCACACCAAAAAGGCAGAGGGAGATTAGGGAAGTAAAGAAGTGGCTGAGGAGCTGGTGTAGAAAGGAGGGGTTTGGGTTCCTGGAGAACTGGGGCAACCAGCTCTATAGAAGGGACAGACTGCACCTAAACGGGGAAGGTGCAGATCTGCTGGGAGTGAAGATGGTCGAAAAGTTAGAGGGGCTTTTAAACTTGGTGACGGGGGGAGGGTCCAGAGTTAGAAATAGTCACCACGGAACATATTCCAGAGGGTATTATTAGGGGCATAAGTGGTAGGTTGACTAAAGCCCCTAAACCCAAGGTAAGTATAATAATAAGTCCTATTTGCAACCCCAGAGCACCCAATATGGAGATAGTGTACGACTGGTCTAAACTACATGGCATGTTCACCAATACCAGGGGTCTGGAGGACAAAATGGGAGAACTAGAGCTACTGTTGTACGAGGAGGATTTCATTCAGCTCTCATGATTGGCTTGGGACCATTGAAGGGTATTCAATATATCACAGGGATAGAGAGGGTAAAAAAGGAGGAAGGGGTATGTCTGTATATCAAAAATGATGTACAAGTGAATGTGAGAGATGACATCACTAAGGGAGCAAGGGAGGAGGTTGATCCTTATGGGTTGAGCTGCAAAGAGATGAAACTAAGGGGAAAGTAATACTGGGAGTATGCTATAGGCCCCCAACCAGAGGGATGAAGTGTAAGCGAACCTCCTATCACAATTTGGAATAGCGGCAAGAACGGGAAGGGTCATTATAATGGGGGATTTTAATTATCCAGACATAGACTGGGTGGAAGGAACCGCACATTCATCTAATGCTCGCCAGTTCCTAAATATCTTGCAGGACAATTTCATGGGTCAGATGGTAAATGCACCAACTAGAAACAAAGCGTTACTAAACCTACTGATTACCAACAATACAGACCTGATCACGGATGTGGAAATATGGGGCAATTTAGGAAACAGCGATCACAGGTCAATTAGTTTTAGTATAAATCACACAAATGGGAAACATAAGGGGAATACAAAAACACTGAATTTCAAAAGAGCCAACTTCCCTAAATTACGATCCTTGCTAGAAGATAATAATTGGGATAAAATCTTAGGAACAAAGAACACGGAGGAAAAATGGGTATGCTTTAAGAACATATTAACCATTAGCCGAGCAGCCGCCGTCATTTTACTGCGGCAGGTCGGCACGATCCAGCGAGCCGACGTAGCTATATGTCGGCTCGCGGGATGGAGATAGCAGGCGCACAAATGCGCCCGCTTCACAGCGGAGGTGCCGATGCTCATGGCCGATGGTCGCAATGACCATCGACCACGAGCGATTGCGGGCACGAGAGGCAGAACAGGGACGAGTGTGTGTAAACATACAAATCCCTGTTCTGTTCTGAGAGGCGTGACAGATCGTGACTTCCTATTAGCTAGGAACCACAATCTGTCACTTCCTCTAGGTCAGTCCCCTCTCCCTTTAGTTAGAAACACAAACAGGGAACACAGTTAACCACTTGATCACCCCCTAGTGTTAACCCCTTCCCTGCCAGTGACATTTTTACAGTAATTAGTGCATTTTTATAGCACTGATTGCTATATAAATGCCAATGGTCCCAAAAATATGTCAAAAGTGTCCGATGTGTCCACCATAATGTCGCAGTCCTGATAAAAATCGCAGATCACTGCCATTACTAGTAAAAAAAAAAAATAATAAAAATGCTATAAATCTATCCCCTATTTTGTAGACACTATAACTTTTGTGCAAACCAATCAATATACCCTTATTGCAATTTTTTTTACCAAAATATGTAGAAGAATACATATCGGCTTAAACTGAGAAAAAAAAAATTAGCTTTTACAAAAAAAAATGGGGATTTCTATTATAGCAAAAAGTACAAAATGTTTTTTCTAAATTGTTGCTCTTTTTTTGGTTATAGCGCAAAAAATAAAAACCGCAGAGGCGATCAAATACCACCAAAAGAAAGCGCTATTTGTGGGAAAACGGACATCAATTTTGTTTGAGTGCAGCGTCGCATAGCCGCGTAATTGTCAGTTAAACCGACGCAGTGCATAATCGCAAAAAATGGCCCGGTCATTCAGCAGCCAAATCTTCCGGGGCTGAAGTGGTTAAATAAGGGCATTAGCCAGTGCATCCCAATGGGAAATATATTTAAAAGAGCTAATAAAAGTCCTGGGTGGCTTAACTCCAATGTGAAAATGCATATGTAGGTATGTGGATTGTTACCAGAAAGTTTTGTACCTTCCAGTGTTCTGAACATTGTTTGTCCCTGTGATTATTCGGCAGCCAGTGCCCTCATACCTGTGCGCCAGCTGAGTGATTGGGCGTATAGTCCTTCTGGAATATACTGCGATACATTCCTGTACCCTAAGACTACAAATCCCAGAGACCATTGTAGTGGCCTAAAGGTTGCTGGGGCGAATGATAAAAGGAGCCCAGGAAGCCGGGAGCAATCTCTTACTCCTGGGCCTGATGCAAGACAGACCTCTCGGTGTGATACAGGGAGAGGTCGCGGCCTACCATGCAGAACAATACTTCCACCACAAGACCTGAGAGGCTGGGTCCTGTTATCCACTGTCAGACATCCTGTTACTAACATAATTCATAGCGCTTAACTATAGGTGCAGACATGTGGGAAAATTCACTACGGAAGACCGAGACAGAGGATGGCTGCCAGAGTGTCACCATCCATGTTCCTGTCCAGAAGACTGCAAAACTATTTGGGTCGTTGGTGAGAGAGCAATCTGCTCGATCTTTATCTATCCACTACCATCATTACAGAACATAGTGCACACACATCTTCACCCAAGAACACTTTACTGAATTGCTGGAACACTGTACTCAAAAGCCTTGGAATTTATCGTTTCATCTGCCACCGGATTACAATTAATGAGCTCCAACTAAGCTAGCGAAGAATAGCAGATCTGCCACGAGGAACTATACTGCCATCACTTATAGGAAACATCTATATATATATATAGATATATATACATATATAGGAAGGCCAGTATGGTGGCCTGAAATTATGGGAGGAACCCGGGGGAGTATTTAAGCAGACCACCCATGATGGTCTGTGTCGGTTCCAGTGCGCGGTACTAGGCTGACTCTTCCAGCTCAGCTCATGGTCGTGAGTCTGTGCATTCAATTGCAAGTGCATTGCAGCTTCTCTGTTCGTGGTCTTTGTCGGCGGTTCCCACTGACTGTTGCAGGTAGTATTCAAACCTTTTTGGAACATGTGCAATCTTGCGATTTGTTATGCTTCCTATCCTGCATCCCTTTTGTTGAAAACCCTGCCGCCGAGTTGTTGTCGCTCATGTCCCGACATGATTTGGCACAGACGTAATAAGTTCATAGGTTCTTCTGCCTTGTTTGTAATCCCATCTGCAAACATACGACTCATTTTCAGATCCAAGCCTCCGAGCTGCTGTCAGGTGTTGTCCGATATCACTTGACATAGGATTCACTGTCCATGGGGTTGCTGTCTCATCCATTTGGAGATGAGCATGTATTGCTTGTATGGATTCTGTGGCTGATTGAGGTGGTAATTAGACCCACCTGGTGCCTTGCCTGCACCTTGATTAACCTGGGGGGTTGGGTGGTTGGTTGTGTTTGGTTTCAGAGCTAGGGGTGGCATACACTCTACAACTTCCTACCGAATCGTTGGTTATCATGTTCCCCTTCATACACCGCCCTTATCTAAAGTCAGCCCTTGCCTCTGCTTACGGCTTCGTAGTTCTTACTATATCATTTCCATGTATTCGTACTTACTGCCTAGCTCTGTTCCTCATTCGAGCCCAGTCGCCGCTGCGATTCAACGACTCATGGTAGCCCTCCGATCAGCAACATTCGTATCTAGCCAACTAGGCAATACGAACTATACGAATAGTCCGTAAAGCCACTTACAGCCACTTACGAATCAGGTCGCATCACCGGCGCATGGTCCCGAACCTGCGTCCCACACACCACACCTCCTACTAAAGTCGCACTCCACCTACTGACCTCCTACACCTCCTACGGTACACTCACTTCACCTAACTGACACCCTACACCTCCTACTGGATACCAAGCACTCACCAAACAGCTGATCTGGATCTAGCATGAGCTCTATGATTCGGATCCTCGGCAAAACAAGCCCCTTCAACCACTATCACCGTCAGTCGATCCGAGTCTAGTCATATCATCGGCGCAATGATTCGGATCTGGCACACAAGCCCCCTGGTCACCTTACATCCACAGTCGATCCGAGTCTAGTCGCATGATCGGCGCAATGATTTGGATCCTCAGCAATACAAACTTCTAAGTATCAGATCCATTTAACACTTCTTACTACCTGTTTGTACCGGATTAGTTTTATACATTTATAACCAATTCGTATCAGAGTCATTTCGCTTTACACCCCATTTGTAGCAGACATCTACGTTCAAACCATTGTCTATCATGTTCCCCATTTCGTAAAACTGTCATCACCTCATGTCGTAAATCCCTTGCCTCATTTTCACAGCTTCGTAGTAATTGCACCATATCATTCGTATGTATTCGTACGCGTTTGTTGGGATTCGTACCTCATTTGAGCCCAGTCGCAACTCAAGGCAGCCCACTGCTTGGGGACCATTCATTTCTAGGTGCCTAGCAGGTGTGAACGTTACGCATCATGTAAACCACTCACACTACAGTCGCTTCCGAATCAAATCGCATCAGTGGCTTATGTCCCAAATCCTTTTACCCAAAAATACCACACCTCCTACGACACCTCCTACAAACATAATCACACCATACAGCCGATCCGAGTCTTGTCACATCATCAGCGCAACAATTTGGATCCTCGGCACTACAAAACACCAACAGCCGATCCAAGTCTAGTCGCATCGTCGGTGCAACGATTCGGATCCTTGGCACTACAAAACACCAACAGCTGATCCGAGTCTAGTCGCATCATCAGCGCAACGTACCGGATCCTCGGCAATACAAACTTAACCCACCGATCCGAGTCCAGTTGCATCACTGGCTCAACGATTCGGATCCTTCACAAAGCAAACAACACCAGTGCTCACACCCCAGCCCAGTTTAAACTAGTCGCATCGCTGATACGAATACAGTGGTGCTTACAATTCAGATCCCCGGCAATAGGAACTTCATCAACCGATCCGAGTTCAGTCGCATCACCGGCTCAACAATTTGGATCCTTCACAAAACAAACCCCACCGGTGCTCACACCCCAGCCCGGTTCGAACTGGTCGCATTGCTGATACGAATACAATGGCACTTACAATTCAGACCCCCGACCTTATGTTCTTTATCTGTGGGCTCAGCAAGTGGCAGCTCACAGTCTCACAGAGCTTGGACCATTTAAAAAAAAAAAAAAAACAAGCTCACAGCATGACTGTGTCGCAGGAATAATCCACCAGATTCGGCGTGATCCTTATCTCACTCCTCTTAGTGTTTCTCTCCCAGGTACAAGACCCTGACTAAATCCTTAAATTAGACGTGCCAGCAATAGCGGATCTGCCCATGTGGGATGAATTTCTCACGAACTGGAATGGCATGTCATTCAGTCAGCATCTCCCTCTTCACCTCAGGTAGTCACGGACACCGCAGCATCCACAGGTCCTTGCAGCAATTTTTGGCCATCTTTGGTTTGCAGGGCCATGGCCATCAGAAATCCTCTTGATTCCCGGGTTCAGTTAATCCTCCTCTTTGTTCGAACTCTACCCCATTGTTGCAGCAGCTCAAGTCTGCGGCAGCAACTGGGCAGGACAAACAGTGACGTTTGCCACAGACAACCAAGCCACAGCCAGTATTATAAATAAAAGCAGGTCCAAGTCGCTGGCCTTCATGGCCTTCCTGCGCAGTCTGGTGCAACTATCCCCACAGCACCAATTTAATGTCCTCTGCATCTACATCCCAGGCAAATGCAATACTCTGACCAATGCATTAGCCGTTTTAACTTTGCGTCATTCTTTTCGCAGGAACCTGGAACCGACCTGACCATGTCTCTTATCCCACATTGGTCATAGCTAACCTTGGATTGAAACAACACCTTCACGATGCTACCTGCCTTATTAATCCATTATTATCTCACAACACACTGAAGGCCTACCATACTACCTGGAAGATCTATGACAGGTTCCTAGCCTCAAACCCTGGGGCAGTATCAGGAGATCTCCATCACATCATGGCCTTCATATCATGCTGCCACACACAGTTGGTATTGTCACACAATACCATTAGACTCTACTTAGCTGGCATCCAGCATTTCATCTCCTTACAAGATCTTACCAAACCATCTTTGTTCGCCACCCATGCGGTCAAGACCATCCTGCGCGGTATTCACAGGCAACAACCCCAAATCAGTAGTAAACGCCTACCTGTGACCAACGCCATATTCCGAGACATGTCTACCATCCTGTCACGTTCCCCTTTGGGTTAATTTCCAGCCTGGTCATTCAAGCAGCCATCTACCTGGCTTTCTATGGCTTCTTACACCCCAGGGAATTCACAGTCACTGGCCCCAGTTGTAAGATGTTATGTAGACGTCACCTGACACACCACCAGAGTTACTTCATCCCACACCTCATGGTGTCCAAAACACAACAGTCCGGTCCCAGGGTAGATATCAGACTTTCCATATTCGCAACGCATGGTGCCCCGTGGCCATTCTAGACCAGTTATTAGCTCATCTGTCCAACCTCTCGGAGGACAGCCATTAGTACCGTTCCCTACTAGCCCTCTAAGTAGCAATCAGTTCACTAGACACGTCAGGATTCTTTTTGCGCAACTTAGGCCTTGACCCCGACTGATTTTCTGGAAATTCTTTTGCATTGGAGTAGCATCAGCAGCCTCACGAAACAGGGTCCCGGACCACGTCATCAAGAAAATGGGCAGGTGGAAATCCACTTGCTTCGCTCGATACATCCCCAATGCACAAGCAGAAAGGTTGCGAGCCTTCAGCAAGCTTGCCCTGTAGTATGTTAGTATACTTAAATAAACAATTATCTCCCTAATCGAGTCTTTTTCGCCCTTCTCTGGGCATACCGTCCAGCAGACCAGGGCTTACCGTCCAGCAGACCAGAGCACACTTCAGGTCTACTTTTTTTATATATATATATAATTTTTTTTTTTTTTTTTTAAGGCAGAGTGAGGCTCTGTCCTTATGGAATTGGAGGTAAAAGAGACACAGAGTTTGCATGCCTGCGGACTGCAAGAATACAGAGTGTAGAGTTTAAATGGAGAAAACTGCTCTGTCAGTTTTCTCCAGGTTTTGCTAGTTCCGGATGGGATTCTGTAGTTTGGAGATCCCTGAGAGTCATGGGTGGGAAGGGATCTCCAACCCTGTGTCCAGGTCTTGAGGATAGCGAGCAGGGTGTGTGCCCAGCTGCACACAGCCCATATAACGAGGGGCTGGTAAGAGCAGAAGTTGGGAGAATGGTGGAGTGTGAGCAGTTTGCTGCTGCTGTGTGAAGACAAACCTGGGTTTGAAGAGTGGTCTGCCCTGTGGGAGACTGTAGCCTGTGTAAGGGGGATTCTTTGCCCTGGGACTGGGAAAGGCTGGCCAGCCTTGAGAGTCAGGAAGACTATGGAAGCCAGTGAGTGCAGGGGGCTGGAAAGAATCAACTCTGCTGAGAGCAAGCAGAGGAACTGATGACAAGAGAGAGCCAAGTGGCTCGGTATGTTTTCATTTATGAGTGCTTAATGAAGTTAAACCCCTGCATGGGATTTCTTAATGGACTTTTGTTTAGTTTTTTCCCTTTAATAAACGTGGGCTACCAGGCCCTTAACAATACATGCCTGTCTGATGTGGACTCACTGCACAAAAATGCATCTATCCACTTGAGCTGAACAATCCCCCATGCCACAATATATATACTGTATATAACACCAGCGGGAGATAAGCTCTCCCATGAATATAGCATAGGCTGTTTAGATTACATTTATCTTAGTGTGGCCACAAGTATAGTTAACTGAAACATCCACCAGGAGGTGAATTTGGATCTAAATATAGTGTATCCTTGCAAAAATAACATTCTTCATTGTTCAACCATTGTTGTGTTTTGGGAGGAGTCTGTTTGCTGAGTTGGCGCTGTTACCACCGCTCAGCAGATCCTCTCCTTTCTTTGTGAAATAACTTTCCTATTTGGTTCCAGTAAAACATTTCAGAACCTTATACTACTGAGTTGTTTGATTCTTGCTTTATAGTATTAACAGGATGTCTGTATCGTTCATGGATCATAGAAGGATTACATCGCTGGAATTTTTTTTTATTATTATTAAAGGACTTGTGCCAAGCTGTGTGTGTTTTTTTTTTTTACCTTTTTTGTCACTTTTTTGGGTGAAATGGTAGGAGTGCAATGTACCCCACTACCATTTCACACAAGGGGGGGCCGGGATCTGGGAGTCCCCTTTGTTAAAGGGGGCTTCCAGATTCCGATAAGCATCCCCACCCGCAGACCCCCACAACCACCGGGCAAGGGTTGTGGGGATGAGGTCCTTCTCCCCCTCAACATGGGGACAAGGTGCTTTGGGGGGCTACCCCAAAGCACCCTCCCAATGTTGAGGGCATGTGGCCTGGTACGGTTCAGGAGGGGGGGTGCTCTCTCGTCCCCCCTCTTTTCCTGTGGCCTGCCAGGTTGCGTGCTCGGATAAGGGTCTGGTATAGATTTTTGGGGGGAACCCCACGCCATTTTTTTAAAATTTTGGCACGGAGTTCCCCTTAATATCCATACCAGACGTAAAGGGCCTGGTAATGGAATTTTGGGGGACCCCCACACATTTTTTTTTTCAATGACTTTTATATGTATTGTCGGGATCGACAATTCATTAATAGCCGGCACTAGCGCTAGCACTTTTAAATTACTTTTCTTTTTTTTTCCCTTTAGAAATGTCATTTTGCTCTCGGACTGTTATATACACGGGAAACATGTGCTACTTTACAGGCATACTATAGACACCCCCCAGGTACGAAATTTAAAGGAAAATTTCACTTTTATTATTTCACTTTAAGCATTATTAAAATCACTGCTCCCGAAAAAAACCCTCCATTTTTAAAACTTTTTTTTGCATTGATACATGTCCCCTGGGGCAGGACCCAGGTCCCCAAACACTTTATGACAATAACTTGCATATTAGCCTTTAAAATTAGCACTTTTGATTTTTCACGTTTGAGTCCCATAGACTTTAACGTTGTTCGCGTGTTCAAACAAATTTTTTGCCTGTTTGCATGTTCTGGATGTGAACCGAACTGGGGGTTTTCGGCCCATTCCTACTGTACAAAGTAAGGTCCGTTGGCATGGACCATAGGGTGAGTACATGGATTGAAAACTGGCTACAGGGGTGAGTTCAGATAGTAGTGATAAATAGGGAGTACTCGGAATGGTTTGGGGTGGAAAGTGGGGTCCCCCAGGGTTCTGTCCTGGGACTAATCCTATTTAATTTATTCATAAACGACCTGGAGGAAGGGATAAACAGCTCAATCTCTGTATTTGCAGACAATACTAAGCTAAGGAGGGCAATAACTTCTCCGCAGGATGTGGAAACTTTGCATGAGGATCTTAACAAATTAATGGAGTGGGCAACGACATGGCAAATAAAGTTTAATGTAGGAAAATGTAAAATAATGCATTTGGGTGGCAAAAATATGAATGCAATCTACTCACTAGCAGGAGATCCTCTGGGGCAATCTAGGATAGAAAAAGACCTGGGGGTCGTAGTATATGACAGGCTCAGCAATGACATGCAATGCCAAGATGCTGCAAGCAAAGCAAGCAGAATATTGGCATGCATTAGAAGGGGGAAAGCAGAGATAAAACAATATTTCTCCCAATCTACAAGACTCTGGCCCGGCCGCACCTGGAGTATGCTGTCCAGTTCTGGGCACTAGTCCTCAGGAAGGATGTGCTGGAACTGGAGAGCGTCCAGAGAAGGGCAACAAAACTAATAAAGGGACCGGAGGACCGTAGTTATGAGGAAAGGTTACGAGCACTGAACTTATTCTCTGTGGAGAAGAGACGCTTGAGAGGGGATATTTTTTTTTTTTTTCTTTTTTTATCCACTTCAGCGAAAGTTTTCCGAGAGACATTATTTCAACTTTATGTGTCAAACTTTATCTCTTCTCCTTTTTCACATCATTGTGGATTGTTTCCGTCACATCTTTATTATTTTTCCCTTCTAGGATATTCTTAAATAATTTTAAAAACCGACGACAAAACGCCTTCTATAATTATAAACCCTATTATTATCTTAGTCTCTCTCAGTCCCTCTTATTTGCCCTCACCCCCCCCTCCCCCTCGCCCCCCCCTCCCCCTCCCCTGTGTCTGGTCCGTTCCTTTATGTTGTTTATTTATCCACTTGGCTCTGCACCTATTCTTTCTTTTATCCTATCTAAATAAATATCCGAGACTTTGTAGTTTTCCCAACTTTCCCATCTACTATTATCCCCTTTCTCTCCTCCTTCCATTTTGCAGTGATAATCTATTTCCTTTAGCCAGTTTCTAATGTCTGGTTTTCCACTTTTTAGCCAATTCTTGGGAATTAAGGCCTTGGCCGCATTCAGGAGGTTAGGTATTATTGATTTTCTATATTGTTTCTTAGGTTTATTGTAGATATGGAAGAGGCAAGTCCAAATATTTTGTTCTATTTCTTCTCCAGTTATTTCTTTTATGTTATTCAACACTTCCTTCCAGTACTCCATTATTATTGGGCATTCCCACCATATGTGTGTGATCGTTGCTATTTGGCCACATTTTCTCCAACACAAGGAGGTTCTATCTTGATGGAATCTGTGTATTCTTACTGGGGTCATATACCATCTTGATACTAGTTTATAATTCATTTCTATGGTCTTCATGTCCCAAGCCTTATTATATCCCATTTCTATCATTTTTTCCACTTTTTGGTTATTTATTTTTAAATTCATTTCTTTTTCCCATTGATTTATATATTCTGGTCTTTCTTGTGCTTCCAAATCTGTCAGTATACTATAAATTTTTGATGTTCCGTTTTTTAATGGTGTTTCATTGCTACATAGCTTTTCCAGTGCAGTTAATTTTGTTTCATCTCTCAGTGGGTGTGGTATTGTGCTTACTAGGTGCCTTAGTTGAGTATAATTCCATTCATTCATCTTCCATCCATTCCTTTCCTCCATTTCTACTTGTGTTCTTATTTTGCCATTTCTAGTGATATCTTTCAGTTGTGGGTTACCTATTCCTTGGATTTCAAATATTTCCCTCCCAGGGGTGAAGAGATTCGATCCTGTGAGTGCTAACAGTGGTGAATTATATTTCCATTCATTCTTTAAGTGGATGGTGTCCCAAATTTTAAATACTTTTTTGTTATTTCGTGCGTGTCGGTGTCCAATATTCTATATTTCAGTGGAATCCAAATATTCTTATGTAGTGTGGCTCCACTTATTGTGTTTTCCATTTCCACCCATTTTTTTTTCATTTTTCTCATTTGTCCACTCTAACATTCGTGTTAAAACTATGGCTTTATAGTACCTACTTATATCTGGGGCGGCAAGACCTCCATGCTCCTTTTTCCTTGTGATCAGCGTGTATTTAATTCTTGGTTTTTTATTAAGCCATATGTATTTTAGCAGGATTGTTTTAATTATTTTAAAAAAGCTCTGCGGGATTTTTACTGGTAACATCTGTAATCTGTAGTTTATTTTAGGTAATATCATCATCTTAAACATATTTATTCTTCCAACCCATGAAAGTGGCTGTATTCTTAACTTTTTCATTTCTTCTTTGACCTCATTGATCAGTGGAATAAAGTTTGCCTGATAAATTTTTTCGACTCTAGGAGTTATTTTAATTCCAAGGTAATTTAGTTCTTTTACCCAAGTGAATGGGAATTCTTTTTGTAAAAACTGAACTTCCTTTTTCTCTAGACCTATGTTTAATATTTCCGTTTTTATTGGATTAATTTTGAAGTTTGACAGTTCTCCGTATTTTTTAATTTCTTTCAGTATGTTTGGGAGTGACACTCTTGGGTTGGATACGTACATCAAGATGTTGTCCGCATAAGCAGCGATCTTATGCTCTTTTCCTCCTAGTTTCGCTCCTTCTACCTCTTTGTTATTGCGGAGTGTTGCTAATAGTGGTTCTAAAGCCAATACATATAATAGTGGAGACAGTGGACAGCCTTGCCGTGTTCCATTCTGCATCTTAATTCTTGGAGAGAGTCTACCGTTTACTTTTACGACTGCTGTCGGGCCATTATACAAATTTGTTATCCACTTCATCATTTTTGTCCCGATACCCAAGTGCTGCAATGTATCCATCATGAAACCCCAGTCTACCCTGTCAAATGCTTTTTCTGCATCCAATGACAGGAATAGAACTGGGGTCTCATTCTGCACCTTCTTGTGCAACATCAATAATGATTTTAGGCTGTTGTCCCGCCCCTCTCTCCCCGGGACAAAACCAGTTTGGTCCGGGTTGATCCACAGTGGGATTAGTTTTTTTATCCTAGTGGCCAGGATCTTGGAGTACAGCTTCGTATCGGCGTTCAATAGGGCTATTGGCCTGTAGCTTGAGCAGTTAACTTTGTCTTTCCCTTCTTTTGGTAGTATTGTAATATGAGCTAATAACGATTCACTTCTTATTTCTTCATCTTCCCCTAAGGAATTCATATATTCTAATAGTTTTGGAGTCAGCTGTTCTTCAGATTTTTTATAGTATTTGACCGTAAACCCGTCTGGTCCTGGGCTTTTTCCTACGGGAGTTTCCTTTAATGCCAGTTTTACCTCTTCGTGCGTAATATTTTTTTCCAATTCTTCTAGTTGGTCTATTTTTAGTTTTGGTAAGTTTGCTTTTTTTAAATATTCTTGTATCTTCTTTGTTCTTGTATTCGCTTCTTTCCAACTTTCCTGTCCTTTTATTGCATATAGGGAGCTGAAGTATTTTTGAAATGTTATCGCTATATCTGTAGTTTTATTTACCACTTCTCCTTTTTCATTTTTGATCTTCTCAATGTAATTCAAAGACTTCTTTTTTTTTACCAGATTTGCTAGGTATTTTCCTGGTTTATTACCCCATTTATATTTTTCTTGTACTACTCTGTTGTAGTCCTTCCTTTCTTCTTGTTCCATCCAGTCTTTTAATTGCTCTCTCTTTTGAGATAGTAGGCCGAAGATTTTGTTGTTTACTTGATTTTTGTGTTTTCGTTCCAATTTATAAATTTCTTTAATTATTTGTTGCATGTTTGTTTTCCTTTCCTGTTTTTTTCTTGCCCCTATGGCTATTAACTTGCCCCTAATAACAGATTAATGCGCCTCCCATATTGTTGCTTTCGATACCTCTGGTGTAACGTTTTCCTCAAAATATCTTTTAATTTCTTCTATGATGCTTTTTTCGGTCTCACTGTCTTCTAATAAAGTTTCGTGATTCTCCATGGACCCCTTTCAAGGACTTCTCCTTTTATTTTCATTCTCAAGGTTACTGGGCTGTGATCTGAGGCGGTTATTATGCCTATTTTTGTTTCTTCTATTTCTTCCAAGTTTCTATGTTCGACCATGATGTAATCCAATCTGGAGTAAATTTTGTGTACTGTTGAGTAGAATGTGTAGTCCTTTGTGCTGGGGTGCTGAATTCTCCAAGGGTCTATTAGTTCATATAATTTTCTTTTTAATTTCTTTAGTTGATTTACCTCTGTCCCTTACTCTTGAGGTACTGTCCATTTTATTATCCATGCTGAAGTTAGTATTAATTTTCCTTGCTTGAATTCCATTAGTATTTTAATTATATCTATCAAATATTTTTTAGGGTTCTTATTAGGACAGTAGACATTGGCCAATGTATATTTTACCCCGTGTATAGTTCCTGTAATAAAAAGATATCGACCCTCCGGGTCTATTTTCCTTTGATCTATTAGAAAACGTACATTTTTCCCTATACCGATGGCTACTCCTTTGGCCCTTCTTATTGGCGAGTCTCCTTGATACCATGTTGGTATGTTTCTTGAATAAATTTTGGCATTTGAGTTTTGGGTTATATGCGTCTCCTGTAGGAAAATTATTTATGCTTTACTTTTTTCTAGTTCTCGGAGAATGATGTTTCTCTTCCCTGGGGAATTTAGTCCTCGGACATTGTAAGAGATTATTTTTATGCTGTTTACGTTTTCCATTCTTGTGCCTTTTCTTCCCCGCCCGTCCTCCGGCCCTCCCCCCCACCCGGTCCCCCTAGGAGACCGGATGGAGGGGACACCCAGCAGACGCACGGGGTCTCCTCATCTCTTGTCTCAAAATGGGTGCGCCTATGTAACCACTCATGTGACTCAGACCTTTCCCTCCCCACCCTCCTTCCCTCCCTTTTCCCTCCTCCCACCCTCCCCCTCCCTTTTTTCTGATATGGGTTTTTTACCCCCATATTATCTAGAGCTGAGAGCATTTTACTTTGTTTTGTGGGGCACGCTCTGCCCCCTCTGCTCTATTTATTGTGAGGCGGAGCTCTGTAAGACACCCTATTCCCCCCCTGCCTAAGCACTAATAGGGCGACCCCCTGTCCACTCCGTGAGTCCCTGTCTCCCTCTCCCTGCATTTTTGTTGTGTTTTACCAATCCTTTCACTTTCCTTTTTTCCCATCCCATCAACCCCAGCCCCCCCCCCTTCCACTCTAAGGCCCCTTGCACCGTTGTGTGGTATTTTCTCAGATATTAATTTCCTCAAGAGTCCACATCTTGATGTCTGATCCTTGAATTTACTTGCCACTGCAGGTCATCTCCTGCCATTATTCGCTCCTGACTATTTGCGTATTTTTCCAGTTCTGGGGAGGGGATTTCTAGTTTGTTGCAAAAGTCCGGAATCTCCTCCACATGTCTTAGCCTCGCACTTATTCCGTTTTTCCTTGCTATTAGACATGCTGGAAAACCCCAGTTGTATTGAATTTCTTGCTCCCGGAGGATTTCTAATAATGGCTTTAGTATCCGTCGTCTTTTCAACGTTTCTTGAGATAAATCTTGAAATATTTGTAATTTACCTCCCGCAAACTCTATTTGTGTTTTCCTCTTTAGGTTTATCCAGATCTGTTTTTTTTCTTCCCATTTTTCAAAGCATACGATTACATCTCTAGGTGTTTCCCTTGCGAACCTTTGAGGTTTTTTTACTCGAAAGACACTTTCTATTCCTATTGTGTTAGTTGTTTCCTTTCCCAAGATTTGGTTGAAGAGATTGTTCATTTTTTCTATTAGATTTTCTGCTTGTTCTGTTTCCGGTAACCCACGTATTCTCAAGTTTTTCTTTTTATCTCTATTTTCTTGCTCTTCTATTTTATATGATTGTTCCTGTTGTTCCCGTTTTAATTTCTTTATTTCATCTTCCAGTTCCTTTATGTTTTTTTGATGAAGGTCTACTTTGATCTCTACTTCTTCCACTCTGTTTAACATATATCCCATATCTTTATGGAGTGTTGACATCTCTGCTTTTAGGGAATTCTCTAGTGCCGCAAACATTTATTCCATATCCTGTTTTGTTGGCAACTGTGGCCCTTGTTGTCCTTCCTCCTTTCCTCTGTCTTCCTCTCCCATTTCTGGCTCCATTCTGGGTTCTGAGAGGTGGCTGGTTTCTGTTTGTACTTTATACTGGCCTTTTTTATCCTTGTTGTCCTTCTCTTTTGTATCTATTTGTCTGCCCTTTGAACCCACTTGTTTCTCTCCTTCTCCGATTCCTTGCTGTATATACCTGTTCATAGGGCCTGGACTTGGGCCTAGGCTGGTCCTAGGTGATTTCGGTATTGCTCCCGCACTTCTTGTTGTTTTCCCCTTCATGTTTGTTTCTATGGCTGGATTTATAAGATCTTCGAAGCTGCCTTCCAGAATACCCCTTGATTGGGGTCTCTTAATGATGAAAAAAATCTCCCAGCCTTCTTAAATTGACTTATTTTTACTAATATTTCTTTTGTTCCGTTCTCATACCTGGCATCCTCCCCACAATCCAATAATAGAAATAATTAATGAGATATGAGTAGTCCCCGTTTTCCAGAAGTTATGTTACTACCTTAAGTACATTAAGCATTCCTTGGTGCTGTTCAATTGTTTAAACCATAGTATTAAGTCCCCATGCACACGGACGTCTCCACAGCTGCTTCTCTGAGCCCTTTCTGCAGCTCAAAAAGGCCTGTCTATGTTAGTCTATGGCTTCATGCCCACCTAGGCGTCTCCGAGCTGCAAGTGGCATAGGCGTTCCTAAGCTGCAAAAAAAAAAAAAACCCAGGCCCAATAGGTTCTGAGAGACGTTTTTCAGCTGCAAAAACGCTCCAACGCTAAAAAATGCTCAAAAACGTCATTCACCAACGTCTTCCAGCGTTTTTAATCCATTAAAGAAAAAAAAAAAAAAAAAAAACGCTCAAAAACGCTATTGCAAAAATGCTGAAAAAAGCTGAAAAAAAATTAAAAAAAGTCACTGCAAAGACACCGGCGTCTTCACAGCGCTTTTCTAACAGCCCGTGTGCATGAGGGCCCAGGTGCTCAGCAAAATAATTCAAATGTTTTAGCGATATAATGAAAAAAAAAAAAAAAAAAAAAAATTCACAAGAAAGGGAGATACTGCAGCAGCAGCAGCAGCAAGCAGGTGGGGGCTGGGAGACAACTCTTCAGTTGGCTTGTCTTTCTTTCACCTTCTCCTTCTCTTCTCCCCTGTCCCCCCCCCCCTGTTTTTATTGTTTTTCTTAGCTCACTTGATTCTACTTTTTCAGCTCTTTCGCCTTCATTTACTTTCATTTACTTTCACTTTTCATTCCATTTATTTCATTTTATTTCAATGTGATCTTTCCCTTTCCCTTTCTTTTGTTCTATTACTTTTCCTTTGCTTGTTCACTTCAAGACAATTGCAATAGAAAAAAGCCAGAAGAGGAAAAAAAAAAAAAAAAAACGCTCAAAAACGCTATTGCAAAAACGCTGAAAAAAGTTAAAAAAAAAAGTCACTGCAAAGACACTGGAGTTTTCACAACGTTCTCCCAACAGCCCGTGTGCATGAGGGCCCAGGTGCTCAGCAAAATAATTCAAATGTTTTAGCGATATAATGCAATCTAATTCAAGTATTCAACAAGATGATTTATATATTCAGCAGTATAGTTCCAGTATGAGCTTATATGTTCCACATTTTGTTACTATGAAATTTCTTCTTATTCTATAGTTTGTACTATCGAGCCTATAGTTAATACCATTTGCAAAAAACAAAGACCAAAAAAGACAAAAAAAAAAAAAATCACAAGAAAGGGAGATACTGCAGCAACAGCAGCAAGCACGTGGGGGCTGGGAGACAACTCTTCCGTTGGCTTGTCTCTCTTTCAAAATAAATACCAAAAATTACCGCGCTACTCACTATAGTTAATGATAAAAAAGCTGCAGTCATTAATGTGAGGCGTGCACATACTCAACAGAAATATTCAAAAAAGACCGCGCTAGAGGCAATACCATGTGATATGACTAATGAAAACATATACAATTGTTTAAAATGAATTAATACAAAATTGTTATTTGTGAATAAAAAACACCAAAAAAAGTGACTGAAAAATATAAGTCCCAAATGGAGATAGCAGAAGTCCCAAATGAAGGTAAGAAAAGTGACTGGCGTCACAAAAACACACAGTTCATGAAGCCAAGACAAATGCAAACAGTGATCATGGACATGTAACGCAGTCCTTGAAGCCAAGGTAGGTGTATTCAATGTGCATAGACGTGAAACACCCAGTGAAAAATCCTCCACCTAATAAGATGTCCGCTTACCAGAGGTAAGCTGTGAAACAGCTTAGTAGTAATCTCTGTACGGAGAAGATCAGCTCCTCAGGTCTCCAATAAGGAAGAGGGTGGGCAGGATCTAACGATGTATTGAGCTCAATCCACACAGTAGGAGGACCCTCATGTGCAGTATATGGACATGGATGTTAGGATTCACCCTACGGTTCAGTGAACCCTGATTGAAACATGGTAATGGTGTCCATACATGTAAAAATCAAGCTAAAAATTACAACAGGCCCTGAACCTGGCTCTCACTGCTATAAAAAAAAAAAATCACAAGAAAGGGAGATACTGCAGCAACAGCAGCAAGCACGTGGGGGCTGGGAGACAACTCTTCCGTTGGCTTGTCTCTCTTTCACCTTCTCCTTCTCCCCTGTTCCCCCCCTGTTTTTATTGTTTTTCTTAGCTCACTTGATTCTACTTTTTCAGCTCTTTCGCCTTCATTTACTTTCATTTACTTTCGCTTTTCATTCCATTTTATTTCATTTTATTTCAATGTGTTCTTTCCCTTTCCCTTTCTTTTGTTCTATTACTTTTCCTTTGCCTGTTCACTTCAAGACAATTGCAATAGAAAAAAGCCAAAAGAGGAGAAAAAAAAAAAAAAAAATACGGTACTTATCTTTTAGTTGTTGTTGAAGTTGGGACAAAAAGGGACGCTCACTACTGCTTGTTGCTGCTCTCTGATGCTGCGAACGCTCAGGTGCTGTCTCTGATGTTATCAATCTTCCCAGGTCTGTCTGACCCATGGAAGTCTCAGCTGTTCTCTGCTTCCTCTGGCTTACACCACAAGACAACTCAGTGAGTGATGAGCAGGGGGGGCGGGGAGGGAAGCTACCTACACCTTCTCATCAGGCCGATCATTCCTCTCAGCTGCAGGGAGAGGGTTCTCAGGATCCTCACGCCGTGCACAGAGCCATTACCAGGCTCCTCCCTCCCTTGAGAGGGGATATGATTTAAATGTACAAATACCGTACTGGTGACCCCACAATAGGGATAAAGCTTTTCCGTTAAAGGGAATTTAATAGGACATGCGGCCATTCACTAAAAATAAAAGAAAAAGTGGTTTAACCTTAAACTGCAGGGTGCGCATGCGCGGCGCTCTGTGATGGCTGACTGAACACAGAGCTCCGCACCGCTCCGTCCATCAGGCGCACCCTGCAGCTCTGTTATCAGCCCCCACACCTCCAGAACGGGACCGGAGGGGACCGCGATCACACGGCCACGAGTGGATGCCGGTGGGAGCGACAAGGAGAGGACTCACAGCCCGATCTCCAGCGCTCACAGGGGCAGACGAAATTTCCAAGATGGCGGCGGAACGGCCGCCTCACGAGACTCTCACAGGGAGCTCAAGCTCTCAAGCATGGCGGGCTGCTTTACATGAGGAGGTATGTGGAGTAGCCCCCTCACCCACAACCAGCGAAGGTCCTCTGTCACCGGCCACCACAGTATCCCTCCTGGACCAGACCCTGGATGGGATGCACAAGCTACTGTCCCCCTCAGGCGCCCATCACCCCAGGCCTAATGTCTCATATCAGGAGTCAGACCCTCCTGCCTCACAGCCCCAGGACATTACATTCATATTCTCTAAATTTGCAGAAATGCTGGATAGGGGCCTTGCTCAGACTGCTTCCAGAATTACCTCTGACATTAAGGCGGATCTCCAACTCCTAGGCTCCCGCATTGAAAACATTGAAAACAAAGTTGATGCTACAATCGATCGTGTTAATCAAAACTCCGATCGCCTACAAGATCTGCATAACCAATTTGAGGGCGCCATGGCGAAAATAGATGACCTGGAGAACAGATCCAGAAGACTAAATTTTAGGATCAGGGGTCTGCCTGAGTCCGTCACGGACGTTCCGGATGCAGTCCATTCCCTAATTAAACATCCTATCCCTGACATCAAAACACACAGGTTGGAGCTCGATCGTGCGCATAGGGCTCTGGGACCTCCCCGCCAGGATGGACTGCCACGCGACATTGTGGTCAAACCACACTACTACAGTGTCATGGAGGAAATCATGAGGAGAGCCCGTATCACCCCACAGATCCAACTGATGGGACACCAGATACAAATCTACGCGGATATCTCCCCCTTCACTATCCAGAAAAGGCAGGCGCTCAAACCCCTCCTGACGGTTCTTACACAAAGGAACATCAAGTATTGGTGGCTCTTCCCCTTCTGCCTAAAATTTGATTTCAACGGCAAGCCTTTTCGTTTCTCCTCATTCCAAGAAGGTGAACAACTACTGCAAAAATTGAGACTTCTTCCGAAGGATCCGCCTTCCCCTATGCAGACCGCATCCCCCGGCATGACCAAACGTCCACCTCCGTCTAGCCCATTGTCCTCTCTCTGGATGACACCCAAAAACAAGAAGGCTAAGGAAGGCCTCCCCCCATGATCGTGAGGAAATTCCTACCTTCCACCATACACTTCCTACTTTTATTCTGCTCGGAATTTCTCCTTGACCCATGGCATTTATGCCCAACTGACTCTTCTCCTCATCTGTCTGGAAAATTATTTTTTTTTTTTTTCCCCTCAGAACCTGCACGAACTTCCAACTGGACTTTAGGTTCTTTCTGCTCCAAGTGCAGGTCTGAATCACCAGAATAGCCTCTAATGACGCTGCCAGAGGGAACTATCATTGCCCCTCTCCCAAAAGTTAGGCTGGGGTCTGGTAGGGCCCAATAGGTTCCTTTCTTCTCCTTCCCCCCCCTCCTTCCCCCCCCCCCTAGTCTCCTAACCCAGATATCAGTATCTAACGCTCTTGATATTCCCCCCATTCTCCTCTCATCCCCCATTATACCCCTAGTCTCGGTCATTCACTTTTTTTTATTCTATAAGGGACTCTTTTTTCTTTTTTTTTTCCTCCTCTCTGATATATATATTCATATATGTATGTTTTTATTCTATTTCTGGTTTATTTGGAGATATTAGTTTAGGGTGCGCAGGACGGAGCGGGTCCAATGCGCCTGCTCCCGCACTCGGAGTGGTTAACCATACTGGTCTTGCTACTCCTGGTTCGGGACTCCCCCCCGCTTTGGGGGGTCGACGGGTTTGTTTCTCTGAGAGGGGTGGTATTGTTCTCACCTCTATCTCGGAGCTCACTTCTCCTTATTTTTCGAACTGTCTTCTTCTTCTTTCCTCTCTTCCTCACCTCTCGACTTTTTCTTGCAGCGACGGATGTGGTCTCGCTCCTTCACGATAAGCAACTTGAAGGCCTAGTGTTTTCTCCTGATGCACGCGTATTGAGACCGGCCACTACATCAAAGGTAAGTGCTCGGGGATCGCCCGCTTTCTCACTTAAGCTGCTCCATGGCTGACCACTCCTCACATAGACCTGCTCTACGCATTGCTACCCACAACATTCAGGGACTCAACTCCCCTATGAAACGTAGGACAGTATTCCAACATTATCACGCACAAAAAATAGATATATTATTTTTACAGGAAACACATTTCCCTAAATAATATTCCCCTTCATTCATTCATGCCAAATTCCCCAGATTTTTTTTAGCCAACTCTGACAATAAAACCAAGGGTGTAGGCCTGTTCTTCTCTCACAGAACTCAATTCTCCCTGGTCTCTGAATTCAAGGACCCGGAGGGTAGATTTTTGCTGGTAAAGGTACGCATTGACGAACAACTTTACACACTCATTTCATATTATGCGCCAAACCGGGGGCAGGCAAAGTTCTTTAAGACCCTTTTCCAAACCCTCTCACCATTAACTGAAGGCCTAGTAATTTTTGGGGGAGACTCCAACATAGCATTTGACACGGGAATTGACAAATCACGCCCCCCAGGCAAAAACAGGGTACGTCCCACCAGGCAGAGTCTGAATGTGGCCAGACAGATTTTCCATCTAGGCTTGGTGGATGTCTGGCGGGAAATGAACCCGAAGGCACGGGATTACACGCACTACTCCAACCCGCATCAATCTTTTTCTAGAATAGATCACTTTTTTATTCTTCAACAACATGTTCCACTGATACAAAGGTCAGATATTAAGGACTCTGCCTGGTCGGATCATTCCCTTCTCCTAATGACTCTGAATGGAGGTCCGCCTCAACGCTCAGGATTCCACTGGAGATTAAACGCCTCCATCCTTAGCAATCCCACTCATGTATGTGAAATTGAAAAACACATTCAGGAATACTTCCGTCTGAATGACATGGACAGCATCTCCCCTTCCACCCTGTGGGCGGCCCACAAGGCAGCAATCAGGGGCAGCTTAATCCAGATCTCGTCTAGAATTCGCAAAGCTCGCAAATTGGAAATTGATAGGCTGGAAGGGGAGTTCGCTTCTCTCAGCTTATTGCACAAATCCAAACCCTCTTCGGACTCTGCCAATAGGCTGGAATCATCCCGCACGGCCCTGAACCTGGCTCTCACTGCTATAGCAGAAAAGAACCTCAGATGGGAGGGGGGTAGGTTTTACTACCAAACTGACAAACTTGGTTCTAGATTAGCCAGACGATTGTCCCCTACAATTAGAACACATGCGCTCCCTAAAATAAAATTAAGTAACGGTTCCCTCACACAGAATCCCAAAAAAATTATGGAAGCCTTTCACGACTTTTATTGCTCTTTATATAGCAAGGTAGAGAAGGAACCCTCCCCAGACATTATAGAATCTTTTCTGGAAACAGTACAGATCCCACGGATCACGACACAGCATAGGGATGAGTTAGAGGCTCCGATCTCCATAGAAGAGGTAGCACGAGTCATTAAAAACCTCAAAACTAATTCTGCGCCGGGCCCAGATGGCTTCTCGGTCACATATTACAAGCACTTCTCCCCATTACTCTCCCCATACTTGGCTCGCTTTTTTAATCAGCTTCGATCTGGTTCGCCCCTTGATAGGGCTTCTAATTCGGCGTTCATAACAGTGATTCCTAAGCCAGGAAAGGACTCCAGTTGCATCTCCAATTATAGGCCTATATCATTACTTAATAACGATCTTAAAATCCTAACAAAAATTATTGCGGACAGAATTTCCAACTTCATTGGCCTTTATATACATAGGGATCAAGTGGGCTTTATTCCCGGACGACAGGGGCCGGATCAGATCAGGAGGGCAATCGACATCGTTTCCTTGTTGGGATCGGGTTGGGACGGGGGCCCCCAACAAAAGGGTTTCCTGCTCTCGCTTGATCTCATGAAGGCGTTCGATTCCGTCTCCTGGTCCTTTCTGGTCCCTACCCTGCAAAAATGGGGATTTGGTGAAACCTTTATGAACATTATCGGTGCACTCTATTCTTCCCCGGAAGCAAAAATTAAAATGCAGGGCTACCACTCGAATTCCTTCCAGATTCTCCGCGGCACGAGACAGGGATGTCCCTTATCTCCTTTAATCTTTGCCTTGATCATCGAGACCCTGGCCATTTCCATCAGAGACAACCCTAACATACAAGGGGTACAATGTGGACCTCATGCGCACAAATGCGCGTTGTTCGCTGACGACATCTTGCTTTTTATATCTTCACCGCTTACCTCCCTTCCTTCTTTATGCAGGGTTCTGGATGATTTTGGCAAAGTATCAGGACTTACGGTTAATTATTCCAAATCTCTAGCTCTCAATATTAACCTACCAGACCAGTTGGTTTCTCAGCTTAAAAACAACTTTAGGTTCGAATGGACAGAGACAGCGCTCCCCTATTTAGGGATTAACTTGACCGCGACCGTAGACAAACTCTACTCAGCTAACTTTCCTGCGGTTTTTCGTAAACTGGAAGATGATTTATCCACATGGGACAAACTGGGCCTTTCCTGGCTAGGTAGGGTGAATTCAGTGAAAATGACCCTTCTGCCCCGCCTCCTGTATCTCTTCAGATCTTTACCTATCCCCATCCCCAAGATCCATCTGCGGAATTTCCAATCAAAAATCATGAAGTTTGTATGGGGATCCAAGGGGCATAGAATTGCTAAAGGGACTCTCTTCCGATGTAGAGATCAAGGAGGGGTGGGTGTGCCAAATATACTCTGGTACTATCAAGCAGCACACCTATCTCAATTATCCACTATATATTCTAAAATTGCTCACCCTGATTGGGTTCGTATGGAAAGACAAGCTATTCCTCACTACACTCTAGATTACATACTTTGGTGCGCTACTAAGACCAGACCGGCCATACTTGCACCCACACTTTCTCACTCCTTGACACTTTGGGACTCCCTCAGGCTCAACTCACACTTGATCTCCCATTGGTGCCCCTTATCCCACATCTTCAGAAATCCCCTTTTCCCGCCTGGTCAAGATATTAATGCCTTTAAATGGTGGTTAGATAAAGGGCTTTATAGGATAGGCCACTTTGTTCACCCGACAGGCCCCCTCACCTTTTCCTACTGCACCAGTAAACTTGACATGCCAGGTTCGGAACGGTTCAGACTCCAACAGATATCCCACTTTATCAGATCTCTTGGACGCTCCGTTCACAAACCTTTGAACATTACGGATTATGAACTGTGGTGTGGTCAGGCCATGGAGCAGAGGGGGGGAATAACGGTGATTTATCGAGCGCTTGCTAGGGCTGATTCTAAAACACCATTCATGAGGGAATGGGAGGCTGATCTACAACAACAATGGACCCTGCCGGAGTGGCAAAGAGCTTCCATCAATGCTTCTAAAGGCATTCTTAATATTGCGCTTGTTGAGGCGAACTTAAAAATTTTCTGGATTATCAGGAAAATAACTAATTTATCCATTCCAAAAACACCACACTACGCTCTATTGAACTTTCCCATCCCGGGGGTACCAAAATTGGCCCACAATCTTATCAGGTTCATCCTTATTGGAACTAAATTGACAATAGCCCGAGCGTGGAAACAGCCCACAGTCTCACTTCTGTTAGTTAAACGAAAAATATCCTGGATTATGGCTCAGGAGAAAACAGTAAGCATTCTCCTGGACACGGTAGACAGAACCGAGGCAGTATGGGAACCTTGGGCGAAATACGTGTCCAGGCCACTAATCTGTTCATCTATACCTGTTTGAGTTTGGACGAGCGAATACCACACCGTCGCTTCTCGCTCTATCTACACATCATTTTCCTATCCTCTTTTTCCTCTCTTTACTCTTTTCTGTTTTCGCTATCCCTTTATTATCTGGGTTTGTTTATTAGGTACAGCTTGGTTCATTATGAGGTTACTAATTTCCAGTTCAACATTGCCATATGCAAAGATCTCTGGAGGTACCCATAGGTACTTCTACAGTCTCTCATTACCGGTTCTCTGACAGCATGGAGCGGTATAAGGAATACGTTTAGGGCCAGCAGGGTGGGGTGACACTCCTTAGATTCCAACACAGTTAGTACCCATTAGGGGTGTTGGATCTGAGGAATAATCCCTAAACACGGCTGTTGATGTACACTGCTCCTTGTTTCTTTCTCTCCACGTAGTGCCTTGTGAGCTTCGGCTTTGTCACACCTCTACACCATACAACTTATGTCTTTTACGATTGTTGCTTCTCTTGGCTGTAACATGTTATTTTGCAAATGCTGAAACCTCAATAAAAATCTATTGAAAATAACCTTAAACTGCATAGAGGGTTCTTTACTGTAAGAGCGGTTAGGATGTGGAATTCTCTTCCACAGGCAGTGGTTTCAGCAGGGAGCATCAATAATTTCAAAAAACTATTAGATAGGCACCTGAACGACCACAACATACAGGGATATACAATGTAATACTGACATAAAATCACACACATAGGTTGGACTTGATGGGCTTGTGTCTTTTTTCAACCTCGCCTAATATGTAACTATGTAATGTCAAAGGCAACAGTGCCTTCTACTGACAAAAGGGAGAAGCGACAACTGAATAGAATTAGAACAGAAGTCATTTGACCAATAAACACTACAAATTAGCCAAGCTGGCTACCACCCAGTATAACTAAATTTACCTGTAGCCCTACTTTTAGGACGAGGGTGCTACAGTCACATCAGTGGTCACAGCTGTCATTCCTGCCTTACAAATTGACCTGTCTGTTTTTTATTAGAACTGTAGTTTTAGGCATTACCATAAGATGGCAATCTTGTGCATTTGTACATGGCTTGAATTTGATTGGACATTCTGACCTATATAAAGACTCTGATTACCCACGTACAGCATCTAGACGAAGTACGCGTCTTATAGGGCGTACACACGGTCGGACTTTGTTCGGACATTCCGACAACAAAATCCATGGATTTTTTCCGATGTTGGCTCAAACTTGTCTTGCATACACACAGTCACACAAAGTTGTTGGAAAATCCGATCGTTCTGTACGCGGTGATGTAAAACACGTACGTCGGGACTATAAACGGGTCAGTGGCCAATAGCTTTCATCTCTTTATTTATTCTGAGCATGCGTGGCACTTTGTCCGTCGGATTTGTGTACACACGATCGGAATTTCCGACAACGGATTTTGTTGTCAGAAAATTTTATCTCCTGCTCTCCAACTTTGTGTGTCGGAAAATCCGATGGAAAATGTCCGATGGAGCCCACACACGGTCGGAATTTCCGACAACACGCTCCGATCAGACATTTTTCATCGGAAAATCCGACCGTGTGTACGGGGCATAAGTGTACAAAACGCATTGACGTTTGCCTGGCGCTGACATGCTCCCACACTCCTCGATCATCTCCCACCCGGGCCTGTAAGGCGTCCCCTTACAGTCTATATTATAAGGCTGGATTTTGGACAAATACATTTTGATATCCATTCACAGGCCACCATAGCCCTAGTTCCTGGGTGATGCACTAGAGGTGCTCTCTGTAATCTTCCAGGTGAACTGACGGCAAACCTGTATGTACTATCAACACGGCAAACTACAGGCCCCCAGAGTCACCCTTAACAATTACTGCGGCAATGCACACAAGCAGCAAAAGTCTTTTTCGGCTTAGAAGCAACAATACAACAGGGGTAAGAATGTCTACACCTGGGCTAATATTACCCTTAAGCCTTCTTTGATCTGTATACATTTGCAGCGGCATCAGAGACTGATATATGCTACCTTTATGTCCCTCTGAGCACCATACAGGTTATCACAATCTCTATAGCCCTCCACACTTCGTGAACAAGTGATACTCATAATTAGTGTGTTGCAGATATTACTGAGAAATTCAGAGATCGGATTTACACTTATAACTGTATTTTACAGCTGCAATCAATTGTATTGGAACTGTTGCATACTCATAACAAGCCAATTAAGGTTAACCAGAGCAATTGTTACAAAAGGGCCATGCTCTCTCATTACTGCATACAGCCGTACACTGTTTGAAAAAAAGAGACGCCCAGAGCCTGAGTGCTGTGTCCTTTGTAATATATTTGAAGACCGGACTTGCTGTGATTACCTTTTCACAATACAATGATGGCAGATGACTGTTTTCGAGTTGCCTGAATAAGCCTTCATTATTATTTTTTAATAGCTTTCCCTGTACTGAATATCTACAAGCCTTTACTGGAAAATGTTATTTGATTGAATTAGAGCACTTTAAATCAGTAAAGGAGCAACGGTGTGCAGGATAATTGAAAACAGCATTTTTGTCTACCATCTTTCCTGGGTGGTTATTTCAGGCTTGGAACTGTAGGGTTACATGTTCAGCGCTTTTTAAATTGTACAACGTTGTTTATTATTACAGTGTATTTATTAATGCATTGTTGCATTGTAGGAACTTTATCCACTGAGGTGGTACTTTTTTACCACCCTAGTTGGATTAATCAGTGATTTGTATTTCATCAATAAAGCTTTATAGTTTGTTCAAATTATACCGTGGTTGATTCTCCCTCTGATTGCTTCCTGGTGACACATCTCTGTCCCTTACCCCCTTCTCTTTTTTTTCACATATAGCATATTGCTTTCAGGGAGGTATCCCGTTAAATTGACGAAACTGTATTTTTTTCAATATTATACTGTACCAATGTGAATTCCGATATTTTCTTAAGTAGTTTATTTGTCATTCCTAGTGTAGCCTAGAATGCAGCTTTTCCAGCATAATCTGTGCTGATATAGTTGCATTAGACATTGTACACATGCCTCATGAACACTAGGCTCTAGGAAAAAAGCTGCAATAAAAATGCAGCTAAAGCTGCATTTTGAAATGCGTTTAGACATGTTCAAGCAAGTCAAACATTTTGGCGCTCTTTCATTTCACTGCCCAGAAAATATTAATTTATTATGGCCATTGAAATGAAAGAACATTTGAGTGCTAAAAGTGTATTGTGTTTAGGTGCATTTAGAAGCATTTACATGCAATTAGGCATGTCAGGTTCTTTTTCTGGCCAAAAACCCCTCTACCGCTACTTGCCTGTAAATGCCTATGTGTGTATGGACACATATGATAATATAGAAGAGCATTTAGGGGCAGCAGAGAAAAAGTCAAACATCCATAAAATTGGCGTTTGATTTGCTGTAGTCCTTTCCATAAAGAGAACCTACCCATGCTATCACATATGGGGCTATTATGCCCCCTATCTGATTGCTATAAAGTAAAAGAAAAATTAAAAAGTGTCAAAATAAATAAATAAATATAATTGGAAAACATTTTGAGCACACCTGTCAATCCAACACACACCCCATGAAAAATGCAGAGTGGGTTGAGCATGTGCATGTAACGTAAATTGCGCCATGCATGTGAAGTACGAACGTTGGAGTCGTCGGCCATAGTTCATCATTAACTCTAAATTGATGACCTGTAAAGGCTTTTAAAGCGTTACCTATGGAGAATACTGGGCACATAGTTTTTTGTGATTTCACAGGCGTGTGCATTTTTAAAAATGTTTAGTATCAATTTACAACACACAACCCTATCTTTTATTAAAACATTGGGTATAATAATGTGCTTATTTGCACTCCAATTAATTTTAGTGTATTTTTTCCTTAACCACTTCCCGCCCGCCGGCCATCAAATGACGGCTGGGTGGCGCGGCTCTCGTTCTGGGTGGACGGCACATGACGGCCCTCCAGAACGACCGCTCCCGCGCCTGTGGGGGCGTGCATCGCGGTGATTGGTGGTGTGGTGTGTCAGTCTGACACACCACTACAACGATCTCATTAAAGAGCCTCTGACAAAGGCTCTTTACCACGTGATCAGCCGTGTCCAATCACGGCTGATCATGATGTAAACAGGAAGAGCCGTTGATCGGCTTTTCCTCACTCGCGTCTAACAGATGCGAGTAGAGGAGAGATGATTGGCTGCTCTGCTGACAGGGGGGTCTGTGCTGATTGTTTATTAGCTCAGCCCTCCCTCGGATGCCCACCCAGGACCACCAGGATGCCGCCAGGACCACCAGGGATGCCACCACACCTTGGACCACCAGGTATGCCACCCTAGACCACCTTGGAAATGCCAATCAGTGTCCAGGCAGCTGCCATTCATTACCCAGGCAGCTGCCAATCAGTGCCCATCCCATGCCCATCAGTGCTGCATATCAGTGCCACCCATCAATGCCGCCTACCAGTGCCGCCTATCAATGCCCATCGTCAGTGCCCATCAGTGCCACTTCATTGCTGCCACCTCATCGTTGCTGCCTTATCAGTGCCCGTCAGTGCCACCTTATCAGTGCCCATCAGTGAAGGAGAAAACTTACTTATTTACAAAATTTTATAACAGAAACAAAAGAAAACATTTTTTTTTCAAAATTTTAGGTCTTTTTTATTTGTTTAGCAAAAAATAAAAACACAGAGGTGATCAAATACCACCAAAATAAAGCTCTATTTGTGGGAACAAAATGATAAAAATTCTGTTTGGGTATAGTGTAGCATGACCGCGCAATTGTCATTTAAACAGCGACAGTGCTGAAAGCTGAAAATTGGCTTGGGCATGAAGGGGGTGTAAGGGCCCTGTATTGAAGTAGTTAATATATGAATTTGACAAATAACTGTGCAAATGTTATGAGAAATGAAGCAGATTGCTGCTCCAGGTGAGTATAATAATCCACTAAAAAAGGAGGGGCTGGGTGGAAGCTTCGGCTGGCTAACGTGAACATGTAGACAAGTGAGAAAAATTAGCTGCACACCAACATCCGTCCAACAGGTTTATTGAAAGACTACCACTTCACCAAGACTAAAACAATGGACCAAGGGGTGACGACGTTTCACACATACATTGTGCTTCTTCAAAACCCTGATTCACACTGGTGCAGGTTGCAATTTGCATATTGCAGGTGCAATATTGCGTTTTTCAATACACATAGACCATTGAAGTCTATGGAACTAAAAAACAGAAAAAAAACCCTGGCCCTTTTCATAAAATGCAAAGATATGAACTACATCCATAGGAAACCATGTTAGACTGTAGTGTGCTTCTGCAAAACTGAAAATGCACTAAAAAATGCATAGGTGTGAACCAGGCCTTAGACCTGGTGGCAGTCTTTCAATAAACCTGTTGGACGGATGTTGATGTGAAGCTATTTTTTCTCACTTGGTCTACATGTGCAAATGTCATGCTGCATTACAACTACCACCATTTTATTTTCCAGGATCTCGGATGTCAAACAATATATACTTGGGGGTTGACGGTAATTTCTAATAAAAAATGCAGATTTTAACATCTATTCAGAAAATTAAAAAGTGGTTATAGATGCATATAAATCTTCTTTTGGATAAAAACATTTTTACCTGACCAAGATAATATATTTTTTATATATATATATATATATATATATATATATATATATATATATATATATATATATATATATATATATATATATATATATATATATCTATATATACATATATATATATATATATATATATATATATATAATATATATTTTCTTACTGGCAATTTACAATTGTGGCTTGCTTTTATTTTTCTGCACAACAAGTAATAAGTTTGTTTTAAACTCAAAAAGACTTTAATTTGCATATATTTTCACACCAAAAAATGAAAATGAGACATTTCCTCTTTAACTATTTACAATTATAGTATTATAATAAAAAAAATGTATTTTTTTATTTCTATTTTACTTTCTTATTTAAATTATATGTTTAAAAATCAGTCACTGTTACATACTACAGTATTCCCTTTCCTATTCTTACTCTCATTCTTTATAACTAACAGACCTTTCACAGCAAATGGATAGACAACAGCAAATGCTGCTGTCATTTGCTGTAAAGCAAAAGAGTGTTTAATTATAATTCAGAAACGTGGTCTGAGGAAGGAGTTGATGGAGAAAGAGCCACAGCAGTAGTGCTGTGGGCTTTGCTGTAGGACTGCAGCAATAGTCCAAGGATAATGAGAATTTAGGAATAAAAAAGGAGTCCCCTTTATTTTTTACATCAGTGATAACCTATACCTATTTCACAGTTCACATCTCCAGACCGATGTTACAAAAATGACATGAAGATGATACACTCATATATCTCTAGAGAATATAAACGGCAGAAATTTATGATGCACTGCTATAATTCCTAATGTTCATTTTAATAGAATTTACCAAATAATTGCTCTTTCAAAATAGCCCAGGGCAAAAAAAACAACTTTGTCCTTTAAAAAGCCAATGCAATCCCTAAGCACCTGCCTTGAAACCGAAGTACGAGCTTGAAGATATTTAACCTGAGGGTTGAGAACATCCATTAACAGAACCTATGGAGAGCGAAAATCACTTTGCAACATATCTCTTTGGTTTCCTTTCACATTTTACATTGACCCACAAGAAACTATGAGAAGATATATATAGCATACCGGCGCAAAGAAAAAATGTTGTTTTGCCAATCGTGTGGGTCTGCTACTCACTGAAGACATTCACTGACAGTTTTTTTTCACAGCAACAGTTACATTTATATATTGTTTGTTTAGATATATTGTTTCACTTTTGTCACTGATGCATGGTTTCGGATTTTAGGTATAGCATATTGGTTCACTAGTAACGTATTCATTGTTGCATATATATTCATTTTATACATTTTTATATATATCTGGGCATAGGAACACGTAGCTTTGTACTTTCAGTGAACGGTAAAGGTGATAATGTCTGAGGACATTACATCAAATCACGTTGCTTTTTTGCAGAGTAGAACGTGAGGATACTCTGCAACATTAGGTCACTAATATATATTGTTGAGGTATAAGGTCACACACAGAAGTGGTGGTACACAAATTTATTTAAAAGTTGGCGCACTCCATACGCAATTCTTTAATCCACAAGAAACTATGTCCAGAAATATACAGAATATACTAATTGTTATCTGTTAAGGGGGATTTAAGTGACTTTCAGCATGCATTAACTGTTTTTAGACTACTATGAAATACCAGTTGTATGTGACACAGTTTTGCAACACAATGCAATGCAATGGAACACACAGTAATGTGCATGATCGTTCTTTAAAGTAAATCTATAGTAACAGTAACTTGGGGACTACCATTGCTGACCTTCTTCCAAGAATACTAGTTGGCTGGCTAACTATAGGTTTGATGCTTATTGAGATAGACTGGAATAGAGTAGACTGGAATAAGCAAAATAACAAGACAGAAAACACTAAAACCCCTGGCACTCCATGATCACATGGTACTTTTATTATCAAAGGAGAGCTCAGCAATTGCAGCTCCCATATTATTTCAGTATAGGCTACCTTTAAATAAAGTCTGACCATGTTATGCATTTGATCCTTCACATATTTATATTACAAGCTAAAATAATTATATTATACCTAATTGCCAGTACATAAATGTATTATACAGTGGGGACAGAAAGTATTCAGACCCCCTTAAATTTTTCACTCTTTGTTATATTGCAGCCCTTTGCTAAAATCATTTAGGTTAATTTTTTTTCCTCATTAATGTACACACAGCACCCCATATTGACAGAAGAACACAGAATTGTTGACATTTTTGCAGAGTTATTAAAAAAAAAAACTGAAATTTTACAAGGTCCTAAGTATTCAGACACTTTGCTGTGACACTCATATATTTAACTCAGGTGCTGTCCATTTCTTCTGATCATTTGATTGGACTTGATTAGGAAAGCCACACACCTGTCTATATAAGACCTTACAGCTCACAGTGCATGTCAGAGCAAATGAGAATCATGAGGTCAAAGGAACCTGAAGAGCTCAGAGACAGAATTGTGGCAAGCCACAGATCTGGCCAAGGTTACAAAAACATTTCTGCTGCACTTAAGGTTCCTAAGAGCACAGTGGCCTCCATAATCCTTAAATGGAAGATGTTTGGGACAACCAGAACCCTTCCTAGAGCTGGCCGTCCGGCCAAACTGAGCTATCGGGGGAGAAGAGCCTTGGTGAGAGAGGTAAAGAAGAACCCAAAGATCACTGTAGCTGACTCCAAAGATGCAGTCAGGAGATGGGAGAAAGTTATAGAAAGTAAACCATCACTGCAGCCCTCCACCAGTCAGGGCATTATGGCAGAGTGGCCCGACAGAAGCCTCTCCTAAGTGCAAGACACATGAAAGCCCACATGGAGTTTGCTAAAAAACACCTGAAGGACTCCAAGATGGTGAGAAAAAAGATTCTCTGGTCTGATGAGACCAAGATAGAACTTTTTGGCCCTAATTCTAAGCATGTGTGTATGTGTGGAGAAAACCAGGCACTGCTCATCACCTGTCCAATACAGTCCCAACAGTGAAGCATGGTGGTGGCAGCATCATGCTGTGGGGGTGTTTTTCAGCTGCAGGGACAGGACGAAGGTTGCAATCAAGGGAAGGATGAATGAGGCCAAGTACAGGGATATCTTGGACAAAAACCTTCTCCAGAGTGCTTAGGACCTCAGACTGGGCCAAAGGTTTACCTTCCAACAAGACAATGTCCCTATGCACACAGCTAAAATAACAAAGGAGTGGCTTCACAACAGCTCCATGACTGTTTTTTTTTTTTTTTTTATAACAGTTTATTGTTCTGCCTGCTTTAACATTTAGAAAAAGAATCCCAGGATTTTGCCTCCTGTGTGTTTTTGCCTTGCTTCCTTGTGGTTCATGATGCCAGCGGAAGTTGTAAGCACAATATACCCAAACTGACGTGAAGGCCAGAGATTGTTCTGCCACTTTTCCAGATCCTTTAGCTGCACATCAAATCTGGGGCTGATGATGCCACACTTATTAAGTCTCCCTGTAAGATTGACAACAATTTTTCCGGCCCTATGATAATCAATTATGTCAAACCCACCAATGTAGCCGTGCTTCATCATCACTGTAAGGAATCGCACAATCACTTTTGAGCAGGGCCTGATGAGAACCTGGCACTTACCACGTTTCTCGGCATTGTTGATGCTTTTAAGAGCATCGGCAAGCACGTTCATGCGCACCATGGTGCCGGGTCTGCAGTATGGTGGAAAGAGGGAGGAGGAGTCACTTCCTCCGTGACTGTTCTTGAATGGCCCAGCCAGAGCCCTGACTTAAACCCAATTGAGTATCTCTGGAGAGACCTAAAAATGGCTACCATCCAACCTGACAGAACTGCAAGAAGGAATGGAAGAGGATCCACAAATCCAGGTGTGAAAAACTTGTTGCATCTTTCCCAAAAAGACTCATGGCTGTATTAGATCAAAAGGGTGCTTCTACTAAATACTAAGAAAAGGGACTGAATACTTAGGACCATGTGATATTTCAGTTTTTCTTTTTAATAAATCTGCAAAAATGTCAACAATTCTGTGTTTTTCTGTCAATATGGGGTGTTGTGTGTACATTAATGAGGAAAAAAAATGAATGGTTTTGGATAGAGTGGTGAGGGGGTAGAAACCACATTGAGTTTTCATTGTAGTTTGCTTCAGAGCTAGACTCACCCTCTGAACCAGAAGTTTACCATGAGGGAAAAAAATAATTTCTTATGCTGCGTACACACAATCGGATTTTCCGATGGGAAATGTTGGCGGTAAGTCCGACCATGTGTTTGCTCCATCGGACATTTAGTTACATAGTTAGATTGAATAAAGACACCAGAGTGAGTGTGGGTGCGTGTCTACAATTATGAAAAATTTTATTGAGACATCTAAGTAAAAACATATGATAAAGGATCCCACATCTGCGGATCTAAACCACATAGGTGGGATCAATACCTCCACAGTATAAAGAGACCATGTAAAAATAAAAAGACAACGTTGTATTAAAAATAGACAGTGGTGTGTCGACCCACCTACCCCTTAGTACCCCTTCCAATTCCCAAGACTCCCAAGGAGACCACACATAAATATTGTTGGTAAAGAAAAGTCCTTGGAGCTGCTGACTTGGATTGCAACCACTGGGGGGAGCCCAACCTTTTCTAGAGGTATGGGCAGTGATACCCGATAATGCCTGTGTCCCGGCTAGTAAATTAACCCACTGTTATGATGTGCATCCACTGATAGGCAGCATGGAATTCAAGCCCTAATCATGCAGTGGTGTACCATGGGTGAGGATGTTTAGTATGTCCATGATAAGGAAATCACTGTGTGTCAAAATGAAACAGAGTGCACTCAGTAATGACACCCAATCCAGGTGAAGAATCGATGTCAATAAAGTGTATAGACTGTAGCAGGGAAAGTCTCACCGGCATTGATGCTTCAACATTCACATATGATCCTTTTATTTGTTTGATTGGACATACAATCTTGGCTTCCAACAGTACCCAGGATACTTGTAATGGGATGTGTACCGGGAAAATACCAGTGTCCATGGGGGTTGATCCAAGTATGCAGTTTAACCAATTTAAGGTTCCAGAAATATTTTCAAACTGAGTTCTGCATTTAGGCTTTTGGACTGAAGTGTCTGGAGTCTATATATCCAGGTTGTTTCCTTCTTTAGAAGGACCGTGTCAAAATCGCCTCTGCGGTCTGAGAGGTTTAAGGTGTAAAACCCCTTCACAGTAAGGCCTGTTGTCTTACCATCATGGACCTGCAGGAAATGTTGAGCTATTGGTGTCTCTTCCTTGAGGCGAATACTTTTTAAGTGTTCCGTGAACCAAATTTGTAGCTGGCGCTTTGTTTTGCCAACATATAATTTTTGACAAGGGCATTCTAGAATGTATAGGACCCTCGATGTACTGCAGTTAATGAAGGAATTAATTGTGTATTCATGGCTTGAATTTGAGTCACAGAACATTTTGGTACGGTCAACAAAGCGGCATGTGGTGCAGTGGCCACATGAGAACATTCCCTTCACCCTAAGAAAATCTGTAAGCCAATTCCTATCAATGGGGCGCCTAAATTCAGACTCCACTAACTCATATTTTATATTTCTTGCTCGTTTGGCAACCATTAAAGGTCTGTCCCCAACTATCTCTAGTTAGATCTAGTCAAGATATGCCAGTGTTCAGTGAGTATGGAGCGCAGCTGTTGCCATTGCACTCCAAATGGGGTAATAAAATGCACCGGTTCATTTCTCGAGGGGCCATCTTTTTTCTGGGGGGTGAGTAAATCAGCTCTAGTCCTACGCCCCGCTATACTTTTGGCTCTCCTCAATGTGCGGTGCGAATATCCGAGTTGGCGAAATCACTGATATAGTGATTCAGATTCACGTCTATAGTCCTCCTCGTTGGAGCAGTTCCTCCGAATGCGGAGGAACTGACCCACGGGAATGCCCCGTACTGTCTCAGTGATCGGGGATGATGGCTGTCTGCCCTTAGCAGGGTGTTGGCAGCCGTATCCTTGCGGAACGTGACCAATCGTCCCCCAATGGCCTTTATACGTAGTTCCAAAAACGAAATTTCACACGGATCCACTGTAAAGGTTAAACGTATATTGCGTTTATTGTTGCCCAATTCATCCATGAATTGCAAGAGTTCAGTGTGGGTACCCGTCCACACCATGAGCACATCGTCGATATACCATATGCCGTGTCTAGTAACTCCAGGATGAACTTATTTTGCGCACCCATATGGGGGAATTTTTGGTCAAGGAAGTGATGTACCGCCAAAATACCCTATTCGTGTGGGATGGACATGCATAGAGATTCCACGTCTATGCCAACCAATAGGGCCCCTTGGGGGATGTGCAAATCAAGTATTTTATTTAGCACATCCCCAGTGTCCTGAACATATGAGGGCAATGATTCAACCAGCCCCTTGATCGGGCTGTCAATATATTTACCCACCCTCTCCAGGGGACCTCTTATTGCCGAAACAATAGGTCTCCCCGGGGGATTTTCCAGATTCTTGTGTATTTTCTGTATTATATAAAATACAGGAATATTGAAATCTTCTACCCTCAGAAAGTCATATTCTCTTTTGGTGATAAATGAGGCCTCTAATGCCCAATATAGACAGTCATTATTGAGTAACACTAAGGGGCCAAATGGATTGTGGTCAAGCTTTTTTAGGACTGATCTGACAATAGGCGGCGTACTTCCGCCTCATACATGGCAATTGAGAGCAGTACCACATTCCCCCCCTTATCACTGGGTTTGATAATAATCTCTTTAGATAGACGTAGTTCCCTTAGAGCCTGACGTTCAAGGGGTGATAGATTACCCGTCTCATTGAGATGCCAGTTGACCTTGGCCAGATCCTCCTGTACTAAGTCCAGGAAGATCCCCAGTCTTCTATCTTTTCTGAATTGGGGCATTTTAGTGGACGTAATGTGCAGCCCTGCCTCCCTCCTCCAAGTGTTGCTGGAGGGAATGTCTTCCTCATCAGAGGGGATTTCACCTTCCTCAAACAGAGATTCCAATTGTTGGAGGGCCAAGGCCTCTGCTGGATTTGATTCCCCTGCTGCATTTGATTCATTTGATCTTTCCAAATATAATGATCTATAGTAGACTTTCCTGAGGAACAAATTGAGATCTTTGTAGATCTCAAATTCCTTCATAGTTCTGTAAGGGGAAAATGAAAGTCCTCTGCTGAGGAGGGCGAGATGTCTATTTTCCAATTTGAATTGGGAAAGATTGATGACAGTAAAGTCCTGATCCTTCATATTCCCCAATCCAAGATTGGTCACTAATGTTGGTTTTGGCTTCTTGTAAAAGTGCGGTCCCCTTTCTCGTGTGTTCTCTTTTGTTTCCCTCTTCCTTAGCCGTGACCTTTTGTGCCTCCTGTTGTTTCTACTCTGCTTTTCTTTAGAATGTTCTTGGTGGGAGGGGAGGTTCCCACTGTTTCCAGTGGGTCTCTGTCTAAAAAAGATACCGTATTAGGTGCTTCACCTTCACTGCTGTATGATTGGGCACTGGTGTCAGTACCTGCCTGGGAGGGATGTCTCCGTTGACATGACCTACCCCAGCATCCGCTTCTTGTTAGATCAGAGATGTCATCTCTAGCTCAATCATCCAAATCTCATTTGAATTTACTTTGTTTGGTAAGCTTAAGATTCTTCTGGGTTTTATCCACCTTTTTTTTAAGGATCTCATTAAGCCTATCAAATTTAGTGCTATCCTTGTGGGGCTCTAATTTAGATCCACTTAGTGTTATCTGTTTTTCTAAGGCAGCCTTTCTCAACCTTTTGAACACAGAGGAACCCTGGAAATAATTCTCCGGTCTTGGGGAACCCCTGCTAAAAATTAAAAATCTACAACTCATCATACATTATTAGTGTGATGGTCAATGAGAAGAATGCTTCTTACACATGGTTATTGGGAAGAATTACCCCCTTACAGATAACTAAAAAGATAAATGGTGTCCTTGAGAACTTACCTGAGAGGCAGAAATTGACCATTGCTCAGGGAACCCCTAGCAACCTCTAGAGGAACCCAAGGGTTCCACGGAACCCTGTTTGAGAAACCCTGTTCTAAGGTAACCAACTGACCCCTCTCCTCCTCCACAATGAGTTTCATAACCTCTATTCCATGTTTAATACATTCTGCTTTCCATTTAAATAGGAAGCTCTCCATATGGAGATGGGCAGCGGGCACAACTCTTTCCCTTAGGCCACGGGGGATGATCCCTTTCCGGATATACGATTCCAGAGATAGGATGTCCCATCTGCGGTTTAAGGACTTAATAATCAACTTCTTATGCTCCTTAAATAGGGATTTAATTTCCTCCTGTGCCTGTGGCTCTGCCCCAGAGGTCCCCTCTTCAAATGTAGCTCGGATTTCCTGATCAAACTCCTCACCAGGTACAAATGCCATGCTATAGGTTAAATTATAAAAATTATAAATGTTGGTTGTCCACACCTGTGCAAACCAAAATACTGTGCTAACTAAGGAGCACTATAGACCTCAATAAAGTTTAAACATGGGATCCACTGGTGGTAAAAAGTGATCCAAAAGGGGATCAAGACAATTTTTTGATCTCATTACGTGGTAGCTTCTCCCTTCATTGGCATTCCTGGGACCACCTGGGTCCCCTTCTCTCTTGTTTAGTTGCATCATTTTGTACTACTTGGGAAGGAGCCCATCAGTTTGACGAATCGTACAGATCTTTTCTACGTAATCATTTTAGTACATGAGCTGATTCACACAAAGGCGTGGCTTTTTAGCATCATTTTTTCATCGTGTCTACAATTATCCCTATCCATTGTGTCTCATTAAGATGCTCAGCTATTATATTATTATTTTATTTAAGGTACCCATATAGTGCTGTCAATTTACGTAGCGCTCCACACATACATCACACACTCACATCGGTCCCTACCCTCAAAGAGCCCACAATTCAAGCTCCCCAACTCACATTCAGGAAACCAGAGTACCCAGGAAAAGTCCACGCAGGGATAGGGAGAACATGCAAAATCCAGGAAGGTAGGGTCGTGGTAGGGATTTGAACCAGCGACCCATTTTACTGCTAGGCGAGAGTGCTACCCACTACACCACTGTGCCACCACTGTGTGGGCTTTCCGCCAACAAATGTTGGCTAGCATGGTCTCAAATTTTCTGCCAACAAATGTGTGTCGTCGGACTTTCCGATCATGTGCAAACAAGTCCGTCAGGCAAAAGTCCAAAGTACAAACACGCATGCTCATAAGCAAGTACGAGCCAGAAGCGGTCAATCTTGTAAACTGGTGTTCGTAATGGAGAATTAATATTTGTGACATGGCAAATTATGAAATCTCCAAATGCAGTGCACAATTCTCTTCTTCTTTAACTGCTTGCCGACCGCCGGCTGTCAATTGACGGCCAGGCGGCTCGGCTCCCTTTGCGGGAGGGTGTCATATGACGGCCCCCCATTTAAACAGGGAATGCGCGCGATCGTGTGCGTGCATCCCTGTTCCTTCGGTGGCGGTGTGTCACGGAGACACCGCTCGCCACAGAGGGGGGTGAACAGCCATTGGACATGGCTGTTTACCACGAGGATGGGAGAGTTCTATTGTAGCCGGCTAGCTCTGTTTTTTAGCACAAGTTTTATCTGCAACTAAATGTAAGTGCAATACTGTTTTAAAATAAACCCTGTTTAAGCGATATTACGCTATGGTTGGTTTTTCTTCTATACCACGATTACCCTGCTATCACTGAGGTTTATGGGAGATCTAAGGCATAAAGGGATTGGAGCACACACTCAATTTAGCGACTACCCCTGTCTGGATGCTCCTTTCTTCTAAGCAAAGACCTTGGCTGGGCAATAGCTAACCGCTCGTCTTTGCTTACCATCTGGTAAGCAAGTTTTTTATTAGGTGGTGGCACTGATTAAGGATTTAGCTCACCCGGGTGTCGTATGTTTGAACTGCATTTCATTATCTTGGATCACATAAGGCATCGCTGACCCGCATCTTTATATAGCGCAGCTTCTCCTTTCCAGGAACAAATGCCCAGACCCAGTACCAGTCCTGCCACATCACGCCTGAGTACCAGCACAGGAAATTCCAATCCAACTACTGGAGTGTCACACCCCCCAAGAGCCAGGGCCTCTACATACATGCCAGATGGTCTTGCCAACCCAACATGGCTGCCTTCCAACTCGGCATCACCAATTATTCCCCCTTTCACAGCACTGCCAGGTGTGCAGACCAACACCCAAAATTTCTCAAAGATTGATTTCTTTCATATGTTTTTGCCCGACACTATGCTGCAATTATTTGTGGACCAGACAAATTTATATGCCCAGCAATATATTGTCAACAACCCCCAATCTTCATATGCCCGTCCTTTTGAGTGGAGAAATCTGAATTTGGAGGAGTTCAAAGTGTTTATGGGCCTCACCTAAACATGGGGATTACAAAAAAAAAAGAAGGACATGCCTGTTGGTCCACCAACCCTATCCACAACATGCCCATTTATTCTGCCGTAATGTCCAGGTCCTGATACAAGATGATAATGCGCTTTCTTCACTTCAGCGACAACACCCAGTGCCCTCCCCACAATCATCCAAATTACAACAAGTTATACAAGATTCGCCCACAGATAAATTTATTTTCTCAACAATTTGCAGAACTCTATGTCCCCGATCAGAATATATGTGTCGATGAGTCCCTGGTACCCTTTTCAGGCCGGCTAGGAATAAAGCAATGTATTCCTAGCAAAAGGGCCAGATACGGAGTAAAGTTATACAAGCTATGTGAGAGAGCCACGGGATATCTGTATGCGTTCCGCATATATGAAGGAAGAGATTCCCAGCTCCAGCCCCCTGAATGCCCGGCCTACATGGGCACAACTGGAAAGATTGTATGGGACCTGGCATACCCACTTCTGAACAAAGGATATCACATATACGTTGACAACTTTTACACAAGCCTGCCCCTTTTCAAACACTTATACATTGCAAAAACCCTGGCCTCTGGAACTTCCATAAAAAATAGGAAGGGCTTCCCACAATATCTAGCGAACAAAAAGCTGTGAAGGGGGAAAGAGCATCATTGAGATGCAACAAAGTGCTGGCCTTGAGGTGGAAGGATGGGAGGGACGTGCACATGATGTCCACCATCCATGACGACACTACAATTGAGGTACAAAGAAGACAAGGTCCCATTGAAAAGCCAACATATGTCCAAGATTATAATCTCTACATGGGGGGGTGGATTTTAATGATCAAATGATTCAGCCCTATTTGTCAATAAGGAGGCCCCGATTCTGGTATAAGAAGGTAGCAATTTATCTCATCCATTTGGCCATTTACAATTCCTACGTAGTCTACACCAAATCCATTGAAAGCCCCGCCCCCTTCCTAAAATTCATAGAAGAAGTTGTCACATCCCTCACCTATCACCAAAGACCCACCCCAGAAGACCTTCTCTCTGAGGCTGTTTGCCGACTTCATGAGCGTCACTTCCCCTTCAGCATTCCACCATCTGAAGCAGGTCGAAGACGGCAAAAAAAAAATGTTGCATGTGCACCAAAAGAGGATTTAGAAAAGATACCAGCTACCATTGTCCCCAGTGTCCCTCCCAACCTGGCCTTTGCATTGGTGAATGCTTCCAACTTTATCATACATCCCTAAAATATTAGCCCATATTTTTAACCATTTCCCCATTTTCATCATCTGTGCTGACCATTTTCCATTCTTCCCCAAATAATCATGCCACTGGCTTCCACTTGAACTGACCCTGTCCTGTTTTTTGACTATGCCTCTGCCTACCGTTTGGACTGATTCCACATGAACTGACCCTGGCCTGTTTTGTGACTATGCCTCTGCCTACCGTTTGGACTGCTTCCACCTGAACTGACCCTGGCCTGTTTTATCAACTATGCTACTGCCCACCGTTTGGACTGCTTGCACGTGAACTGACCCTGGCCTGTTTTATGGCCTACCGCTTGGACTGATCTGTTGCCCTGCTACTGTAGTACACAGGGGTCTCACATATGTGAGGGGCTCCAAAATTGTTTTTCCGGATGGAGAAAACAATTTTTTTGTTTTCTCTGGGTTTCGGAATTTCCGGATTAGGGTCTGGAATCCAGAGGCTTCATAGAGATTTGGGTGGGTCGAAGCCTCTACCCCTGTGCCCCTGTGCACAGGTCTTACGTGATTGTGACCCTCAGCCTGCTGCTGACTTACTGCCACCATGCCTCTGCCTGTCGCATGAATGGACCACACCGCTACCTGGACTATGCAAATAATTAGCTGTAGCAAGAGGCAGTATGTTTATGATGGGCTGGAGAGCAGTACAATAATGAGTTTCTGCAGGTAACAGTGTACCAGGACCAATATTATGGCTGTGCTGGCTGTCTCTGCCTGGACAATTTCTATGGACTGTGCTGTGCTGACTATAGACAATATTCCTGCCTGCTCCTGGATAATTTCTATTGCTGTCGCTAAGCACATCCCTGCCTGCTGCCTGGATCAGTGCTCTCCTCTGTGGATACTACTAAAAGCACAAGTAATACTTTTTTTTTTTTTACCCTTTCCGCAATAAAAATGTATTTTGGATTGTAATTCTTGGTATGTGCATGCTATGTGTTAGAAATATGAAGGGTTTTCAAAAATGATAGGTTGCCAGGAATTTACATATGTCATTTATGCTACTAGAACGCCTGATGGTGCTACTTGGATGTTGGGCCTCTGTGTGTGGCCAGGCTGTGTAAATGTCTCCCACATGTGGTATTGCCATACTCAGGAGGAGTAGCAGAATGTATTTTGGGGTGTCATCTTTGCTACGTACATGCTATGTGTTGGAAATATCTTATAAATGGACAACTTTGTGTTAAAAAAAATGCGTTTTCATTTTTTTCCACATTTTCCAAAAACTTCTGGAAAAAAATGAACCATTCAAAAAACTCATTATGCCTCATAGATTATACGTTGGGGTGTTTGCTTTCCAAAATGGGGTCATGTTGGGGGCAATTCCATTGTCCTGGTGCTCCAGGGCCTTCAAAAGTGTAATAGGTGGTTGAGAAATGAGATGTGTCATTTATGCTCGTAGAACTTTATGCTGTGCTGAGACCAATCCTATTTAATTTGTTCATAAATGACCTGGAGGATGGGATAAACAGTTCAATCTCTGCATTTGCAGACGATACTGAGCTAAGCAGGGCAATAACTTCTCCGCAGGATGTGGAAACCTTGCAAAAAGATCTGAACAAATTAATGGGGTGGGCAACTACATGGCAAATGAGGTTCAATGTAGAAAATGTAAAATAATGCATTTGGGTGGCAAAAATATGAATGCAATCTATACACTGGGGGGAGAACCTCTGGGGGAATCTAGGATGGAAAAGGACCTGGGGGTCCTAGTAGATGATAGGCTCAGCAATGGCATGCAATGCCAAGCTGCTGCTAACAAAGCAAACAGAATATTGGCATGCCTTCAAAAGGGGATCAACTCCAGAGATAAAACGATGATTCTCCCAATCTACAAGACTCTGGTCCGGCTGCACCTAGAGTATGCTGTCCAGTTCTGGGCACCAGTCCTCAGGAAGGATGTACTGGAAATGGAGCAAGTACAAAGAAGGGCAACAAAGCTAATAAAGGGTCTGGAGGATCTTAGTTATGAGGAAAGGTTGCGAGCACTGAACTTATTCTCTCTGGAGAAGAGACGCTTGAGAGGGGATATGATTTCAATATACAAATACCGTACTGGTGACCCTACAATAGAAATAAAACTTTTTTGCAGAAGAGAGTTTAACAAGGCCACTCATTAAAATTAGAAGAAAAGAGGTTTAACCTTAAACTACTTAGAGGGTTCTTTACTGTAAGAGCGGCAAGGATGTGGAATTCCCTTCGACAGGCAGTGGTCTTAGCGGGGAGCATCGATAGCTTCAAGAAACTATTAGATAAGCACCTGAATGACCGCAACATACAGGGATATACAATGTAATACTGACACATAATCACACATAGGTTGGACTTGATGGACTTGTGTCTTTTTTCAACCTCGCCTAATATGTAACTATGTAACTATGTAACGCATGGAGATGTTGGGCCTTTGTATGTGGCCAGGCTGTGTAAAAGTCTCACACATGTGGTATCGTCATACTCAGGAGGAGTAGCAGAATGTATTTTGGGGTGTCATCGTTGCTACATACATGCTATGTGTTGGAAATATCTGATAAATGGACAACTTTGTGTAAAAAGAAAATGCGTTTTCATTTTTTTCCACATTTTCCAAAAACTTCTGGAAAAAAATTAACCTTTCAAAAGACTCATTATGCCTCATAGATTATACACTGGGGTGTTTGCTTTCCAAAATGGGGTCATTTTGGGGCAATTCCATTGTCCTGGTGCTCCAGGGCCTTCAAAAATGTAATAGCTGGTTGAGAAATGAGATGTGTCATTTATGCTCGTAGAACGCATGGAGATGCTACTTCAATGTTGGGCCTTTGCCTCCTAGAACGTCTGATGGTGCTACTTGGATGTTGGGCCTCTGTGTGTGGCCAGGCTGTGTAAAAGTCTCACACATGTGGTATCGCCATACTCAGGAGGAGTAGCAGAATGTATTTTGGGGTGTAATTTGTTGTATGCATATGCTCTGAGAGAGAAATAAACTGTTAATATGACAATTTTGTAAAAAAAAAATCTTCATTTTGCAAAGAATTGTGGGAAAAAATTACAACTTAAAAAAATTCACCATGCTACTTACTTAATACCTTGGAATGTCTACTTTCTAAAAAGGGGTAATTTAGGGGGTATTTGTACTTTCCTGACTTGTTAGTGTCCCAAGAAATTAGATAAACCGTCAGTACATCAGGTGTGATCAGATGTGATCAATTTTCAGTGATTGGCACCATAGTTTGTAGACTCTATAACTTTCACAAAGACTAAAATAATTTACACTAATTTGGGTTATTTTTACCAAAGATATGTAGCAGTATAAATTTTGGCTAAAATTTATGAAGAAAAATTACTAATTTGCAAAATTTTATGACAGAAACAAAGAAAAAGGCATTTTTTTCACAAAATGTATGGTCTTTTTTATTTATAGCACAAAAAATAAAAAACCCACTAGTGATTAAATACCACCAAAAGAAAGCTCTGTTTGTGTGAAAAAAAGGACGCAAATTTCATATGGGTACAGTGTTGCATGCCTGAGTAATTGTCATTCAAAGTGTGAGAGTGCTGAAAGCTGAAAAGTGGTCTGGACAGGAAGGGGGTGTAAGTGCACTGTATTGAAGTGGTTAATGAGATAATAATGAGGCTGCTTTGCTGGTGATACTGATGGAGTTATTGCAAACAAATTTTCAAAGGCTTTTTTTTTCTAGTGATATCAAGAATAATACTATTATGCTTTTTTTTATTTATTTAGGCAAGTTACCACAACACCATTATCCTGTAGTTTTTAAGATCAGAGATGTTGGTGTCCCTTGTCAATTTTGCATTGTATTTTTTTAAATGTCTGCATACTCCCAAACTGTCATTTGAAGTAAAACACATAGGGGGTCATTTACTATAGCGCCAAAAAATTATCCTGCAGTGCCAAAAAATAGCTCTCAAAAAAGGCCAGAAAGACTTCAACTCTCAGAAACTCAGCGCCACTGCAAATGGAAAGTAGCGCTATTCCCGGCAATAATGCCTGTCAGATCACATATGCTGGAATAGTGGAAGTCAATGGAGCTAAAACCTGCAAAATCCAAAGTTCTCACTGAAGGCTTATATGCAAGTTCTTTGCCATAAAAAGTGGTTGGGGACCCGGGTCCTGCCCCAGGGGACATGTATCAATGCAAAAAAAGTTTTAAAAAACGTCAGTTTTTTCGGGAGCAGTGATTTTAATATTGCTTAGGGTGAAACAATAAAAGTGTAATATTCCTTTAAATTTCGTACGTGGGGGGTGTCTATAGTATGCCTAGTGGCGCATGTTTCCAGTGTTTAGAACAGTCTGACAGCAAAATGACATTTCAAAGGGAAAAAAGTAATTTAAAAGTGCTAGTGCTAGTGTCGGCTATTAATGAATTTGCGGTCCTGACAATACACATAAAAGTTCATTGATAAAAACGGCCTGGGATCCCCCACAGTGCATTATCAGGCCCTTTGGGTCTGGTATGAAAATTAAGGGGATACCCGAACCAAAATATAAAAAAATAATGGCGTGGGGGTCCCTCTCAAAATCCATACCAGACCCTTCAGGTCTGGTATGGATTTTAAGGGGAACCCCGTGGCAAAATTTTAAAAAAAATGGCGTGGGGGTCCCCCTTAAAATCCATACTAGACCCTTATCCAAGCACGCAACCTGGCAGGCCGCAGGAAAAAAGGGGGACGAGAGAGCGCTCCCCCTCCTGAACCATACCAGGCCACATGCCCTCAACATGCCCGGGGAAACACTGTGGGGTTACCCAGTGACATGTACAGGTGACCCCGCCCCCTTCTGATGCCAGGGGGGTTTCCGTGGTGTCAGAGGGGGGAGGGGTCACCCATACATGTCACTGGTAACCCCGCGGCATTTACTCCGTTGCGTTAGAGGGGGGCGGGGTCACCCTCCCTCAGCTTTTTAGGAACTGTCATGGAAGGTCTAGCGTCATTCAGCGGGCTCCTCCCATGGAGGCGGATCGTGTCGCGTCGGCATCTTTCTCCGTATCCCAGGACGAGGAAGGATTACATCGTTGGAATTTTTCTTTTTTTCTTTTTTAATATAGGACTTGTCCAATGCTGTGTCTGTGTGTTTTTTACAATTTTGACACTTTTTTTGTGAAATGGTAGGAGTACAATGTACCTGTTACCATTTCACACAGGGGGGGCTGGGATCTGGGGGTCCCCTTGTTAAAGGGGGCTTCCAGATTCTGATAAGCCCCCCGCCCGCAGACCCCCACAACCACCGGGCAAGGGTTGTGGGGATGAGGCCCTTGTCCCCATCAACATGGGGACATCCTCCCACTGTTGAAGGCATGTGGCCTGGTACGGTTCAGGAGGGGGGGCGCTCTCTCGTCCTCCCCTCTTTTCCTGCTGCCTGCCAGGTTGCGTGCTCGGATAAGGGTCTGGTATGGATTTTGAGGGGGGCCCCATGCCATTTTTTAAAAAAATCCCCCCTGTATCTACATTCACCTGTTTGATGCACTATTTAGTTTGTTTATTATTTAGTTGGATGCACTCATTTTTTTCATTTTAACTTTGGGTCTGTTTAATTTTATGGGTACTCAGTGTGGATTTTTTGGCATCTATCATTGGGAGCATATATCAATTTGTTTCACCATTATTATTTAGTGCAACTTTTTGCTCTGTATTTCCTTTTAGTGTCATATAACACTTTTAGTCGCAGCTTACTACATTGTACACTCCATAGCGCAGTATCTCTTCTTTTATAAGTACATATCATACCCTTATCTGGAAAATGAACAGCACCTCCTCTTTGCTAAAGAGGGACCTCGCCATGTCCACCTAGATGGAGATCCTGACCTAATGGTGATTACAATGACTTATTTCTGGGTCAGAAGGTGAAACCACACTCTTTTGATCGCTGCTGCGAATATTTGATCGCTACCACGATCAGAATTTTATTATTTTTGTTTATTTGCAGATATGCAAATTTGTATTTCTACTTATGATATTTAAAGGTGTTCGATAAGAAATGGTGTCCCTGGGTTAGCAGCAGGTGAATGACAAAAACAAAAGGCCCAGTTTGAGCCCTGGTTCACACTCACAGAGGGAGGAAATCGTTCAGCTAAAATCTCATTTCATTCCCGCATGTCAGTCCCCACTGCATAGGGAATTTCAGAGACATCTGTGCAGGTTTCTGCACTGATATCAATACAAATTGCACCCCAAAGTCGCACCAATTAAAACGGTCCAATGTGAACTAAGGCTGGCCATACACTATACAATTTTCTGATTCAATTTCCTTTAGATTTACCTTCAACTATGTAGTGCAAGGGCCTGTCTGATTGCATACAAATTGAAAGGGTTTAGGTTTGACCTCATATTATATGGTTTTGGTAAATCTAAAGCAAAGTTGAACAGGAAAATTGTATAGTGTATGGCCAGCTTAAAGCTGACACATACAACACTGCCTAGCCACCAGCTGAATTCATTACCTGCAATTCTCCACAGCTGTTATATATAAAGATTCCACCTTTATCATTTACTTGCAGGTCTAGGCTTACATTGGAGGCCTAGGCTTACATTGGAGCGATCTGTCATGCGATTTGAGAGATCAAATCGCATGACTATTGGCAGCAATGGCACTGTTCCAATCGATGCGACACGGATTTTGTGGCGCCGCACCAATTTTCTAAAGTAGTTCCTGCACTACTTTTGCCGATTTCAGGTGCGACTTCAATAGACGATCAGAGACATAGTACAGGATATGATCAGAGACTGCAGACATAGTACAGGAGATGATCAGAGACTGCAGACATAGTACAGGAGATGATCAGAGACTGCAGACATAGTACAGGAGATGGTCAGAGACTGCAGACATAGTACAGGAGATGGTCAGAGACTGCAGACATAGTACAGGAGATAGCCAGAGACTACAGACATAGTATAGGAGATGGTCAGAGACTGCAGACATAGTACAGGAGATGGTCCGAGACTGCAGATATAGTACAGGAGATGGTCAGAGACTGCAGAGATAGTACAGGAGATGATCAGAGACTGCAGACATAGTACAGGAGATGATCAGAGACTGCAGACATAGTACAGGAGATGGTCAGAGACTGCAGACATAGTACAGGAGATGGTCAGAGACTGCAGACATAGTACAGGAGATAGCCAGAGACTACAGACATAGTACAGGAGATGGTCAGAGACTGCAGACATAGTACAGGAGATGGTCAGAGACTGCAGACATAGTACAGGAGATGGTCAGAGACTGCAGACATAGTACAGGAGATGATCAGAGACTGCAGACATAGTACAGGAGATGGTCAGAGACTGTAGTTATGATACAAGAGACGATCAGAGACTGCAGACATAGTACAGGAGATGGTCAGAGACTGCAGACATAATACAGGAGATGATCAGAGACTGCAGACATAGTACAGGAGATGGTCAGAGACTGCAGACATAATACAGGAGATGATCAGAGACCGCAGACATGTTACAAGAGATGGTCAGAGATTGTAGTTATGATACAAGAGACAGTCAGAGACTGCAATCATAGAACAGGAGATGATCAGAGACTGCAGACATAGTACATGGGATGGTCAGAGACTGCAGACATAGTACAGGAGATGCCCAGAGACTACAGACATAGTACAGGAGATGGTCAGAGACTGCAGACATAGTACAGGAGATGATCAGAGACTGCAGACATAGTACAGGAGATGATCAGAGACTGCAGACATAGTACAGGAGATGATCAGAGACTGCAGACATAGTACAGGAGATGATCAGAGACTGCAGACATAGTACAGGAGATGGTCAGAGACTGCAGACATAGTGCAGGAGATGATCAGAGACTGCAGACGTAGTGCAGGAGATGGTCAGAGAAAGCAATCATAGAACAGGAGATGGTCAAAGACTGCAGACATGTTACAAGAGATGGTCAGAGACTGCAGTTCCTATGGACATTAGTACATAATGGCCGATCGGCCCTCTCACCTGACCCAGCAATACAGCAATGGTTCCTCTGATCAGGAGTCACCTCACTCTGAATTGCCTATGGTGACTCCGCTGGGTAGCACCCAGACTTGTATTCCTGCAATGACTCCATTCCTTTCTCTGCCAGGGATGGTGCTAGGCTGTGTGGCTTTCCCTCTGGTGGTGCATGGCAGCAGAGTTCTCTCTCTGATAGTGTTCCCAAAGCACTGTCCTCTCCCACTGGAGTCCTGGGTGTACTTCCCTGAAAGCTTTTCCAGGCTCCTGGCTCTCTCTTTCCCATTCAGCTGAGCATGCTGTGTGGGCTGCAGTTTCTGTGTTACAGTGGGGCTGCCAGTCCTCAGGACTATATGTCCCACAATCCTCTTCTCTGCTCCTTTTTCTATTCTGTTTCCTCCCTGGTTGATAAGAAGGCAGGGGAAGAAACATAGTGGGCAGCTGTGCTGGCAAGCACCGCTCACTAGTACAGCAGCACGCAGGAGGAGAGGGAGGGGGGAAAGGAGAGGAAGGGGGAAAGGAGAGCCTGCAGCTGCATTGGCTTCACTAGGGTTAGGGTCACCCCCCTTCCACCAACTATAGTCGCCCCTCAGTACAGACCCCCCTTCACTACATATAGACCCCCCTCCGTCAGTGCAGAACCCGCACTAAGTATAAACCCTTCCCTCAGTACAGACATTACTCAGTACAGATCCCCCCCAGGTAACCCCCCCTCTATTAGTACAGACCCCCCCAGGACAGATCTCCCTCTCCATTAGTACAGACCCCACAGGACAAACCACCCCTCCATTAGTACAGACCCCCCAGGACAGATCCCCCCATTAGTACAGACCCCCCTCCATTAGTACAAACCACCCCTCCATTAGTACAGACCCCCCAGGACAGACCCCCTCTCCATTAGTACAGACCCCCCCCATTAGTACAGACCCCCTCTCCATTAGTACAGACCCCCTCTCCATTAGTACAGACCCCCTCTTCATTAGTACAGACCCCCCAGGACAGACCCCCTCTCCATTAGTACAGACCCCTCCTCCATTAGTACAGACCCCCCCTCCATTAGTACAGACCCCCCCTCCATTAGTACAGACCCCCCAGGACAGACCCCCCTCCATTAGTACAGACCCCCTCTCCATTAGTACAGACCCCCCTCCATTAGTACAGACCCCCTCTCCTTTAGTACAGACCCCCCTCCATTAGTACAGACCCCCCATTAGTACAGACCCCCCAGGACAGACCCTCCTCCATTAGTACAGACCCCCTCATTAGTACAGACCCCCCATTAGTACAGACCCCCCCTCCATTAGTACAGACCCCATTAGTACAGCCCCCCTCCATTAGTACAGCCCCCTCCATTAGTACAGCCCCCCTCCATTAGTACAGTACAGACCCCCTTCCATTAGGGTACATAAATACACCCGGGCGGCAGCTGGAGAGGAAGTGTGCAGCCAGCCGCGCCACCCGGGTGGAGAGCAGAGCAGATCAAAGCAGGCACGAGTGGGAGACACAGAGAGGAGAATGTGTCAGGCACGGACCGCTCCTGGCGGTTCAGCGCCCCCACCTCTCTGGCACCTGGGTGCACTGCACCCCTTGCACCCCGTCTAGGATCGGCTCTGGTAAGGCCACATAAATCCACTTTTGATTGAAAAAATGCACAAGAATTTCAGCAAATATCCCTAGTTGGGCATTTGTCAAAAGGCACAATATCATTACTTCTCCCCCACAAATCACAGCAAAAAACCTGACCTTCTCAGGCCAAACAAACCCCCCTACTGCAGGCCTTTATATAAGAGAGGTTGTATTGTTAGCACACTGACACTCCCAATAGAAGTACACGCCCACCAGTATCATTCAATCTATCTCTTCATGTATGTCTAAAGTGATTGCACCTGATGAGCAGGAACACAATGCTATTCGCAACTGTGCTAGCTCTTGGCTATGTGCATCAAATCTCCAACTACAGGCCAAAGATCGAAGTCCATTTGCATCCACATAAACAAAGCAACAGTTTTCTAAGCACATGTACCTGTGCAGTGTAAACCCTAAAATGTTAAATGTCCAAGTCCCTGGGCATGATTAGTGCTAACAAACATTAATATCAGTCCCTGGCTGCAATGAGCTTCCAATCTAAAGTCCAAAAGTAACTTTCTTACATTAGAACCTATTTCAACAGGAGACAAATAAAATGCCTGCCTGTCTTTGGATTGTGATGAGAAACCCACACAGGGAGAACATATAAACTTCAACACAAGCATTAGCATGTCGGGGAATTGAACCAAGATCCCAGGTGCTGCTAGACAGAATTGCTACCCACTAAACCACCAGGCAGCCTCATGCATGTTCTCTGCATCTCTGTGGTGTGAAGTCCTTAGCCATGTTCAGTGTCACAAGCAATATACAATATATTGACCTAAGTATTGGGACGCCTGCCTTTATACACACATGAACTGTAATGGCATCCCAGTATTAGTATTGGGTTCAAAACTCATTTGGTCCACCCTTTGCAGCTATAACAGCTTCAACTCTTCTGGGAAGGCTGTCCACAAGGTTTAGGAGTGTGTCTATGGGAATGTTTGACCATTCTTCCAAGTGCATTTGTGAGGTCAGGCACTGATGTTGAATGAGAAGGTCTGACCTACAGTCTCCTCTCTAATTCATCCCCAAGGTGTACTGTTGTGTTAAGGTCAGGACTCTGTCCAGGCCAGTCAAGTTCCTCCACCCCAAAATCACTAATCCATGTCTTTATGGACCTTGCTTTGTGCACTGCTCCAAATGATTTGGTGCAGGGGGGATTATGATGTGGGGTTGTTTTTCAGGGGTTGGGCTTGGTCTCTTAGTTCCAGTTCAGAGAACTCTTAAGGGGACAGCATACCAAGACATTTTGGACAATTTCATGCTTCCAACTTTGTGGGAACAGTTTGGGGAAAGCCCCTTCCTGTTCCAGCATGACTGCACACCAGTGCACAAAGCAAGGTCCATAAAGACATGGATGAGCAAGTTTGGGGTGGAGAAACTTGACTGGCCTGCACAGAGTCCTGGCCTCAACCCGATAGAACACCCTTTGGCTGAATTAGAGCAGAGACTGCAAGCCAGGCCTTCTCATCCAACATCAGTGCCTGGCCTCACAAATGCACTTCAGGAAGAATGATTAAACATTCCCATAGACACACTAAACCTTGTGAACAGCCTTCCCAGAAGCTGTTCTAGCTGCAAAGGGTGGGCCAAATCAAATTTTAACCCTACGGACTAAGAGTGGGCTGCCATTAAAGTTCATGTGTGTGTATCACATGGCTAAATAGTGTATCTGGAAAAGATTTACAATGATGGTGGAACCCACCTACACATAAATACTACATTTAGACATAGTTATAGGACCTGGGAGATGAGACAACTTCTCTACATGAAGCAGCATGTTTGGGATTTGAATCCAGACTCTTAGGGATACTAAGCAGAAGTTCTAACCTCTAAACCACAGTGCTGCCACATGTGAGAACCTCCTACACATAACTACACATAAATTCACATAAAAACACAAATACTGCATTTCTTTGGACATACAGGTGATGGAATTACATTACTAAAGAGTTATTCTTCTTGATTTATTCTGTGATATTTGGTGTTTTTTTGTGGGTGAGAGTAAAATATTACCCTCAAATTTTTGGGAATTACATTTTGATTTCTGATGTTGGTACACATCACATCTTTTTGGCTCAAATTATGAATATTTGGAAATAATAAAAAGCACAAAAAATTGTGACTCGTTTTAAATTTGCATCAGCAATGGTATTGCTTGTGGTTTGTAAAGACACCTGTGTGAGTTTGGGTAAAGATTGTTGTGAGAGGGAGAGTAACAAGTGAAGTGACAGAGAAAAATATATTTTACCAAAACATCAAAACATTCCACATTCTAGCATTCTTAAAAACAAAATAGTTTAAGTAGAAGCAACAATGTTGAAAGGAAAAATTATTTCAGAGAAAGATACATTTCATCTCAACATTAAAAGGTTTTTTTGTGAAAGTTACAATTGTTCCATTAGAAACAATGGCTAAAACTTGATTTGGACTAGAATAGAGCAGATTTTCACTTCCAAAAAATGCTCTCTAATTAGCTCTCTTTTTGGTATTTACTATAGCGCCAGGTAAAAAAGACACTTGGCACCTAGTTGTCCAAAATGGGGAATTTTTCACTTCTCAGACCCTCAGAGGGTTTGGGCACTATTTGGTTTCAGGGAATTATAGTAAATTTGATTTTGGGAGTATTTTCTCACCAGCACTATAGTGAATACCGTTTTAGCGCGAATTAGCGCTAAATTGCCACGGATTAGCGCTAATTAGCGGCAATTAGCGTTAATTAGCGCCGCAGCTCTATAGTAAATGACTCCCATAGCCAAGTATTATTCTACAAAAATGTTTTATTGTGCATTAAAAAAAGAAAACAAATAAAATTAGACATGCTATCTTCCAATAGAACATAACCAAAAAGTGCATTCTATGCATCTAAAAATATAGAAACTATACCAAATCAAATCATTATTCAACCAAAAAAATAATGTCAGAGCAATAACTACAAGGCCAATAATAAATAACACGTTATCTCCTCCAATTCCGCAACATGTCTGGTTGACAAACGGATGTTCAGAAATGAACTGAAAAGCACCATTTAAAACTCACCAAACTTATACTAACACGAAATTATCAGAAGAAGCCCAAAGGGTGGCGCTAAAGAGCTGAAAAACCACACAGTATGTCTCGTACATCACTACGTTAGTAATTGTTGGCCAACATTTTTGTGACCGTGTGTATGCAAGACAAGTTTGAGCCAACACCCTTCAAACAAAATTCCACGGTTTTGTTGTAGAAAAGTCTGATCGTGTGTACGAGGCTTAAGTTGTCACAAAACAGCAAAATCTTTTGTTAGCATTCCTTCTTCTTCTTGTTTTTTTTAACTGCTTAAGCCCCAGACTATTTTGCTGGCCAAAGACCAGAGCACTTTTTGCGATTCGGCACTGCGTTGTTTTAACTGACAATTGCGCAGTCATGCGACGTGGCTCCCAAACAAAATTGACGTCTTTTTTTTCCCACAAATAGAGCTTTCTTTTGGTGGTATTTGATCACCTCTGCGGTTTTTATTTTTTGCGCTATAAACAAAAAAAGCGACAATTTTGAAAAATAAAAGCATAATTTTTAGCTTTTTGCTATAATAAATATCCCCCAAAAATATATAAAAAAAAATCGATCAGCGATTTTTATCATGACTGCAACAATTTGTTGGACATGTCGGACAATTTTGGCAAGATTTTGGGACCATTCACATTTATACAGCGATCAGTGCGATTAAAATTGCATTGATTACTGTGTAAATGTGACTGGCAGTGAAGGGGTTAACACTAGGTGGCGCTTTAGGGGTTAAATGTGTCCTAGGGATGTGTTCTAACTGTAGAGGGGATGGGCTAGCTGTGACAAATCACTGATCGTAGCTCCCGATCACAGGGAGCAGTGATCAGTGACACTGTCACTAGGCAGAACGGGGAGATGCTTGTTTACATTAGCATCTCCCCATTCTTCCACTCCATGAGACGATCGTGGGTATCCCCGCAGACATTGAGTCCACGGGACCCGTGACCCGACTCGCGGTAGAGCGAGTTGGGTCGCGTTGCCCAGCCGTGCCCATTCTGCCGATGTACATCGGCGTGCACCAGTCGGGAAGCGGTTAACTTTACATTTTTATTAGGTTTTTGACAGAATAATTTCCAACAAAAATGATTACAGTTATTTGGTATTGCTTATCATGTTGCATGGATCAATATATAACAAGTATTAGGGAATTAATAATAAGAAGTTACAAGGGTAACATACACTATCTGAATTTTGATAACCTACTTCCGCCTACCTCCAGTGGGATCTAACTGTAAGGGGGATCTAGTTATCAAGTACTTAAATTATTAGGGATGAGAAGAAGGGTCTTTATGATATTCATTATCTTGGTATATCATATAATGCTATTCTTTAGATATTCAGAGGCTCTTGGGTTGTTTAACCATATTTGCCATTTTTTCTTGAAATTAATGATAGAACATTTTTTGAATGCTAATAGCAATTCGTACTGAGCTTGAGTGTTCAATCTTGGAAATCTGTTTAATCTTTTATTGCAGGTTTTACAGGTAATCTGACAGAACTGACACCTGCAATGGCATTATTAGGATTAAATCTGGATATATAGCTGCATTGTTTTAGAACAATAGTAACACATATCCTAATAGCAGCGAGACTTACCATTGCCAGCATGTGGAAATGTACAGAATCCCCCAACCTGTCGAACGTCTTCTTCTTCTTGTTTTAAAAGACTCCTTCTCTCCCTCCAGGGCAGTTCATACTGTAAATAAATGCACATCAAAGCACATTATTATGCATTATATTAGGGCAGCCCATCAATTTGAAAGGGCTGCCAATCCACCAAATTACAACTAAACCCACCTGCACTTTTTCTTTTCTTTGCAGCGGCATTATAGTGTTACCTTAGCGCAGTCGGGTGGCAGTCAAATTGGAGATAGATAGGACATAAGTGGCCATCAGCATCCCAGCAACCAAAGATCCTGCTGCCTGTTGATTTGTTTTAAATTGTAAACAAGCCAATAAGCATCCTGGGTGGTGTCACTGACTAAATATGATCTATGTAAAAGAATGAAGAGAGGGCGCACCAACCTTGTGCATTACCCAAGTAATATTTATTACAATCAAGAAGGAAACATACTCACAAACAAGTGAATTATAAAAGCATATCAGAGTACACAATGGACAAAAAGCAACCAGGTCACTAGGACTGTGTCCAACGCGCCGGAGGATCTTCCAGATGGCTGAGGCATTTAGAGGGGGGATCCTCTCTTCCTCAGACTGTTTGACTGTAAATATGATCTATATAATATCTGGTCAGTAACATCAGGCAGCATCACTGCTGGCTTGTTGACACTCATCAGCAACCAGTGCGATGACAGTCTGTTAGCAGAGGATTGTTGTGTGTTGGTCATTATATTTGTGTTGGTGGGTTACCAGAATTATTGTTCATTGTGATCGATGCTGTGTTTGCATCGATGGACAACATGAATGACAATTGATTTACACTGAGGGACACATTCTGAGTGCATGTGGCTAATACATAGAATGCTTAAACCTTCTACCCTTATAACCATTTTAATAATAACCCCACATTGTTTTTATTTCAAGGTCAAACCCATACAAGACTCTCATCAAGGATAAGGGTCCGATATGGATTCTTTAGGGGAACCCTATACCATGTTTTTTCTCTTTTTTTTTTTTACTGGCTGATGTGATTGACTACACAGTATATATTCATGATTACATGTGGTCAGTTATGTCACCTGGGATTACTCAGCTGCTTTGTTTTCAAACAGAAGCAGGACAGAGATTGAAAATGTAATTTAAAGGTACTGTATGCTTTTAAATGTTTTTGTTGTTTTAACCACTGCTCCCGAAGATTTGGCTGCTGAATGACCATGCCATTTTTTGCGATTTGGTACTGCGTCGCTTTAACTGACCATTGCGTGGTCGTGCGACACTGCACCCAAACAAAATTGATGTCCTTTTTTTCCCACAAATAGAGATTTCTTTTGGTGGTATTTGATTGCCTGGGCGATTTTTATTTTTTGCGCCATAAACAAAAAAAGAGTGACAATTTTGAAAAAAAAAACACAATATTTTGTACTTTTTGCTATGATAAATATCCACATTTTTTAAAAAAAAAGCAAATTTTTTTCTCAGTTTAAGCCGATATGTATTCTTCTACATATTTTTGGTATAAAATTGCAATAAGCATATATTGATTGATTTGCAAAAGTTATAGCATCTACAAAATAGGGGATAGATCTGCGATTTTTATCGGGACTGCAACATTATGGCGGACACATCGGACACTTTTGACTAGGGATGAGCTTCCTGTTCGAGTCGAACCCATGTTCGACTCGAACATCGTCTGTTTGATCGTTTGCCGAATTGCGAACGATATGGGCCAAATTCGTGTGGTGCGTCACGGCCCATAATTCACTGTGACATCGCAGTGCATTGCTGGCTGATGATTGGCCAAGCATGCACTATGACCCGCATGCTTGGCCAATCACAGCGGCGTCTGAACAGAGAGCCGTAATTGGCCAAAGCCAAGGAGGCTTTGGCCAATTATGGCTCAGGGGATTTAGTACACGCCCCACACTATATAAGGCCGCCTGTCCCTGAGACAGTGTCATTTGATTTAGGTTAGATAAATTAGGCAGGACAGTCAGTGAGTTAGCTGCACTTACAGTGTATTGTGTATATATATATGCATCCCAGGTGTTGTATATATATATATGTATATATATATATATATACACTGTATTCAGTTTAGCTAGATCCGTTCCTGTTATCTTCCTACTGACAGGCAGGCTTGTTTTGTTACAGTATTTACAGATACCTGAAGAAAATTGCTGATGTTCTTTTGATGCTATTAGTACCATAGTCAGGCAGCTAGACTATTTACAGTTAGTGTAGTGTGTCCTCCTCACAGTGTTCAGTTAAAGCTACAAGTTAGTTTAGTGTGACCTCTGCACAGTGTTCAGCTAAAACTACAAGTTAGTGTAGTGCGTCCTCCTCACAGTGTTCAGCTAAAGCTACAAGTTAGTGTAGTGCGTCCTCCTCACAGTGTTAAGTTAAAACTACAAGTTAGTGTAGTGCGACCTCTGCACAGTGTTCAGCTAAAGCTACAAGTTAGTGTAGTGCGTCCTCCTCACAGTGTTCAGCTAAAACTACAAGTTAGTGTAGTGCGACCTTTGCACAGTGTTCAGCTAAAGCTACAAGTTAGTGTAGTGCGTCCTCTAAACAGTCTTCAGCTAAAGCTACAAGTTAGTGTAGTGCATCCTCCTCACAGTGTTCAGCTAAAACTACAAGTTAGAGTAGTGCGATCTCTGCACAGTGTTCAGCTAAAGCTACCTGTAGAAGGTTGGTGGTGTTTTCCTGATCCTATCACTACTGCAGGCAGCTAAACAAGCTACAAGTTATTTTTTTGCGAGCTCTGCACAGTGTTCACCTAAAGCTACCTGTAGAAGGTTGGTGGTGTTTTCCTGATCCTATCACTACCACAGGCAGCTAAATAAGCTACAAGTTAGTGTAGTGTGTCCTCCTCACAGTGTTCAGCTAAAACTACAAGTTAGTGTAGTGCACAGTGTTCAGCTAAAGCTACAAGTTGGGGTAGTACGTCCTCCTCACAGTGTTCAAAGTCCCAACCTCCCCCCCTCTTTTTCATGATATTAAGGATGGGGACGCAAACTTTCCCTTGAGTCCCAATTAAAGTCCTAAGTTCGCTTTTCCCCCCATTGCTTGCATTGATTAGGGATGGAGGTGCTCATGATTGTAGCCCATCGCTCTCCTATGGTGGATTCCTACCGGGTCCGGCCGTAATTCAGCATGCTTTATATGGAACGTTCATTGCACTGACAGTTCACATACTTTGATCTTTCACTATTTTATACATTTTTTTTTACTCCCTGTGGCCAGACTGGGTTTGTGTGACTCATTGTCGGTGGGTGGGCAGATGTCCTGTTTCCCGGGAGCTGCAATGCATGCTGGTGTCTGCCCTCCTACCTCCCCTCCACAGGGTTGGGCATGGGTGGCTGGGCGGATCTTTCCACCGTGCATCGGCGCCACGCCCCCGGCACTGTGCATCTGACTTCCTTGGTTGGGCGTCGCACACACAGACATCCGGTATATCAAGTGGACTGACATGCGGTGAGCTTCTCTGGTGTTCGCCGAGGTTTTACACATCACATTTTTTTGGCTCAAATTATGAATATTTGGAAATAATAAAAAGCACAAAAAATTGTGACTCATTTTAAATTTGCATCAGGGGGGGCGTGGCGTCTGAGCCCGAAGATGGCCGCTTAGCCTGAGAGCTCCGCCATACAGCCAGGGGAATCCGTAACCATCGGAGCGCAGACACGGTTTACCCTCCCTCGTCTGACCCAGCACAGTCCGGAGAACCGATTGGGATGCCAAGGAGGAGAAAAGAGCCACCGCCGCTTCATAAGCTGCAGGGCTACTTCCCTAATGCAACGCGGCTCCAACAAAATGGCGCCCGAACGGAGAATGAGAACGGGAAGGCCGCGGCCGTGGCCTATCCTTCTCCACACAGAGGGAACAGCAAGGGAAATCCCTCCAGCGGATCATCATCCGCGGCCTCCACACCCACGACCAGAAGCCCTGCCAAGTCTAGGCAACGCACGGCTTCTCCACAAGATGGCCCACTGCCTCAGGAACTGGAGGTGAGTGGGCATGGCTTATCACAGCCTCACACTTCAGTAACTCCAGACCCCATAGCTGGATTCCCTACCACTGGGCAGCCTGTGTCAGACACAGTTTTAAAAGACATGCTAATGTCCCTGAGATCATCACTCCATAATGATATGTTGCACACAATGAGCAAATGTCAGGCAGAGGTCCACAGAGTGGGAGAGAGGGTGAATCAGATAGAGAATGCTATGGGAGAATACGCCTACTCTTTCAACAAGATGGTGGACGCCCACAGTGCCCACAATGATGAAATCTCATGGATCAAAGATAAAATAGCAGACCTCGAGGACAGGTCCAGAAGGAATAACCTAAAAATAAGAGGTATCTCTGAGACAGTAGCGGCGTCACAGCTACCACAATATGTCCATGACCTATTTTCCGCCATAATACCCACATTGTCTGCATTAGAACTCACAGTGGATAGAGTACATAGAGTTCCAAAACCGTCTTTCTTAGCTGACGATATACCCAGGGATGTTTTGCTGAGATTGCACTTCTACAGAGCAAAAGAGAGTTTATTGGCTGCTTTTCGCAAAACTGACCAACGCCCGGCTCAATATGCCTCCCTGCAACTACTCCCGGACCTCTCCAGACACACTCTTCAGCGTCGCCGCAACCTAGCCACCATAACTAAGGCCCTACGCAACCATCACATCCTACACAAGTGGAAATACCCTGCCACACTCTCCATCACTTACAACGGAACTGATACCAATGTCTCAACCCTTGAGGAAGGATTGACAGCCCTCCACCATTGGGGAATTTTATTGGACTCACCTCCAGTCCCCATTCAAGTGGATGGTCCCCCACACATACAGCCTGAGTGGCAAGTGGTGAACCGAAAGAAAAAATGACAAGCAGAATGTACACCTCAAAAGAACGCTCTTACACATCTAAATATGATCTATTGCTAAATACCCCCCGGCAATGGTACTCATCACATGGAAATTCTTCCATTTCCCCCCACCTCTGCTGAACAGTACACACGGTTCAAGAATCCCCCAGTGGATTCTCCTTTTACCCTGTCAACTGTTCCTTTTCTCTATTTCAGTATGCTATGTTTTGCATTTCTCTTTGTTTTTTCTGTTTTTCTCGGATCAACAATCGGCATCAGAGACATCTTCAGGATTCCTTCCACTGAACCTCATCGACCTGCACTGTACCGACATCCATTCACATGGCATTCCAGGACTTGAAGAATATGCCAGGATTCTCCTTTCCATTCGCCCAGGTCATGGTACACCTACAAAACATCATCGCCTGTGCACATAAGAAACTACTCCTCCCTTGGCCCATCGATAAGCTTCTCAATTGTGAGTAAAATCGACACCTGACATTTAACGAACCCCCAAGTTAACACATGCCAGTTAAAATACTCTCCATTAATGCTCATGGCCTGAAGCATCTGGCCAAAAGAGCATCTCTCTGGAAAGAAGCAGACTCTTCCCAATGTGACATCTTATGTGTCCAAGAAACACATTTCCACCACACAGCTCCGCCCAGATGCTCTCACAGATGTTTCCAACATTATTTTTTCTCCAATATGCCAGTGAAAAAGAGAGGGGTTATGGTGGCAATCAAGGACTCGATATCCTTCCAACTCCAGTCAGTAACATCTGATACGGCTGGTCGCTATCTCATTATAGTGTGTGACATAAATGCCACCCGATATACTCTAGTGAACGTATATGTTCCCAATAACAACCAAATTCGATTCCTGAACAGGTTGATGGAAAAGCTCAAGAAGCTCCAACAAGGTTCTCTAGTACTATGTGGAGACTTTAACATTACACCAGATTCACGCATAGATTCCACATCGGTATCCTCCAATAGGTCACCCTCTTTGGCTAATTTCTTACGTTCCCAGGACCTGTATGATGCATGGCGATGCACTCATGCCAATGAAAGGGACTGATCTGTTTCTAATGGACAAGTGGCTGCTTCAAAAAATAATTCAAATCAAAATCAATAATATAACGTGTTCGGACCATGCTTCCGTCCTCTTGACTCTAGGGGATAACTACCCCAACAATAGGGCATATGTGTGGCACTCTAATCCCCAGATAATACAAAACCTGGCAACTAAAAAAATACTAGAGGGTCACTTGTCCGATTATTTTCAGATCAATTCCTCCTCTACAAAAGATCCATTTGTACTCTGGAACACACATAAGGCGTACATTAGAAGAATGTTTATCCAACTGGGTGCAAGGCTCAAAAAGCGGAGACAGCAGCGGCTTAATACCCTACTATCTGAAATTAGTACCCTTGAGGCTCAAAACAAAATAAATCCAACGCACCACATCAGTGCGAAAATCACCTCCCTAAGACACGACCTTAGGCTAGAACTTCTGCAGTCTTTTGAATAAACTGAAAGAAGGGTGAAAATGCCCTTCTACTCGTCTAGTAACAAAGCTGGTAAAGCACTTGCTCGCAAACTACAAGGCCAGCACTTTAAAACCAAAATACCTCATATCATCAACCCAAAGTCTAAACAAAAAGTATTTGATCCCCAAAACATTGCAGATGCCTTTAGTGAATACTATGGGTCCCTTTATAACCTAAATCAGGATAGCAATACTGCACAACCTGCTAATTCAGCTATAGTTGATTTTTTAAAAGACATTGACCTACCACAACTCTCCGTTTCACAATTACAGGAGTTAAATACCCCCTTCTCCCTGTCGGAAATAATGAAGGTTATCGATACTCTTCCCAATAACAAATCCCCAGGGCCGGATGGGCTGACAGGGGAATACTACAAAAAATTTAAACAAATTTTAGGCCCACACCTTCTTAGGGTGTTTGAGACCGCTGCTGCCTCTGCTTCCTTTCCATCTGAAATGTTAGAAGCTCTAATAGTTACTCTGCCTAAACCGGGCAAGACACCAGAAGTCCCCCAATATTTTAGGCCCATTTCTTTATTAAACAATGACCTAAGGATTTATGCTAAATTAATAGCACTGAGACTTGTGGACATCCTGCCCACCCTAGTGGACTCGGACCAATCTGGATTTACTAAGGGTAGACAGACCTCTGATGCCACCAGACGATTAATAGATATAATCCACTTGGCTACGAAACACGGGACGCCTTCTCTGCTCCTTGCTTTGGACGCAGAGAAGGCGTTCGATAGAGTACACTGGATGTACCTAGCAACAACATTGGAGAAATTTGGCTTCACAGGCCATCTGCTTTCTGCTATACTACCCCTGAATACTTCCCCGTCAGCCCGAGTGTATACTTCGGGCATGCTGTCTAAACCCTTTAGGATTACAAACGGCACTCGCCAAGGATGCCCACTGTCTCCCCTTATTTTTAATTTGTTAATAGAGCCATTAGCCGCCAGCATTAGACAAAACCCTAACATACAAGGTTTTATGGTCAACAAACGCAAACACATCATAAGTCTCTTTGCAGATGATGTGATCCTAATGCTCACTAATCCGGTGTCTTCCCTGGAAAATGTATCTCAACTATTGCATAGGTACGGTATGGTATCATACTACAAGGTAAATGACGCCAAATCTTATATATTGGATCTAGGTGTAAATCCAAGTGACAAATCAGACCTACAAAACAGATTCCCGTATGTATGGAGCCCCCAAGAAATTACATATTTAGGGATTAAACTCACCTCTCGACCTAAACAATTGTTCAATGCTAACTACCTGCCGCTAGAACGCAAATTACAAGCAGGACTACAAACCTTAGGCAAACATACATTATCATGGTCAGGAAGACTGGCAGCCTTCAAAATGCAACTCCTACCACAATTACTTTATATATACCGAACGGTACCCATTCCGGTCCCCAGAAAATTCTTTCAAACCTTACAAACCATTCTTTCCAAATACCTTTGGGAAGGCAAGAAACCCAGAAGCGCTTTCTCCAAACTTCGTAAGACAAAACAAGCGGGCGGAGTAGGACTACCAGTCTTGGCTGACTACCATTTAACTGCCATATTAGCTCAACTTAGAGGATGGTTTCCTGACCAACCTACCCCACTCTGGGGGAGCATTGAACAAGCCGCAATACCAGGCGGTAACCTATACGAATATGTCCTAGCTTATCCCCATCTTAAAACTAAAACCACTGATCTTCCTCTACCAATTCTAGCAACTCTGTACTCATGGAAGACTATGGTGACTTCTAATTCTCTGTCATCCCCCACTATTCCATTATCCATACCCATCTCTATCCTAGCTTTGATAATCCTGGAATTGAACCTAAATAGATGGAAAAGCGGGGGACTGAAATGGGTATCGGATCTATACTCGGGCATTAATATCAAACCATTCGCTACGATACAACTGGAATATGGTTTACCTGCCTCAGAACAATTTAATCACTTCCGAGTTACATCTTATCTGAAGAGTAACGGCACCCTTCAATACAAATTATTCTGGCAGATCAAGATTTACCTTACTGCCAAACATTCTCGTAGAGGTGGTATCTCACTGTTCTACAATTTCCTCCATGACAAATCCATACTCACCAAAACAAACTCCATGCTAGCATGGGAAAGAGATCTTAACGATTCCTTCTCAAAGGAACAATGGCACAAAGCCTTACAATATATCCATTCGGCCACTAAATGCACCAATCTCTGGGAACTCTCTCACAAGATTATACAGAGATGGTACCTAACACCATATCGGTTAGCTAAATTTGACTCCTCCACATCTCCTTTGTGCTGGAGAGGATGTGAACAATCAGGCACCATCTTTCATGTTCTCTGGTGTTGTAGAGGACTGGCCAACTTTTGGTCTAACATCTTTACTATCCTACACTAAGTGACAGGCATACAGATTCCATACTCTCCTTCATTAGCTCTATTAAATGTAGGAATTGAAGACATACCACCACTCCATAGGAAATTCACCATCCACTTATTTTTAGCAGCCAAGTTAGTGATACTTAGACTGTGGAGATCACCGAATCCCCCAGAAGTAAAAGAAGCTATACGCACACTTTCCATACACTATACCTATGAACGCATGCTCGCAACCATTGAGGGAAAATACGAGACATTTCTTCCACATTGGCAACAATGGATAACTTGGTACAATATGAACCACACATAGCTAAATTCCTAATAAGCGTATAACCTATATACCATACCTATTCTCCGAGTAGAACTGAATAAAAATACTCTAATTGAGGTTCGAACCCCTCCTTTTCTCTATTGTCTCTGAGCTGATCCTTGTTTGTTTATTTTACTTATTAGTTATGAGCAATACGCTCTTGATGTAAAAATGCTAACTGTAATTGTCTAGTTGAACTTCTCCCATATTGTTACAACAGAGGAGAGGACGTGTGGGGAAGATCTCTCACAGAGTCACAGTAAGCTCCCACAGGGGTGACTTGTGGAGAGAGGCAGCACCTTCCGTCCTCTACACATTCTTCAATAACCATACTAATGTTATGTAGATGCACGATTCTGTTAGCTATTATAATTATAATTATCTATACAACAGCCTATGCTACATTTTGATGATTGACAACTATTGTTTACCTTTTGTATGTTGAAAAAACTGAATAAAAAACTATTGATTAAAAAAAAAAAAAAAATTGCATCAGCAATAGTATTGCTTGTGGTTTGTAAAGACACCTGTGTGAGTTTAGGTAAAGATTGTTGTGAGATGGGGAGTAACAAGTGAAGTGACAGAGAAAAATATATTTTATCAAAACATTCCACATTCTAGCATTCTTAAAAACAGAATATTTTAAGTAGAAGCAACAATGTTGAAAAGGAAAAATTATTTCAGAGAAAGATACATTTCATCTCAACATTAAAAGGTTTTTTTTGTGAAAGTTACAATTGTTCCATTAGAAACAATGGCTAAAACTTGATTTGGACTAGAATAGAGCAGATTTTCACTTCCAAAAAATGCTCTCTAATTAGCTCTCTTTTTGGTATTTACTATAGCGCCAGGTAAAAAAGACACTTGGCACCTAGTTGTCCAAAATGGGGAATTTTTCATTTCTCAGACCCTCAGAGGGTTGGGGCACTATTTGGTTTCAGGGAATTATAGTAAATTTGATTTTGGGAGTATTTTCTCACCAGCACTATAGTAAATACCGGTTTAGCGCTAATTAGCGCTAAATTGCCACGGATTAGCGCTTATTAGCGGCAATTAGCGTTAATTAGCGCCGCAGCTCTATAGTAAATGACTCTCATAGCCAAGTATTATTCTACAAAAATGTTTTATTGTGCATTCAAAAAAGAAAACAAATAAAATTAGACATGCTATCTTCCAATAGAACATAACCAAAAAGTGCATTCTATGCATCCAAAAATATAGAAACTATACCAAATCAATATAAAATCATTATTCAACCAAAAAAATAATGTCAGAGCAATAATTCCAAGGCCAATAATAAATAACACGTTATCTCCTCCAATTCCGCAACATGTCTGGTTGACAAACGGCCGTTCAGAAATGAACTGAAAAGCACCATTTAAAAACTCACCAAACTTCTACTAACACAAAATAATCAGAAGAAGCCCAAAGGGTGGCGCTAAAGAGCTGAAAAACCACACAGTATGTCTCGTACGTCACTACATTAGTAATTGTTGGCCAACATTTTTATGACCGTGTGTATGCAAGACAAGTTTGAGCCAACACCCTTCGAACAAAATTCCATTCCAAATTCCAATTTGTTGTTGGAAAGTCCGATCGTGTGTACAAGGCTTAAGTTGTCACAAAACAGCAAAATCTTTTGTTAGCATTCCTTCTTCTTCTTGTTTTTTTAACCGCTTAAGCCCCGGACTATTTTGCTGGCCAAAGACCAAAGCACTTTTTGCGATTCGGCACTGCGTCGGTTTAACTGACAATTGTGCAGTCATGCGGCGTGGCTCCCAAACAAAATTGACGTCTTTTTTCCCACAAATAGAGCTTTCTTTTGGTGGTATTTGATCACCTCTGCGGTTTTTATTTTTTGCGCTATAAACAAAAAAAAGCGACAATTGTGAAAAAAACGCAAAATTTTTCCTTTTTGCTATAATAAATATCCCCCAAAAATATATAAAAAACAATCGATCAGCGATTTTTATCATGACTGCAACATTATGTCGGACACGTCGGACAATTTTGGCACGATTTTGGGACCATTCACATTTATACAGCGATCAGTGCGATTAAAATTGCATTGATTACTGTGTAAATGTGACTGGCAGTGAAGGGGTTAACATTAGGTGGCGCTTTAGGGGTTTAGTGTGTCCTAGGGATGTGTTCTAACTGTAGAGGGGATGGGCTAGCTGTGACACATCACTGATCGTAGCTCCCGATCACAGGGAGCAGTGATCAGTGACACTGTCACTAGGCAGAACGGGGAGATGCTTGTTTACATTAGCATCTCCCCGTTCTTCCTCTCCGTGAGACGATCGCGGGTATCCCCGCGGACATCGAGTCCACGGGACCCGCGACCCGACTCGCGGTACAGGTACGCCCAATTGCCCAGCCGTGCCATTCTGCCGATGTACATCGGCGTGCACCGGTCGGGAACCGGTTAACTTTACATTTTTATTGGGTTTTTAACAGAATAATTTCCAACAAAAATGATTTCAGTTATTTGGTATTGCTTATCATGTAGCATGGATCAATATATAACAAGTATTAGGGAATTAATAATAAGAAGTTACAAGGGTAACATACACTATCTGAATTTTGATAACCTACTTCCGCCTACCTCCAGTGGGATCTAACTGTAAGGGGGATCTGGTTATCAAGTACTTAAAATATTAGGGATGAGAAGAAGGGTCTTTATGATATTCATTATCTTGGTATATAATATAATGCTATTCTTTAGATATTTAGAGGCTCTCGGATTGTTTAACCATATTTGCCATTTTTTCTTGAAATTAATGATAGAACATTTTTTGAATGCTAATAGCAATTCATACTGAGCTTGAGTGTTCAATCTTGGAAATCTTTTTAATCTTTTATTGCAGGTTTTACAGGTAATCTGACAGAACTGACACCTGCAATGGCATTATTAGGATTAAATCTGGATATATACGGTATCTGCATTGTTTTAGAACAATAGTAACAAATATCCTAATAGCAGCAAGACTTACCATTGCCAGCATGTGGAGATGTACAGAATCCCCCAACCTGTCGAACGTCTTCTTCTTCTTGTTTTAAAAGACTCCTTCCCTCCCTCCAGGGCATTTCATACTGTAAATAAATGCACATCAAAGCATATTATTATGCATTATATTAGGGCAGCCCATCAATTTGAAAGGGCTGCCAATCCACCAAATTACAACTAAACCCACCTGCACTTTTTCTTTTCTTTGCAGCGGCATTATAGTGTTACCTTAGTGCGGTCGGGTGGCAGTCAAATTGGAGATAGATAGGACATAAGTGGCCATCAGCATCCCAGCAACCAAAGATCCTGCTGCCTGTTGATTTGTTTTAAATTGTAAACAAGCCAATAAGCATCCTGGGTGGTGTCACTGACTAAATATGATCTATGTAAAAGAATGAAGAGAGGGCGCACCAACCTTGTGCATTACCCAAGTAATATTTATTACAATCAAGAAGGAAACATACTCACAAACAAGTGAATTATAAAAGCATATCAGAGTCCACAATGGACAAAAAGCAACCAGGTCACTAGGACTGTGTCCAACGCGCCGGAGGATCTTCCAGATGGCTGACGCATTTAGAGGGGGGATCCTCTCTTCCTCAGACTGTATGACTGTAAATATGATCTATATAATATCTGGTCAGTAACATCAGGCAGCATCACTGCTGGCTTGTTGACACTCATCAGCAACCAGTGCAATGACAGTCTGTTAGCAGAGGATTGTTGTGTGTTGGTCATTATATTTGTGTTGGTGGGTTACCAGAATCATTGTTCATTGTGATCGATGCTGTGTTTGCATCGATGGACAACATGAATGACAATTGATTTACACTGAGGGACACTTTCTGAATGCATGTGGCTAATACGTAAAATGCTTAAACCTTCTGCCCTTATAACCATTTTAATAATAACCCCACATTGTTTTTATTTCAAGGTCAAACCCATACAAAACTCTCATCAAGGATAAGGGTCCGATATGGATTCTTTAGGGGAACCCTATACCATGTTTTTTCTCTTTTTTTTTTTTTTACTGGCTGATGTGATTGACTACACAGTATATATTCATGATTACATGTGGTCAGTTATGTCACCTGGGATTACTCAGCTGCTTTGTTTTCAAACAGAAGCAGGACAGAGATTGTAAATGTAATTTAAAGGTACTGTATGCTTTTACATGTATTTGTTGTTTTAACCACTGCCCCAGAAGATTTGGCTGCTGAATGACCAGGCCATTTTTTGCGATTTGGTACTGCGTCACTTTAACTGACAATTGCCTATTCGTGCGACACTGCACCCAAACAAAATTGATGTCCTTTTTTTCCCACAAATAGAGATTTCTTTTGGTGATATTTGATTGCCTCTGCGGTTTTTATTTTTTGCGCTATAAACAAAAAAAGAGTGACAATTTTGAAAAAAAAACACAATATTTTGTACTTTTTGCTATGATAAATATCCACATTTTTTTTTAAAAAAGCAAATTTTTTCTCAGTTTAAGCCGATATGTATTCTTCTACATATTTTTGGTAGAAAATTGCAATAAGCATATATTGATTGGTTTTCAAAAGTTATAGCATCTACAAAATAGGGGATAGATCTGCGATTTTTATCGGGACTGCAACATTATAGCGGACACATCGGACACTTTTGACTAGGGATGAGCTTCGCGTTCGAGTCGAACCCATGTTCGACTCGAACATCGTCTGTTCGATCGTTTGCCGAATTGCGAACGATATGGGCCAAATTCGTGTGGCGCGTCACGGCCCATAATTCACTGTGACATCGCAGTGCATTGCTGGCTGATGATTGGCCAAGCATGCACTATGACCCGCATGCTTGGCCAATCACAGCGGCGTCTGAACAGAGAGCCGTAATTGGCCAAAGCTTTGTTTTGTCGCATGGTCCCAGTTTTGGCTATCATGTGAGTAACCTTTTATGCCCAAATTTCCCCCTTTTCTGCTGATTTTGTTAGATCCGTGAAACCATATTGCTTTTCATACATTTTTTATAGAATTTAGATGCATCTGGCTCCTGAAGAGTGGATTGAAGTCCATGAAACGCAGCGTGGGGCCTACCTTCGATGCATCAAACACACGTTGACCAATTTTCAGATGTTTTTTACTTCACATGACTTTTATCTTGCTTGGGGGATTAAGATGCATAATTGTACCTACCCATGTCCCATGGTTGTATATACATAGGTTTATTGTCTATATGCGATTATTTTATGTTTAATGTATGCAATGCGTTTTTATGCCATGTTGATCATTGGTCCTTAATAAACATACATGTGTTTGCACCTCTGTGAGTGTGATTGGACTGCATCATGCGCACCTCATTCAAAGTCCCAACCTCCACCCCTCTTTTTCATGATATTAAGGATGGGGGCGCAAACTTTCCCTTGCGTCCCAATTAAAGTCCTAAGTTCGCTTTTCCCCCATTGCTTGCACAGTGTTCAGCTAAAGCTACAAGTTAGTGTAGTGCGTCCTCTGAACAGTGTTCAGCTAAAACTACAAGTTAGTGTAGTGTGACCTCTGCACAGTGTTCAGCTAAAGCTACAAGTTAGTGTAGTGTGTCCTCTGAACAGTGTTTAGCTAAAACTACAAGTTAGTGTAGTGCGACCTCTGCACAGTGTTCAGCTAAAGCTACAAGTTAGTGTGGTTTGTTCTTTGAACAGTGTTAAGCTAAAGCTACAAGTTAGTGTAGTGCGTCCTCCTCACAGTGTTCAGCTAAAACTACAAGTTAGTGTAGTGCGACCTCTGCACAGTGTTCACCTAAAGCTACCTGTAGAAGGTTGGTGGTGTTTTCCGGATCCTATCACTACCACAGGCTGCTAAATAAGCTAGAAGTTAGTGTAGTGCGTCCTCCTCACAGTGTTCAGCTAAAACTACAAGTTAGTGTAGTGCACAGTGTTCAGCTAAAGCTACAAGTTAGGGTAGTACGTCCTCCTCACAGTGTTCAAAGTCCCAACCTCCCCCCCTCTTTTTCATGATATTAAGGATGGGGACGCAAACTTTCCCTTGAGTCCCAATTAAAGTCCTAAGTTCGCTTTTCCCCCCATTGCTTGCATTGATTAGGGATGGAGGTGCTCATGATTGTAGCCCATCACTCTCTTATGGCGGATTCCCACCGGGTCCGGCCGTAATTTAGCATGCTTTATATGGAACATTCATTGCACTGACAGTTCACATACTTTGATCTTTCACTAGTTTATACATTTTTTACTCCCTGTGGCCAGACTGGGTTTGTGTGACTCATTGTCGGTGGGTGGGCAGATGTCCTGTTTCCTGGGAGCTGCGATGCATGCTGGTGTCTGCCCTCCTACCTCCCCTCCACAGGGTTGGGGATGGGTGGCTGGGCGGATCTTTCCACCGTGCATCGGCGCCACACCCCCGGCACTGTGCATGTGACTTCCTTGGTTGGGCGTCGCGCACACAGACGTCCGGTATATCAACTGGGCTGACATGCGTTGAGCTTCTCTGGTGTTCGCCGAGGTTTTGCTCCACTGTGTCATGCCTGCGTGACGCTGAGGGGGAGTTGGCGTTCCATGCTGGGGCTGCATCTCACTCCCTGCTTCATGGTATTCAGAGATGGTGCTGATACAACCTATGCACACCCTGATCCTCTCCTATCTATGTGGCTTCAAACATCACATGTATTTTTCAAGGTAATCTTCTGGGTGCTTTTTTCAATCACCTTGGTGATATCTGCAGCTTATATCATCTCGTTTTTTGTTACTTGTACTTTGTTACTTGTATAATCATAGATACATTTTATATATTTTCTACATTATAGAAGTCCCCTCCACGGCGGGGTGTTTGTGTTTGTGGTCCGGTGTTCCTCGTTGAGGTCCCCCTTTCAGCTCCTGGGTCATGCTCCATGGCTTACCCCTGGCTTTGTTTTGTCGCACGGTCCCAGTTTTGGCTATCATGTGAGTAACCTTTTTGGCATGGCCCATTATGCCCAAATTTCCCCTTTTTCTGCTGATTTTGTTAGACCTTTGATGCATCAAACACACGTTGACCAATTTTCACATGTTTTTTTACTTCACATGACTTTTATCTTGCTTGGGGGATTAAGATGCATAATTGTACCTACCCATGTCCCATGGTTGTATATACATAGATTTATTGTCTATATGCGATTATTTTATGTCTAATGTATGCCATGCGTTTTTATGCCATGTTGATCATTGGTCCTTAATAAACATACATATATTTGCACCTTTGTGAGTGTGATTGGACTGCATCATGCGCACCTCATTCAAAGTCCCAACCTCCCCCCCTCTTTTTCATGATATTAAGGATGGGGGCGCAAACTTTCCCTTGCGTCCCGATTAAAGCCCTAAGTTCGCTTTTCCCCCATTGCTTGCACAGTGTTCAGCTAAAGCTACAAGTTAGTGTAGTGCGTCCTCCTCACAGTGTTCAGCTAAAGCTACAAGTTAGTGTAGTGCGTCCTCTGAACAGTGTTCAGCTAAAACTACAAGTTAGTGTAGTGTGGCCTCTGCACAGTGTTCAGCTAAAGCTACAAGTTAGTGTGGTTTGTTCTTTGAACAGTGTTAAGCTAAAGCTACAAGTTAGTGTAGTGCGTCCTCTGAACAGTGTTCAGCTAAAGTTACCTGATGAAGGTTGGTGGTGTTTTCCTGATCCTATCACTACCGCAGGCAGCTAAATAAACTACAAGTTAGTTTTTTGCGAGCTCTGCACAGTATTCAGCTAAAGCTACCTGTAGAAGATTGGTGGTGTTCTCATACTACAGGCAGGCAGTTGATTTTGCTAGCTGCAGTATCAGTGTATATATATATATATATATATATATATATATATATATATATATATATATATATATATCCCAGCTTAGTGCAGCTACAGGCCATTAGTATGTCTGGAAGGCCAACAAGGAGAAGCAGACAGTCACAAGCCAATAAAAGAGGGCAAGCAGGCTCTGTGTCTAGAGGCAACAGTGCTGGTCGTGGAGACGGTGCATCCTCATCAGCCTGTGGCCGTAGGACGCGCTTGGCCCTTTTTTCGGCAGCTGGCCATATTGAGCCGCAACATGCGGAAGACTTGGTCGAGTGGATGACCAAGCCGTCCTCATCCTCCTCATCCTCTCTCACCCATGCTCAGGGTACTTTGTCTGGCAAAGCAGCTGCCAACGCGGCCTCTTCCCTCGGCTCAATGGCATCAGTGACTCCTTCCCTAGCCCCACCATGTCCTCCTGAGGAGTCCCTCGAAATATTTGACCACAGTGGTGGGTACATGCTCCAGGAGGATGCCCAGTGTTTAGAAGGCTCTGATCATGATACTGAGCTAGATGAAGGCAGTAACGTGAGCATGGACAGAAGGGGTGCCCAAGAAGGACAGCAATCTAGCAGTCATGCTCCCCCTGCTGCAGCATACTGCCAGGTTTGCTCCAGTGATGAGGAGGGAGGGGATGATGAGGTCACTGACTCAACGTGGGTGCCTGATAGGAGAGAGGAGGAGGAGGCACATCACCAACGAGGCAGGATGCCCTCCGGGGGCCAGCCTAAGGGCAGCTCACTGACTGCATCACACCCCAAAGCTCTGCATGTGCAGGGCGCTGCTGTCTCTGCACGTTATTCCCAAAGTTCTTTGGTGTGGGCCTTTTTTCAGACGAGTGCATCAGATCGCACCGCTGCTATTTGCAACATATGCTCAAGCGTATCTAGCGTGGCCAAAACATCTCCCGCTTGGGAACCACATGCTTGACCAGACCTATGTTGACCTGCCATGCAGTTCGTTGGCAAGCGTATCTAAAAGAACCACACCAAAGAACAAAGAGGACCTCTCCTTGCTCCTCATCAACTGAGATCTCCAACCCCACTATACCTTCAGTCCTCTCTGAGACCTACACTGAGAGGAATGAAGGTGTAGAATTAGGTGTGTCACAGCCTCGCTGGACAGGGCGATCAGCGATAAGATGCATATTACCGCTGACTCATGGTCCAGCAGGCATGGACAGGGATGCTACCTAAGTTTCACCGCGCATTGGGTGACTCTGCTGGCAGCTGGGAAGGATGCAGGACAAGGTGCAGTAGTGTTGGAGGTTGTTCCGCCACCACGCCTCCAAAATGCCACTACTAATGATTGTGACACACCTTTCTCCTCCACCCCCTCTTCTTCTTCCTCCATGGTCTCTTCCTGTGCTTTGTCCTCGGAACCAGCGGTGCTCCATAGCCGTTCAAGGGGCTACGCAAGTATGCAGGCCAAAAGATGCCATGCGGTGCTTGAGCTGGTGTGCTTGGGGGACAGAAGCCACACTGGGGCAGAGGTTCTGTCAGCTCTGCAGGGGCAGGTTCAGAGGTGGTTGACGCCATGCCAACTTAAAGAGGAGGGCCCATGAAGAAAAAAAAAATTAAAAGTCAGCAGCTACAAATACTGTAGCTGCTGACTTTTAATTGGACACTTACCTGTCTCAGGGTCCAGCGATGCGGGGATCGAAGCCCCGCTCGTCTCCCCCTCCGTTCAGCGGCGCCGGCATTGCAACTGTGGGCGCTGGGCTGTGGCTTCACAGCCTGGCACCCACTGCGCATGCGTGAGTGGCGCCGCGCGCTGTGATTGGCCTCAGTCACCTGGGACCTGTAATGGGTCCTAGATGATTGACAGGAGGGAGGGAGCAGAGCCAAGTCCTTCCTGTGCCGAGGGGGAAGTGATGTCACCAGCCCAGGCACTGGAAGAGGCAGACTATGAGGGACCCCCTAGCAACAGGCATTTAGAGGTAAGTAAAAAAAAAATTCCAATTTTTTTTAAATTTTTTTTTAGGCACAGTCATGGATTTTTTTTTAGGGTGGAACACCACTTTAAGGCAAGAATGGTGGTTTGCGACAATGGCAACAACCTCCTCTCTGCCCTCCGACAGGGACAAATAACCCATGTGCCCTGTTTGGCTCACGTCCTTAACTTGGTGGTGCAGCGGTTCTTGGGCAGGTACCCGGGCTTACAGAATGTCCTGAGGCAGGCCAGGAAAGTCTGTGTGCATTTCCGCCGGTCATATAATGCCAGTGCTCGGCTGGCAGACCTCCAAAAGGAGTTTAACCTGCCCAAGAACCACCTAATCTGTGACATGCCCACCAGGTGGAACTCAATGTTGGCCATGCTGCAGTGGCTGCACATGCAGCAGAGGGCCATCAATGAGTACCTGTGTGACTATGGCACCAGGACAGGGTCAGGGGAGCTTGGGTTTTTTTTCCCCACACCAGTAGGCCATGATCAGGGATGCATGCACTGTCCTGTCACCATTTGAGGAGGCCACGAGGATGGTGAGCAGTGACAGTGCATGCATCAGTGACACTGTCCCCCTTGTCCACCTGTTGGAGCACATGCTGCATGGAATAATGGACAGGGCACTTGAGGCAGAACAGAGGCAGGAAGAGAAGGACTTCCTTAGCTCTCAAGGCCCCCTTTATCCAGACAGTGTTCCTGCGTGCCTTCCGATCACATAGGAAGAGGAGGAGGAGGAGGATTGTGTCAGTATGGAGGTGGAGCCTGGCACTCAGCATCAGCAGCAGTCTTTAAGGGATCAGTCCCAAGAAACACATGGACTTGTACGTGGCCTGGAGGAGGTGGCTGCGGACCATGTCGTCCTTAGTGACCCAGGGGACTCCGGACCGAATGCCTCAGCAAACCTAAGCTGCATGGCCTCCCTGATCCTGCAAAGCCTGAGTGAGGATCCTCATATTCGTGGTATCAAGGAGAAGGACCAATACTGGCTGGAAACCCTCCTTGATCCACGTTACAAGGATAAGGTTGCGGACCTTATCTTGCCATCGCAGAGGGAGCAGAGGATGAAACATCTTCGGGAGGCCTTGCAGAAAGGTCTGTGCAATGCGTTTCCAGAGACTGGGAGGTTCCAATACCTGTTTCTGGACAACAGGTTGCTGAGGCTTCGGTCAGTCAAAGAAGGAGCGGTGGAGAAGGTGGCCATCTGACCAATGCGTTCAGACAATTTTTTAGTCCACAGCCCCAAGGTATGATCGGTTCCAGCAACCATCGCCAGCGTCTGTTTTACATGGTGCAGGAATACCTAGGGGCAAGATCTGACTTGGACACCTTTCCCACCGAAAATCCTCTGGGTTACTGGGTCTTGAGGATGGATCACTGGCCAGAGCTTGCACAGTATGCAATTGAGCTACTGGCCTGTCCTGCATCCAGCGTTCTTTCGGAACGCACATTCAGTGCTGCTGGAGGCTTTGTAACCGATCACAGGGTGCGTCTGTCCACCGACTCGGTCGATCGATTGACCTTCATAAAAATGAATCAGTCTTGGATCACCACCAGCTACCAAGCACCTGATGCTGATGTAACTGAATCATTTTTTTTGAAATCTCAGATCCCTTCGAAGACTGCCTATGCTGATGCTGAGTGACTATCCTGACTAATTATCCTCTTCCTCCTCAATGATCACGCTGATAGCTTGTAAGAACATTTTTGGTTCTGGACGCCGCCACCAGTGCCTAAGGCCCAACTTTTCAGCCCCTGTTTAACAGGGGCATGTAATTACAATTTTTGATGCAATACCTTGCAGCAGGGCTCGTTCCTGCGTTCCAACAAGAGTATCTATGAGGGGTTGCAGTGTTGTGGCACCAGCACCAGTGCCTAAGGCCTAATTTTTCAGCCCCTGTTTAACAGGGGCGTGTAATTACACTTTTTGATGCAATACTTTGCAGCAGGGCTCGTTTCTGCGTTCCAACTAGAGTATCTGTGAGGGGTTGCAGTGTTGTGGCACCAGCACCAGTGCCTAAGGCCCAATTTTTCAGCCCCTGTTTAACAGGGACGTGTAATTACAATTTTTGATGTAATTCTTTTGCAGCAGGGCTCGTTCCTGCGTTCCAACTACAGTATCTGTGAGGGGTTGCAGTGTTGTGGCACCAGTGCATAAGGCCCAATTTTTCAGCCCCTGTTCAACAGGGGCATGTAAATACAATTCTTGATCTAATATTTCACAGCAGGGCCCATTTCTGCACCCACCAAGAGCGAGTGAGGACTTACAGTGTTGTGGCACCAGCACCACCACCAAAGGCCAATTTTTCTGCCCCTGTTCAACAGGGGCATGTAATTACAATTCTTTTTTTCTATTTTCTATTGTATAAAGTTCTTTAAAAATAGACATATATCATTGATTGGGTATCGCTTTTCAGAGGAAATATAGTTTTTTTATTTACCCATAGAGGACCTAGCACCTTCTGTATACAATGATGTCTGGCGACTTTTACTTCAATTGTATTTCTACTAGAGCTGCACGATTAATCGTTAAGAATCATTATCACAATTTCCCATTGCGATCTTGACAAAGGGTTTCCTGATCTTCCCGATTTTTGGTATGCAGAGAATTTTCTCTCTGCTCTCTGCTCTCAGCCCTCCAAAGTCAAGGTCTGGACAGTCTGCCAAGTTTTAAAACATTCTATCAGTGGAATGTTAAGTCTAAACATTGTATCAATTTGTCTTTTACATCAAAGAAATAGACTTCTGTATGTAAATTAGGAACGTTTAACCACTTAAACACTAAACCTTTTTCTGACAGTTGTTGTTTTCTTGTTAAATATATTTATTGAGTTTTCAGAAAGAAAGAAAAAAGAATAGAAGAATATAATACATGGATACATATCACATATTTCCAGAAGCTTTACAGTATAATATTATACATAGAACCGTCTTACAACTGTTATTATGTTATACACATTTTAAGTATGGCATAGAAATAAAGGAAAACATAAAATGATTTGGCTAGATATAGTTGTCTAGTTGTAAGATGAGCAATAGAAAAAGTATGAAAAGAATATGTATCTCATATATTCAAACAGTATATACCCTAGAAAATATTACACAACAAAAAAAAGAAAAGAGGGGGGGGGGGGAAGAAAGAGAGAAGGAAAGGGAAACCTGGGGTGGCGTCCTGGCTCATGGCATATATACAATTAAATTTAGTGAATATATTATATAACCTAGTGTGGTAATAACAAAGATTGGTCAAAGTCAGCAGGAAAGTAGATCAATTTTATTATCTTCAATAGCTGTCATCTTTGCTTGTATGAGTGCTTTATTCATTCTGTGTTCAGCTTCGTTCACGATTAGAGTTTGAGACTTCCATGCCTTGGCAATGGTTTGTTTGGCTGCAGTACTTAGTTGGATAAATAAAAGAAATTGAGTGTGAGTGAGCATGGTAGGTTTTAGGTTTAGAATAGCCATGGTGGGATCTGGAGGAATTGTGATTTCCAAGGCTTTAGAGGCCATAAGAAATATGTTATTCCAGAATATTTTAACAACAGGACATTGCCACCATATGTGATAATGTGTACCGGGCATGTCGCAACCTCTAAAACAATTAGGAGAATATGAGGGAGCGAATTTAGCTATTCTAGCTGGTACCATGTACCATCGCATTAAAACTTTATAATTAGTTTCTACAGCAAAACAGTTAGGAGAGGAAGTTTTGGTGGCTAACCATATATTAGATCAATCTTTATCATCCAGTTTTTGATTAATATCCTGTGCCCATTTAATAGCATATGAGGGTAGAGTTTCTCCTGAAGTCACATTACATTGGTGATATAATAGTGAGATAATACCTCTGATGTGTGGGTCGCTCATACAGATATGTTCAAATTGAGTCCTTTGATTGAGAGTAGAACCTGTATTAAGTAGTGGTTCATAAAAATTTTTAATCTGTAGATAGCGAAATATTTCTTTTTTAGGTAAACCGTAAGTTTCACATAATACAGGAAAGGCATGAATATTAGATGAGGATGATAGATTACATAAACGGGTAAGATTTGCCGTGGACCATGCAGAGAATGATCTTGGAAATTTCCAAGCAGGATAAAAGGCTGGATTATGGAGAAATGAAAGCAGAGGATTATGTGGAGATTTAAGATTATGTTTGAATTTATCCCAAATAGTCAAGGTATGTTTTGTTATTGGATTAGTAGGGTGGATTCTATCAGCAGGGTTTAGCCATAACATATTTGCCACTGAGATAGGATCACTGTCTACCGATTCAACAGCAACCCAAAGGGGTGTTTCAACCATAGCATGATATTTGGGTAGAAGTGCAATTTGCGCAGCATTATAATAAGAAGAAAAATTGGGTATCCCCAAACCCCCATTCAGTTTATTCAAATATAATTTAGATTTAGATATGCGAGGTTTGGTGTTACCCCAAATAAATTATATAACTCTACGTTGATTAAGTCTTAGAAAATAGGATGGTATTGGTATTGGAAGTACCCTAAATAAATATAGAAATTTTGGTAGTATTGACATCTTAATAGCGTTAATCCTTCCCAACCAGGATAACGGAAGAGAAGCCCATTGTTTCATGAGAGCAGTAATTTGTTTTAGAAGAGGCAAGTAGTTAACTGCAAAAAGATCTTTAAGGGAAGTTGTGATTTGTATTCCCAAATATGGGAGTTGTTTCGGAACCCAGTTGAAAGGTAAGGAAGTTTGGGCTTGTTGAAGTTCAGTTTGGGATAAAGAGATATTTAACGCATTTGATTTTGTAGGGTTTATGTATAGACCTGAGATTTGGGCGAAGTTTTCAAGTGTGAGTAATAAATTAGGGGTAGATATATGTGGACGTGACAAAAATACGAGAATATCGTCTGCGAAGAGACATAATTTATGATGGTGACCACCTAATTCAATACCTTTGATATCAGGGGTATTTCTAATTAATTGTGCTAAAGGTTCAATTAATAAGGCAAAAAGTAATGGGGAAAGGGGGCAACCTTGTCTGGTACCTCTTTTGATGTCAAACATTGTTGAATTATCACCGGAATATTTATTATATGCTCTGGGATTATTGTATAAAGAGGAAATCCAGGATAGAAAGTGATCACCAAAACCCCATTTTTAGAGAGTATATTCCATGTATGGCCATGTGACAGAGTCAAATGCTTTCCTTATATCTAGAGACACCAGGCAAGCTGGGATCTGTCTAGATTTAGCTGCATGGATAAGTAAAAGTGTACGTCTGATATTATCATCTGCCTGGCGTTTTGGCATGAAGCCTGTCTGATCTTTATGAATTAGATGTCCTATAATAGAATTTAGTCTGGTGGCCATGATTTTAGCCAATAGTTTTATATCTAGATTAAGAAGAGATATAGGACGGTAATTAGTCCAAGAGGTAGAATCAGAGTGTGGTTTGGGAATCATTGCTATAATAGAAGTAAGCGTTTCTGTTCTAAAGGAATGCCCTTCAAGAATCGAATCAAAGGCTTTGGTTAAGACTGGTGTTAAGATGTGTGCATACTGTCTATAATAAGCTGCTGAAAAGCCATCTGGGCCTGGTCTCTTACGTAATTTTAAGGATTTTATAGCTTTCAACACTTCATTGTCAGTAATCGTGTTTTCTAGCTGATCTCTCTGCAGCTGGTCGAGGTTAGGAAGTGTAATATTAGAAAATAAAACATCAGCTTTGGACTTATCAAAATTAGGAGATGAGGAATATAATTTGGCTAAATTAGAATGAAATATCTCGAGAATCTTTACTAGATTACTGGTATATGCTTCTCTGGATATTTTTAGCTTTATGGGTGTTTGATTGTGTTGTGAATTCTTCAGGATTCTAGCCATAAGCGTATCGGGTTTATTTGCTTTAAGGTATTGAATATGTTGGCGCTTGCGTATGAGTTTGTCTGCTGAATCGGTCAGAAAAAGATCTAAATCTAGGCGAGCTCTTTCAAGTTTAGTGCTGTTGTTAGCATTCGGAGAGGATTGAAATGTCTGGTAACAGTCATTAAAGGTGGATTCAAGTTTTGCAAACAGAATTTTACGTTCTCTTTTGAGAATAGTAGCTTGTTGTTTGAGTCTACCTCTAATAACCACTTTATGGGCTTCCCATAATGTAAGAGCAGAGATATCACCTGCGTCATTAGACGTTATATAATCTGATAATGCTTTTTCAATCTTAACACGGTGAGAGGGATGAGTCAGTATAGAGTCGTTTATGCACCAAGTTGTGTCATGTGATCTGGGAATTGTGGAAGCAATAGTAGTAATTACTGCGCAGTGGTCAGTCCACGGAAGAGGAACAATTTTGGATGAAATGATTTCTGGTAACATACTGGATGGAGTAAAAATATGATCTATTCGTGAGAAAGACTTATGTGGGTATGAATAGTGAGTAAAACGTCTACTGGCAGGATTCATCTCTCGCCAAGTGTCAACTAAACCATGCGTGTTAAGTAGGTGTTGAAAAGTCAAGTTTTTAATACCCGTGTTAGGTTTTGAGGGAGTTATACAGAAATGGGAATATAGTTGCATTGGAATCTCCACAGATGTTTTACATGTAAAAGATGAGACAAGAAGGCAGTTGGATGTTTGTTAGGTGCATAATATGAAACAATTGTAATAGGATTATCAGAAATAAAACCTGTTAAAAGTAAATAACGTCCCTCAGGGTCAGATAATTGTGATTTCAGATTGAACGGAGTGGAACGGTGAATGATGAGTTCCACGCTGTTTAACCGTGGCAGAGGCTGTATAAAATTGTGGATATGAGGATGAAAGAAACTTGGGATAAATCTTATCAGTGAAATGGGTTTCCTGTAAGCAGATAATGTTAGCTCTCTTTAATGCAAATGAGCGTAATGCTTTTGTACGTTTATGTGGAATATTAAACCCTTGTACATTTAATGACAAAACATTTATAGGGGCCATAAACCAAGTAGAATAAACAATATATCATAGTAGATAAGGTGCTTACCAAGAGCCAGGACAATTAGCCGGAGGATCAAGGGGGAATAGAAAAAGTTAGAAAAAGAAGAAGTAAGAGAGTACAAAAACAAAAACCCCATATGTATACCAAGTATCATTAGACTAAAGTTAGAGTATAGGGCATGGGAGCATCTCAGGAGAGTATATAATACTCTCTGAGAGGATCCTGGACCACCCGCAGAGTCCCCCGTAGAAATAGAGGGTCTCCGTAGGTGGTAAAAAAAGGGCAGCAAAAAATTCCTATGGGATTAACAACACCGGAGGACCACAGGAATTATTAGAATATTAATATATTATTAAATAACTAATAGTTTTATTACCATTTTTTACCTTTTTATTTATTTATTTATTTATTTTTTTACAAAAAAAAGGTAGAGTAAAGAGGAAAAAGAGAAATGGGAAAAAAATAATCGAAAAAAAAAAATAAAAAATCATTTTACTCAATTTTTCCCTTTTCCCTTCCCCCACCCCTCACACACTAATATCATAACTAAACCATATAGTCAGAGCTCATTTTATTCATGAGCTTAACACTTACAGGAAATTAACCAGCATAAGAAGCTGGGAATCTGAAGAAAGTATGAGGAATTTGTGTGAACTGGAAAGTCAGTCCATTGAGTCCACAATGGTGGGAGGTGAATGTTCATAACGGCCACGCTTGCTGAGATTTTGATATGACGAGGATGCAGCACTGGATCCTGTGGCTTTATTTTGCTGTGATGATCGAGAGATGAAACTTCTGCTGGGCTGGTTCTGTGTCAGGGTTTCTTCGGCTAACCCTATGTCGATTAGGATCGATTGTAAATCTTCTGAGGAGCGACAAACGTATTTGGTTTCCAGATGTGTGAAACGAAGAGAGAAAGGAAATCCCCATTGGTAAGCAATTTTATTGCGCTGAAGTATCTGTAATTGAGGTTTGAGTGCACGTCTCTTAGCCACTGTAAGTGGGGAAAGGTCAGTGAAAAGCTGGTAACTGTGGCCCTGAAAGCTGAGGAGATCTTTACCTCTGGCTGCTGTTAAAAGCTGTTCTTTGGTTCTGTAGTAGTGTAATTTGGTAATGATATCTCTAGGAGGGCCATTGGATTTGCGTGGAGCTAAGGCTCTATGTACTCTGTCAAATTCAAGCCTGTCAATGGGAATTTCAGGTATTAATTCCTGAAACAGCGCTGTGACTGTTGTCTGCAAGTCTAAATAAGATTCAGGGATCCCCCTGATGCGCAAATTCAATCGACGATTTCTATTTTCCTGATCTTCCAAACGTGACTGAAGTGTGAGGTTTTCTTCCTTCAGTGACATAATTTCAGTCATAGAATTGTGAGTGCGTGTATCAATTTCATCCATTCTCAATTCTAGGTCTGCAGTCCTTTGACCCAGCTCTCTAATTTCTCTAGTTAACATATCTGTAATGTGGTCAGAAGTCTGTTTAAGAGCTTTCTGGAGCATATATTCAAACTGTTTGAACATATCAGGCTGTGTTGTAATTTGTGAAACATTTTGGTCACACACTGACTCACCCTTAGAAGCCTGTGTTATTTTGCTGTGAGGCAGAGGCTGTATCCTGTGTGATCTGCTGCGCTCTGAGGGAGAGGAAGATGCTGCCATCTCAGACGTCAGTCTGTGTATCTTTTCTTTAGAAATACCTTTTTTAAAAGTAGATTTCTGACCTCTTAGGACCATTATTTAGGTTGCTGGCTGAGTTGGGGTGAGCAGTGACCCGTTTTTTGTAAATATTAGTGGCAGTGGGACCTGTAGTCCTCCGGTTAACAATCCCAAGGAGCGGAGCTCTAAGGAGACATTACCGCCACCTCAGGCTGCCGCCTCACTGACCGACAGTCATTGTTTTCAAGTTAAAATCATTTATTTTGCTAGAAATTGCTAGACATTACTTAGGACTCCCAAACATTATATATATATTTTTTTTAGTAATTCCTACCCCAATGTATCTAGTATAATACATTAACATGTTTCCCCAGGATCAGATCACTGAGGAATTTGATGACATTTGTACAACGGATATCACCAGACAAACTGATTTTGTTCTTTAATGCATACTATTATCTGAAAATCAAGTCACCAAATTGGATTGTTTTTTCACATTATCACTGTATTGATTAATGTGTAATCTACTTTTGCTAATTTTTGCACAATTTTGCATTATTTGCAGCACTGGTATTTTTGGCTACAATATCCACTAGGGGTATTATTTTAATGTTGGATTGTGATAACATATAAAAATATTATATTTATTAGCGTTATCTTGCACACCTTGATGATAAATTTGTCCAGTGCATCCGCCCACCACCGTGGCCGCGTCAACGTCTGACGTCATCGCGCTAGACGCGGTGACGCTGGACGCCGCATCGGCCGGGGGATTCCCATTGGAGATGGAAACAGGGATCGGTATTGAGGCACAGGTGATCTGGGGAGACATCAGCTGATGATCCCCGTCACCTGTTGTTCTCTCCCCCTATGACCTTAACAATAAAGAGAGCTAAATGGCTTGTCTCTGATCCCTGGGCATACATATGCCTGTCAGTGTGAGCAGTAATTGCTACACAGCCAAGAAACATGAGGGATCTCTGTGAATGTGGTATGACATCTGAATCACAGGTAATGGAAACTGTTCATTTCTTAGCTTCTGCTACTTTTGTACTCTTCTAACATATTGCCCTCCTATGGGTTGTGACTAATTTGTGTTCACTTAACCCAATGGAGGACTGTTAATATATAGCTATACTACTTTCCTTATACATACATTTTGTTATATTTTTTATTAGACATCCATCTCCATTAGTTAGGGGCTATCCCCGTGAGCTTTGTTGGATCGCTTCAGGGCGACTACTGGACCTGTCTCCATTTATCTAGTTGCAACTGTTCTAGTTTGCACTCCAGCTACATGGGATTTATTTTTCAAACAACCCAAACTATATGAATGCATTTTGGAAGTGCAGCTCAGCAACATCCAGGGCCTGATGTTTCGCCTACTGACTTGTACTGTTGAACCTAAACACAGATCTGTAAGTACAGGATACATTTATTCCATCGATTACATGTTCCATATTGTTGCTATGCCAAATCAGTTTATTGTAATTAATAGTATATGTTATATGTTATATACTATAATACTGATATACTCCCCCTCCCTTCTTTTTCAATAGAAATGGAACAGCACACCTTCTTGTAACCCCTGAAGAATGAAATATACATGTCAAAAAATCCCTCTTTTGCTTTCCGAAACATGTTGGGTACCTTGATATACACACCCCATCAGCTTGGCCTCTAGTCTTGATCTGCGGTGTGTTCCAAGTTTAGCGTCTGTTTCATTACATTGTTAGGTATTTTACTCTATTGTTTTTAGGTGATTTTTGTACATTATATTGTATTGTGTATTTTTGTATTAATAAAATTCATAGATCTTTTACTCAATTTTTGGAGTACCCTATTTGCACTTCTCTCTGTGTCCGCAATATCCTTGGGGCTAAACCTTTTTTCCATATATTGATGATAAATTTCTGGTGGCACTGGCACTTTGAGTACAAACTCAGTAGATAATTTATTATTATTATTTTTTTTTTAAAGTAGCATACATACATGAAAAAAATGAAATGAAAAGTACAGTAGCGTACATTTGTAATGAAACATGTAGTATAAAGAAACTGACAAGCATAAAATGAAACCAAGTCTTCCGGAGTTGTAAATGGTAGAGGTTACAACAGGACCATCAGTAGAAAAACAAGAATAAAAAGGGTATTGCAATTATTGTGACATGTTTTTAAATGGAGGTATGGTCCACCACTATTACCGGAGAGCTTTTCATTTATTGTAGGTAGGGAAGTGAAGAGTAAAGATCAAGATTAAAAAGAAAAAGATAAAGAGAAGAAGAAAGTTAAGGGGAGGTGGTAAGTGAAGTTGCATTACTAAGATAGTTCTGAAGTTCTGATCTTTTGTTTGAAGGCTAAACCTTTTGTAGATACTAGGAAGTGTTGGTATATATATAACTGGAAAAACCCAAAGTGATACTTCATAAATTCAAATTTACTAGAGACACATCAGGGAACCTGCAAATTAGTACGCAATCATGAGTTTCTGGGATCTTGTCTAAGATATTAACTTTTCATAAGCCTGAGTGTCTGAAGACAAACCAGGGAGACCAAGTTTTGTGGTAGCGTTCGATGATCTCAGAGGACTGGGCTGCTGTGTCCTCCATCTCACAGATGTAAGAGACCTTATGTAACCATTCTTTTAGTGTGGGGGTAAGTGTTGATTTCCAGTAGAGCGGAATAAGTGAATTGGCTGCATTTATCAAATGCTTGGAGAGAGAAGCTTTATATTTCCTGAAAGGGAAACTTGACACATGCAGCAAACAACAGGCAGCATCAAGTTGCAGTTTGGTCTCCGTGATTTGTTGGATGACCTCCCTGACTTTGAACCAAAATGGTAGTATCATATCACATTGCCACCAAATGTGTAGCAAAGTGCCTTTGACCTTGTTACATCTCCAGCATAAGTCACATGTCTAAGGGTACCACTTATGTAGTTTCTCTGGAGTTGCATACCAATGGGTCAAGACCTTATAAGCTGTTTCCTGCATTCGTGTGCTGATTGAGCCTTTATGGGACAATATACAAGCTCTTTCCCATTGGCTGTCAGTGAACTGTATTCCAAGTTCCCTTGACCATCTCTCTCTGGATCTGTCCACGGCCGTTGTCTTCAAATTTTGCCGCCATGCATAGGAAGTGGAAGTGAATTTCACTACCAGTTCCCCACTAAAGCACGTCCTTTCAAATTCTGTGAGATCTCTCGTAAAGTGATTTCTGCGAGCAGCATTATTAATATAACTGCGTACTTGGAAGTACGACCACATGGGCAAGTGGGGTGTTTTGTTCTCCATTTTGAATTGGGTAAAGTCTTTTACTGTCTTATTCGTAAAACAATGCAATGCAAGGAGAGGCATCTTTGTGTCAGCTGATGCCAAAAAGGTGATTGCCTAAGCCCGGTGGGAAATCTGCATTATCTTGTAATGGGGTAAGAGGGCTCAGGGGTGTAGAGAATTTGGAATGTTTCGTGAGATTGTGGAAAATGTCCAAAGAGGTGCCTATGAGAGGATGTGTTATCACAGAAAGGGGGTATTTAGTTTTGGGTATCCAGGGAGAGAATTGAAGTGGGATTGTGCTCATATAATTTTCAATGGTGACCCAATCTTTAAGCTTTGAGTGGCAATGCCAATCAATAATATGTGGCATAATAATAATCTTTGAAATCAGGAATACCCAATCCCCCCAGTCCCTTGGGTCTAGTGAGGAGAGAGGCTTATATACGAGGTGGTTTGTGGGCCCAAATGAATTTCATTTGCAGTGTGTGCAATTTTTTGAAAAAGCTTTGGGGTATTTTTATGGGCAGGGCACAGAGTAAATATAGAATTTTTGGCAGGACAGTCATCTTGCATATGGCCGCCCTGCCAAACCACGAGAAATACGAAGTGTGCCAATCTTGTAGGTTTTTCTTGACAGCTTTAAGGAGAGGAGGGAAATTGCACTCAAAGATCGAGGAGATTCTAGGGGTCAACCAGATCCATAGGTATTTAATGGCCGATTTTACCCATGAAAAGGGGCTATTGCTCTGTGCTGCAATCAGCTTGTCATCGGGCAATGTGATGTTCATCGCATCAGACTTCAAAAAATTTATTTTAAGGTTGGAGATGTCCATAAAATCCAAGCAATCATAAGTGATGTGACATCATGCTGGAAACTCAGTAAGGTGGGTAAGTGTGATCCCTCCACCAAGACACAGGTTGGCCTCTCACCTCAGCATCAGGACCCTTTCGTTATAGAGGGTCAAATGCGCTTTCCCTTACGGGTCATATGGTAGTGATAAGCAGCGGATCCAGATCAGTAGAACAGCGATAACAGACGAGCCATATGCAGCATAAATCAATCCCCAAGCGTAAACAAGGAACTCATCCAGTGCCAGATGTATGAGCATGAATGAGATGAAGATGCGAGATGACCGCGGGTGACGTCACGACGCTCCCTTCCTTCCAAATGCGTTGCGTCCCAGTGGGCGGGGACTTCATCAGCGGAAGGAGCAATAGGTTACCATAGCAACCAAACGCTGCGGGAAGCAGCGTAGCAATGAAGGGGTGGGGATCACTATACAGGGACGCAATCCCGGAAGTGTCCCCACTAACTGAATAACAACAAACAGAAATAGGTCACCGCATGTAAATATAAGCTCACAGCTTGCACATCATGAGGACTCCTCAATAGTGCGATGAGACATGCTAGAAAGCATTTAAAACCCAAACCATCATATTAGGAAAAAATTGAGAATGTAAAAAATTATATATGAAATATAAATTACATACAGTATATTATAAAATCCTATATATAAAAACATCATCCGCGACCATCTGCTGCATCAACTACAAATTATATTATTCAACGATCAGTAATAAAACAATTAATATCAAAGTCGATATTTAATCCATCAGGGCAAAGAACATGAGTTTTGTGTATCCAATAAGATTCCCTTTTTCTCAACTGTCGTATAAAATTGCCCCCTCTCCAATGTTTTGTGACCCTCTCAATACCCCAAAATTTTAAACTCTTAGGATTCTGTTGGTGAAATAATTTAAAATGTTTAGCTACGTTGTGGGTCTTGAGACCCTTTTTAATGTTGTTGACATGTTCTGCAAGTCGAACATGTAAGGGTCTAGAGGTTCGACCAATATATTGAAGACCACAATTGCACTCCAACATATAAACAACTCCCACCGTGTTGCAGGTGATAAGTTGCTTAATGTCGTATTCTCTATTAGTGGCAGATGCCAGGAACTTTTTACGTTTTTTTAATGTTGACCTTAGAGTGTCTACAAGGGACACATCGTCTGCAGGCATAGAACCCTTCCAAAAACGAAAATAGGGGGATTGAGAACACCAGGGGCAAGACAATCTCTAAGGATGGGGGCCCTTTTATGAATAAACTGGGGACGTTGAGGTAAGACAGGGCCTAAAACCCCTGTCTTGTTTTAGAATACACCAATTTTTTGGATGATTTTCTTGAATTTGCGATATTGCACATTATAATCTAAAATCATTTTAAAATTATGGTTATCAACATTGGAATCCTTGTTTTTGATCAGAGACCAATAAATGTCTATCCATGGTTTTGACCTTCAAGAATTCTTCTTCTAGATTCTGTCGGTGATATCCCTTTTGTTCAAACCGAGATAGTAAGACGTGGGATTGGGTGGCAAAATCGTCCTCACTGGTGGAATTGAGACGTAATCTGATAAACTGTCCCCTGGGGATGTTACACAACCAGGAACGGTGATGACAACTCCCCAGGGGAATATATAGGAGTTACGATCAGTGGGTTTAAAATGATTAATTAATCTAAAACGATCATTGTCAACAATAATGACCAAATCTAGATAAACAACTTTCCTCCCAGTGGGTCATAAATATGTTGGCCACACTGGGGGCAAAGCGTGCTCCCATTGAAACTCCCCTGGTTTGCAGAAAAAATTCTTTGTCGTACCAGAAATAATTTCTTGTTAAAATCTAGACAACTAAGGAGAAATTCCTGATGTTTACCAGAGAGGGAGGAGGAGGAAAGGGCCCATTCCACCAAAGACATGGCATCTTTATGGCCGATGATGGTATAGAGCGAGCTGACGTCCGCCGTCACTAATATTATAGAAGGGGAACACTCGAGAGATTTTAGAATTTGTATGATGTGCTTTGTATCTTTCAAGAAAGCTGGAGTTTTCGTAACCAATGGCTGAAGAAAGAAATCAATGTATTGTCCCAACCTAGCAGATACAGAATCGATCCCATTCACAATGGGTCTCCCAGGAGGGTGAGTGGTGTCCTTATGAATCTTGGGTAAAAAATAGATGATGGGAGTTCTGCAAATAAGGGGTCCAAATACATAGATTCCTTTTTTGTCAGGATTTTTTGATTCCTACCATCCTCTATGATGGCATGTAGCTCATCTTTAAATACTAACATCGGATCTTTGTTGAGGATCCGATAAGTATCACAGTCGTCAAGTAGACGGCTCATTTCAGACTGATAGTATTCTTTACTAAGAATGACAAGACCCCCCCTTATCCGCAGGGCGGATCACTATTTCTTTGCAGTTAGCAAGAGATTCAATACCGCTTTTAATTGATAGTGAATCAGAAACTTTCTTGATTTTAAGCTTATCCAAATCATTTGAAACCATGTTCTTAAACACCTCCAAATATTTATTATCAACATTAGGAGGATTAAAAATGGATTTATTCCTTAATGTCGAGTGATCATGCACCATAGGCCTCGGATCCTGACAAGGATGGGATAAAAAATATTTCTTCATTTTAAGAGTTCTAATAAATTTTTGTATGTTCACATACATTTCAAATTTATTGAGGTGTTTTATGGGGGCGAATTTTAAACCTCGATCCAGAACTCTCATTTCGTCCTCATTAAGTGTGACATCAATGAGATTATATATACCTACTAATATTGTGGGGTTTGGATCTTTTGTGATCGCCTACCCCCTCTCCTTTCTCTCTTTCTTTTCATTTTCGGGGAGGTCCTAGGTTTGATGGTGTGTGAGGAACAGGTTGCCCCCACCGTTCCTCCGGGTATGATTGATAGGCCGGCGGAGGATGTTTCTGTCCCCCTCGCTGGTCTAAAAAATCCCTTCTGTCATAAGAGGCCTGGTCAGAAAATGGAGCAAACCTGTTATGTATAGGAATTTGTCTATCATAAGGCAAGTAGGGACTTTAGGCCCTGTCTTACCTGAACGTCCCCAGTTTATTTACAAAAGGGCCCCCATCCTTAGAGATTGTCTTGCCCCTGGTGTTCTCAATCCCAATATGCCTTCCACTGACAGATCATTTTCATTTTTGGGAGGGTTCTATGCCTGCGGACGATGTGTCCCTTGTAGGCACTCTAAGGTCAACATTAAAAAATGTAGAAAGTTCCTGGCATCTGCCACTAATAGACAATACGACATTAAGCAACTTATCACCTGCGACACAGTGGGAGTTGTTTATATGTTGGAGTGCGATTGTGGGCTTCAATATATTAGTCAAACCTCTAGACCCTTACATGTTCGACTTGCAGAACATGTCAACAACATTAAAAAGGATCTCAAGGCCCACAACGTAGCTAAACATTTTAAATTATTTCACCAACAGAATCCTAATGCCCCGTGCACACGGTCGGATTTTCCGATGGAAAATGTCCAATTGGAGCGTGTTGTCGGAAATTCCGACCGTGTGTGGGCGCCATCAGACATTTTCCATCGGATTTTCTGACACACAAAGGAGGAGGACTGGGAGGACCTGGAGGAGAGGGAGGAGGAGGAGGAGGACCTGCAGGAGGAGGAGGAGGACCATCCCCAAGATGTGTCTGAGGTGTAATTTGGCCCCTCATACCTTTCTCCAGAGCCTCCGATATGAGGGCCTCACACAAGACTTTTTAGCCCTCCTCCATCCTCTGCATTTTATAGGCTATGAAGGCAGCAATGTTCTCCTCCATGGTGTGGGGTGCTCCCAGGACCTCTGTAGCCCTCCAAAAGAATGCTATAGCAGCCTCCTCTAGGGTACTCCTCCTACTGCCACTTTCTATTTTCAGGGGGGTTGGAGGGACCTTGATATCAGCCAGCCGGCTCGGCCCGGCCACCTCCTGGCTGAGACTTCCCTGTGTATGAAACAGGGACATGGTTGTAATGTTTTGCTTCATCAATCACAATCCTAAATTAGTACTCCCAACTAACATCTAGTTAACATCATTGATTGGACAAGCAGAAATATTTAGAGGAATGCTATACCTGGCTCAATCTGGGCTCCTCCACATATCGCCTGGAAGGCCCAGGTTGGGCGTCAGAAGCCTCAGCCGGGGGGAGGAAGCGTGGAAGGAAGACTGGAGAGGGATGGCCTGGGTTCAGTTTGGCCTGCCAGAAAGTGCAGCCTGTCGTAGTACAATATCCTGGGGACATAGATGTCATCTGCTGCTCCGGATCTCTGTGAATCCAGGACTTTCTTGCGCTCTCTCAGATATGTGCTCCTCAGGCCACCAATGAAAATCTTTAAATAAGTGATGTCTGCCGTGGGGATCACCTGCTTCACAATTTCACACAATTGCTCCAGTGCTGCCTTCCTCTTTGCTTGGTTCTTGAAATGGGGGTGGGTAATCTCCCACAGACAGGGCAGCTCACTTAGCATCTCTACGAATACTGACATGAAGTCATTGTCTTTCATTAAGATATCCATGTTCACTGCAAGACACAACACAAGACAAAGCCTAATGTCAGACAAAACTCTCCTAATCTTGCTACAATATAGGCCTCAATCTAGAAGCAGTATAGGCACAAGTTTGTCTCTTACCTTCGTTCTTACGATCAAATCTGCTCCTTCCTCCGCTCACAGATCGTACGTAATACGCACGCGTGTTACGCTTTATACACACTGCACATGCGTGTAACTCCGCCCGCCCCAACGTTCTTTCTAGTCTATTCCCCGCCCCTTTTCGTTCGGCGCAGTGGGTGAAGAGCATGATGGCGGAGTTACAGCAGGTGCATGCTAATTCTAGCAACGAGGAGGAGGAGGAGGAAAGCCCGGATCCAGGCACGTCCCGATCCAGAAGGAGACGTTTTAAGGCCACAAATATGTCGTTTGGGGAGATGCTGGAGATGGTCGACATCATGAGGAAGTCCGACTATGACGGAAAATATGGGCCTTACCCCCACCCCAACATCCGAAAGGCCAAGATCATGCCGAAAGTGGTCAGGAGTCTTGAGAGGAATTTCGGGGTACGAAGATCTAAAGATCAGCTCAGGAAGCGGTGGTCGGACCTGAAGTTGAGAGAGCCAGAGCAGTACCGAAAGATCCGGAGAGTGCTGCAAAAAAGGAAGTAGTTGTGCTGTGTTCCTATTCTTTCTGTCTTTATTCCATTCGTTCTGCTCCATATGCTTTTATTAATTGTAACGTTTAAAAGGGCAACTTTAATGTTCATGGGCCCATTATTCGTTCGTATCAAACATTTTTCTTTCGGCCTCTAGAACACCATTGTTTAGGCCAAATGCATTTTCACACATTTTTTGGGGCCTACTTGGATGCCAAATATTTGTTTGTGTAGATGGGTTTGTTACTAGAATGAAATGCCAACTAGATTGTGTGTAAGGAGAGGACACTGAGCAGCTGTTTTCACATCTGGACACTGGAGCACTAGTGTGGGACACAAGAACACCATTTTTATTAGGGGGGGCACACAGGTGCTCCAGTGTATACTATAGGGGGGGCTACATCTGTGAAGCTTGTACCAAACAGGTAAAGTATTGCAGCTTGACAAAGGGCAATAAAAAATATACATCTTGGAAGTCGGCTAAAATAGACAATTGTACCCCACTTCCAAGCAATGTTTCCTAGTTCTAGTTCTGCCATCAAATATCTGTGTGCTAATTATACCATTTTTGTTTTAAATAGGGGAGAAAAGACTCGGAGGACACCCCTCATCCCAGGAGAACACAGACCCCCCACATATGGAAGAAGGTGAAATACCACCAACACAAGAAGCTGAGCAGGAGGAAGAAGAAGATGTGGTGGAGATTGGCACCACAACAGGTGAGTGTCTGCGACCACAGACTCAGGTAAAAGAGATGGATGGTGGCAGATTTTTGAGACCTTTTTTTTTGTTCTTTATCTCTTTTTAGGTGATGTGAGGGAGAGAGAACGTTTCACATCTGAAAGTGCCCAGATATTGATCGGGGAGATCATGGGGTGTAATCTCGAATTGCACAACATACAGCAACAAATCAGTGATGTTATTAAAAAAAATAATAACATCATTGATGTTTTGGGGCGAATTTAAACCCCACAAAATCACCTGTTTTATTGTGGTACAATCTTCCAAAAATTTTTTCAATGTTTAGAAAAGCCAAATTTGGAGGATGCACACAGTGTGCCAACATGTGCTATCTGCCATCACGGGAGATCAATGGACGCGTTTTGGGGGTGCAACCCCTTCCTCAATTATAAAGTCGCGTTGAGGAAGGGCTTGCTCCCCCAAAACACGTCCCTTGATCCCCCCTGATGGAAGATAGCACATGTTGACATTCGTAAATTTGTGTGCATCTTCCAAATTTGGCTTTTCCAGGGGTGATTTCCCCCCATCTGAAAGCTATATCAAACCCAGTTCCTAAATACTGATGTCTGACATAGCCTTCAGGTTTTACCATATGTGAACTTTGTAAGTTCAAGTTTTTTGGCTTTCTTGTTGGTTTTACACAGGCCTGTTTTATCTGAAATGGATATTTCGATTTTTGATAATGCTACTGCAAAAATTGTTATACAACAAACATGTTGGTTTGTTTTAAAAACCTTTCGTAAATGCACATGTGATTGTGCAGGTATAAAAAAGTGGCTTACTCAAGAATGTGTGGATTATTGTCTCAACACTACAACACTTTTGGGGTGATGTAATTGCTGTTTTATGGAAAAATGGGGGTTATTTCCTAAGGGCAAATACACTTTGCACTACAAGTGCAGGTTCAGTGCAGTTGCAAGTGCACTTGTAGTGAAATGTGTTTTTGCATTTAGGAAGTACCAGCCAACACTGTTTTTTATAAGGTTACCCAATCACGACATTTTCTGCACTCAACACATTTCTGTCAGGGTCAGCTAAAACAAACACAAGCAGTAAATGTCCACAAAGAATTTCTTTTGGTTGTTTTTTATTTGAAAAAAGTTTCACAGATTGTCTGGCATATTGATAGCCCCCCTACCCGCAAAGAACTCCAGGTAGCGTAACCGGACATCACGGGCACTCAGGGAGGGCAAGCCAGGACGGCCACTTTCAAGCGCCGTCAGTGTTGATGGATTTGGGATTCCGGCCTCAGGCCCAACTGAGCCAGCATAGTTGGCTGAATGTTTTCTTAAAAAATTATGGAGAACACAGCAGGTAAGTATTATATGGTTCAATTTATACTCCGCCATATGGATGGGTGTCAGAAATAATCGGAACCGGCTGGCCAGGATTCCAAATGTGTTCTCCACCACTCTTCGGGCTCTGGCCAGCCGGTAATTAAAAACCCTCTGTTCCGGGGTGAGGGTCCTCATCGGGAATGGCCGCATCAGGTGGTCCCCCAGCGCAAATGCTTCATCAGTAACGAACACAAATGGGAGACCTTCAACATTGTCCTCTGGAGGTGGCAAGTCCAAGCTGCCATTCTGGAGACGCCTGTAGAACTCCGTCTGGGCGATCACTCCACCATCGGACATCCGGCCAGTCTTCCCCACGTCCACATACAAGAACTCGTAATTAGCCGACACCACCGCCAACATCACTATACTATTAAACCCCTTGTAAATATAATAGTACGACCCGGAGTTGGGTGGTGGGACGATGTGGACGTGTTTCCCATCAATTGCCCCTCCGCAGTTAGGAAAGTCCCACCGCTGGGCAAAGTGGGGGGCCACACTCTGCCATTCCTGTGGCGTTGAAGGAAACTGTTGAGGAAAAAACAATAAACATTACTATTTTTTCGCAGAAACATGGCAAGCAGATTAGACACAAACATTATGGGGCAACCTCCAGATAGCATTTATTAAGGGGAATTTAACAACAACAAAGTATAAGGTACACCTATCATATTCCCCCTCCCCCCTCATGGGCCATTTCTAACATTATAGGGGGGGAACTCTTGGACAGGTAACCCTCTTCACTTCATTGAGAGATGAATGCCTAAATACAGGGTATTACTTGGAACAGACCCTCCTTAGTTATACTATTGGCAGACCACTGGACAGGTAAGAAGTGTCATAATACAAAGATATAAATACACACTGTACACATTTGAGCACATTTGAACATTCTGCTATTACCTATCAAGATAATAATAGGATACAAAAACTTTAAACAGTACCATTGGAAAGTATACAGGCAGGCCCTTGCAGTACATGCTTTGGGGAATTCATCCATAAATCTGACCAGTAAAGAGATGGGTATAGTGTGTATGGGTTTGGCAAAGTCAGCAGATAGATGATTGAGGATAGAGAATTGGGATCAGCTGACTTAGCAGTTGGGGGAGGGAGGGTTACAAAAAATTTGGGGACACCACAAAAAAAAGCCTCTGCCACTCTGCCTGAATTTAAATAAAAAATAACATTTCAAAACATTTTAGGGGGTGTTTGGGGTAAAGCACTACTATAGAGCTGATAAAATACATTGTTAAGTGACTACATGAGGTGAATATAGAGCAGGAGACACCATGCTGGAGAGGTTATTGAAGGGCAAATATGTATGAAGGACCTAAAATAATAATTACATAAAAATCCAGCATGCATGAGGACAAAGGGGACATTCACAGCATATTACAATCATGGTAATTAGGGAATGAGGAAAGAAATACAATATATTAGCAAACATTCAATACAATAAAATGTGATATAAAAGGAAAAAAATCTTACCTTCATATATTCCTTCTGCAGGACCTGGGTGATGGCAGAACAGGTCTCTGGGATAATGATCCCCAGAGCCTGGGGGGAGATGCCTGTCGAGAACTTGAGGTCCTGCAGGCTTCTCCCTGTGGCCAAATACTGCAAGGTAGCGACCAACCTCTGCTCCGCAGTGATGGCTTGCCTCATGCAGGTATCCTGCCTGCTAATATAGGGGGTCAGCGAAGCCAACAGACGGTGAAACACGGGGTCCGTCATCCTGAGAAAGTTCCTGAAATCATCAGGATTATTCTCATGGATCTCACGGAGCAAAGGCATATGACAGAACTGGTCACGCTGAAGCAACCAATTCTTGGTCCATGAACTCCTCCCCACCCTGTTCATGGACTGGACTTGTGTCAAGGTCAGGACCCCAACACCAAGCCCCCGCACAGCACGAACTCTACGAGGAGTACGCATACGAAACATGGCTAGAAAACGGTCGGCTGCTCAGAACGAAGTAACAGAACGCACTGAAGAACAGCAAGGCCTGTGAAGAGCGACCTGAAAACCAGTAACGAACAAACAAGAATACTAAAAGTCACGCGGAACTTGCTTGCACGCACTGAAGAGCAGATACAAACCCACAAGCACAAACTGAATGGCAGAAAACGATCTGAAAGCCACGAGTCTGAAAAAGCGCGAATCGTCTCTCACCAAACTTTTACTAACACCAGATTAGCAAAAGGAGCCCAAAGGGTGCCGCGCTTGGTTCTGAACCGGCCTTTTCTAGTCTCGTCATACGTGGTGTACGTGACCGCGTGGTTGTCGATCGTGTGTAGACAAAACAAGTTTGAGCCAACATCCGTCGGAAAAAATCCTAGGATTTTGTTGTCGGAATGTCCGAACAAAGTCCGACCGTGTGTACGTCCTATAAGAGTTTAAAGTTTTGGGGTATTGAGAGGGTCACCAAACGCTGGAGAGGGGGCAATTTTATACGACAGTTGAGCAAAAGGGAATCTTATTGGATACATGAAACTCATGTTCTTTGCCCTGATGGATTAAATATCGACTTTGATATTAATTGTTTTATTACTGATCGTTGAATGATAAAATTTGTAGTTGATGCAGCAGATGGTTGCGGATGATGTTTTTATATATAGGATTTTATAATATACTGTATGTAATTTATATTTCATATATAATTTTTTACATTCTCAATTTTTTCCTAATATGATGGTTTGGGTTTTAAATGCTTTCTAGCATGTCTCACTGCACTATTGAGAAGTCCTCATGATGTGCAAGCTGTGAGCTTATATTTACATGCAGTGACCTATTTCCGTTTGTTTTTTTTTCAGTTAGTGGGGACACTTCCGGGATTGCGTCCCTGTATAGTGATCCCCGCTGATGAAGTCCCCGCCCACTGGGACACAACGCGTTTGGAAGGAAGGGAGCGTCGTGACGTCACCCGCTGCCATCTCGCATCTTCATCTCGTTCATGCTCATACATCTGGCACTGAATGAGTGCCTTGTTTACGCTTGGGGATGGATTTATGTGGCATATGGCTCGTCTGTTATCGCTGTTCTACTGATCCGGATCCACTGCTTATCATTACCATATGACCCGTAAGGGAAAGGGCATTTGACCCTCTATAACGAAAGGGTCCTGGTGCTGAGGTAATAAGCCAACCTGTGTATTGGTGGAGGGATCACACTTACCCACTGATTTTCCAGCATGATGTCACATCACTTATGATTGCTTGGATTTTATGGACTATTTATTGTATTTTATTTAGTGCTGCACCATCTGCTATTTATTACTTTTAGGGATTTGATCTTTTGACCCTGGTGTCCAGCTGCTTTTTGCTACTTGTGTACATATTTGCGCTGATGTGCCCTTTTTTTAAGGTTGGAGATGTAACCATAGAGGGAAAACTCTTTCATGAGAGAAGGAATGGAGATATGCAGGTCAGTAAAAAAAATAAAAGATCATCCGTGTATGCTGCAACCTTGAATTCCCTCCCAGTCATCTGGAATCCCCTAATAGATCCATTTGAGAGGATGTTCCTGATAAATGGTTCGAGTGGAATAATGAAGAGTAAAGGGGACAAGGGGAAGCCCTGTCTTGTCCCATTTTTTGTGCTAACACTATCTGACAGCGGATCATTTATTTTAAGCTTGGCTGAGGGGTTGCGGTATAATGCTGAAATCCAGGTCAGCATACGTGGACCCAGGCCCACATGTTCGCAAGTCTTCAACATATAGTTCCATGCTTCTCGATTGAAGGCCTTCTCCACGTCAGTTGACAGGAGAAAGCCCTCGATCTTTCGCTGACGTGCCGCATAAATCAGGTCCAGAGATTTTTTGACATTGTCTCTGGCCTCTCTGTTTGGTACAAATCCTGCTTGGTCTGGATCAATCAGGTCATGTAATAAAGGTCTCAACCTGTTGCCAATGATCTTGGCCATGAGTTTTACATCTAAATTTAAAAGAGAGAACGGCCTATAGCTAGTACAGTGTACTGGGTCCTTGCCTGGCTTGGGTAGCACTGTTATGTGTGCTGACAAAAAGTCGGGCGGTATAGTTCTCTGTGTAGACAAAGAGTTCAGGGCATCTTTTAGGGGAGAGGTCAATAAGTCAATAAATGTCTTATAATAGATGGCGCTAAAGCCGTCTGGGCCTGGGCTCTTTCCAGTTTTCAAATCTTTAATGGCCATTTGAATTTCTGAGGCTTCTATGGGGTTTTCTAACTGGGAAGTGACATCTGCTGTAAGGGATGGGAGTTTGGATTCCTTCAGATTGTCTTCAATAGCTTGTGTCCTGTCTTTTAAAATGTCTGCCGGTTTGTACTGGGGCGGGAGATTATATAAAGCAGTATAATACTCATGAAAATGGTGTGCGAATTTGTCCGTCGCTCTGTCAATTTTACTCATTTTATTTTGGATGCCTAGAATAGTATGTTGGGTTACCTGGCCTCTCAATGCCCTTGCTAGAACCTTGCCAGTTTTGTCACCGTGTTCGTCATATATCTTCTTTTTAAAGAAGAGAAATCTCCTAGACTTGGTTTCTAGAATCTGTTTAAGGGTTTTCCTGGACTCCAATAATAATGCCGCTGATTGGGTTGTGAGTGATTGTTTATGGAGGGTCTCTAGTTCACAAATTTTATTGGTCAATTTGACAATTTCCTTGTCCATTTCTTTTTTTCTGAGTGTGCCCATTTGGATCAGTTCCCCTCTAATTTAGCACTTGTGTGCCTCCCACACCATTAAAGGGTCTACATCAGGGGTAATGTTATGTGTAAAATATTCAGTCAACGATGTCAGTTTGGGTAACAAGATTGGGTCTGTCAGCAGGGAGGAATTTAATCTCCAGGTATTAGATTAAGTTGGGGGCTCTGAGAGGTTCAGAACTATGGAGATTGGGGCGTGGTCTGAGATAGTCTGCAACCCTATGTTTGCCCCGGACAATGTGTGGAGGTCCCTCTGTGAGATAAATAAAAAATCTATTCTCGCATGACGATCATGTGGAACCGAGTAAAAGGTATAATCCCTGTCATCCGGGTGTATGAAACGCCATGTGTCAATCAGGGATAGTGAGTATAGAAGATTTTTGATTTTTTTAAGAGTTCTATAAGTAATGTATGTCTTCCCGGAGGAGGTGTCTTCCGATGGGTTAAGAGGGACGTTAAAGTCCCCTGCCAGGATCAAACGACCTGTATGAAAACTCGTTAATTCTGTAATCATTTTTTGCCAAAACGAAAATTGCTGAGTATTGGGGAAATAAACATTGGCCAGAGTTAGGGTGACCCCGTGACATGTCCCTTTTAGAAAGATAAATCTGTCCCCTGGGTCTACTAGTTTATCGTTTAACTCAAACTTAGCATCTTTACTGACCAAGATTGAAACCCCTTTTGACTTGGAGGTGTTATTTGTAGCATGGTGTGCCTCTGTGAAGTCATGATCAGTGAGTCTTGGTAAATGATTTGTCTTAAAGTGCGTTTCCTGAAGGAAAACAAAGCTGGGCCTACCTTTTTTTAACTCTCTGAGAAGAGTGGTTCGCTTCTCTGGGATATTCAAACCCTTGACATTGTGCGAGATAGCTGTGGGATTACGTCCTAGATCAGAGTAGGCCATGGCGAGAGCTCAGAGAGAGATGATGATATATGCCTGTAAACACAACTTCGAAAAAATTGATTAAATGAGTAATAGCAAAGAATTCTATCACTTTATGCAATTAAGTAGAGATAAAATGAAGTCTAGAAATTATAGACAGGAAATAAGGAAAAGATGTGAGAACGGGGAGAGAAAAAGGCACTCCTTCCGGAAATGAGTAACACGTCCCAGAAGGTCAAATTTAGTGTGCATGGGTAGGCTCAAAAATGTCCCACCTTGGACACTATTGCGGGGTCGAGGGAGATGCCTGATGAGTGAAAACATGTAATAGTAGTCACCTCACTAGGAATACACATGTGTAACTATGTACGTGTAAGATTTAAATTTAAATACACCAGTAGGTAACATGTGTATGGCCAGACCACGGCCTAACTAATCTTATTCTATATGCGGAATAGTCTATTCTGCACTAATAATACTGAATGAAATAATACTGAAAGAACAATAATGAACAAACATATATAAACACATTGTTGATGCAATGTCGATCATATATGTAATATAATATAGAGAAACATTAATAACTATAACTGTGACTGTGATTGCCCCTGGGCAAGGAGAGGAGAGACATGGAACCGCCCTCTCCTCCCAGACATCCTTACTCCTGTGCTGTTGATTCAAAAATACATTTTAAAACAAGAAATAAATGTTGAAACCTGTATTAAACACCATATGGATTATGTGTTGCTTCAATAACTGCATCAAATCTGGAGGCAAAAATCCTAATGTAGAATGAGAAGCTGATAGAGATGGCTCAGCTGATAGTCATCCTTTGCCTGAAGTCTGTGTTGGAGCCTCTAGTCAATCAGGTTGTTCGATCAATCCTGCCCGGGTTCCTTGGAAGTCTATATACTATTGGTAGCCACCAAGTCAGTTTAAGGCATATAAAGTTAGAGATTGAGAAGGTGCCAAACCAGATGCGGTTATACTGTTTTAGTAAGTGAAAGCTAATCCGCTGTATCGACAAGCAGGTTTAAACAAGGATGGGGTTGCTATTCTCAGTCTTCCATCATATTCCTGGCGGAGTGTGGACGGCTGCGCGGCGTGACCGTTAACTGTGCATCCTGACAGAATTGTTTCTGCTTTTTGGAGTGGTGTTTCTCCGGAGTTGCCAGAGGGGAGTGAGGCGGGCTCCGTTCTTGGGGTGGCAGGGTGAACTCCTGATACCAATCCGGTAGATGAATTGGGCCAATTTGAAGGACAGTGCAAAATTTTGGGAGGTCATCTGGTGTGCGAAGCGTGTGCTGTCTGCCGTCAAAAGTGACCAACAAGGCAAAATGGAAGTGCCACGTGTACCGTATGTCTTTCTCCCACAATTTGTCTAATAAAGGTCGCAGGGCCCTGCGGTTTTTCAAGGTGATCTGGGAGAGATCTTGGAATAATTTGATGCACTCTCCATTGAACACTATTTGGTAATTTCTGCGGGCTTTGAACATTATTACTTCTTTAAGAGCAAAAATTTTGCAAGCAGCATATAATGTCTCTAGGGGGTAAAGTGTCTGGACCCCTTGCTTTCAGATCTCTGTGTGCCCTTACAAATTCGATATCTGTGTCTTCCGCTTTTTCTAAGAGACTATTAAAGACTCTTTGCAGGACTGAGGGGATTTGGTCAGCCATGACAGATTCTGGAATACCACAGACTCTGATATTATTGTGTCTTCCCCTATTATCAAGGTTCTCTAAATGCCTATTAATTTCAATGAAATGGCGAGCATGAGAAGAGGCAACTTTATCTAGCCTGTTGATTTTAGTGTCTCTTTGTTTCCCTGCTGTTTCTGCAGTGGCCATCTTTTCCTGCAGAACCAGGAGGCTAGTTTTAAGATCCGTGATGGCAGCGGAGAATGAGGCTTTAATGTCAGCTGCAAAGCCTGACATGTCCTTGTATGTAAGGGGGTGATCAGAGCGGGAGCTTCTCCTACCATTCTCTTCCGGTGCCGACTGTGAGTCTTCACTGAAATCCTTGTCCGCATGGGCCGGCGACATCTTGCCTCCCACCGTGACTCTCAGAACAGCGGCCTGATTCCTGAATATGTCAGAGATGTTTCTCCCTGCGCTTTCAGCCATAGAGCGACGAGAGCGTGTATGAGGAGGGTGTCTGTTCTGTTTGTTCATCCTCTGAAAATAGGTGCTGAAAGACGGGCTCGGGCCATGTGTCTGACGGAGCTCTTCAGCTAAGCTGCCATCCTCATCGCGTGCCAAGCCATGCCCCCCCCATTATTATTATTATTCACGTTATTCAATATCTACCTTGAGAGATCAGACACATGTAATATTACTGTTTGCAATTCCTTATGTAGTTTTAGCATTATTTTAGTTTTGAAGCATAGCGCCACTTTAAATTCGTAAACAATTCAATTTTAGAAGTGGGGACACATTTTGAGGTTGTGAGTAGCTGCTTCCTATTTCTTATATTAAGTGGTAGCGCATAGGATTCTATAACTAAAACTTTGTTACAAGTTGCAGCATCTAGTGCATGTATTGCAACAAATGTTGGAGTGTTAATGTAATTTAAGAAAAAAATCTTCCAGTTGCATCATTAAACTCTTTGTGTGTGTGAATGGTCCACCTGCTTGTGTCTGCTAGATCTAATTAATTTGTAACTTTCACTTGCAGAGTACTAGACTAATGCTGTGTACACACGACTGGCCTTTCGATGCATTGAATCACGTCGGACTTTCGACTGACTTTTCGACGGACTTCCATAGAATCGGACTTGTCTACACACAATCACACCAAAGTCTGACGGATTTGACCGTGATGACGTACGACCGGACTAGAATAAGGAAGTTCATAGCCAGTAGCCAATAGCCGCCCTAGCGTCAGTTTTCGTCCGTCGGACTAGCATACAGACTAACAGATTTTTCGACCTGACTAGAGTCCATCGGAAAGATTTGAAACATGTTCTAAATCTAAAGCCCGTCACATTTTCTACAGAAAAGGTCCGCTGCAGGTCCGATGAAGCCCACTCGAATTGTCCGACGGATTCGTTCGGTCGTACAAGTTTGGTCGAACAATCCGGCCGTGTGTACACGGCATTAGAGACCCAGATATTGTGGGATATGTACTTTCTTCACAGTTCTCAGACAACAGACCTGGAGCGCCCGGTCCATTAGAAGCAACCCCCCTAGTTTGCATGCGGGGATGCATGCAGGGTGCCGGACTCATATGTTTGTATGAGGTTTTTTTTTGGTTTTTTTTGTTTGTTTTTTCAAAGCACATGATTATATCTGAGTGAATTTCTAAAATAAAAATAATTAAAGTAAAAAAATGAAAATAAAAATGAATTTCATGGCGGAGAGGATGGCCACATAGCTGAGAGCTCCTGCTGCCTCATGCTCAAGCAACAGCACAGCGACGTCCAGGAGAGGTTCCCTGAGCCCTGAAACCACTCACCGATCCAGCGGTCACCCCAAGCAGCCATGTCTAAGAGGAGGAAAGAAAACAAGCCTCCCAGTGCCTCATGGACTTCTATCCCACGGTGGCACCGCAAGCCAGACAAGATGGCACCGGCACCTGCTCCAGGAGAGCGACCCACTCTCATCCCAGTTGCCACAATGCGGTGACTCATGCCTCTTCTTCTCAGGCAGAGCTGGGAGTGCTCTCACCCCCCTCTACCCCCACTATGCGCAGCCCAGCTAAAACCAGGAAGCGCAGGGAGGGAGAGGTGTTCTCCCCTGGGCTGCAGCATGTCACCTCACAGATCTCCACACAGGGCACACATTCAGAGCCCTTGATTGATGGGTTCCCAGCCACAGACCAAGTCATATCAGAAAACACTATGAAAAATATGCTTTTATCCCTCAGAAACACCCTATTTCATGACTTCTCAGATATGTTTGCTTCTTTAAACGATACGGTTCAAACTCACACTAATCGAATCCAGCACCTAGAATCCAAAATGGCAGATCTCTATACTGCTCACAATGACCTTGTTCATGCATATGCTGATCAGGAATCAGAGATGCAGCACCTTCAAAATAAAATAGCGGATTTAGAAGACCGCTGGAGGTGGAACAATATTAAGTTCAGAGGGATTCCTGGATCTATTCCACCAAATGAACTTACCAAATGTGCTCAATGCCTTATGAAAGCCCTCATACTGTCTCTGAATGATATTGAACTATGCGTTGACAGGGCCCACCGCATACCCAAACCAAAATTTCTACCTGACACAGCACCCAGAGATACCCTGGCACACATTCGCTATTATCATGTGCAAGAAGGAGTCATGGTGGCGGCCAAACAAAACCCAGCAGTCCCAGACAACCTTACTGGTCTTTATACACGGATATATCACAACAGACCGCATTGAAGAGAAAGAAGCTTACCCCGCTCACAAAGATTCTGCGCAACAATAGTGTCGTATACCATTGGGGATTCCCCACAAAGCTACTTGTCGCCTGGAACGGCAAACTATTCCCTATATATAGTGTGGAAAATGTCATTCTACTCTTCAAACAATGGCAATTGCTCCCTCCAGATGCACAACCTCCTGCTCAACCCACCCTGGAATGTCTGGACACAGAGTGGACCTAAACCGTTCTCCATAATCAGTAATGAGCCTCTCTCTATCACTACTACTCCTTAGTCATGGACACCAAACATTTAGTTTGTCCTCCTCTTCCAGTGCCTAGTGCATTGCACTAGTGGTCTACCTACCCCCAAGTCACCACAGCAGCCTAAGATGCCCATTGCACCTGTGTTTAACAGGTGCTTTTTTACACATGTTGTTTCTGTTCCTTTCTTCCCTATTTCCCTCTGCCCACCTAGTCACCGCCTATGATGCTTCTCCAGCTACAAACGGATCTGGATTATTGATTGCACTATCTACATGGATTTCAGTTATCAAGGACTTGCTACTCATTGAGATGACTATGAACTACTCCACTACTGTTATCGCAATCATAACTACTCTCCAGATTCCTAAGTTTCCATCGCACAGGTACTCTGTTCCTCACCTTTAGTATTTCAGTATATCCTTGCATTGCATTATCCCAGCAAATAACCAACTTCTACCATGCCTCTGAAGTTTATGTCCATAAACTCAAAGGGCCTCAATAGTCCCTTTAAGCATGCTGCACCGTTGAAGGAAGCCCATTCCCTTAAAGCGGATATCATTTTTTCCCAAGAAATGAATTTTGCTGCCCACAAATGCCCTTGCTTGAACTTCCAATGCTACTCCCACCTGTATACAGCTGACGGCCCCAAAAAAGCATGTGGAGTCTTCATTCCTATTAGGGATTCAGTCATGTTTCGTCACATCTGCACTATTCAAGACCCCCAAGGCAGGTATTTAATTCTTATCTGCTAACTGAACCAAGCAACCTTTACGCTTGTCAACACTCCTAGGAAAGGAAAATTTTCCCCATGGGGTTTTTTAGCAGCAATTGTGAGTCAACAAAATATAAAAAGTATATAAATAATTTTATTGTCAAAAAAAAACAAATAGACAATATGGACACAAAAATATAAAACATGAGTTCTGGGTATATACAATACGAGACTAATAGGTTAGAAAAGGGAAAAACACAATGTTGACAATACCATAAGGGTTAAAAAAAGGATAAAATTATTAAATTAGCAACCTACAATATTTAAATTGTGGTTGTACTGTCCGATGTTCGGAACAAAGCCCCAATGCATTTCGACCTATATTTTTACGGTCTTCCTCAGGGGGTTCTTGTGTTTCTATAATTACATCAAAAGACAGTTTTTAATAGTATGAAATATGATGTACATTCATAACCATTTATGCATATATCTTGTGTGAAGAAGAAAAGTCAAACAATAGTCGCATCATATTTACCCTCTTCATCCAACAAGCTCGCTTTATCCAGAGACTTCTTAAAACAAACACACATGAATTAGACAGTTGATATTCCCACTGGTGGTCTTGAAGGCTGCTGGGGAGCCGTCCCACCTCAGTCCCGTATAGGGCCACCCACAGCCGCAGGACTTACAAGTGGTCACGGGTTATCGGGCTCTCCAAAAAGGAGAGGAGAGTGAGGGCCATAGGCACCTGAAAATCATAACAATTGGGGTAGTTAGTGTATTATTACATGTTATTTATATGATTGAGCTAATGAAGAAATTGAAAAAGATGACGCCGAACAGGCCGCATTGTGGAAAAAAGGAGTGAAAAGCTCAATTCCCAGTGTGTTATAAATGTTGTAGACACATGAATTAAAATATTTATTGTTGTAGATATTCATATGTGTTCAAATTAAATAAATTAAGTGTATAAAGTGGAAGTAATCAATTTTCATATATTATCAAATATTAATTATTCAAAAGTGAATCCGTGGGTGATATGTTAAAAGTGAATAATAAAAAAATAAATAATAAATAAAAAAATATTAATTATTCAAAAATGAGTCCGTGGGTGATATGTAAAAAGTGAATAATAAATAAATAAATAAATAAAATAATATAATATAATATAATATAATAATGATGTGGTAATGATTTGGGAATGACAAGGAAATATAATAATTAATGCGTGGAGCATTGAAAACAATAGTGATGATTATAATGTGTTGTGTACTAGAAATATAAAACATATGAGGCCAAGTGATAAGAGAAAAATAAAAGGAAAAATGTATTGATGTGAGAAGTAAAAGTGAAAAGTGTGCTCAAAAAATATAACATGCTAAATGGTGCTGGGGTGAATAACAACATTACTGAATACCTGACTGCATATTTAAATTGTTAGGACTTTGGTCCCTGTAATAGGAAACATCAGGTCCAAAATGTAGAACAGCATAAATCAATGCGAATGGCTAAGGGCTCTAAAAAGAAAAAAGGAACGCAGAGAATATAAAAAATAATAAAATTATTGTATGTGACAGAAAAGGTGCTGTTTGCACCATTCACTGTCTCATTCTTACCCGATAGTCAGTGGGTGCAGATGCTCAGCTAATCCAAAATCCACTAATGAGACCTCTAGTGTAGGCACTTCTTATTATACCTCCATTCTTAATTTTAAATAATGAGCTGGTATTTCGGCCCTCTTTAATATCCCCCCCAAGGAGGAGGAGGCACCACCAGGCCGCTAATGGCAGCCACTCCGTGGCCACCTCGGCGTTCCGGAAGGTGAAAGCGCCTCGGACACCTCCGTCGCCTCCGACTCAATCAGCGTGGCAGGAGACAAGCCGTGTGCATGTGCAGTCAGGACACCACCACTAGATGCAGGGGACCAGGCCGCGCGTGTGCACCATCTCGTTCCCCTGTCTGACGGCGAACACAGAACGCCGCCGGCAGTGTTGGAGCTCCCCACAGTGGACAGTAATGGCACTGCAGGTGCTACTAAGGGAGGGGGATGTGGAGCATCCCCCCACCCTGCCGGGAAGTCTCACGGCTCGGGGGGGACCCCACAGGGGCCAAGGGGTAATGGCACCACAGCAGTCCAGACTCCTAGAATAGAGGGAATATAGTTCAAAAAAAATTATTTCATCTATTTCCATATATACATCCATTGATTTAATGGTCAAAATATGTCAGATGGAACAAAAACTTTTCTTATTCTTATTATTGTATTTATATATTAATTACTCTTTTTGCCTCTAACTCATGACAAAGGATTAATTCATTAATGAACTAAGACAGTAAATAAATAAATAAGTTAAGGTGCATATTATATGCATTCCAATTGGCAATCCAAATACAAATAAACATCAATAAATGACTATGTAATCCTCCCCAGGGTCTATTTTTCTGGGTTTAATTCCCAGCATCGGATAGTTGTATCTGAAAATGCATGACATGAGCACAAAGGTCCAGAGCACAGAGAAACTTGCACCTATAATGTTATATCTGTACATACGTATTTTAGTTTACCTGTGTCGGTGTATATTTTACAAAGGCGGGAGAAACATGGCCTCATATCCCGCTTATACACAGTACCTTATTAGAGCGTGTGTATAAACATGGGCTCTTGCCTTTAAAGTCGCAATAGCAGGAAAAAATTCTCCAAAAGTGGCATCTCCGCACTCTGTCCATCGGTGTTCATGTCGGTCTAGTCATGCGATTCTAGCTGTTTTTTCCTGAACTATAATCCTTAAGAAAGGGAACATATGAAAATGATTCGTTAAGGCCAGGATATGTAGTGGCCCCAAGTCTGTACATCCACTTTTGTTCGATTTGCAACAGCCTTTTGTTCCAAACGCCGCCCCACGCAGGAATGTGTATCCGGTCCAGGGCAGCGAAGGCAACCTTTGACATTTTGTAGTGATGCTGTGTTACTACATGACTTCCAAAGGGGAGATAGATGTTACCTATCTCCATACTGTAGATGTGCTTAGATGTTCTACACCAAAATCTTTGCCTCGTTTTACCCACATAAAATGCACCGCATTTACAGGTCATTAAATAAACAACTGCTGGAGTTTGGCAATTTACGAAATGCTTTGGTTTAAAAACCTGACCATTAGGAAGAGTGAAGCTGAGGCCACCAAAAAGTATGTTGTACCAGCTCTGTTGTCTTCAAAATACCAAAATGCCCAGCCAAATTGTGGTCGTGGCAGAGTTCCAGTACTGCCACCCTCAGATTCTTTGGGACCATGATTTTGTCCTTGTATCGGAACAGGCCATCTTGCATGCTTACATTAACTTCTGCAGAAGGAGACCAACTCCTGGAGGCTTGTTTAATTTGAGATATGAGATCCCCCTGAAGTAGCAGAAAATTTCCAGCAGGGAGAACGGTGTCCGGAGGCAAGGATTCCCTGGAGTCATGGAACATGCGGAATAATGCATCCGGTTTGATGTTCTTGGTGCCCGGCCTGTAAGTAATGTGGAACTGGAATCTAGAGAAAAACAGGGCCCACCTTGCCTGCCATGGTTTCAATCTCTTGGCTGTACTCTAGGTTTTTATGGTCTGTGTAGACCAAAATGGGATGAGTGGCACCCTCCAATAGGTAGTGCCACTCTTCTAGTAAGGCTTTAATGGCCAAGAGCTCCCGATCTCCTTCGTCGTAATTTTTCTCCGCAATGGAGAGCTTCCGTGAGAAAAAGGCTACTGGATGGAGGAGAGCTTTGGCACCTTCCCGCTGAGAAAGTACTGCCCCTACTGCGAACTCTGATGCATCCACTTCAAGGACAAATGGTAAGGCAGGGTCTGGGTGTTTCAGAATAGAGGCAGAGCGCATGCGCGGCAGCGTCCAAGATGGCCGCTTAGACCGGGAGCTCCGCGCCAGCCGGATCTAACGCCGCCTATAGCGGCGGTGCAAGCCCTCGTTCCGGCCCGGCTCCTATCCCAGCAGCTGGGGGACACCTCCGGCCACACCTGGATGTCCCTTTCTCCCTCCAGGCGGAATCGCACGGACGCCATGAACGGATCCCTGGAGCGGCCTGGCCATCCCAAAATGGCGGCCGTCTCCTCACACAGCCAGCACAGCCTGTCAGAATCAATCGCTGATCAGGATGAAGGGGCCCCACCGTCCTCACAAGCTTCGGATGCCACAGTGAGTACCCTCAAGGGGTTCCCCTCTCCAGCATCCACTGAATCTCTGTTAAGGAGGACATTTGGAGGGGCAGCCCTCACCCCCCAGCTGGATTCACCTCACAGTCCTGACTCCTGGGACTTACAGGCCAGAGATCTCTCTCCCTCACCCACTGATTTCCCCTCCATGATAGCTGCTTTCTCCCAGATGTTATCTAGAGGCCTATCCCACACAGCCACACAGATCACTGCTTCCATACATGCAGATCTGCAGCAGATTGGTGCCAGGATTGAAGCGATCGAACATAAATCTGACCAGGCCATACTGCGACTTAACCAAAACACTTCCAGAATCCAGGATCTCCAGGATCAACTGGACTCCGCCACCTCCAAAATTGATGACCTCGAGAACAGGTCGAGACGTTACAATTTTCGCCTCAGGGGGCTCCCCGAATCTATTAAAGACACCCACACGGCAGTTCAGGACTTCATCAAAAGTTTAATCCCCAATATTCCGGCTCATCGCTTGGAGCTTGACAGAGCCCACAGGGCGCTACAACCACCTCGCTCAGACGGTCTGCCACGAGACATCATCGTGAAACCGCATTTCTATGCAGTCAAGGAAGAAGTGATGAAGCTCTCCAGGTCAGCAGAGAAACTGATGTTCCAAGGTCATCAGGTCCAAATCTTCGCTGATATATCTCCATATACCGTTCAAAAAAGAAGAGCCCTGAAACCGCTCCTACAAGTTCTGGCGGACAAAGAGATCACCTACAGATGGTCCTTCCCGCTGAGATTAAACTTCTCTTACCGCAACAAACCATACAATTTTTCAACGTTTCAAGAAGGGGAACGTCTGCTTCTTCATCTGGGTCTGATCACTCAGGACGTCCCACAGTCTTCTGCATCTCGAGGAGCATCGTCAGTCAAGAGAACATCCCCCACCAGCCCAGTCTCGCCGGTGTGGCAGAAACAGTTCTCCAAGCGACCGAAAGAGTCCTTCCCCCCATGAGTGGGCCCGCAGCATCAGCAGTCTCCGCTCTTGATCCTCCCCGGGGTCGACGCTGACGACAAACTTGATGTCAGCTTTTTGGTGACTTTCCTCTTCTGAGTTATCCCCAGGACTTCCTTTCGGATCCCCATGGGTCCAGATTTTCCGGGGAATAGGTTGTTCTGTTCAGTTTCTCATAATGTTTTCTTTTTTGTTTTTCCTGTTTTTCTATTTCTCTTTCCCTTCCACAATTTCTGAAGCTTTTTGCTCACTAATACCAGGTGATAGCAGGGCTTGCATTGCATTGTCTATGTACTGACACGATTTTAATCAGAGGCGGCGTTGACCCGAGTGGTCGTAGTGCGCCTCTCTCTGGCTCCGATAGCTGAACCCTTGTTCATTCACCTATCGGACCCAGACTCTCTCGACCCTTGGGTCGCAGAATTTTTGCTTTGTTCTGGGTGTCGGTCCAGCCAGGGGAGGGCCCCTCGCTGGTCCGTTGGGTTATGGGTAAAAACCTTTGGTCACGATATCTAATGGTTCTCTTTTTCACTCCTCTCTACCTCTTTTCTCTACTCTTCTCTCCTTTCTCCTTCCCTCCCCCTCTCCTCCCCCCTCCTCCTCACCTACAGGTTCCCATTGGATCTCCCGTCTGCGGTACCACAGGTCGAGCCCGTCTTGCTGCTGGGGATGTCTCCTATCTGCCAGGGACATTTGGGACATCAGGTAAGAATCACAAACACTTAGCACCACACACCTTGCCTCCCCATGACTGACTCCACCACACTGATTGGGACACTGAAGATCCTATCCCACAACGTACAAGGCCTTAACTCCCCTGTGAAGAGACGCAAAATACTGCAACAGCTTCACACTCTGAAGGCTGACGTAGTTCTGCTCCAGGAAACTCATTTTCCCACCTCCTACCAGCCCAAATTCCTTCACAAAAGCTTCATGAACTTCCACCTGGCTAATGCTGACAACAAAACGAGAGGCGTGGCAGTCTGCTTCTCCAACAGAACTCAATTCGTACATGCAAACACTATCAAAGATCCAGAGGGACGCTACATACTAGTCTCTGGTATGATTAATGGTGAGGCTTACACGTTTGTCTCATACTACACGCCCAACACACACCAAGACACCTTTTTTGACACCACGCTAAAGGTACTCAAACCGCATTTCGTGGGCACAGTAATTTTGGGGGGAGACTCCAATACCCCATTTGATTATTCCTCTGACAAATCAAACCCCCTGCGGCCCAAATCAAAACGGCCTCCCAAACGTAGCCTTAGGGTGGCGCAAATAGTCCGTTCTTTTGGCCTGATTGATATCTGGAGGGAAATGAACCCCCAAACTAGAGATTACACGCACTACTCGGTCCCCCACCACACCTTCTCTAGGATTGACCACATATTTGTCCCACCACATGTAATACCGAGAGTGACCGCCTCTAAAATTTATGACACTCCACTGTCCGACCACTCGATAATGTCTATGTCACTCAGGGGTGGGTCGGGGGTGAAGGGCTCCTTCCAATGGCGCCTTAATGAAACTCTTCTAAGCAACCCTACCCATTGCACGCTTCTAGACAAAGCTCTTTCCGACTACTTCAGTGAGAATGACACGGGATCAGTCTCCCCGGGATGTCTTTGGGCAGCACACAAGGCGGTGTTGAGGGGCAGGATCCTACAACTCTCCTCACAACTTAAAAGAGAAAGCAGGGAGGAGGTCTCGCGCCTCACTGCGGATTTCCGCTTGCTGAGTAGAGCCCACAAACAACACCCTACTCCGGATACCCTGGCCAAACTTGACTCTGCTAGAGTGAAACTCAATCTCTCGCTCACTACTTCCGCGGAGAAACACTTACGGTGGTCCGGCGCGCGTTTCTATTACCAATCGGATAGGATTGGCGCTAAGCTAGCTACTAAGCTTAGCCCGAGGATTCGTTCCTTGGTATTTCCCAAGATTCGTGCCTCGTCGGGTAATCTAACGCAAAACCCCACCATCATTATGAAATCATTCCACGATTATTACTCACAGCTTTATGAGACAGCACCCCACACTCATTCCACGGCCAGAGAGCGTTTTCTCCAAGACATTAACCTACCCCAATTACAGCAAACACACCGCGACCTGCTAGACGCCCCCTTCTCCTCCGACGAAATCTTGGAAACGATTAAATCCTTGAAAATAAACTCTGCCCCGGGTCCAGACGGTTTTTCGGTATGTTATTACAAGAAGTTTGGCCCTCGTCTGGCTCCTTACATGGCTCGGTTCTTCAACTCCCTCCGGGATGGAGCCCCTATCCCTAGCGACTTAAACTCGGCTTTTATCTCGGTTATACCTAAACAGGGTAGGGACCCAGGCGAGGTGGGCAACTACCGCCCTATTTCTTTAATCAATAATGATCTCAAAATAATGACTAAAATCCTGGCAAACAGGATGTCTAACTTTATCGCTCATTATATACATAGGGACCAAGTGGGCTTCATCCCGGGGAGACAGGGACCGGACCAGGTTCGCAGAGCTATTGACTTGATTTCCCTTCTGCAGTCCCAGTGGGACGGAGGCCCTGCACAAGAAGGCTTCTTGCTGTCGCTGGACCTGCAGAAGGCCTTCGACTCCGTGTCGTGGCCCTACATTTTTGACATTCTAGAATGCTGGGGGTTTGGCGACAGTTTCCGCACGATTATTAACACGTTATATTCTTCACCATCAGCACAGGTGCGACTAATGGGCCATTACTCGGAACCCTTCAATATTCGTAGGGGAACTAGACAGGGCTGTCCCCTCTCACCCTTGATTTTCGCTATAGCAATCGAGACACTGGCGATAGCCATCAGATCGAACGAGAATATCCAGGGAGTGAAGTGTGGTTCTGACGTTCACAAATGCGCCCTATTTGCTGACGACATGCTCTTGTTCCTCACTGCTCCTCTCACATCCACTCCTAATGTCCTCAGACTTTTGAGAGACTTCGGTCTCATCTCTGGTCTTCAGGTGAATGTGACCAAATCGGTGGCCCTAAATGTTTCGGTACCAGTACCTCTCATAGACCAACTACGACCACACTTTCCCTTCACATGGGCTAGCCACTCCATCCCCTATTTGGGTATCAAGCTGACGAAAAACATTGGAGACCTATATGCCGCTAACTACCCCCCCATGTTCCGTTCCCTGGAGCAGGACCTACGGAAATGGTCGGGGGAGGGCCTGTCCTGGTTAGGTAGACTCAACGCAATCAAAATGACTCTCCTGCCACGCCTACTATACCTGTTCAGATCACTTCCTATACCGATTAAAAAAGCAGTCTTGACCAAATTTCAGTCCGGGGTGATTAAGTTTGTCTGGGGGGACAGGGGCCATCGCTTTGCTAAAGAAATATTATTCAGACTTCGGTCTCAAGGGGGCCTGGGACTCCCAAACTTGTGGCTTTATTACCAGGCAGCACAGTTAGCACAATTCTCAGCCATTTACACTAAATCCAGCAGACCAGATTGGATCTCCATTGAGAGACAAGCGGTACCACATTTCACTCTCGACTTCTTAACATGGAGACCTCCCAAACACAGACCGGCCATCTTAGCCCCCACTTTATCTCACTCCCTAGCCCTCTGCGACCAATTGCATACCCACGCCAACTTGATTTCCCCCTTAAGGCCTCTCACACACCTATTTCATAATCCTGACTTTCCCCCTGGGATGAACATTCATGCATTTCATTGGTGGCTGAACAAGGGCCTTTTCCGAATAGGACACTTCCTTACCCCCAATGGCCCTATTTCATTAGGCCATTGTTTGAGCTCTCTGGGAATGCCTACCTCGGAAAAGTTTCGACTCTCACAAATACGCCACTTTCTCCACTCACTTTGTACTGATAAGACGAACACTCCTAAGGCCACGATGTATGAGCTATGGTGTTCTTCATCTGCCCCCCAAAGGGGTGGGATATCCATTATCTATGCGTCCCTGGCGGATAGGACGGACACCCCGGCTTACGCTCGATCCTGGGAATCGGACCTGGACATCCAGTGGGAACCTGCGAAGTGGTTCCAAGCCTTCAGCAGATCATCGAAAGGTATCTTAAATATAGCCTTAATTGAAGCTAACATTAAACTCTTTACTAAATGGTACTACGTCCCGGCCAGGCTTGCCAGGATATTCCCAGACTCTTCCCCCCTATGCTACAGAGGTTGCGGTCATGTTGGCACGATGCATCACATCTGGTGGACCTGCCCCCGCATACGGAGCTTCTGGAACAAATTCCTCCATATCATAAGGAAAGTATCTGGGGCAGTGGTTCCACAGGACCCCACATACATTCTACTTAATTGCAAAATACCCAACACTTCTAAAAACACACAACAACTTATATTCTTTATGTGCTTGGGAGCCAAAGTTACTCTAGCGAAAGCCTGGAAAACTCCTTCGGTGTCCATATCGGCCACCAAACGGAAGATCTCTTGGATAATGTCACAGGAACAAATAGTCGCTAAACTGCGTGACACGGTCCCACGTTTTGAAGGGATTTGGGAACCTTGGGCTCGGTATGTCGGTATTTCACTTTACCCAGGTCATCTGCTAACGTAGGGGAGAGTCCGGCAAGATTACCACCTCTCTCCTTTGACCCCACCCCTCCTCCCTCCCTCGCTTTACCTTTGGCTCCCTTTTTCCTCTTCTTCTTTCATCTCTACTCTTTCTTTTCCTGCTCCAACCTCATCTCTCTTATACCAGCTACTGGCTAATAACGGTCTTTCTAGGCCAAAACCTCCTCGTTGGCTCTTTTAGGTTGTCCTAAACTACTCACATAAGGTACCAGCCTAAATGGCGGCCAGTTACCCTTAGGTTACTACCCTGGACGATGTGTCTGTCGGATCCGCCCGGGGGAGCTGCTGCACCTGGGTTCCTTTCCAGTGTGAGCGCTTTCCCGGAGGATCTGACAGGAGGTGGGGAGACGCCCCCTTTGGTGGGAACCCTGAAGCTCTCGCGCTCCACAGTGTGCTCCCATGGGGGTGGAGTGATGATCTCGGGGCCTTCCTGGGGGGAGCCTCTAGCTCAAACTTCTTATCAGGTTGACCGTTCTTCTAACGGAATTTAACAGTTCTTTTCTAAGACAGTAAACTAGACAGGTACTTTGCTCTACCTTAATACATCTTCTGTGTAAGTGCTATGTTGTTTCTACTATGTATCGCCCTCTTTTGACTGCCTTGGTCATCGAGGAGTATTAAGTGGTATATTTTGTTCTTGATATACTTGTATTGAAAAATTTTCAATAAAAACATTGAAACAGAATAGAGGCAGAGGTAAATAGTTCCTTGAGTTTTTCAAAGGCGGATTGCGCCTGAGGGGACCAACAGAATCGGTTCCCTTGCTTGGTCAGTTCAGTGATGGGGGCAATTATTGCAGAAAAGCCCCTTATGAACTTCTGGTAAAAGTTGGCGAAGCCGATGAAGCGTTGGACCCCTTTCTTATCGGAGGGAGCGGGCCAGTACATGATAGCTGCCACCTTTTGAGGATCCATCTTAATGCCATTGATAGAGATGATTAGGCCAAGGAACTGAATGCACTGGAGTTCAAACTCGCATTTTTACAATTTGGCATAAAGTCCACGCTGCCTGAGCCGGGTTAAAACATTCCGGACATGCCTGCGATGTTCAATGACTGAGGAGGAAAAGATCAGAATGTCGTCTAGGTATACTATAACGTATAAGTCCAGAAGGTCACGGAAGATGTCATTAACAAAGTGTTGAAAAGTCGCTGGTGCATTGCACAGACCAAGGGGCATGACGAGATATTCAAAGTGCCCGAACCTGGTACGGAAGGCAGTTTTCCATTCATCTCCCTCTCTGATGCAAATTAAGTTATAGGCACCACGGAGGTCAAGTTTGGTCAAGATTTTTGCTGAACCCAGTCTTTGAAAAAGTTCCGGCATGAGAGGTAAAGGGTAACGATTCTTTAAGGTCACTTTATTTAGTTCTCTGTAATCGATACAAGGCCGTAGAGTGTGATCATTCTTCTCAACGAAGAAAATGCCGGCTCCGGCTGGCGAAGTGGATGGACGGATAAAACCTCTCTTCAGATTCTCATCAATATACACCTTGAGGGTGTCCAGCTCCTGCTCTGTTAAGGGAAAGATTCTCCCAAAGGGAACTTCGGATCCAGGCAAAAGTTCTAAAGGACAATCATAAGGTCTGTGAGGCGGAAGGGTCTCTGCCCCCTTTTTACTAAAGACATCAAAAAAGTCTCGATGAGGAGCGGGAATCGCCTGCTGCGATTCAGTGTCAATGTCCAGACACAGGAGTTGATTGGATTTCACAGGGATGCTGTACAAACAGTGCTATTGGCAATAACTGGAAAGGAACTTGATTTCCCCAGAGACCCAATCAATGCTAGGGTTATGGGCCTGCAACCAGGGCATCCCCAGAATAATAGGGAAAAGTGGTGAAGAGATGGCGTCCAGATGAAGAAATTCCCGATGATGAGTGCTCATGATAGCCAGCAGTGGGATAGTCTCCTGGGTAACCGGACCAGAGCTAAGGGTGGAACCATCAGCAAGGTGGACAGCAAGTCCCTGCGACTTCGGTTCAAGAGGAATGCGGTGGTGAGCAGCAAAAGTTAGATCAATGAAGCAGCTGCATGCTCCGGAGTCAATTATGACCGAGACTGGCAGATCCTGTCCTGGAAGCTGGAGAATAATGGAGAGAGCCAGGTGGTTAGCAAGGTTAGGCAAGGCAGGTGCAAACTTAGAAGAAGTTGAAAGGGACTTACATGTCTTGTTAGGGCAAGATCTCACGTAGTGACCTGATTCACCGCAATACATACATAGATTATTGACTCATCGGCGCTGTCGCTCTTCTGGAGTGAGGGATGGGTGGAGAAGCCCGAGCTGCACCGGTTTAGAGGTATCGAGGACTGAGGTAGGTGGTACATGAGGGCTTTGGCCAACAGAGCTGGTAGCACTAGGGACCTTGGGGAGGACCCAGGTGGGACGGAACTGGTTGGCGGACCTCTCGGAACGGCACTCCCTTAGGCGCCGATCAATCTGAACAGACCGGTTGATAAGGTCATCCAGTGTTTGGGGTATTCCAACCCATGCCAGTTCATCTTTAAGTGAATCGGATAAACCCAAATTAAATTGGTAACGCAGGGCAGCGTCATGTCAGTCCGTATCCGAACTCCAACGCCTGAACTCCAGAACATAGTCTTCTGTGGGTCTGCGTCCTTGTTGTAAGGCGTGCAAGGCAGATTCAGCGGTGGCTTTTAGCTGGGGATCCTCATATAACTGAGACATAGCGGCAAAGAAAGTATCCAGGCTATCCAGAAAGGTTGATTTCTGCTCCAGAAGGCGGTGGGCCCAGGTCTGTAGTTCACCGGACAGAAGAGAAATCACAAAGCCCACCTTGGTTGCTTCCAATGAAGGTGAGTGGTTGCAAAGCGAAGTAAAGTTTGCAGGTGTTGCGGAATGACCGGTATTTACTACGCTCACCAGTAAATCTTTCGGGTGTAGGGACCCTGGGTTCAGGGGGTAACATAACCACAGAAGGTGCAGGTGAGAGTCCAGCAGCGGAAGCAACTTGAGGGTTAGCAGGTGAGGACAACACCTGGACTCGTTCCTCCAGTCTAGTATAACCTTCTTGAAGGCTCTTCACAGCTTGTGTGAGACCCGTCAGGTGTCTGCACAGTTCTTCCATGGGAGAGGTCCCCTGATCCGGCTCGGACATGGCTGTCCGATACTGTCAGACTTTCACGTACCTGACTGACGAACCAGATATAGCAGGGGAAGGCCTCCCTTACGTATCTGGTTCCCGGCCCCTGGTAGTGTAAACAGAAGGCACGAGAGCGCAGAGTGGTATAATAGCCTGGCGGGTGACTTGTGGAGTTAAGGCCCAAGATCCTGGTGCAAGCGGATTGGAGGTACTTGGTAGGCTGGAGCACAGTTAACTGGTGCAGAGCAGGAGCTGAGTAGGCAGGTCCGGTCACAGGCAGAGTTGGCAGTAGGCGGTCATCACAGTACAAGGGAACAGGCAGATTCAAAGTCCAGGTCACAGGCAGGGTTGGCAGCAGGCGGTCAGCACAGTACAAGGGAGCGGGCAGATTCAAAGTCAAAGGCAAGCCGGGGTCAGATGCAGGCAGATAGCAGGGGAGGATCCAATAGACAAACCGGGTCACAGGGAGATCAAACTTTCAGACAGGCAAACAGGAAGTACGGGAACTGGGAGCAGATCGGACAGCACCGAGCAAAGTGCACCAGCACACTACATAGGGCGATTGGCGCCAAACACCGTGCGTGCGCGCACGTCGATGCATGCGGGCGCACGCCCGAGCACGCCCGCACAACAGCGCGCCCACGCATGCCAGCGTGGGCCGGCATGAAGCGGCGCACACCAGAGTGCCCGACATTAACCCTGCTCTGGGATCCTCTCTGACAGTATGCCTGTAAAGTGGCGCATTTTTCCCATGTTTAGAACAGAACCACAGCAAAATTATATTTCTAAAAGAAAAAGTCATTTAAAACTGATCGTGGCTGTAATGAATTGTCGGGTCTCGGCAATATAGATAAAAACTCATTGAAAAAAAGAGCATTGGATCCCCCCAGTCCATTACCAGGCCCTTTGAGTCTGATATGAATATTAAGGGGAACACCAAACCAAAATTTAAAAAAAAATTGTGTGGGGGTCCCTCTAAAATGCATACCAGGCCCTTTGGGTCTGATATGGAAATTAGGGGAACCCTGCGACATTTTTTTTTTAAATGGCGTAGGGGTCCCCCCCAAAATCCATACCAGACCCTTCAGGTCTGGTATGGATTTTAAGGGGAACCCTGCGCCAAAATTATAAAAAAATGGCATGGAGTCCCCCCAAAATCCATACCAGACCCTTATCCAAGCACGCAACCTGGCAGGCTGCAGGAAAAGAGGTGGGAATGAGAGAGTGCCCCCCCTCCTGAACCATACCAGGCCACATGCCCTCAACATGGAGAGGGTGCTTTGGGGTATCCCCCCAAAGCACCTTGTCCCCATGTTGATGGGGACAAGGGCCTCATCCCCACAACCCTTGCCCAGTGGTTGTGGGGGTCTGTGGGCTTATCAGAATCTGGAAGCCCCCTTTAACAAGGGGACCCCAGGATCCTGGCCTCCCCCCTGTGTGAAATGGTAACGGGGTACAAATTTACCCCTACCATTTCACAAAAAAAGTGTCAAAATGGTACAAAAGACAAGACACAGCATGGGACAAGTCCTTTATTAAAAAATAAAAAAATAAAAATGCCCCACGAAGTAAGTTCACGCCACCCGACGGACCAAAACAGAAAAAAAAATCCGTCACTGATCCACCTCCATGGGAGGCTCCCTCTGTCTGATGCTACTTGGCTTGTGACAGCTCTGTGTCCTAGGGAGTGATTCTAGCTATGGGGGGAGGGGCTACATGTGCCACAACACTGATCACCACTCCTGATTACAGGGTGCTGTAATCAGTGTCACTAGGCAGAATGGGGAAATGCTTGTTTACATTTTACTGTTCTTCCTCTCCGTGCGATGATCGTGGGTATCCCCATGGACATTGAGTCCGCAGGACCAGCAATAACACTCACGGAGCTCGCAGCAGGCATATGGCGCCAGCGGCGCACGCGCAAGCCACTTCTTAAAGGGCAATGTACAGGTACGTTTAATATTCCTGTACGTGCCCTTCTGCCGATGTATATCGGCGTGAGCTGGTCGGCAAAAGGTTAACCATTAAAAAAATCACTGCTCCCAAAAAAACGGCCATTTAAAAAAAAAATGTTTGCATTGATACATGTCCCCTGGGGCAGGACCCAGGTCCCCAAACACTTTTTATGAAATAACTTGCATATAAGCCTTTAAAATTAGCACTTTAGATTATTTGTGTTCGTGTCCTATAGACTTTAACGGTGTTCGTGTGTTCTGACAAATTTTTTTGCCTGCTTGCATGTTCTGCTGCAAACCGAACAGGAGGGTGTTCGGCTCATCCCTACTACCCTGACCACACAGCCCAATGCTGAAGGAAATGCGGAGAATTAGGCACATTGTACCCTATCCTCCGGTCATGCAAATCTGTACGATCCTTCTGGAACAAGACCTTCTCAATAATGTCAGACATATGGGACCGACATATAGATCCCAACCCTGAACTTGATTTATTGCACGTAACAATACACAAATTCTCACTCAAATTAAGAGTAGGGATTACACAAGCATCATTCAACCTACTTTTAGTGAGCCTAGTATCATAAACCTGTCCCCACCCTGCAAATGATCAGAGGAGGATACACAGCACAATCACTCATCCCTCTGTCATCCTGCTCTCTCCTATCAGCATGTTTTGTCTCAGTGAACTGAAGTGCTGCTTCTCCATCTCCTACTTTAATCTCTACTATACAGGGACTACCATTTAAGGATATACTAATCAAAGGAGAACTGCAGTAATTTATATCTTTTATATCTGCCTAGTGTTCCTCTATCATCGAGAAACATTTATATGTATAATAGGATAGTTAGCCCCTCTCCACAATGACATCATTCAGCCACCCCAACAGGCTTTTCCTCACCAAGGCTAGGCCAGTATTAAGAAACACATTAACCTCTTAATTTATTTTTTCACTCAACAGAAGTTTTCTAACCTGTACCTTCAATTTTTTGGCTCTGAAAAGTCAAAAAAATATTTGTGCCCATTAACTGGATGAAAAATGAACAAACAGTCCAAATTACAGATTTTTAAACAAATTTTTGTTTAGTATATGGGCACCATTACTTCTAGTCATTTTAAATTGACAAGATATTATAATAGTAAGTTATTCTGGTCATTAAGTGATGCATGTATTGGACCCTACATACAAAGTATTTGTTTTACAAGTGAAGGATATCTGATTTTGCTACTGCTTTGGTTACAATGAGATAAGCATGTGTTTAATAAACATTTTCAAAAAACAATTAGCAACACTGATCTAAAATTAGACTAAAGAAAGATCTATGTATATCCAGTGGTGCATTCTCAAGGAGAGTGGGAATTGTATTTTACCATTAGAAATGATTGTAATTACTGTTGATATGCTAATCTCTTTGCTTATTTTTATTAGTGCTTTTTTAAATACCTGGCAATTGTGGTTTAGATTACCCCTAGATGAATAATCTGCAGTCTTTTGTAAAATATAATTGCTTACATTGTTAACTATCGGCTGAAGTCAACATTATCTAAAGTATACAACCTAATTAAGATGTGTCTTATGCACAGTATCATTTTTTAACACACCACACTACTCTATGACAGGCCGATTGATTACAGAACCAACAATTTATTAAAATAAATACAAGAGCAGACCATACCGAGCATGTCTTTAAAAAAAGTTATGAAGCCATTTAAAATAAGTACATTATTCTGCGATATATAACTAGTCTGCAACTTAACAGTTCAAGTGGTGTAGAAACTTGGGCAGGTGAAGCAAGTGGCACATTTTATTTAAAGCATTACTTTCAATTATTAGGCAGTTTCCCATGTGTTAGAGTGTAATGTGAGTCCCTCAGGTATGGAATGCAAACCGGGACACCTACAAATATTTGGAGATTTGAAAGGGACTGGGTCTTAAGCCCCACACACAATGAAAATATTGAACAAACGATCATCTGAATTTTTGTTGCATGCTAGTCTCATATAAAAAATGAATAGGCTAATAAAATTACAAAAACACTTGAAAGACAGAATACAACTTTGGAAGGGATGTAATGTATTGTATTGTACTGTAATGTATTCATTCATTTCTGAGCATGCATGTCCTTGGTCACACAATTACTAATTACACAAAAATCATTCATTTTGTTATTGTACCTGAACTATTTTCGTGCTTGTCCTTTCGGATATTTTCGAAAGTTATGTACTAATGAATAGATTATTAGAGGATCGCTCCTCTAATCAATAATCTTATTGTGTGTACTAGGCATTAATCTGTTACTATTCTATGTGGAAGACCAAAGGATCAGAAGAGCTGATTGTGCACCACTGTAAGGGTTGAGCAGGAATTGCAGATCTCATGTCATGCAAGCTAGGTGGGTTTTTCCACGTGTCTCATTAATTGAGAGACATCTGCTTAGCTTTGGCCAGTATCGCTGGACCATTGCTGTTTTGTAGCAAATTTTGCAATTCAATTAAATGTATGATTCAATGCAAAAGAAATCAGAAGGCCCTGCTTGCTTGTTAAAGCTTAAAATCTAAAAGGGAGGGTTAAGTGATACAAAAGATAAAAACTGAGGGGGGTGAGCTGATGGAGAAAATAAAAGTACAGTTATTAGGTGGAGGCAGGATAGGCTTCTCTAAAGAGAAGAGTTTTCTAGGATTTTCTAAAAGTGTCCAGAGTAGGAGTTAGTTGGACAGATTGAGGTAGGGGGTTCCAGAGGATGCGAGAGGCTCAGGAGAAGTCCTGGAGGTGAGCATGGGAGGAGGTGACAAGGGAGTTATAAGGCAAGAGGTGTTGGGAAGAATTAAGGGAACGATTTTGCCAGATATTTTGAGATTAGGTTAATGATGTAGCTTGTTGTAGCAATTGTGGATGGTTTTGTAAGTTGTTAGTATTTTTAATTGAATTTGTTGGGAGAGTATAAGCCAGTGGAGGGATTGGCAGAGAGGTATAGCAGACATTGAATTGTTTCTAAGGTGGGTGAGTCTGGCAGCAGCATTCATGATGGACAGAAGTAGAGATAGTGTGTAAAAAAAACCCTGAAGAGTTAACACTGCGCTAGAAAACCAATTGATATATAAAAAAATTGAATTTTTTTTAAATTAAATATCAGCAAAGCAGCCAGCATCAAAGAGTCAGATACAAAAACTCCAAATGCAAATAGTAAAAAAACGATGCAGCGAAAAGTGAATAATAATGTGAAAAATCCCAAAAGAGAAACTAAAGCAGTTGTCAGAAATAAAAAAATATATAAAGACTCTATACTTTACATAAATGAATACTTAGTATAAAAAGCATCAAATCATAAATATGTGCCACAAAAAATAAATTTATATTGATCCACCAGGAAAAATTCCAGTGTTAATTAGTGAAATCAGCTGAGATAAACACTGAATAACATCCAAGCGCTATTAATCACCATAAATGAAAAGCAGATGTATAAAAAAAGTCCCATCACAAGCAGTGCAAATGATTAAGAGAAAAAAAAGTCCATAAACATGGTATAGATGCTAATCCAAAGGAAGTGGTAAGAATAGGTCCAATCTCCCAAATGTTAAACACACCCGAGTGAGTAATGAGGCTCCTTACCGACTCAAATGACCACACAGGTGGTCTCACCAAGCACAGGGAATGTTAAGGTCTCCCAAAAATCTATACCGGTATCTGTGGTAGTTATTATATAAAAAGAATGCACTTACAAGAAGATCCAGTCACAAAGGCATGAACAAAATTTTCCTTCCACTTCCCTGTGGCATTCCCCGTGTCGCCACAGGGAAGTCCCGTCAAGTCACCATGCGTCAGAGGGGGCGGGGTCACCAGGTGGCCCCGCCCCCCATTATTTAAGAACCGTCAGAAGAGGAGAAGCGTCACACAGCGGGAGCCTCCCTCCATGCCATCATGGATGCGGAGCGGCCCAAAAAGAAGATGAAGAAGAGAAGATGAAGAAGAGAAGAAGATGAAGAGAAGAAGATGAAGAGAAGAAGATGAAGAGAGAAGCGTCACACAGTGGGAGCCTCCCTCCATGCCATCATGGATGCGAAGCGGCCCAAGGAGAAGAAGGGAAGAAGACACCGACGCCACGGAGGAAGATGCCGGACAAGAATACCGGAGGAAGAACCAGAAGAACCAGAAGAAGAAGAAGATGGAGGAAGAAACCGAAGGAAGATAGAAGATAGAAGAAAGAAGAAGCATTTAAATAAAGGACTTGTCAAAAACTGTCTCTTGTCATTTTTAACATTTTTGACACTTTTTTAGTGAAATGGTATGGGTACTTCTGTACCCCCTCACTATTTCACACGGGGGAAGGCCAGGATCTGGGGGTCCCCTTGTCAAAGGGGGCTTCCAGATTCCGATAAGCCCCCCACCTGCAGACCCCCACAACCACTGGCCAGGGTTGTGGGGATGAGGCCCTTGTCCCCATCAACATGGGGACAAGGTGTTTTGGGGGGCTACCCCAAAGCACCCTCCCAATGTTGAGGGCATGTGGCCTGGTATGGTTCAGGAGGGGGGGCGCTCTCTCGTCCCCACCTCTTTTCCTGTGGCCTGCCAGGTTGCGTGCTCGGATAAGGGTTCGGTATGGATTTTTGGGGGGACCCCACACAGTTTTTTTTTTTTATTTTGGTGCGGGGTTCCCCTTAAAATCCATACCAGATCTGAAGGGCCTGGTATGGAATTTAGGGGGACCCCCACAAAATTGTTTTAAAAATTTTGGTTCGTGGTTCCCCTGTGGGGAATTCCAATGCTGTTTTTTTTCAATGAACTTTTATGTGACTTCATGCAAGTAGTTTTAAATGACTTTTTTTCTTTGAAATGTCAATTTGCTGTCAGACTGTTCTAAACACGGGAAACATGTGCCCCTTTACAGGCATACTATAGACACCCCCCAGGTACAAAATTTAAAGGGATATTACAATTTTATTGTTTCACTTTAAGCATTATTAAAATCACTGCTCCCAAAAAAACTGCCGTTTTTAAAACCTTTTTTTGCATTGATCCTTGTCCCCTGGGGCAGGACCCAGGTCCCCAAACACTTTTTATGACAATAACTTGTATATAAGCCTTTAAAATTAGCACTTTTGATTATTCATGTTCTTGTCCCATAGACTTTAATGGTGTTCGCGTGTTTGAACAAATTTTTTGCCTGTTCGCAAGTTCTGGTGTGAACCGAACAGGGGGGTGTTCGGCTCATCCCTAGTTGTGAGAAGTAACCAGGGAGTGAATTAGAAGCTTTGTGATGTCATCGGTTAAGAAAGGGCCTATTTTGGAAATGTTGCATGGGTTGAGGAGGCAATTTTTTACACAGCGATTGGATGTGAGGCTGAAAGGTTAGTTTAGAGTCCAGGATTACACCTAGCATCCTGGCATGTAGGAACAGGTTGAAAGTTGTACCACTGGTTTTGACAGATAAGTCAGGGGAAGTGGCACATGGGGATGGAAATACAAGGGGTCTTAAAAATGTTTCTGCTTTTTTTAATTTCCTTTGGAAATGGTGAGGGAGGGGAGGCATAGTAATTGGTTGTGTCTGAGAGTGTCATGGTTCTAGGCTGTCTGTCAAGCTGGCTGACCTTGTCTGGCAAGCTGGCTGACTTTGCAGTTTAGTATAGGAGTTTTCATTCTGTTTGTGAAGATGGTTTTGTAAGTTGTTAGTATTTTTCATTTAATTTGTTGGGTGAGTATAAGCCGGTGGAGGGATTGGCAGAGAGGGATAGCAGACAATGAATGGTTGGTAAGGTGGGTGAGTCTGGCAGCTGAATTCGTGATGGACTGAAGTAGAGATATGAAAAAGGTAATCCAATAAGGAAAGAGTTGCAGTAGTAACCAGTATTTGCAGGAAGCAGAGGCGGCCAGTCCATTAAGGGTGCACGGGCGCCGCCCCCTCTGTCACGCTATCCCCTATTTGACAAATTGATAGATTCATGCATTGCAATGCATTGCATGAATCTATTCATGGCTGCCGCTGCCACCGCCTATTCAGGCGTCTGGCCCCTTTTCGGACACCAGGCACCTGAATTCCAGTGGTGGGAGTGTTTTTTTTAAGCACCCGATTAGAGCCATAGGCTCTAATAGGCTTAAAAAAAGGTGGACTTGGAGCATAGAGCATTGCGCTCGCAGTCCACCCAGGCGTGTTAGAAAAGAAAATGAACACTGAACATTTAGAATGCTGCCTTTTTTTTGCCTCTAAACGCCCCTCCATGTTAGCCTATTATTATTCTGGCAAATTAAATTTTTTAACACCTAAGGGTTTGTGGAGCCTAAACATATCTAGATGCGTTTACACATGTCAAGAGTTTTTTCTACCAAAACACTGCTACCATTAGGAAAGGTGTTTAGGAGAGATGGGCAAACACTCTGTGTGCATGAGGCCTTATGTATCTGGTTAGGGATGCCAAGTTATATAGGTATAGGTCAGGAAAATGATGGCTTCCATTATTGGGAGGCTGTTGTAAGGTATATAAACATATGGCTGCTCTCCTGCTGCCCCAGGTGAACCCTTAAAACATTTTATAAAGATATTTTGGGTCAGGATGTTTTAGGAATAGAGGGAGGACCTGTATAATAAAAAAAAAGTATAAATAAAGCTACCATTTTTATTAAGCTTATTCTGCCCATATAGAAAATATTAAACTGCATCCAAGTCACAATGAGGGATGCTTTTATAGAGCATAGCAGGGAAGGAATATTAGCTTTATAAGTTATATGGGGTTTGGGGTATTGATACTCCAAGGTAAGTAATGTTTTTCCCTGTACTAAATAAAAGGATAAAGATCGCTCCCAGGAGGCTTATGATGGTTGGTTAGGTAGAGAGCCTTAGATTTATCAAAATGAATAGAGTAGCCCGAGCCTATAGTAGTAGTAGCCTATATATATTTTGAAGAAGAAGTGTGTGTGTAGTTTAACTTTTACACTGCAAATGTTTGATGGGATAGATACTAGCACTGTAATTATTTGACTCTAGACTTATATGTTTAGGGGGTTTTATTACAGCAGCTACTTATTGTTTTTCCACATTGCTTATATAAGCATGAGGAATTGTATATTAACAAATATGCACCTCATTTATAACACCAACATAATTTCTAGTGAATTGAAAGTCTTTACTATTGTTCAATGAATTGAGTATAAAATAGTTTGGAATATGGGCTACATAGCTTTTAATAAATTGACACAGAGCTGCTGGTTGGTTTTTGAAAAGTAATGCAATATGCTATGCATTAACTTAATCAAAAAGCAGGTGAAGCTAAGTTTAAATATAAAGATCCAAGTTACTTTTACTCCAAGCTATGTCAGCTATTTTTTATTAACTCACTGTTTTCTACTTCTGAAAAGAGACATAGAAATATATATATTTGAATTTTTTCCTTAGGTTAAGAATTTAAGCGGAGTGTAATATGTGATATTTACCCCCTGCAAGGCTGCAAACTAAATTGAGAAATTACATTTTTTACACCAACTGTTTCCAGTTATGATAATAAACCATGTAACATGAAAAGCCAAAGGCAGTCTGTGGAATCCTTTGCCCACTCCAACTCAGCAATCAGTCCTCGTAAAAGACATCACAGTTGGAGGCATGACTCTCACTAAAATATATGAAATATAAATATATGTTTTTACAATTACTTGAAAAATGTTTAAGCAATCTAATTTATAATAATTCTTTTGCACCTTCCTATGCCAAAACTATATTAATTTTATTTTGTATGTCGTTAATTAAGTTAAACTTAAATTAAATTAGGTTAAACAGAACCTCAAATATGAAGGATATAATCAATCTTCTCTCTTAATTCTACCTAAACATTTTTTCTATTTTTAAGAAGGACATGGAAAAAATCATACATACCATACAAAAAAAAGTTTTCCCATGCAGTGAGGTTGTGCCCGCACTGCAATGGTCAACTGCTCATTTTGTCTAGGGGTGAGGAGAAAGCTATACTCACCAGATCATTCTTCCCACCGGAAACAATGTTCCCCCATGGTCCAGTGGTGGATAATCCCTGGTCTATGGAGCCTTCTGGGGGCTTGATTAAATCAGGAACAGTCCAAAACTCAAGACCACTGGAGTACAAGGGTGCCAGACTGGTCTTGTGCTGTGAGGATCGGAGGATTAGGTAAATAAATCTCCTTTCTCTTCTCCCCCAGGCAAAAATGAACAGTTAATCGGTGCACTGTGGGCACAGCCCCATTGCATTAGAGAACTTTTTTTGCCTGGAGATGGGCATTTTTTATCAAAATTTTGAATGGATTCCTACAGTTTACCAAAATGTGTAAAACAGTAATTTTCCTATCAATGGTGTTTACCAAGTTTTAACTTTAGATGTTTTTCATTTCAGTGACCATTGTAGAATTTACTTCATGGTATATTTGATCAAGAGAAGTTACTTCTGAATAATTGCAAACCAAAAATTCCCCTGATACCCCTTAACATCCATACCAGACCCACATCTTGGTATTTATTGGGGAAAATTCACACTTTTTTTGCATGGGGTATGTCCTAGAAGTCAATACCAGACACCCATCTATGATGAGAGTCTGGTATGGATTTTATACAGGAACTCCCAATTGTTTTTTTTGCACATCATTGATGGTTTACACTGCATTTATGGTGCACCATAACATCAAAGCGAACTTGAAACTCATTCCTAGTTATCACTCTTTAAATACTAGTTGAAGGCTGGGGATAACTATATGTTTCAAAATGTTTCTTCTGAAGAAAGTAGGAAACAGGGACAAAAAATGGCAATTTGAGTGATTGTAATTGCATATGTAAAATAATTATTTATTTGTGAATTAAACATGTTTGACAACAAAATGAAAAGTAAAGTTAAAATAAAATATCTATATTAGTAAATCGTGCCTATAGTATTATATTAGCACTAGTGTAGTGCTACCCTCTAGAGGGCCACTGGATTTTGGGTCTCCCTGTTTCTGTATAGCCAGGCATTGCGCATTTTCCAACTTGCATCCAGACACAGAAAACCAGGGAATATGACTTAGATAGGGATGAGGGGTTATAGGAAGCCCAATCTGAGTTCAGTAACAACTCGGAGGACAACTATTCTTTGTACAATCTGCTGCAAAAATGGATCCCAGACTGTATTTCTTCCATAAAAAAAGTTAGTCCTTAATGGATCAGTAGCAAATATCTTCTGGCAGGAGCACCATGTCCCCCTAGTAGAAATAACAAAGTACTAAACCATATGCTGGAGCACTGTGTCCCCTTGGTAGAAAATAGCAAAGTCTCAACTGTATGTAGGAACACTATGTCCCCTTGATGGAAAATAAAAAAAGCCTTAACTGTATGTGTCCCCTCTGTAAAAATACCAGCCCCCCTGGCTGTCTTGAGAAATGTCCCAGAGCAAGGGATTTAGGTTAGCTATGCCACGATCCCATGAAAGCATGCTAAATATTGCATCTGACAGCCTTCTACCTTATTGGCCCTGGGGGGTGATCAAGTAGAGGTACTTACATTGTATCTTGAATCCTGCTGCTTGCATTGACTGCTGTTCAGGCCTCCTGCTGGACAGATCTCTGCTCACTGGGCAGGGTGTCTCCAGGATGAGACGATAGGTTCGTGGAGTTTCCTCTGCAGCTTCTCTTCCTCTCTCCTTAGCTCTGGCCTAGAGGCAGAGCCCCCCCTCCCCCCTCAGCCCCAGGGTCCCCTCACTACAATAGCCTCAATACTTCATATTCCACCCGACACCAACAACCACTTGCCAGGCCCCTGAATATTTATGGGCACATCTTACCACTCTGCCAGACCTCCTGCCTCCTGTCTGGGGATTGGTCAAACTCCCATAAACATTCAAATCTAGAAACTTCCAGAACCAGAAGGAGGGAAAAGAGGCCTGATCTGCTGAGCCCTCCCACCAGACCTGAGCTGGAACACCACAGATATAAATTTGCCTAAACTCATTACATCAAACCTATTCATATTATGTACACCAGGGAGTGCTACACTTGTAATGGTAAAACAGCACTACTTATTTATTTTTAAAATAGGTTATCTAGGACATTTTATAAAATAGGAAATAAAAAAACAATATGATTAACTATTTACAGTACAAATATTTTGATTTAACTGATTATCTGTAAAAAAAAATTACAGAACTTAAAAATGCAGGCAACGGTCGCTTTATCACTTTGAATTATTCAATACAGTGCAGCATGAAACATGCAGTTTAGGAATCTAGGCAATCATAATCCAAGAATGGTTTGATTCTCTGCAGACTGAGTACATTTGAAAAAAGATATGAAATTGTGATTTGCCTGATTTACAATTTGTTCATACACCAGTACTTGTAGCCTCTAGGGGATTCATTTGTTAGAACATCAATTTAAAATATAGTCACTCACAGCAAATTACATTTTTCCTTCATATAGAGAGGATCATGATAGAACTGCTTAACCACATGCTTATAGGGCACTTAAACCCCCTTCCTGCCAGGCCAATTTTCAGCTTTCTGGACTGTCACTCTTTGAATGACAATTATGCGGTCATGCTACACTGTACCCATATGAAATTGTTATAATTTTTTTCACACAAATAGAGATTTCTTTTGGTGGTATTTAATCAGCACTGGGGTGATTTTTTTGCTAAGCAAACAAAAAATACCAAACATTTTAGAAAAAAAAATCAGTTTTCATAGTTTGTAAACGTTTACAAATTTTGCAAACAGGTAATTTTTCTCCTTCATTGATGGGCACTGATAGGCTGCACTGATGGGCTGCACTGATAGGCAGCACTGATAGGCACTGATAAGGCGGAAGCGGTGGACACTGATAGGTGGCACTGATGAGTCTGCACTGATGAGGCTGCACTGATAGGCACTGATAGGTGGCGCTTATGGGCACTGATAGGTGGCACTGAAGGGCACTGATTGGTGGCACTGAAGGGCACTGATAGGCACTGGTAGATGACACTGATAGATGGCACTGATGAGCACTGGTAGGTGACACTAATAGGCAGCACTGATAAGTGGCACTGATGATGAGGCACTGATGGGCACTGATTGGCAGCACTGATGGGCATTAATAGGTGGCACTGGTAGGTGACACTGGTGGGCACTGGTAGGTTGCACTGGTGGGCACTGCTTAGCAGCGGTGGGTCTGGAGTGTGCAGGACTAATGTCCTGTTTACTCTAGATGGTAATCAGGTTTTTTTCTCCTCACACTATCAGCATGAGGGGAAAAAAAGCCCATTACCGGCTTGGTTTACATCACATGTTCAGCTGTCATTGGCTGACAGCGGATCACGTGGTGAGGGACCGGGATCAGCCCCTTCTTAATATCTGTGATCAGCCGAGTCTCATTGACTCACTGATCACAGAGAAAGCCCCTGCGCGCTCCGCAGGGGCTGTATATTTAGACAAGTTGTTTTATAATAGGTCTTTATTTGTATATGTGGGGGGGGGTCCCTGGCCAGGCTTTTTTCTTTACAAACTGGCAAATTTAGGGCTGAATTCTAATGACATTATAGTCTGAATTTGTTTATAAGGGGGACAATCCAAGTTAAAAATATTGTTGTTTTGGGTCAGTGAAAGCTGTTGATGGGGATAGCATGGAGTTTAACATGTGGGAAACTTTGTGGCTCAACAGTTGATCAAACAATCTGATTATATAGGTTAAAATATATGTTCTTGGGTAAATGATTCCTTTCAACAGGTTCTGTGCAGTGTTGAAAAGTATTTTCTGTATACAGTATATATGTAGATTTCAGTGAAATTAACACTTACTGTACATAGTTACATAGATACATAGAAGGTAAGGTTGAATAAAGACAATCCAGTTCAACCTGTGTAGATGCACATGTGTCAGTGTCTATAATTATTTCACATAACCCTCTATGTTGTGTTCTTTAAGGGTACTCTCACACTAGGGCGCTTTTCAGGCATTTTAGCACTTAAAATAGCACCTGTAAAGTACCTGAAAATCGCCTCTCATGCCTCCCCAGTGTGAAAGCCTGAGTGCTTTCACACTGGGGTGGTGCACTTGCAGGGCGGAAAAAAAAAGTCCTGCAAACAGCATCTTTTGGGCAGTGCAGGAACAGTGTATACACCGCTCCCAAAATGCCCTGCTCATTGAAAAGAATGGGCAGTCCCGCAAAGCGCTTCGGCAGCGCCACAACATGGGTGCTTTTAACCCTTTCTTCAGCCGCTAGCAGGGGTTAAAAGCATCCTGCTAGCGGCCGAAAAGCGCCACTATAACAGCGGTAAAGTGCCGCTAGTTTTAGCCGGCACCGCCCCAGTGTTAAAGTACCCTAAGATGCACATCCAAGAGTCTCTTAAAAATATCCATACTTCCTGCAGCCACCACCAATTGTGGAAGAGAGTTCCACATCTTTATTACCCTGACAGTGAAAACCCCCCTGCACAGTTTAAGGTTAAACCACTTCTCCTCCAATCTCATAGTGTGTCCATGTGTTCTCTTGCACTCACTCCTTAAGACTGAATAGTTTCTTTCCTATGCTGGGATCATCATTGAGGTATTTGTAAATCGCTATCATATCTCCTCTCAAGTGTCGTTTCTCCTGCAAGAATAGATTTAGTGTTTGCAGTCGTTCCTCATAATCAAGGTCCTTCAGTCCCTTTATTCATTTTATTGCCCTTCTTTGGACTCTCTCCAGTTCCAACACATCCCTTCTGAGGACTGGTGACCAGAACAGGACAGAATACTCCAGATGTGGTCTAAAGCCCCATACACATGATCAGATTTTCAGACGGGAAATTTTGGATGTCAGACGGAAAATCCGACAGTGTGTATCCTCCATCGGACATTTATTGTCGGACCTTCCGCCAACAAATGTTGGCTAGCATGTCTTCAAATTTTCCGCCAACAAATGTGTTGGATTTTCCATCCGTCGGACAAAAGTCCAAAGTACAAACATGCATGCTCAAAAGCAGAAGCGGTCAGACTTGTAAACTAGCGTTCGTAATGGAGAATTAACATTCGTGACGTGGTAAATTATGAAATCTCCAAATGCAATGCACAATTCTCTTCTTCTTTAATGTGATAATAATGAAGCTGCTTTGCTGGTGATACTGATGGAGTTATTGTAAATAAATTTCCATAGGCTTTTTTTTTCTAGTGATATCAAGAATAATATTATTATGTTTTTTTTTTTTTCATTTCTGCAAGTTACCACAACAACATGCCGGGTGGAGCATGAGCCTGAGACATCACCACGCTGAACAGCTGACTGGTAGACACCATGGCTGATTCAAACCTACTTTTCTTACCTGCTTGTATTTGTGGACTTTTTCCTTGTATGATTTGTTTTTTAAATAAATACTTTTGCTGGAACATACTGCACCATGAAGCCCTCTTGTATTCCTCCTTTCATGAGAATACCCAGATCCTGGCTTTTATGAGAGTGTCCTGGAGAGTGAAGTTTTTTCCTTGCTGATTCCTGGATAAACAGGTGGATTCCTCTGCTTTCAATCACTGTGAGTTCACCTGCTGGCAGGCTAATGCACAAGCGCTTCTGGTCTCTATCATTTGAGATCCAACAGATATGGTAAGCAGTTTGTATTTACATTTTTTTTTTTAAGGTTTAAATAAAGTTTATTTAAAATAAAATGCATAACAAAAGATGATATCAACAATACAGCTGAAATGACAATATTGTCCTCTGCAAAATGTAGGTTATCAAATTATATAAGGGGCCTATTTTAGAGCAAATGAATAGAAAAGATACAGTATCGTGAACCTGTACATACTGGGATGTTAGAGCAAGTTAACCTTGTTGCTAATAAGGTAATGTGGAGGACAGCCACTCATGACACCCCGAATGGGAACAAACTGTGGCATGAGGTGGCTATCATAGAGATAAGGGGTTGGGGCTATCTGCAGCGCAGCTTTTCCGATCAATTTGGCCATGAAATAGAAAAGCCAGATTTCTAGAAAAACAAACATTTTGAGGTAACACTAGAGGGGGCATAATACCATAACAACAGTGTAAATCTAAAAGTACAACTTATGGTATTCTTTTGCCTTCGTCTATTCAGGGTCTAGTGATAGGTAAGAACCAAATAAATGTAGACTTTAGTGAATGTCACCAAGTAGATCATATTAAAGAGGAGGAAAAGGAAGATGAAGAGGGAAAAAGAGAAGGGGAGAGTAAGTGGGGGGTAAGAGCCGAAGTTCAGTGCTTCCTCTTGTTTCTAATAATTTAGGTGCCGGGGATGAGAGGGATTCCAACATATCTGGCCCAGGGTTCCCATGTTGCTTGGAATGATTTGGTAGTGTCCAAAATTGAGCTGACCACTTTTTCTTGGGTCATAATCCAAGATATTTTATTTTTCGCTGCTCGGTAGGAGACTCTGGTTTTTTTCCATGCTTTTGCAATTGTCATTTTCGCTCCCAAAAGTATGAAGAGAGTTAAATTCTGGGAATATTTGGAGGTTCCTGGAACCGGGAAGTTCAGGAGGGCCACTTGTGCTGACTTTGGAACAGAATTACCCGTAGCTTTCCTGACGAGGTAGAAAATGTTGTTCCAGTATCCTCTGATATTTGGGCATTCCCACCAGACATGGGTTATAGACCTAATCGCGTGGCATTCTCTAAAACATAGTGGAGAGGTAGAGGGAAACATGGTGGCTAATCTGGTGGGGACTAGGTACTATCTGGTAATTACTTTTAAATTTGCTTCCATAATGGAGACATTCATAATACCTTTTGTAGCTCTCGCTATTGCTCGGTTCCATTCCTCCAGGTCCCATGACTCCTGTAATTCATCCTCCCATGCATCTATATAAGGAAACCTGGAAGAGGATTTGGAAAGTGCTGCATATATTATAGAGATCCCCCCTTTGCTCCGCTGCCTGTCCACACCATTGTTCATAGTTTGTGAATTCAAGGGGTATGGACTTGTTCTTCCAGATGGAGTTTAGAAAGTGAGAGATTTGGAAAAAGCGAAATCTCTCTGACTCTGGTAGATCCAGTTTATTTATGCAATGTTTTAGGGTCAGCGGGCCCGTCCTCGAGAAGTAGTGTCCTATGCGGTACATCCCCTTATCCAGCCACCATTGGAATGATTTATTATTCATGCCTGGGGGAAAGTTTGGATTGTGAAATATATGCGCTAAGGGCCGTATATTCGAGGTTAGAGACGGTAATTGACGTAGTTCTTCCCACAACGCTATTGAGTGAGAGAGGGTAGGGTACATTATGGGAGGTCTAGCTTTTTGGGGGCACCACAGGAGGAACTCCAGAGTATTCTCAGGAACTGCTTGTCTTTCCATTTTTATCCACCACAGATAGCTGTGCTAATCTAGCTGCCTTATAGTACCAAAGGAGGTTGGGAAGTCCCAGGCCCCCCTGTGTTTTAGGGCTGAAAAGGACTCGTTGGGCAATAATATGACCCTTATTTCCCCAGATGAATTTGATGATTTTCTTTTGGAATGTTTTGAGTTGGTCTCTTGTAATCACTATGGGGAGTGATCTGAAAAGGTAGAGGAGCCTGGGAAGTAGGGTCATCTTGACGGAGTTGATCCTACCAAGCCACGATAACTGAAGTGAGGACCAGATTTTGAGGTCAGATTCAAGTTTGTGGAACATAGGAGAGAAATTCGCCTGATATAGTAGTTGGATCTTGGGGGTAAGGTTAATGCCTAGATAACGGATGGAGGAGTCACTCCTAATTGGGGTAAGGAGATATTCATAGCTTGGGATTTGGCTAGGTTCACCCGTAGACCTGAGACTGCTTCAAATGAGTCTAATAAACTACATAGGTTAGGTAGTGAGGTGATTGGTGAGGTGATAAATAATAGGATATCATCTGCGAATAATGCACATTTATGATAGGATTGGCCACATTGGACACCCCTAATATTTGAATTAATTCTGACTGCTATTGCTAAAGTCTCTATTGCTAATGCAAATATCAGGGGTGAGAGAGGGCACCCCTGTCTGGTGCCCCTAGAAATTTTGAAAGGGGCTGAGTAATAGCCCTGCAATCTAATCCTTGCCTCGGGGTTGTGGTAAAGTGATCTAAGAGTTCCCAGAAAGCTTTCTCCGAACCCCCAACGCTTGAGGACTGTGAACAAGTACGGCCAAGAGATCGAATCGAAGGCCTTTTGAAGGTCCAACGAAAGCAAAAGCCCCTCCTAAGGGAGGTCCCTGTCCCACCCGGATTGAAGGACTGAGATTATGTCTATCGCCCGTCTCACTTGGTCTGGGCTTTGTCGGCCTGGAATAAAGCCGACTTGGTCTTTGTGTACATAGCAGTTAATGAAAGATCCCATTCTATTCGCTAAAATTTTGGTCAATATTTTTAGGTCATTGTTGATCAATGAAATGGGTCTGTAGTTCTCCACTAGTTCTGAGTCTCTATCGGGGTTGGGGATGACCGATATAAACGCTGCATTAAGGTAGGGGTCTCCTTTTCTTTTGGAGATAAAGAATTCGGCTAGACGAGGGGCCAGGGTTTCCGCAAAAGCTTTATAGTAGGGAACAGAAAAGCCGTCCGGGCCAGGGGCCGAACCTCTTTTCAGTTTCTTGATTACCTCTAGCACCTCATCTGCTAAGGTAGGGGCATCTAAGATTTCCCTATGATCGTCTTTCAGTGTGGGGATTGGAAGGTCCTTTAAAAAGAATGGTATTTTGGACTCGTCAGTATCGGTCTCTCCCTGGTATAGTTTGGAGTAGTATGATTCAAAAGTTTGTAAAATACGTTGGGGGTTTTGGGTTGTTGAGCCATCTTTTAGTCTAATTTTCGGGGAGGCGTGCGATCGGATTTTGGGGGTTAGGTTGGTGGCTAGCATGGTGCTCATTTTATCTTTGTATTGGTAGAATTTAACATTGTTCCAGCGGATGGCTCTCTCGGCCCTGACCGTGAGCGCTAAGTTTAGCTATAGGCGGGCAGAGTCAAGCTGCGTTATGGAGACAATGGAGGGGTCTTGCTTGAGTTGGCTTAAGGTTGCAAATTCCTGTTCTAGTCTAATAATTTCCGAGGATCTTTCTTTTTTGATTTGGGTAACAATTTGAATGATTTTACCTCGGATCTTAACTTTATGTGCTGCCCATAGGGTCTCGGCCGAGATGCCATCCACATCATTAATTAGAAAATATTCTTTTAGAGCTTTATCAATTTTGAGGAACCTGATGGGTTCATTCAGTAGAGATTCGTTGGGAGTCCAGTGTGATCTATTTGGTCTAGTGGTAGGGCCTAGAAGGGTAATGAGAACCATAGAGTTATCTGAAAGGGCTGGGTCCATGATGTGGGCTTTACTGACATAGGGAATGTGTGTTGTGGAGATGAAAATATGGTCTATCCTGGAATTTACCTGATGAGGATGTGAGAAGTGTGTATAGTCCCGCATTGTCGGATTAAGTTCCCTCCATATGTCTGCTAGGCCTTGTTGGAAAACAAGTTTAGCAATGTTTGAGCTAATCTTGGTGGGGCGAGTTATTTGTGAGGCTGGTGGTTTTGACTTGTCCATTGATTGATCGAATGCTGTGTTGGAGTCCCCTCTGAAGATAATCGTTCCCTCTACCTTAGACCCTAGTTCCTGAAATATTGAGCGGAAGAATTTAACCTGGCCTTTGTTGGGGGCATAATAAGAGACAAATGAATAGAGCTGTCCCTCGATGAGACCCTTAATGAGGATAAATCTGCCTTCTGGGTCTCTGTATTCCTGCTGTTTCGTGAATTCGCATTTTTTTGCGAATAGGATAGCTACCCCCTTGGATTTGTCCTCTGCATTTGCTAGGTAGAATTGCAGGAATTTAGCGTGGAGCAATGAGGGGATGTACTGCCTAGGGAAATGTGTCTCCTGTAGCATCTCTACATCTACTTTTTGTGAGTGGTATGATTGGAGCACTTTCCTTCTCTTGACTACTGAGTTTAGCCCTTGAACATTGTGAGAGACTACCTGAAGAGCAGTGTTATTTGTGGCACTAAGAGACATGACAACCGGAGCAAAGGTGGACGCTAACGCAGGCAGCACTTACCTTCTTCTGGTGAGATGCAGGAGGGTCTGGGTGATGGTGGATTCGGAGTTTGGAACCTGGAGAAACCGACATTGATGTTGACAACCGAGCACTGGCAAAATAGAAAAAGAGGTCTGTGAGAGAGATAGGGAGAAGATGTAAGGGATGATGTAAGGAGAGAGATAGCCCTTAAAGGGCCTGAGGCGATGGGGGAGAGTAAAAAGACTCTCCCTCCCATCACCTAGTAAACAAACATAGCTCATAAATTGGGCCTGTGTCCCATCTTCCATGTATGGAAAATCCATAGTAGGACGATGGGAGGAGGCGCACGGCAGCTGCCTCAGCCAAGACAACCCTGAAAAAAAATAAGTAAGTTATCACATGAAAATGCACAACTAGGAAGAATAAAAAAAAAATATAACGATACCTGGATTAAGGATCGTAACACGCAAATAGGCTTAAAACTAGGCCAGAAGTCTTATTGGGTAATGCAAAGAACAGTAGAGCTAGGGATGGCTCGAGTCCTCCAGAGCAAAAAATGAAGAAACGTCAATGCCCCTAGAGGGGGGATCCCCCAACTGGTGCGTGAAAAAATAGGTAAGATTAACGTCTTCCCATCCTTCCTCTGGAGAGTGAATGGCGCTAACACCTTAGCGTGGGTCTTCGAGGAAGTCTTTCCGCTTTCAGAGTATGCTAGTCTGCTCAGGCAACCTTGAAGAAAGAGGGGATCATGGTGGGGTGCGGGTGGAAGGCTGACTGTTCTGTGCCATAGGAGGAAGTTACATCAAGGACTGGATTAGTTGGTCAAGGATGATTCCTGGTCGTAACGAGAATTGGCTGGACTCTGGTGTAGGTAGCTAGGCAAAGCCGAGCTCAAAGAAGGAGCAATAGGAATGTCCCATAGTTATTTTTCAAGTAGGCAAAGGTTCCTTCACTCTTCTGCTTTTAACGGTTTTCCAAGAGGGGGAGATTGGGCTCGTGGGTGTGGGGCGTTTGGCAGAGCTTGATTGAAGATTTGAGGTATCCATCAAGGGGTCTTGGGAGATAAGATTCAATTGGAGAAGTACCCGTTCACCTTCTGGAAGATTGGTGAAGGAATGTGTTTTGCCTTTAAAAGCAAATTTTAGGGTAAAGGGGAAACCCCACCAGTATATGATCTCCTTTTGTGATAGAATCAATAATAACAGTTTGAAATTCCTGAAGTTCTGCGATATTGGATGGTCGTGGGGGAGATGTCCGTAAAAATCTGAATGTCATTGCCCTGAACAGAGAAGTGTGTTTGCTTGCGTGAGGTTTTCATTATGTCTTCCTTCACTCCATAATAGTGAAGCTTAACCACTACATCCCTGGGGGCTCTATCCTTCCTAAGAGGACCCAGAGATCTGTGCACTCTGTCTAGCTCGAGTTTGTGCTGAGCTATGGATGGGGTGGGGGTTTTGATAAGCTCTTGGACTGTTTTGGGGATGTCTGTAATGGACTCTGGTAAGCCCCTAATCCTGAAATTGTCCCTCTGTGAACGATTTTCAAGATCGTCGATCCTGGCCAGAGCGGTGTCTAATTGCTCTTGAATGATGTGTATGTGGTCAGTGTTCTGGTATGTCAAGTTTGTGCTCAATCGCCTCTATCCTGGCTCCCAGGTTTTGGAAGTCAGAACGTATGTCACTGGTGATTTTGTTGGCGGTATTAGTGAGACCTCTTTCAAGCAGCACAGACAGTTTAAGGTAAAGGTCTCCTGTGTTAAGGGGGCGTCCATCTCCGGACCTCTTGGGGTGAGTACATTCACCATGCGGTCAGGGGTTTCTCCCATGGGGGAGAGCCTGTATGTGTCCAGTGAGCGCTCAATTAGCGACTCTGTGGAGGCCGGGGAGGGGGTGGCAATGTGTAGGATGCTGGTGGAGGCCAGGGGGTGTAGGTGAGTGTAGCGGGGGTCAGGACTTGCCTGTGGTCTTGCTGTCCTCCTGGGAGCTGGTCCTGTGACTGAATAGCGGCCGCCATCTTGGATTCGGCCCGTGTGTATTCGGCTGAAAATTGCGGCCCGAGATCCCTTCTGGCTGTGCTGCCCGGCATGTAAATGCTCCTGAGGGGTTCCCCGATCGGGTCCTGTCATTAGGGAGGATCGCGCTCGTCCATATCTGGCTTTAGGGTTGCTGGATGGCTGAGGCAGTGTGGAGCTCCCCGCTTACGCAGCCATCTTGGAAGCTTCCGTGCATGCGCCTTTGTATTCACATTTTATGCTCCGTATTACAGATGATTCGAATGAATATGTGTGCTGCTTTCTGAGATTAAGTGAAGGACTTTTACACCTCCTAAATTTTGAAGAATCATTTTGGGATTTTCTGTTTTTGATGAACTCACTTTTGGTTTTATTCATTTTTCTTATATCACATGGACTATTTGTTTTTGATACACCATTCAATTTTTCACATTATTATGTTTTAGACCCCTTTCACACTGGAGCGATTTTCAGGCAGTATTGCGCTAAAAATACTGCCTGAAAACCGCCCCTAAACAGCCTCCGCTGTTTGTTCAGTGTGAAAGCCCGAGGGCTTTCACACTGAAGCCGTGCGCAGGCAGGGCGGTGAAAAAAGTCCTGCAAACCGCTTTTTTGGAGCGGTGAAGGAGCGGTGTATTCATCGCTCCTTCACCGCTCCTGCCCATTGAAATCAATGGGACAGCGCGGCTATACCACGGCTATACCGCGGCTATACCGCGGCAATACCGTGGCTATAGCCGCGCTGTATGAGGGATTTTAACCCTTTTTCGGCCCCCAGCGGGGGTTAAAACCGCACCGCTAGTGGCCGAATACCACTGCAAGAACGACGGTACAGCAGCGCTAAAAATAGCGCTGTTGTACCGCCGACGCCCCCACCGCCCCAGTGTGAAAGGGGCCTTAGAGAATATGTTCACAGCAATATTTATCGTTATTTGTAGCGGTTTCTTTGCACATCTTTTTCTTTCTTAATATTGCTTTTAGGTTTTGGTATTTGACCTATAGAGGTGCAGCATTTAATCACGCTTTATTTAGTCATATCACTTGTGCACATACATATTTTTGTATATATTTATTATTATATGGTGGTTAGCGCAAATATCCCCTTCTTTTTTGTCTATATCATTTATGAATACATTTAATAGAATTGGTCCCAAGACTGAACCTTCAGTCACCCCACTTACCACTCCAGACCAGTCAGGGTATATGTTATTTATCACTACCCTTTGGACATGTCCCTGTAACCAGTGTTTTACCCAAGAACATACCTTATAGTCCATGACTGTGGACCTCAGCTTGTAGATTAAGCGCTTATGGGGGACTGTATCAAATGCCTTTGCAAAATCCAGGTACACTAAATCCACAGGCCCTCCAATGTCTAGATGGCAGCTCACTTCCTCATAGAATGTTAACAGATTGGCCAAGAAAGACCTTTTGTAAACCCATGCTGATAACTACTTAATTTTTTCCTCAGTAAATTTTTAGATATAGTCCCTTATCATCCCCTCCAATAATTTACCAACAATTGATGTTAGGCTGACTGACCTGTAGTTTCCAGGGATTTGTCTCTTTCCCTTTTTGAATATTGGTACCACATTGGCTTTTCTCCAATCAGCTGGTACAAATCCCATCAGTATGCTGTCCACAAAGATCAGGAACAATGGTCTGGCTATAACCTGACTGAATTCTCTGAGGACCCTTGGGTGTAAGCCATCTGGTCCTGGTGATTTATTTGTATTAAGTTTATCTAGTCTTTCCTTCACTCCGGCCTCTGTTAGCCACGAGGGTATGCCCTGTGATGTGTCACTAACAGTACTGTCGCGGTCGAGATACCCCTCCTTTTCCTGCGTAAAAACTGAGGAGAAGAAGGCATTTAGTACAGTTACCTTCTCTGTGTCATCCGTAACCATTCTCCCAGCCTCGTCTTTTGTGTGGGCAATGTGCTCTGATTTTGCCTTTTTACTGTTAATGTATCTAAAAAATTTCTTTGGATTGTTTTTACTCTCCTCCGCTATATGTCTCTCGTACTCTTTTTTGGCCGCCCTGATTGCGTTCTTACACTTCTTATTGCATTCCTTGTAGTGTTGGAATGCTGTCAGTGACTCATCCCCTTAATATTGTTTAAAGGCCAATTGGTCTTTTTACATTATGGTTTAGTCACCCAGGTTTCATCTTCGCTCTTCTATATTTATTGCCCATTGAAATGCACTTTGTGATACCTTTGTTTAATATGCTCCTAAAGCATTCCCATTTTTCTTCCGTGTTCAATGTATCTAGGATTTGGTCCCAATTGATGTCATGTAGTAATGACCATCATAGACCAAATGGTAGAAAACTGTGTGGAAAACTTCACAAATAATTAATAGCCTTTTCAACTGTGCAAATTAGTGCAAAAGAGAAAGGGAGGGAAGAAATGTGTCCAAGTGTGTAGAAAAAAATATAACGTGATGAAAGCTTGTAGGTCACTTTTACAATCCACACCCCGTGTGTTCTAGCCTCTCACCTCCAAGATAGACCCCAATGGGTCTAGTCACGCATCCAGATAATCCTTAGTTGCAATCTGTGCTTCCTTCCTCTCTTCTGGAGATATCTCTGCGTAACAGAAAAAATGACTGCAGCTGTAGAGGGTAAACGGCTCTTTTTCCTGTGTGGTCTGCACTTTAAAACAACCTCTTTCCAAAGCTCCTCCAGTTAGGTGATATTATGCAAAGGATAAAAGGATCTCCATAGTGTAGTAGTTTAAAATAGATACATTTTATTAAAAATAGCAACTTACATCTTAAAATTGCAAAGATCAGCAGCATGTAAAGCAGCATGTAAAACAAGGACTTCCGGTCTCAGCCGTGACCGGAAGTCATGTCACCCAGCTCCTCCCAACGTGTTGTGTCACTAAACACGTGACTTTTTCAAGGGTTTGGAGACTGGGTGACAGAGGCTGGATTAAATACACCAGTGGTAACCATAGAAACCGCATACAATTACTTCAAAGCTTGCAGGCATTGTGTAGATAAACAGCGAGCAGACATATGTAAACAAATGGTGTCTATAGAAACCACACCGACTCAGTGGAGACTTATTACTTAATACCTAAATGGACAATTGGTATAATGCCCTGTACACACGGTCGGACATTGATCGGACATTCCGACAACAAAATCCATGGATTTTTTCCGACGGATGTTGGCTCAAACTTGTCTTGCATACACACGGTCACACAAAGTTGTCGGAAAATCCAATCATTCTGAACGTGGTGACGTAAAACACGTACGTCGGGACTATAAACGGGGCAGTAGCCAATAGCTTTCGTCTCTTAATTTATTATGAGCATGCGTGGCACTTTGTCCGTCGGATTTGTGTACACATGATCGGAATTTCCGACAACGGATTTTGTTGTTGGAAAATTTTATAGCAAGCTCTCAAACTTTGTGTTTCGGAAATTCCAATGGAAAATGTGTGATGGAGCCTACACACAGTCGGAATTTCCGAAAACAAGGTCCTATCACACATTTTCCGACCGTGTGTATGGGGCATAAGAGTGACACAAGTCTTCCAAGGTAAATGGCTAAGAGTTAACCATTAACATATTAAAATGGATTTGTTGTTGATAAGAGCAGGGAATACAATAAAATAAAATAAAATATGAATGAATTAAATGAAAATAAAAATACAAATAAATACAAATAAATTTAAAAATAAAAATAAAATAAAAATAAAGATAAATAATAAAAATAAAAATATCCCCAACCAATGGTAAGAATATCCAAGAACTCCAAAGAATCCACCTACCATATAGAATGCCAAACTGGCAAGGGAGACCAAATTGGAATAATCATTGAAAAAAATCCCATTGGAAAAACAATTGGAAAAAAAACACCATACAAAGGTTTGCATTATCAACAACCACAACCTCAACATTACCAACACCATGAAAGAAAAACACCACATAATAAACGCCAATATCCTCAACATGGATATGGGAGAAACACATACCATTATGATGATAGAAGGAGTACTATTCCATCCTCAAATAGATATGATGCACTAAGGAGAGATAAAGAACAATATAGAACTCCATATCAACACCAAGACAGAAGATACCATGAAAATTATGAATACACATCACATCGTTTTTTAGAGGAGCGACATCAGGGACCCCCAAGAAGCGCAGATGGAGGAAACGTAGACAGGAAATCCCCAAGACTGGAGATAAGGATAACCCCAAGACCGGAGACGAGACAAGACAAGAAGAAGCCCAGAAAGATGAGAGGATGCAAAGCAGGGTTCAAAAAAACTAAAGAAAAAGAGAATAACAGGGAATGGCATTGTAAATATCAGTGAAATTGACATAACGCAACAACAAATAAAAACTTTGGATAAAGATCTTAAGTTTGCTACCAAAAATAAATTTAAGAAATTTGATGCATATATAGACATACATACATTTACACAGAAACTAAATATAAAAAAAATATGCTATTGAAACCAGGAGAAACAACAATAAGAAGGTCCGTGAATATTGACTGTTATGCACATAACACTTTGAGAAACAAATCTCTCTTTTCAATCACCTATAAGGAAATGAAGGACACATTGATGTTTTCAAAAGAATGGCGATGCAGGATTTAAATAAAATACAAGTTAAAAAGGCAAGGAAACCAATAGAAATAAAAAAAGTTATAAAACAACTGGATGAAAAAAAGAATATAGTTGTAAGACCCACTGACAAATGGGAGCTATTGTCAAATTCATAAAAACAAGGAAAGTCTTCCGCAAGTGGTACAAGAAACAAAGTCATATTTGAAAGATACAAAACATCTTCTCCATTTATTAAATGATGTTAAACTAGACACGAATGTATTTGGCTACAGCAGATGTAGAATCTTTATACACTAATATCAGTCACCAAGATGCCCTATCAGCCACAAGATGGGCTCTCAGAAAATTCAGTGGTCTGAAGTAAAAACAAAGAAAGTTTCTTCTGGAATGCTTGGGATACACTTTAAGCCATAACAATTTTTTGTATGACCACAAATACTTTAAACAAATACAGGGAGTGGTGATGGGGGCTAAATATACCCCAAGCATTGCTAATCTCCAATGATATCAATGATATTTTAATTTTTATTATTTGGAAAGGAGACAAGGATAGCCTTCTACAATTTGGTCAGGATCTGGATATCAATGAGAAGAATATCACAAATATAAAATAAACTTTCTAGATTTAGAAATTTGGCACGAAGAGGATAAAATAAAAACCAAAACCTATTTCAAAACAGTTGATAGGAATAGTTATCTCCCCACAGATAGCTATCATCATACATTATGGCGGGGTGGGGGGAGGAGCCTGGTAATGGCTCTGTGCACGGCGTGAGGATCCTGAGAACCCTCTCCCTGCAGCTGAGAGGAATGATCGGCCTGATGAGAAGGTGTAGGTAGCTTCCCTCCCCACCCCCCCTGCTCATCACTCACTGAGCTGTCTTGTGGTGTAAGCCAGAGGAAGTTTGTACCTGCGTCTGACTGCATCCCCCCCCCACCCCTCCATAGTCGGATGGGCTAGAAGGCTCATCGAGGACGGGGGGTTAGGAGAACTGGAAAACCGCGGAGATCGGAGCGCTTCGGAAGCGACGGCAGCAGGAAAAACGGTGCGCTGCTGGGGGCTTTTTCAAGTCCCCAGCGGTGTTGCCGGCTGCGGAGAGCGGAGGAACCAGCTGAAGTGCACCGGGGAATTTCGGAGGAGAGAGCCAGGAAGGTGGGTGAGCGGAGCAAGGAGCAGCGGCAGCGGACACTGAAGAGCTGAGAGCAGAGAACAGCTGAGACTTCAGCGGGTCAGACAGACCTGGGCAGATTGATAACATCAGAGACAGCACCTGAGCGTTCGCAGCATCAGAGAGCAGCAACAAGCAGTAGTGAGCGTCCCTTTTTGTCCCAACTTCAACAACAACTAATAGATAAGTACCGTATTTTTTTTTTTTTTTCCTCTTTTGGCTTTTTTCTATTGCAATTGTCTTGAAGTGAACAGGCAAAGGAAAAGTAATAGAACAAAAGAAAGGGAAAGGGAAAGAACACATTGAAATAAAATGAAATAAAATGGAATGAAAAGCGAAAGTAAATGAAAGTAAATGAAGGCGAAAGAGCTGAAAAAGTAGAATCAAGTGAGCTAAGAAAAACAATAAAAACAGGGGGGGGAACAGGGGAGAAGAGAAGGAGAAGGTGAAAGAGAGACAAGCCAACGGAAGAGTTGTCTCCCAGCCCCCACCTGCTTGCTGCTGCTGCTGCTGCAGTATCTCCCTTTCTTGTGATTTTTTTTTTTTTTTTCTTTTTTTGTTTTTGTTTTTTGCAAATGGTATTAACTATAGGCTCGATAGTACAAACTATAGAATAAGAAGAAATGTCATAGTAACAAAATGTGGAACATATAAGCTCATACTTGAACTATACTGCTGAATATATAAATCATCTTGCTGAATACTTGAATTAGATTGCATTATATCGCTAAAACATTTGAATTATTTTGCTGAGCACCTGGGCCCTCATGCACACGGGCTGTTGGGAGAACGTTGTGAAAATGCCAGTGTCTTTGCAGTGACTTTTTTTTTAAACTTTTTTCAGCGTTTTTGCAATAGCGTTTTTGAGCGTTTTTGAGCGTTTTATTTTTTTTTTTTCCTCTTTTGGCTCTTTTCTATTGCAATTGTCTTGAAGTGAACAAGCAAAGGAAAAGTAATAGAACAAAAGAAAGGGAAAGGGAAAGATCACATTGAAATAAAATGAAATAAAATGGAATGAAAAGTGAAAGTAAATGAAAGTAAATGAAGGCGAAAGAGCTGAAAAAGTAGAATCAAGTGAGCTAAGAAAAACAATAAAAACAGGGGGGGGGGAACAGGGGAGAAGAGAAGGAGAAGGTGAAAGAAAGACAAGCCAACGGAAGAGTTGTCTCCCAGCCCCCACCTGCTTGCTGCTGCTGCTGCTGCAGTATCTCCCTTTCTTGTGAATTTTTTTTTTTTTTTCTTTGTTTTTGTTTTTGTTTTTTGCAAATGGTACTAACTATAGGCTTGATAGTACAAACTATAGAATAAGAAGAAATTTCATAGTAACAAAAATGTGGAACATATAAGCTCATACTGGAACTATACTGCTGAATATATAAATCGTCTTGCTGAATACTTGAATTAGATTGCATTATATCGCTAAAACATTTGAATTATTTTGCTGAGTACCTGGGCCCTCAGGCACACGGGCTGTTAGAAAAGCGCTGTGAAGACGCCGGTGTCTTTGCAGTGACTTTTTTTAACTTTTTTCAGCTTTTTTCAGCATTTTTGCAATAGCGTTTTTGAGCGTTTTTTTTTTTTTCTTCAATGGATTAAAAACGCTGGAAGACGTTGGTGAATGACGTTTTTGGGCGTTTTTGAGCGTTTTTTAGCGTTGGAGCGTTTTTGCAGCTGAAAAACGTCTCTCAGAACCTATTGGGCCTGGGTTTTTTTTTTTTTTTTTTTTTTTTGCAGCTTAAGAACGCCTATGCCACTTGCAGCTCAGAGACGCCTAGGTGGGCATGAAGCCATAGACTAACATAGACAGGCCTTTTTGAGCTGCAGAAAGGGCTCAGAAAAGCAGCTGTGGAGACGTCCGTGTGCATGGGGACTTAATACTATGGTTTAAACAATTGAACAGCACCAAGGAATGCTTAATGTACTTAAGGTAGTAACATAACTTCTGGAAAACGGGGACTACTCATATCTCATTAATTATTTCTATTATTGGATTGTGGGGAGGATGCCGGGTATGAGAACGGAACAAAAGAAATATTAGTAAAAATAAGTCAATTTAAGAAGGCTGGGAGATTTTTTTCATCATTAAGAGACCCCAATCAAGGGGTATTCTGGAAGGCAGCTTCGAAGATCTTATAAATCCAGCCATAGAAACAAACATGAAGGGGAAAACAACAAGAAGTGCGGGAGCAATACCGAAATCACCTAGGACCAGCCTAGGCCCAAGTCCAGGCCCTATGAACAGGTATATACAGCAAGGAATCGGAGAAGGAGAGAAACAAGTGGGTTCAAAGGGCAGACAAATAGATACAAAAGAGAAGGACAACAAGGATAAAAAAGGCCAGTATAAAGTACAAACACAAACCAGCCACCTCTCAGAACCCAGAATGGAGCCAGAAATGGGAGAGGAAGACAGAGGAAAGGAGGAAGGACAACAAGGGCCACAGTTGCCAACAAAACAGGATATGGAAAAAATGTTCGCGGCACTAGAGAATTCCCTAAAAGCAGAGATGTCAACACTCCATAAAGACGTGGGATATATGTTAAACAGAGTGGAAGAAGTAGAGATCAAAGTAGACCTACATCAAAAAAACATAAAGGAACTGGAAGAGGAAATAAAGAAACTAAAACGGGAACAACAGGAACAATCATATAAAATAGAAGAGCAAGAAAATAGAGATAAAAAGAAAAACTTGAGAATACGCGGGTTACCGGAAACAGAACAAGCAGAAAACCTAATAGAAAAAATGAACAATCTCTTCAACCAAATCTTGGGAAAGGATGCAACCAACATAATAGGAATAGAAAGTGTCTTTCGAGTAAAAAAACCTCAAAGGTTCTCAAGGGAAATACCTAGAGATGTAATAGTATGCTTCGAAAAATGGGAAGAAAAAAAACAGATCTGGATAAACCTAAAGAGGAAAACACAAATAGAGTTTGCGGAAGGTAAATTACAAATATTTCAAGATTTGTCTCAAGAAACGTTGAAAAGACGACGGACATTAAAACCATTATTAGGAATCCTCTGGGAGCAAGAAATTCAATACAACTGGGGTTTTTCAGCATGTCTAATAGCAAGGAAAAACGGAATAAGTGCGAGGCTAAGATATGTGGAGGAGATTCCGGACTTTTGCAACAAACTAAAAATCCCCTCCCCAAAACTGGAAAAATATGCAAATAGACAGGAGCGAATAACGGCAGGAGATGACCTGCAATGGCAATTAAATTCAAGGAACAGACATCAAGATGTGGAATCTCGAGGAAATTAATAACTGAGAAAATACCACACATTAGTGCAAGGGGCCTTAGAGTGGAAAGGGGGGGGGGCTGGGGTTGATGGGATGGGAAAAAAGGAAAGTAAAAGGATTGGTAAAACACAACAAAAATGCAGGGAGAGGGAGACAGGGACTCACGGAGTGGACAGGGGGTCGCCCTATTAGTGCTTAGGCGAGGGGGGAATAGGGTGTCTCACAGAGCTCCGCCTCACAATAAATAGAGCAGAGGGGGCAGGGCGTGCCCCACAAAACAAAGTAAAATGCTCTCAGCTCTAGAGAATATGGGGGTAAAAAACCCATATCAGAAAAAAGGGAGGGGGAGGGTGGGAGGAGGGAAAAGGGATGGAAGGAGGGAGGGGAGGGAAAGGTCTGATCCACATGAGTGGTTACATAGGCACACCTATTTTGAGACAAGAGATGAGGAGACCCCGTGCGTCCGCTGGGTGTCCCCTCCACCCGGCCTTCTAAGAGGACCGAGTGGGGGGGAGGGCTGGAGGACGGGCGGGGAAGAAAAGGCACAAGAATGGAAAACGTAAACAGCATAAAAATAATCTCCTATAATGTCCGAGGACTAAATTCCCCAGGGAAGAGAAACATCATTCTCCGAGAACTAGAAAAAAGTAAAGCAGAAATAATTTTCCTACAGGAGACGCATATAACCCAAAATTCAAATACCAAAATTTATTCAAGAAACATACCAACATGGTATCAAGGAGACTCGCCAATAAGAAGGGCCAAAGGAGTAGCCATCGGTTTAGGGAAAAATACACGTTTTCTAATAGATCAAAGGAAAATAGATCCGGAGGGTCGATATCTTTTTATTACAGGAACTATACAAGGGGTGAAATATACATTGGCTAATGTCTATTGTCCTAATAAGAACCCTAAAAAATATTTGATAGATATCATTAAAATACTAATGGAATTCAAACAAGGAAAATTAATACTAGCCGGAGACTTCAACTTCAGCATGGATAACAAAATGGACAGCACCTCAATAGTAAGGGACAAAGAGGTAAAACAACTAAAGAAATAAAAAGAATATTATATGAACAGCAACTAATAGATCCTTGGAGAATTCAGCACCCCAGCACAAAGGACTACACATTCTACTCAACAGTACACAAAAGTTACTCCAGATTGGATTACATCATGGTCGAACATAGAAACTTGGAAGAAATAGAAGAAACAAAAATAGGTATAATAACCGCCTCAGATCACAGCCCAGTAATGTTGAGAATGAAAATAAAAGGAGAAGTCTTTGAAAGGGGTCCATGGAGAATCAACAAAACTTTATTAGAAGACAGCGAGACCGAAAAAAGTATCATAGAAGAAATTAAAAGATATTTTGAGGAAAAAGATACACCAGAGGTATCGAAAGCAACAATATGGGAGGCGCATTAATCTGTTATTAGGGGCAAATTAATAGCCATAGGGGCAAGAAAAAAACAGGAAAGGAAAACAAACATGCAACAAATAATTAAAGAAATTTATGAATTGGAACGAAAACACAAAAATCAAGTAAACAACAAAATCTTCGGCCTATTATCTCAAAAGAGAGAGCAATTAGAAGACTGGATGGAACAAGAAGAAAGGAAGGAGTACAACAGAGTAGTACAAGAAAAATACAAATGGGGTAACAAACCAGGAAAATACCTAGCAAATTTGGTAAAAAAAAAGAAGTCTTTGAATTACATTGAGAAGATCAAAAATGAAAAAGGAGAAGTGGTAAATAAAACTACAGATATAGCGATAACATTTCAAAAATACTTCAGCTCCCTATATGCAATAAAAGGACAGGAAAGTTGGAAAGAAGCGAATACAAGAACAAAGAGGATACAAGAATATCTAAAAAAAGCAAATTTACCAAAAATAAAAATAGACCAACTAGAAGAATTGGAAAAAAATATTACTCAAGAAGAGGTAAAACTGGCATTAAAGGAAACTCCCGTAGGAAAAAGCCCAGGACCAGATGGGTTCACGGTCAAATACTATAAAAAATTTGAAGAACAGCTGACTCCAAAACTATTAGAATATATAAATTCCTTAGGGGAAGATGAAGAAATAAGAAGTGAATCGCTACTAGCTCATATTACAATACTACCAAAAGAAGGGAAAGACAAAGTTAACTGCTCAAGCTACAGGCCAATAGCCCTATTGAACGCTGATACGAAGCTGTACTCCAAGATCCTGACCACTAGGATAAAAAAACTAATCCCACAGTGGATCAACCCGGACCAGACTGGTTTTGTCCCGGGGAGAGAGAGGCGGGACAACAGCCTAAAATCATTACTGATGTTGCACAAGAAGGTGCAGAATGAGACCCCAGGGATGCAGAAAAAGCATTCGACAGGGTAGACTGGGGTTTCATGATGGATACATTGGGTATCGGGACAAAAATGATGAAGTGGATAACAAATTTGTATAATGGCCCGACAGCAGTCGTAAAAGTAAACGGTAGACTCTCTCCAAAAATTAAGATGCAGAACGGAACACGGCAAGGCTGTCCACTGTCTCCACTATTATACGTATTGGCTTTAGAACCATTACTAGCAACACTCCGCAATAACAAAGAGGTAGAAGGAGCGAGACTAGGAGGAAAAGAGCATAAGATCGCAGCTTACGCGGACGACATCTTATCCAACCCAAGAGTGTCACTCCCAAACATATTGAAAGAAATAAAAAAATACGGAGAACTGTCAAAACTTCAAAATTATTCCAATAAAAACGGAAATATTAAACATAGGACTAGAGAAAAGGGAAGTTCAGTTTTTACAAAAAGAATTCCCATTTATGTGGGTAAAAGAACTAAATTACCTTGGAATTAAAATAACTCCTAGAGTCGAAAAAATTTACCAGGCAAATTTCATCCCATTGATCAATGAGGTCAAAGAAGAAATGAAAAAGCTAAGAATACAGCCACTTTCATGGATTGGAAGAATAAATATGTTCAAGATGATGATACTACCCAAAATAAATTACAGATTACAGATGTTACCAGTAAAGATCCCGCAGAGCTTTTTTAAAATAATTAAAACAATTTTGTTAAAATACATATGGTTTAATAAAAAACCAAGAATCAAATACACGCTGATTACAAGGAAAAAGGAGCACGGAGGTCCAGATATAAGTAGGTACTATAAAGCCATAGTTTTGAGTTAGAGTGGACAAATGAGAAAAATGAAAAAAAATGGGTGGAAATGGAAAACATAATAAGCGGAGTCACATTACATAAGAATATTTGGATTCCACGGAAATATAGAACATTGGACACTGACACACACGAAATAACAAAAAATGTATTTAAATTTGGGACACCATTCACTTAAAGTATGAATGGAAATATAATTCACCACTATTAGCACTCACAGGATCGAATTTCTTCACCCCTGGGAAGGAAAATATTTGGAATTCAAGGAATACGTAACCCACAATTGAAAGATATCACTAGAAATGGCAAAATAAGAACACGAGTAGAAATAGAGGAAAGGAATGGATGGAAGATGAATGAATGGAATTATAATCAACTAAGGCACTTAGTAAGCACAATACCACATCCACTGAGAGACGAAACGAAATTAACCGCACTGGAAAAGCTATGTAGCAATGAAATACCATTGAAAAACGGAACATCAAAAATTTATAGTACACTGACAGATTTGGAAGCACAAGAAAGACCAGAATACATAAATCAATGGGAAAAAGAAATGAACTTAAAAATAGATAACCAAAAAGTGGAAAAAATGATAGAAATGGGATATAATAAGGCCTGGGACATGAAGACTAATGAAATGAATTATAAACTAGTATCAAGATGGTATATGACCCCAGTAAGAATACACAGATTTCATCAAGACAAAACCTCTTTGTGTTGGAGAAAATGTGGCCAAATAGCAACGATCATACACATATGGTGGGAATGCCCAATAATAATGGAGTACTGGAAGGAATTGTTAAATAACATAAAAGAAATAACTGAAGAAGAAATAGAACAAAACATCTGGACTTGCCTCTTCCATATCTATAATCAACCTAAGAAACAATATAGAAAATAAATAGTACCTAACCTCCTGAATGCGACCAAGGCCTTAATTTCCAAGAATTGGCTAAAAAGTGGAAAACCAGACATTAGAAACTGGCTAAAGGAAATAGATTATCACTACAAAATGGAAGGAGGAGAGAAAAGGGATAATAGTAGATGGGAAAGTTGGAAAAAATACAAAGTCTCAGACATTTATTTAGATAAGATAAAAGAAAGAATAGGTGCAGAGCCAAGTGGATAAATAAATAACATAAAGGAACGGACCAAACACAGGGGAGGGGGAGGGGGGTGGGGGGAAATAAGAGGGACTGAGAGAGAATAAGATAATAGTGGGTTCATATTTATAGGAGGCGTTTTGTCGTCGGTTTTTAAAATTATTAAATAATATCCTAGAAGGGAAAAACAATAAAGATGTGACGGAAACAATCCACAATGATGTGAAAAAGGAGAAGAGATAAAGTTTGACATATAAAGTTGGAATAATGTCTCTCAGAAAAATTTTCGCTGAAGTGGAAAAAAAAAAAAAAAATCATACATTATGGCTGATGAAAATTCCAAAAGGACAATTTATTAGACTCAGCAGAAACTGCACGGAAAAAACTGTTTATAAACAACATGCTGAACTAATTGAAGAATGTTTCATCAAGAAGGGCTATAAAAGAGCTTTCCTACAACAAACGATAGAAGAAGTTACATAGTTACATAGTTACATAGTTAGTAAGGTTGAATAAAGACACCAGTCCATCCAGTTCAACCTTAGTGAGTGTGAGTGCGTGTCTACAATTGTCCCTATCCCTGTACATTGCATCTCATTAAGATGCTCATCTATTATATTACTATTTTTTTAAGGTACCCACATAGATAGGTACCCACAAGTTGAAAGCATCGAAAGAGAAAACCTATTAAGAAACAAAGAAAATGTTTCATTATTTATTTTTATTTTCATTTTTATTTTATTTATTATTTTTTAAATGTTACCTTAATTTTAATTTAATTTTTTTTTAATTTTTATTATTTTTATTTTATTGTTATTTTTATTTTCATATAATTTATTCATATTTTATTTTATTTTTATTATATTCCCTGCTCTTAGTTAATGGTTACCTCTTAGCCATTTACTTTGGACGATTTGTGTCACTCTTATGCCACGTACACATGGTCAGAATTTCCGACAACCAATGTTCGATGTGAGCTTGTTGTCGAAAATTCTGACCGTGTGTAGGCTCCATCGGACATTTTTTGTTGGAATTTCCGCCAAACAAAATTTGAGAGCTGGTTCTAAAATTTTCTGACAACAAAATCTGTTGTCGTAAATTCCTATTGTGTGTACACAATTCCGACGCACAAAATTCCACGCATGCTCAGAATCAAGCAGAGAACTGAACTTCTTTTTCCTTGGCTCGTTGTACGTCACCACATTCTTGATGTTCGACATTTCCGACAACATTTGTGCAACCATGTGTATGCAAGACTAGTTTGAGCCAACATCTATAGGAAATAAATCCAGGATTTTGTTGTCAGAATGTCCGATCATCTGTATGATTGGACAAAATTTGAGAGCTGGTTCTCAAATTTTCCGACAACAAAATCCGTTGTCGTAAATTCCGATTGTGTGTACACAATTCCGACGCACAAAATTCCACGCATGCTCGGAATCAAGCAGAAGAGCCGCACAGGCTATTGAACTTAATTTTTCTCAGGTCATTGTACATGTTGTACGTCACCGTGTTCTTGACGTTCCACATTTCTAACAACATTTGTGCAACCATGTTTATGCAAGACAAGTATGAGCCAACATCCTTCGGAAATAAATCCAAGATTTTGTTGTCGGAATATCCGATCATCTGTACGTGGCATTATACCAATTGTCCATTTGGGTATTAAGTAAGAAGTCTCCACTGAGTCGGTATGGTTTCTATAGACAACATTTGTTTACATATGTCTGCTCGCTGTTTATCTACACAATGCCTGGAAGCTTTGAAGTTTTTGTATGTGGTTTCTATGGTTAGTACTGGTGTATTTAATCCGGCCATTTACCCTCTACAGCTGCAGTCATTTTTTCTGTTCCACTGAGATATTTGGAGCAGAGAAGAAGGAAGCACAGATTGCCACGAAGGCCTCATGTACACTGATGCTGGTAAACGGACGTTTAGAAGGAGTTGGGCATTTTTTTCAGCTGCCTCTGAATCTCTTCTCTATGTTATCTTATTATTAGATGTACACAGGGTCATTTATAGTCGTTTCTAGGCAGTTGAGTTTATAAGCCTTTTTTGAACACAAAAAAATGGGTTCAGACAGATGTTCAGAGGCATTTGAAACCCCAAATGCCTGTAACAGCTTGTAAACGCTGCTAAATGCGGTAACTTGTGTTTAGCAGCATTTCGTTTACAGACGTTTTCCTTTTTGTTTTTTTTTACAAACCCTTCTAGACGCAAAGGCGGCATGTAAACACCGCTAAATGGATGTTTTTAGATGCCGGTTTCTAGCTGTCAATTTAAATTGTTCAGGAGAGGTTAACCAGTAGCCGCCCGCCCACTGTCATATGACAGCGGGACGAGGCAGCTCTTGTTCTGGGCCGTCGTCATGTGATGACAGCCCAGCCCACCACGTCACTGGGGACCCGATGTGCATGCCCAGCGGCTGCGATGTCCGACGGGCACCCGTGATTGCCCAGTAACTGAGCAGGACCGTGGATCTGTGTGTGTTTAAACACACAGATCCACGTCCTGTCAGAGGAGAGGAGACCGATGGTGTGTCCCTTGTACACAGGGATGCCGATCGGTCACCTCCCCCAGTCAGTCCCCTCCCCCCACAGTTGGAATCACTCCAAGGACACACATTTAACCCCTTGATCACCCCCTTCCCTGCCATTCACTGCTAATTTACACAGTAATCAATGCTTTTTCATAGCACGGATTTCTGTATAAATGTGAATGGTCCCAAAAATGTGTCAAAAGTGTCCGATATGTCCTCCGCAATATCGCAGTCATGATAAAAATTGCAGATCGCCGACATTACTAGTAAAAAAAAAAATAATAAAAATGCTATAAATCTATCCCCTATTTTGTAGACGCTATAACTTTTGCGCAAACCAATCAATATACGCTTATTGCAATTTTTTTACCAAAAATATGCAGTACATATACATATTGGCCTAAACTGAGGAAAAAATTTATTTAAAAAAAATAATTGGATATTTTTTATAGCAAAAAGTAAAATATATTGTGTTTTTTCAAACTTGTCCCTCTTCTTTTGTTTACAGCGCAAGGAATAAAAACCGGGGCGTGTCCGGAAGTCGAGGTGGGTGGATGTGCTACAGAGGAGCTCCGCCGAGCCCTCTGCAATCCATTACCATCCGGAGCACCTGCAACATAAAATCTTTCCCCAAATCTATCCCACGATTGCCGGGTACTGGCTACACTGCTCCTGGGGTCATTTGACCAGCTCCGCCGGCGGATCGAGATACTGGCAGGCCTTACTGGCGTGGATACTGGCGGCCAGGCACTAGAAGCTGGCCACCATCTTGTGGCCTACAAGACAGCCAGCATCCCCGGCCTCATGTACTGCGATCGGCGGTGCGGAGGGCAATCGGCCGGCCTGTAGCCCAGACTGCTGAATCCAGAGGCTGACCGGACTGAGTGGGGACCCAGGATACCGCAGAAGCTTCCGTGGAAATAGGCCTTAGACACCCGCGGCCTACAGCAGATCTGAGGCCTGTGAGGCCTCCAGCACCACTGGACCAGAGTACCGTGATCAGTACCGTGGTACAGGGGACACCCAGCTCATCATCATATGCAGTGGACACCCCTGCACTGACCTCAGAGACTCAGGTATCAGTTTTTTTCTCTTGATTGGGGACAGCCGACACCGGTCGCCATCTTGCGGCCTAACAGTGAAGACGGGCCAACACTTTAACAAGTCATAATTAGACTGTGCTCCCCTCCCTGTACCTCCGCGCATACAGCACTTAGGATCTACATCCACGCTAAAAGGGAGACACTGCTGCTCTCTGCCCCCCCCCAGTCCCCCCCATTTTTGTGGAAGCAGGGGTTCTGATAGAGAGCAATCAACCATGGATGGCTGAAGCCACACACCCCTGAGTCCCGTGCCATCCCGACAGCTACAGGCTATCCCCACAATATAGCACACCTGCATTTTACATGGCGGCAGCTAGCTCACACTCCTCGGAGCTTGCTGACCCACAACAAGGCACCATACAGAGGTATCTACTCAGAACAGCGCCGACTGATCCCCGGACCCCTAAAGATAAAATGGCGCCCGGCCGCAACCCGGGGAGGACCAAGCCACCCACCGCCACTCCCGCAGCAGCCTGCATGACAGAAGACACAAATGAGAAACTCCAAGATTCCAGAGGAGAGACATCAGCCTCCTCTACAAGGTCAGTCACATCGCAAGACACAGACACCGGGGAATTCCAGACAACCCCTCATCCCTTGTCGGGAGTACCTATTAGAACAGAAGCCACAGCCCTCCTCTCTGCCTTCAGAACTGATTTCGAATCATGGTCAAGCAAGATGGAGGATTCCCTACAAGTAGAGCTAAGCGCTCTGAGACAAAAAGTCACAGCTAATGAGGAAGCGGTATCGGTCTTAGCTACTGCTCAAGATGACCATGAGGCATGTATAACAGCTCTTGAATCTGCATCCGCGACACATCTCCGTCACCTACACCACCAGCAGCTCCGCATAGAAGACAGCGAAAATCGCAGTCGCCGAAATAATATTAGACTGCAAGGTCTACCTGAGGCAACATCGGGAGCAGAACTGAAACCCACTGTCATATCCATCTTTAATAAAGTGCTTGGCAGAGAGGCAGCATCACCAATTGAATTGGATCGTGTTCACAGGGTAGGTGGGCCGGGGGTGCCAGAGATGGACGCCCCCACGATGTTCTATGTCGGGTCCACTACTACACCTTAAAAGAGGAGATCATGCGAAAAGCATGGAACATGGGCTCAGTGGACTTCTTTGGAGCCTCTATCCACCTATACCCTGACTTGTCTCGCAATACGCTATACATGCGTCGAGTGGTTCGCCCTCTACTAGACCTTATAAGGCAAGCCGGTGCCTCCTATACATGGGGTCACCCCTTCAGCATCAAGGTGACACGGGGAGACAGCAGGTTCACGCTCTCTGATCCGGACCAACTACCTGACTTTTTCCTATTTATTGAACAAGAGCCAGTAGACGCCTTGAACTGGCTAGACCCTCCAGACGATAGTCCGAGACAGCTGAGACCTGGTCCACTCCCACAGCGCCGCAGACGACCTAGATCTAGATCAGTCTCTTCTGGTCCAGGGATGAGACGACCTACCTCTCCAGAAGATTAACTTGGACGTTGGTAGGAGATGGACGGCTTGTGTTGTTTTGCAAAGTTACTCTCATTTTTGAACTGTGCTTTTCTACCCTAAAGCCTGAGACTCCCCGAAAACTGGGTTAAAGATGTAGGGAAAGCAGGGCTTGGACCTATTGGCTCTCTTCCTGCTCTTTGCCAATTTATTATTTGGCTGGGGTTCGGGAGAGAACATAGCCTATGGTCACCTTGGGACTCTCACTATGAAGGGCGCCAGGTAATGCTACAATACACCAACATTTTTTTATAAAATGTTCTGCTTTGTGTCAGATTGTTCCCTCTCACTCCCTCCCTCTGTAGCGTGCGGTGGGGGGGGTGGCGGGAGTGGGGGATGCTACCCAGAAGAGAGGTTTGGCCTCTAATCTTAATAAATCTCCGCCTCAGGAGAATGTAAGTTTAAAAGGTGCCACACATGGAGAGATTAGGTGCCTCCTCGGGTGGATCCCCCGCCCTCCCTATTCCCCCTATGCACATATTATAGTTTTGGCTAAATGATCTCTCTACAAGTGGGAGCCAATGTAATTACAATTTATTTTCTATATAATCCCAGGTTAACTACTTATATCTGCTGTTTATATTTAGTTGATTGTTCTCATCTGTTCTCGTTAAGATGCCTTATGCTTCATGTTTCGCATATGTTTTACATGTTCAGTGTGCTACATACACTTTATACATGCCTGATTCGCTGTTGGGATCGCGGCTCAGGCCCACTCATTTCGACCTTCCCCCCAAAGTAGGACAGGCACTGTCTGTGCCTAAAGCGTGATATCTCACGCAGTGTTTTGCGTTAGCAAACGCATTAGTTTTTCGGACACATTTTTTAGGTGTCCTTTCATTTACACCTTACTTCTTCCATTATCCTTGCACTCTTCTCTTTCTTCTCTTTCCTTTCTTTTTCTTTTCTCTTCTTATTCTCCCACCTCCGTACTTCACCCCGTCTCCCCATCCTACCCCGAACTGTTCTGCATACTTCTTCTCTATCTCTTATTGCTTTTTCTCCTATACAACCTCTAGTGCTCCAGCATGGCTCACACGGTGACCTCACGCCCCCAATTGAAATTTTGTTCATACAATGTAAACGGGCTGAACATCGATTCAAAACATGGGCAAATACTATACCAGATGCACAAAAGACGAGTCAACGTACTTTTGTTGCAGGAGACCCACTTTCACTCTGAATCCACCCCTTCCTGCTCCAGTAGATCCACAGTACCAATCCAGCACAAAAATCTAAGGAAGTATCTATTAAACACTCCCTATTGAACTGCTCGATCATATGGCAGACCCCCAGGGCAGGTACGTTTTTGTGAAAATCTCTCTATGGGGGACTAAATTTACAATAGCTAATCTATACTTGCCTAATACACACCAAGTCCCATCGGCCTTGCAGTATTTAAAGATCTTGGCGGGTTTCACAGAGGGTAAGCTCATACTCGGGGGGGACTTCAATACACCCCTGGATCCACTCTTGGATTCATCGACATTCCGGTCCTCTATATCCTTTCCTAAATTACGGGCCCTAAAACGTGCCCTCTACAATATGCATCTTGTAGACATATGGCGGATACTGTACCCAGAATCATGAAACTACACAAACTTTTCCAACATTCATCAATCATACAGTCGTCTAGACTATTTCTTAGTCGACCACAGCTGCTTAGATTGGTCCCCAAATTGTGAAATAGACCCTATGGTTTGGTCCGACCACTCTCCTATATTTCTGAAACTTACAGTCCCCTCTACCCCTATAAAAGAATGAAGGGTAAGGAGACTTGCGGTTGGGTCACAAATATGAGCATGGAGATGTTAGTAACTTTAAAGTCAATCATAGTAAGTCAGAAATACTCAATATTTCACTCCTAGAAGCAGCTCTCCAACAGCTTACGTCTTCCTTCCCTTTTAAGACAAACTCCACATCCACATAACATACGTTATCTAGGAAATCTAGGAATTCACATCCCAACATCCCAATGCTTCCCAACTATTTACCAGCAACTTTACCCCTCTACTTCTTAGAACATAAGCGGATCTGACTGCATACACATCTAAACAGCTTTCTTGGTTGGATAGGGTGAATGTTTTAAAGATGGATGTCCTCCCTCGATTCCTCTATCTCTTTTAAACCATTCCTATTCACATTTCCACCCCGTTTTTCAAAAGGCTTCGTCAGATTTTCTCTAAATTCATATGGCAAGGAAACCGCCCCAGGATCAAATATGACACAATGATTCTTCTGAAGGCCCCGGGGGGGAGCGGGGGTCCCGGATGCCTCTTACTACCATAAGGCAGCGGTACTCACACATATTGTGGATTTGTTTCATCACCCTTCCTCCAAGCTCTGGCTTCAATTAGAGAAACATCTCAATGAGGTTGATCTTTGCGCCCTGCCGTGGATACCTACGGCTCGGCGTAAGGACGGTTCCCTCTCTACTGCTCTCACTCATCAGACTCTTCAGATATGAGACCGACTGCTATTAACGAGTAAATTATCTAAACCTCGGGGCCCGATGACTCCTCTCTTTGGGACTCCGGCTTTCCCTCCGGTGGAGGATGAAGAGAGATTTGGACCCTGGAATAGGGATAGTCATAGACGTTTAGCACAGGTATTACGCGCTGACCCATCTTTGAGACCAGACCTACCCCCCCGGACGTGTCTGGGGCCCCCAATCATGTGGTTACAAAGGAGTCAATTAATGTCATACATACGTACTTTCTCCCCATTTCAGAAATCCTGGATGACCTGACAGACTTTGATGAGCTGCTCTTACAACCAGACCCGCCAACACATGTAGTATCACTGTTATATTCCCTTCTATTGAACATATCTACCCCTGACCTTCCAACATACACGCAGAAATGGGAAACAGACCTACAGCATGCCATCTCCCCTGCCGATTGGCAAAAAAGCTTTATCCTAACGCATAGGATCTCTTTGGCAACTAAGACTTAAGAAAAAGGGTTCAAGTTATTAACAAGGTGGTACAGATGCCCGGTGACTATCCAACGGTTTAACCCCTCTCTACCAGATACTTGTTGGAGATGCCTGTCCTCTAGTGGGACAATGCTTCACATCTGGTGGGTCTGCCCTCCAATTCGGAAACTTTGGCAAAAGGTCTTTGATCTATACAGCAGGCTGATGGCGACCTCAATTAAGCCCACACCAGAGATAGCCCTACTATCTATGCTTCCGGGCCCACTCAAGCTGATTAAAAAAGACATACTGCGCCACTTTTTGGCTGCAGTCAGGACAGTGATCCCCAGACATTGGAGAACAATGGATGTGCCTTCCTTGGGTGATTGGGCTGTCGATGTGGATCGGATAAGGGATCTGGAGCGCCTGCTGGCGCAGGAAGCGGGGAAGGAGGAACAGTTCTCCACCACCTGGACCTCATGGTCGATGTCTTGTTACTCCGATGACTTCCCCATATGAGTCAGGGATGCCCCATCTTCTCCCACCGAGTAGCCATGCTGGGGTGCTACACACTTTTGTAGCCACCCCTTACCTCTCTACATGATATCATTCCTTCCTCTCTTTCTGTTTCCTTCTCTCTATGTACTGAACCAGACACTCAAATATATAAACAAAGATCATATGCCCAGAATTGCTCAATAACATGAATATTTATAATAAATGATTAAATGATCCCTAGAGCGTTCCAGCCTAAGTAGGAGGAACCTCCTGATGACACTAAAGCGCAAAATTACAAAGGTGGATATAGGATGGTTCCCCCACGCATGTTATTCTACTATTACATTAAAGTCCTCTATATACAATGTGATAATAAAGTATTTCACCAGAAGCTGTATACCAAAGCATATATTTCTGTGCGTATATAGTAAAGGTTCCCCGTACTGTTCTGTGTATAATTTATGCAATGTTATACTGTAAAGTACTTTATCTTTCTGATATACCCTTTTATTTAAATAAACTAAGATTGAAAAGAAATAAAAACCACAGAGGTGATCAAATACCACCAAAAGAAAGCTCTATTTGTGGGAAAAAATAATAAAAATTTCATTTGGGTACAGCGTTGCATGACCACGCAATTGTCATTCAAAGTGTGACAGCGCTGAAAGCTGAAAAATGGCTTGGGCAGGAAGTAGGTGTTCGTGCCTGTTAGGCAAGTGGTTAAACAACGTCTCATGTACATGCAGCCTAAAGCCCCGTACACATGAGTGGAATTTCTATCAAAAGAAGTGTGATGGGAGCTTTTGGTCGGATGTTCCGACCGTCTGTATGCTCCATCCAATTTTTTCTGTCTGAATTTCCGCCAGCAAAAGATTGAGAGCTGGTTCTCTATTTTTCCGACAGAAAAAGTTCTTGACGTAAATTCCATTAGTCTGTATGCAATTCCGACGCGCAAAAAAACATGCATGCTCGGAAACAATTCAACGCATTCTCGGAAGCATTGAACTTCATTTTCTCGGCTTGTCGTAGTGTTGTACGTCACCGCGTTCTTGATGGTCGAGAGTTCAGAGAACTTTTGTGTGACCGTGTGTATGCAAGGCAAGCTTGAGCAGAATTCCGTCGGAAAAAGCATCCAAGATATTTCCAATGGAAATTCCGCTCATGTGTACGGGGCATTAGGATTGTTATCTGGATGCATGACTAGGATCATTGGGGTCTATCTTGGAGGTGAGAGGCTAGAACACATGGGGTGTGGATTGTAAAAGTGATCTACAAGCATTCATCACGTTATTTTTTTTTTTTTACACACTGCACACATTACTTCTCTCTCCCTCCTCTTATGCACTAATTTCCACAGTTGAAGAGACTATTAATTATTTGTGAAGTTTTCCACACAGTTTTCTACAATTTGGTCTATCATTGTTATTTGAACTTCACATTATGCATCATTTTGCACTTTGATTGAATTTAAGCAACTTTTTTTTGCACATTGTATTGTGACATTTTTTGAAGATTGCACTTATTGGATATTTACAAATGTATATATATAGCAATGTTTCACTTGATTGCTATTATATAATTTTGGTGCTGGTGACACTATAAAAGTCTAGCAGCTATATACATTTATTACACTTTTTATCTATTTATTCTTATTCAACACTTCGAGTAGCTCACAAGTACCCCACTTATTTATGTAGTAATGACAGTTCAGAAAAATTGGCTTGAAAGCTAGTGCTCTTGTGCTTCCCTTGTGCCTCCTTTTTGTTTTGTTTTACATTAAATGTGATCATCCTATGATCGCTAGATTCCAAGTTGTCCCATATTTCCACATCTGAGATCAGACTAGGATGGTTCATAATTAAAAAATCTAGTTTGCTGAATCCACCAGTGGCGGCCCGTGCATTGTGGTTGCACAGGCGCCGCCCCCTATCCCTGCTGCCGCCTCCCTATCCATGGGCCTGGCCCCTTTATGGATGCCGCACGCATGGATTCCTATGGCGGGGGCGGGAGGGGGTGTATTTTTTTGAAGCACCTGATTAGAGCCAGATGATCTAAAAGGCTGCAAAAAAGGGTGGGCTTGTGGCAAAGTTGTGTCCCGCGATCCACTCGTGGGGGGGTGTGTGAGCGGGGTGTCCCGGGAGGGACACTGGCAGCATATGATGGGCACATTGGCAGCATATGATGGGCAGACTGGCAGCATTTGATGGGCACACTGGCAGCATATGATGAGCACACTAGCAGTATTTGATGGGCACACTGGCAGCATATGATGGGCAAACTGGCAGCGTTTGATGGCACAGTGGCAGCATTTAATGGGCACATTGGCAGCGTTTGATGGGCACAGTGGCAGCGTTTGAGGGCACAGTGGCTGCGTTTGATGGGCACAGTGGCAGCATTTGAGGGCACAGTGGCAGCATTTGAGGGCACAGTGGCAGCGTTTGGGCACAGTGGCAGCATTTGAGGGCACAGTGGCTGCGTTTGATTGGCACAGTGGCAGCGTTTGATGGGCACAGTGGCTGCAATTGATGGCACAGTAGCAGCGTTTGAGGGCACAGTGGGAGCATTTGATGGGCACAGTGGCAGTGTTTGATGGGCACAGTGGCAGCGTTTGATGGCACTGTGGCTGCAATTGATAATTTTTTTTCAAAATTTTTTGCGCCCCACCAAAAATTTGGAGCACTAGCAGCCACTGGCATCCACCAATTGGAGCATGAAGTTGTCCTGTAAGACAGTCATGAAATGACGGCCTGTTAATGAGTGAGCTGTGCCCTCAGTCAATATCGGGATAATTGAAGTCTCCCATTATGATGACAATTCCCTGCCTTGCTGCCATTTTTTGATTGGCTGATTGGCCAGATAGTGTGTCAGCGGCTCCCCAGGACCGCTCCCACCCAGAGACACACAGCCGACATCTACATGAGGCTTATCGAGGCTCCAGCTGCGGCTAACACACGGCGCTCATGGATCCCTAAATAGAGTCTTTCCGGCGGTCCTCCTGAACTCCTGTGACACTGCATGTGGAAGCTCCCACCCGTTCTAGCACTCTGCAAGTACTCCAACATTTTTCACACAAGTTTTTAGTGTAGTTTTATACTTATATATACTTATTCCTAAGCTGTTTAAAGCATTGGCTTGGCACTTCTCTATACTTCTTTTGCCTTGCTGCCATTTCTAACTGTGATAGTGGGTCCCGCTCCTCCTCCTCCTTCAGGTTAGGTGGCCAATAACATACCCCCATTATTAATTTCCCTCTTACTTCTTCTCTTTGAAGTTCTATCCATACTGATTCCACCCCCCCGTCCCATTCACAATGTCACTACTCTCTACCACCCTTGTATCATTTTTTACATATAGACACACCCCACCCCCTCTTCTACCTTCCCTGTCTTTCCGATACATGGGATATCCCTGTATATTTGCCAACCAATCGTGTGAGCTGTCAAACCAAGTTCAGTTATTCTACAAACTCTAAGTCCTCCTCATGTAATAGCAGCTCCAGTTCCTCCATTTTGTTAGCTAGGCTCCTAGCATTTGTGTATACTCCTCTCAGCATTGTATGGGTGCATATTAACTTCCTCTTCATTTTCCTCGGGCTTTGTTTTCAAATTGTCCTTGCATTCACCCCATGATTAGAAGTTACAGCTGTAGTGTCACTACTGGCTGCATTTTTACCCTCTGTCCCTTGCTTTGCTGCCAGCTATTGCTTCCTCTGACTCCCTCCTCCCCCACAATACCTAGTTTAAAAGACCCTCGATTTTTGTGGCCATCTTACTTCCCAATAGGGCTATACCATCTTCATTAAGGTGCAGCCCGTCCTAACTAAAGAGCTGGTAACCGACTGAGAAGTCAGCGCAGTTCTCCAGGAACCTGAACCCCTCTTTGCTACACCAATTCCTCATCCACTTGTTCAGTTCCCTAAGCTTCTGCTGCCTCTCTGGTGTGGCTCGAGGCACAGGTAGTATTTCAAACTACCTTGGAGGTCCTTTTCCTCAATCTATTCCCTAAGTCCCTGAAATCATTTTTAGGAATCTCCACCTTCCTCTCACTTTGTCATTGGTGCCAATGTGAACCATGACTGCTGGGTCCACTGGGTCCACACTACCATGACCGCTGGGTACACATAAAAACGCAGCATTTTATTGTGCAGGCTAGTGTAGTGCAATCACCTGCAGGGAGCTTCAGAGCATGCCACTGCTTGTTTGTTTTTTTTTTACTTTATCTGAAGGGTCACTTTATAGTGACACTGCATTCATGCCTCTGTACAGCAGTGCTATGCATTGCATGGCTCTATAGTAATATGTGATGCCATCCAGAAATGCTGCATTTTTCTAAACCGCACAAAACACCATGATTGCCATGTGAATTGTGCACATAGTTTTATATGCAATGACCAGTGTTTATTTAGTGCAGAAAAATGCAGGTCAGTGCATATATTTTGAAGAAGCCCTAAAGCAAAACACTTTAGCACAATGCCAGAGTTTATCAGAAGTACTGCATTTTGAGCATTATCTCCATGTCATTTTTTTCCATTTCCATAAGGAAGCATTTCATTTCATGCTATTAAATTGAAACAAAATGATAAAAGATTTATGTACCCGTAAATAAACACAAATGTCACAGGGGAAAATGTTAAAATTTCATAACATGCAAATATATGCAAATAAAGGAAAAAATAACAATTTTTCTTGCCATATAAGTGACAGTGTACTGTGATTTACATTGATCTAAGCAACCAAGAATTCAGAAATCAAGACTAACTGTCCAACTACATTGTTGCTATGATATATATTTGGAGAAACATGTTTTATGAGAGCTTTATAACTTTCTAACAGAAGAGTTATAGATGTAAATATTTAGGTAGAATACATAAACTTTTTTACAAGTCAACACAAAAGGTGAGCCGGAAGGGTATTGGGTTCTTATTATTCTTTTTTATTTTTTACAAAGAATACCTGTACATATTGTTAAGGGTCCAGTCACACCTGACAAGTCCATTGCAGATGCATGCATTAACATATGATATGTTGGGCATTAACCACTTTAGATCCACCCTATAGCAGTTTTACTGCTACAGGGCAGCAGCTGTGCACCAGATCATGTATACATACGTGATCTGACACTTCCAGGTAGGGCCGCAGGCAGCTCGCTTCCACTGTCCATTGGTACCCATCATTGAGGTGTTCTTTTACAGGATTGCCATGGATATTGTGGGTCCCTTGGTTAAGTCCGCTAGGGGGGCACCAGTATATCCTGGTTGTCTTGGACTATGCCACCCGGTATCCAGGGGCAATCCCATTAAGGAAACCGTGAGCTAAGAGTATTGCTAAACAGCTTTCTCTTATATTTTCATGTGTGGGTATTCCTCGGGAGCTGCTAACTGACCAGGGCACGCCCTTCATGTTGAAGGTTACTAAAGATTTATGTAAAGTGTTTAAAATTAATCACTTATGCAAGAAACCAAGGAATTTCTGCTAAGAAAGAGGGAGTTCTTCTCTGATCTTCCAGGGGTAACTTCAGTAATAAAGCATGATATTGTGACCGAGCCAGGGGTGAAAGTTAACTAAAAAACCTTATCGCATCCCAGAAGCTCGACACCAAGTAGTCTCAGAGGAAATAAGGAGGATGTTGGATCTTGAGGTAATAGAAGAATCCCATAGTGAGTGGTGTAGTTCAATCATCCTTATTTCCAAACCGGATGGAAGCATGCGATTTTGTAATGATTTCCGAAAGTTAAATGAGGTGTCAAAGTTTGACGCTTATCTAATGCCCAGGGTGGATAAATTAATTGAGTCTCTAGGACATGCTCGATATATCACCACCCTCGACCTTATGAAGGGGTATTGGCAAATACCACTTACAGAACGTGCAAAAGAGAAGATAGCCTTTTCCACTCCTGAAGGCAACTGGCAGTACAAGAGGATGCCATTCGGCCTACATGAGGCCCCAGCCACTTATCAGAGGATGATGGATAGCATCCTTTAACCCCACCAAGCCTATGCATCTGTGTATTTAGATGATGTGGTAAGTTTTAGTGCAGACTGGGATAGCCACTTATCTAAAGTGCAGGCTGTTATTAACGCCCTGCATGGTGAGGGTCTGACAGCCAGTCCTAAGAAGTGTGCTGTGGGATTAGAGGAGGCCTGGTATCTAGGGTACATTATTGGCAGGGGGATAGTAAAACCCCAAGTCACAAAGATCCATGCAATCCAAAGTTGGCCGAGACCGCTGAATAAAAAACAGGTCAGGGCATTTTTTGGGATTAGTAGGCTATTACAGAAGGTTTGTCCCCAATTTTGCTACATTGGCCGCTCCCCTTACAGATCTTACCAAGGGGGGAAAGTCGTCAGTGGTAACTTGGTCCCCAGAAGCTGAGAAAGCTTTCCAGAACCTAAAGACAGCTCTGTGTAACAGCCCTACCTTAATCACCCCAGATTTCACACAGGAATTTATAGTGCAGATGGATGCTTCAGAAGTGGGATTAGGTGCAATGTTGTCCCAAGTGGTGAGTGGGGAGGAACACCCCATAGCGTTCTTAAGCAGAAAATTGACCCCTGCTGAAAAAAGGTACGCCATTGTAGAACGGGAATCTTTAGCCATCAAATGGGCTCTTGAAAATGTAAAATATTATCTGTTAGGGCGACAGTTTAGGCTCCTAACTGACCATTCCCCACCCAAATGGATGGCCTAAAAAAAGGAGAAAAATGCAAGAGTTACCAGATGGTTCTTGGCTCTACAGAATTTTAAATTTTTAGTAGAACATAGACCAAGTAGCCAACAAGCTAATGCTGATGCCCTCTCTAGAGTTTACAGTCTGTTTGCCCAAGGTGCTCAACCCCCCGAGTTTGAGCAGAGTGGGGAGATATGTAGTGGGGTGCCTGTGAAACAAGGTAAAATGAAAGGAAAAGTAATTGATGGGATATATGTTCCTCCACAGATTCTTAGATTTACAATCTAAGGTAATACCAGCAAAGACTTCAGGGTAAAGAAGGATAGTTCTTTACCCTGTATTGGTAAAGACCGTTCCGGGGCTGGTTTTATTGGGAGTCAGATAGAGCTCTGGATGGGACAGACTCCCAAGTCCGTGGACCGCAGTTTAATGTTTTCCTTACAGATCTTGATTAAGGCAGCTGGTCCTAGCTCTCAGAGAGAGAGTGTGTGTCTCCATGTGAGGAGGAATCTAGGAGCATGGCTGCAAAACCCTGACTTTGGATACAAGTATTTGCATTTGTAAAGTCTCTTACTACATAACCAAGAACTGGTCAGACTATGGACACAGTAAGGCTCGGTAGAGCAGAAGGTTATTTTTGTTTGATGGCAAGATGCCTTTTTCTTCTGTTTGGAAATATCCTGTGCATTAAACATGGTGTTTTCCTAAAGAGACTGTGAGTTTGTCCCTGCATTGAGTCTGATCCCCTCCCCTACAATATGTTGTATAGACAGACAGATAAATAAATATATATATATAGATAGAGAGATAGAGAGAGATACTATATAGATATATGGATGTATGGATAAAAAAAAAGAATCAGGGGGGCGTGGCCTGGACGGAGACCATGATGGCAGCATAAGCCGAGAGCTCCTGTGATCCGGGGACAGATCTTAGCTTGACGGGGAGCCCACATCTCGATTTCAGCATGAGCAGATCCACCCGGAGCTCCTCAACGTCTCGTATCACATTAGACCCAGGTACGCAACTCAGTAGGAACATCCCTGACATATTTCGTACCCAAAAACTGTCCGCACACGCGGCCTCGCAGGCCCAGGCGCAGGCCCCTCTCCTACTGAACGGCCCGACATGCAGACCATGGGTACTCTTACTCCCACAACCGACTCCGGACGAACACACATGCTAAACCTGTTCGACCTGGAAAAAGTAGCATCGGACATTAAAAGCACGGTGACAGCAGCTATTGCTGACCTAAAATCGGACATGCAGGCGATTGCACACCGCATTGACACGGTAGAACAAACAACCCTGACTCACGCAGCAGCCATCCGCCAGGTCCAATCTGCCTATGATTCACAACTCTCCCAAATGTTTGACCTCCACAGGCATGTGGAAGACCTCGATAATCGCAGCCGCCGGCATAACATAAGAGTAAGGGGGATACCTGAAAGTATTGATCCAAACTCAGTACAGCAAACTCTATGTACACTATTCAATGATTTAATAGGAAGACCTGCAGACTCACCCATTGAAATGGAAAGGGCCCACTGTGCTCTACGCCCCCAGCCCAGGGAGAACGAACCACCCAGAGATATTGTGTGTTGCCTGGTGAACTTTCCCCTTAAGGAGGAAATCCTACGGAAAGCCAGGGAAAGAGGTCGAGTAATTTTTAATGGGGCTGAAGTAAAGCTATTCCTGGACTTGTCACAGATTACACTACAAAACAGAAGAGCCCTAAGACCCTTATTGGATGCACTACGCGCTAGGAACATCCAATATCGCTGGAAATTTCCCTTTGCCCTATCTGCGTCCACCAGGGGACGCTCTGCCATCCTCCGCACACCAGATGACCTGAAGAATTTCTGTGATCAGCTCGATCTCCCACGGATCGAGCTTCCGGAATGGTATGACCTCTTCTTTCTCTCGGAACCATGGCATCCGGTTACCCTCAATCCATCTCCGAAAGCACCACGCCAGAGATCACGTAGACGCAAGGCAGGATCGGCATCCCCGAAAGCACACTCATCTCGTCGAGACCTCTACCAACGAAGTCCTGCTCGTGCTCCGGTGTCCCCCCCGGGACGCAATCATCCGGAAGATTGACTATACCCACTCAGCCATGTCGCAACAGCAGTGAGTTTTTGATTTAACCCCCGATGCACACTGCCCCTTCATCTTATACTGTGTACTAAGCTATGCATCAAGAATGCAACCACTTGATATCCCCTGGCACTTCTCATCCTCACCTGACTCGCCCCTACCCAGCTTTACCATTTTATTATACACAGGAATTTCTTCATATCTCACAAGCTGGTCAAGTCTGCATCTGGAAAATAACATTCAGGAATCGAAGGATCAGATCCTTAATTTTTTTCCATGGTACTCCCATCATCCCAAATCGTGCCCCCCCCCCTTTTTTTTTTTTTTTTTTTGTGTGTGTTTGGTCCTGCTTTATTTATGCTTATTTTACTATTTTTTCTAAGGCCTTAAATACCCCTACCGAAGGTTGAGGAACAGCAGATCTTACCTATCTTTTCCATAATTGCCCACACCCCAAAATCACCTTGCCTTAATATCTCAAAGAACAAAATACGATCTGCCTTTCCTCTCCCACTGTAAGATATGGTCATGTATTTCCTCTTCACCCACAAATGTAGATAATGCATGTATGCTATTAACAGTCAGAAACAATGTATAAAGAATGATATCCTTATGGAAAACGATTTTATGTATTTAGCAAAGGCAAACTCCTGGCTATCCTGATCACCAGGGACGTCGTCCTTGCCCGACCCGAGGTGCCCCTCCGGGGGGTTCCACTTTCTTACTTTAGCTCTAATCACCTCCCGCACAACCTGCACTTGGAGTGGGAAGGAGAGATTCCATTAACCCGGACGTCCCTGGTCTTCAGTGAGCAAACCACCTATCCCAGGAGCTAGATCACATACAATGCGCTCTATCAGGTTACTGGGACCCCCGAGGGGGATATCGAACAAGCCATAACCTCACAACCACATTATCGCACATTATGACCCTTCAGTTTAAATGATGATAATTATTTCCCCCCCCCTCCTCCCCCCTCCCCCTCCTTCCTTCCCCCCCTCTTCCCCTCTCCCCCCCCTTCCTGACCTCCCCATCCATGCAGTCCTCCCCTCCCTTGCCCTTCTCTTTATCCCCCCTCACGGGATCTGCCATCTTAGTTTTCACCTCTAAAGATAGTGATTAGCTTTTCGTTTAGCAGGAAAAGCTTAAGTTAGATATCTCTCCCACAGTGTGCATCGGATTGTGGTTGTCTTTGTTTTTGTTAATATTCTTGTATTTGTTTTTGGGGAATTATACTGTTATTTTCTCCCCCTTGTCTGATAAGCTTAGTACATGGCTGAAACGGTAAGGTATACAGCTTATAGGCTATTCCTACTATTATGTATTATGTTTATGTTTTTCTGATAACTGCCAATTGTTCCTATTCTCGGGTTCCTTTACTATGATACTGGTGGTTCTATAGTAAAGTATAATGTTAAGTGGGCTCCCCTCAAAACCACAAAAACACAAAATCACAAATCTACAGCTTACATCTCTCCGCCTAAGCGGAGTGGCGGATCTGTCCCCCGGTCGGCACCCGATCAAGGACCCCCGTCTTTTCTCACTCCCCCACACAGCAAGTCCCTAAGGACACCAGCTGATACTCCAGGACTTTTTTTTCCTCCCCTAGGCGAGGCAGATTTTCTAACCTCGCCTCTGGTGTATCTTCTTTGCTCGGTTCCTCTCTTCTCTCTTACCCTATCCTATACTACCTCCCCCTCCCTTCCTCTCCTTCTCTCCTCCCCATCTCTTATTCCCATTTTTCTTCTCCTTTCTCTCCTACATCCCAGACTCACTCCGGCTTCATTACTTCTCACCCCTCCTCTCCCCTTCTTCTTTTTTCTTCCTTCTCCTTTTTCTTCTCTCTCTCTTCGCTAATTCTCTTTCTCTCCTGTTCTGCCCCTAGGCTCCGGGGGTTGACTGACCCCGCCCAGCCCCCTCCTTGACAGCCCTCACACATTTTCCACCACTACTTACCGAATTGCACTTTGGTGGGGCTTGATCCCCAGACGCAAACAGTGCATAACCATGCAATCGAAACCATTAACCAAACTTTCCTTAACGCTAAAATGTATATCCCTAAACGTGAAAGGTCTTAACCTTCCTGAGAAACGCTCCCAGGTCTTGACATCTCTCTCTAAACACAAAGCTCATTTTATTTTTTTGCAAGAGACCCACTTCCGCTCCGACACAATACCTAAACTCGCCAATCACATATATCGTACAGCTCACCATGCCACGAACCCAGATGCCAAAACGAAAGGCGTCTCAATATTAATCTCCAAACATGCAAACTTTTTTCTCTCAGACTCATTGATTGACCCGGCGGGCAGATATATCTTCCTCAAAGGGAAGTACGCAAACAAACCAATAACATTGGCGAACGTTTACTGCCCCAATGAACATCAAGTCTCCTTCTTTAGAGACATCTGTGATCGGCTGGCAACCTTCCAGGAAGGCCTAGTTCTCCTTGGAGGAGATTTTAACGTTCCCCTGAATCCACTATTGGACTCTTCATCAGGCTCTTCTGCCCTAACGTACAGGGCTCTACGTCAGATCAAAACCCAATTACAAAACCTGACCCTTCACGATACATGGTGCACATTATCACCCACAGTAAAAGATTACACATTTTTCTCTGCTCCACATCAAAAGTATTCTAGAATCGATTATTTTTTCCTCTCCCAATCCGATCTCTCATTTTTAAAACAATCCACGATAGAACCCATGTTTCTATCAGACCATCATCCCATTACGTTTACACTATCCTTTCCCGAAATTCAACCTCGAACTAAAGTATGGCGATTTAACCCTTCGCTGCTCGGGGATCCGGTCTCCCTAGACCACATACGCACGTGCATCCTCAACTACTTCGCTGAGAATTCGTCACCTGAAATCTCTCCTATCTCCCTCTGGGAGGCTCACAAGTGTGTGGTCCGGGGGGAACTGATTGCACTGGCGGCTAAAACCAAAAAACTAAACCAAGAACTTATTAATTCACTTATCGAAACAATTAAATCCCCAGAAAGAACACACAAACAAACACAGGCAGTCGCCACTTTACAAGAGCTATCTCACACCCACGCTCTTCTTAAAATAGAATTAGACAAACGCTCTAGCAGGCGCTACATCATCTCCCAGAGGATCTTTTACGAGCAAGGGAACAAATGTGGCCGCTTGCTGGCACGCTCAGTCCAATCTGCTAAAACCTCTACCAGAATACATCACTTACGCAATCCCAAGGGAGATCTCCTGGTCAAGAATGAGGAAATCGCTAGAGAATTTGAGACCTTTTACTTAAAACTATATAACTTATGTCCTGATCAAATGTCTCAAAACGCCCAGAAAACCCGCTCTGACCTCATTAAATCTTTCCTCTCCAAATATAGCCCCAAGCCAATATCGCCCCAACTTAAACTAGAACTTGATAAACCCATCTCTTTAACTGAAATTGAAGTGGCAATTAAACAAATGAAGCTTGGCAAAAGCCCTGGTCCCGACGGTTACACTCTCCAATATTATAAAACATTTTCAGACATCCTTTCCCCTACACTCCTATCTACATTTAACGCCTTAGCTGATGCCCAATTTGATCCTTCCAGAATGCTAGTGGCCCACATCTCGGTCATACCAAAAGAGGGTAAAGACCCTTCATCAGTCGCGAACTACAGGCCAATATCCCTATTAAACGTGGACATCAAATTGTATGCAAAAATTCTTGCTATTAGACTACTCCCCTTAATACCAAACCTTGTATCCCTGGACCAGGTAGGGTTTGTCCCGGGCAGAGAAGCCCGAGACAACGTAATCTGCACATTAAACTTACACCACTGGATTTCAACCACTAAAACCCAGGGATTTCTCCTTTCCCTCGACGCCGAGAAGGCGTTTGACAGGGTGGCCTGGGACTACATGCACGAAGCTCTTTCGGCGATTGGGATCGGAAATCGTATGCTTTCCTCTATTATGGCATTGTACTCTGGTCCCTCCGCTGCAGTTAGAGTTAACGGCCTCCTGTCGGGCGCCTTCTCGGTCAGGAATGGCACACGTCAGGGTTGCCCTCTATCACCACTTCTCTATATCCTCACCTTAGAACCCTTCCTCAATAAACTAAGAAACAACCCTGATATTCGGGGCATTGTGGTAAAAGGGAGAGAGTACAAGGTAGCGGCATTTGCCGACGACATTTTGCTCTCACTACAAGCACCCCATGTCTCGCTCCCAAATCTTCTACATGAAATTGACCTCTTTAACAAAATATCCAACTTAAAAATCAATCACACAAAATCACAGGCCCTGAATATCTCGCTTCCCCCCCAAGAAGTGACAAGTTGTCAAGAATCCTTTCCGTTTCAATGGCAAAAAAACGCCCTCACCTACCTAGGAATACAGATCCCACCCCACTTATCAAACCTATATGTATTGAATTTCCAGGTAGCTCTTCTTAAAGCCCAAAATTTTCTCAAAGAATGGAAGACGTTAAATGTCTCCTGGTTTGGGCGAGCAGCTCTGATTAAAATGCTTATCTTACCGCGCCTACTATATCTCATACAAACAATACCAATAGCCCTGCCAACTAACTTTTTTACAACATACCAAAAAATCTGCTCAACATTTTTATGGAGAGATTCTCCCCCCCGCATTAAATATTCTAGACTCACCTTATCTAAATCCAGGGGCGGAATAGGATTGCCGGATCTGGGCAAATATTATAGTGCAAGCCATCTTACGAGGATAGCGGATTGGAATATCCACACCCTCAAGAAATCCTGGATTGCCCTGGAAAATGCTGTATCACATCTTCCTTTACACTTACTCCCGTGGTTATCCCCTAAGCACTGGCCACAACCAATAATGACACATCCACTAGTCTATCCGTCCCTATTAGCATTCAGAAAGGCTTCACTTAAGGCGAACTTAGCCACAATCCCAGGCCCCTTAACTTCGTTAAGAGGAAACAATGCTTTCCCCCCAGGCTCCCACACCAATTTCCTGCAGAAAGAATGGCCACATGAAGACGTTCTAATCATGCATTTCTATCAGGACGGGAAAATCATGCCCCTAGAAAAACTCATAGAAATATCCAAAACCTCAGCATTTTCCTTCTGGACCTACAGGCAAATCAGACATTTCCTGGAATCTCACATCAATCAAACTCACGGGATTAAACAGCTCACTCAGTTTGAAACCCTGTGTCACCGTAAAATCCCACAAAGACACCTCATCTCTCTTCTGTACACTTTGCTTAATGACCCCTTGACATCTACTATCTCACCTTCACAGAATTCATGGAACAGGGACCTTTCGACACCCTTAACAAATGAGGAATGGAATAAGGTCCATGAATACATACACAAGGGTTCATTGAATGTTACTACACAAGAGAACGGGTATAAGTTAGCTACCAGATGGTATAGAACCCCCTCAAGACTCCACAAATTTAAGACCTCTATCCCCAACACTTGCTGGCGATGCGGAGTGGAATTGGGTACTATGCTCCATATATGGTGGGACTGCGCAATCCTCCAACCCTTTTGGAAGGAGGTTCATAAATTAATAGCACAAATTACCACATTTACTCTCGACTTTACCCCAGCCCAATACCTTCTACACCATACATCATTATCAAAACAAAACTACTTCAAATCCCTAGCGATGCATCTGGTTAATGCTGCTAGACTATGCGTCCCAAAACATTGGCAATCGACATCTGTTCCATCAATCGGTGAATGGTTTGCAAGAATTTCCAAAACTAAAGACATGGAAGAGCTTATTCATGTTTCTCAGGATAGGGTTCAGAAGTTCACGGCTACATGGTCCTGTTGGATACACTTCACGACCACTGAGGGATACCGCCAGTATCTTCCAAGGGTCTCCATACAAACATAGCCACGTTCAATCAGGAGGGCGCTCCTGTCTGTGCTTTCCCCTCAGGTTCTGGGGGGGGGCGGGTTTGGTTGCACCCCGGAGCCATCCTCTTCTACTTCCATTAGCCTTACTTCCAAACACTACCCTCCCTACTCCCCTTTCTCTTTCATATACACCTCACTTTTCACACTTAACCTTTTCCCCTTTCTTTCTTATCTCTTACGACTCTCTTTAATCCATGATTCACTCTGGACCCCCACATCTATCTTCCTGGTGGTCTACCCATTTTATCTCTCTGTTTCCTCTTCACTATTATACCCTTTCTCTTTTACTTAACCCTCTCTTTTATTTTTGAGTATTACTTCCCCCCCCTTTTTTCCTTTCCTCTCTTTCCCCTTTCCCCCTCTTCCTTCCCCTTTTTTTCTTCCCCTTCCCTCCTCTCCTTCCTCTTTAGATCATTCTATTTTCCTCTCCTCGGTTTGCAACCCTTGTATAGTTGTCTCATTTTCATTATGCCCTAAGATGAGGGCCTCCACTTGTCGATCTTGAAGCTTCGGGACACTCAACATTTGTGCCTGGGGGGTCTCGACATTCCCTGAGCCCTTACCCAGGACTGGCCCGGTGCTCAATTCTCCCCTTAATACTCGCCGAAAGATGATGTGAGTGGGGGGAGTTTTGCACTGGAATTTAACACCCCGTTGAGAAGTTTCATGTTTTTGCTCATAACATTATCTTAAATCTTTCTCCCGATCAACCTCCTACTAGCATTTTGTTGGAAAACGTATGAATACAATGTTGATTGTTCTTTAAGCTATGTGACGATTGTACAAGACTCTATGTACGATTTCTGTTTGTGATATATTTTTTCTATACAATAAAATCTTTATGGAAAAAAAAAAATCAGGAATAGGATGGATAAAACATTACCCTTTGTTTCTCAATATCACTCATATTTATTCAGAAAACAACACATTATTAAAAAGCATTGGCATACATTGAAAGAAAATTTTCCCCAAATTCCTGAATTCTATAATCCCCCTTTTCCCTCATATTGTAAGGGAAGGACCATACACCGTAGATTGGTTAGATCGGACTGATTCCAAAAAAAAACTACTTAAACATTTTTAGGTCCACAGAGCCATGGATCATATCCATGTTTGAGTTGATGGCATTGCAATTCCATGATAAAAAGGAAAGTATTTTACACATCCTCACCGGAGTTATAACATAGATATTAAAGGGTATTATACATGCCAATCATCATATGTTATTTATAGGGATGAGCTTCGTGTTCGAGTCGAACCCATGTTCGACTCGAACATTGTCTGTTTGCCCGTTCGCCGAATTGCGAACGATATGGGCCGTTCGCGCCAAATTGGTGTGGCGCGTCACGGCCCATAATTCACTGCGGCATCGCAGTGCATTGCTGGCTAATGATTGGCCAAGCATGCACTATGACCCGCATGCTTGGCCAATCACAGCGCCGTCTGAACAGAGAGCCATAATTAGCCAAAGCCAAGGAGGCTTTGGCCAATTATGGCTCAGGGAATTTAGTACACGCCCCATGCTATATAAGGCTGCCTGCACGGCGGCCCTGTGTAGTGTGTGTTCCGGCGTTCAATGAGAGAGAGAGAGAGACAGACAGTGACATTTGATTTGAGTTAGATAGATTAGGCAGAACAGTCAGTCAGATTAGATGCACTTACAGTGTATTGTGTATATATATGCATCCCAGGTGTTGCATATATATATATATACACTGTATTCAGTTTAGCTAGATCCATTCCTGTTATCTTCCTACTGACAGGCAGGCTTGTCTTGTTACAGTATTTACAGCTACCTGAAGAAAATTGCTGGTGTTCTTTTGATCCTATTAGTACCACAGTCAGGCTGCTAGACTATTTACAGTTAGTGCAGTGTGTCCTGCTCAGAGTGTTCAGCTAAAACTACAAGTTGGTGTAGTGAGACCTCTACACAGTGTTCATCTCAAGCTACAAGTTAGTGCAGTGCGTCTTGCTCACAGTGTTTAGCTAAAACTATAAGTTAGTGCTGTGCGTCCTGCTCACAGTGTTCATCTAAAGCTACAAGTTAGTGCAGTGCGTCCTGCTCACAGTGTTCAGCTAAAACTACAAGTTAGTGCTGTGCGTCCTGCTTTCAGTGTTCAGCTAAAAATACAAGTTAGTGCTGTGCGTCCTGCTCACAGTGTTCAGCTAAACCTACAAGTTGGTGCAGTGCGTCCTGCTCACAGTGTTCAGCTAAAACTACAAGTTAGTGCTGTGTGTCCTGCTCACAGTGTTCAGCTAAAACTACAAGTTGGTGTAGTGAGACCTCTGCACAGTGTTCATCTCAAGCTACAAGTTAGTGCAGTGCGTCCTGCTCACAGTGTTTAGCTAAAACTATAAGTTGGTGTAGTGAGACCTCTGCACAGTGTTCATCTAAAGCTACAAGTTAGTGCAGTGCGTCCTGCTCACAGTGTTCAGCTAAAACTACAAGTTAGTGCTGTGCGTCCTGCTCACAGTGTTCAGCTAAAACTACAAGTTGGTGTAGTGAGACCTCTGCACAGTGTTCATCTCAAGCTACAAGTTAGTACAGTGCGTACTGCTCACAGTGTTTAGCTAAAACTATAAGTTAGTGCTGTGCGTCCTGCTCACAGTGTTCATCTAAAGCTACAAGTTAGTGCAGTGCGTCCTGCTCACAGTGTTCAGCTAAAACTACAAGTTAGTGCTGTGCGTCCTGCTCTCAGTGTTCAGCTAAAAATACAAGTTAGTGCTGTGCGTCCTGCTCACAGTGTTCAGCTAAACCTACTAGTTGGTGCAGTGCGTCCTGCTCACAGTGTTCAGCTAAAACTACAAGTTGGTGTAGTGAGACCTCTGCACAGTGTTCATCTCAAGCTACAAGTTAGTGCAGTGCGTCCTGCTCACAGTGTTTAGCTAAAACTATAAGTTAGTGCTGTGCGTCCTGCTCACAGTGTTCAGCTAAAACTACAAGTTGGTGTAGTGAGACCTCCGCACAGTGTTCATCTAAAGCTACAAGTTAGTGCAGTGCGTCCTGCTCACAGTGTTCAGCTAAAACTACAAGTTAGTGCTGTGCGTCCTGCTCACAGTGTTCAGCTAAAACTACAAGTTGGTGTAGTGAGACCTCTGCACAGTGTTCATCTCAAGCTACAAGTTAGTGCAGTGCGTCCTTCTCACAGTGTTTAGCTAAAACTATAAGTTAGTGCAGTGCGTCCTGCTCAGAGTGTTCAGCTAAAACTACAAGTTGGTGTAGTGAGACCTCTGCACACTGTTCATCTCAAGCTACAAGTTAGTGCAGAGCGTCCCGCTCACAGTGTTTAGCTACAACTATAAGTTAGTGCTGTGCGTCCTGCTCACAGTGTTCAGCTAAAACTACAAGTTAGTGCTGTGCGTCCTGCTCACAGTGTTCAGCTAAACCTACAAGTTGGTGTAGTGAGACCTCTGCACAGTGTTCATCTAAAGCTACAATTTAGTGCAGTGCGTCCTGCTCACAGTGTTCAGCTAAAACTACAAGTTGGTGTAGTGAGACCTCTGCACAGTGTTCATCTCAAACTACAAGTTAGTGCAGTGCGTCCTGCTCACAGTGTACAGCTAAAACTACAAGTTAGTACTGTGCGTCCTGCTCACAGTGTTCAGCTAAAACTACAAGTTGATGTAGTGAGACCTCTGCACAGTGTTCATCTCAAGCTACAAGTTAGTACAGTGCGTCCTGCTCACAGTGTTTAGCTAAAACTATAAGTTAGTGCTGTGCGTCCTGCTCACAGTGTTCATCTAAAGCTACAAGTTAGTGCTGTGCATCCTGCTCACAGTGTTCATCTAAAGCTACAAGTTAGTGCAGTGCGTCCTGCTCACAGTGTTCAGCTAAAACTACAAGTTAGTGCTGTGCGTCCTGCTCTCAGTGTTCAGCTAAAAATTCAAGTTAGTGCTGTGCATCCTGCTCACAGTGTTCAGCTAAACCTACAAGTTGGTGCAGTGCGTCCTGCTCACAGTGTTCAGCTAAAACTACAAGTTAGTGCTGTGCGTCCTGCTCACAGTGTTCAGCTAAAACTACAAGTTGGTGTAGTGAGACCTCTGCACAGTGTTCATCTCAAGCTACAAGTTAGTGCAGTGCGTCCTGCTCACAGTGTTTAGCTAAAACTATAAGTTAGTGCTGTGCGTCCTGCTCACAGTGTTCAGCTAAAACTACAAGTTGGTGTAGTGAGACCTCTGCACAGTGTTCATCTAAAGCTACAAGTTAGTGCAGTGCGTCCTGCTCACAGTGTTCAGCTAAAACTACAAGTTAGTGCTGTGCGTCCTGCTCACAGTGTTCAGCTAAAACTACAAGTTGGTGTAGTGAGACCTCTGCACAGTGTTCATCTCAAGCTACAAGTTAGTGCAGTGCGTCCTGCTCACAGTGTTTAGCTAAAACTATAAGTTAGTGCTGTGCGTCCTGCTCACAGTGTTCAGCTAAAACTGCAAGTTAGTGCTGTGCGTCCTGCTCATAGTGTTCAGCTAAACCTACAAGTTGGTGTAGTGAGACCTCTGCACAGTGTTCATCTAAAGCTACAATTTAGTGCAGTGCGTCCTGCGCACAGTGTTCAGCTAAAACTACAAGTTGGTGTAGTGAGACCTCTGCACAGTGTTCATCTCAAGCTACAAGTTAGTGCAGTGCGTCCTGCTCACAGTGTTCAGCTAAAACTTCAAGTTAGTGCTGTGCGTCCTGCTCACAGTGTTCAGCTAAAACTACAAATTGGTGTAGTGAGACCTCTGCACAGTGTTCATCTCAAGCTACAAGTTAGTACAGTGCGTCCTGCTCACAGTGTTTAGCTAAAACTATAAGTTAGTGCTGTGCGTCCTGCTCACAGTGTTCATCTAAAGCTACAAGTTAGTGCTGTGCGTCCTGCTCACAGTGTTCATCTAAAGCTACAAGTTAGTGCAGTGCGTCCTGCTCACAGTGTTCAGCTAAAACTACAAGTTGGTGTAGTGAGACCTCTGCACAGTGTTCATCTAAAGCTACAAGTTAGTGCAGTGCGTCCTGCTCACAGTGTTCAGCTAAAACTACAAGTTAGTGCTGTGCGTCCTGCTCACAGTGTTCAGCTAAAACTACAAGTTGGTGTAGTGAGACCTCTGCACAGTGTTCATCTCAAGCTACAAGTTAGTGCAGTGCGTCCTGCTCACAGTGTTTAGCTAAAACTATAAGTTAGTGCTGTGCGTCCTGCTCAGAGTGTTCAGCTAAAACTACAAGTTGGTGTAGTGAGACCTCTGCACAGTGTTCATCTCAAGCTACAAGTTAGTGCAGTGCGTCCTGCTCACAGTGTTTAGCTACAACTATAAGTTAGTGCTGTGCGTCCTGCTCACAGTGTTCAGCTAAAACTACAAGTTAGTGCAGTGCGTCCTGCTCACAGTGTTCAGCTAAACCTACAAGTTGGTGTAATGAGACCTCTGCACAGTGTTCATCTAAAGCTACAAGTTAGTGCTGTGCGTCCTGCTCACAGTGTTCAGCTAAAACTACAAGTTAGTGCTGTGCATCCTGCTCACAGTGTTCAGCTAATCCTACAAGTTGGTGTAGTGAGACCTCTGCACAGTGTTCATCTAAAGCTACAAGTTAGTGCAGTGCGTCCTGCTCACAGTGTTTAGCTAAAACTATAAGTTAGTGCTGTGCGTCCTGCTCACAGTATTCAGCTAAAACTACAAGTTAGTGCTGTGCATCCTGCTCACAGTGTTCAGCTAAACCTACAAGTTGGTGTAGTGAGACCTCTGCACAGTGTTCATCTAAAGCTACAAGTTAGTGTAGTGCGTCCTGCTCACAGTGCTCAGCTAAAACTACAAGTTGGTGTAGTGAGACCTCTGCACAGTGTTCATCTAAAGCTACAATTTAGTGCAGTGCGTCCTGCTCACAGTGTTCAGCTAAAACTACAAGTTGGTGTAGTGAGACCTCTGCACAGTGTTCATCTCAAGCTACAAGTTAGTGCAGTTCGTCCTGCTCACAGTGTTCAGCTAAAACTAAAGTTAGTGCTGTGCGTCCTGCTCACAGTGTTCATCTCAAGCTACAAGTTAGTGCAGTGCGTCCTGCTCACAGTGTTCAGCTAAACCTACAAGTTAGGGTAGTGCGTCCTGCTCACAGTGTTCACCTAAAGCTACCTGTAGAAGGTTGGTGGTGTTTTCCTGATCCTATCACAACCGCAGGCAGCTAAAAAAGCTACAAGTTCCTCTTTTGCGAGCTCTGCACAGTGTTCAGCTAAAGCTACCTGTAGAAGGTTGGTGGTGTTCTCATACTACAGGCAGGCAGTTGATTTTGCTAGCTGCAGTATCAGTACATATATATATATATATATATATATATATATATATATATATATATATATATATCCCAGCTTAGTGCAGCTACAGGCCATTAGTATGTCTGGAAGGTCAAGAAGGAGAGGCAGACAGTCACAAGCCAATAAGAGAGGGCAAGCAGGCTCTGTGTCTAGTGCTGGTCGTGGAGACGGTGCATCCTCATCAGCACGTGGCCGTGGGACACGCTTGGGCTTTTTTTCGCCAGCTGGCTGTGTTGAGCCGCAACATGCGGAAGACTTGGTCGAGTGGATGACCAAGCCGTCCTCATCCTCCTCATCCTCTCTCACCCATGCCCAGGGTACTTTGTCTGGCAAAGCAGCGGCCTCTTCCCTCGGCTCAATGTCATCAGTGACTCCTTCCCTAGCCCCACCATGTCCTTCTGAGGAGTCCCTAGAACTGTTTGACCACAGTGTTGGGTACATGCTCCAGGAGGATGCCCAGCGTTTGGAAGGCTCTGATGATGATACTGAGCTCGATGAAGGCAGTAACATGAGCACGGACAGAGGGGGTGCCCAAGAAGGACAGCAATCTGGCAGTCATGCTCCCCCTGCTGCAGCATACTGCCAGGTTTGCTCCAGTGATGAGGAGGGAGGAGATGATGAGGTCACTGACTCAACGTGGGTGCCTGATAGGAGAGAGGAGGAGGAGGAGGAGGAGGCGGCACATCACCAACGAGGCAGGATCCCCTCCAGGGGCCAGCCTAAGGGCAGCACATTGACTGCATCGCACCCCAAAGCTCCACATGTGCAGGGCGCTGCAGTCTCTGCGCGTTATTCAAAAAGTTCTTTGGTGTGGGCCTTTTTTGAGACGAGTGCATCAGATCGCACCGCTGCTATTTGCAACATATGTCTCAAGCGTATCTCGCGTGGCCAAAACATCTCCCGCTTGGGTACCACATGCTTGACCAGACATATGTTGACCTGCCATGCAGTTCGTTGGCAAGCGTATCTAAAAGACCCACACCAAAGAACAAAGAGGACCTCTCCTTGCTCCTCATCAGCTGAGATTTCCAACCCCACTAGACCTTCAGTCCTCTGAGACCTGCACTGAGAGGAATGAAGGTGTAGAATTAGGTGTGACACAGCCAAGTACTTGTGGGCAATCTGCTTTTGGTACACCGACGTCAGATTGTACCAGGCAAATTTCCCTGCCCCAGCTGCTGCTCCGCCGAAAGAAGTTTGCTCCCAGCCATCCACATGCCCAGCAGTTGAATGCTAGCTTGGCAAAATTGCTAGCACTTCAACTGCTGCCTTTTCAGTTGGTAGACTCTGCCCCCTTCCGTGAGTTTGTGGAATGTGCGGTTCCTCAGTGGCAGGTACCCCAATGCCACTTTTTCTCACGGAAGGCGATTCCGGCTCTCTACCGGCATGTGGAAGGCAATGTCCATGCCTCGCTGGACAGGGCGGTCAGCGGTAAGGTGCATATTACCGCTGACTCATGGTCCAGCAGGCATGGACAGGGACGTTACCTAAGTTTCACGGCGCATTGGGTGACTCTGCTGGCAGCTAGGAAGGATGCAGGACAAGGTGCAGTAGTGTTGGAGGTTGTTCCGCCACCACGCCTCCAAAATGCTAATGATTGTGACACACCTCTCTCCTCCACCCCCTCCTTTTCTTCTTCCTCCATGGCCTCTTCCTGTGCTTTGTCCTCGGAACCAGCGGTGCTCCGTAGCCATTCAAGGGGCTACGCAATTACGCAGGCCAAAAGATGCCATGCGGTGCTTGAGCTGGTGTGCTTGGGGGACAGGAGCCACACTGGGGCCGAGGTTCTGTCAGCTCTGCAGGGGCAGGTTCAGAGGTGGTTGATGCCACGCCAACTTAATTCAGGAATGGTGGTTTGTGACAATGGCACCAACCTCCTCTCTGCCCTCCAACAGGGACAAATGACCCATGTGCCCTGTTTGGCTCATGTCCTTAACTTGGTGGTGCAGCGGTTCTTGGGCAGGTACCCGGGCTTACAGGATGTCCTGAGGCAGGCCAGGAAGGTCTGTGTGCATTTCCGCCGGTCATATAATGCCAGTGCTCAGCTGACGGACCTCCAAAAGGAGTTTAACCTGCCTAATCTGTGACATGCCCACCAGGTGGAACTCAACGTTGGCCATGCTGCAGTGGCTGCACACGCAGCAGAGGGCCATCAATGAGTACCTGTGCGACTATGGCACCAGGACAGGGTCAGGGGTGCTTGGTTTTTTTTACCCACGCCAGTGGGCCATGATCAGGGATGCATGCACTGTCCTGTCACCATTTGAAGAAGCCACGAGGATGGTGAGCAGTGACAGTGCATGCATCAGTGACACTGTCTCCCTTGTCCACCTGTTGGAGCACACGCTGCGTGGAATAATGGACAGGGCACTTGAGGCAGAACAGAGGCAGGAAGAGGAGGACTTCCTTAGCTCTCAAGGCCCCCTTTATCCAGACAGTGTTCCTGCGTGCCCTCCGATCACACAGGAAGGGGACGAGGAGGAGGAGGAGGAAGATTGTGTCAGTATGGAGGTGGAGCCTGGCACTCAGCATCAGCAGCAGTCTTTAAGGGATCAGTCCCAAGAAACACATGGACTTGTACGTGGCTGGGAGGAGGTGGCTGCGGACCATGTCGTCCTTAGTGACCCAGAGGACTCCGGACCGAATGCCTCAGCAAACCTACGCTGAATGGCCTCCCTGATCCTGCAAAGCCTGCGTAAGAAACCTCGTATTCGTGGTATCAAGGAGAAGGACCAATACTGGCTGGAAACCCTCATTGATCCACGTTACAAGGGTAAGGTTGCGGACCTTATCTTGCCATTGCAGAGGGAGCAGAGGATGAAACATCTTCGGGAGGCCTTGCAGAAAGGTCTGTGCAACGCGTTCCCAGAGACTGGGAGGTTACAAACTCCTGTATCTGGACAACGTGTTGCTGAGGCTTTGGTCAGTCAAAGAAGGAGCGGTGGAGAAGGTGGCCGTCTGACCGATGCGTTCAGACAATTTTTTGGTCCGCAGCCCCAAGGTATGATCGGTTCAAGCAACCATCGCCAGCGTCTGTTTTACATGGTGCAGGAATACCTAGGAGCAAGATCAGACTTGGACACCTTTCCCACCGAAAATCCTCTGGGTTACTGGGTCTTGAGGATGGATCACTGGCCAGAGGTTGCACAGTATGCAATTGAGCTACTGGCCTGTCCTGCATCCAGCGTTCTTTCAGAATGCACATTCAGTGCTGCTGGAGGCGTGGTAACCGATCACAGGGTGCGTCTGTCCACCGACTCGGTCGATCGACTGACCTTCATAAAAATGAATCAGTCTTGGATCACCACCGGCTACCAAGCACCTGATGCTGTTGTAACCGAATAATTTTTTTTGAAATCTCAGATCCCTTCAAAGACTGCCTATGCTGATGCTGAGTGACTATCCCTGAGTAATCATCCTCTTCCTCTTCAATCATCACGCTGATAGCTTGTAAGAACATTTTTGGTTCTGGGCGCCACCACCAGTGCCTAAGGCACAATTTTTCTGCCCCTGTTTAACAGGGGCGTGTAATTACAATTTTTGATGCAATACTTTGCAGCAGGGCTCGTTCCTGCATTCCAACTAGAGTGTCTGTGAGGGGTTGCAGTGTTGTGGCACCAGCACCAGTGCCTAAGGCCCAATTTTTCTGCCCCTGTTTAACAGGGGCGTGTAATTACAATTTTTGATGCAATACTTTGCAGCAGGGCTCGTTCCTGCGTTCCAACTAGAGTGTCTGTGAGGGGTTGCAGTGTTGTGGCACCACCACCACCAAAGGCCCAATTTTTCTGCCCCTGTTCAACAGGGGCATGTAATTACAATTCTTGATCTAATATTTCACAGCAGGGCCCATTTCTGCACCCACCAAGAGCGAGTGAGGACTTACAGTGTTGTGGCACCAGCACCACCACCACCACCACCAAAGGCCCATTTTTTCTGCCCCTGTTCAACAGGGGCATGTAATTACAATTCTTGATCTAATATTTCACAGCAGGGCCCTGTGAAGGCTTACAGTGTTGTGGCCACAACAACACCTAAGGCCCAAATTTCTGCTGAGTATATAGGGCAGGCCCCTACTTTCAAACATCTAACTTACAAACAACTCCTACTTGCAAACAGAAGGAGACAACAGGAAGTGAGATGAAATCTACCCATAGGAAGGGAAATTCTCTCCTGTAAGAGTTAATATGGGAAAAACATTTCTCCTTTCCACTGATACTTTCCAATCCTTGTTCCACAAAAAACCCAAATTCTCAAAAGCATTTGTCATTGGGACAAAAAGTGAGGTGAAATCTTCTAAAGAGGAGGAAAGACAGCAAAACAAATGTCACAGGGGTGATAACCCTTCCCTATGTTTTCCAAAAAGCTTAAAAAAGATTTTTTGGCTGGAGCTAAACACGTTAAAAATGTACCCTTTCAAAATGACAAACAGATTCTACTTAACAACAAACCTACAGTCCCTGTCTTGTTTGCACCGCCTGTATACTGCTGTTCAGAGTATATAGGGCCTGGTGGCCCCACACCTTTCCTCATTTTAATTTGGGTGCGGGGTTCCCCTTAATATCCATACAAGACCCAAAGGGCCTGGTAATGGACTGGGGGGTACCCATGGTGTTTGTCTCACTGATTTTCATCCATATTGCCAGGACCGGACATTACATTAAACCCGCAAGCAGTTTTAAATGAGATTTTTTCCTTTAAAAATGACATTTGGTGCAGGGACTGTTCTAAACACGGGAAACACGCGCCACTTTACAGGCATACTATAGACACCCCCTAGGTACAATATTTAAAGGAATATTTCACTTTTTTTTTTACTTTAAGCATCATTAAAATCACTGCTCCCGAAAAAACGGCCGTTTTTAAAAATTTTTTTTGCATTGATACATGTCCCCTTGGGTAGGACCTGGGTCCCCAAACCCTTTTTAGGACAATACCATGCAAATTGGCCTTTAAAATGAGCACTTTTGATATTGAATGTTCGAGTCCCATAGACCTCAATGGGGTTCTAACGTTCGTGCAAACTTTCGGTCCGTTCGCAGGTTCTGGTGCGAACCGAACCGGGGGGGTGTTCGGCTCATCCCTAGTCATTTATATAGTAAAATGTCCATGTGGTCTTATATATGTGGTGGAAACTACCCAAAAAGTAAAAGAGAGAATATCCAGGCATAAATACTCAATAAGGGATAAACTTTCCCCTTGCAAGACATTTTGTTGAAATGGGCCACACTGTTTCACAACTCCGATATATGGTAATTGATGCTGTTCCCATAAATAGACAAGAGGGAAATCGGAAATTAAACTTAAAAAATTAGAAGTTCAATGGATAAATCGTCTGGATACACTACAAATGAGGGGTTTGAACTCTGACTTTGATTTGCATTTATTTTGATAGAATATATATTTTTCTGATCTGCTATAGTATTAGAGTAGTATATATATATATATATATATATATATACACACACAGAAAGTATCCCTTAAATTTTTCACTCGTTATATTCCAGCCATTTGCTAAAATCATTTAAGTTCATTTTTTTTCCTCATTAATGTACACACAGCACCCCATATTGACAGAAATTGTTGACATTTTTGCAGATTTATTAAAAAAGAAAAACTGAAATATTACATGGTCCTAAGTATTCAGACCCTTTGCTGTTGACACTCATATATTTAACTCAGGTGCTGTCCATTTCTTCTGATCATCCCTGAGTTAGTTCTACACCTTCATTTAAGTCCATCTGTGTTTGATTATACTGATTGGACTTGTTTAGGAAAGCCACACACCTGTCTATATAAGACCTTACAGCTCACAGTGCATGTCAGAGCAAATGAGAATCATGAGGTCAAAGGAACTGCCTGAAGAGCTCAGAGACAGAATTGTAGCAAGGCACAGATCTGGCCAAGGGTATTAAAAAATTTCTGCTGCACTTAAGGTTCCTAAGAGCACAGTGGCCTCCATAATCCTTAAATGGAAGACGTTTGGGATGACCAGAACCCTTCCGGCCAAACTGAGCTATCGGGGAGAAGAACCTTGGTGAGAGAGGTAAAGAAGAACCCAAAGATCACTGTGACTGAGCTCCAGAGATGCAGTCAGGAGATGGGAGAAAGTTGTAGAAAGTCAACCATCACCTCTCTTTACCTCTCTCACCAAGGCTCTTCTCCCCCAATAGCGCACACTAATTTTATTATTACACAGAGATAACCAGAGTAAATACAATTTTTTTTTTAAATGATGGTTTAATTTATTAAGGCAAAAAAGCTGTCTAAACCTGCCTGGCTTTATGTGAAAAAGTAATTGCCTCCTAAACTTAATAACTGGTTGTGCCACCCTTGGTGACAACAACAATCAAGCGTTTGCGATTACTGGCAATGAGTCTTTCACATTGCTGTTGAGCAATTCTGGCCCACTCTTCTTTGTAGAATTTTTTTTTAATTCAGCCACATTGGAGGGTTTTCCAACATGAATGGCCTGTGTAAGGTCATGATACAGCATCTCAATTGGATTTAAGTCCGGGCTTTGACTAGGCCACTCCAAAACCTAAATTTAGCTTTGTTTGAACCATTTGAAGGTGGACTTGCTGTTGTGTTTCGGATCATTGTCCTGCTGCATAACCCAAGTGCACTTGAGCTTGAGGTCACAAACTGATGGCCGGACATTCTCCTTTAGGATTTTCTGGTAGAGCTCAGAATTCATGATTCCATCAATTATGGTAAGTTGTCCAGCTCCTGAAGCTGCAAAGCAGGCCCAGACCATCACGCTACCACCACCATGTCTGACTGTTGGTATGATGTTCTTAATTTAAAATGCTGTATTAGTTTTATGCCAGATGTAACGGGACACACACCTTCCAAAAAGTACAGATTTTGTCTCATCAGTCCACAGAATATTTGCCTAAAAGTCTTGAGGATAATCAAGATTTTTTTTTGGTAAATGTGAGATGAGCCTTTGTGTTCTTTTTGGTCAGCAGTGGCTTTGGCCTTGGAACTCTCCCATGGATGCCATTTTTGCCCAGTCTTTTTCTTATTGTTGAATCATGAACACTGATCTTACCTGAGGCAACTGGGGCCTGCAGTTCTTTAGATGTTGTTCTGGGTTCATTTATGACCTCCTGGATGAGTCGTCGTCATGCTCTTAGAGTCCTTTTTGTAGGCTGGCCACTCCTGGAAAGATTCTCCACTGTTCCAAGTTATCTCCATTTGAGGATAATGGCTCTCCCTGTGGTTCACTGGAGTTCCAAAGCCTTAGAAATGGCTTTGAAACCCTTCCAAGACCGATACATGTACTGTACATTACTTTGTTTGTAATCTGTTTTTGATTTTTTTTAGATTGTGGCATGATATGTGTCTTTTTGTGATTAGGGTGCTTCACTTTGTCAGACAGCTTCTATTTATGTGATTTCTTGATTCAACAGGTCTTGCAGTAATCAGGCCTGGGTGTGGCAAGTGAAATTTAACTCAGATTTTCAAAAAATTGTGGTTAATCTCAATTTATTCATGATTCAGAGTGGGAGGGAGCAATCACTTTTTCACATTGGGCCAGGCAGGTTTGAACAGCTTTTTATATATATTTGATCCCTGGCAGATTTTGTAAGTTTGCCCACTTACAAAGAAATGAACAAGCTATATTTTTTTTATCATATGAAAAAACAGTTCAGTGAGCAAAATAAGTATTTTATCCCCAAGCAGAATATGACTTAGTACTTGGTAGAGAAACCCTTGTTGGCAAACACAGAGGTAAGATGTTTCTTATAGTTAGTGACTGGGTTTATGTAGTTTATAGCTTTTGTTTTAAGTGTTTTTTCCTCTATTTTTGGTTGATATTCTGTCTTTGGCAAACTTACAAAATCTGCAGGGGATCAAATAATATTTTTCCCCACTGTATATACAGTATATGTATATTATCAGGGGTTAGCTCAATGGGGATCACCTTCCTCTGGGAAAAAGGTAAACATTACAGGTTCCTAACTCAGAAGTGAAGGCCTTCTCCCAGTCACTCAGAAAACAACAATAATGCAAACCTTCTTTTCCTCTCACAAAGCAAACTTCACATAAGCAGCTCTCTCAGATTTTGACTTCCTGAGTACCAGGCCAAGAGCAATCCTTTGCTCTAGTCCTGGTTAGGGTTGCCACCTGTTATCGTCTGGGTTTTGAATCATTTTGAACCATGTGTCCGGTTTTTCAGTGTGCCTGGAACCCAGACAAATGATTCATTCAGATCGGACTGTGGCAGCTGAGGGTTGGGGGGAAGGAACAGAACTAGTTCATTCTTATTGGGCAGCAGTGGAGTAAAAGTTGTGCAGCGGCTCCCGACAATTAAACTAAAGTCACGGTCCCCATGTCTATATCAATCCATAGGGGGATGTAATTGCCGGAAAATCCAGCACAAGGCTTATTTCGCTGGGACTATTTCATGATTTTCGGGCACAGGTGGAGTAACCTATGTGCTGTGGTTCCCAGCAATTACATGCCGCCGGGGGATTGATAGAGAAGTGGAGGTCTGGAGCGCTGCATAAGGATTACTGCTGCCAGATAAGCATTAACTAATTATGTTCCTTTCCCCGACCCCCAGCTGCCACAGTCTGGTCAGACTCATGTCCTGGTTACCTTGTTATCTTGGAGTGCTGCAGAGTAATCACTTTACCAGGAGGTGAGGAGTTAATGAGGAGTTGCTGCCTTGCTTGTCTGTGTGCTGGCAAGATGGGGGATGCATGATGGACAAAAACCTTAACTCTGTGAGGATGTGATCTGGGGCGGGGGCAGGATGGACAAGACTGATGTGTACAGGGGCTGCCTGTGACTGTGTGTGGGCCAGTGATGTTTACCCTCTGCATTACATACTACTGACCTCTGCCTTACTTATCATTGACCACTGCACTCTGTCTTACTTATTACTGTATTTATTGGCGTATAACACTCACTTTTTCACCATGAAAATCGGGTGCAAATAGCGTGTGCTTGTTATACGCCAATACTTCAATTTCAGCTGCCTCGGAGGCAACGGGGGGGGGGGGGGGAATGAGTGCCGTCAGATTACATACAGTGAGAATCTCCTGTTTACTTGGCGGCCTCTGTAATAGGAAGTCAAAAGAAGCAATGACGAGGCTGCTGCATTTATGGCAATGGCGAGGCTGCTGCATTGATGGCAATGGTGAGGCTGCATTGATGTGGACTAATAAGGCTGCATTGATGGCACTTGTGAGGCTGCAGGTGGGCATTAATCAGGCTGCATTGATGGCAATGGTGAGGCTGCAGATGGGCACTGACCTTTATTTTGCTTCAAAGTTCCTTATTTAAAATTTAAGTTTTTTCCTAAAACTTCCCTCTTAAAATGAATGTGCGTGTTATACCCCTGTGCATGTTATATGCTGATAAATACGGTACTTACCTCTGCCTTCTGCTTTTTTTACATGCCCCAGCGGATTGATATAAAAGTGGAGGTCAGGACTCTGATTTATTTGTTGGAACCGCTGCATAAGGATTACTTTGCTACTGCCTGATAAGCTTTAAATAGTCCTGGTAAGGTGCCTGAACAACTTAGGCATCTTTTGTTACCATAGAAACTTTTAGGGAATGTCTGGGTCACTTTAAAGCCCAACTCCAGCTTCTTTTTCTCCCTGTCCTATTTTTCTTAAAGTCCCCCCCCCCCCGCAGTAGTGCGCAGCAATTAAACTGTTCAAGGAAGTCAAAGCACTAACAGCTGGTGCCCCTTAAACACCGAGGCTACTTTCACATTGGTGATTAGAGCTGGTGTGAATAGTAGCGGCAGGTATAAGGCCCCTTTCACATTGGGGCGGCATCGCCGGAAAAGCGCCGCTATTACAAGCGGCGATTTACCGTCAGTATTTGGCCGCTAGCGGGCAAGAAAGGGTTAAAAACCACCGCAAAGCGCCTCTGCGGAGGCGCTTTGCCGGCGGTATAGCCGCACTGTCCCATTGATTTCAATGGGCAGGAGCGGTGTATACACCGCTCCTTCACCTCTCCAAAGATGCTGCTAGCAGGATTTTTTTTCCTGTCCTGCTAGCGCACCGCTCCAGTGTGAAAGCCCTCAGGGCTTTCACACTGGAGAGACAGCAGCGACTGTTTCGGGTCAGTTTGCAGGCGCTATTATTAGCGCAATAGCGCCTGCAAACTGCCCCAGTGTGAAAGGGGCCTAAGAGATTCCTTTTGCGGCTGTTAGTGGGTAGGTGTGGCCACGGGCCTCCTTCACTATAATGACATTTCACCAGGGGCCACAGCTATTCGTGCCTCTCTGAATGGCCTGTGATTACCTGTGGTAATCGCTGCTGGACGCTGGACTGGTGAAATGTCAATATAGTGAAGGGGGCCAACAGCCACACCTTGCTGAGAGCCGCATCAGGAACTGTTACAATTTTCACCAGCCCTAGTCACCAGTGTGAATGTAGCCTAAGCCCCTTTCACACTGGTATGTTTTTCCTGGGTTTTTATTCTGCAAGAAAAATGTTTCCCTTTAAATTCTATGGGACTTTTCACACCACTGTGCTGTGGGTACGGTGCATTTGAAAAGTCCCACATGCTGCATCTTTGGTGCAGTGTTGAAAACCGTACCAAAAAACGCAGCTTTCCATTGAAATTAATGTAAATCGTGGTAAAAACCGCAATTTGCATTTTTTTGTGGGTTTTTGATCGGAAACACAGCAAAATCTTGCTGCTTGCAGATTTTGCTGCAGAGTAGTATGAAAGGGCCCTAAATAGTCCTGTTCCTTCCCTCAGCCAAGCAGATCGGGGCCAGGGAAGTTTTTGTTTGTAATTGCTGCAGATCATGAGGTTACTCAGCAATGTCCCAAAGTAAACATTAATAGTCATGTTCCTGTCCCCAGTTACCTACTGAATTGACAGAAAATACAGGAATGGCTGTACAGACTTAGGGCTCATTTACACATGTGGTGCCTTCTGAAGAGCAATCCACATTTGGATTGCTCTTCAGAAGGCATTTGACAGGCAGGGAGGAGGTGTTATATTGCTTCCTCACTACATTTGATTAAATGGGTTAGGTTAAGCGAGCAGTAGTTAGGGTTGCCACCTGTCCAAGATTCACCCGGATAGTCTGGGTTTTGAATCATGTGTCCACTGCCATACTGACGCCATCCACTACTCTATTTATACCATCCAATGCCCTACTGACACTATCCACTGTTTTGCTGACTGACACTGTCCACTTCTAGGGAAGACTCAGTTCATATATTTATAGTGACATTTGTTTTTTTTTGATCTAAGAATAGTTTATAATAACAAGAATGCTTTTTTTAAAATTTACCCATGCCACTTTAAGCCCCCCCCCAATTTGGACACACCCACTGTTTACCATGGAGTGCATAGCACGCCACATTACTACTCTCCTTGGGGCACCCAATAGTGCCCCAGATCTTTTACAATCCTATAGTGTATACTACACAACAAAAAAATTGCCATGCAACATTAAAGTGTTCAGGTTTGGCTTCAAGAAAAGGTGGCAACCCTAGTCCTGCTTAATTTATACCACCTGTTGGTGGACACAAGTAGACCGCAAAATCTGGTCTGGAACCACTGTTCAACTTCCTGAAATCATTACAAAATCTTATAGTTCCATCTGGTTTTGGGACCAACACTATGGGACTTGACCAGTCACCGTGGGACTTCTCTATCACGTCCAACTATAATGCTGTGTGCACACGACCGGAGTTTTCGACCGAACTGGTCCGACGGAACTAATCTGTCGGACAATTCGATCGTGTTTGGGCTTCATCGGACCTTTTCTGTTGAAAAATCTGTCGGATTTTAGAAATAGAACATGTTTCAAATCTTTCTGACGGACTCGAGTCTGATTGAAAAATCCGTTCGTCTAGTCAGACGGACAAAAAAGGACACAAGGGCAGCTATTGGCTATGAACTTCCTTATTCTAGTCCAGTTGTACGTCATCGCGTACAAAATGATCGGACTTTGGTGTGATCGTGTGTAGGCAAATCCGTTTCATTGGAACTCCATTGAAAAGTCCTTCGGAGTTAAGTCCAACGAAAAGTCCGGTCGTGTGTACACAGCATAACATGTTCTTTATTTCATTTGCAACTGCTTCTCGCCTAGCTTTGAGTATTCTATAGGGCTTTACATTTACGTGGACGTCTGGTAATTATGTCATGCTGTATAATTTGTGATCATTCCAGGCAGGTGAGAGAAAAAGTCTCTATTTTTACTCACAAACTTTTTAATGTCTTTCTGTTGGGCCACTGACAAGGTTTCAGTTATGGGTACTTCAGGTGTCTCAGGGGGCATGTCCTTTTGGGGTGTTGGGACTGCCAGTAAAGTTTCTCTGTCCTTCCAAGGTTTCAAGAGATTAACGTGATATATTTGCTCTGGTTTCCTTTTTCCTGGCTGGTAAACTTTGTAGTTTACTTCCCCTCTTCTTTATATAATTTAAAAGAGACCTTGCCACTTTGCTAGGAATTTACTCTCAACCGCAGGGACTAGTACCAACACTCTATCCCCAGGGTTGAAGGTTTGGGTCTTGGCATACCAATTATAAACCCTTCTCTGGGCCTCCTGGGCTTGCTCCATATGTTCCTGTACAAGCAGCATGACAGCCACGATTCTATCTTTCATCAGTGAGATATATTCGATGACGCTTCTAAAAGGCATAGTCTCCCCTCCCACGTTTCTTTTGCGACATCTAGCAATCCCCTGGGATGTCTACCATACAGTAGTTCAAAAGAGCAATACCCTGTAGATGCCTGAGGTACCTCTCATATGGCAAACATGAGTTATGGCAGCAAAAAAAATTTCCCATCATTGTCCACCACATTTTTTAACATGTTTTTGAGTGTTTTGTTAAATCTCTCCACAAGACCATCAGTTTGGGGGTTATAGACAGAGGTACAGGGATGAGAGATTTTGAACAACTTAGACAATTCTTTAGTGACTCTGGACATAAATGGCGTAACATGATCCATTAATATTTCTTTTGGAATACCCACACAACTAAATACCTAGACAACCTCTTTGGCAATAGTCTTAGCTGAGGTATTATGCAAGGGAATGACTTCAGGATACTGTGTGGCAAAGTCCAACATCACCAGTATGTGCTGATGACTCTAGGCAGACTTTACTACTGGTCCCACCAGATTCATGCCAATTCTTTCAAACGGCATTTCAATTATTGGTAACGGTATCAGCGGACTGTGAAAATGGGGCAATGGTACAGAATACTGACACTCTGGGCATGACTCACAATATTCTTTGACATCTGCATGTAACTCAGGCCAACAAAATCTCTGGGTTATTCTCTCCTTGGTTTTCTCTATACCCAGATGTCCAGTGTGGTGTCTCTTAGTAGTTCTGTACAAAAATCATCTTTCCTTCTAAGCCAGGCACCACATTCTGCCCACTCTCACTATTAGATTCAGAGATAATTCTTGTTCATTATCCTCAAGCTCGGGGTGGGATTCCAGCTCCTTCTGCTCCCCAGCCATTACAGAAAAAGGAAAATAATCTACCCCTTCCTTGGACACTCCAACAGTTTCCCTTGTAATTTTGCAATCAAAAGGGTCTGGAGTGAGTTCCGGTGTTTCCTCAGCAGGGGGAGCTCTGCCCTCCTGACTCCTTTTTGTTTTCCCACAAACTCCAAAGGTGTGGAAAATCTTTCCCCACTAGGGTGTCCGTTTATGAAGCAGTGATCAGCGGTGATCCCGAGGATCGCCGCTGATCACAGTCCATAAACAGTTTATGAAACAGTGATAATCGGGGGAGAACATGTTTAAACTTGTTCTCCCGCCGATTATCTCTACACACGGAGAATCCCCATGAATGAAACAGTAACGGCCAGTTTATGAAGCGGTGATCTAACCGCTTCACTGGCGATCTGTGTCAGAATTCACACTCCCAGGTTCACCAGCTCAGAGGTGGTGAATCGGGGAGTGAAGAGGAAATCTGGGGGGATCTGAGGGGGAAGGAGGAAGATTTTTAACTTCCTTATGCCTCGTTCAGACCCCCCAACACTGTAAGCATGTCCCCCTGTCATATTTATGTGTATACATATTTATACATATATACATATAATGTGTATATGTATATATATATCATGTGTGTGTATATACATGTATATATAGTGTGTGTGTGTGTATACATATGTGTATAATGTAGGGGGACACATTATTTTATTAACATTAATCCACGCGCCGTTGAGCGGTGATAATTTATCACTGCTTGATAAACTGACATCTGGTACTGTAATCTCGTAAAGTCTCACGAGATTCCAGTATCAGGGGCCGTTCTCCACTATTTGAAGCATTTGTAGATCACTTCACTCCTCCAAAGGTGAAGCGATCTACACCGCTTCATAAACAGGCACACAGAGGAGAAGATTCTTCACTGTGAATGCCGGAGAACGAAGCAGTGAATAGATTTCACTGCTTCATAAACGGACACCTAGGGCTTTATGAAGTAGTGAGGGTACCACCCTCACTGAATGTGTCACCATGCCCCAAGGTGTATCAACCTCAACCACAGCAGTCAGTTAGTCACGTGTGTGTGTATGCAAATAACCCCAATAGTGATAGGGTTCAACTTTGCAGGATTTACACAATCACCTTTAACTAATGTCACAACACTACCAGAATCTAGCAGAGCAGTGACTGGCTTTTCATCAAATGAAATCACACACATTTGTTTTTCCATGCATCCCTGACATGATGCAGTACACACCACCTGTTCAAAAAGAGACATGTGTTTTCTTAAATAAGCATCATCACCTTGCATTGGATCATCATTTAGGGAACAGTTAGCAGAAATATGACCTAACACCTGGCAACGATAATGTTTTATGTGTTCCGTACCCAGTCCTCTAAACAGCTTCAGAGACCTTCCTGACTTATGCCGCGTACACACGGTCGGACTTTTCACCTACAAAAGTCCGACAGCCTGTCCGACATACTTCCGACGTACCTTCGGCGGACTTGCGGCAGACTTTCTTACGAACGAACTTGCACACACACGACCACACAAAAGTACGACAGCCTAGTACGCGGTGACGTACACCAAGTCCGACGAGACTATAAAACGGAAGTTCAATAGCCCGTACGACACCCTTTGGGCTCCTTCTGCTAATCTCGTGTTTATCTCGTGTTAGTAGAAGTTTGGTGAGAGACGATTCGCGCTTGTGAGACTCGTATTTTTCAGTTCGTTTTAACTGTTGTTCAGTCTGTGCTTGTGAGGTTTGTATCTGCTTTTCAGTGCGTTTGGTCAGTTGGCATTGAGAAATCTTTGTTTTATTGGCCGCTCGTTCCTGATTTTCAGGTCGTTCTTCACAGGCCTTGCTGTTCTTCAGTGCATTCTGTTTAGTGCGTTCTGACCAGCCGACCGTTTTGAAGCCATGTTACCTGTACGTACTCGTCGTAGAGCTCGTGCATTGTATGTGCTTGGTGCTGTAGTTTATTCTTCAGCCCAAGACCAGTCCATGAACAGGGCGAGGAGGAGTTCATGGACCAAGAATTGGTTGCTTCAGCGTGACCAGTTCTGTCACATGCCTTTGCTCCGTGAGATCCGTGAGAATAATCCTGAGGATTTCAGGAACTTTCTCCGGATGGCGGACCCCGTTTTTGACCGTTTGTTGGCTTTGCTGACCCCCTATATCAGCAGGCAGGATACCTGCATGAGGCAAGCCATCACTCCGGAGCAGAGGCTGGTCGCTACCTTGCGGTATTTGGCCACAGGGAGAAGCCTGCAGGACCTTAAGTTCTCGACAGGCATCTCCCCCCAGGCTCTGGGGATCATTATCCCAGAGACCTGTTCTGCCATCATACAGGTCCTGCAGAAGGACTATATTAAGGTAAGATATTTTTCTTTTATTAGCATCACATGTTCTTTTATGTAATCTTTGATAATGTAATGTATTTCTTGCTTCAAACACTACTTACCATCATTGCAATATAGTGTGAATGTCCCCTTTTTATCCTCACACATGCTGGAATTTTTTCCTGTTATTTTTTGTCATGCATGTATATTTTCCTTCAATAACCTTCCCAGCATGAAGTGATGGGAACATATCCACCTAGTCTACTCATTTTGAATGTATTTTGTTGGAGTGTATTTAGTGTGCTTATAATTAGCAATTATCTAGATTTCACAACCCCCCCACCCCCCCCACCTAAACTCACTCCAAATAGTGTGCTGCTAATGAGCAATTATCTAGATTTCACAACCCCCCCACCCCCACCCTCGTTAAAATTTGCTTGAATGTTCTGTGGTGTTGATTTGTCTAAAGCAAATATATGTTGCAGTTTGCAAAATGCATGTGCACTCTACAAGTGCATTTGTTCCAGTGCTTTAGTAAATGAGCAGAAGCTCTGCTGATTTCCATCATCAAATCATATGCAAGCCTCAAAGTGTTTTCATTAATTGCCCTTGCCTGTGATTGTGTACTCCTTGCAACATGAATGCCTTTTTACATTACCTCATTTACTGTAAGCTGGTTAGCAACTGCACCTGCAGAGTGCGACAACTGCAGTCTTGTAGCCTTTTTAGTCCCTAAATTCCTGCGTGTCCTAAAAGTAATTTTTTTTAGGGATTTCACAACCCCCTAAAATGTAATCAATGTTCCATCAGAGGGGGTGAGCAATCTGATAAGTGTGCCTTTCCATATTAGTTATTCCAGAAGAATTAAATTATTGAATGTTATACTGATGCTGGGGAATAATGTTTTGAATTGTCTAATTTTCTTGCAATGTTAGCTTCCAAATTAATTGATTTTGGTTTTCTTGTTTGATTCCCCAGTTTCCTTCAACGCCACAGGAATGGCAGACTGTGGCATCTCATTTTGCCAGCCGTTGGGACTTTCCCAATTGTGGAGGGGCTATAGATGGGAAACATGTCCACATTGTGCCACCACCCCATTCGGGGTCATATTATTTTAATTATAAGGGGTTCCACAGTATTGTTTTAATGGCGGTGGTGTCGGCACACTATGATTTTTTATATGTGGACGTGGGGAAGAATGGCCGGATGTCGGATGGAGGAGTATTTGCCCAGACGGAGTTCTGCCAGCGTCTCCAGAGTGGTGGCCTGGGATTGCCACCTAATGAGGATAACGTGGAAGGACTCCCCTTTGTCTTCATTGCCGATGAAGCCTTCGCTCTCAGCAAGCACCTCATGAGGCCATTCCCCCAAAGAACCCTCACCCCGGAGAGGAGGGTTTTTAATTACCGGCTGGC